>JAKFHU010001569.1:16934166-18195833 GCA_023783475.1 Daubentonia madagascariensis
CATACAAGAAATGTGGGATTATGTAAAGAGGCCAAACATAAGGATCATAGGCATCCCTGAGGGAGAGGAAGAAAATTCTCATGGGCTGGAAAATCTATTTGAAGGAATAATAGAGGAAAATGTCCATCGCCTAGCCAGAAATCTCGATATCCATGTACAAGAAGCACACAGGACTCCTGGGAGACTCAACGTGAAAGGCATTCACCATGCCACATAATTATTAGGCTGACCAAAGTAAACACAGAAGAGGCACTCCTCAGAGCTGTAAGATGAAAAGAGCAGGTAACCTACAAAGGGAAACTGATCAGATTAACTGCAGATTTCTCAGCTGAAATCTTACAAGCCAGAAGGGAATGGGGAGACATCATCAATCTCCTGAAACAAAACAAAGGCCAACCCAGAATTCTGTATCCTGCCAAACTAAGCTTCTTATATGACAGAGAAATAAAGACTTTTCCAGAAAAGCAATCACTAATAGAATTTGCGAAGTCCAGACTGGCCTTGCAAGAAGTGCTTAGACCTGCATTGTACACTAACCAGCACAACAGACACCCACCAATGTAAAACTACGCAAAAGCTAAAACTCCAGAACCCAGATTTCACAGTGACGCAAGAAGTGAAACAAAAGACAGCACCCAATCGAATAATCAGAAATTTACCCCAAATATCAATTCTCTCAATAAATGTGAATGGCTTGAATTGCCTATTGAAGAGACATAGGCTGGCTGAATGGATTAAAAAATACAAGCCAAATATCTGTTGTCTTCAGGAAACACACCTTACACACAAAGATGCATTCAGACTCAAGGTGAAAGGATGGAATACAATTTTCCAGGCTAATGGAAACCAAAAGAAATCTGGAGTAGCCCTCCTTATTTCAGATGATATAAACTTTAAAGCAACAAAAGTAAAGAAGGACAAAAATGGACACTATATAGTGGTGAAGGGAAAAATCTCACAAGAGGATTTAACAATCCTAAACATTTATGCACCCAACACAGGAGTGCCCAGGTACGTAAACCAAATTCTGCTTGATCTAGACAACATAATAAATAGCAATGCCATAATAGCAGGGGACTTCAACACCCCACTGACAGAACTGGACAGATCCTCCAAACAGAAAATAAGCAAAGAAACAAAGGACCTAAACAGGACTCTAGAACATTTGGGCCTAACAGATATCTACAGAACACTCCACCCAAATAACACTGAATATACATTCTTCTCATCAGCTCATGGAACTTTCTCTAAAATTGGCCGCATCCTAGGCCACAAAACAGATCTCAACAAATTCAAACAAATAGAAATCATATCATGTATCTTTTCAGACCACAGCAGAATAAAATTAGAAATCAATTCCAACAGAAACTCACATCTTCATCCAAAAACATGGAAATTAAACAATCTGTTGCTGAATGACTATTGGGTCAAGGAGGTGATTCAAATGGAAATCAAAAGATTATTCAAACTAAATGAAATGGGGACACAAGTTATCAAAATCTGTGGGATACAGCAAAAGCAGTCCCGAGAGGAAAACTTATCGCCTTAAATGCCCACATCCAAAAGACAGAAAGTTCACAAATCACTAAACTAATGAATCATCTTAAGGAAATGGAAAAGGAAGAGCAAAGCAATCCTAAAGCCAGTAGAAGAAAAGAAATAACCAAGATCAGAGCAGACTTAAATGAAATTGAGAACAAAAGAACAATACAGTTGGTTCTTTGTAAAGATAAACAAAATAGACAGGCCACTTGCCAGGTTGACCAGAAGCAGAAAGGAAAGGGACTCTAATAAGCTCAATTAGAAATGAAAAAGGAGAGGTCACAACTGATATCATGGAAATAAAAAACATCATCTTCGAATACTACAAAAATCTCTATGCCCAAAAACACGAAAACATGGAGGAAATGGACAAATTCTTAGAAACATACTACCTCCCTAGGCTCAATCAGGAAGAAACAGAATTTCTAAACAGACCAATGTCAAGCACCAAAATTGAAGTGGTAATCAACAATCTTCCAACAAAAAAAGGTCCTGGACCGGATGGGTTCACACCTGAATTCTACCAAGCCTCCAAAGAAGAACTGGTGCCTATACTGCAAACATTATTTGAAAACATCCAGGATGGAATCCTCCCAAACTCATTCTACGAAGCCAATATCACCTTGATACCAAAGCCAGGAAAGGACACAACAAAAAAAGAAAACTACAGACCAATATCCCTTATGAATATAGATGCAAAAATTCTCAATAAAATCCTTGCTAACCGAATTCAAAGGTACATCAAAAAAATAATTCATCACGATCAGGTGTGCTTCATTCCCGAGATGCAGGGATGATTCAACATATGCAAATCTAAAAATGTAATTCACCACATAAATAAAAGCAAGAACCAAGATTATATGATCCTTTCAATAGATGCAGAAAAGGCTTTGGACAAAATCCAGCATCCTTTTATGATAAGAACTCTTAACAATATAGGCATAGATGGCTCATACCTCAAAACTATTAAAGCCATATACGATAAACCCACAGCCAATATCATACTGAATGGGGAAAAATTGAAAGCATTCCCCCTTAAAACTGGAACCAGACAAGGTTGCCCACTATCTCCACTTCTATTCAACTTAGTACTGGAAGTCCTGGCCAGAGAAATCAGACAAGACAGAGGAATCAGGGGCATACAGATGGGGGCAGAAGAGGTCAAACTTTCACTACTCGCCGACGATATGATATTATATCTAGAAAACCCCAAAGATTCAACCAAGAGATTACTGGAATGGATAAATGAATTCAGCAAAGTCTCAGGATATAAATTAATGCACACAAATCCATAGCCTTCATATATGCTAATAATAATCAAGCTGAGAAAGAAATTAAAGATGCAACACCTTCCACAATAGCACCAAAGAAAATTAAATATTTAGGAACATATCTAACTAAGGAGGTCAAAGAACTATATAGAGAGAATTACAAAACACTGAGAAAAGAAATTGCAGAGGATGTAAACAGATGGAAAACCCTACCATGCTCTTGGATAGGCAGAATCAACATTGTAAAAATGGCATTGCTACCTAAAGTGATTTACAGAATCAATGCAGTCCCTATCAAAATACCAACAACATTTTTTGCTGATCTAGAAAAAATAATTCTACGCTTCGTGTGGAACCAGAGAAGACCCCGTCTAGCCAAAGCAATCTTAAGCAAAAAGAACAAATTGGGAGGCATCTATCTACCAGACTTCAAACTATACTACAAGGCTATAATAACCATAACAGCATGGTATTGGCACAAGAACAGAGACGTAGACCAATGGCACAGGACTGAGAACCCAAATATAAAACCAACCTCATACGGTCACCTGATCTTTAACAAATTCCAGAAAAATGTACACTGGGGAAAAGATTCCCTATTCAATAAATGGTGCTGGGAAAACTGGACGGCCATATGTAGAAGACTGAAACTAGACCCACACCTCTCACCTCTCACAAAAATCAACTCACGATGGATAACAGATTTAAACCTAAGACATGAAACCATAAGAATTCTCGAAGAAAACATTGGAAAAACTCTTATGGACATTTGCCTAGGCAAAGAATTTATGAAGAAGACCCCCAAAGCAATCACAGCAGCAACAAAAATAAATACATGGGACCTGATCAAATTGAAAAGCTTCTGCCCAGCCAAGGAAACTATCACTAGAGTGAACAGACAACCTACAGAATGAGAGAAAATATTTGCATGCTACACAACTGATAAAAGGCTGATAACCAGAATCTATACAGAACTTAGGAAAATCAACAAGAAAAAATCAAACAACCCTATTAAAAAATGGGCAAAGGACATGAACAGAAACTTTTAAGACAGAATAATGGCCAGCAAACATATAAAAAATTGCTCAACTTCTCTAATCATCAGGGAAATGCAAACCAAAACCACAATGAGATATCACTTAACTCCAGTGACATTGGCTCTTATCAAAAAATCCCCAAACAACAAATGTTGGCGGAGATGCGGACAGATAGGAACACTCATACACTGCTGGTGGGACTGCAAAGTAGTACAACCTCTATGGAAAGTAATATGGAGATACCTCAAAGAATTAAAAGTAGAATTACCATTTGATCCAGCAATCCCACTACTGGGTATTTACCCAAAGGAAAAAAGACATTCTATAGTAAAGACATCTGCACTCGAATGTTTATAGCAGCATGATTGACAATTGCAAAGATGTGGACACAACCCAGGTGCCCATCAATACATGAATGGATTAATAAAATGTGGTATATGTATACCATGGAGTATTACTCAGCAATAAAAAACAATGGTGAATTAACACATCTGGTATTATCCTGGTTGGAGCTAGAGCCCATTCTTCGAAGCCAAGTGTCACAAGAATGGAAAACCAGCACCACTGGTACTCACCATCAAATTGGCACTAACTGATCAACACTTACATCACACAGGGCAATAATATTCATCGGGGGGCAGGCAGGCAGGAGGGGGGTGGAGGGGATGGGAAAACTCTCACTGAATAGATGCGGGGAGCACAGTTTGGGGGATGTCCAAGATTGTAGCTCTGACACAGGCAGTGCATGGGCAATATATATAGCCAAAGTGTTGTACCCCCATAGTATTCTGAAATTAAAAAAAAATTCATCAATATTACAATGAGCATTCAGTTTTGGTGGACATCTATTGTTTTGTCTGCATAGCACTCCTGCCATCTTCTGGAGGCAACAATTTCTCCATCTTTTAAAAAATTGCTTCTTTACTTACTCTAATCATGTGGTTATTATAGAGGCTCCTGGCCAGTATCAATTGGTGCAGTGGACAGGCACTTGACAAAGGAAGGTAAATCAGAGTCCCCCTCAAATTTATTGTGCAAAGCTTGGCTCTGCCCTTTTTTTTCTAAAAGAATATTAAGGGGGGCGGTGTGAGGAGAGTCATCTAGTTGCACTTTTTTTTTTGTGGAGACAAGAGTCCTCACTCTGTTGCCCTGGGTAGAGTGCAGTGGCATCATTGCAGCTCACCACAACCTCCAACTCCTGGGCTCAAGCGATCCTCCTGCCTTAGCCTCCCGAGTAGCTGGGACTACAGGCGCACGCCACCCAACTGATTTTTTCTCCTTGAGACGAGGTCTTACTCTTGCTCAGACTGGTCTTGAACCCCTGAGCTCAAGCAATCCACCCACCTCGGCCTCCCAGAGAAGCTAGGATTACAGGCGTGAGCCACCACACCTGGCCAGAGTCCCCCTCAAATTTAAAAAGCTTAACTCGATTTGTACACAAGGAACCAAGCATTGCTGATCATTGTGGCTCCTGGAAGACAATCTGAGAGAATGTCACTGACTGGCAAAGAAAAGCAGAGACAAATAATAGAGAGTGTCCTGGCAGTATCTGAGCTTCCTGATTCAGGCCTCCGCAAAGCCCAGCCCTTTCCACTGTTACATGAATCACAGGAATGTTTTCAAGAGGACATAGTAGGAGAGGGATGCAAAATATGGAAATATAAGAAATATATTTGGTCAAAAACAAATCAGTAGACGCCCACTCTCACACTTCTATTCCCCATAGCACTGGAAGTCCTAGCCAGAACAATTAGGCAAGAAAAAGAAATGTTAAAGCCGTCCAAATCAGAAAAGAAGTAAAGCTGTCTCTGTTTACAGACGACATGATCTTACATATAGAAAACCCAAAAAAACTTCACCAAAAAAAACCCCCAAAAACTAACCAATAAACAAATTCAGTAATATTGCAGGATATAAAATCAACATGCAAAAATCAGTTATGTTTCTTTTTTTAAAACTTTATTTTTAAAAACGTTCTTTGTAGCAACAGGTCTGACTATGTTGCCCAGGCTGATCTCAAACTTCTGGCCTCAAGTTATCCTCCTGCCTTGGCCACCCAAAGTGCTAGGACTACAGGCATGAGCCACCACGCCTGGCTCTTCAGTTGTGTTTCTGTACACTAATAATGAACTATCCAAAAAAGAAATTGTGAAAACAATTCTATTTACAATAACGAGAAAAAGAAAAAAAGAAAAATTGGAAAAAACTTAACCAAGAAAGTGAAAGATCTGTACACAAAAAACTATAAAACATTGATGAAATAAATTGAAGAAAACTTAAATAAATGGAGAGATATCTCATGTCCATGGATTGAAAGAATTAATATTATTAAAATGTCCATACTGCCCAAAGTGATCTACAGGTTCAGTGCAATCCCTATCAAAATTCCAATGGCACTTTTTGCAGAAAGAGAAAAAATAATCCTAAAATTTGAATGAAACCAGCTGGTCCAAGTGCAGTGATGTTTACAACTAATTGATCACAACCAGTTATAGATTCTTGTGTTCCTACTACACTCCCACTGTTTCACTTGACTAGACTTAAAAAATAAAAATTTAAAAAAATTTTAAAAATTTTTGAATGAAACCACAAAAGAAACCAAATGGCCAAAGCAATCTTGAGCGAGAAGGAGAAAGGTAGAGGCATCACACTACCTGACTTCAAAATATACTATAAGGCTGGACACGGTGGCTCATGCCTGTAAATCCTAACACTTTGGGAGGCAAAGGCAGGAAGATCACTTGAGTCCAGAAGTTTGAGACCAGCCTGGGCAACATAGTGAGACCTTGCCTCTACAAAAAATAAAAAAATTAGCTGGGTATGATGGCACACGCATGTAGTCCCAGTTGCTAGTGACGCTGAGGCAGGAGGATCACTTAAGCCCAGGAGTTTGAGTCTGCAGTGAGCTATGATGATGCTACTGCACTCTAGCCTGGGCAACAGAGCAAGACCCTATCTCAAAAAATGTATATAGAGGCAGCCCCTGTGTTACAGACAACCCAATTTGCAGCGTTTTGTACTTACGAATGGGCTCCCAAGGCTTCCCATAAGGATAATTTATAGTTTAATAATTAAATTAATAATTTGGGAACTAATTTCTTCTGCATATGTAAACAAACCCCCATGGCATCAGCAGTTCATTGGCGCAGCACCTTTATGCTAGTGGCTAGTCTCACAGATAGACAGAGAAGCAGCTGAAAGAAACACAAGAACACGAAGAATCAGAAGATCCAGAGCAAAGAAAGTTTAGGACCAAAGAATGAGCTGAAGCCGTTTGTCTCATTGAAGCAGGATTTGCTAAGCTTGAGCAGCAAGATCCCAACACTGAGCGGTTTACAAAGGTTCGCCATGCAGTCAGTGAGAACATCAGCTGCTACAAGGCCATTTATGATGAAAAAAAGAAAAAGGCTGTGCAAACAATCCTAGATACCCTTTTCAAGAAACCAAATTTGGTAGTAACCTCCAGCAACAGAATCAAATCCTGATTCTCCAGCTCCTACTCCACCTTCTCCAGCACCACCGCCATCGTCACCTTCTGTTTAATGTCAGCTACCTTCTTGCTTCAAAAATGCCCCTTCTAGTGAGCAAGAAGGGGCAACACTAGGTGAATGTTAACCTTTAATATCCTTTAATATTCTTTTTTGAGATTTCTCCTATGTCCTAGCTAAACTTTTTGTATGAGTTTGTTTTTATGTTCTGTTTGTTTGAATTAAAAGAAAGAACACAATAGTTTCTGTAACTTATTATTACAGTATAGGGGATTATTATTATCATTATTATAGTATTACACTGTATTATTATTCCCACATATAAAACATTATAGTATTGTTATTATCATTATTATTACCATGTGTTGTTCATTAGGGATCCAAGTTAGATAAAAGCCTAAAGACATTCTCAGGAACATATGTCATCCATAACCTGGGGACCACCTCTACTACAAAGCTATAGTAATCAAAACAGCATGGCATTAGCCGAGCATGATGACATGCACCTGTAGTCCCAGCTGCTAGGGAGGCTGAGACAGGAGGATCGCTTGAGCCCAGGAGTTTGAGGTTGCAGTGAACTATGATGATGCCACTGCACTCTACCCATGGTGACAGAGCAAGACTTGGTCTCAAAATAAATAAATAAATAAACAAACAAACATGTCCTGACATAAAAACAGACATAGAAGCCAATGAAAAGGATTAGAGAGCCCAGAAATAAATCCACGCATTTACCGTTGATTGATCTTTGACAAAGTTGCCAAGAACACAGAATAGGGAAAGCACAATCTTTCCATAACTGGTGTTGGGAAAATTGGATAGCCACATGCAGAACAATGGAATTGACCCTTGTGTCATATGATATACAAATAGCAACTCCAAATGGATCAAAGACAGATGTAAGATTTGCAACTCTACCGCTACTAAAGGAAAACAGGGAAAAAGCTTCTTCATACTGGGCCAGTATCAAGCCTTAAGGCCACATGTGGACTTCTAGGTCCTTAAGTGCGGCCTTTGACTGAATCCAAATTTTACAGAACAAATCCTTTTATTAAAAGGGGTGCAGCAGAGAAAGATGAAGCTTGTCTTGCCTCCTTTGGTGCTTAAAAAAGAACAATCTTGAAATCGGAAGGCTGCAGGTTCCCCACCCCTGGCTCTGAGCAATGATTTTTTGGACATGACCCCATAAACATAGGCAAAAAACTCAAAAATAGACAAATGGGATTTCATCGAACATCAAACTAAAAAGCTTCTGTTAGCAAAGGAAACACTCAAAAGAGTGAACAGACAACCTATGGCATGGGAGAAAATATTTGCAAGTGATACGTTGATAAGGGGTTAATATCCAAAATATATAGAAACAAATAACTCAATAACAAGAAAACAAATAACCCAATTTAAAAAATAGGCAAAGAACCTGAACATACATTTCTCAAAAGCAGATATACAAATGACCAACAGGTGTATGAAAAAGTGCTCAACATCGCTAATCATCAGGGAAATGCAAATCAAAACCAAAATGAGATATCACCTCACACCTGTTAGAGTGTCTATGATCAAAAAGACAGAAGATAACAAGTGTTGGTGAGGGTGTGGAGCAAAGGGAACCTTTATGCCCGGTTGGTGGAAATGTAAATTGGTGGAGCCATTATGGAAAATAGTATGGAAGTTCCTCAAAAAATTAAAAATAGAACTACTATATGATCCAGCAATCCCACTTCTCGGTATGTAGCCAAAGGAAATAAAATTCCTACCTTGAAGAGGTATCTGCACTTCCATGTTCATTGCAGCATTATTCACAATAGTCAAGATAAGGAATCAACCTGTCTATAAGTGGATGAATGGTTAAAGAGAGTACATACACTTTTTATTTGTTGATTATACCTCAATAAAGCCCGAACAAAACAAAACAAAACAAAAAATCAGAAATTTTAGTAAACAACAGAAAAGCAAAGTTTGAAAGATTTGAAATATATTTTTGCATTATATATACCGTTATCCATATGCAATAATTCCTTTCAGGGTTATTCTTAGGTATAGTAAGGGCAGAAAGTAATTCTACATTGTTGAAAGAGTGATGTTTATTTAGCTAAACTCCGATAATGCAGAGTGACAATTTCACCAGGCATTGTTAAGGAAAATTATCTAAATTGGAAATCAAAAATCAGTACATGTCATAATGGGATTTTGTTTAATAAGCTCTTCTAAGGATTTATTTAATTCTCTAATGTCCTTTACTATTTGATAAAAATCTACATACTAGGTCTGACGCTGTAGTTAGTCCCAGCTACTCAGGAGGCTGACACAGGAAGATCGCTTAAGGCCGGGAATATGAGGCTGCAGTAAGTTCTGATGGTGCCTGTGAATAGCTACTGTACTCCAGCCTAGGCAACATAGCAAGACTTTGTCTCTTAAAAAAAAAAAAAAAATCTACGTACTGAATTTACATGTTAACTTGTAGATTTTGTCTGGTAGAAAAGATAACCCCAAAAGTTACATTGCCCTATGGGGCAATAACTAGTTTTGTATCTAAGTCAGCAATTTTTCCCCCAAATTTTTAAAATGGCTTCCTGATGGATTAAACGCTTGCTTCAAAAATTCTCTTGGAATTAGCTTTACCATCTTCCCTTATTAATGGGTTAAATAGATCTTTGGCATTTGTTCATATTGTATGAGTCATGTTTTTAATGTTTTGAAAATTATAGTTTGACAGGGTATTTATCCTGACCTTAGATGAGATGCCAAAACTTCAGGGTAAATATTTCAGGGTAAATTTGTTTTAAGCAATGCAGTCTAAGGTCATTTATTTGTTATGTAACTCAGGTCCCTGGACATGGGAAGGGCTCCCTGAGCCACTTTGCTTAAGATTTTGTGAGAGACCACTAGACAGAGCAAGATTTGATGGCAGTGGAGTTTTTGAGTCTCTCCAAATGCCCTCATACGAGAGAGAGAAACTAGGAGGGCAGGTGAAAAAAGATGTCTGACATCTTCAAGGCAGTTGGGAAAAAGAAACATCTGTGAAACCCGGGAAACCAATGGGTAGGGCTAAATGGCCTCAAAAAATCAGGATCCTATAGAACTCACTTAGATTTAAAGTCTACACAGAAGTAGTAGATGGAAGTGACAGAAGAATTCTGGGGTCCAGAGAGCTCCAGAACACAGAAATTCCCCCCAAACTCTTGAGTCATTAAAGAGATGACCTAAGTCTGAGTGGAATTTTCAGAAAGCATATCTGAAAATAATCAGTGAGATTTGAAATAGGATCCAATATGTAGGTGAGCTCAAAAAGTCCATGAGTACTCTCCAAGGGGCTTCAGGAAGATCAGCAAGTCCCGAGGCAGCCTCATTCCTTAAGGACCTCAGAAATACCCAGGAAAAACTCACTTCAATAAGGGCAGAAGCATATGTTATGGAAAAGGCTGCCAGGAGCAGAGTAGAAAATAAGGGAGTACTTAGGAGCAGAAAGAACTCCTTTAGAGTAAGAGAGGAAAAAGTTTCAGCGACTTGTGGAATGGACCCAGAGGAAGCAGATCTTGGAATTGTGGAAATGGCTTTATGAGGAGGCCACATTTTTGGATTCTGGGTGGTAACAACGGGGGAGGAGCCCCCACAGTGAAGTTAGGAAAGCTATTCCAGTTTGCTTCCTCCCCCTACAGAATTACTAGATACAAAAATATTTCTCTTCATTCCTATCACCATGGTGTGGGGGGGGGGGGGGCGGCGGGAAATCCTCTCTGACTAAAAGTGCAGAAAGACACATGTCATTTAAAGATGAACAACAGGAAAGGACTGCAATCAAACCCCACAGAAAGATGTTGAAAGGAAAACAAGAAGAGATGAAAATGAAGTGAATAGCATATTAATGTACGCAAAAGTCACACCAGAAAAAAATGTGGTCACCAAATATTTGAAAACTGTAAACTAATATTACAAAATGAGCTAAAGGAAGTTAAAGCAACAACAGGATCTAGGCAAGAATAGAGCAGAAATAAAGAAGGGAGAAAATGAGGGTTCTAAACAACAGGACGGTGCGAAAAGAGCTAATGGGACTCAGGAAAGATTAAAGAAGATCATTTCAGAATTGAATATTAAACTACAAGGAATACAGGGGTCATTATGTATCAATAAAAAAAGCCACAAAAATCTACAAGGACATCTTACAAGGCTTGCAAGACTGCCATTTACAATGATCACATAACAGGTTATTGGTATTAGTGACTTAGAAAATAGCACCAGGCAGTGGCTCACGCCTGTAATCCCAGCACTTTGGGAGGCTGAGGAAGGAGGATTGCTTGAGACCAGGAGTTCAAGACCAGCCTGGGCAACCGAGTGAGACCCCGACTTTACCAAAAAAAAAAAAAAATCAGCCAGGTGTGGTGGTGCACATCTGTAGTCCTAGCTACTCTGGAGGATCACTTGAGCCCAGGAGTTGGGGGCTGCAGTGAATGAGCTATGATCGTGCCACTACACCCCACCTTGAGTGACAGAGTGAGATCCTGTCTCTAAAAAAAAGCAACAAATTTCATAAAGTAAAAACTGCATTTGGTGCAAGGAAAACTAATAGAACACACAAATAGTAGAAGATTTTAACATATGTCTCTCAGTCCAAGATAGATTCTGTAGACAAAAAAGTATGAATATAGAAAACATAACAGTGTAATCACTAAGGTAGGTCTTACACATTCAGGTACTTCCTGCTAGAGAGAGTAGTAATCTGTTCCTAAACATCAGCCATCCTGTGTGAAAACACTGACCAGGAATCCTAGTTCCCATTATTTGAAATGAACAAAATTATTATGTAAAGTGTTATACATCAAACTCACCATCACAGTTGGTATTTTTAATCTTTCTTCAGTTGTCTAAGTAAGTAATTTATTTTCATTTTGAAATTTTTATCAATATAAATATTTAATGTGAATTTTCCTCAGGGCACTGCTTTTGCTGCAACCCATAGATTCTAATATTTTGCTTTTATTGTAATTATTTACTAGAAATTCTGATTTGCTTTTTAATTCCCTTTTGGCCCCCAATTTTTTAAATTAAGCAAACAAAATATTTCTGAAAAAAACTGACAAAAATAGAGAACTGTAGTCAACTTATGAATTCTTGTGCAAAAATCTTAATATAATATTAGCAAACAGAATCTAACATCATGTTCAAAAATTACATTCTGTTCAAATGGGGTTTATTCTAGGAATGTGAGGGTTGCTCATCATTAGGAAACTCATTAATATAATTCACTATATTAATAGTTCAAAGAAGAAAAAAGTATTAATCTCCACAGATGCCAAAAAGGTATTTGAGCAGTCCTAAGTTGAACAGTCATCTAGGAATATTTTTTAAATTTCCATAAAATAGGAAATAATGGATACTTTTTTAATATGATAAAATCTATGTACCTCTGCCCCAAAGCCAGCATTCAGCATCTTGCTTCATAAGGAAACATTAGAGGTATGGCCACCAAGATCAGGAAGAAGATAATGATACTCACTGTCTCCACTACTATTAAAAGTATTCACTAAGTTAATTAGCCAAGATAAAGTAATTTGGTGTATAAGAATCAAAAAGGAAGGAGTAAAACTTTCTCTGTTTGCAGATAACATGATTATAGATTTTGAAACCCCAAACAAGTCAATGGAGAGACCATTACAGACAATAAGGGATTATAATAATTATGGAGCTGGATAGAAAATTAACGCAGTCTCCACATATACATGGAAACGTCTAGAGCTGGACAAGGTGATTCTAAAAATCATATGGAAGAGTATCCAAGTAAGAATAGCCAGGAAAACACTGTGAGAAGAGGAATGAAGGGAGCTAGTTTAAAAGGTCAAAACAAACAAGCAAAAAGCCACGTATTAAAAATAATTTGTATGGATGCACGCATAGGCATATACCTTTGGAATAGAATGGAATACCAGAAATAGACACAATTGCATATGGAAATTTAGCATTTAAATGAATAAGGAAAAGATGAACTTTTTAATTTATGGTGTTGGGACAACTGGATAGCCACATGGTGAAAGTGACAATTAACTGAAATTTTAAATGTTCTCACCACAAAAATAATTTTACAAAGTAATGCATATGTTAGTTAGCTGGATTTAGCTGTTCCACAGTGTATATATATTTCAAACATCATGTTGCACATGATAAATACATATAATTTTTATCTGTCAATTTTAAAAAATTAAAAATTTTAAAAAATTTAAAAAATAAAAAAATTGGTGTCTCTTTTTTTTCTCTAAAATATTTTAGCTGTTACTCTTTATTTTTAAATGATGGCTTTCTTAAGACATAATTTACATACCATACAATTAACCCAAAGTATACAATTCAACGATTTTATGTATATTCACAGATATATGTTATAATCATCACATGCAATTTTAAAACATTTTCATTAGTGCAAAGAGAAACCCTGTACATTTTATCATCACTTTCTCGTGTCCCATGCCCTTCAGTGCTAAATAACCGCTAGTCTACTTTCTGTCTCCATGGATTGGGTTCTTCTGGACATTTCATATAAATGGAATCATACCATAGGCGGTCCTTTTGACTGGCTTCTTTCATTTAACATAATGTTTTCAAGGTTCATCCTTGTTGTGGCATATATGAGTACTTCATTCCTTTCTATGGTCAAATATTATTTCATTATATGAATATATCATATTTTGTTTATCTGATACTCATGCATTCATTGACATTTTGGTTACTTTCAGCTTTTGGCTACTGTGAGTAGTGCTGCTATGAATATTCATTGACGTGTTTGTTTGAACACCTGTTTTCGATTCTTTGGGGTATATACCTAGGAGTGGAATTGGTTCACATGGTAATTTTATGTTTGCCTTTTTGAGGAACTGCAAAATTGTTTTCCACAGCAGCTGCACCATTTTACATTTTTACCAGCAATGGAGGAGGGTTCCAATTTTTCCATATTCTTATCAACACATATTTTTCCATTTTTAAAAAATTTATAGCCATCCTGTGGGTAGAAACTGACATCTCATTGTGGTTTTGATTTGCATTTTCCTAATAGCTAATGATGTTGAGCATCTTGGCCTGTGCTTGTTGGCCATGTGTATACATTTTTGGAGAAATGTCTATTCATGTCCTTTGCCTATTTTAAAATTTGTTTGTTTATCTTTTGTTGTTGAGGTAAAAGAGTTCTTTGTATATTCTGAATATTAGACTCATAAGATATATGGTTTGCAAATATTTTCTCCAATTCTGTAGGTTATATTTTCTCCTTCTTAATAGTGTCCTTTGAAGCACAAAAGTTTTAAATTTTGATGAAGTCCAACTTACCTATTCTATCTTTTGTTGCTTGTGATTTTGGTGTCGTATCTAAGAAACTATTGACAAGTCTGAGGTCATGAAGCTTTACCCAATGTTTTCTTTTAAGAGTTTTTATAGTTTTAGCTCTTACATTTAGATATTTGATCCATTTCGAGTTAATTTATGTACATGGTGTGAGACAAGGGTCCAAATTCAGTTTTTTGAATGTGGCTATCCAATTGTCCCAACACTATTTGTTGAAAAGACTTTTTTTTTCCCCATTGAATAGTTGTGACATCCTTGACAAAAGTCAGTTGACCGTAGACACCTGAGTGTTTTTCTGGACTTTGAATTTTATTCCATTGATCTACATGTCTATCCTTATACTAATACCAAACTGTCTTGATTATTATTGCTTTGTAGTTAAGTTTTGAAACTGGAAGAGTGAGTCCTCCTAATTTGTTATTCTTTTTCAAGATTGTTTTGGCTACTCAGGGCCCCTTTCAATTCCATATGTATGTAGTGTCCAGTTGGTTCAGTACCATTTGTTGAAAAGACTTTCCTTTTTCCATTGAATTGCCTTTGCACCTTTGTCAAATATTAGTTAACTATATTTGTGTGGGTCATTTTGGGGCTCTGTATTCTTTTCTTTTTATTTATATGGGGGGGAGTGAGGAGAGGGATTCAATTTCCTTTTTTTTTTTTTTTTTGAGACAGAGTCTCACTCTGTCACCCTGGGTAGAGTGCAGTGGTGTTGTGTTGTGGCTCACTGCAGCCTCAAACTCCTGGCCTCAAGCGTTCCTCCTGCCTCAGCCTCCCAAGTAGCTGGGACTACAGGCACCAGCCATGACAACCAGCTAATTTTTCTATTTTTAGTAGACACACAGACGGGGTCTCACTCTTGCTCAGGCTGGTCTCCAACTCCTGAGTTCAAGCGATCCTCCTGCCTTGGCCTCCCAGAGTGCTAGGATTACAGGCCTGAGCCACCCTGCCTGGTCCTAAAGTGTGTTTTTTGTCTTTAGCGTTCTTTGTTGAAAGCCAGACATGATGTGGTGGGCTAAAAGAACTGAGGTAAAGAGGCCTTTGGTGTGAGGTTTTATGTTTATCTGGCTAGGGGTTAGACCCTATTTACTGCTTGCTGTACTTACACTGCTTGGTGTCTGAGGCTAAAATTTCTCTGATGTCCTTGTTTCTCTTTCTCCTGTTCTTTTGGGTTCCCAGTTATTTCTTCTTAAATCTTAAAAGATGTGAAATCTTTTCAGCTGCATTCCTCTGCTATTAAACAAGATCCCTATCGATGTGGTGGTAAGGTGTCCACAGAGGGAAAGCTTTCACAGTCCTGTGATTAGGTCTCAGGCTTTTAGTGAGCCTGTGCCCTGAGCTGCGACCCTCACAAGTGCTTCTCAGCTCCTAAGGCTAGAGGGGGCTGGAGCTGGATGTCTCCCTTCTCCTAGGTCAGTCAGTCAGTGAGGCTCAACAAAACCCCAGTCACTTATGCTCTGGGGAAATAGTTGCTTTTTTGCGGGGGAGTGGGGAGGTTAGATTTTGTTAAGAACAGAATGCTTTGGGCATATTTCAAAATGGCTACTTTCCCCCTTGTGAACCTAAATACCAAACAGAGAGAGGCCCTCTAAAAGAAAATTATATATATTCAGGAATAGAGCATTGCAATGGGAGTACCTGTGCCACAGTAAACTCTGTGCATATTCATGGAGGTAAAGGAAGACAAAAGCTTTCAAAAGGAAACTGAGAAGGACTACATAATTGTTTTGAGATAGTTATTCTTGGCTACAAAGATCAATAACAAGGGTGCCGCCAGTTCACCTATAGACAGGCAGTTGCTGGGCAGATGGCCTCACAGAAGTATTTTTTGTGTAAGATTACAATGGCCATTGTGCAAGGTCATGGTTTTCTGCAGAGTCTTTTGTGACAGCTTTTGTCATCAGGAATTTATGCATGAGAACCCTTCTCTTCATGGCCTGAGCTCAATTTGTTTTTAAAAAACAAAAACAAACAAAAAAACACAAGTGACTCCATTTAGATTCTGACAACTTTCATACCCTCTCCATCCCAGCAGCAGGGGAGGGTTTTTCTCCTGTTTTCTCTGTGAGAACTTGGTTGAGCTTCTGGAGGTAAAACTCATAAAAGTGTGGGGCCCCCACCTAACACTGGACAGCCTCTGGAGTTTTTAACTCTCAAGCTGGTCCACACTGAGCCTCCAGCAATTTACTGGTTACAGTTTAAGTTTTCCTCCTCCAGTACTGATTCTTGTGGACATTTTTACTCCAATAAATTGTGGTTTTCTGTATCTGCCTAGCTCTCCAATTTTGGGGACAGTGATTTGCCCAGTTACCTCAGTTCTCTCCAAGAAGAGTTGTTGATTTTCAGTTTTTTCAGCTTTTTTCTTGTCATGTGAATGGGAAAGATAATTTTTAAGCTCTTTACATGTTGGACCAGAAACTGGAAGTCTTTCTCCAATTGTTACTGTAGGAGAACATTACACTTCTTTCTGCTTAGCAATTCCATGTTTAGATAGGTATAAGTCTTGTGCATGTACTAGGAAACACGAATAAGAATATTTATAGGAGTATGTACGTGATAGGGAAAAAACCCTGGAAACAGCCAAATATTATTGACAGGAAGATAAATGACTTGTGGAATATTCACACAATGGGATGGCACCCCACAATGAAAACGAGTGGACAGAGCTTCGCAGAACAATATGCACAAATCTCAGTAATGTAATATTGAGCAAAAAAAAAGAGTCCAGAAGACAACAAATAGCAAGATATCCTTTCTCTGAAGTTCAAAAGCCACTAGAACTAAAATGTATATTGTTTAGGCAATATACCTAATTATTGGTATTATTAGGTGTAAGTATATTATATTCGTAATATCATATAATAATACTGTATATTAGGTATAAATATTATTAGGGAAAAATATGGTATTAATAGGCAATAATACCATATTTTATTGATTATAAGATGCAAACTGAGGAAAAATTTTTGAAAGAGAAACACTGGAAGGACAAACTATAAACAAATAAAAATAGTTCCTTGTGGTGGAGGGAGGCTTTGGAATACAAGCAAATCTTCTGTGAGTATATTTCTTTTTTACATAGTTTTCACCTTAAAAATGCATATTTCACATATTTTAAAAATAAAATTAGATCATAAAAGGAAAAAAGAAAGTCTTAAAATAGAAAACAATGGAAACAAATGAACCTGACTGTATGTCAAGTTGGTGACTGTGTGTAGGAAAAACAAACTGTTTTCTTCTAAACTCTCGCTCATAACACTCAATGCTTCCAGAACACTTTACTTCTGACACCAGTTGTGTGGGTGATTTTTTTCACACCAAGCAATTCTCCCATTCCCTGTGGATACCAACTAGGTGTCCTATAATCCAGTTCAATTCTGACGCTATCTACCTGGAGCTGTTCACATACCCGACAGGTTCAGTGCCCAGTCTCATGCTGCAGATATCAATTACAGGTCGTGGGTCATCAGCTTGTGTGTAACTTCTGTCTGACTTGGCTACAAATCAGAGGTTCCCATGACCCACTTTTCAGGTTGAGTCATTTGCTAGAATAGCTCATAGAGCTCAAGAAAACACATATGTCTACTAGTTTATTATAAAAAATATGATAAAGGATACAAAAGAACAGCCAGATGAGGAGATACATAGGGTGAGGTTTGGAATGGTACTGAGAACAGGAGCTTCTGTCTCCGTGGAGTTGGGATGTACCACTCTCCCAGCACATTTATGTATCCACCAACTAGAAGCCCTCTGAACCCCTTTTTTTTTTTTTGAGACAGCATCTCACTCTGTTACCCAGGCTGGAGTGCAGTGGTACGATCACAGTTCACTGCAAACTCCACCTCCTGGGTTCAATTGATCCTCCTGGCTCAGTCTCCTGAGTAGCTGGGACTACAGGCGCATGCCATCACACCTGGCTAATTTTAAAATTTTTTTTGTAGAGGTGGGGTTTTGCTATGTTGCTCAGGCTGGTCTCGAACTCCTGGCCTCAAGTGATGAACCCCAGCTTTTAGAGATTTTTATGGAGGCTTCGTTGCATGGGCATGATTGATTATAAACTCAATCTCCAGCGCCTCTCCCCTCCCTAGAGGATGGGACATGAGGGTAACAGTTCTAAGCTTCTAATCATGGGTAGATCTTTCTGGTGACCAGTCCCCATCCAAGAGCCCATGAAGAGTCACCTCATTAGAACAAAAGATGCTCTTGTCACCCAGGAGATTCCAAGGGACTTAGGAGCTCTGTGTCAGGAACTGGGATCAAAGACCAAATATTAGAACAAATGATTCTTCTATCACCCCAAGGGTTTTAGGCGCTCTGTGTCAGGAACAGGAGGCAGAGACCAATGTGTATATATTTCTTATTAATTCACAGTAACATAACCTCAGAGATTAAAGAATTTTTCAAGTGACTTTTGGACACAGAACTGTGTACATCATTAGTGAGATATAGATTAAGAATTTTTTTAAAAAGGAATGAGAATTACAAATAAATCTGACTCTTCATTCAGTAGTTTTATTTTTAGTAGTAATATTGGTATTGTAGTTTTGAAAGTATTTTATCTTTGTTGTGAGATAAAGCAAGTAAGTAAATATATTATAGTTATTAGGAACCAAAATTTAAAGTGTTGAAGAGCTATAAATATAATATCATGCCATGTCATGTTAAATTTGAGTTGGATATATCAATATAATCTCAAGTTAAAAATATATACATATATTCTACCTACTGAAGGGACCAAAAAGCAATGACATCTTAGTAGTGAGCCCTCCCAGAACTCAGATCTAAGTGTCTAAATACCTTTCTAAATACCTTTCTCCACTCCAGGGAATTAGGACTTTTTGAGTTGTGGTTGATATATGATCCAGGACAGAGAAAGGACAGGGTGAACCTACCATTTCTGGTTGTGCCAAAGGGAAGAAAGTGCTCAAAGTGACATCAGAAGGACACAAAAGTCAGTCTGCTGGAGCTCCCACTGGTCAAATTTGGGGCAATTTGATTTTCAAAAAGATGGTGATTATAAAACTTTGAACAAATAAAAATTCATGAATCTAAAATTATTTTCTATAAAAGAAGAACAGAATGAAAAAGAAAAAACATGTCACAGACCACCATTGCACACAATTATTATATCCACTCCTATTCTAGAAACTTAAAGAAAATGATTAAACATTCATCCTGTGTTTTGCAACAACAGCTTATCTCCACTTGGTGAGGAAAGACTCTTTTTTTCTAAAGAATGCAGCTGAAAAATGTAAGAATTACTGTATCATCATTTTGCAACTACTAATAAATAATTACTGAAGGTGAATATCACAATCATGAAAACCTCTACTTTCAATTATGTAGAGCATCAAGATTTGTACTGTCAAAATATCGCTGCAATGGGAAAAACATACCTGGAAATGGAAACCTCTGTGTAAAAAAAA
Organism: Daubentonia madagascariensis; assembly: GCA_023783475.1. NCBI lineage: Eukaryota > Metazoa > Chordata > Mammalia > Primates > Daubentoniidae > Daubentonia > Daubentonia madagascariensis. The sequence goes on from JAKFHU010001569.1 coordinate 16,954,251, forward strand.
AAATTTTTAATTCAGGTCGACAATCAAGAAAACTTATATTACTCTAATATATACAGAAATTAATTTTTATTAAAAAGAGAAATATAGCATTTTTTAACTTGTCACTAAATTGAAGCTCAAAATTGAGCATTTTATACTATTTCTTTCAGAGACCACTGTCTAACATTGTCTAACATCCAGTTCCTTAAGAAAAATGTTTTCATATATTTGCCTGGTTTGTTTAATTGTTTCAGGGAAAAAGTTAAATGTAGTCTCTGTTACTCCATCTTGGCCAAATGGAGTAACAGAGGTCAAAAGCATTGAATAAAAATAGAGCTTTTTTCCCCCCAAGGAAAAGCACAAGCTTGTTAAAAAGAGAGAAAAAAAAAAAGAAAAAACAAATAGAGTTTTTGGAAAGTAAGCTGATAAGAATTACAAAAATTAAAAATGCAGATACTGATTGGGAAATACTCTTCTCTGGAGAATATATTCCATAGATAAACTGTAAAAATATATATATGTACCAGGATATATATGTATACACACACAGAGGTATAATAGATGTTTTATGTAATAAACACCAGCAACAATAATAACAAAAACCCACAAAATTTGAAAGAGAAAAACTAGAAATAACAGAATGCCCAAAATTAGTGGAATAGTTGGATTTATTTTATTTTATTTTATTTTATTTTTTAGAGATAGGGCATTGCTTTGTCACCCAGGCTGGAGGGCCGTGGTGCAATCATAGCTCACTATAACCTCGAACCCCTGGGGTCAAGCTGCTGGGACTACAGGTACATGCCACCATGCCAGGCTAATTTTTTTATTTTTGTAGAGACAGGGTCTCACTATGTTGCCCAGGCTGGTGGTGAACCCCTGGTCTCAAGTGATCCTCCCCTTTTGGCCTCCCAAAGTGTTGGGATTACAGGCATGAGCCACCGAGCCTGGCTGGATACATTTTAGTACGTGGAATATTATGTGGTCACTAATGCAGATAAACTAAAACTTTACCAGATGACCTGGAAGGATTTTTCTGTGATATTGTTAAGTAAGGATAATAAGAACAAAGTTGTTTAATACAATCCCATTTTTTAAGAGAAGAAAACCCATATATCCATGTGTATATATGAGTGCCAGTGTGTGTGTGTGTGTGTGTGTGTGTGTGTGTGTGTGCTTTCATGTTGTGTCTGGGTAAGGAAGGATGAATTTGAGTACAAAAATTTAAACATCAGGTTATTCATGTAGATACCCAAAAGGCACGAGAAGACAATGTTAGTGAGGAAGGCAAAGAAAGAGAAGGAAAAAAGATGCATTTTTTTTTTAAGAGATAGGGTCTCATTTTGTCACCTAGACTGGAGTGCAATGGTGTGATCATAGCTCACTGCAACCTCAAACACCTGGGCTCAAGCGATCCTCCTGCCTCAGCCTCCTGAATAGCTGGAACTAAAGGCATGTACCACAACACCCTGCTAAGTTTTAAAATTTTTTTTGCAGAGATGGGGGTCTCACTTTGTTGGCCAGGCTGGTCTTGAACTCCTGGCCTCAAGCAATCCTCCCAAAGTTCTGGGATTACAGGCATGAGCCACCACAACCAGACAAAAGATGCATTTTCTAAAAAATATTTTCAACTTATATAACCATAACCCATAACAAAACATCTAGATCAATTTTTCCCATATCTTGTTTTAAATAGGATTTTGCTGAAAGTCTCAGAGGGATCACAGCTTTGCTGACACCTTAATTTAGGACTTATAGTCTCCAGAGCTATAAGACAAACTTCTGTTGTTTGAAGCCATCTAGTTTGTGCTACTTTGTTACAGCCTCTATAGGAAACCAGACAAATTATCATTTATATATGAGAACACAGTAACAATACTCTCAGTCATATCCTTAGTCAAGGCCTTAGAGGATTTGCCATACAAAGACTCCCTTTGAAACAGTCTTGGAGTAAGTACTCAAAAAGGAAGAGAAATAAATCCAGGTGTACATTGAAGGAAATATGAACCGTAAGAATGATCAAATGTCTTAGCTAAAAAGCCAGTAAAAAAGATCAACTGGAACCCTAAATAATATTCAACCCAAAAGAAAGCAGAAAAGGAGGTGCAAAGGAACAAAGAACAGGGGAAAAATAGAAAGTAAATATTGATGACATTTATCAATGATAGCAACCACATTAAACAGTAATGGACTAATAATATTTAATAAATATTAAATAAAAAGATATTAAATATTAAATAAAAATACATATTAAATAAAAAGAGACCAATAAAACACCAATAAAAAGACATAGATATTGTCAGATTAGATAGAGAAACCAGAGCCAACTATTTTAGTTTGTTTGTGCTGCTATAACAAAATACCACAGACTGGGTAATTTACAAACAATAAAAATTTACCTGGGGCCATGGGCCTGGGCCTGGCCTTAGGCTCAGAAATTAAAAATAAATAAGGGAAAAAAAATTAAAAAAATATACAAATGTATTTCTTATGCTTCCGGAAGCTGGGAAGTCCAAGATCAAGGCACAGGTATATTCAGTTGTCTGGTGAGGGCTGTGAGGGCTACTTTCTACTTCCAAGACTATGCCTGTTGCTCCATCCTTTGGAGAGGAGGAGCATTGCATCCTCACATGATGGAAGAGACGGAAGAGCAAGAGAGCTCTCCCTTCAATCTTGAGCTCTTTTTTACGAGGGTGCTAATCCCATTCATGAGGGCAGAGCCCTCATAACTTAATCGCCTCCCAAAGGCCACACTTCTTAATATTGTTGAGTTGGGGATTAAACTTCAACATGAATTTTGGAGGGGACACAATCATTCAAACCACAGCACCAACTATATGCTATTTATTAATAAAAGACACTTAAAATATAAATACACCAATAGTTTGAAAGCAAAGGATAGAAATAAACTATATCATACAAACACTAATTAGAAAAAAGCTTACGTGACCATATAAATACCAAAGTAAATTTTGAGACAAAGATTATTACATGAAAACAGAATGACATTTCATGATGATAAAAGCATCACTTCATCAAGAAGGTATAAAATCTCTATACCCACCAATAACATAGTTTTATAGTACGTGACTCAATAGTTGAGATAACTAAAAGATTAAACAAATAGTTATAGTTGGAGATTTTGATATTCATCTCATAGTAACTGACAGAACAAGTACACAAAAATCAGTAAGTCTGTAGAATATTTGAACAACTAAATCCTAATTGACATTCATGGAACACAATATCCAACTACTGTAGAACACACAGTCTTTTCATGTGTACATGGAACATTCACCAAAATAGAACAAGTCTCAAAATTTCAAAGGATTGAAAAAATACACTATATGTTCTCTGACTTCAATGGAATTAAACTAAAAATTAATAACCAAAAGATAACTAGAAAATTCAAACATATTTGGAAATTAATAAGCACACATTTAAGTAACCCATGGGTCAAAGAAAAGTTTACAATGGATGCTAGAAGATATTTGAGTTAAACTATGAATACAAAACATATCAAAATGTATATGATGAAGTTAAAGCAGTACAAAGAGGGAAGTGTATAGGTTTAATACATTTATTGAAAAGTAGTGGTGCAAGATCCTGCTCAAGAAGATAGATTAAGATTTGGCAACTTAGAGGACATAGGCCATTTCCTTGAAAGACACAACTTTTCAAAACTGAAACAAGATGTAATAGAAAATCTAGAGGGTCCTGTATCTTTTAGTGAAATTGAATCCATAACTAAAACCTTCTCATGAAATAAACTCCAAACCCAGATGGCTTCACTAATAAAGTCTTTTAAATATTTCTGGGAGAAAATTAATCTTACGCAAACACTTTTAGACAGAAGAGGTAATACTTCCCAACTTGTTTATGGCCTAAGCCTAAATGTGTAGATTGCTTGTTAAAAATTTTTGTTTAAAAAAAAGTCAACATTCTCCAAAGGATGAACACAAAACCCAGAGTCTGCACAGCTTAACATTCACAATGGCCAGGATAAAATCCAGAATTACTCTATCCCTCCAAAAGGCAACAACAACCAAAAACAGGTAAATGTAACTACTAAGGACCGAATGTTTGTGTCCCCCAAAATTCATATGTTGAAGCCCTAATCCCCAATATGATGGTATTTAGGTGGGGTCTTTGGGAAGCAATTAGACTAGATAAGGTCGTGAGGGTGAGCATGGCCTTATGAGAAAGAGACCTCTCTCCCTTTCTCCGTGTCTCTTTCTCTCCCTCTCTCTTTCTCTTTCTCTGTCTGTCTCTCTCTCTCCACACACCGAGGAAAAATGTGTGAGGACATAGTGAGAGGGTGGCCATCTGTAAGCCAGGAAAAGAGCCTTTACCAGAAACTGAATCAGCTGACACCTTGATCTTGAACTTCCTGGCCTCTAGAACCGTGAGAAATAAATTTCTGTTGTTTAAACCATGCTGTCTGAGTCAGCCAGAGCTGAGTAAACCAAAAGGAAATGATGACCAATGGATGTTAACTATGAGATGACCCTAATGCTGGAACAAGCAAATAGAAGCTTTAAGCAGCTGTTATAAATATGCTCCTTGAGGTATAGAAAAACACACTTTAATAAGCTCTGTTATAAACCTTCACAATAAGAAAACTCCAAGCACAGATGGTTTCACTGGTGAATTCTATCAAACATTCAGGAAAGAGAAACACAAATCTTACACAAATGTTTTCAGAAAATAGAGGAGGCAGGATCATTGTCCAAACCATTTTATGAAGCCAGCATATCCTAATACCAATAACTGACAAAGACATTATCAAAACAATTTTTACAAACCAGTATCACTCATAAATATAGATGCAACAATGTATAACAAAATATTAGTGAATCAAATTCGACATCGTAGAGTTTATCCCAGAATGCAGAGTCAATTTCCCAGTTGAAAACGAATTGATATAATCCATCATATTAACAGAATAAAGGGGAAAAGCCAGATGATCATTTCAGCAGGTGCAGGACAAGCGCTTGAGGATTCAACATTCATTTGTGATAAAAACACTCAGGAAACTAGGAATATAGAAAAACCTCCTCAAACTGATAAAAAGCATCTACGAGAAACTTATAGTCAACATCATTCTCAATGATGAAAGACTGAATTGTTTTCCCCTGAGACTGGGAACAAGGTAAAGACACGTATTTTCACTCTTTCTCATCAACATTGTATTGGAGGTGTTGGGCAATATGGTAAATAAAGGTATAAGGATCAAAAAAGAAGAATTAAACTGTCTTATTTGCAGATTATATAAATTATTTATATAGAAAATACCCAAGAATATACAAAATAACTACTAAAACTAATATATATGAATTTAGGAAGGTCACAGAATAGAAGATTAACATAAAAATCAAACAATTGGAGAAAGAAAATTTTAAAAATTTTATTTAGGGTAGCACTCCAAAACAAAAAAAAATACCTAGGAATAATTCTAATAACAGGTATCCAAGGTCACTACTCTGAAAGCTACATAACATTGCTGTCAGACATTGAAGATCTAAAAATGGACAGAAATATGTTCACGGCTTGGAAAACTCCTCAACATTTTTTCAGCTTAAGATGACAATTTTCCCCAAATTGGCTTATACATTCAAAACAATTACAATCAAAATTCCATAGCCTTTTTTTTTGTAGAAATTGTCAAGCTGATTTTAAAATTTATAGGAAATGCAAGGACCTGGAAAAAACAATGTCCAAAAAAGAACAAATTGTAGGCTTCACAGTACCTATTTCAACATTTAATATAAAGCTATAGTCATCAAGAATGTTTAGTTTGGCAAAAACCTAGAAATCAATGGAAACAATAGAGAGCCCTAAAATCTACCCAGACAGGCTGGGTGTGGTGGCTCACGCCTGTAATCCAAGCACTTTGGGAAGCCGAGGCAGGAGGATTGCTTGAGGCCAGAGGTTCAAGATCAGCCTGGGCAACACAACAAGACCCCATCTCTACAAAAGAAAAAAATATGTCAGTTAGGCAGGGTGGCGCAAGCTTTTAGTTGCAGCTATTCAGGAGGCTGAGGTAGGAGGATCCCTTGGGCTCAGGATTTGGAGGTTACAGTGAGCTATGATCATACCTCAGCACTCCAACCTGGGCAATAGAGTGAAATCTTGTCTCTAAAAAACAAACAAACAAACAAAAAAACTATTCAGATAAATATGGTCAATTTTTTTTTTTTGAGACAGATCTTGCTCTATCACCCAGGCTGGAGTGCAGTGGCCTCATCAGAGGTCACTGCAACCTCAAACTCCTGGGCTTAAACAATCCTCCTGCCTCAGCCTCCCAAGCAGCTGGGACTACAGGCGTGCACCACCATGCCTGGCTAATTTTTCTATTTTTTGTAGAGACAGGTTCTCACTCTTGCTCAGGCTGGTCTCAAACTCCTGGCCTCAAGCAATCGTCCCACCTCGGACTCCCAAAGTGTTAGGATTACAGGGGTAAGCCACTGCACCCAGCCAATTTTTTTTTTTTAAGAAAGGGTCTCACTTTGTCACCCAGGCTGGAGTACAGTGGCACAATCGTAGCTCACTGCAGCCTTAAACTCCTGGGGTCAAGGGATCCTCTTGCCTAAGCCTCCTGAGTATATAGGACTATAGGTGCATGCCACCACATCCATCTAATATTTTTATTTTTTGTAGAGATGGGGTCTCACTATGTTGCCCAGGCTGGTCGCAAACCCCTGGTCTCAAGGGATCCTCCCACCTCGGCTTCCCAAAGTGCTAGGATTACAGGCATGAGCCACCGTGCCCAGCCTCAATGGTTTTTTGACGAAGGTATCAAGACAATTCAATAGGGAAAGGAGAGTGTTTTCAACTAATGGTGCTGGGTCAACTGAATACCCATATAGATAAAGAAGAACATCAGCTCTTAGGTCACATTATACAGAAAAATTGACTTGATGTGGATCATATACATATATGTAAAACCTAAAATTATGTAACTTCTCAAAGAAAACATAAAACATTTTGAAACTTTGGTTAGACAGAACATTCTTAGAACATAAAAAGTAAGAAACACAAAAAAATGCAAGTTTTAATTCATCAAAATTTAAATTTTTTTGCTTTTTGAAAGACACCATTAGGAAAATTAAAAGACAATACACAGACTTGGAGAAAATATTCACAACCCCTATGTCAAAGAACTTCTACTCATAATATAGAAACATTTTTTACAATTCAATAATATAAAGACAACCCAATAAGATGGGCAAAATATCTGAACACTTTACAAAAGGATATACAAATGTCTAATAAGCACAAGAAAAGATGGTGAATATCATTAGTCAGCAGGGAAATGCAAATTAAATTTACAAGGATATAGAAAACCAAAATGTATAGTGGTTAAAATCAAGAAGATTGACCATATCAAGTGTGAGTGAAGATGTAAAGCAATTGGAACCTTCACACATTGCTAGTGGGAAATTGCACAATCTCTTCAGAAATAATTTGGTAGTTACATAAAAGGTTAAACATATGCCTATTATATAACCCTGCCTTTTCGCTCTACTCTAGAGAAAAGAAAACATATGTCCATGCAAAGACTTCCAGACAAATGTTCACGGTAACTTCAGTTGTAACTCAAAACTATAGACAACCCACATGTCAATCCGCAAATGAGTGGATAAACACATTGTGGTATGTCCACGTAACGGAATACTACCCATCAATAAAGAGAACTAAATGGTTGATATGTTCAGCAATACGTATGAGTCTCAAAATCATTATTCTGAATGAAAGAAGCCAGGCAAAGAGTACAAATGGTATAATTCAGGTGCATATTCTAGAAAATAAAATCAAATTAATAGTGAAGAAAAAAGACCAACAGCTGCCTAGGGATAGGGAAGGAGGGAAGAATGGGTTACAACAGGCACCCAAAAATTGAGGGATTATGGAAAAGTTTGTTACACTGATTTTTGTGATAGTTTTATAGGAATGAACATATATCAAAGCTGCTCAATTTACCATTTAAATATGTTCAGTTTATTGTATTTCAATTTTTCCTCAATAAAGCTGGGACAAATAAGGAAAAATCATCTGGGAAAAGAATCCATGTATGGAATTCACCACATTAAGAAAATAAAGAAGCAATAAGATAATGTGATTATTTTAATAGATATGAAAAAAGCATTTGATGAAATTAAGTCCCTGTTCCTAATAAAAATTTTCTGCAAACTAAGAATAGGTGGCTCAGCAGGTTCCCAGGAAGTAGATTCAGCTGTATACTCCATTTCATTGGAATCTTATCCCAGGTGATCCAGCTCCAAAAGCCCATTTAAGAATCTGCTTTCAGCTGGGCGTGGTGGCTCACGCCTGTAATCCTAGCACTCTGGGAGGCCAAGGCGGGAGAATCGCTGGAGCTCAGGAGTTTGAGACCAGCCTGAGCAAGAGCGAGACCCCCGTCTCTACTAAAAATAGAAAAATTAACCAAATGAGCTGGGCGTTGTGGCTCGCGCCTGTAGTCCCAGCTACTTGGGAGGCTGAGGCAGAAGGATCGCTTGAGCCCAGGAGTTGGAGGTTGTGGTGAGCTATGATGATGCCACTGCACTCTACCCAGGGTGACAGAGCAAGACTCTGTCTCAAAAAAAAATTTTTAAAAAAAGAAGAATCTGCTTTCTTAGACCACTCCCTGTACCAACTGTCACAGAGACATAGGAAGTTTTTTGGAGAAGGCTTGCAAGAACAACACCTGTAGGGGAATTCAGACAGGAAAATTAGGCAGAGGGAGAATTGATGTACTGTGCAATCCTCACAAAGCCCTCAGTTGAACCTATGGGGAACTTTGGGGCTGGGATAATTGTCCAGAGTTGTCCTGAATTGCAGCAAGAAGGCAGAGTCTCTATGCCTCCCCACTGACTAGTCACTGGATATGGATTGTCCCATAAGAAGTGGTGTGAACTTGAGCGAAGTGCCTCTCTTTGGCTGAGAGCAAGTCCTGGAGAAGAACTCAGCTGAGAGCTGTTAGCTGCCAAGACTTCTGGCAGCTGTGAGAATGACTGTTTCTGTCCTGCATGAGGGTGCTGGGGAGGGAACCTGAGCACCACATGGTGACATCAAGTACAGAAGCAAACCTCTTCAATCTGCAATATATATAAATGAAATATACACTTAATATCATTTTTAACAGCAAAATATTGAGCACCTTTTACCTACGATTGGAAAGAGACAGGATATTTTATCATTTTGATTCAATATTGTTTTGGAGGCACTGGTCAATGCAACAAGGCAAGAAAAGGAATAAAGTTGTTTTAGTTCAGGCTGCTATAACAAGACACCATGGACTATGTTGTTTAAATAACAAACATGTATTTCTCCCAGTTCTGGAGGCTGGAAAGTTTAAAATCAAGGTGCCAGCAGATCTAGTATCTATTGAGGGCCCTCCTCCTGGTTTTGCAGACAGCTGTCTTCTCGTTGTATCCTCACGTGGTGGTAGTGGGGGTATGGGGAGGAAGCAGGCTCTCTCCTGTCTCTTCTTATAAAGGCACTAATTTTATCATTAGGGCTCCACCCCCATGACCTAATTACCTCTGAAAGGCTCCATCTTCAAATACCATCACGTTGGGGTTTAGGTTTTCAACATTTGAATTTGGGGGAAACACAAATATTCAGTTTGTAGCAAAGATTTTAAAAAAAGTTTAAAAGGAAGAAGCAAAATTGTTATTTTGCAGATGATGTGATTATGTACATAGAAAATCTAAAGGAATCAATAAAGAAATAACCAGTGGTGCACACCTGTAATCCCAGCTATTCAGGAGGCTGTGGTGGGAGGATCACTTGAAGCCAGGAGTTCAAGACCAGCCTGGGCAACATAGCAAGACCCCTATCTCTGAAAAAATTAAAAAATTTAGCTGGGTATGCTGGTGCATGCCTGTAGTCCTAGCTACTTGGGAGACTGAGGTGGGAAGATCACTTAAGCCAGGAGTTAGAGGCTGCAGTGAGCTATGATTGCGCCACTGCACTCCAGCCTGCACAACAGAGCAAGACCCCATATAAAATAAAACAAAAACAAAAACCAAGTAGAACTGACACAAATTTAGCAAGGTTGTAAACTGATAAGGTCAATATGCAAAAATTAGTTGTATTACTATTGATACCAACAAACAATTTAAAAAGAAAATTAAGAAAAAATACCAGTTACAGTAGCTTAAAAATACAATACACTTAAGGATAAATTTTAAACATAAGATGCTAATGATCTCTATTCTGAAAATCATAAAATATTGCTAAGAGAAATTAAAGGAGACCTAAGTAAATGGAGGTATATTTCATGTTTATGAGTTGGAAGATTCACTATCATTAAGATGACATTTTCCCCAAATTGGCTTATAGATTTAATGAAAACCTCAGCAGAATTTTTAAAATATGGATAAGATGACTCTGCAATTTATATGGAAATGCACAAGACCTAGAATAATCTAGACGAACTTGAAGAAAAAGAGTAAAGTTAGAGGATTTACTTTGCCGTATTTTAAGACTTAACATAATGCTACAGTAATTAAGACATAAGGCATAAGGATAGATAAGTAAATCAATGAAACAGAATAAAGAGTTTAAAAATGAGGCTAAGAAGTCCAAAATCTGTAGGGTAGGCTGGCAGGCTGGAGATCTAGGGAAGAGTTGATGCTGCAGCTTGTGTCTGAAGACTGTCTGCTGAGAGAGTTCCCTCTTTTTTGAGGGAGGTCAGTCTTTTCTTAGGGCCTTCAATTGATTGGTTAAGGCCCATCCACACTTTGGGGGATAATCTGCTTTACTCAAAGTCTACTGATTTAAATGTTAATTTCATCTAAAAAATATCTTCGTAACCAGCAACATCGAGACATGTGACCAAATATCTGAGTACTGTGGCCTAGCCAAGCTAACACATAAAATTAACCGTCACAACATCAATGCCATTTAATAGGGAAAGGAGGGTCTTTCAGTACTAAAGCAATTAGATACCTGTTTTAAAAATCGACTTTGATTTCTCCTTTACATGATACAGAAACATTTTTGAGATGGATCATATACTTAAATGTGAAAGGTAAAACTATAAAGCTTCCAGCAGAAATAGGAGAACGATTTCATTACCTAGCAGTAAGCAAAGAGCACTAACCCTAAATGACAAATCAGACTTAATAAGGAATGTTTATAGAAGCTTAATTCCTTGTGGCTTTAAACAGGAAGCAAACCAATATTCCATCTATTAGTGAATGGATAAAAAAATAGTGGTATATGCATTCAATAGGATATTGCTTGGCAAAAAAAAAAAATAGAGAACAAAGTTCAGATATAGCTGATCCTTATTCACAGAGTCTGTATTTCAGAATTTGCCTATTTTCTAAAATTTATTTGTAATCCTAAAATCAACACCCATAGTATTTTCATCGTCATTTTCAGACATGTACAGACTGGTAAAAAACTTGAATCGCCTGGTGTACACCACCACACCCCAAATTTGAGTTGCCCCAGTGAGGTCAAACAAAGCCAAGTTCTGCCTTCTTATTTAAGCTCTCACATTGCAAACCAAGTGTCATTTGTCTATTTAATGTTATGTTTTCCACATTTTTGTGTTTCTTTGGCAATTTCACTGTTTAAAAAGGCCCCCAAGCATAGTGACAAAGTGCTGTCCAGTGTTCCTAAGTGCAAGAAGGCTGTGATGTGCCTTTCAGAGAAAATGTGTGTTAGGAAAGGTTCATTCAGGTATCAGTTAATGATAGTGCTATTGGTTGTGAGTTCAACATTAATGAATCACCAATACGTATTAAATAAGGTGTCTTTAAACAGATACATATACAAGACTATTTGTTTGTATTTTATTTGTTTATGTGTATTGATCAGTTGATACACATTTTACATATATTGATATGTTTGTTTCTTTTTATGAATTGATCGTTTGACGAAATTGACATGACCAGAGGCTTGCAGGAACCTTACCCCTACTTTCCCTAGGAGCAGTGGCTCAGTATTCGCTAATTCAGCGTTTGTGGTGACTTTACAGAACACAGCTACCGCAAATAATGAGAATCGACTGTATATGCAACAACATGGACACATCCCAATGATGCTGCAAGACAGACACAAAAGAGTGCGTACAGTAGGATTCCATTTATATCATGCTCTAGAACACGTAAATGGAAGTCAGAAGAGCAACGACCTGTGGGGGAGTACTGACTGGAAAACAGCATGAAGGCACTCTTTGGGTTGATGCAAATGGTCTCTATCTCGACCGGGGGTTGGAAATTGAGACAGAAAGTGAGACTTGGTTTTATTTCGCAGCTTTCAGCTCCTCCGATCTACCCCTTTGGGTTTGCTAGAGGCATTGCCCTTCTACAGCCACAGGGTGGCAGTGCTGTAGAGACGAACAAAACTGGCTGACGTGGACGTTCCGCTCCTTTCCAGCTGAGCCGTTTAGTTTCCGACGGCGTGCGCCGTCCTCCTTTAGGGAATCGCTGGTCTCCACCACCTCTAGCACAGTTTGAATCGTGTCCTAAGGTGAGGGCGGGGCAGAGCATGTCCTTGAGGCCTCTCTGTCCCTGCGGCCTCTCCAGCCATTTCGGGTCCCTGCACCTGCTGCGTTCCCCGCCTGCCCCCCCCGGGAGGTCTCAGCCGCCGAGCTCAGCACCGGAGCCTGATGTTCCATTACTGGGAGGAGGTCACACGTAGGGAAATTCAGAAGAGAAAAGCATATGATCCCATGTCATTTTCTAGGAGTAAAACCTGCAAGTGAAGTAAATGTTTACTAACGGGAATAAAAAGCGCTTTATCCTTTTTTAGGCAGCTGTTAACAGGAATGCATTAGATTCATATTGGAGGACTTGGGGGATTTTCAAGAGCTATTGTTAAGTGAGAAGAGCAAACTGCAGAGAGGTGTGCCTGATAAAACAACAAAACTTCCTTATATATGTGTATTTGTATATGCTTATGTGAGTATAAAAAAGCGTGGAAAGGTACAGGCTGTTACCACTATGCGCTTGGGCTGGGATGAGGGGAAGGGGATAAACAGTGAAAAAAGACCTTCACTAAAAAAAGATTCAAGCTAACAACAACATGCATAACATTTTAATCGCGTTTATTTAATTTTATGTTATGTGTAGATGTATACCTATGTGTGTACATATATGTATACACACATACACATATACCTATGTATATATAGGTTTTCTGCCTTTTTTTTTAAGAGACAGGGTCTTGCTGTGCCACCCAGGCTGGAGTTCAGTGGTGCGATCATAGCTCACTGCAGCCTCAAACTCCTGGGCTCAAGTGATCCTCCTGCATCAGCCTCCTGAGTAGCTGGGACTATAGGTGTGCGCCACTACAGCGGCTAATTTTTAAAAATTCCTTGTAGAGACAGGGGTCTCACCATGTTGCCCAGGTCGGTCTTGAACTCCTTGGCCTCAAGCGATCCTCCAGCCTTGGCCTCCTAAATTGCTGGGATTACAGGTGTGAACCACCATGCTTGGCTTCTGTCTTTCACATTATGCCTAGAGCTTGCCCACACCAAAATTCTAAAAGTATTTTATCTCTAGTTTCTCCGTATAGCTTTTTTTCCCCATGTAAGTTGTAAGGTAGGGGTTTAATATAAGAAAATTTTATTTTCAAACAATTAGTCAATATACTATGATTTTTAAAGAAGCTGTAGTGTATATATTGAGGCTCCATCTCATTGGGAAGTTAGTGTGAATATGAACTCAGAATGTGATTACAAAGCCCACTGGCGGCATGGGGAGGGTGCAGTCCAAGATCTCCTGAGGCCAGCAAAGGTGGAGAAGGACCAAGGGCCTGCGGCTGCTCTGCTCATACCTGCGGCTCTTCCTGTTGTCCTGGGGACTTCCGCCATCTCTGATCTTGCCAAGATGGGAAGAGGTCTCTCGTCATCCCATTGTACAGATTTTTATTAGATTTCAAAGGGTAGCCTGCTCCCTAGCTCTTCATAGTCCCACTCACCCAGAAATTGTGAGCCAGACCCAGACAGACATGTTTCCTTGGCTTCAGGCAGAGTGGCTCCATCCAGGACACCCCTTAGGGTGTTTTTATAGAAAATAATTACTTATTTTCTATCAATAAGTAATCTGTATGTGAAGCCAAGGCAGCTGTGCCTTCCAGCCTTTTCAGCTCACTGTCTGCCCGGGGCGGACTTCTCAGAGGTTGGCAGCAACCTCTTCTCCTCTCCTTTTTTTTGACACTATCCCAGTGATCAGAGTTCTCATTACCAATGTTTTCAGACTCCTGAGGCCTATCCAAATATCCCGGATTTCTCAAGGAGAGACTGTAAATTCTCCCAGACATCTTCTCTCCTCTATGCTTCATTTACAAGAAAGAATAATGCTTTAAAGTGAAAGACACCATTTCTGATTATGCAATCATAATTGAAAGAAATTCCTTCAAGCCGAATAATTTCTGTTATACTAAAGACTCTTAGAATAGGAAGAATTAAAAGAAGGAAGACCAAGGGGTAGTAAATGTGTGCTCTCTCTCCATGCTGGAATAGAATGATAGAACATGTTAAAATAGAAAGAAAATTCTCAAAAGATGGTAGAAAGTCAAGAGCATTGAGGAGCAAAATAGACACTCACGTCTTCAGAATTCATTGAAACAATGTTCAGAGATGAGACAGCAGGATTCCATGGTTTGTCACACTAACGGGAAAAAACTGCTCAAGAGCAATGAGAAGTTCTCAAAAATGCAAATCTGATTGTGTAATCACAGATGGTTTCAATAAGGACGACAAGGGGCCTGTCCTTGGAGAAGTCAGAGTGTTTGTAGGGGGAGTGCTGAGGTGAGCTCTTGAGTGGACATGTGCAAAGGGAAGAGAGGAGGAAGAGGAACACGAGAGGGTGGTATACACCTTCAAGAGTCATGGCAGGGATAAATCCTAAGCGTAATGAGGCCCATGTTTTGTTTTGTTTTGTTTTGTTTAAGGCTATGATGGTTTTATCAAAGAATCAAAGAAATATGTGTGGGGGCCGTAAAGATCAAGGAAGGCATGTGCTTGTACCAGGAACTCACGTGGTAAGGTTGATGGTGGCTTGGTAGGTGTTATGGGTTGAATATGTACCACCCCCCCAAAATAGGTTGAAGTCCTAATCCCCAGTTTCTCAGAATACAACCTTACTTGGAAGTAGAGTGATTGCAATTGGAATTAGATAAGATAAAGTTATACTGCAGAGGAAAGAGAAACACACAGGAAAGAGGATGCCATGTGAAGAGACAGACACAGGACAGGAGGTGCCATGTGGCAAAGGAGGCAGAGATTAGAGTGATGCAGTGGCAAGACAAGGAATGCCAGGGACCGACAGCCACCACCAGATGTTAGGAGGAGGCAAAGAAGGACTCTACCCAACATCAGAGGGAGCACGGCCCTGCTGACACCTGACTTTGGACCTCTAGCCTGGAGAACTGTGAGACAACACATTTCTGTTGTTTTAAGCCATCCAGTTTGTGGTACCTTGTTATGGCAGCCCTGGGAAACCAACAGCGTAGGCAGCCCTTACATGACGCCCTCTCTTGCCTGCCTCCCCCCTTTGCATAGTCCTCACCATTCCGAGAGCGAGACCTTGATGAGCTAACTGCTGTCCATCCCACGTACATTCTCTGGCCCACAATTTCTTTTTGGAGGACCAAGTCTTCAAGGCTGTGTTATGTATGGGTGTCCGGATGTGGTGCTGGGGATGCTCTTAGTTATTATTTTGCACAGCCTCTTCATGTTGTTGGCTTAGGCAGACTTTTCCTCTCAGCAACAAAAGCAACAGGCTTGCCACCAAACTCTTTCTTCAATTCATGGGCTGGCTGGACCGAATCTCCTAGAAAGATTTCAGTTGAGGAAGAGCCACCAAGATGATCACATCTTTCTGACCATCACCAGCTTCAATTTCCTCGGCTGCTGTGATGTGCGTTTGGGTAAGTCTTGAGGTCAAAGTTCAGCTCCAACTCCAGGGCAGCCTGAGAAATGCCAGACTGGAATGCATCTGTCTTTCTGCCATTAGGTTCCACATCTTCATACGGGAACTGAATATGGCCTTTTTTCTCCCCTAAGCACCAGTCTAGGAAAAGGATGAGTGACAGAACCCCATTTCTTCCTTTAAGAGAGTTTTGTACCTGGAAAAATGTAGACACAGTGGTGTCTGGAATTTACCAGGTACTTAAAAAAATCCTTATGGGTAAACTGAAAAAATCATAGGACATGAAAAGGGAAAATTTGATAGATTCATATTTAATTTATTTGAGTAGTCAAATAAAAAGCATGCTGATGAATGGAGCCAAGTCAACTTGGAAGGTGGATTCTATTTTCATGATGCTGGGATCTGTGAAGTGCCCAATTCTGGATACAGTTTATCTTAATGATTGAGATGAAGGGATAGAAAGCGTTTAAAGCAAGTTTATAAACAGATTGCCACATGGAAAGACAGCAAATAATATCAGAAAAAAAATCAGAAAAATATCTTGTTGGCTTATGCATCTGATTTTGGTTTGGGGAAGTCTGACTTCCAATCATGCAGGTGCCATTAACCTATTAATAACAGACAGGGGAACAAGTGCTGCCTCTTCTTAAGGGATGCCAGAGAAGCTGGAAAAAGAGTCAACTACATTGCTAAGTCCTAAGAAGGAGAGGGAAAGGGAAAGACTTTAGTATGCAAGATAAAGAACAGGAAGATGAGCTGGTAAGAAGTTGCGTGTACATTGAACAGAGGTATATACAGTTGTGTCTACATGAAACAAAGGAGGCTGGAGAAACTCACCCTGAGGGATCGTGACATTATTATTAGAGTACAGGCAAACTTAACCAAGCCATTTAGGATGCCAATGATTGTAATACCTATTTTACAAAGAAAAACTTAGTGGCTTAAAACAAAGTACATTTACCACCTCACAGCATCCACAGGTTGGGAATCTGAGCATGGCTTAGCTGGGTCCTCTGGCTCCAAGTGTCTCACAAGGCTGCAGTTAAGGTGTTGGCTGGGGCTGAAGTCATCTCAAGCCTCATCTGGGAAAGGATCCCCTTCCATGTTCAATTACATGGTTATTAGCAGAATTCAGTTGCTCATGGGCTATAGGACTGGGGGCCTCAGTTCCCTGCTCGCTGCTGGCCAGACACCTTCCTCAGTTCTCTGCTCCACTGGCCTTTCCATAGGGAAACTCACAGCATGGCAGTTGGCTTCCCTCGGAGCAAGCAAGCACAAGAGGAGGCAAGAACACGCAAGTCAGGAGCCAGAATCTTTTTGACATTCCCTTGCTTTTGCCATACTCTGTTTGTTAGAAGCAGTCCCCAGGTCTAGCCGACACTTGAAAGGAGGGAATTACACCAGGGTGTGGACACCAGGAGGTGGGATCATTGGAGGCCATCATAGAAACTGCCCATTACAGGGGCATAACCAGGATTAGAGTTTGTCAACAGCAGAAATGCTTGGCAGATAAATGTTTGCATTCCTCTATAAAGGAGGATGTGCAGATGCTCCTGACTTAAGATTTTTCAACTTTATGCAATAGTCTGAAAGAGATATGCATTCAGTAGAAACTGTATTTTGAATTTTGAATTTTGAAACTTTCCTGGTCTAGCAATGTGTGGTGTGGTACTCACTCATGGTGATGGACAGCGACAGTGAGCCACAGCTCCCAGTCAGCCACGTGATGGGGTAAACAACCAGCACTCTGCAGTGTACTGTGCTGCTGGCTGATTTTGTCCAATTGTAGGCAAACGTAAGTGTTCTGAGCACAGTTAGAGTAGGCTGGGCTAAGGTATGATGTCTGCTGGGTTAGGTGTATTAAAAGCACTTTTGGCTTACAATATTTTTAATTTGCAATGGGTTTATCTGGATGTAACCCTATCATAAGTTGAGGAGCAACTCTCATGTTTCTAACCTCACTTGCTCATGTTGAATGCTATTAGGAAAAAAATTAGGAAAGGTCTTTAAAAATTGAAAGGGTGATCTATGGAAAGAATGTAGTGAAGGAGGCAACAGGTTGGAAAAGGAAAACCAAGACCCTAAAAGAAACATGAGAAAACTATTATATGAGGGGACTCCAAAAAGTTCATGGAAAAATGGAATTAAAGGATAAAAATAAAAAATATGAATTTTATTTCTCAACAGAAGCTCCATCAAGTTCCAGACACTTTTGTAAATGATGATAAGCCATTTAGCCCATCGATAAAGCACTGAAGATTCTGGGAATTTAACCATGTCAATGCAGTCTTTTTTACATTATTAACTGAAGAAAATGGATGTCCTTTAAAGATTTTTTTTTAAGATTAGGAAACCAAAGAAGTCAGAAGGAGCCAAATCAGGACTTCACAGTTGATGCCTAATGATTTCCCATCAAAACTCTCACAAAATTGCCCTTGTTTGATGAGAGGAATAAGCAGGAACATTATTGTGGTGGAGAAGGACTCTCTGGTGAAGCTTTCCTGGGTGTTTTTCTGCTAAAGTCTTGGCTAACTTCCTCAAAACAATCTCATAATAAGCAGATGTTATTGTTCTTTGGCAGAAAGTCAACAAGCAAAATGCCTTGAGCATCCCAAAAAACTGTTGCCATGACCTTTGCTCTTGACCGATCTGTTTTTGCTTTGAATGGACCACTTCCACTTCTTGGTAGCCACTACTTTGATTGTGCTTTATACTTGAGATCATACTGGTAAGGCTATGTTTGATCTCCTATTACAATTCTTTGAAGAAATGCTTCAGGATCTTGATCCCACTTGTTTAAAATTTCATTGAAAGCTCAGCTCTTGTCTGTAGCTTATCTGGGTGCAATGGTTTTGGCACCCATTGAGGAAAAGTTTGCTTTTAATTTTTCAGTCAGACTTGTGTAAGTTGAACAACTGAGATGTCTATGATGTTGATTATTGTTTGTGTTGTTAATCATTGGTCCTCTTTAATTAGGGCATGGGCAAGATTAATTTTTTCCTAGAAAATTGATGTGGATAGTTCTGCCGCTGTGGGCTTCATTGTCAATATCATCTCAGCCCTTCTTAAAGCAAGTTACCCATTTGTGAACTGCTGATTTCTTTGGGATGCTGTCCCCATAAACTTTTCATAAAGCATCAGTAGTTTCACCAGTTTTCCATCCAAGCTTCACCAAAAATTTGATGTTTGTTCTTTAATTTTAGCAGAATTCATGTTGCTCTAATAGGGGCTCTTTTCAAACTGATGTCTTCTCCTTCCTAGTGCCTCACACTGGATCCTGTTTGGATGTGTTATAGCAACTCAGTACTGGTTTACTTTGGTGCAAAAAAATTTGAACTCTATGCAGTTTTTTCATAATGCCCATTTTCCATGAACTTTTTGAAGATCCCTCATATAAGGAAGGTGTGTGCATAAACTAGAGTTTCTATTTAAGCATTAAAATGATCTCAAAAGACCCCAGGAGATAGGACCAGACAAATGGAATAGTTTCTATGATAAAGTGCTGCTTGAAGACAACATAGAGTTCTAAGACATCTGTCCCCACCCACCAAAAAGACTTGCCAAGGGGTCAAAACAATAACTAATACCCAAATATGCCATTGTAAGAAACTTCTACAGCCAATTGGCAAAGAGTCCTTTATATTTAAGATGGGCAAACTATGTTTTCAAAGACTGTTTCTTAAAAGGAGGAATCAAAAAGGAGGAAGAAAAAGCAAATGTTGGGAACATTACTTTAGAATAGGCCATCTCCTTCCTAATCTAGGCAGGCCTGGTGATCTGGCTCCTACCCATCTCTCGGGCCTCTCCCTTCAACTCACTGCCTGGTGCCCCATGCTGCAGCCACACTGGCCTCCCTGGCAGTCACTAAAACACCAGCTCCTTCCTAAATCTCATTTACTTTTGGTAGGTCCTCAAATGTTACCTACCCAGAAAGAACTTCCTTGACTATTGTCTAAAATAGCATCGACCTGCCCCATCCTCTTCTCCTGCTTGTATTTTTCTTTACGGCAATTACCACTTTCTGAAATTATATTATGCATTTATTTATCTGTTTATTGCCCAACTTTTCCATTGAGATAAAAAGCTCTATGAAGTCAAGGACTTGGCTCACTTCTTTAGGACCTGGAAAAGCATGTCATTGGCTCTTATCAATAATGTCTATTGAGTGAACCAAAGAAAAAAATAGAATAAGTGAAGCCCATAAAAAGCATATCGGGAGAAGGACCTAACAGAAAATGGGTGAAAAATGTGAAGAAGAAACAATGACAATTTGTTAGAACTATGCCAATACAAATATAAGCAAGGGGAATATTTATATTTGCGTATAATATGTAATCCATTAAAAAAAAATCCCGAGAGACTCAAATGAATTGAACTACTTGAAAATATTTTGGTCAGTATTTTAAGTCTGTCCCATTTCTCTCCAGCGAAGTTCTGCCGCGCAGCAAGTCTTCCTCGCAACCTCAGCGCGCTGGTTAATTTCTGGGGATTCTCAGGGAGGAGACTTGGCTCGCCCTCCCTGTTTCATAAAATGTATTCTTGTCGCTATTTCATTGGCTGTCCCTCCCAGACACCCCTTTGCCATTGGTCAAGCCGCCAGTCCATCACTCCCTGACCCAAGCCCTCTATTGGTCCGTTGTAGCAGACAGCCGGCCGCCGGCCTCACTCAGGTAGGAGGAGTTCGCCGGTGACGACAAAGGCACGCCTCGCCCACATTCCAAAGCCTGGGCGGAGACTTCCCGCGGCCCTTGCCTTTGTGGGCGGGATATAACGGAAAGAAAGACTTCTGATTGGGTTTGGCTGGTGAGGCGGGTATCCGATTGGCCACTGCCCTGGAGGGAGGTGGGGTCGCAGCAGAGTTCTGGAGCCGCGCTAAGGAGCCCTGGGGAGTCTCAAAGTTTGTGTCTGGAGCTGTAGCGAAAAGTGGGCTTATTGCGAAGGGAGTTTCTTGGGATGAGAGCTGATTGCCTGCCTTCATTTTGGATGCACATCCGGCTTTAATCCCTGCAGCCTTCGGTCCGAGCCCTGGACGGCCTGTGTCCCCGGGGGATTCTCAGATCTCCGAGGACACCGGACGGGAGCCCGTGGCCCTTCGCTCTCCGGCAGAGGAGCGAACGTTTTCCGTCCTAAGTGCACAAGCTACACACTCACGCACGCACACGCACGCGGAGGGAGAGGAATCTCGCCGGCCCGAGGCGGCTCTGCCGGTCCCCTCCCGCCCCCCGCGCCCTCGCCCCGCGCGGCTCGGACCACCATGGAGGTGCTGGAGAGCGGGGAGCAGAGCGTCCTGCAGTGGGACCGCAAGCTGAGCGAGCTGTCAGAGCCCGGGGACACCGAGGCCCTCATGTACCACACGGTGAGGACTCGGCGGGGCGGAGGCACGGTGGCTTTTAAAGCGGGGAAGTGTCATCAGAGGAACAGCTGGAGACCTGGGGACTGGGAAGGCAGTATTTGGGAAAGGGCATGGCCGGAATCCAGGTCTGGGGCGAGGTGGAGTTTTTCTGTCTGAGCAGGTGAAGGTGGGCAGCTGGCCCTTTTAAACTTTTCATAAGAGTACTGTCACTTTGTATTCCTTTAGCAATTTATACTTTTTTCGCTGAGGCATTTTCGTATCTGTAATATCATTTCCTATTGCTAACAGTACAGTAATGCGGGAGCTGTGTTTTGAGAATAATATGCCTCCACCTAGTTTGCTATTAATTTTTGTAAATTTTTAAAAACCGGACAAGGTTAAGAAATGTTTCCTTTCCATCTGTTTCATATTCTCTCTCTCTCCCCCTCTGTCCCCCCTTCTTATTTATATTTTAAAAAGTACACGTGTGTGTGTGTGTGTGTGTGTGTGTGTTGAAAAGGCTCCTTCACATTAGGCAGAAAGCTGCTTTATTTGGCTTCTTAAACTGTGCAGCCAAGAAATCTGCTTCCTCCGTTTTCAGAGGAAAGAGCAGCAGAGGAGTATGGAAAATCTGAGGCAGTTGCATATTTCAGAAAGTCTGTGGGGAAGGTGGGACAGCTCACCAGTTAGTTCCTCGTTCAGCCTTACACTATGCCTCAGAGACGTTGGGCATTCAGCTATCACAGGGCGTGCGTATTTCTTTTAAAGTTTTAAATTATAACTTTTTGGTTAAGTTTGCAAAATGAAATTTTGTTTCTAACAGCCAGCACTGATAATTTGACTTTGTGCAAGATCTCTTTCTTTCTTTCTTATGCATGTAGACGTTTGTAATGAGAGGAGGGACACGCATGAGAAAACGAGAGGCTTGGCTCCCTCTTCACGGTTCTTTTAATGGGGTCAGCACCGGGATATTTGAAACTTTAGCAAAATGGCCTGCAGGCTCCACCTCTTTGGCCTTTGACTCTGGCTGACGTTATTTTGGGACAAGGGATGAGGGCTTCCCTGCTGATTCCCACCAAAGCATTTGTGGCTGAGAATGGCTTGTTTGAAAAATGCAGAGTGCGGGGCTGAGAGGGAGTGGTAGTTCACGCTGGGGCAAAAGCCAGATGTTCAGCGTGATCTTCTGGGCTTTGCTTACTGAGCCTGTCCGGAGGAGACCATGTGGGCTGCATTTGGATTGGGGGCCCAGATGTGCTTCCTGTCCTCAGTAAAGGACGTGGAGCATATTGGCCCCTAAATATCTTCTGATTGTTGGGTGCTGCAGATGTTTCCATTGACATGGGCTACATTTTAACCGTCTGCAGAGGGGCCGCTCTTCTCTTTTGTTCTTAAACATCTTTTATTGTGAAAATGTCTCATCCAGCAGCTGTAATGCCACAGCTGGTGGATGAATTATGCACAGGCATCTGCATTGCTCTTCCTGGGTCCTGTGGCTTGCATTTGTGAGATCTCAGGCCAGGGTTTGAGATGCTACCTGTGACTGTGGCATTAACTCCAGGAAGGACAGCTTGGACTGGCTCTAACTAATATCTTTATGCACAGTTTCAAGGGTAGAAACCTTACATTCATTTTGATATTAATAGCTCAGTTTTTCTGTCATTGTAATAAGACAGTAATGTGTGATTATTTTTCTTCTGATCCTATTATTAAAAAATGATTATGTCTTCCACTTAGGTACACATCTCTCTTCTGAACAGCTCATTCATGTAAAATGCCACTAATCATTGCTGCAAGTCAGTGCAACAAACTGTGCATATGAATTACTGTTGAAAGAGGTATTGGGTTTAGTAGCACAGATGATTGGATTATATTCCTTCCAAACTGAGGGAAGTTTGGTAGAGATTTGAACGTAGATAATGTTCCCATCTGTTTCTTGAACTCTGTTGGATATCCAGTGGCAGAAGTGATTATTACTGCCGTTTGTCCATAACGGGGGGATAGTCTGACCTCCACCTGAGTCTCCATGTGGAAAAAGGATGGCCTGATTGTGCATTCTTTCAAAAATATATTTTTTCTTTCAATTAACATTTATTGAATATCTTCTGTGTGTCAAACACTATTCTAAGTGACAAAAATTCCAGACCTCTAGAAGCTTGTATTCGCACTTGCGCATGCACATGTGTGTGTGTGTGTAGGGGAAGATAAACAATAAATGATAAACATAATAAAGAAGTGAGTGGTATTGTATGTTAGACGATATAAATGCTTTGGAAAAAGTAAAAGTAGAACAGAGTGAGCAGGACAGAGAATACAGGCTGGGGAAAGGGCAAAGCAAGGGATTGAATCAAGTGATCAGAATAAGCCTTTTATAGAAAATGGATGTGAACAAAGATTTGAAGGAGGTGAGAGTGTTAGCTCTGCAGGGTGGAAAGCCAAAGCAAAGGCTCCAAGGTGGGGGTGCGTTTGGCTTGAGCCTATGGTAATCTTCTATTTCAGATTCCTCCATTTGGAGTTGAGCTATTTTCCTTATAAGTGCAGGTTACTTCTGAGACATCAGTACCTGTTTTTGGAGTGACCCAGTAAAACTTTCCAAGTTGAGGAGAGCCTACAGGGAGGGTGAGGTGCAGGTGTAAGTTGGGACAGTGGTAGGAGATGATGACAGCTGCCATCCAGGGAATGTTTACCATCCCACAGGGAGGGCCTGCCACCTGTGCAGTGCCACGGGGCCCCACATGTGGTTTGATGTTCTGCTGTTACCATCTTTTTTTAATGTTATTTTTTTAAATTGCCAAATAATAATTGTACATATTGATGGGGTACATAGTGATGTTTCGATACATGTAATGTATTGTGATCACATCAGGGTAATTAGCATATCCATCATCTCAAACATTTATCATTTTTTTGTGTTGGGAATGTTCAATATCCTCTTTCTAGCTATTTGAATAACAATAATATATTATTGTTAACTATAGTCATTCTACAGTGCTATAGAACACTAGAACTTATTCCTCCTATCTAGCTGTAATTCTGTGTCTTTTAACAAATGTCTTTGTATCCCTCCCTTCCCCCTACCCTCTTGAAATTCTTAATAATTTTTGAACAGGGGGCTCCCCATTTTCATTTTGCATTGGGTCTCACAAATATGTAGCTGGTCCTGCTGGAAGACATCATGTTTAGTACTTTACAAAAATTACACCATTTAACTCTCTTAATGACCCAACGTAAAGAGCCATTTTTATTATTCTCGTTTTACATATAAAAAAACCGAGGCTTAATAAGTTTAAGCAACTTGGCTTAAGTTCCACAGCTAATTAGTGACAGAACCAGAATTCAAACCCAGGTCTGCCTCCAAGGCCCGAGTTCTTGCCCATCAGGCTGTATGGATGATGAATCCTGACTTCAAGAGAAGGAACTGTGGAGGAGGTTGAGAGAGAATGACTGGAGGACAGAAACTGCAGAGCCAGAAAGCAGCTAATGTTTGACTGAGCCTGACAGTGGCAGCCACCAAGCCTTCCTAGCGTGATCGCTCTTGTTGCTCTAAATAGGGATTTAGTTACCACATGCATGATTGCTAATGCCCTGTTTTAGCAAACCTGTCACATACCTGATTTTAAAAATTTAGAATGTTTGAGTTGCCTGGGGCTGGGATTATAACATTTCTCAGGCACCTTCTGTTAGCCATCAAGGGCAATGTTTTTCTCATTTGGTAAGTTATGAGAACTTCTTGATCCAGAAGGACAAAAGCTTAGAGAAGACCAGTTTGAAGTCTACAGAATAATGAAGCATGTGGATAGGGCAAATATGGACTTACTGATTAGATCCTGAATTACTAAAGCTCTGGGCTTCCTCTTGAAGCTTAAAAAATAGTTTCTATAAACATGATGAAATATTATTTTAATTCAGTGGGTAGTGCTTTTATGAAAGCTGTTGCTTCAGGATGGGCTACAGGCTAAATGTGGGTTCAGAAAAGATGGCCAAATCTAAAAATGAGGAGAACATCTCTTAGGGTTTGATACCATTGATACCTTGCCTCTTTCCGCATACCTGCCTGGATGTTGGGCATTTCTAACATTCATGTTGTGTTCCTCTATGATTCTGTGCAAATTACATTTTTGGGAATTCTCTGTGGGCTTTTGCAATTTAGAAGAGCAAAGTAATCTATGTATATTATGTATGTACACACTATGTCTGCTCAAGAAATGGATAACTATTTCCGGGAAGGAGACTTGGAGTGGAGGTCCAGAGAAGGGGGAAGACTTATTTACACACTATATCCTTTGGGACAGTTCAAATTTTTAACTGTTGGATGTGTTTAGAAAATGAAGAATTACAACTTGAAGGCACTGTGTAAAACTGGACTAGAGGTGATGTTCACCCATGTCCATGGGGGGATAAGGGGGATTCATTGCCATACTAAAGGTGAACACAACTCAAGTCAGTGGACGCCTTGGGTGAAGAATAGGGGAGCCAGGGATGCTCGGTGGAAAAAGGCTCTAAGGGTGGAGGTGGACAGTGGGTTTGTGTGTGATGAACCTCACGATCTTGTTAGCTTTCTCTCTTTCTTCTGTCTCATTTTAGCCATCTGGAAGAATAAAGATTTTATCAGTTTTTGCAATGAGTATATCCTTTTAAAAACATATATAATAGGAACTACTAAGTGTTTGCAAAGATAACAGCAGTTCTGCTTGTTTTAATTACAAAATTCACATAAAACCAGTTATTTATAAAGTTACTTGGTTATACTACTAAAATTTATATCTGGTTGGTTCTTAAAGTGAAATGACTGATTGCAGACAGTGGTAGATAGGGAGTTAAGGGAATGTTCAGCCTGCCTGGTGTCCAGATGGAAAGGCCATCTGGCTTCCACATCGCTCACGGGCCGCTGAGAAGGAGTTGGCTGATCTCACAGGCTGGGTGGTTTCCACTTCCTCCCGGCTGGCCCAGAGACTGATATGGTTCCAATGGGTTATTGAGGCTTTTGGTTTGATGTTCCACCCTGGAGTCAACTCCCATGGTTGGCCCCTGGCCGGGTTCTGAAGGGGGACTTGGATCCCATTGGCTGAGAATGTTACTACTTGTGGTCGCCTGACCTCCACAAGCTGAATAAACATAATGAGTTCTAGCAGGAGACCAAATTGGGCAGTAAGTATAATTTGTCTTGCTATACTTCTCTACACCTTCACCCCTTTCATGTTCCCCTCCCTTCTCAGGCCCCACGTGCTTACTGTAATGATGTTCTCTTTCCAACTCCCCCTCTTCAAGTTTTGTTCTCAGGAAAGATTTTATAAGCTTACACTAAAAATTTAAATATTAGTAAGGCTTAATGTGTCACCCCTAAGTGGGCATTTATATTTAATAATAATAACTTCAGGTCAAAAGGGTGAATCTCTAAATGGGGAACTTAAAGCAACAGCAAGGTAGTAGGGGAGGAATGTTTGGGGACTAGAAAGGGACCTCTCACTACCCCTCTCTTAGTCCATACATGTGGCCCTTGTTCATAAGGCAGCCTTGCTCAGGTGTTGCTTGTTTGTCTGCAATCTGAAGGATTTCCATTGGCTTGGCAAAAAATCTTCTTTGACTCATTATTTATTAATAATTGTCTCTGAAGTTGTTCTCATGGTGTTAACATGGTTTGGGGGAAGATAGAGGTGGCATAGTCTTGAAAGGTGAGAAGGCAGTACAGAGTTTTGTGTTTGCCCTCCTTGAGAGGTCCCTGAGTTATAGTGTTCTATGGAAACAGGAGCTGTGATGACATGTTGCTTTTGCAGGAGAAATGAGGCATTGCGTCTAGATCAATAATTGAATTAATTACAGTGCTTGCAGCTGCAAGTAAGTGAAAACTGATTCAGATTGACTTATACAATAAGTAAATTATTCTCTCATGTTGTAAGAGGCTTAGCAATGTAGCTCCTTGTTTGGCTGACTGAGGAGCTCCCCAGAGTTCCCATGTACCTGGGCTCCCTGCATCCATGTGCAGCCTTCATCCTCAGGTTGGAGGCATAACAGACGTATGAGGTGCAGGTGGTGCATTCAAAATGACAATATCCAGAGGAAGAGAGGTTGTCTCTTCCTTGTGTCCCTTTTTTAGGATGGAAGAAACTTTCTTAGTAGCCTGCCAGCTGATTTTATTTAGAGCTTTGTTGGTAAGGATTGGGTCATGTGACCATTCCTAATCCAATGTCTGGAAAGGGGAATGGGATTTATATTATTGGCTTAGATTAATCATTTGGGGGTGGGGGAGATATTGGAGCCTCAACCGGCATGACCACTTTAACAATCATTAGTAAAATAGTCTGAGTTAACTGTTCTTTCTTTAGCCAGAAGGTGTGTTTGTTTTCTCACAAACATGGGCTAGTAACTAGAAAATGTTTTAAAATCCACAATAATTTGCCCTGGGAGCAAAAGAGCAAACCCCAGTACTGTGCCACTTGCAAAATTCTAAGAACATTATTTAGCTGTGCTACCTGTGCCCAGTGAAGGAAAACTGTAGAGGCAGGAACAGCCTCTCTGAAATGCATGCAAAGGCTAGTCATGGGGGTGGAGGTCAGGAGGAAAGTACACTGTGTCTTGACTCACTCACTAAGACATGTAGTATTAACTGTGTTATCTGGACTGTCTGCATCAGGGTCAAATATCAAGGCGGGAGGGAGCTAGCTGAGCCTGTAATCACACTCACCATGCAAGACAAGAATGACTTGTTCTGTTTGAGGTCCACAGCGGGCAGAGAGCTGAATGCCATTTTTCAAAGAAGCTATTTTTCCAGTTGCATATGGCTATTCAAATATTGATGAGGCCACATGTGCCTGTTTGCAGCTTGACTGCCTGCCTCAGCCTGGCATGGCTCTAACCTGTCTGCTGACTCTCTTGGGGCAAATGGCCTTAGGCCTTGGCTGGGCATTTGGTAGGGTCGAGGCCTGTGCAGGGCACCTGAATTGTGCAAGTGAACGACCTTATGAATGAGGGAGTAGTGTCCATGTTCCCTGACTGAGTGGAGTCAGAATTGAAAGGAAATGAATGAGACCCACCATCTTTGGATCAACCTTGACCCTATTCCTCCTTCTCGCTGCTCACTCCATGCTTTCTGGCTGTTTCAAATGAAGTTCTAAGTGACCTTGATTTTTCCCTGAATTGAATTGTATGGATTACTCATGAGGCACTTGAGAGGTATTGGCTCATTTTATCCATGGAGAATCCGAGATGTAGAGCAGTGGAGAGCCTTGCTCAGCTGGAATGCAAGCTCCTTGAGGACAGGAGATATGACTTTGTCTTTTCTATACCTCCATGATGCTTAGTCAAGTACAGGATGCTCAGCAAAACATAATAATCATTTGATGCATGATTAAGGGGAGTGAGGCAGTCCTGGAGAATGGATAAGCTGGGTGGCCTTGGCTTCTTTTGTTAATATATTTTAAAAACTCTGGATTCTTGTAAATGCATCTGCAAATGTGAAAATTTAGTATGATAGTGACTTGGGTAATTTGATATCTTTTCTTGTTTTGTTTAGAAAACAGGGTATGGTGGCTGAGTGACAGTCCGGGAGTCACTGGACTGTCACTTTGACTGGAAGTGGAGTTGAAGGCTGCATTGCGGAAAGGCTTTTTCTGAGCCAGGCAGATTTGGTGTTGAGGGCCACTGGTTCTCTGGTGACCTCGGGCTCGTTACTTCACCTACTTAGATGTAAGTTTCTTTGCAGGTCACTGCCAGGCCCATACAGATGTACTTTTACACCCTGTCCCCTGAGTCAAATGTCTTCTCTTTGAGGATGAGATGTTCTGACCTTAGGAGTTGAACATCACTCAGGAGGCAGAAGGGGCCTGTAATTATTCCTTCTCATGCATCTTTATTTCCTCTCCTCCCCAGCTTCTACCTTCTGCTATAAACACAGGTCTCTGCCGTGAGCAGATGTTTGCCAGATGCCTCTTCTTGCTGATTTCTTTTCTCTTGTTTACTGCCAGGCTTTGTCAACAACTATGGCCTGCATTTCCTCTCTCTCTGCTCCTGTACCCTCTGCGCTCTGGTTCCTACAGCTGATCATAGGTCCTCCAACCTCTCCCTAACTGCTAAATCCAATAGTCTTTTCTCTGTCTTTACCTGCTGGGCCTTATGGAAATATTTCACAATATTGACCATAAGGTCATCTCGTAACTCGTTTTTGCTTTGGCTTGCATGACACTCTGGTGGGTTTAGTTTTTCCTTTTTTGCTGGCTTCCTTGCCACCTGTTAAACGTGAGCATTTGGTACATAGCCTTCTTTTCTCTCTGTATGCTCCCCTGGGCTCCACTTTCAACTTCAATGCAGCTGGTTCTCAGATCTTTAGGTCTGTTATTTGTCTATTGATGGAAAGCAGGAGATCTTTGGAGTATGACTCAAGATTGTTCTGGGTCCACTTTAGCAGCAGAACAGCCCTGGTTGGGTAACCCTTGAATCTTTACGATGTGTTTCTGTGACAAAGAAGAGTTGGAGACACTTTGATCCCTCTTATCATTGCACCCGTTTATCTCAGGGAATGTTTAGTGATTCAGCTCTCTTGCAGTGTAAAACCATGAAGAGCTCGTGGTTCATTACTGGGACACAGCTGCTTCTAGAGTTAGTGTCACCCATTAGATGCAGGCTGTGTTTTGCCTAGACTTTTGCTTATACTTTGGCTTGGGAAACCCTTTGTGGCATTCTGCAGGGCTATGTCTAATTTTTTCAAGTGTGTGGAAGGTCAGTGCAAAAGTCAGACATAACTTCTTAGATCACGTACCATCTGTCCCTCTGGCATGTGTGGCTGCTGTTGGGCTCAGTTACAGTTGCCTCATGCTGAATTGCCTGCTTTTGAGTCGCTCTATTCTGTTGTGACTTATTTACCTAAATTTTACTGACATTACTGAAGAGCTTTTTTAAGAGTTGAGATGAGTTACTCCAAACCACCCAAATTGCTATGCCTACCTCTTGTTAGAATTATCAAACGGTAGTTCTTGGAAGAGAGTTTTTCTTTGGAGGACAAAGCCTTTTGATGTGTGAACTCATCCAGTACAATTTACTTCCCATCTTTAGTCTCACTTTGTTCGACTGTAAAATGCTGCATTTGTGTCACATGGCCCCAAAGTCTTGTTGGTATTACATGTATTGTACTCCTACCGTCGAAAGTTTCCCATCTTTAAAAAATGGGCTATTTAAAACAACAACAGCAACAACAGCAACAACAGTCAGTTGATTGCATATTTCATCTGGGCAGCTCGATTGGCAAGTATAGTTTTGCATTTTGTAGTCTCTGTTTTCTGACTTAAAACCTTGCTTAAGTAAAACCCAGACAAAATAAAGAATGGAAAAACGGAGAGGCACAGAGGTAGGAAACTTTTTTTTAACATCAGAAAAAAAAAATCTCTTCAGACTTCTTGGCAAATAAGAGGAGTCTGGGGAGAAAAAAATCTGCTAACAGTTTCCTAGTTGTCTGAGTGGAATATTCTGGTTTTTTAACATTTCATATCTTGGAAATGTCTGAATAGTTTTTGTTTAAAGGGAAATTCCTTTTGGCTGAGAAAGAGCTAGCAGGATTCAAACTGATAGGGCGATGTTTTTAGAAAACTTGGAGGAAATTGGATTTGTGATAAAAATGCTTTCTCATTGGCTGTGTTGAACAGAAATTTAAATCCAAGGTTACCCATCATAGCATTTTAAAGGTTCGGCCATTAACTCCTTCCTTCCCCTCACTTCCTATCTGTGTATCCTGGGGAAACATCTCTCACAGCTGGTCCTTCCTCCAATTCCAGGAAAGTAATGAACTGTTTTTCTAAGCATGTGCATGTTCTAGGCAGGGAATATACATTCTCGACCTTGTGGCTGTCCCAGTAGAGTGGGACAGAAGATGTGTAAACAAGTCATTAAATACCTGGTATGTGTTTTGCATTAGAGCAGTGTTCAAAGTATTTCTGTAGCAGAGGATAGAATGACAAATCTGAAGGGCATGAAGAGTTGGGGAACACTTCACAGAGCAGGTGATATTTGCAGTGGGTGCTGAAGTATAAATAGGAGTTTTCCAGGCAGTGGGAACAAGCAGGTATAGAGTAGGAATGTGTAAAAATTCATGGTTGATTCTGGGAATCCCAGGTAGTTTTATGGAGTTTGAGAGTAGGGTGCTCTGTGGGGAATGCTGGGAGGTCTGACAAGATCATGAAAGATGTGCATGCTTTGGGGACCGTTTGGACATTCTTTTGTAGGCAGGAGGGTGGGAGGCTTTTAACAGGAGAGGAACAGGAGCAGAAATGTGTTTTTGAAAGGAAACCCTAGTGGGTGTAAAGGATGGATTTGAGGGCAGGATTGATGGTGGCAAGCTGATCTGCCGGCTGGCTGTTTCATCCACGAGGTAAAACAAGACACCGTGGGGGCCTGGACCTGAAGGGAGGAGCAAATGAATGCCGGAAAAGATTAGACTCGGAGGCTTGGTGACTGTGGGGCGTGAGGGAGGCGCGTGGGAGACTCAGTAGGCGGAGTTGATGGTGTTGCCATTGACCTAGAAGGGGAATATTTGGAGGGGGAATGAGTTTGGCAGGGAAGATCCTGAGTTCAATTTCAGACACATGAATTCTGATGTATTTGTGGAACATTCATAGGAGCAATGCCTGAAAGGCATGTGGAAATTTTGGTCTGGAATTCTGGAGAAAGGTCTGGGCTGGAGCTGTCGATTTCAGTGTTAGGATTCTGGTGGGGGATTGGAGAAGCCAATAGTCTGTCTAAGACCGTCCAGAAAGGTCACAGTGAGTGGGAGGAGTGTGAGGGAAGGGCCGAGTGTAGAGCCCTAAGGGCACCGGAAGGGCTGATCGGGGAGAGGACCCTGCAGATGGAAGCCGGAAAGAATCGGCAGAAAAAGTGGAGAAAAGCCAGGAACATTCCACCACAGGATCCAAAAGAGGGGAGAGTTGCTACAGAGTGGTCAAAATAAATAAGGGCTGGGTGTGTTCTTCAGCTGACCACCAAGTACTCCCAGGGCTTGTTGGCGTGTTAGCTCAGGGCGGTGCCTGTGTCTCTGCAGACACAGGTCTGCACTGTGTTCAGGACTGTGTGCCTGGTATGTGGCATTCTGTGGGGAAGTAGAGGCTGGCGTCCAGGCGAGAGTACAAGCCAAGGAAGGGCAGGAACTGAGAGTAAATGGACAAGCTGTATAATACACGGCACTGCCTCTCTCTCTCCCTCTTTCTTGTAACAAGATTAACGTCAATCTTCAAAATAAATTGGCCTTGGAGACTGTCCCTGGTGCTTATGTAATTTTATGAAGGTCCTTTCTTCATCCTTTTCTGTAGACTGAGTCCGTCTATCCCTGGGTGTCCTTCCTGTCAGCAAGGAGGAGTTTGTGCACGTGTCTCTTTTGTGCATGTGCCATTTCTGCTTTGGGGTGTGCAGAAAGATGTCCCCTGGACTCGTTACTCCTGTGGAAGAGTGTTGGGATTTCCCCAATGACTCTAAGGTCTGAGGCTTTTTCTTTCTTTATTTCCTGTGACTCTTCCACTGAGAAAGTATCAGGTGGATCCACTGAATGCCAAAAATGAGGCATCAACAATATTCAAATGGTAGAAACATAGGGAAAAATGTAATCAGTTCCATTTTTGTATGAAATAGTAATAGGGGAAGGTGAGGACAAATGGCTTTGTAATAAGAATATGAACATGTAGAAGGAACATTAAAGTAAATGATTATAGCTTCAAAGAAAATGTGCAGCTACAAGCGATGCCTGGGTTTCAGGACCTACAAAGGGGCTGTGGCGGGACACATCCCTGCTCCCCTCCTGTGTCCCTCCTGCTGCTGTTGCTGGATTCTGCCCTTGCTGTCTACTTCACTGTGTCCTAAGGAACAGGGATGTG
This sequence comes from Daubentonia madagascariensis, assembly GCA_023783475.1. Taxonomy (NCBI): domain Eukaryota; kingdom Metazoa; phylum Chordata; class Mammalia; order Primates; family Daubentoniidae; genus Daubentonia; species Daubentonia madagascariensis. The sequence continues at coordinate 16,987,301 of JAKFHU010001569.1, forward strand.
AGGAGGAGGCTCTTCAGCCTGGTGAAATTGGGCACACGAGGGCTGAAGACAGAGAAGGGGGGAAAGTAAGGAGAATTCTGCTTCCAGACTGCACAGGGAGGAAGGGGGGCCCTTCGCAGTCCAGAACAGAGCAGGCTCTTTCCAGGAGACACAGTTTAGATTCACTCCCCAGTTCGGCCACATGGTGAGTTAAGTGAGTTTCTCTGGCCTGACTGGGAAACAGATGACTTTTTATCGTATTATTTCAATAAGAAAATATTTTGTAAGTTTGAAACACCTATGTTAAAAACTTTAAAAAAAAAATAGAGTTTATTTTTTAGAGCTGTTTTAGGTACACAGCAAAATTGAGCAGAAAGTACAGAGAGTTCTCACATACCCCTTGCACCCCCGACACACAATCTGCTCCACTATCAACATCCTGCTGTTGCAGACTTTTTGGCATATGGACTCATAAGCTGGGGTTACCTGTGGCAGCTTCTGATTTTAACTTTGTTTTTATAAAATTAGTTGCAGATAAGCTTCCTTTTGTAGTTCAGTAAGAAGCTAAATCGGTCCACAAGAGCCTTCAATGTGTGTGTATGCATGCTGTTGTTTTGTGTTAATAAAAACTTATTCAAACAACCAGGTGCAGACCTATAGATTTCAGTAGAATACAATTAAAAAGTTATTGATAAAATATGGTGTGGTATTTTTCCCCTCTTTCCATTTACAAATGACTTAGGTGCTAGACGCTGTCCTTTGGAAAGGGGTGGAATCTAGCAGGGAAATCCTGTATTTTTTGGTAACCAAAGGACTTGATGCTGATCTTTGTAGTTATGACTTATAACTTCCTACCCTGGGATGGTATTCATTTCTGAGGCACTGCCCAGAGTTGTTTTTCTGGGTCTGCTCTGGGTTTGCGAGTTTTCTTTCCAGGTTTCCTTGTAGACCAAGACCCACATTTGGGAGCCGAGGGGGCCAAGGGGGCCAAGACCAAACCCCGCTGGGGCTAACCTGCCACCCTTGGGCTCAGGGCGTCATATCCTCACCAAGATGCCCCATGACCCTGGCAGTCTTAACAGACATATTTTCTTGTACAGTGTGAAAGGCAGGCAGAAAAGTAGCTGCCAGGAAACCATTTGGTTTTTCAGCTGTGTTTACAAGTTGAGGAACATGAGGCGCATCGAAACCCAGTGTTTCCTTTTGATTTAAATACAGACTTATAGGAGGAAACTGAAATTAAGGCTGGCCCCGCAGAGAGGCGGGATGGTGGGGTGGATTGAGCATGAGGAAGTTTTAGCTTCGTATTCTTACCCTGCCCATTTCTGTTGTGGGATTCTAAATGTCCTGTTGCCTGCTGATTGCTCAGACGCTGGGGGGAGGTTGGTAGAAGGGAGTTTGGAGTCAGCACAACCTCATAGCCCTATCACTACCGACAAATGATTCATTTAGTGTGCCCGAGCCCTGTTGACATGGCACTCACGGAAAATGATACCTGCATGGTGCATTAAAGTAATGGATGAGGCTGGGCACAGTGGGTGGATCCATCCCAGGGGTGCCGCTGCTCCAGCCTCTGCTGCCACCTGCACCCCTTCTTCCCAGTTGCTAGGAGCTGGGGCACCCCGTGGCACACTTGTTGGGAAATGGTGATAAGCGTGCTTGTCTGTTGTTTGTCTCCTCTGGCAACATGTCAGCACCACAGAAGCAGAGACTTCACCTGTTTTATCCGCTGCTGTGTTCCCAGCTCCCAGAACAGTGCCGGGCACATCGTAGTAAAATGTTTGGTGAATGAATGAATGAACGAATGAGTGACTCTGGGCTTATAATCTGGTTTTGGCCCTTTTTACTGAGGCTATTTCACAAGGCCATGACAGAGGATGAATGGATGATGTACGTAAAGCGTGTCTCCCGTGTCTGGGACGTAGCCACTGCCTAGGAGATACTACATTCTTTCCTTCCATGTCTCTGCTAATTTCAGAGGGGCGTAGGAAGAAAACCCTTGCTGAATTCTGAACTCATGGAAAAAATTAGTAAATAGAATAAGGCCTCTTTTTCTTGTGGCCTAAACGTGAAAAGACATTTAGGGAAAAAGAACCTAAAAGTTTCTTTGGTTCCTGTCTGAATCCTCTTTGGCTCAAGGGCTGGCATTGATTTGCATGACTGAATTCACACTTCGGTTTTTCAGGCACCTGCTTCTGAGGAACTGAAATTCTTTGTAAGTTTTAGGGGGGTAGGTTGGCAGCAGGTGTTAGCATTCTTCAGGTTACAAGAGGGAAGACAAGAAGGGGATGACCCATTCCATGTCTCTGCTATGCCAAGAAACACCATCTATCATGGGACATTGAGATCATTTACACTGTTTTTTCCAATATAAAAAGTTTTTCTGGGGCTGATTCTGGTACAGTTAGGAATCCATTAACATGAGGAGAGTGGGGAAGGGACAACAGGAATGGCATTGGGCAGCTCTGGTGGGGCTGCTGCCCACAGTGTCAGGGACGAGCTGATGGTCCGTCCATCTGTCTGGCACTGCATGTCCCCTGGGGCTTCCCAGCATGGCACCTCTGGAATGCTGTTGATAAGCTGCAGCAAAGGTGTTTAAGCCACATGCTCTCTCTCTGACCCATGGCCTGAACTGCATCCAGCTGTGGATGTTCCAAAGCAGTTGATGTACATGGAGTTCAGCGAGAGACTCTCCCCTGAGTCCTGCTTTCTTGGGAGGTAGGGTTATAAGTTGGTCTTTCATGCCTTCCTTTTTTGGTCTGGAACAACCAGTATTTTAACGGAAGTTCCATGGAGATTCTGGCATGTGAAATGGACCCCTTTCCATAATGCCTTATTACTTTAACAATTTCAGTGGAGTTTTGTGAAGGAGCTGTTAGAAACCTGTGCCCAAATCTCCATTTCCTCTGGAAGTTATAACTTTTTATTTTAAGCACAAAAAAAAAAATAGGACAAGAAAAGAAAAAGTCATTGCTGATAATGGGGTTGAATGTGACATTCAACTGAATTCCTTAGCTATGGAGGCTAACAGGTTTTACTGAGTTACCTGATGGTTCTTCTCTATTGGGCTACATTACTGTAAAATGTTTGCAATTTGGGACACTTTTAAAGATCTTTGGTCTTTTATGAAATGCAGATGCTTTTCATGGAGAAGTTTGTTCTTTGGTATTTGCCAAATGAAAGAAAATATCCTGGTAGGTAAATTTTTTTTCCCCCTCATTGCCCAGTTGAGCCAAGTTTGCTTTTCGAAAAACAAAACAAAAAGTAGCAACGACAAAAAAACAACAACGAAAGTATCAGGAACACAGGCATCTATGTCACTTGACTTGAAAATACAGTAATTTAAATATGGAAGGGCTACTTTTCTCATGAACCAAGAAATCCTGAGCAAAGACCTCCAGGGCTGGTGTCGTGGTTGACCAGAGCCAGTGGAGCCCAGGATTTTCACACCCTTTCTTTCGGACATCTTTAGCAGATAGACCTTTGTCCTCATGCCTGCAAGATGACTGCTTCCCCTCCAGCCTCACGTCAGCCTCCCTGGCGGAAGGAAGTGGGAGAGCGAAGCGGGAAGGGGTAGAACCTTTATTAGAGAAGCCAAGGATTTCCTGGAGGCCTCCAGCAGAATTTCTCTTAGGTTTTACTGGCCACCAATACTGCAAGCAAGGCCAGGAAGGTGAGTGTTTTAGCTGGATAACTTGCTAGTTGGAATCAAATTGGTATGTCTGATAGTAAGGAGGATGGGCATCAGTGTTACAAAGTAACATTTTCCCAAATTTATAGAATCCTGGGTCTGGTAGGGACCTATGAGATGGCCAAGAACAACCCCCTTCGTCTCACAGATAAGGGAACTACTTTATTTCTTTCTACTTCTGCTCAGTGTACTGAAAACCTCAATGGCACTTTTTGGCACTCCTTGGCCAGGACACTCATCCCCTGATCTGCAAACTGGGCCCGGAATGTGAGTGGGCTTTGAAGTCCCTTTCACTGGAGGGGAAAGAGTCAGGGGAACAGGCAGTGTGTGTATGGGAATCAAAAGGCCTGATTATGCTTTCTCAGGAAAAGCAGCTGGCCAACAATAATTACTGGGCCGCCTCTGAGTGCAGAACCTGGAATCCAGCCTCCTGGAATGGTCACAAAAGCCATGGAAGTCTCTGCCCTGCCCTTGAGGAATGGATGCCTAGTAGGGACGACTGAACAATTGCATGGGAGAGACAGAGCAGAGATATATGCTAACAATGAAGAAAGTCCACGGCAAACCAAGTAGCCAGGCTGAGAAGGAGGCTTAGAGGGATTTGTAAAGGTCTATTGTTTGGTAGAGAGTAATGGTGTGTGGAAATACTGGTTGAGAGTAAGCAGTTTTGCCTGCTTGGAGCAATTTAACAACACCTGCCTGAAGCCTGGTGTGTTTTCTTTAGAAGAGCAGCCGGAGTTGATGGTGTTTATGGACTCCTTGCTGTGTGCAGGGGGAGTATTAAGTTAGCCAGACTTATTGGAACTTGTCTAAAAGACCACTAGCTCTGCAGCAGCGTTCCCTTTGCATTTTCAATTTTCATCCTCCATTCCCTCCCCCGTCTCTGATGCTGCCTGGTAGCCCTGACACTGCATCTCTGCCCTTGCTTCTCCTGTTTAAGATTCCTTCCTTGGGGGCCCAGCCAGTCTCCTCAGTCCTGGGCCTATGTGCTAGATAGTGCTCTGGAGGGTGTTCACCTGGCCTTAGGGCCATGTGGTAGGGGAGGCAAAAATGAGGTGGCTAGTGTCTGAGGGCTCCTGTGGCCCACAGTGGACCAGGTGGACTGTGTTTTGGTATATGGGTGCATCTGGGAGTATTAGCCTGCTTGGGCTGCTGTAACAAAATACCACAGTTGGGGCGGCTTAAACAACAGACATTTATTTCTCACAGTTCTAGAGGCTGGGAAGTCCAAGATCAAGGTGCCGACTGATTCTGTTCCTGGTAAGGGCTCTCTTCCTGGCTTGTAGATGGCTACCTTCTCGCTATGTCCTCACATGGTAGAGAGAGAGTGAACTCTCTTCCTTATTGTTAGGTCATCTTATAAAGTTACTAATCACATCATGAGGGCCCCACCCTCCTGACCTCATCTAACCCTCAGGCCCTGTCTCCAAATACCATCACATTGGGGGTTAGGGCTTTAACATATGGATTTTTAGCCCATAGCCCTGGGGATTCACTAGAGTTTCATTAGGCTCCTAAATGATATATGGTGGTGACCAGGCAGTGTACCTTCTCCTGGTAGAAACCTGCAAAGTTGAAAACCTATAGAGTTGGAGTTCTTAAGCTTTGTCCATGGACTCAAGAGGGTCTGGGAACCTCTGGAAATGCTCTCCAGAACATTGTATGGGTGGTGTGTGTGTGCACCTTTTATCATCACATTTTCAAAAGGTACACATGACCCAAATCATACTAAGAGCTACTGTCCTGGAGACTGTACCTCTGGAATAGAGGACAAAAGGGACCAGGTCTGTGCACAGTGGTGCCCACCACCAGCATCCTATGTGCACTGGTCAGGCCCCCAGCCTATTGTGCTGCCCTGTCCCCCAGAACATACCAGGGAGCCTTGCTCCCTCCTGCTGCTGAGCACCTGCTGACAGTGAGCTTACTACCCACGAATTAAAGGGAGAGCCCTTCCCCAGGAAGCTTCACTGTGTGTCTGTACCTGAAACCTAACCCTTCGTCTTCTTTTGTTTTTTATTTTTGGAGCAAACCCTATTTTTGGAGAATACATGAAATGAGTAACTGTCTTACATCATAAGCCAGAAAAACCATTTTGCTTGTTAAAGACATTTCAGAGTACTCTCAAGAATCTGACACAAAGTAGACAAAAGTAGAAGTTGACTTTTCTGCCCATAAATGGAGGGTTCTGGCCACCAAGTTCATTCATTCCCTCCCCAAGTTAAACCATCACCCGCCCTGCTGGGCGTCCTGGTGCATCGGCCCCTCCAGGGAAACAGACCTCGAGAGTAGAGCTGGGGCTCATGGGTGCACATTTTTGGTCTGTGACATGGTTTCCTAGTTGATTTCTGTGGGGCTGGAGTATTTTCCAGACCCATGGTTATTTTTTTTTTTCATCTCTACTTCCTGGTCCTCCCACATTGCTAATTCTTCTCTACACCCATTTTGAATTTTATTTGACCTCGTATTATATGTTTCCTTTAAGTTACTTCAGTCCTTTTTGAAACATGGTAGACATAATACATTTAAAAAGCACAGACCTTGTAGAATCTGGGTTTAGTCCAGGGCTGGGTCACTCCCACCCCTGGTGCAGTCCTTGAAAGACACCGGAGGACTTTGCCAGTGTCCTGCCTCGCCTTTCCCCACCTGGGCTTCCTTTCCCCCATCTCCTTTCTGCCTTCTCTTTCCCTTTTTGTGTCCTCTGCTCTCCTCTTTGTCCTGCTCACCCAGGCCTTTCCCTTCCCCTTATTGTCTGGGCTCTAACTGTGGCACTGTTCCTAGAGCTCACTCAGCCCTAACAGATGTGAGGACCTGAACTCAGGGTTTGGAATCTGTTCTTAGATTCCTCTGCCTGACTGCAAGGACTTGGGGTCCCCAGAAGATGATGGCATTCAGGGGGGTGCCGCATTAACGGTGTGCATCTTTAAGGGTCTTTGGGGAGATTTCTGTTTGGCATTTGCAAACTGCAGAATTGTCTTTCTAAATGTATGGGGTAGTGGGGGACAAAGAAGAGGTCACATTGTGGAGGAACAGGGGTCAATGTACAAATAAAGAGCAAGAATGGTGAAGAGATGAATGAGGAATTTTATTAGTGGCTAGTGGAAAATTTGTTCCCTATTTTGCCTTTCCTGCCTCCTCCCTCTCAGTTGAAATACTGAGGACCTTCAGTCTATAGCTCTACCAATTCTGGGTCCTACATTGAGAAATCACATGTCATGTATTTTAGAAGCCCAACCCACTGGTTGGGGAAATCTAAAAGTAGGTTTGCTATTTACAGGTGTCTGAAGGACTTGGGATAAGCCCCAGGCACCAGCACGCCTCCCTTCCCTCTTTCTCCAGCTGTATTTGTCCATGCCTAAAGCTGCTCCTCTCCTGCCTGTCTGGGACCTTCATAAATGAGCCTCTGGTCACCGCCTTGGCTGATTCACCCTTGGGCTGCCCCAGGCCAGATGAAGCCACTGGAATTATGAGGCTCCTGCTCTGACCATCCGCACTGTCTACAGCAATGAGTCTCCATCTTGGCCACACATTATACTTACCTGGGAGCTTAAAAAATATTGATGCCTGGGTTCCAGCCCAAGAGATTCTGATTTATTTGGTTCTGGGATGAGGCCTTCACATCAAGAATTTTAAGAGCTTTTCTGGTGATTCCAAAATGAAACCAAGGTTGAGAACCACTGGCTTGGGGCATTGCTACTCCAGGGACTGGCACATCAGCATCACCTGGGAGTTTGTCTCTGATGCAGAATCACAGGCTCTACTCCAGACTTTCTGAATTATAATCTGAAGATCAAAACAGATCCCCAGCCGTTCCATGTGCAGGATAAGTTTGGTAAGTCTAGGGTGTTCTGCTGCCCCTCCCATGAGGCTGATTTGACTGCCTCCCCACTAACTGCACCAAATACTGATGCCAGATCAAGCTAGAGGGAGCCCAGGAGACTGACTTGGCCCTCCAGCACCCTTTCTTGGGGGTCAGTTCTATATCTAGGTTAGGCATCCTGCTCTCTCCATTCTGAGTAATTCATTTTATACCTGTCCACTCAGAAGTCCCAGCGTATTTCAAGACCAGGGATGAAAGGATCTTGGAAGTGTCCTTATTATAAAGTAAGGGGTCTGGTGGGACTGGTTGCAACCTGTGCTTTTTGCTCTCTTGGCCTGATGGCCTGCCCTCACTGTGCTTTGCCTGGTCAGTCTGGCAGAGTTTGCCCTGTCCTGACCCTGGAGGGTGGAAGCAGGAAAATCAGGAAAAAGGAAAAGTTTCACAAGAGAAAATGGGTACGACATGCTAGAGCTGGGATCGCTTAGAACAGAGATGACAGGCACAAAGCCCTGGTGTTTCTTCTCTCCTCCCTGAGCCTCCTGCAGACGCCTCTTTTTGAACATAGCTCTTTTCCCTACTGAGCTCAGACTGGATGTTAGATCCTCTCTCAATAGGGCACTCCAGGCAGACGTGGCCAGTTACTCAGATTTTGCACTTCAGATGCAACTATTAGGAAATTTCTCTTCCCCAGAGTAGTATCATTTACTACTCCCATTGTGAGTATGGAGTTTTGTCCCACAACTTCCGAGCTCTCAGATTACCTCCAAGATGCCATCAGACCTTCACCTCCTCCTGCTGCTCTTGGGGCCACTCGCTCGCCCCCATAGGTGGTTGGTAAAGCAAGTGCGTATGTCTCCTGTGAGGTTTCATCCGTAGCTCTCTTATTTCTCAAGCAGTTCTCTGTACCCAGTGCTGCAATGGGCTGAGAATCTTGGGAACACAAACTCAGTAGGGACCCAGCCACCTGCCTCAGCTGCGTCACCTGCTGCCCTGGCGGGAGCAGCCTCCATTCCTCTGTTCCTTGTCACTCAGTGGGAATAACAGTGCATTGGGTCATTCAGCTTCTTGACCCCCAGTGTCACTGCCTGACCAGTGTCTTAGGTTCTTTTCCTACTCATTATTATTTGAAAACAATGTAACATGACTTACTAACCTTGAAGGCGCACTGGGGATGACCGGTACCATCTTCCAGGACCGTCTGCCATCTCTCTTGACTTGAGCTCAGGAGTCAGATAGACGAGTGAAGCTGGTCAGGAAGACCACAGGGAGGGGGAGGGCGAACAGGGTAGCTTAGGACCTGCTTAAAGGAAGCAGCAGCCACTCAGCTCCGACCCACTGTTGCCATACAGGAATTTGCACCCAGTGATGCCAGATGATCTGGCTTCAACAGATGCTAGAAATACAGATTTTGTGTGTATGTGTGTAAAATTTTCTGCTTTTTAAAAGTTGCCTCCTATGCTCTGCCAACAAATTAAGGAAAAACCATGAAGTAGATGTCTTATGGGCCATCCAGAGATAAATCATGGACTCTCCCAAAATTCATGGAAATTTAACATATACTCTAACCCATGTAAACTACACTGAGATAATCTAGGCATGGACTGCACTTTATCTGCGTTTTATAAAAAGATGGCTATTTCTGCAACCATCTGAAATGCCTCTGGAATTAGAACCAGAAATAACATCAGGGCATTCTATTTGCTTTGTCCTGACTGCTTTTCAAGCTCATCTTTTCATTGGGGCGGGGAACGTGTGGCCTTGGAACCATATGTGGCCCTCTAGATCCCCAAATGTGGCCCCTCAACTGAATCCAAACTTCACAGAACAAATCCCTTTATTAAAAGAATTTGTTCCTGTAAAATTTAGATTCGGTCAAAAGGCTGTACTCACGGATCCAGAAGGCCACATGTGGCCCCAAGGCCACAGGTTCTCCACCCCTTTATTAAGCTCCATAGTCTCTGATTTAATTTCACCTATCTTGGCTTCATTTGCTTCCTTTGTAAAGTGAAATGATAATACCTATTGATTTCACAAAGGTGGTATAAGGACTAACTAAGATTATTTATGTGGAATCTCTTCAGAAAAGGCTTCCTAATTGTAAGGTATTGTTAAATTCACATTATAAGGCATTGCTGGAAACTGCTTCTACGTTTCTTTTTAAACAAAACAAAACAAAGTTTGTTGTTGTTATGTATTATCCATCTATCTGTCTTCTCTCTATTATTTATTGCCTTCAACATGAAATTAATTATCCAGGCCTTTCTGAAATGGCTACTAATTATTTGGTTAGATGCCCAGTGGGTTATACCAAGATTCTTTTCTGAGCCACTGTTTGTCACTCCTTTTTCTGAACCTGCATAAGTATCATCTGCCCCCCTCCCCCAGTTTTATTTTATAAACATTGTGTTGTTGCTTAACCATTCACATATGTGCTCTGGGTCTCTCAGAGGACAGAAATGGAGATGCTGCTGCATCAATAGCTTCTGCCACCTAAGCGCTTTGGTTTTGGTTTGTCTGGACTAGAAAACTTAGGCAGGGTTTATTGCTAATCCTGCTTTCTTCCTTTTGCAAGATTTTGAGAAGCCCTGCAGCCTCATTTCCATGCAGCTTTCTCCTGTGGTCAGGAGGCAGTGTAAGGGGGCAAGGAAACTGGCCAGGATGGAGGGAGTCCTTGGGGCAGGGGCCATATTCAAGGTGGAAGCTCAGGTAGCGTCTTTACACCTGAATTTCCCCTGCTGCAGCCTCAGTTCTCAAGGAATAAAGGGAAGTCTCTGTCTCCAACCCCCAGACCCGCTCCTTTGCCTTCGCATTGTTGTTTGTCAGTGGTTGGTTGCGTGTCTTGGTGTGTGCACGCAGGAGGACTGCACGCTGCAGGCTGCGTAGCATACAGCTATGGTATTCTTCAGCCTCCACCCTCCGGCCTCTCCCATGCCCACTGGCCAGAGCTCATGGGAAGCAGAGACATTCTTAACCTATCCCTTTAGCTAAATGTTTGGATTCCTTGGGGAGATTTTTAAAAAATACTGATGCCTGACTCAAGACTGACTAAATAAAAATTTCTGGAGATGGGGCATGTGAATTTTTAAAATAGTCCCCAGATGGCATATGCATTTATACCGAGTTGGCAATTTACTGTGTAATGCATAAGAAAAAGTGGAGTGATGGATGAATATATCAATGAATAGATTTGCGATAAGCAAAAACAATGAAATATTAATGGTAGAATTTAGGCGGTGGGCATATGGTATTCATTATAAAATTCTTTCAACTTTGCTCCAATTTGCATTTTTCAAATTAGAATGTTGAGGGGAAAACACAAACACACACACACACACACACAACCACCTCTCCAGATGACAGTAATATGCAGCCAGGTTTGAGGGTCATTGAACTAAAGAATAAAATAGGGAGTGACCACTGCACTGAGATGCTCAGCGAAGGAAATGTGGCGGTGATGCCACCCAAGGCTTGAGGGTAGACATGAGTGTGGAGAGACGGCATCAGTTCTGTGGGAAAAGGGTGTCGAGTCAGCAGGTCTTAGCTCATGCCTGGTGGCTGGGTGGCCATATATTTAGGAAAGGGACCCCAAGAAGGCCCCAGAGAGAGTAAGAGCAAACTCCTGGCTGATAAAAATATCTGTGTTGAACCCCAAACTTGGTTAATCAGAGTTCTGAGTGCCATTGGTTCACGTAGTAGCAAAGAGAAAATAGATGTTTTTGAAAGATGCTGACTTCTTAATCGGAGATGATGTCTGCGGAACATCTGGTTCTTCCATGTGCAGCCGGAGAAACCACTGAGGGTCCTCCGGCCCAGCCTCCCACGCAGTGAATGTCTTTCCCAGTGGCCTGAGCTGAATTGCATTAAATTTATGCAGCTGGATGGAATGATTCTAAGGTCACTGTTTTGAGGGTGAAACCACTTTTAATTCCAGCAAATGAGTGTAGTTTAAAACGGTTTTCCTAAGAGAAAAATAAAAGCTGTTTTATGCAAAGCTTGATTGCCTCTCTCTTTTCTGCTATTTTAAAATTGGGTGCTAGGCCCTGGGAAATGGAGAAGTGTGTCGTGCGCTGCTTGTGTTTCACTTCCTGGGGAGTCGTGGGTCCTGGTCCTCCCTGAAGTGGACAGAATGAAGTCTCTTTCTAAGGCTTTTAAGGAATGCAGAAGCAAAGGCCCTTCTGTCCTGCCTGTGAGGCTGGGGAACAAAGGACAAAGGCTGTTTATGGAGGGAGAAGGGGCGAGAGTCCTGCAGATGTGAGGTTACAGTGTGTCAGCCTCCTGGGAGCTGCAGCCGGCTTACTGCAGAGGCCCAAGTATGGGACTCATTCGTGGGTTCTGGAAAAGAAATACCCTGCTGATTATGAGTAACCCTAAGCCCCCTTCCGAGAGCCTCTTGGGCGCATAGAGAGTTCAGTCTGTTCTCCTGGACTTTTTGCAACTTTGATATGGAGTGAACTCCGGCTGAGTTCTATACAACTAGTGGCTTTGTTGAGCCTGATCTGTAACTTTCTTTATCAGTTTCTATACCTATAAAATACGGAGAAAGATTAGTTTCCAAACCTTTTCAACTTTTCTAGTAACTAATATTTTTATAATGCTTCACAGTTTATAAAACACATTGATATACATGATCTCCTTTGATTTGAGTATCTCAAGGCTGAAATGTCATCTCTTCTCATTCTGTAACTTTTCCTTGGGCAACTTCTATCACTTCAGTTACTATCTGCATCATGATTTATATCTTTCACCTGGATCTCTCTCCAACACCTAATTATCCAGTTGCTAGTTTGTCTCTCCACTGGGCTATCTCAAAAATTCCTCAACTAAATATGTCCAAGCCTGAATTTATCATGTTCCTGTTTCCCAGGCTCCACCCCAAAGCTTTCCCTATCTCAGTGAATGGTGCAGTCATATATCCACTTGGAGCAGGGAGACACCTAGGAGCCGTCCTTGACATCATCGTCTCCCTAACATCTTGTATCCAATCTGTCACTCAGTCCTATGGACCTTCCCTCCCGAATGTCTTGACTCCATACCCTGCTTTCCATCTCTTTGATCACCTCAGTAGGACAAAGCTATCCCCACCTTCTGCCAGGACTATTGCAGTAGCCTGTTAACAGCTGTCCTCACATCTGTCCTCCCCTCTCTCTCCTTCCTGTCACCCCCACGTTTAGGAGAAATCTTTTCAAGATGCAAATCTGATTATGTCACTGTCATTCCTTAAACCCCGCAATGTCTTTATATTGCTCTCGTGATAAAAACACAATCCCTAACAAGGCCTACAGCTCCCTCTAAGGTTTGACCTCTGCATAGCTGTTCCCTGGCAATCTGTGCTCCAGTCACAAGAGCCCCCTTTCGCTTTTTAAGTTTGTTACGTATATTCCTTCCTGCCACAGGGCCTTTGTACATGCTATTCCCTGTCTGGAACTCTCTTTTTCCCCTTTTCCCTTTGCCCAGTTAACTGATGCTTATCCTTCAGATTGAGCTCAACCCCTAAGGAAACTTTCCCTGCTCTTAAGAGATGTGGGTTCCTTTATTTCACAGGGGTTATAACATTTCATATTTTTGGTTCATTATTTTGATTCTTTGATTGACATCTTCTCTCCCATTAAGTGTAAGTTTTAATAGAGAAAGTATCTGCTTGCTTTTTATCAACATTGTATCCCATTACCCAGGTCTCAGAAATATTTGTTGAATGAATTAAACCAATGGAATAGGTAGGACAAATATTTTTATTCACCTTTTTTTTAACACAAGGAGGTTGATTTTTTTTTAAAAAGCAGATGTTTGACATTATTTCTTTTATTTTTAATTTTATAATATGGATATTTCTGCCACTGATAGGTTCCTTCTTCCATCATTTCTAATTCCCAGCTGGCTCCAGATTCGCCCCAGCAGACTCAATGATGAGCAATCATTGGGTTGGAAATGCTCCTCAGAACATGCAATGCCAGCCCATAAAATGTTTTCACATTGTTGGAAGTATTGTGAAAACTTGCATAGTTAACTATTGGAGAATTTAACTGTAAATATGGATGGGGAATCACTAATCAGAAGCTCTGTCTGGATAATTAATGCAAGTAGATTTTTAAGAGGAGTTTCTCAGCTTGCAGACTTAGTTGTTAAGCTATGGCTGACTAAGATCTCTTTGGCCAGTCTCACTTGCTGCCTCATGGCATTAGGCATTAGTGTCTCAGATCCATCATGTTAAGTCTCAGAGCATAACTTATCTGGTGCCAGATGGGCCCTGTGCTACTACTTTCGTGACTTTAGGACACTCCTGTTACCTTTTGTTGCTTACTACCTCTGAGGAACACAATAGACTCCACCTTACTCTAGGTGTGCTTTCTTTTAGCTTCCAAGGGCCAGGTGGATCTGGATTGTGTTCAAAGGGAATAGACACCCGTGGGTCATTGTCTAGGGAACTCTGTGTTACTTGCTGCAGCACTAAACCTATTTATTTAAAGTTCATCAACTTTGAGTAGACCCCCACTGTGAACTTGTGGATTCCCGTTAGGACCTAAGTCTTCTACACAAGGCAAACAAGTTGAAATAGGGATCTCTATGAGCAAGTTCATCATTAGTTGATGGATTTCAAACCATTTTAGTTTTTCATGCTAGCCTATTTATTTCTTCAGTTTTCAGGTGCAGGTTTTGGGGGGGATGTGTGTGTGTGTGTGTGTGTGTGTGTGTGTCTGTCTGTCTGTCTTCTCATATGTAAATATTTTCATAGTAGCACTGAAGTGTCTTCCCTACATTGGGATTTGGGGACATTCCCTAAGTCAAACAGGAGGACTCTGTTACCAGGGTGTCCATGGGGGTACTTGCTGGTATGAAAATACTCCCTGTGTTGCTCCACAATATATTTATCCATGAATGTTACGGATACTTCAGACTTTAGTTCCCTTATATGGCTATGGAATTTAAAATAAGAAATCTGCTCTTATTCTAGATTCATTGTTTTCCTTTTTCTTATCAAGAAAAAAATACTGTTATAATTGTTCATTACAAAAAGAGTATTACCTCATTACAGAAACTGAAAAACAAACAAAAAAGACATCTCTCAAAAACTCATTATCCACTTTCCCAACTGCCGTTAAGTTCTGTTGCATCAGTGTTCAGACATTTTTCTATGAATATTTCTTTTATGCAGCTGTAATTCATATTCTTCATATAAATATTGTGTCATGCTCCTTTATATTAAATGATAGACATTTTCCTATTTTAATAGCTCTCCATCATTTTTTAATGACTATGTATTATTGATTGCATGTGTATTTTGTTATCTCTTAACTAATATCCAATTATTAGAATTTTATGTTGTTTTCCATTTTTTCCTCTTTTAAATAGGCTGGGTTAATTTTTAGTTAATAATTTTAGAAAGGTAGAAAGAGCCAGAAAGAATATGCATTAGAAACAGTCTGTGGCTTTTTGTGACTATCCAAAGAAGTTCATGGTTAAGATAAGAATATATGATAAGGTGGTTTGCAACCGGGAAAGACAGTTAGGAGATTACGATTGCACAGAGCAAGGACTCGAGTTCTGTGTGCACTCACACATCACAGCATTGCCACAAAAAGAATGAGTTCTGCAATGTCTGCAACATCCTTTAGTGTCCTATGTAACAACTTATATGTCTCCCCTCAATTTTTTAAAATTTTATTTTAATAGATTTAGGGGGTACAAGTTGAATTCCATCATGTGTATAGATTATATAGCGGTGGAGTCAGGGCTTTTGGTGTATCCATCACCCAAGCAGTATACTTTGTACCCATAGGTAATTTTTCATCCCTTACCCCCCTCCCGCCCTCCCCAATTGTGAGTCTCCAATGTCCATTATACCACTCTGTGTGCCCTTGTGAGCCATAGTTTAGCTCCCACTTATAAGTGAAATCATGGGGCATTTATTTTTCTGTTCCTGAGTTACTTCACTTAGGATAATGGCTTCCAGTTCCATCCAAGTTGCTGGAAAAGACATTATTTCATTCTTTCTTATCACTGGGTAGTACTCGATGATAAAATAAACATATATGTGTGTGTGTATATATATATATACACACACACACACACACACACATTTTCATTATCCACTCATCAGTTGATGGGCACTTAGGTTGATTCCATATCTTTGCAGTTGTGAATTGTGCTGTAATAAACATATGAGTGCAGGTATCTTTGTGATGTAATGATTTCTTTTCCTCTGGGTAGATACCCAGTAGTGGGATTGCAGGATCGAATGGTAGATTTACTTTTAGTTCTTTGAGAAATCTCCATACTGATCTCCATAGAGGTTATACTTTTTTTTCTTTTAAACATAACTCAAACTCAGAGAATAAGCGGGCAACTTTAAGCTCTGTGTAGACTTGATTTTGTTTTTTTAAAGTTTGTGTGTATCTCTCAGTATTCCTCCTAACTTAATTTAGGTAGGGACTAGGTTCGTACTGATGTTGGAAGCATGCCATTCTCCAGGCTTTTTAAAAATACAGATATTCTTAAGTATCTCACACTGAGGCACACAGTTATAAAGTAACTAAAGTATAGGTGGATGTACACTGCATAAACAGTTCTTCTGTAAACTGGAGAAATAGCTGGAGGAGAAATCTGTTCTTAGAACAAGGCACATGCTGTTGGTTTCAGACATTCTTTTTGCTGGAGGATACAGAAGTGGTGTTTAACGGCTGCTGGCCCCACGCCCACTCTCCAGCCTTATGGAATGTGCTCTGTCTGGGCCACACTGCCGGTCATCAAGGCAGTTACTGTGGGGAGGGGAGAAGCCAGCTCTCCAGTTCCCTGGCCTAAGCTTTCCCTGCCAAAAGAAGGAATGTGTTTTGAAGACTTTGGGTTTCCCACCTGGCCCCTGCCCCCTGGTTCTGTGAACTGTCCTGCTTATACAACAAGGCGCATTTTTCTTTCTTACAGTTGCTGTTTCTTCATCGCAAGTGATTCACCCTGAATGTAAAGTTAAGAAACAGAGTTTATAAGAAACTTTGTTTGGTAGAGAGGCGTCACCCTGTTCTTTCGTTAAAAGACATGATGTCTGGATTGATTCCAATTTCTGTGGTTTTTGGCACACACCATCTTTCTGAAATTGCTTCTCTGTGTATTATATAAGAGGAAGAGAGAAAAATAAAGTTCTAAAACAAAACAGTCCATTTATTCTTTGGGGTTCTATTTGGGCAATTTAAGTGAGGATTCCATTATAGATTCTGTACTTTCACATATCAAAAATAATAATAACAACTTTTGTGAATTATTTCATTAACTCTCACAATCAACCCTTTGAATGAGATACCATTTTTGACCCCATTTTACAGATGAGGAGACTGAGGCTTGAAGAGGTTAAGTAACTTGTCCCTTAGATGGTAACTCAGTGCAGGCAGTCTGAATCCAGAGCTGAATGACCTTCTGACCCCCCATAACAGTACCTTCAAGGTCAGTAGGAGGAATTTATTTGGCAAATGAAAATACCCTGAGCTCTATGGAAATGTTTGCTTCTTAGGTTGGGGCTAATTTATAATTTTTCCCTAAACTTTTTATTTTGGAAAAGTTCCAACCTAAGAAAAATTATAAAAATAATACAATCCAGACATAAATCCTTCAACTAAATCCACCCATTACTAATATTTTACCATATAAGCATCTCTCTATCTTTCTGCATATATGTGTGTATGTTTTGTGTATTTTTTTTTTTGATGACCCTTTGAAAGTCAATTGAGACGTTATGACATTTCATCTCTAAATACTTTGGCAGGTATCTTCGAAGGACAAAGACATTCTCCTAAACAACCTCGATGAAAATCCTAACGCTCAAAAAAATTTTTACATCGATCCACTGCCATTATCTAATATGTACATGTTTAAATTGCCCCAGCTGTCCCCAAAATGTCTTTTATAGCTGACTCTTTTTTTGATCCAGTATCCAATCAAAGATGAAACGTTGCTTTTATGACTGGTAATCTTGATGTGGTGCACCGTCTCGTCTCAGACTAGGAACAGTTTGTTTGATGTAACCGGGAAGACAAGGGATCTTGCTGCAGTCCCAGGTGTGAGCTCCCTGTCCCTCCTGGCTAAGCAGAGCCCCTCAGCGTCCTTACGTGATGCGTGTTGCTTCACTGGGTGCCACGTCTTCCTTCTGCCTTTTCTTTCTTCTGCTATACTTTTTTTTCTTGACCATCCTTTCTGTTTTTTTTTTCTTTTTTTCTCCCTCCTTTCTCTTGTTTCTTCGTTTTCTTTTTGTTTGTTTGTTTTCTACCTCCTTTTCTCCCACCCGCTATAACGCACACAAAATTTGTTTTTATGTGCTGTAATGGTTTTATGCTGCAACTTGGAAACTGATGGGTGGCAGGTGGGAGCCACCAAATTGGATTCGTTTATGGGGTGGGACAGAGACCGTGATGTAGCTGTAGACCCTGTTGGAGGAGGCTCAGCTGGCTTGGCACAACATGGGGCTGACAGGATATAAGAGTGGCTGCAGTCCAGGGGAGCATCGGCCGTGGAGGACAGGGAAGGGATAGGTTGTGCCCAGAGAAGATAGCAATGGCACTGTAGTGTATTGGAAAGAGTATGGACTTTGAATTCAGACAAACAGGTTAAAATAGCAAGCCTTTTCTGACTAGCTGTGTGATCTTGGGAAAGTTATTTAACTCTCTAAGTCTTGTGGTGTTTTCCCACAAATGTGAAGACTAATATCTACCTTGCAGTGTTGTGTTGAAGATTAGGGATAGCACACGTTAAAGCAGAGATCCTGGCACACAGTGGTGCTCAGTAAATAGGACTTGTTAGGTGTTTACACAGCGTCCCAACAAGTGAATGGAGCATCACAGCAAGGGGAGCTCCAGGGAAGTAATGGTTGGAAGTTGATGCAGGTGGCCAACGTGAGGCTGGCCTGTCAGTGAGTAGAAGAAGGACCTCTGGGATGCAGTTCAGGGCAGGCCTCCTGTTACTGGGAGGAAAACTTGTGAGGCAGGTTCCCCTGATCAGGAGCAAAACTCCAGTTAGAAAGCATGGGGCTTGGTGTCTGGGAGAGAATCGAAGAGCCCAAACCAAACTGTCCCATCAAGTTCAAGTGGATGGCAAGGGCGACTTGCTGCTGAGTCATCTGCAGCATCTCTTGTTTCGAGTTAGCGTTGGGGAGACACTGGGGTGGGAGGAGCGACTGTGGGAGGAGGGTTGGGGCTCAGAGTAAGCCAGGCATTTATTCTCTTTTTAGATCTGCTAGTGATGTGATGACCATGATTTCATTCCAGAGGCTCTTGTCTTCCTGCGTTCTTGGCTCCAAGTTAGCTAAATTGTCACTAGGTAGATGATGATAAGTAGATTATGAGCTCAAAGTCCAAACTTCTGGTCTGATCTAGAATCACTCTCCTTTTGTCTTAGTCTGCTCAGGCTGCCTTAACAAAGTACCACAGACTGGGTGGCCAAATAGCAGATGTTTATTTGTCACAGCTCTGGAGGCTGAAAGTCTGAGATCAGATGGCCACCTTCTTGCCGTGTCCTCACATGGCAAACAAGAAGAATCAGGAGAGAGAGAGAGGGAGAGAGAGATCTCTAGTCTTCTTATAAGGTCACTAATTCCATCATGGGAACCCCACCCTCATGACTTCATTAAAGCTTTCAAAGGCTTCATCTCCAAATACTATCACATTAGGGGTTAAGGCTTCAACATATCAATTTTCAGGGGACACAAACATTCAGTCCATGACACCCTCCTTCCATGGCCCCATTCCCAGACTCTTGAGAACTCATACGTAGTGAGAGTATTACCTTGAGGCGTATGCTGCTCAAGTATATTATGTGGAAGCACAGACATGATTTAGAACCACAGTTTGATCAGCTGGTCCATAAGCCTCTGCAGGGGAGCTCTGATGACTCATATTACATAGGTCTTTCCTTTCTACTCCAATTTTTAAAAATAATTTCCTTATTTTTATTATTGTATTTTATTGTAGAGACGTGAAACTGCGGCAAAATATGTTATTGCTTGCTCTGTGTAAAATCTCCAAATTGAACTTTCTGTAGCCAAAAGTGAGGCATTCTTCCCTTTTTATCCAAAAGATTAAATTGTTCCAGTCTTTCCCTCTTCCTTCTGAGTCGTGGCTGGAATCACTGCACTCTTCTTAAATATTCAGATCCCACACCAAGGGCAGAGCTCCTCTTTCCCCCTGAGCACTGCTGTGCCAGTGTGTTTCCAGTTTTCTTTGTTGACTGAGTTTGCTTTTGTTTTTACCTGCTTTCTGAAAGAGCACCACATTACCATAGAAGCTTACTAGGACATAGTTTTTTAAAGTATTTAAGCAAGCCATACAATCAAAGTAACGTATAATCTATTTTACAAATTATGCAGTAAGGCATTAGGATATAATTTATGAAGCTGCACCTGGCCCTTATTGTTCCATTTTCTGGAATAATTTCATGGCTGCTCACATCTGCACCTCCTTTCTCTGGTCTCTGTCTTCTGTGGCTTCCTGTCTTGGTGGCCTCCCAACCTCTGATCCCTTAAGTCCCTGACCCCATCAGTGAACAAGTTCCTTCCTTGGAGACCAATAGTTTTCAATGTGTGCTGCATGAACCAGCAGCAGCACATGAAAACTTGTTAGAAATACATATTCTTGGGCCCCACCCCAGGCCTACTGACACAGCCATCTGTGTTTCAACAAACTCTTCAGGTGATTCTGATGCACTTTCAAGTTTAAGAATTCCTGCCCTAGACGATGAGGCTAGATTCAGTGGGTTTATCTCCCAATTACCCTTTTTGGCATAAATAATAGCACTTTATTTTGCTCCTCCTCAGACATAGAATCAGATGATTTTAAGTGGAGTGAGATTTTGAGTGGAGATGGTCTGGTCAATTCACTTTACCATAGAAGAGAGCTTGTGACTTGTGCCAAAGCTTTGCAGATAGCTAGTTGCAGTGTTTAGCTGGCAATCCAGGGCTTTCTGTCTCTGGCTCCTTGCTCATCCTTGCTCATGACATGGGCCATGTCCACTTCTCTGAGACTGTTTAATCAGTGCCTCATGAGACCAGGGTTGTTTGTAAGGTGGTCTAAGGAAATATTCTAGAAGAACCAATACCAGGGGTGGGGAACCTGTGGCCTTCTAGGTCCTTAAGTGCAGCCTTTTGACTGAATCCAAATTTTACAGAACAAATCTTTTTATTTTTATGAATACATTTTTGTTTATATTTTATATTTTTATTTTATTTTTAAAATGAACATATTTAAAATACCAAAGAATAAAATAAGTTTCAATGAAATAATCCTCCCAGATTGACCGGCACAATTAGAACACTGGTAAGCCATAAGGGCTAAATTGATGGCTGTTATGCTCATGATTTAGTTTTAACTTCCCTTGCTTGACTGGCGCCACTACTGCATGAGGCTGGTTGGCAAGAGATTATGGGGGTCGAGTACGCCAGTCTGTTATCAGCTTTTGACAACGGTGTACTGTGTTTCTGTTTGAAGTGGAATTTGTGAAGAGTTGCACAGCTCGACAGTCTTTTTTAATTCTGTCTGCTTAACAGCCTATCATGGCAAAGAAGACCAAGAGAATGCTGAAGGAAGAAAACAGATTTTTTTAATGAGGATTGGGAATTGCAATATTATCTTGTTTCCTGCTAAAGATAAGATGATTTGCTTACTTTGTGATACTGCAATATCAACATTAAAGAAATTCAGTGCTCATCAGCATTATAACACTGATAAGGACCACAAGTATTTTAAGTTAGAGGGAGAGGTACAAATGGTTGTATTGCAGAAATAAAAAGATGAAAAGCAAAAGCAAAGACAACTCTTTCAAGCAGCAATAAGACCTGGAAATAATGCCACTGAAACAGCTTATAAAGTAGCTTATATACTCGGGGAAAAAAAGGGAACCCATTCAGTGATGTAGAAATTGTGAAAGAATGCATTGTCGAAGTTGTAGGATGCTTAGACCCTGATAACATTTCAAAGTACAAACAACTGCCTCTTGCAAGGAGAACGGTAACTGATTGGCAGCATGAATTGGCCTTCAACTTAACAGAACAACCTCATGCAGTGCTTCAAAAGGAAAATATATATTAACATTATTCAATCGCTTTGGATGAATCAACTGGTACTACTGACTTGGCACAGGTTTTATACTTCATTCGAGTCATAACAGAAGATTTTCTTTGCTATGAAGACTTACCCGCTTTGCATACTCTTGCAAACAGAACATGGAGAATAGATATCTTCAACAACTTTCAAGATGAATGTCATGAAGTTGGACTGAATTTGGTAAATTTAGTGAGTGTATGTACAGACAGTGCACCTTCTGTGACAGGAAAACATGAAGGGCTTATTGCACAGATAAAGTATTAACAGATCCAGATGCTTTCATTTCTTTTCATTGTATCTTGCATTATCAAAATCTATTTGAAGTGATACTTTGGCACAAGTTATAAGTATTGTTAACTATATTCATGCAAATGCAACAGGGCATTGTCAGTTTTGTAACATGCTGAAGTTGAACAATGAGGTATTCAGTGTGGATTTGCTATATCATTCTAAAGTGCGTCAGCTGTCACAGGGACAGGTGTTAGCCAGAATTTTATCTCTGGAAGAACAGATAGTTAAGTTTTATGAAGAACAGAAGCAGCGATGTGAATTATTGAGAGAAGATTTCTATAGGAATGCATCCTTTCTGTGTGATATCATGTCAAATCAAAACAACTTGAATATTTCTTTGGCCAGGTGAAACTAAGTCTATATATGATATGTGGCAAAAAATCCAAGCATTTCAAAAAAAGCTATCTTTTTTCAAAACACTTCTTCTTCAAAAGGAAGTTTCAGGTGAACATTTTCCCCAGTTAGCAAAGGTCATTGATGAGCAGGATGATATATGTGAATCATTTGAAGAATATGCAGCTGTTATAGACCTATTAATTGGAGAATGCAATGCAAGGTTGACTGACTTTGAGAATCATGACTTCACACTCAAATTAGCATTTCAGCCTCACCTGGTTGATATTATCAAGGCTCCTAAAGAACTACAGATGGAATTGATTGAGCTGTCAGTAGATGACATTTTAAAGTCATTGTTTAATGGTAAGAAAGATCTAATTGAAACATGGAAAAATGCAGTAGAATACCCACGCCTTTGGCAGCATGCACAAAAAAATGTTTTCTTGCTTTTTAACCACTATTTCTGCGAATCTACATTCTCCTACCTAACCCAAATCAAGACGCCCTTAAGGTCACAAATGCCTGATACCCATCTAGAGGATCAACTGAAACTGCGGACCTCTATGCTGCAACCAAATATTCAAATGCTTTCCAACAAAAAGCAGACCCAACAAAGTCATTAAAAGAGTAGTTAACTTTAAAATAAACAAATAGTTTTCCTTTTTTGAAATTATTAAGTACATAGTAGTTAGATTTTTACAAAATTATGTACATTTTTAAGTATATCTAATTGAAGCTTCTTGAAGCGGCCTTATTTGATTACAGCTAAATTAATGTGACCTTCCAACATCAAAAGCTTCCCCACCAATACCATTGGCCTAATCACCTGTGGGTTCTCTTACCATTTTAATATTAATAATATTCTAATATTTCAGCTGTAGCTTCTAAAGCCTCACGATCAAGTGGCTTTTGTCATTTTCTTGATTTAATTATTCCAGGGTAAAAAAATTGAATGCTTAAACCAGCAGATTTTCACATATTTCTTTTTTTTTTTCTTTTATTCCCTCCTACAATGAGCATGAGTATATTTGTGCACACATGCGTGTATACTGTGTGTTTGAAAGATAGAGGGAGGGAGGCCTAAATTTCTGTTTGTAGGAAAATTGTAAGTAATCTGAGGAAGGAATGATTATTGGAGTTGGCAACAGTTTGGTTAGTTTGAGCACTATAGTGTCCCCTTGATCTAACTCTGGTTTTGGAGATTGCTACACTTAGAATGTCGTCACATGGGCAAGTTCCTTATCTATCTCATTTTCCCTATTGGAGAACCTCTGTAGTAGAACTAGATTTTAGTCACTACTGGCTTGTGACTCTCTACAATCTGAAGAAAATGGTAGAATTTGAAGAATTTGAGAGCAGTCAGTGCAGATAATTCAATATCTGACTACCTTACATATCATGCCTGTCCCTTGCTCCCCATCCTTGTGGGGGTGCAGGGGGCACGAAGAAAGCTTTACCTGAACCATCTGTTTTTTTGGATGGCTTAAAATTCTTGTATTTGATAGGTCAACAGCCTAGGGTGCTGCTGAGTGCTCTGAAAGGACACACACATGAACAAAACATTCCCTTGTCAAAATACATGATTGATCTGGTGGTGATGAGTGTTTTGGGAGCCAAAGACTTGCTGGTGGGTTAAGTGAGGGTTTCTTTAATCTGACAATTTTAAAAGTGATAAGAGGGACTGCTTAGAACTTCTAGGAATTCATGTCTGAAAACAGATTGTGATAAATTCTTACTTTGGTGTTGTCATCATTTGTTAATTTTTATTTTTATCTATTTCTTCAACAGATATGCCAAATAGTGTCCTAAACATTGGGCAAAATAAGGTTTTTAAAACAACATAAAAATAAAGAGTGTAATAACCGTTTTTATTTTCAGTTTATAAAAACAAATCAAGTAATGCTTGGACATAATTATCCCTAAATCAGCAATTTAGGGAGGAGGATTTCAAGAGATCCAGGGGAAATATTAGATAAACTTCATGACCAGAGACTCCAATATAAATATGGTTCATGAAAGATAAGTTAGAAGAAAATTTAAAAAAACGTGAACAATCCAAGATGGGGAGGAGGGGATCATGACACCAGAAGGTGACCAGAGAAATTTCTGGTAAGCTTAGAATTCAAAATAATGTATCCAGAAGATAGAAGGATTGATGTTTATCTTACGGCAAATATAAAAGTGGCACGGATTGTTAGAAACCAGTACGAGGACTACCAAAGTCAAGTATGAGGTGCCCCCAAACTAGAGAGAGGAGTGCAGTACTGAATTTTGAAAAGTGAAAGCTTAACATTAATACCTAGAATACTCATAGAGCTGGTTCGTAAACAGATCCTTTGTGAATAGGAAGAAAACAGTGCTGACTAAATGATAGCATGGATTTGCTAAGAGGTAGTCAAGAGCTAGCTTAGAGCCACAGGAGAAGGAGAAAAGTGCTCTGTTTGCTTGGCTTTCTTCTCCCCTGTCAGCAAATCAAGGATGACGTAGACCATACACTTACCCAGACCTTCGGTGGGGTGTCAGGTTTGGGATCAGGAAGGGAAGTGAAGAGGGGGGGCTGGTGTGCACGAGATAAGGAAGGAAGGAGACATCTTTATGAAGACCCAGGGGCTTCAAAGTGGAGAGGGACGGCTTAGATGTCAGATGTCAGAATCAGTATTCAAAATCACCTTGCTGGCTAGGAAGGCTGGATGTGCAGGCCAGCGAAACAGACAGCAGATGTGTATGCAGGTAATGGGGGATGGGTGTGAGGAATGCATTTATTGAATAAACATCTACAGAGCACTTTGTGCCAGGTAGTGTATCACAGCAATGAATCAAGCAGACAAATGTCCGACCCTCATGGAGCTGATGTGTAGTGAGGGGAGAGGAAGCAAACAATGGATATGTAATTTCTCAGGAGGTGATTGGTGTTACGGAGAATTATAAGCCAAGATGGGGAGGGAGAATGCTGGCTGTGGGTGGGGGAGGCGTCTCTGATATTGTGGCATTTGATGCTAGGAAACGTGGTTCTGCAGGGCATGCACAAGGGGGTGGGGGGGTGGGGCAGAGAGGAAGGGGAAGGGCAGGGGAAGGGGGAAGGAAGCCGAAAGGAGACAGGGGTGAGAGGGGGAGAAAGGGGCCTGCAAACCAGCTGTTCCTCCTGATGAGATTCAGGATTTTGAGCAGAGGAGGGACAGGGTCTTAGAATAAACACTCAAGAGTCCTTCTTTATGACAGTCTTCAAATGCTTGAAAGGAACAGTTCCAAAGTCAGAGCCAGGACCATCCAGCAAAATTATAAAGAGGCAGCTTTTAATTCACTGTGTGACAACTTTATAATTCAAGTTGCTCAGCAGGGGTCCAAGCTACCTCATGAGTTTAGTGTCCCTGGTTTTGAATTTAAAAACTGCCAAGGTCCCTTTCAATGTGAACATTCACTGATGCTTCTACCTTGGAGAACAAGTGTATCCTGACTTTGGTCCTGACTTTAGGTGGGGGGCAGATGGGGGAGCGGGGCGTGGAGCTGAGTGGGGTGCTAGGAGGGGGAATGGGGGGCTGGGTTTAGGGAGACACAGGGGAGCAGTATGAGTTCCTAGAAGAACTTCCCAGAAGTACCTGTGGTTCAGGAAAGTGAGGGAGCCTGAGCAGTGGACATAAGGAGGCGATAGGTCACGAGATCAGATGAGAGAGAGGCCTGGGGTAGGGTAGGGTAGGGTAGGGATCTTCCAGGCAACAGCAAGAGATGAGCCTGAACTTCCAGGGACAGAGCGTGGAGCTGAGTGGCCAAGGTGACAGAGGCTTGTGAGGTGTGCCT
Organism: Daubentonia madagascariensis; assembly: GCA_023783475.1. Taxonomy (NCBI): domain Eukaryota; kingdom Metazoa; phylum Chordata; class Mammalia; order Primates; family Daubentoniidae; genus Daubentonia; species Daubentonia madagascariensis. The sequence continues at coordinate 17,013,282 of JAKFHU010001569.1, forward strand.
CTGGGCAGAAAAAGAAAAAGCTTCAGTTCTCCGGGGACTGCAGGTACCTGAGAGAAAGCTAGAGGACTGTCTGGTATAGAAATGGGCAGGGGACTCCAAAAGTGACAGCAAGAGTTGGGGCCTGGAGGCTGGATCCAGGGGAGGAGTGTTGTGCGTGTGTCCTGTTATGGCGCAGGTGGAAGAAAGGGCCTCCTCCTGAGAGGGCGAGGGGCGTAAGGCTGAGATTCCTCCAGGGTCTGGCCCCTCGGGTGGGGAGTGACAGCTCACTCAGCAGAGACCCTGACTCAGCCTGTGCTTTGGCTGGGGGGGGGGTGTCCCCGTGGAGTTTTAATTCAGAGTATTTGTGCACTTCCCCAAAAACTGCTACTTAATTATTTGCTGGTGTGATCTCAAGGACACTGAACTAATTAGTTTAAGTTGAGAAAATTGGGGACAAGTGAAACATTTAAAAATTCCCATCTCTCTTCTCCAGTTTGTAATTTGGAGGCAGGAAGTGAATTTAATGCAGAATGTAAACATTTCATTAACAGTTTAAGCTTCTTACTAAAACAATAGGTCTGTCTTTTAAGCCCACATTTCTTTTAGAGTAAAAGAAATAATTCACTTTTAAGTTTAAAATAATTGCTAAATAAGATTATATTTATTTGTTAACTTAAATGAAATAAAACGCGTGCTTTACTTAAGTAATGGTTGCCTTATGGCAGAACTGTTCACAAATACGCACAGTCGATTGAATTTCAGATGGTTCCCCTCCTGCTGTCTTCCTTTGTGTGTGCTTTAGATCCAGAGGTAATGATGTCTTTTATTATTTAATAGCTACTTCCAGGCTAATACACCACTAACCCTAACCATCGTATGTTCCTGGTTCTCTCTCTCTCTAAGTCTTGGAAAGGTTTTGGCTAAATTCAATAAAATTCCAACTCTTTTGGCAGAGTTTCAGTTTTCACAGTTACTTCTTTTTGTCTTGTGTTCTCTCTCTCTCTGCACCCTTTGTGTGTGTGTGTGTGCGCGTGCGCGCGCGTGCATGCACGTATGTATTTATTTTGCATTTATTTATAGTCACTGTATTTTAAGCTTGCATTCTCATGGAAAGTCTATGTTACGAGCTCAGCACTTATTATTCCTCAGAGGTAGTGTTATATAATGGAAACTTTGTAAGCTGTGTAACCAGACAGATGGTGGTTTAAATTCTAGCTCTAGCGCATTCAAACCACATAACATCGGCAAGTTACTTAACCTCTCTGAGCCTTGGTTTACTGCTCTATAAAATGGGTCTAGTCATTATTTACCTAATTGGATAGTTATGAGAATTCATAATATAATGGGAATTGTATTTTTTTACTAGGTGCTAAAAGCACCTAGTAAAGTGCCTCCGTGAGTGGAGGTTACTGCTGTTCCTCTTTTTGTTAGAGGATTACAACAGGGACATGAAGTAATGGGAATTATAAAAACTGGGGAAAGGGAACATGGAGAGTAGACTTCTGAGAAATAAAGGGAAGAGCGTGAAAAGTGAAAACTTACAGAGGTAAGTAAATATTTTTATTATTCAATTACTTTACATTTTCTAAATATTGTACTTACTTTCCTCACTGGATGGCAAAGGATGCAATTTGCTTTTACCAAATTAAATAATTTAATTTGGTCTCTATGACTTTTTCCTCATGATTTCTTTCACTCTAGTTTGTAGAATATTTGAGAATTCACTGATCTGGCTCCCTGTCTTCAAGAACTTGAATGTCATTTGAACATGTGGCCATCTCTTCTCTTCCAAAAAGTTTTTAAGGATGGTATTTAAGGTTTTACTGCCTAACAAATCACCATACAACTTAATGGCTTAAAGCAACCACAATTTATTTAGCCCACAATTCTGTGGACCAGCAATTCAGACTGGGCTCAGACGGACATTTCTTCTGCTGGTCTCAGCTGGGTCCACCCATGAGTCTATGGTCAGTGGTTGATCAGGGAGGCAGCTCTGCTTCTAGGGGATGGCTGGCAATCAGCTGGGGTGGCAGAGGAAGGGAGTGACGGGGGCTGGACCTGGGGTCTCTCGTCGTGTAGCAGACTAGCCCTGGCTTGTTCAGATGGCAGCTCAAGGTTCCAAGAGGGAGAATAGAAGTGCCAAGGACTCTCAAGGCCCAGTTTCAGAACTTGGACAGTGTCACTTCCAACACATTCTGTTGGCCAAGGCAACTCAAAAGGCCATTCCAGAATCAAAGAGCAGAGAAATAGACACCACCTCTTAATGGGAGGTCCTGCCAAGTATTGGGGCCATTTTTGCAATCCTCCTTAGATGGGGACTCTGCAGTCCTCATTAACAAGTCAGTTCTCATCCCTTGGAGTCAATAAGTTCTTTCTCAAGTCTACTATCATAACTTCTGCTTTAATTTTAGTCTTTTTTTTCCCCCACAACTTGGCATTCTAAAGACCAAAAAAAGGTACTTAAGTTCTTACATCCCTTATATTGCAGCCAGATCTCCAGTTTGTAAAGTGCTGGTGCCAGAGGATTGAGCCTGACCCCACTGGACCTTCCTTGGCTTTCGTCCTTGACCAGACCCACTCACCTATGTCTGAGCAGTGTCCAGGCAGAGTCAGGAGGTGTCAGCTGGGTGGCCCTGGTTTAAGAGCAGCTCTTTCACTGTCTTTAATGTAGAAAGTGTGACAGGAAAAGGGCCTCCCCCCAGTCCAGTGGGTTTCTTGGACCATTTAAACATTGCATTGTAGCAAATGCTGAGCAGATAAGTGAGTTCCTCAAGCACAGTGATTTAAACTCTTTCCATCCATCAGATGAGCTCAAGCTGTTTGGTTTGCTTGAAGTTGCTAAGGACTTATTTTCTGATCATTTTGAGGGCATAGACATTCCAATCATTTTCCTGAGATAATAGATTTAGAATCCGTGGTTTATCTCTAAGTCCCAGACTTAATGGGGCTCATTTTTCACATGAATTTTATCTCAGAGTTCTAACTTGGGTTGGACCATCAAATCTGTCCCATAGCCTTGGCCTTCTATGCCTTATGTAACATGAACTTTCTGCATTGCCTTCTGGCCTATAAACTCAGCTCTATTCCCACTGAGGCCTGATCCCAGGGAATTGCATGAGCCAGGAAGGAAGGAGGAGAGTCCAGAGCTCCCTGTTTCCCTCAGTGACCATGGAAGTTAGGTACAGGGATGACCCGGCCTTAGGAAAACCTAGAAAGTGATTTGATCCAGTTTAACAGTTCCTCAGGACTTCAGTGGGCAGGGCCTAGAACAGAAGGCGCCAGACAGGATGTTTCTGCCTTCTGGGAGGAGTTCCTATACTGTAGCCATTGGGACCAAATGGTCTTCTACCCTATGTTGCAGCAAAAATTAGTAAGAGCACATCTGAAGTATTTTTGCCTATTGATCAATTAGTACCTTGGCAGAGGAAAGAGATAAAAGTCACTGTATTTACCACTCTCCTTACACACCAAGTCATCTTTCTTACAGGTGTGTTCTTTGAAGAAACTTGGGAAGCAGGTAAATTTAATGGAGGGAGTAGGAGTTATTTAGGTTATCAAAATATTCTTCACTTTCTAAAAATGAAGAAAAATTATTCATCTTCTCTTGAGTTTAAGAGTTCTTTACTAGTTGAGGGACTGGCCTGGTTGTTTAGGTTGCAGTTGCTGTATTTTTTTCTAGGGGGAAGTAGTCTGGGCCAAATGGAGATTTTGGTGTGAAGGGTGACTCCAGTGTTGCAGAACTAGGCAGTCCTGTGGACAGTCAGGTTGCCACACAGGGGCAGGTAAAGCAATAGGGTTATGACATTCATGGATTTATCAAGCATTTATTTGGCTTCTGCCATATCTAGGCATTGTAGATCCTGCAGTCCTTGAAGAGGGGTAAATAGACAGGTAAAAATGCACAAAGTAAGTGATAAATGTGGTAAGAGATGTAAATGTAAGAGTTTTGGGTGCACTTTGGGTACAGAGTGGAATGATTTCCTGGGTGAGTGGAAGAAGGTTGGGTTGTGAAGTAGGAGTTTTCCTACGTCCTGCTAGACCAGACTGGGGGCTGTGTGGAGCGGAGAGGCAGGAAGAAGCAAAGACAAAACATTTTGAAAATTTTAATGTACATTGGGGGAAATTGGATTAAATCCACACACACTGCTTTTAGAAAGACCTCTATCTGACAAAATGAAATGCTATTCACTCTAAAAGCAGCTCTTCAACACTAGGTTAATTGAACTTGGCCACTTTCCTGTAAGCAGCAGATCTCTTTTTTTAGAAAAAGGTGAACAGATTCCTGTAGCTCTATGGGGAATGTTGTTTCACCTGTTTGAATGGTCTTTTTAGGTGAGGCATTGTGTAATGTTATCAATCGCAAATCTTTGCCCGACTCAAAGGATTCAGAACCTCGATTGTGAAATACAAATTAAAATAGAATAACTGTCGTCAATCCAAGGAGCAGGATTCTAATAAATAAAATATCATTGTTATTTTGTGCTGTTTCAATATGGTTTATCTGGGCTGTGACTTCTCAAAAAATATTTGACATGGCACTCCATGTGCCAGCGCCTGAAAGGTGGGAAGTGTAGGGTGAAATAGCAGTCTGCAAGGGTCTGAGGTGGACTTGAGAGCTTTTGTGAATAAGAGAGCGCTCAGGGTTGATTTAGAAGAAATTGAGTTTGAAATTAATTCTATTAGTGGAAGCCCGAGCTGGGGAAGAAATCTGAGCATTAGTGTCCACAGCTAACACTGAGGAACAATTTTCTTCTGGCAAGAGTGGCAGTTGGAGTTTAAGCCAGACACGGACCTAAGATGCTCTCTAAAGTAAATTGACTCAACAATTATTTGAAAAATGTTCTATAATGAAAATGTTCAATTATATGGAAAATTTACTCTGCTAGTTACAGCTTATTCACTTCACATAATTACTGCCTTTTAATTTTATTTTCACTTATAAGCGGGAAACAACTGTTTGTAAATAATCATAAGGCCTTTGGGTCTCCTCTGATTCAAAGTCTCACATTCCTGAGGTGAACTGGCTGTTTTGTCTCCCCGCCGAATAGCTGGCACCTATTAGCATACCTGGCAGCAAAACCCGAGTCCTGGAATCCAGTGCCTTGGTTAGTATTTTAAGCATCAAATTAGAAGTGATTTCAAGTGGATTGAAAGGCATCCGGTGAGAAAAGAGAAATTTTACTTGCAGCAGGGAAGGCTGGGATTTGAATGTGCGCAATGACTGTCCCCCTGTAGCCTGGGGAAGTTGTTTAATCTTTCTGAGCTTTAGTTTTTACCTGTGTAAAAAGGAGATGAGGATGGTTGGACCTGCCTTGTTGAGGAGGGGTTCTAGTTTTATTGGTAACATTTTAGCTCTTTTTTAAAAATCTGAGGCCAAGATAGCAGATTTACATTTTAAAAGTCTGGGTTGTGGATTTTAGGGGTGTCTGGTAAATTATTTACGGAGTTACTCTTTATTTCAGGTTATTTTCTAACTGGAACAAAATTGTAATCACAGCTTAGCAGTGACAATGTCAAGTGTTCTCACATACACTTCTAGGCTCAATGAGCGTTTTTGAACCTGGCATTTATCTTTGGCTCTCAGGGCTGAGGGGGAGATGGGTGAGTGGCAGGACTGAAGAACTAATCGTAACACTGCCATCGTCACATCCTCCTTCTGCAGTGCTTCGCAAACCAGGATGCGACTAGCTTCGATCCATCAGGCCTTTGCTGCCTGTTCTTTAAAGAACATGTCTGTGAGCAGCTTTCTCTATGCCTGTTTGATGGGTTCTTACTGTATGAAGATGGATATGGGCAGGGACTTCTGGGGGTTTCTAATGATGGAGCGGGAGTGTATCTGTCACCACTTATACAAGGCTGGCCTGGTGAGAATTAGGGGTCAGGAGAGTGACAGGTTTATTGTGGCCATCGATTATATACTTTTAAACGCAGGTTAAACTGGTGGAACAATGGTGTTTCTACCAGTGGCTCTGTCCGAGGAACTTTTGAGTCTTATCTTTTTTTTTTTCCCAGAATATTATGGGGGTACAAACACTTTGGTTATATGTATTGCCCATGCACTACCCAAGTCAGAGCTACAATCGTGAACATCCCCCAAACAGTGCGCCCCGCACCCATTAGGTGTGAGTGTTCCCATCCCTCCACCCCCCCACCTGCCCGACCCCTGATGAATATCATTTCCATGTGTGCACATGAGTATTGATCAGTTAGTACCAATTTGATGGTGAGTACCAGTGGTGCTTGTTTTTCCATACTTCGCTTTGAAGAATGGGCTCTAGCTCCATCTAGGATAATACCAGATGTGTTAAATTCACCTTTGTCGCGTTTTATTTTATGTTATGTAAGAACCAAGACTCCCAGTAGCTTGTGCAGGGTAGGGATGCTCCGACCCTGGCTGGCGGCAGTCTCAGAGCAGGCAGATCCCGCGGCAGGGTGACCGGCAGTGCTCAGTGACTAATTATGCCTGTGCTTAGGCAATGTCTGCAGTCTTCTTTCTATTCCTTTGTAGGTTGAATAATTGTCCCAGTTTGTCTGGAACTGAGGGGTGTCCCGGGACGCAGAACTTTCAGTGCTACAACCAGGAAAGTCTGGGCAAACCGGGGCAGCTGGTCTCCCTGCTTTCTAGCCTCCCTGACTTCCTCTTTTCTCTCTTGCCTCCTCTCTCATGGCCAAACAATACAGTAAGCATTCCAAACTCCTTTGTTCACTGTCACAGGTAAACTTTACACGTGGTGGACCTGGAAAGCTTGGCAAAACAAAACAATCTGTTTTTAAAAATAAGGGTGCTCCTTGGGTAATTAGGATATAAGATGAGCTGCCTTTGTACAGCTTAAGTAACTGCTGCCTGTGATGCTCCCGATGATTTCTTTGTAGCCCTTTTTCTTTTGCTAAAAGTTTTCTGAAAATAGCCTTGGCTATTGCAGTTAGAAACGGGAGCAAACAACCTGGTTCCACTCCTTCCAAAAGTTTAGCTCTCTGCTGTCCCCACCTGCAAGAGCAGAAGTATTTATAAGCTGTGTATTATGTCCCTGGGATTACTAGTCTTTTCAGGAGAAATAGTATATGATTGGAACAAAATGTAAGTAAGCACTAAAATCCTACACTTTAGTCCCCAGTGATCATTAAATGCCATGAGTCATTTCACAACTTCAGTTGTCACTTTAGTTATCCTTCATGCGTAAGCAGGATGGGTACAACCTGTATTTCATGGTCAAAGGGCTGAACTCTGGTTATGTTTGTGGAACTTTAAAATCGCAGACAGAAGCGCATCCATACAGGGAGCCTCTCAAGATTTTGATCTTGTCTCCATGACGAGTGACTGGATTTCTCTCCCCTGAACGATTCATCAGGACAGTGCTATTCATTCTTCCAGGCTTGCAGCTCACAAAGCCCTGCTTCTTTTTCCTCCTGGTGAAGTTACACGACTGTGTGTGATCTTACTGGGCTACGTGAAAAACCCATGATGACGTCTCTCCCTTCCCAGGTCCTCTTTGTTTGACTACCTGTGTTAAGTGTTCCTCTTCCGCTTGGTTATCCAGCTGCCAGCTGTTTATATAAACTAGTTTGCGTCAAGCAGTTACCTGGAAACCATCATGAAAATAGGATTAGGTAAAGCATGTCTCCTATATTACAGTTGCTTTCTGATTGAGGCCTGGCATTAGAAATAGCTCTGCGTAGACCCCTTCACGGCCTTAAAACACATGCACGTGAAACAAGGATTTTTCAACAGAGATGAAATGATTTCTCCACAGTCACATTCTGAGGTGGTCACCACCAACTCAGATCCCCGCTCCTCCACAACCCCACACACCCCTCCTGTTCAGGAGAATCATGTGTTGGGGATTGTTGGACCTTTTTAAAGAACATTAGCATAAACCAACAGCAAATCTCAGACACTATTGTTCATCCATTAGTTCCTTTGCCTCAGCCAGACTGGAGTGTGTGCAGGAAGACGTTAAAAGGCGGTGGCAGTGACTGGGTCTGAAGAAGGAGGAACAGTTAATCAGATAAGCAACAAGCAGGTTTTCCACAAAACGCCACCAGGAGCTGATCCCACTTTAAATCAACTGCAGTGACTTGGAGGGAACAAACTCTCCAACCTGAGCCCTGATGTTTCCCAGGAGATGAATCAGGATGATGTCAAGAGACATCAAGAAATATACATTAAAATGTCTTATTAAATGATTGACATATTCTTAAACTCCTTCTGGAATAAGATAGGTAAATAAATGATTATGGCTGAATTTGGGGTCAATGGAGAAAGAGGAATCAGGAAAACTTTAGAAAGTCAGTAAGTCAGCAAGTATTTATTGAGCACTTCCTGCGTGCCAGGCTGCCCTTGCAGGTGGGGTGGGGTGGGGTGGGGTGGCTGCCAAACACTGAGCAAGACAGATAGTCCCTGTATATTCTAGTGGGGTGTGGGGAGCAGAAGTCAGATGATAAAAACTGGAACAGGTAGATATAAATAAGCTAATTTCAGATAATGTCAAATGCAATGAAGATGATAAAACAGGGTTGGTGGCTACAGGTAGAGGCAGGGACACTGCTTTTCTGAGGTGACGCTTGAGTTGAGAGGCTGAGACTCTGAGGGTGTGGAAGGGATATGCTCAGCAGTGGTGAGGTCGGGAAGGGAGGCCGAGTATATGGTAGAGATAGTTAATAGAAACCCAAACACAAGGAGAACCTTCGATGTTGTTAGATGATAAAGTAGGTTCATATTAGGAAGATCATGTCCAAGTTTCTCAGAAAAGTGAATCAAACCTCACCAGTCCTCCAGATGTTTTTAATTATCTTTTTTGGGGGGATGCCTAACAGGGTATTAGTCATAAACTTGACAATAACGACATCTAGATTTTCCCAGAGATATGAACGGATGGGAGTTACTTTGCATTTGAAATTTTATTTTTAAACTATGAAAATAATATCACCAAAGTTAGAGGAGTAAGAAAAGAAAATTCTCCTATGTGTCAACTATCCTAACAGTACTCATATGTATTTTGTGTATTTTTTTCCAGTCTTTTTCATGTATATGATTTTAGGCAGTTAATATTTAGCCCTTTAAATACATGGCAGGCATTTTCCCCTACTTCCTCAAACCTATATACCACACCTACCTACAAATTTAATGACTAAGTGCAATAAATTCTTGTTATTTGTAGTGGTTATGTTCTATTAAGTCACTGCAAACACCAAATTAGCAAATACTGAACCATTGCTCCTAGGGGAAATACAGGATTAGGTTCCTGAAAGCCTTGGATGACATTTTCACCACTAATCAATACATAACCTTATTTTATGTGTGCTTCTGTTTAAAGACACCGTGTTCAATATATATTGTTGATTTATGAACATTGAGCTACGGCCAAGAGTGCTGTAACCCATGCCTGAACAAAGTTTTTCTAACATACGGATTTTTTCCATGAAGCACATCAGAGCCTTCTTGCACTTAGGAACACTAGACAGCACTTTATGCTAGGGGGGCATAATCACCAACAGCAAAATCACCAACAAAAAGCACAAAGATGTGAAAAACATGGCACTAAATAGACCACGAAAAGGATACTGTTTACAGTATGAGAGGTAGAACAAGAAGGCAGAGCACTGTCTGGTTCAGCCTTAGCTGGGAACATGCACATCAGGTGACTCAAATTTTTGCTGCTCTGCTCAGCTTCCTAATGACCATGAAGTGGCATTGGTTTTGGGGTTACAAATAAATTTTAGCAAGTAGAAGAATTCACAAATATGGAATCTATGAATAATGAGGACAATTATATTATTCTATTGTCTGGATATACCATGATTCATTGAATCTGAAATGGCTCACTTTAGAAGTGACACACAGACATACTTCTACTCTGGTGTTTGTTGAGCCTTTGTAATTCCTCCTCTCTCCCCACCCCAAAGAAACCAATGCTGAAAGCAGCACTACTGCAGAGTGGCTCAGAGGCATGGGGTAGGCGAGAAACAGTCCTCCGTGTCTCAGTAGGGGATAAAGGTAATAATGCCACCTTACATTTATAAGGGGCTTTGGCATTTGTGAACTTCTTTGATGTGCTCTAATTTTGTGTCCAGAAAAAGACACAAAGGTGAATTGATGGTAATCATACCTGACCTTACCTGAACTGTCAGGTGTTTTGTCCTTCACAGAAGCCCAGAAAGTCTTGATCCTTTCTTTGACCAGTGCCTGCTTGGTGGGAATAGATATCCCATTGCAGAATGCAGCACCCGTCATGTGGCCCATGAATGCCTGACAATATCCACCCACATTTTCACCATCGAAGATCAAGAAGCACATGGTGTAGTAGAAAGAGTGTGGCTTTTATAGTCAGAGGAACTGATTTTGGTTTCCTGGCTCCACTCTTTCCTCAGCTGTGCAACTTTGGGCAAGTTATAGAACCTCTCTGAGCTTGCATTTTCTTACTGGTAAAATGGGGATCATAGTGACCTAACTCATGTCTACTGTGAAGATTTAATAAAATAATGTATTTAGCCACTTTTCTCGGTATACCTCTGATAAGACCTCTGTTGACAAGGAGCTTATCGATGGAGCCTTAGAGAAGAAAATCAGTGAGTAATCTTGACAGTGACCTTTGTTTCCCAGCAACCAGCAACTCTGCCTTAGGATGATCACTCAATAGCACCATTCTCAAATAACCAGTGTGTATTGGCTTTGGCATCAGTGAATGTCTGAGCTAATGTCACTATTTACCTTTATTCTTCCCAAGCACATTATTTTCCCCTGGCATGAGAAATGCACATGTTCCAAGGTAAACATTAATGAAGTATCCCTGAGATTTTTTTCTCATCTTGATTGGGGTGTTGACAAGCTTTGTGTATATGTTAGCTGTCCAATAAGGCGGTAGAAGAGGCTTGCTGAATGTCACAGGTCAAATAAATGGGTTGTGGGAAGAGGCTAGAGCAACACTGTGCCCATTTTATTTATGGAAAAAGTGAAATACAAAGAAGTGACTTGCATAGAAGGATCCCAAAACTAGGTAAGGCATTCCCAAGCTTTTGAGTTACTGGAGGGAAGAAATAAAAAGATTCCCTTTCTCCTGATAATTTTGCAATTAAATGAGAATATGTGGGTCCTTTATAAAATGTTTGTTTTGAGATCCAGCTTACACATAACAATGACACAGTTGCCAGCATGTTCTTTTTTAAATTTTTGTGTGAAGTTCGCAGGTGAAGCCCAACTGCTAGAGTGCTCATGTGAGGTAGTTGTAAACTTCGCCATGGCGGGGATGATGCGGTCAGCAGTCTGAAAGCTAAACTCCAGGTCCAAGTGGCTATTTCTTTGTGAACTTTGATAGCTAGTATCTGCCTAAGAGAAGGTGGTATTTGTTTGTGTTGGCTTGGCCTTTGAGATTTCCCTGAGACCAGCGATCTCCGGACCCTGATGTGAGCTTTAGACTTACTTCTCAACTAGGGAGAGGGATGCTTTCCTGTATAACATGTTTGGGACTTTTCCCATTCTTGTGTGAATGACCCATTGTATTTCTGATGACTCATATGGCGTGAGTTGGTAACACACAGCCATCTTATGTATGGGACAGAGTCACAAAACTGGGCAATGGCCAGCCATCCTTCTGGTTTTCATCCTTGTCACTAAAACTCATTTGAATGGCCCATTGCTCTTTGTTATGCAGGTCATAGAACAAAGACAACAAAACCCATCTGATATGCCTTCAGGGAGCTTGCAGTCTAAGACGGATACAGGGAGGGGGATGGTCGGTTTATTTTCTGTAATATACTAATACTCATGTTGTGAACTCAGTAGGAAGACTTAAACAGGGAATTCTTGTATCGAGCCCAGAACACTTTTGAATAGCCTAGAGGACCGTCTTAAAGGTTAATACTTACCTCGGCCAAGGTGAATCAGTATCCTAATTCTCTTTGCTACTTGCAGTGCGTATCTGCAAGTAAGTAAGCAGTCTAGTAGTGAGTAGTCCAGTAGTGAGATGGAACTTAGACACTGAAATTCTAATAAATTTGTTGTATTCCAACTTTACAGAATTGGAAAGTTGGAGGAGATAGAGAAGCTACAGGTAAGTTTTGGTTGCTGCCATGATGTTTTTCTGGCTACTAGCAAGGTGAAGCTCAGGTGCTAGCTGAGAAAAATAGTTTGATCATGAATTGAGTTTTGGCATAATGTAGTATAAGCCTCAATAATGAATGAGTAAGCATGTTTGAGGTAGTCCTAGTAGGCCTTGAGCTGTAAGATAGCATCTCTGCATCTCTAGAATTTGGCACAGTTGCCTGACACATAGTGAATTCTTAATATAGCTTAGCTGGATTGAAGCCAGAGTGGTCAGAGAGCAAGGGTAAGACACAAGAGCAGAGAGGCCTAAAGACAGTGAGTAAAGCAAAAGTGTCGTCTTGTAAGGTCCCCAGCATTAGGCCTAGGAGAGGAAGTGTTGAGGTCAGGTAGAGAAGTACCTTGTTCATCCAGGGAGCCAGAAACGGAGGGGGGACCCGCTAGGGGAGCTGCAGAGTGGAAGGGCCTGAGGCTCTGGGAGCCAGCCAGGGAGCCGACTCAAACTCCAGTGGGGCCAGAGGGAAACTGGCGCAGCTGTAAACCTCCTGCAGAGGCTGGGCAGAGGAAGGAAGCGGTTGTGAAGATGAATATTCCAGGAGTGACACCAGCCAAGCTAGGCTGTGACTAGTCTTTAGTTAAATTAGAGCAAGAAACGTCTCTTATGTAAATGTGTCTACTTCGTGCATTTCAAAAATCCCTCCTCCTTCCTTCTCTTGGTTTTCTTGTAAAGTTTCTTTTAAAAAAAAATCAACTTGGTCTGGGCTAGACCACCAGGGGGGGAAAAAAAAAGAGAGATTTACCTAAACCTAGGCTAGGACAGAACAACTGCTCCGGGAGGTCTGGTCTGGGAGGCCAGATATGCAGTCACAGCTGCTACCTTAGCCTGACTTCTCAGAGGGCTGAGCTGGGGAAGGGTGGCAGGTACCAGGTTCGAGACACAGGGGTGGAAAGGCTCAGGCAAGTCCAGGGGAGCCAGGGCCAGGGCCACACTCCCCCATTCGAGCCTGACTGAAAGGCTCACAGATTCTCCAGCTCTCACATTTGTCTTTAGAATGCATTTCTTCTCCACGTAAACATCCTCAGACAGTTGACACAAGGAAGAGAGAGTGTAGGTGAGGGAGTGACCAGAGATGTGCCTGGCAGTGGGTATATTAGTTTTCTGTCACTACGTGTGTTAATCAGCTTGGGCTGCCGTAACAAAATACCATGCACTGGGTAGCTTAAGGAATGGGAATTTATTTCTCACAGTTCTGGAGTCTGGGAAGTCTGAGATCAGGGTGCTGGCATGGTAGGTCTCTGGTGAGGGCTGTCTTCCTGGCTTGTAGATGGCTGCCTTCTTGCTGTGTCCTCACATGGTGCAGAGAGAGAGGGAGAGGGAGAGGGAGAGAGAGAGAGAGAGAGAAAGAAAGGGAGAAAGCTTCCTGGTTTCTTCTTATAAGGGCACTAATCCCATCATGAGAGCCCCACCCTCATGACCTCATCTAAACCTAATCACTTCCCAAGGGCCCCATCTCCAAATACTGTCACATGGCAGATAGGGCTTCAACATATGAATTCTGGGGGGACACAATTCAGTCCATAGCTCTAAATAACAACTTACCACAAACATAGTGGCTTAAAACAACATTTATGATCTCACATTTTCCATGGGTCAGGAGTCTGGGCACTGCCTAGCTGGGTCCATGCTTAGGGGCTCACCAACCTTCAGTCGGGTATCAGTTGGGACTGCAGTCTTTGTTGAGGCTCAAGGTCCTCATTCAGGCTCATGCGGTTGTAGGCAGAATTCTGTTTTTTGCACCTGTAGAAGATAGGGGGCTTGCTTCTTCCAGGTTAGCAGGAGGAAAATCTTTCTGACTTCTAGACCTTCTTTTTAAGGGATCACCTGATTAGGTCAGACCCACTCAGGATAATCTCCCCTTTGACTCACTCACAGTCAGCTGAATTGGGACCTTAATACATCTGCAAACTTGCCTTCACTATAATGTAAGCCAGCACTCACAGGAGTGCCACCTACCATGTTCATGCGTTACACAGGCCAAACTCAGGGAAAGGGGTGATCCAGGGCCTGTACAGCAGGGAGCAGGAATCTTGGGGGTCACCTTAGACTTCAGCCTACTACAGTGGGCAAGAGAGAGTGTGTGGCCAGTGCTTGTCTGTTCTTTCCATAAAAGTGGAGTGATTTAACAGACTGTAATTCAGAGGAGGGTACATTTGGACAGTATGATCAAAAATATTATTTTAGGTATTTGTGGCTGGTGGCCTCAAGTCATGAGAGACCAGAAACTACCACTAAATACAATCTAAGGGTAAAAGCTTAATTGTAGCGGTTCGGGGTGGAAATTTGGATTTATAAAAGAAAAGGTGTTATTGATAGGGCAATTGTTGGGAGGTATTTCAGAGCTTGCCCTGGTGAGGAGGGGTGAAGATAGAAGGTTCAGGAAGGCTCATTTCCAGGGCTTGGGATTCTGTTGTACACAGAGTTCCCGACTAGAGCTGCTTTTGAAAACAAACCCTGTGCGTTCACCTGTAGGTAGCCGCACTTGGTGGAGAAAGGCCCAGTTCTTGTAAGTCCTACTTGCTCTCAACATGAGGGGTAAAATTAGAGAGGAGATTTCTATCCATGTGACATTTAAAGTGTCAGAGGAAAAAAAAATCTGTGATTTGAGGTATTATGGCCCTGCAAAGTGGTCTGTCTTTTAAGCTTGTGTCTGTCAATGGGTTATTTTTTAAAACAGACACAAAATATAGAATATCCATCTTCTGGGTGGAAAATATTGTCTCTAGTCAGTGTCCTTATTGTGCTTTGTTCCCCGAGGAATATTTAAACCAGACCCTACCTAATTCGATTAAACGGAGTCTGTTTTTAAAAAACAAATGCTTTTTCCCCCCCATTATAAACTATAGGTTTTCGTTGTAGAAAATATAGATAAGAATTTTAAAAAATACCTGTTGCACTGTGCAGAAGTATATGTATATATTTCTCTATATATCTGTTCATACATTTCTATATTCTAGCATGTATAGATAATTTTCTACTTTATAATTAAAAGTTATAAATTAGATTATAAATTATAAATTTGTAAAACATACATAAATACATTAACATATATGAATATATAGCAACATATATATAAATATATAAGGACAATTATAAATTAGAGAATTCAGTTTTTGCAGTATATTTTTCATTTAGATATATAGTAGACATTTTTATATATTAACAAATAGCTTTCTACAATGGCAGTTTTAAAAGCTACTTAGATGTACTTTAATTTATTTCAACACTCTTATATGGGCTACTTTAAATTTCACATAGATCAATGGATAGCGATTCGATTTGGGGTTATCTGCCATTGATAAGTAAGCTAAGCTGTTCTTTGTGATTGTGATCCTCTTGTCTTCACTCAGTGCATTGATATGTATTAATGAAAATTGATACAGTGCTTGCTGCTTGCAAAGGCAAAATTTGTGCTTTAGGTTTACTTTTTCCCTGGTCAGTTCCCAAGGCTACATGCAGAGTTTTTAAATACCTCTTTTGTGAGCTAGAAGCCCTAATAAACAAACCACTTTGTTGAGACTGGGAGTATTAGCACTGGCACGATTTCCTAATTTTACTGCAAGTTGCAGACATCACGAGGCAGCGAGGTGGTCCAGCTGCACCTTAGTTCTGCACACAGGTTCTGTGTACGGCTTTGTGAATTGCTGTTTTTCTTTCCCTTTCCCTTCTAAATGGGCTGCTAGTAGCAAAAATCTGTTTAAACAAAGGTGAGCAAAGGATCAGTTTAAAGCCCAAACTTGAAAAGTTTAGTTAGAGGTTTAACCTATTAGAAGCCTGAGCTTTGCAAATATGAAGACTATTGGGATTAATGGGGAACGGGGCACTTGGATATTGGTGGGTGGTTAGGTAGTGGCAAGAATACAATTCCATGGCAGAGACAGTCATCAAGAGAAATTTTTGACACAGTGCTGAATTTCATGTGACTAGTGAAAACAAACCCATGGAAAGAACCCAAATTAACATATCAAGCCCTTGTGATCCAGCTCAGTCTACATTTTGAAAGCACTTTTCTGGCTTTTGGAAATATATGGTGGCATTTGTGGTTCTCATCATGATGGGGAGAGGGCTGCTACTAGCATTTAGTGCCCAGGGGCCCCAGAGTGTGCAGGACAATCCTGATCAATGAAGAGTCATCTTACCTAAAATATCAACACAGTCTCGTGGAGCATCTCTAACCACCCCGGAACTTTTTGGTTTCTTCTGAGGAATGGGGCAGAAAACATGAGGTTATGGCCCAGAATTTTTCTGGGGCTTCCTAGAAATTGTCTAGTCCCATTTCTCATAGAGGTTCTGCGTAGCTAAGGCTAGAAGGATATTGGTCCATGGTGAGGGATTTGGGTCAGGGGGAAGGAGGTCAGCACTTTTTGAGTCTGATATTGCTCTCCATTTATACTCGGCCTGCACAAGTTGAGTCATTTTTTCTGATAAAAGCCTGTCTGGTTGTTTGTCTCAAAGACCAGCTGTTGAAAGGGTGGAAATCATCCAGTACTGCCCAGCTGTGAGCTCAACCATCCTCAGGGGAACGAATTCTTTGCCAAAAGAGTCTCAGAAAAGGCCAGAGAGGGGGAGTTGCAGGGAACACTGACTCAGGCTTAAGGTTTGTTTTCAGGCTTTTTTATTCCCCTAGGTGTGAGTGGAAGCAGGGGCCACCTACATCACAGCTGGCCTCAGAATGCCAGAGCTTCAGGGGGCCTGGGGGACCATCTGGTCCCACTCTTTTTGTATTTTATATTCTGAGAAAAGAGACCCAGGGAGGTTCAGTGACTTGCCCGAGGTCACAGAACCAGGTAGTGACAGAGCTGGGTCTAAAACCCAAGCCTTTTGATTCCATACAAAGCATTCTTCCTACAACACCGGCAGCTACCCCCTTAACTTCTTATGTTATTTATTAATGAAGCTTTGCTGACTTACTGTCTAAAATATTCTCCCCCGCCCCATAGCATTGCATCATTATTACGGGCAAATTTTATATACTTTCTGAGACCACTGGCTTTGTGGGTAACAGAAGAGAATCTTTAATGACCAGAAGGCAAATGCTTCCTACTAATGATGCAGTAAGCAGCTACCCACCATTGTTCTATCATGAAAAAAATTCAGAAGCATGGCTCTACATTTTCTTTTGGGAGAAAAATACTCCATTAAGCTGTTTGGTAACAAGTTTTAACATATGGTTGTTGCGTGTGTTTTCCAGTGGCACTCTGCAGAATATTTCTGTTTGCTTGTTCTCATAACAACCTGCTGAGATCACTACATTCCATTTATGGTCTTTCTTAGAAAGAGAATATTATGGCCTCTTTTTTTCTCCTTCCTTAAACATTCTTCAGCTCTATCAAGGTCTAAAAGGAATGACAGGACTGTAGCTAGATGACAGGAGAGATCTGCCTGAGGGCAAAAGCACTTACAGGCATACCTTTGGGAGTACCTGGACCCTACTTCCAGAGAAAGATTTGAGAACCTGAAAATACCCATCTGTTGGAAAAGATTTGGCTGGCTACTGCTTAGAATTAGGATAAAGAATCTTTGAGCATATCCAGGATGTTTTCTCAACCGAATTGCTCTATTTTACTTCCTTTCTGTTGGTGCCCCGTTGTGGACTCTCGGTTGCCCAGAGGGTAATGATCTCATTGTTCATACTGGTTTACTTTGGGTCTTCTGGGCCTTTTTTGTCAGCAGTGCCACCACAGCAGAACTTGGTAATTCAGTTCAGTTCTAACTATAGTAGTTCTTTTATAAAAGTTTAGGAGAGAGGTTTGCATAAAAATTATAATTGCTCGTTAAAACGAAAGGGCACTGCAGGAACATATGGATGTGATCAAAGTGCTGTTGGTGATCTATGGAGGAGTCACAGGGAATAAGAGAGATGCTCTGAGACTGAAGATACGGACCTGGTTTTCAGAAAGGAACAAGGACGATTTATCAATTATGAATTAATGAACTGAACATTAAGCCCCTTGGTAAGCAAATGGGCAAACTAGAATCTGGTCTGAGTTCACTAAGAAAAAATGATATTCATTGAGCCTCATCATTTTGTATAGTGTTGATAGACGGAAGATCAGAGAAAGGCTTAGTAATTTGTCCCAATTTTAGCAAGGCATATAATACAAACAACAATCAAACAGCTAACAGTTCTTATTATGTGAAAGGAATGATTCTAAGTGAAGAGAGAAACATCAAATTCTGCTTCTTTTTGGGGGTCATGCTAGTGGTTTAATGTACCCTAACTTCAGCTTCTTCATTTAAAATGATGAAGCTTGCCTTTCCGATCTATCTCATGTCTAGAAATGTGACTGGAGTTAATGGCTTGCCCAGAAGCTGGCAGTATGAGGTAACAGGTGGCTCTTCCCTTCCAGCTACTTCAAGATATTCTGTCCTGAGCAGAGTAAGCTCTGGGTTCTAGTAGCATTTGGAGATAGAAGAGGGTTCATCACCTTAGCTGGTTGAGTTCTGTGAGAAGAAGGAACATGCAGGAGCAGACAGCTGATGGCTGCTGTGCTCCCAATAACTGCCGTTGCTAACTGCCTAGTTAAGGTGGAGGTAAGAAAAAACCATGTAGATGACTGTGAAGTAGTTTTTCATGTTCATAGCCCACACATGGCTTTCTCAGCCAATTTTCACTTACCACAGCACCATGTTATATCTGGATTAGGCTATTGATGAATTCATTTTGTCTTCACTACAATTTTGAAAGGCAGATTGTATTTCTCATTTTCAAATGGAGTAGACAGCATGAATGATTTGACCAAGGTTACTGCTGAGAATTACAGAGCTGATTTAGAATATATGTCTTCTGACTCACAAGTCCAATACATAAAACACTCCCTCCAATGGCTGCGATCCCCCGGTGTGTTTCAGCATGCCTCATTCCAGACAGGTGGGGAATACACATGAGGTCTGAGAGAGCAAGAGCCGAAGTGGCTGGAAGCCAGAGCCTGCCTGGGTCTCCCAGCTTGATGACCTCTGGGATTCCTGTTGCTCTTATCTGGGGGTGAAGGGGCACCTCCTGGCATTTAAAAGTCACTCCTTGTGCATTTAAAAAAGACAAATAGTGCTTTGTGCTTCTGAAGCACTTCCCCTGTCCCCAGTGTGGCCCTCTATGGAAGAGATTATCTCAGTAATGCTTATGATATATTTGGCTCATAAATAAAGTATAGGTTTCTAGGAAGCATGCATGCCATTTGTTTTTTTTCCTGCAAACTTCATGACTCCTTTAGTTTTTCATACCCAACCTCTCTGGCATTGGATCTTGATGTAGAGGCAGAATTGTTCTGTTGCAAAATGTCTGTCCTATTCAAAGAATTCTATGGGATTGGCCTGTGCGACCCTCTTCAGTCACCTGCTTGGTGATCATTATGTGTAATCACTGCTTCTCTTGTTAAAGAGGCTGTGGTGTAAAGAGTTCATCCCTCAACTCTTTGATTTCATGTACCACTTCGGACCTTAACTTCCTCAAATTAGAATGACCAGGTCGACCCAGATGATTCCAACGTGTCTTCAAGCTTCACTAGTCTATGATTTGGAGCCAGTTGTCATAATCCAAAGTTTTTCTGGAGTGGCAAAATACTAGATTTTGTTCTTTCAGGGTAGGACCCAAGAGAATAGGAACAACGAATGTCTTAGCTTGTGCCTTCACCAAAGGATGTGAGGAAGCGCCCTGGGTATTCCCTAGTGGGGCGAAGACCGAAATGTTGATGATGGAACGTGTGTGCTGGGGGAGAGGGGATGGGGATGCTTTCTGTTTAAAAGAGTAGAAGGAACCAGAGAGGAGACGCTTATGGCTACAGAGAGGGCAGGAGATCTAATTAGAAGAGTCTGAGCAAAAAAACCTCCACATTTACTTCTACAGTAAGAATGTAAAAGGGTTGAAAAATGCAAATTGAAGGGTAAGAGACAGAAGGAGAGGTATCAACAAGGAATAAAACACCAGTCAGGAAGAGACTGTAGAGAATTTAACTGGGTGAGTAAGAAATTTAAATCTATTTTAACTGTAACTGTGGGGAGTTTGGACTTAGATTGAGTTATGTGGGAGGCTCTTAAGTGTGGGAGAGTTAAAAGCAGATGTTTTCTTGGCCTTGGCATGTAGGATAGACCAGGCGGAAAATTCTGCCTGGGCTCCTGTCCAAGAGTGTGGAGGTCCAGTGTGAAGGTCTGGTCTAGACTTGGGGATAGTAGTGGAGGAAGGGGAGAGGGAAGAACTGGTCATCGAGACGGCTGCTGCTCTCAGCACCCTGGGTCTCTCTGTAGCTCCCTGCTGTGGATGGGGAGAACAGAATCGCAGGTTCTGTGCCATCTCAGCCTCGAGTGTTTGGCTCAATCATGATTTTGATGGGTTTTCATTTGTTCCTAAGTTTCAGCTATCTGGTGTGGTATAAGGAAGAGGTAAGAGAAAGACTTGGTGGATGGTTTGAGTTTCTCGAAACAAATCAAAGGGTACTCCTCCATCTGATATGGATGTTTCTGGAATAGCTCTGCCTGCTCTAAAAGGATCCTAAGGATTTCCTCCATTAATATGAGGAGATTGCCCTGCTCTCAGGCCCAAGTTAAAATTCACAGCATTTTTTTTTTAACAATTAGGAATCTGAGCTCTGAGTTCTTTATGTTAGTGGATTGGGAGGCAGCAGGGGGGCTGTGCTCAAAGTACACGGGAAGGAGAGTGGAAAGCAAGGGTCCTGCTCTACTCCACCTGCTCCACAAGCTCCACCCTTGGGATAATTCTCAATCTTGTGAAGATCAGATACAGTAATGGCGTGGAAGTATTTTGTCATATGTAAAGCACTGTGCATTGAACATGGAAGGTGATATTATTATGTTTTCTTATTATTACTTTTATTGCTATGGGTATTGGGTATCCTTGGGCCATGGAAAGAGAGACTCTAGCAGGGTGGAGGGTGGTTTGTTCAGAGAGATCTAAGAAGTGCATTTTGGGAGCATTTGCAGTTATATATGTAAACAAGCTTAGAAGTAGGCAGATTGAATTTATTTGCGCTTGCTAACTCTCAGCTCTCGTCTGCCAGCAGGAATCACCTATGAGGTACTTCTCTCTTAATCTCATTCACTGATTTATTTGTATTATGGGTAGACATTCCTAAAATGAAACAATGTATTTTTTTCACATCACATTCTAAGAACTGCTACAGGCCATTTGGAATTGAATTGTATTTGAAGAAAGTACATCATTACTTGTTTTAATGATGAAAATTATGTTGTTTAAAAATGAATTAGTATTGGTACATGACCCTTCAAGCACATATTATATCTAAAAATTCATGTTTACATAATAAGTAAAGTAGGGGTGACTTTTAAAAATAGACTTTATTTTTTAGAGCAGTTTGTGGTTCACAGCAAAATTGAACAGTGGGTACAAAGATTTCCCTTACAACCCCTGCCCCTACACATTCATAGCCTCCCCCATTGTCAATATCTCCCATCAGACTGGTATGTTTGTTACAGTTGATGAAACTGCATTGACACATCATTATCACTCAAAGGCCATAGCTTACATTAGGGTTCACTCTGGGTGTTGGATATTCTATAGGTTTGGACGAATGTATAATGGCATGTATCCACCATTACAGTATCATACAGAATAGTTTCACTGCCTTAAAAATCCTCTGTGCTCTGCCTATTCATCTCTCCTCCCCCCAGGATGACTCTTTTTACAAAAAGTCAAATATACCCTACCAATGGATTTGTAATAGGGTTCCTTCAAATATTATCCTTTAATGCCTTTATAATTTGATTAATCTATTTCATATACTTCTTTTATAAAAAATGTATATCAAAGTATGTTTGTTTTGTAATATGACCCTTTAAAAACAATTTGTTACTACTTGTGAAATTTCTGTAAATCAAATGTCACTTCAAAACAAAACCCCCAAAACAACCTCCATAAATCCCCAAACCTCTGGTGTACTAAAAAGAAGATCTAAGGCTCAGCTCCAATTTTTTTATTTAGAAAATATGTGATGTACCTAAATTTTGGGGCCGGAAAAGAATTGGGTACCCTTGAAATTTCACTGTAATCGGGTTTGACTTATGAGCCATTTTGTTTTCTTGTGACTTTGACAGAGTCATCTTTTTCCTCCTGGTTGGCATCTGGCCATTTTCTGTGTGTCATGTGCAGGGTCCTTGTCTAAGGTCTAAGGTGCTCTGTCCTTGAAGGTGGCTCCCTGGGGAGCAGGCCCCTTCTCTCCCTGCAAGGGGAGGAGGGAGGGCACCGGGTGGATGACCAAAGCCCAGGGCAGCTCCTCCCTTCCTGAGCAGTACAGGCGGACAGTGTGTTTGCTGGAGGGAAGCCGTGGTTTCTGGAGTGAATTTAAGGTGTGTCCTCTAAGTTATTTCTTGTGGGGGTTGTCAGCTTGTCCCCCACCACAACAGCCTACTTCTGTGGCTCTAGTCCTTGGGGCATCCTGTGCTCTAGGCAAGGCTCCTGGCCACGATTTTTAAGTACAAAGGCTTCTTCCTCTGCCTGCCTGAGAGTGATCCTTTCAGCCAGAGGCAGCAAAGGCGTTGGGTTTCCCAGCGGGCTGGACTAGAGAATAGGATGTTTGGCTGACCTTGCTGCCAGCGGTGGGTTCTGCTTTCTGAGCTCCATTACCTGCTGGGCCACCACTTCACTGCCCCTGGGCAAGGGTTACAGTGGCAAATCTAAACAAACCCATGAAGCAGAAGAGGGTGTTTTCCCTCCTCCTTTTCCCAAGTTGAAAAGCTTTTGTAGCTCTATTTTATGTTGCCTGCAACATTTTAGAAAATGATAGGGTATTATAGCTGAATAGGTTGTTAGCGATGACCTATAAATATTTGTGTGTTATTACTACTTTCTCTGCTGGCAGTGTTTAACCCGGGGCCCATGGAATCCCCCTCCCATCTGAGGACCGAATTCAGGGGCGGGTGAGCCGGCTGTGTTTGTGTGTATGTGGCCGTGGGCATTTCTTGAGCAGGACAGTCCAGAGCATTTATTAGATTCCCCAAATGGGCCACGAATCAAAAAAAGTGTGACAAACTGCTGTCCAAGAATAAAGTGTACTCCATCACTCCTCAACACACACACACACACACACACACACACACACACATGGATTTACAGGTAAGGAAACTGAAACTGGAAGAGGTGGAGTGACTGACAGTGAAGTGCAGGGCTGGAACTAGGACCTGGGTCCTTACCTGGTCCAGTCCCACACTCTTCCGTTCACCTGTGCACAAAAGGAGCCCTTTTGGCCAACTAGGATATGGCAAAACAGCTTTAGACCATGCTCTATGAGCACTCTGGATGATGGGGCACAGGACATACTTGCGGGATAACCCATTTCGCACCTCAGGACAGTCCTCTCTTTGCAAGACTGACCTTTGTTCATCTTCCTCTTGCCCAGCCTTGCTCAGAGGAGCTGCTTACAGTGTTTGTTTCTCCATGTGAACTTCAGTGGAGAGCACAGGAAGGAAGACAGCTTAGTAGCTTTATGCAGCTGGTTATTTGAACTCATGAATTGTGAATTCCTTATTTTCCTCCCACCTTATTCCCCTTTCCTTACCCCAATGACCTCAGATCTTGGGGCAATAGTTAGCAGCAGGAGGTGGCCCTGATCACAAATTGCTCCATCCTTGCAAGCTGTTTTGCCAATTTGTTAGTGACCTGCAAACTCACTGCTTCAGAGCCATGGTAATTTTTTAATAAAATAAGTAATTCTTGTAAGGATAAACAAATCTCCTAATTGATCTGATTTGTAAATTTGGATGTGCATTTTAAACATTTAACAGCACTTATTTATAACTGTTGAGATGCCCAGCTCTAATTCAGCTTTATCTTCTATTTTGCTAGGATGTTATAGAATGATAATAGATCCCAATGAGATGGTTGTTGAATGTATATGGTCTGTGATCTGGGCTGGGCTCGGGGAGGGGGGGAGGGTAGAAAGGCTTACATCTGCGTCATAGAGTTTATGAGGCCTAATGATAAAATATTTAAGTAAGTTGACATTGAAGGGAACATCAAAGAAAAGTAAGAACATGTCAAATTAAGAGATACTTATTCGAGAGGCTTTAGTTGTTCAGAGTAGTGAAAGATCAGTTCAAGCTGTGTCTGTCTAGGATGGCTTTGTAAGAGAATACATTTGTTTTATCTTAGGTAGTTTCCTGATGGGTAAAGAGGAAAATGGAAGGACATTCTAGGAAGAACAATGTGAGCAGCTGGTATGCAAGCAGAAAATTCCAACATTTTATTTTTCTAATTATGTCAAGTTTTGTTGTTTTTTTTAAACAGAGCTTTTTAAAAGATTGCTATGCCAGGGAAGTATTAGGTGCATTACACGCATTATTTAGTTTAATCCTCACAACACAAGGCTGGTACTATTGTTAACCTCACTTTACAGGGGAAAGAAGAAACCAAAGTTTGGAGCATGGCAGTATCTTGCTCAGGCTTGCACAGCTAGGAGCCAGGATTCAAATTCAAGGCTGTCTGGCTCCAGAGCTATTAATATATTGCCATATTAATATATTGCCTCAGTGTCACACTGAGACCGTGAGGATTGGAACGAAAGTGTCGCATTAAGAATGAAAGGAGACGAGACTTTATAGGGTGGTTGGAGGATATTAAATGCAGGATCTTTAGAGAATGACAAGAACTTGACATAAAATTTTAAAGGAAGTTGACAAGTGTCTTCATTGAGTTAGATGAAAAACATCCTGTTGAGGAAGAGGTTTAACCCTGCCAGGAGGTTTCTTCCAACCCAGAGATTCTGGGGTGTTCCTTTGAACCCTTTGGCAGAAACATACATTAAGAGCAAATGAGCATGTCCATCCTTATTGCTGATGTGCCACGGAAAGTGATACTGGAAGCCTTTCCATCTAACAAATCCCTGCTGCGTTTCTACAGTTTCAATGCAAAAGACTATGTGTTCAAAGTGGGTGATGGTCTGTGAGTCGGTGTTTGTCTAGCTCTAGAGGCTGACTCAAAGGAGGCAGCTGTAGTAGGAAGTGCACGGGATTTGGAACCAGCTGGACTTGGGGTAGAATCTCAATTTTACCTTTCATCAGCTGTGCAACTCTGGGCGAAATACCTAACTATCCTGAGCTCCAGTTTTCTCATCTATAAATGGGGATGTGTCTATCTTATAGGAAAGCACCCAGCTCATTTTCTGAAAATCTAATATGCCCAGCACTTAGTCCATCAGACAATCCGAGCACCTAATCCTGTCAACATCATCATCAATGATCATCATCATCATGGTTTTATACTTGTTAGACCCTCTCCATGCAGTTGGATTGGGAGGCTCAAATACCTCTTTCCTAGGAGAAACAATGTGGAAAAATTCGGTCAATTTGGAATAAGAGGACCCTAGTTCAAGGTCTCTCAGTAGGTGACAGAGATCTTGGACAATGTGTTTCAAACCGACTTCACAGGATTGTCGTGAGCATTAAGTGAGGAAAAGGCTATGAAAGTACTTTGTAAGCTTATAAAGCTTGATTAAAATATTAGGCAGAATGGTAAAATGTTACTATGCCATTGTCTTTGAAAGAATTAAACTAAAATTCCCTGACTCTTGGGTTCCCAAGAGTAGTATTTTGCTAAAGTGTCTGCAGGATCCAGAAAGGCTCGCTCTTGGAGGCTCACTTTGCTCCTCTCTCTGGTTTTTGGCCTCCAGGACCATATTCTCCTCTGTAACTGGCTGGCATTAATGATGGGCCCATTCTGGCCTGATCCCTGCACTAGCAGTGGGATGTCGACCTGTCGAGCCCACAGCTGCCAAGGAGAGCCAGATGGAACTAATTTGCTGGGCTGAGTCATAGCATCTGGTTGGGACTGGTTGGGCATATCTTTTCAATCAAAAGTGTCTCCCTGAACGTTCTCAGTGCTCACCATTTTGCTAAGTCCCTAGGTGTGGGTGGGTGCTTAGGCACAGTTAGGCTTCTGAGGAGGATCCTTTTCCAGAAGGAAGGTTATGATAATGCACTTGATAACAACTGTGAATTCTTCAAAACTGCCTATCGTTAGGGCTAAATTGTTTGGTAACATGATAATTACTACATAATCCAAAGTGGAGAGAGTTCATGGAAGGTTAACAGAGCTAGAGGGTTTATTATTGCTTATCTAGGGGATGCTCATG
This sequence comes from Daubentonia madagascariensis, assembly GCA_023783475.1. Taxonomy (NCBI): domain Eukaryota; kingdom Metazoa; phylum Chordata; class Mammalia; order Primates; family Daubentoniidae; genus Daubentonia; species Daubentonia madagascariensis. Next base: position 17,039,452 of record JAKFHU010001569.1, read on the forward strand.
AAAACATTCATTAGTGCTGCTCAGGAGAAAGAAAACAGAGTGTCAGCAGAGTAGGCCAACCTGGACAACCTCCATGGGAAAGCACAGGCCATCAAAGAGAGCCTTGCCTAGGACAGAATGGGATTCCAGAGCGTCAGCGAGCCAGCACAGCTGGCCAGAGTTGACTTTGTAGTCCACAACAGAATTGTGGCTTGGAAATGCAGGGACTGTGAGCTTAACTCTTGCATTTGCATTTTACATTTTCTTTATTTATTTCTCTTTTTGTTACTTTAATTTTGGTCTTGAAAGGAACTCTGTCAAATAGTTGCAGAATATCACCATCAGGCAACCAGTAAATTTGTCCACTTAGACCTGTGAATCAGAATCTATATCTTAAAATCCCCAGGTAATTTCATATGCACATAAAAGTTTGAGAAGCACTGGCCTGTGGTAAACTCTGGGAAGGAATGAGCTTTTTCAATTTTCTTATTTATTATTTTTTATCCCCAGTGCCTGTCTAAAGTTTAGCATATGGTAGCTGCAAAATCCTTGAATCTTCCTCTGACCTTAGGCATATCTGAACTTCTGGGAACTTTGTAAACTTCTGTGAAGTGCAGAGGGAGAGAGATGGTGAGAGGAAGTGGAGTCGACCTTCAGTGAGGGAGAAATTGAAGAGAACCTAGAATCACAGGTGGTGGTGGCTGTTTTAATACAGGTGCCTTTGACCTTCTGAGTCATACTCTCTGAGGGTGGGTCATAGAGTTTGTGTGTTTTTAAAAGTTCCCTTCATGTTAAAGAATATTTATTACAATATAGCATATAATAAAAAAAGCCCTTGAATGTTTCTCAAGAGGAAATGGATCAATACAGTGGAATACAGTTCAGATGTTTAAATCAATGAAATAGAGCTACATGTATTAACATGGATAAATCTAAAAATTGTTTTGGTAAATGAAAGTCACAGAATGATATATGAGGTATGGTCCTATTTATTTAAAGTTTAAAAGTCGTATATGTAATGGAAACATGCATGTGTAGGAAAAGAATAAAGACGCGGGTGGAGATGATAAACACCAGGTCTGGCTGGTGTTTAACTTTGAGAGCAATGAGGGAATGGATGGGAGCTTGAACAGTCCTTCATGTTTTATGTCTTAAAAAAAGAAAGAGCAAGAAAAAAAGCAAAGAAAAAAAGGTTGCGGCAGCAAATATGTAAAAGTAAGATTTTTTTTAAGGAATGACTACATAATTGTTCATGATAGATAGATAGATAGATAAAAGGGCTGTCCGGAAAGTATCCAGCCATGTAACTGTTCTCGTTATATTAAAAATGGCTGGATACTTTCCGGACACCCTCATATATACTTTTTCTGAATGCTTAAAATATTTCATTAGGAAATGACTAACACAAAACTCCCCTGGTAATTGTAATACAGGCTGTTGGCATGTGGGAATTGTTGCCTTAGATACTCCTAAGGACCTTCCAGTTCTAAATGTGTTTGTATTCAGAGAACTGTCTCCCAACCACCCCCTTGTTCTCACAGGCAAGCATGCCAATTAGGATGTGTCCACGGCCGGCAGCTTCCCGGCATTCTATCCTGATGAGATGTGGCCATGTCCTGTGCTTGTGATGCCAGTGAATCCACTGTTCTGACTCTTCAGGAACCTAGCCTGCAAGGGCCTCCTCTCTGTTGGCTGCTTCTCTCCTTTATTAAAGGAGGCATCCTGTCCGACAACTACCCTAATCTTAGAGCTCCAGCTCTAGGGGCATCTCCCACCTTCCCCTTCTGCGTTCATTTTCATAACTTCTTCACTGACACTTCAGTTCAGTGGTGGGACTTAGGTGTCCATGTGAATCCCAAGAATTTTCATTGCCTACCCCCAAACCTCCCTATTTGCAATTAGTTCTCTTCTTGCCATATCTGCTTTCTTAACTTCCTTTCTATACCAGAAGTGTCCCCAAGTTTAATCAATAAGAATGGCACCTGTTGGTCTGTGACTCAAGGAACGTTTAAGGAAGCAGAAGTGGTTCTAATGGCTGGTACCAAAGTGGACTTCTACATTTCATTGCATTATTATTATTGTTTCTAACACTAGCAGTGATTCTAAACCAGGGGTGATTTGTTCCCCCTAAGGACATTTGTGGTGTCTGGAAACACTTTCGGTTTCACAACTGGGGAAGTACTACTGGCATCTAGTGGGTAGAGGCCAGGGATGCTGCTAAATATCCAAGAATGTGCAGAACGGTCCCCTCACCCATCCACCCACCTCCTGCCCTTCACCAAGAATTATCTGATCCAAAATATCAATAGTGCCAAGGCTGAGAAGCCCTGCTCTGCAGACCCTCATACATGAATATACCCCTATCAAGTAGGGAGAGTAGATGGGGCTGCAGCTCCTTCAGAGTGGGACAGTGCAACAAGAGATATAGAATCCCAGGAGATATTCCTATGTCATGTCCATGGCATGGTGGGGGCTGGAAAGTTCATGGTATTAGAGATGGAGGATGGAAGAGATGAAGGAAAACCTGGAGAGGGAACAAGCCCAGGCAGTGGGGAGAATAGAGAGAAGCCGCCTCTAATGCCTTTGGACTTGGTACCCTCGTGGTATAGAAATGCAGGATGGGTGATTTAAAAACTTTGCCGATGCAAAATGTGTAGGTCATCACAGTAATGACCCCAGTGAATCGTGCCGTCTCCCATCCACACTCATCGGCAAGGTGGTTCTGCCATTCCTCCCATCAAGAGGTGGAGTCTGTTGTTCCACCCGTGAATCAGGGCTGGCCTTGTCACTTGCCTTGACCAAAACAATGTGGAGGATATAATGTTGTGTGACTACTTCTGAGGCCATTCAGCTTTGGTTTTCTCCCTCATGGGACATTTCTGCCATCATGTGAGGGAGCCCAGCCTGATCTAGCCCCCTTGAGAAAGAGGCCCAGGTGTCCAGGGTCCCAGCGCCACACAGCCCCGGCCAATGTTCCCGCGCAATGTGGCTGTGTCAGGGAGCCCACAGGAAATCAGCTCACCAACCCGCCAACCCACTGAAGAGGGAGAAATAATAAATTGTGGTAATTTTGAGCCACTGAACGTTGGGTGGTTTGCTGTACAGCACTAGATTACTGTACATTGTACATTAAGAGACTTCATATAAAGCAGTGGATGATGTATTTGCCTTGGGATATGTGTGTAAATATCAGATCGTAGTCAAGAGAAACTGAGATCTTCCTCCTTTGTTTCTTGTAGCACTTCTCAGAACTTCTGGACGAGTTTTCCCAGAATGTCTTGGGTCAGCTCCTGAATGACCCTTTCCTCTCCGAGAAGAGCGTGTCGATGGAGGTGGAGCCGTCCCCCACGTCCCCGGCGCCTCTCATCCAGGCTGAGCACAGCTACTCCCTGTGCGAGGAGCCTCGGGCCCAGTCACCGTTCACGCACGTCACCACCAGTGACAGCTTCAATGACGGTAAACTCAGAGCAGGGGAAATACCTGGGGCCTCGGTACCTTTGACTCTGAGCTCCTTGAGGGTGTGGAGTGTGTTCCATGTTATTGTCAGCACTCACTTTAGCCAAATACTGACAGTGTGTAAGGCCTTGTGCTTGGGCAGTGGGGAAATGCAAAGAGGCACAGGACACATTTCTCTACACCAGACTGTCCCCTGGGACCTTGCTATAACTAAGTGATAGTAATTACTTTCTTTGACCCTGTGGCTTGGGCAGCAAAGCAGCCTCTTGCTATCAGGCTGGCCTTCCTGGCTGATAATCCCTGCCAATCCAGTAAGTCCACTGTTTTAAGAAGTCATGTCATTTTTTCTGAGAAAAAATTTTTATGACCACTCTTCTCTATAGAAGCTTCTTGGGCATCCTCTTACTTAACCCACTTCTAGCATGTTCTAATGATCTCATATTCTGAGATCTTGGTGAACATTCCTAGACTTTCTTGTTGGTTACCCTTTCATGCTTATCATCAGTGCCATAGGCATGGTATTAACAGAGAGAAGTCTAGTTTTTCTGGCCTTAGAGATGTTAAGATGTTTTGGCCATTACAGGCAGTTTCTGGGTTATGGATGACCCGACTTGCGGCGTTCCTTCTGTACTTACCAGCGGGCTCCCAGGGCTCCCCATGAGAACAATTTATAATTAAATAATTAAATAAATAATTTGGGAACTAGTTTCTTCCTCACGTGTAAACAAACTCTCATGGCATAAGTGGCTCATTGGCACAGCATCTTTATGCTGGTCTCATTGTTTATATGGTCACTTAGGCACAGCATCACTTTCATCTTAACTTTTTTATTCGATTTTGTGAGTCTGTGTTTACCCTCATGACCATGCCTTCAAAGCGAAAGTCCACCACAAGTCCAGGTGAGCCTGCAGCGAAGAGAAAGGTGATTACGATGGAAACGAAAGTAGAAATAATTAAGTGTTTGGAGACAGGCCAGATGCCATCATTTGTTGGGAAAGTGTTAGACTTCAGTTGTTCGACTATCAGAACAAATTACAAAGGATAAAGTGAGAATAATGGAACATGGGAAGGGCAGTCCTCCAATGAAAGCACCAATTATTACTAAGCAGCGTAGTGGATTAATTATTGAAATGGAAAGGTTATCGTTGATTTGGTTAGAAGATCAAAATAAGTGTAGCATTCCTATTAGCCTAGTGTTGATGCAGCATTAGGTGAGTATTAACCTTTGATACTCTTTTTTGAAATTTCTGTCTCATATCTAAACTTTTCGTATGAGTTTGTTTTTATGTTCTGTTTGTTTGAATTAAAAGAAAGAACACAATAGTTTTTGTAACTTATAGTACAGGGGTATTATTATTATTATTACAGTATCACACTGTATTATTACCACATATAACCCGTTATATTATTATTATTACTACATATGCGCTGTTCATCAGGGATCCGAGTTACATTCAAATCTGACCTACAGATGTTCTTAGGAATGTATCTTGCCCGTATCCCTGGGACTGCCTGTACTCTATGGGCCTTTAATTTGTAAAAGCTATATTTTCCAAACTCTCCAAGGCATATATACTTTTTAAATTTAATTTTTATGTTTTCTTTTCCTAGAGGGATAACCAGCTATTTTAGTACTTTGAGTAAGTTTTAAAACTATATTCTCTATTCCCAGTCCAGCATATGCCTTCTTTTTCACAGGAGGGTGACATGAGGGAAGTCCAAGTGCTCTTTCAAAGCAGATAATCACCCTGATGGAGAAGGATGGTTGTTCTTTAGACAATACATAAAAATGCAGCATTTAAAAATAGCTATTTGTGTTAAATTTAATATTCATTATCTCTTGCATTGTGATAATAGCCTAAGCAAAACTAGGAGTCCTGTGTCTAGTGATGGATAGGGAGTGAATATTTCCTTATACCTGGGAAAACCAATGACTCACATCTCCCTGTCCAATTTTACTTAGATTAAATACAATTCTTCTGCAATTGCTTCTAAGCCTGAAGAAAAGTGATAAAATGCACAGTTAAGTAGAGGCTCTCTCCTAGTTTATTAGGATTTTCTTTTCTTTTTCTCTCTCTTCCTCCTTCCTCCCCGTCCTTGCCCTCCCCCAAACTTTCCCTCCCCCCTGCCACTCCCCTACCTGAACCCCAGGGCAATTACATAGGGCACATGTGGATGTTCTTTTTTTTTTTTTTTGGTAATAGAGACAAGGTCTCACTCTGTTGCCCAGGCTGGTGTGCAGTGGCCAATCATACCTCACTGCAACCTCAAACTCCTGGGTTCAAGCAATCCTCCTGCCTCAGCCTCCCAAGTAGCTAGGACCACAGGCAAGCACCACTACACTGGGCTAATTTTTAAAAATAGTTTGTACAGATGAGGTCTCGCTATGTTGCCCAGGCTGGTCTTGAACTCCTGTTCTCAAGCGATCCCCCCACCTCAGCCTCCCAAAATGTTGGGATTACAGGTGTGAGCCCCTGTGCCTGGCCAGGTGTTCTTATCCTATCATTCTATCATGGACCTCAGATGGGCTGTGGACTCCTAAGACTGTACACAAAAATTTGGGCTATCTACATTTGTTAATTTTTCTGGTGAGAACCATTATAACTTTTTTTAGATTCTCAAAAAGAGTCTGTACCCCAAAAGGTTAAGAAACACTGGTCTAATATTACATCGAGTCATCTGTTTCAGGACCAACTTTGAGTGTAGACTTCTTTGAAACACTAGAGCTACAGAACTTCATGTGGTTCAGCAACCGCAGGAGCCAACCCTAGAAGTGTGGGCTGAGTCTTCAAAACCACCAGAAAGACAACCTATATCCAGCTCAGTCATTTCTCCCCATGATTAAGGCTGTTAACCAGATGCTAAGCAGGGTTTTCTGTTCTACCAAAAAAAAGAAAGGAAAAGAAAAAAAAAGAGAAAAAAAATGTAAGGAGGTTAAAAGAGATAAGCAGAAGGATCCCAGTAAATGTTTGTGGATGTTTTTATGCTTTGAGAAATAAAAGCTTATATTTGAATGACCGAGTCTTACACCTCATCACATGGAGGTTGTCTTTATGAGTTACTATATTTTAGTCATGTTCCTTTGTAATTAAATTGGGATGCTAGGTATGCATTTTCTTTGTTTAATTTCAGTGTGCTTCCTAAAGGAGAAACTTCATGGTGCTTGAGTAGGACTGTTGAGAGAGTAGACATGGCCTCTATCCTCCAAGATGATGCAAGAACAATGCTTAAAAATAATGTAAAATATCAACAGGCCTTAGCCTAAAATATACTAATATATAAGCAGTCTAATACCACATTTACACCAAGCACAAGTCAAGGTAACTTTATTTAGGGTGGAATAAGGGACTGTAACTATGGCTGTCCCAGGTCTACAGAGGGTGGGCCAGGAACATAAATAATAATCATCTTCCTTCTGATGAATCTCTTGGGAATCTAGGGCTTGCAGTGGCAAGGGATGGCTGCGTAGGCTGGCTTAGTATGGATTCTCTAAATTTACGGAGCTGTGTTCACAGGTAGGAATGAAAACAACAGTTTGTGAGCTTAAGGTGAGCAGGTGTTGCTGGTGTGAAGTCACAGGCGGGAAACGGGACAGTCTGGAGGAGGGCAAGGATGCAGGGTTTGATCGCTGTGTGATGGGAAGCAGGGCCTGAGAAAAGTGAGATGGTGTTTTTGGAGATTAGAAGAGACAATAATGACTCATGGCTGACGATGTGAGAGCGGGAAGGTGTGCATGGATATAGTTATCCAGGGAGAAATGGAAAGGTATATAACATGGATGGCAAAGAAAAAAATGGGTTTTGAAACAATTTGATGAAACCCACAGCAGGATTAGCACAGGATCGTGTATGCTGAGGAAAGGGCAGAGATGAGTCAGAGATGACTTAGGTTTCTGGTTTGCAGTGTTGGAGAGATCTTGATGTTGACAGGTTACAAGGAAGTGGGACCTGAAAGACAGTCACAGAGATGAGATGAATAGCTTGTGTCTTCATCACATTTGGTTTGAGCCAGTGGCAAGAGCGTCAGTCTTGAGTCATCTTAGAGGGGTACATTCAGGGGTAGAAAAGGAAGATGTGTTCACATCTGTGTTCACAGATGTGTTCACACATCTGCACACAGAGAGTAAGTGGGTCCTCTGTCGTGCATGGGCTAAACAAAGAACCTGATTGTGGTTGGGAGGACAAGCAGAGGAACAGTTGTCCTCTCAGATCTGAAGCTTGGGCTTGTGGTACATGCTGTTTTGCCATTTGTCACCTTTTTTGGTGTTACTTTTTACTTTTTTTCAAGCAGGTAAAAAAGATAGTGATGTTTTCCCTTTTTTTTTTTTTTTAAGTGAAATAATGACTTCTTTGTCTGCCTAGCCATTGCAATGCTAGATCAGTATAGAAAGCAATGTTTACCTCTATCCAGCAGTTAAAATTACTTTGGACACTCATGAATGAGAGTCATAACTTCAATAAAGAAAAAAAAGTATGCATGAGAATTGTGTGTGTGTGTGTGTGTGTGTGTACTAAATAAGTCTTTTGAAATTAATCGTTTGTTCCTTAGAGATTTATTTAATTCGTACTCTAAACACAGTATCCTACAGGAAGACCTGAGATGCTAAAAGCAGAATGCTAACTGGCTATAGTGGTTAATCTCTAGAGTCACGTTGCCTGGATTTGAATCTGGGCCCTGCCACTTACTAATAGTGTGATCTTGGGCAAGTTGCTTAACTCTTGTGTCTCACTTTCTTGGTCTTTAACATGGGGATAATAATAATACTTACCTCCGATCATTGATGTAGGTATTAAATGAGTTAATACTTTGTGAGCTCTAGAAACAGTACCTAGCAGTTAGTAAGCACTAAATAAATATTAGCTATTGTTGTTATTGGCTTTACATAGATAACTGCGTAATGAAATACATAACTGACCAAATGACTACAATGAGAATGACAGAAGCTGGGAACGTAGTTCTGGATACACAGAGAGGACACGGCATAAGGGAAGTGTTTGAGAGAAATTGTGTTGCTCCCAGAGGTCCATCTAATACCGATAGGTGCCTGGCATATAATAAGCTCTCAAAACATTGTAGTATTATTTATTGTTCTTAAACTGGGATTCTTCCTCTCAGAAACATTGGATTTTAGAGGTCTAAATAAACCAAAGTGAGAAGTATAGAAAGAACCAATATGGCACCTTTTGCAGTGGCTAATTACAGGCTCAAAATGACATTAATTGAAGAATAATCACTCTTGGCTAGGGATCTATTTAATCATTGACTGTTGAAAAGCAATATGCTAGGGTGGTAAAGAGCACAGGCTGAGGAGCTAGTTTGTCTGAGTATTGAATCCCAGCTCTGCCATGTACCAGCTATGTAACTTTGGGTGAGTTATTTAATCCCTAAATTTCCTTGTCTGTAGAATGGGAGCAATGGTAGTACATACCCTACATGATGACTCTTAGGATTAAATTAATTAATGTAGGTAAAGCACTTAGAGCAATACCTAGCACATAAAATATGCTCACAGTGAGTGTTTGCTATTTTTACAGTTATCACCTCTTCATGCCATTCAAGACTGAAAGTTATTTCAGGGTTAGGATACTCAGGAAGGGGACCAGGGGCAAACTGGCCTCTGGCTTCCATTTGAACATATAGTGGGCTGCAATTTAATATGAGATGAGACATATTCGACTGAATTCTTGCTCCTTCCCCCAGCTTCCAGAACCCAGCCTTAGCATTTTTCCGTTAAGAGATTTTTACAAGAAAAATTGGTCAAGATTTGCCAACTCCTTTGAAAATTTTCAAAGGGCAAACAAATCAAATGCTGAGTGATTTAGATGAGGCATATTTATTTAATTTACAAAATTTCCTTTTTACTTTAGACATGTCACATAAATAGTAAACGGATATACAGTCGCCCCTCCGTATACGTAGGTTTTGCATCCCACGAGTACCACATTTTCAATCTGCATTTGATGGGAAAAAAAATCCATGTATAACCGGACCCTTGCAGTTCAAACCCGTGTTGTTCAAGGATCAACCGTATATGTGTTTTTATCACATAAGTGGTATTTGCCCCATGTGATTTCTCTTTTTAAGAATAAATGCCCACTTGTATATACACATGTATGTGTGTATATGTGTGTGTGTAAATATATATATGACATATTTATAAAGATACTGCCAACTCCCAGTTTAGGGTTTAATCTTTTTTTTTTTTCTTTGCCATGAATTAGTATCTATTCAACGCACTTGTCTATGTGGTACATATGGAAATGATTGAGGATCTGCATTTTCGTGTTGCTGTTACCTTGGCTTTGAGCTCATGTGTTTTTTAGTCTCTTTGTCCATCTCAATATTTCAGAGATCTTGGCATCCAGCTCCATTGCTTGTGACTGCTCCCTTTTGTCCTTGGATGTAAAGGACTTGCTTCCTACCATGAGACAGTGGCTTGTTTTTGTTTTCTTGCTGATAGCTAAGTGGTGACTCCCGAGGAAATGTGCCAGTTTAGTTTGACCTTTGACAGGAAGCTGTTTAAATGAATCAGATGATGTGGGGGTTGTTCTTCTTACTCTCCACAGTATGTACAACTAAACTTATCAGGGGATGTTCTTCATCTGAAATGAAACTTAAAAGGCGTATAAACACAATTTAGAAAGAACATTTTTTTTTCACGCAGTATCTGAGCTTCAAGTTTTAGAAATTAGAGGGTGTAAAGTGTCTACTGACTCTTGCTTTTGTAGTTTAGCCAATAACTAAGACATCCAAGATAATTCCAGTTCTAAGCCATAGTGGCTCTTCTGATCTTTTTGCCAATAAAATAAAACTATAAAAATAAGGTCATGTAGAAAAACTGTAATACATATTCTATTCCTTCTCCGTCACTCTATCCTTTGTTAGCTCCCTACTTCATAGGTTACATTTGTCATTTTGTTTTCTCTGATTTGATATTTATTTCCATTGAGGGGCAGAGTACAAGCCAACACCCAGTAGTTCAGGACGAAAGTTCTTTTCTCTAATTTCAGCTGCCGTTGGAATGTTGTTCTCACCAAACTACTTACTGGCTGTCTTTTTTCATATGAAGTCATTTATTTTATGATGTAACTGGTAGGCCTAATCAGCCAATCTACAAATATTTATTGATATGATTCACAGTTGATGGTTTAGAGGAATTATTTTGGAAATGAATGCAGTTATTTTGTTGCAGTAGATTCAGATGTAATGGATTTAATTTCTTGTTCATATATTCAGCTATATTGTGTCTGCTAGCTATGTTGCTGCATAACAAACTACCCCCAAACTTAGTAGCTTAAATGATAATAATGTAGCTCCTGTGTCTGTTCCTAGGTTGGGGGTTGGCTGATCTATGTGGAGGTCAGCTGAGTGATTCTGCTGGTTCCAGCTGAACTCACTCACATCTCTAAGGCTAGCTGAGAGTTGGCTGATCTTGGCTAAGCTCATCTGGGGGTGACTCTGTTCTATGTGTCTTTTATCCTTCTCCTGAGATCAATAGATTATCCTGGCACATACTTCTGATGGTGAGGGTAAAACTATAGAAGCTTAAGTCCAGTCCTGCAAACACATTTCAAGAGTTAAGAAGCTACCATGCCATTGGTTATAAATCAAGTCACATGGCCAAGCCCAGAGTGGGGAGCAGCCCACAGCGGGAAAGCACCCCAAAATTACATGGCAAAAGATATGAATGGTGGGAGGGTGAAGACCTGGAGGCAGGAATGCAACTTATTTACATATATTAAGGTACTCATTGACTCTTACTGAGTCAAAGGCCTCTAAATGGCTCCTTGAGCCATTGGAGCCTCTATCCAATAATTACCATCCTAAGGCGTAAAGTAGAGCAGGCAGAAGCAGGCCATGTCCATGTGTGTTCATCCAGGGACAATAGTTTCCCAGTATCAGAAATTTGGAAATACTATAAAATTTAAAGAAAAAGAAAAAAAGTCACACATGTTCTGAGTGATTATCCAGATAAATGCTTACTATTTGGCGTATTTCCTTTTTGTCTAACACTTTCTTCATTAATGGTATATAAATTTATATCTAGGTTTTTTTCCTTAATATTCTATCATAAACCTTTCCTTTGTTATTAAAAAGGCTTTATAAATGTAGCATTAATGTCTGCATAGATATTCCGTCGTATGGATGCGTCATCACTAACTTAACCTTTCCCTTGCTCTTCGATTGGTTACATCCAGTGTTTTGTAATTATAAATAATGCCGCAGTAAGCATATTTGTGCATAAATCTTTATCCACATGTTGAGTTGTTTCCTTAATGGAGAGAATACTGGCTGGAGTGCAGAGCTCTGGGTTCTGCCACTAGTTTGTGGTATGACCTAGGCCTGCATGTCATTTTCCTCATCTATAAAATGATGTCTTTGAGCTTGGCGGCCTTAAACTTCTTTCTAACTCTAACCCATCTTTCAGTATAGAGGACTAAATTGTTGTATTGGTGTGGGAACATGAAGGCAACGCCAGTTGTTTGTCGTCAGAAAAGCTCAGGGGAAGAGAGGCAGCGTCCTTGGGCTTCTCACTTGGAAGCGTTCAGTTGTCTTTGAGAGAGGAGGTTTCCTTTTCCAGTTTAGCTGTCATTGTTTGCCTTGCAGTCTCCATTGCCTGAGACAGCAGTAATGATATTTATTTGTTTTTAAAGAGGGCTGTGGGACACGAGCATTAAGAACATAAACTGTCCTGACCTGTTTTATGAGTGTGCACACTTTGAGAAAGGCCTCACTAGATCGGAAGAACTAGTTTCATTACCTGTCTTCATTTCATCTTATAATTTTATATTCACTTTTTGTATTTATTTTTGCCTTTTCTTTGTTTGCCTTGTAAATTAAGTTTCATCACGGTTACCTTCACTGCACAGTCAGGGGATCTGGCCTTCTCTCACGATTCCCTGGTAATTGTGTGCAGCCTTTTTCTCCAGGGTGCTTCCTTACTGTTCGTTTCAGTATGGATTGAGGCTGTATTTCAACTGACTCTTTCTCTTCCAGCCTCTGCCAGGAATAAATATTGCTCAATTTGGGCAGGCTTTATGTGTTGACTTCAAAAAGCAGAGGCATCAACATGTCACTGCTGAGTGGAGACAGTGGGATCTACTCTCTCTCTCTCTCCCCCTCTCTCCCTCTCCCCCTCTCTCCCTCTCTCCCTCTCTCCCTCTCTCCCTCCCTCCCTCCCTCTCCAACCCTTACCCAACTCTGTCCTAAGTGGGTCTTTCTTGCAGTGGACAGAGGCTTCTAGTTCCTAAGCTCCTTTCGGGAGGGACATCAGAATCTTGGCTCTTGGTCCAGTTACTTCTCTGGGCTGAGCCGGGGCGCCGTCTGTGTCAAGTACAGAGTGGTCTCCCCCCTCTGGCCACCATCAGAAGGGCCTTTGTGCCCTGGCCCTGCCCCTCCGCCAGGATGCTGCCCACACCCCGTGAATGATGGAAATCCCCCATCACGGCACGGCACTCAGCAGCCCCGCTCCAAAAGCAAAACATCTTCCACCAACAGAAGTCCTGCCCATCTTTATTTTACCTCAGGAAATAAACTGGGGCTGGAATAATTCATCAAGTCAATTATAAATTAGATTTAGGGGAAAATCATTTTCCTTTGTGAATGTGAACCTAACTTTTTCTGTGCTTGGAGGAAGTTGCTTATGAAATACAATTTTAATAATTGTGAACTTTAGTGTTTAGTTTCTGTGCCCACCCTTCCCCACCCGCTAGCAATTCTGAATGATTGCTATGTACCTTTTCTTAAGAAAACTGGAGTAAAATTCTTAAGTGTAAAATAATTTCATAATGTGAATGACTTTGCTTCCCTGAACAATAACGGGTCTCTAAGCAAGTGAAGCATGTGGGGTGTGTGTTTAAACATTTTCATAAAGCAAAGGAACATATCTTTGCCTTATTTTAGTCTCATTTTAGTAAAACTAGTATCAAGTAAGGAATGTGGATTTGGGGAACCACGGGCATGTTTTTTCTTGCTCTGTGCCTGTTTCCAACTTCCTGTTCTTTTCCTTTCCTCCCCTCCTTCCTGCTTTTCCAGGGCTGTGCTGAAGTGCTGGCCCTGAAGTAATTTGGTAAGAAAAACGTGGTACTGCTTAGACCCCAAGAAGCATATGCGTTGTCAGTGGTCCCCAATCTTTTTGGCACCAGGGACCGGTTTCATGGAAGACAATTTTTCCACAGTCTGGGGGGCAGAGGGGATAGTTTCGGGATGATTCAAGCGCGTTACATTTATTGTGCAGTCAAACCTCTCTGCTACTGATAATCTGTATCTGCAGCCGTTCCCCAGCACTAGCATCTCCTCCTCAGCTCCACCTTGGATCAGCAGGCATTAGATTCTCATAAGCACGGCAACCTAGATCCCTCGCGTGCGCAGTTCACAGTAGGGTTCGCGCTCCTGCCAGAACCTAATGCCCCTGCTGATCTGACGGCAGGCGGAGCTTATGCGGGATGTGAGCGATGGGGAGCGGCTGTCAATACAGATGACGCTTCATTTGTTCACCCGCCTCTCACCTGCTGCTGTGTGGCCCAGTCGCTAACAGGCCACTGACGGGTACCGGTCTGTGGCTCCCGGGTTGAGGACTGCACATTAAGTGACAGAGGCGCGCTGTCTGTTCTGTCTGGATGCTTGGCTGTTATCTAGCCCCAGGCCTGGAGATAATCAGAAAAACCTGGGGCAAGGCAAGACCCAGGCTCACCAAGCCCCGGCCCTTTTCCCTGGAGGGACGTGGAGCCCATTTCAGCACGGGCAGGTGGTTGTTACAGATTCCAAAGTCTCCCTAAGGGCTGAGCGGAGTCTCTGGAAGGCTAAGTTAGGTTTAAGGCATAGGTGGCATCCCAGGGGAAGCAGATGAGGACGAAAAAAAAAAAAAGAAAAGAAAAGAAAAAAGGAAAACAAGTGGAGTGGGAAGGAAAAACGACAGGAAGCCGAGTAACTGTGCACTGGGGAGAAGGAGAGAGACCTGCTCGCCCGTTCTCTCCCTCCCTCTCTCCGGGGCCCTCGTTGCCAATCATTCGCGTCTTTCTTTCTTGTTTTTAAACGTGCTTGTTTATTTATTTGTGAATAGACGACACATTCACTTGGTTTGAAAACCAAAAAGTCTGACTCGTTGCCGTTCCACATCCTCCCTCCCTTCCCACCCCCCGGGGGCCCGTCTCCCCCGCGCAGGTCCCTCCTTTACCTGTTCCTTCCAGAGCTCGCGGGCGTGCTCACGAGCAAGCGAGTGCCAGCGCCCGTTCTCACTCCGCCCGTCGTCTCCCATCCGTTCAGCTCCTCTCTCACACGCTCGCTCTATTTCCTTTTATTCCTCTCTCAGTAATCCTTTGTGGAGCTTTTTTCCAGGAGCAAGAGCAGTGGTCGTTTGTTCTGCTTATGCCCGATGCCCTGAACAAGTTCACATGTGCTTGTCTTTTTCCCGCAGAGGAGGTGGAAAGTGAGAAATGGTACCTGTCGACAGACTTCCCTTCAACAACCATCAAGACAGAACCGATTACGGATGAGCCACCCCCAGGGCTGGTTCCCTCTGTCACTCTGACCATTACAGCCATCTCCACCCCTTTCGAGAAGGAGGAGCCTCCTCTGGAAATGAATACTGGGGTATGCTCAATTTTCTTTCATATAAACAGGTTGGATTAAAAGATACAGATCTTCATTCTCTGATAAGGCATTTAATCTTTCTGGAGTTAGTGGCTGTATGTATCTAAGGACATATAACTTTATGTATATATTCATGTATTTATGTATGTATCAAGGGTATGTTGATTTGGTATCAGCTTCATTTAAAGCCATTGTTCAGAAAAATTGGTAGCAAAGCTGATTTTATTTTTTCTCTGATTACTATTACAAAATATAAAACATAGATGAATATCCATGGTAAAAAAAAATTCCTCATGGCACTGATTTTTAAGCAGTGGAAAGGGGGTGGTTAAGATGGTGATACAATCCGTGGCTTAGAGTGCGTGGCTATTGGGAATACTAGTTCCTGTGTAATGTTTTGCTTTACTTTCCTGTGCAATGCTGAGCTGCCCTTACTCAATTCAGGAACCTCCCACCTACTGATTCTTATTATGTTACCTGTGGAAAGCGTAAGAAATCAGGAATTTCTTCCTTGCTTGATTCCATGCCTACAGCGAATTGAATTTAATTTTATTCCACCCTCTGAGTATTTCCAGTGTCTGACAATGGACCAGAATCATACTTGTACATCTTCTTACAGAGTTGGAAGCCAGTCTTAACTTTCCTTAAGTTTAAAGCCTCAGGTTATAAACAATAACTCCATTAACATTCCTTAAGTCAGATTTTCTATGAGCAAGATAGAGTGCCTGCCTGTTCAGGAAAAGGTACCCCAGACTCAGTAGAGCCACAAAAGCATCACTGCATACTCGCTTCTTAGTCCATTTGTATAGAAGATGGAGGGTTGTGGACAGAAGACCTCTGCAGCTGCCTCTAGGATTCCTATCTCAATAGCAACCTGAGTTTCTTTATTGGACTGGCCTCCGGGAGTCTGTATTAATCTTAAGATTTTGGTCCGTAAGATTTTAGTTCGGTTGATTTTTAAGTATGTACCTAACAGAGCTCAGGGTCATGGCTTTGCTCCCTAAGTATGGGTCAGATAACTTTTCTCCTCTTCCTTCTGGGTATTTCATGGTCAGATGTTAGCCGTTAGGGAGGCTGGAGAAAAATGATGTGGGTTGATGCACAGTCCCTACTGCAGAAAAAACTAGCGGAACCCGGTGACCCTTTAAAAATTACCAGAATATTTTGTGATCAAATGCCTTTATATTACCACAAAAACAATAGAAAGAAGCACTGATAAGTGAGCGTAGGGTTCTGAAGGTTCCATCAGCTGTAATAGCACAAGCACTAAAATGACTCCTTGCCAAGGAAGCTACTTATGCTCAGCTGTGCTCTGGGGAGGCAGGGCTGTCCCAAGGGGAAGACACAGATGACAAATAGCTCTCCTGTATGTTTCTTCAAGGCTGTAATTGGTTTTTAAAAATTATGTTTGGAATTCTTTTTTCAGGTTGATTCTTCATGCCAGACCATTATTCCTAAAATTAAGCTGGAGCCTCATGAAGTGGATCAGTTTCTGAACTTCTCTCCTAAAGAAGGTCTGTCTACTCTCCCTGCACTCCTTCGGGTTACTAGATGTAGCCGCCCAGTCTAAAGGGAAAGAGAATATGGGCAAGAGTGCTGGGATTAGTTTGTACCACCGGTGTAGCTTGCTTTATGAAATAGGTCTGTGCTTAAAAACCTTGCCTCCAAATAAAAATTTTGAGACTTAAATATTATATTCCCATATATGCACCTGCCTGATTTCCAGCTAAATGTTACTGTACCTTTGCTCCTAGCCAGGGTGATTTTTCAAAAACTTTTATAGACTGCTACGATGTGAGCACTGACAAACAAGAGCACTGCAGCCCTTAAGCCTTCTTGGTATGAACATGACATGGCCCCGCATATGAACAGCAGTCCACAAAGGCGCCTTGCTTTGTTAGAACAACTACAGCTTCAACCTTTTGTAAAGTGAATTCACAATTTATCTGTCTGGCCAATTCAGTGTTTTTGTTTTTAAATCATATCTTTTGAATCATAAATTGAGTGTTTTTAAATGTTGACTTTGGATGACAGCGGTTGCAAGGAGCCCCCTACCTATAGTGTACCGTCCATGGCCTCTAATTATGCATCTCCTTGGGCTTCTGCCATCCATTTAGAACTAAAGAGTGTCATACTTGACGTTGTCATACTTTTCCATTTTTCTTTTTTTTTCTGTGTTAGTTTAAAGGTAAATAAAAGGCCAACCCTGATTAAATTGACTAGAATCTACACTGAGACACTATTTCTTTGCACTGAGTAATAAGCATTAGTGCCTTTCATTTTTATATACTGCTGTAAGGTAATTCCTTTCATTTTTATGCACCGGTTATTACCATCAAATGCATCTTGCTCTTTTAATTTATGTTGCAATATGGTTCAGAAAGTGTCACATAATTGTAATAATGAATCCCATAGTGGCTTCAGAATTTGGGGTCACTGGAGGAGAAATGTTTCAAGAATACAGTAAAGGGCAGTCTTTCCTCATTATCCTGGATAAACATACAAGGAAATTCAATATCCTTGAATGCATCAGAGTTTCTAGGCAAAGTAGCTTGTTGTCCCCAGACCTTTCAGTAACCCAAGAGAAGCATTTCAAATGATATTTAGAAATCTGATACTGAGGCACCTGTGGCCAGATCAGTAGCTCTCAATAGGCAGGAAAGCTGAGATTCAAGTTTGTTTCACTCACTTTTCTTGTCATTCCATTTCTGGTTTTTGTGGGGTGCCCTCTGCTTGGGAAGGAGAACAGTATTAGAATGGTTTGGCCTGTGCCAAATGAAAGGGACAGAGGAGCTCTAGGTACTCTTGGCTAATTTGGGGGAATGTAATAGCACAGAGTGGCAGGAAAATGGAGCCCCTAACAGGTTAGTGTGTTTCCTGTTTGTGTGTGTGTGTGTGTTTTACCATAAAGTGCCATAGTATTCATGGCATTGGAAAAACCTTGATTAACGCTCTTAGAACTCCTACTTTCTAGCCAAGCACATACATATTTAAGGCACATGCTTACCTTCTTTAGCTGCCTGCAACTGTTGCCTGGAGTGTTGGGAACAGAGTATAGAGGATTATTTTAGAATATTCTTTAGTTTTAAGGGTGTCCATAGACACTAAAAAGGCCAGGGAGCTCTTTGGCAAGACTTTGGCAGAGAAAAATGGGAAAAGGAAGCATCTAGATAAAAGTAGTATGTTGGGAGAGAGAGGGAGAGAAGAAAGAAAAGTGTGCTGGGGTGGGGGCGGCTGAGAGGGACATCGCCTGTTGTCACCTTGGGTATTCAGGTCTTTCAGTAGGAGAGAGAGCTGCCTGAATGCTGCTTGTCTCTCCTAGGGCAGCTGTGGGTGGGATCATTTTTCTTAGGTCGGTGGTTGTGTCTCAGAATGAACAGTCTCCATCTGAAGAACAGAAAAGATGAAGGGCTGAGTCTCCCCGTGGCCCCAGCAGTTCTCTGGCCAAGCAGACCCAGCTGTGCACAGCGCACCTGGGCACCGTGCCCACCCAGAGCTGCCGTTCTAAAGGCCCTATTGTCCTGGGGGCCCCAAGAGTGAAGGGTTTACCTGAAGTTATCTCTCTTGGCTCAGTAACAGTGGCTGGCACAACAGAAATGGCCACTATGGAATCCAGATTGGATTCTTCCTTCAGAAGCTCCTCCCTGCTGCCTGGAGATACCTGATCGACACCCACTAAGGCTCTGTAGGCCCTGGCGGAGGGGAGTGTGTTGTGCCTCCCTGAGGAAGGGCAAAGGGTGGACTTTTACATGCCGGGGCGTTGGAGGAGAAAGCCCCCCATTCCCTCACTTATTTTTCCCGTGCCTACTCAGCTATCTGAAGGTGGATTTAGTATTTTCTGAATGAAGAATGCTTGGGGTCTTGCCTGCAGGCCCTACCATGCACATTCCTCCAGAAACAAATGAGCTTTCCTCAAAGCAGCCGTTGGGAACCCACATGGGCTCCCAGGTTTTGCTCTTTTAAAAGATTTTTTTTTTAAAGCGCATGATACATTAACATGGTTTACAAACCAAACTATATAAACTATCTGAAAAGAATACAGTGAAGTCTTATCAATGGCCTGTCTCAGTCTACCCTGCCTGCCTTGGGTCACACCCTTACTGTTTTCTTGCTACATCTTTATGCCAGAGTAGGCAAACGTGAGTCTATGTTCTCTTTCTCTCCTTTTTCATACAAAAGGAGGACTACTGTATACACTGTCTACACCTGGCTTCCCTCCGCCCTTCTCCAGTTAACAATCCCCCTTGGAGATCTTTCCACGTCAGCTCCTGGGGGCTCCTCACTCATTTGTTCGGCTGCGCCGAGCTCCGCTGTGTAGATGCCCACAGTTTGTGTCACCAGCCCCAAGTCCTTCTGTGTGGCTCTGGGATGGATGAAATGTGCTTTCTTTTCTTCAGCCCCCGGGGACCACCTGCACTTACCGCCCACCCCTCCCAGCAGTCACGGCAGTGACTCAGAGGGCAGCCTGAGCCCCAACCCGCGCCTGCACCCCTTCGGCCTGCCTCAGACCCACAGCCCTGCCAGAGCCGCGCCGCGGGCCCCCTCCGCCCTCTCCAGCTCCCCCCTCCTCACAGCCCCTCACGTAAGTACGCGCCGGGCACTTCTGCACGCTCGGGAACCCTCCCCTTTGTGTCCTGTGGGGCTTCCACTCAAGGCCGTTTGCTTTTTACTCTTGTCTAGAAGTTTCTGTTTAGTGGCTGAAGCAGGGTGATGACAACCCTAAAGGACATTTTTTAAGAACTGCCCATGAATCTCACCTGGCTACCACTAGCCTCTTCCTTTTCACATGTACACTTCCAGTTCTTACGCACATGTTTATTTTACAGAGCTATAGGCATAAGGAATAAAAATTTTGGTTTTTTTCCTCCACAAAATTATACCATAAATATTTACCATGACTTTGGTGGTCATTATGGCCTATAGAAGAAATATCTCTTATGTTTTAAATGAGCAGTCTTTGGTGAACTTAAAAATCACTCTGAGATTAAATTCTTTGATGCCTAAAGCTCAAAAACATAGTTTAGCCCTTTTCTGTGTGTATAGTACGACTCTTAACCCAGGAACTCAGATGTTGTTCGTCTCTTACTTACATAAGATGTCTTACATAAGACACCATTTTCCAAGTAAAAAAATGGAATAGACTGTTAACTTTTTATTGTTCTAAGAGTGAATTGATTTCTATGGAGTCTTAAACATTATAATCAACTTTTTTGAGTTTATAATATCATGACCAGCAAATTTAAATGAAATTAGATTTATAAAAATTCTGTAAGAATCATTCATCCATTAACATAACTTTGAAAATTTGGATTGATTGTGTCCCAGAAAATTCTAGATCTATAGCCACACTCTTATACATCACCATTACTGAGGACAAGGGAATTAACTCTTTCCGCTCTTTCTTTACCGTCTCTGCTTGGGCCTGAGTTTTCACTCCTTGGATTATTAGAGTAGCTTTTATCCTGTATGTCTGTGTGTCCTACCATGATTAATCCATTCTACATGCTTACGGAGGCATCTTCCCCATGTCATACTCTTGCCCAAAAACCGTGTTGTGTTTCCCTATCACCATTGGCATCAAGCCCTAATACTCATTATCATGTGCCCAACACTCTGCGACTTCAAGAACTCCTTACCTATTCTAGGCAGAGTGGCATCTTCAGTTACTTTTCACAGTCCTGCCTTTTGCTTGGAATGCCCTTCTCTTTCTTACATAAATCATCTCCTTTCTTTCAGGAGGCCCAATTCAAGTCTTATCTCTTACCCTAAACCTTCCCTGATCACACAAATTCATATAAATGTTCTATTTCACCAAATTTTTAATGCACCTTCAGTTACTATTACACTTTATCATTTAATTACTCTCATCCTTTCACGGGTATCAATTCAGTCTTGTAGTCTTGGTCACGAACTACGTCGTGAGAGATGGGGTTTGTTTGGAGTCCTCCGTGGCATTTAGCATGGAGCTAACGTGCAACAGGGACTCAGTCTGTTTGACTAATTAGAAACACATCATTCTATTGTGGGTTAAATGAGATCTCATCTTCATTGTTGATGCACAACCTGGGACTACTGAAGCCAGAGGCTTCCCTAGAAGGTGCCTGCAGGTGTGCCCCTGGGAGCTCTGGCCCCTTAGCTATAAGTGGAGGTGAGAATTGACTCCCGCTGTGTAGACAGCACCTTGTAAAATTGTGTTTTCACAAGGAGAACAGCAAAGCTCTTCCACAAAGCAGAGGTGCATGTGACTCCTTCTTCACTCCAAGGCCAGGAAATCTCCACGGATGTGGGAAATGAATTCTCTGCTTTGATTTTTCACGTTTTGGCTAGTGGGGTGCTTCCTGGGAAATAACGGGTGGTGGCTTCTTTATCCTTTCCCTTGAGTTATAATCCTTGGGTTATAACACTCACATGAGGGTCTTCCCCATCTTTGCTTTCACTTCAAAGGGCCAGTTTCTTCCCCAAAGCAGATGGGGCATCCTTTCCTCTGAGCCATCTGTAAGACATTAGGATGGATTCTCATCACCCCATTAGGAGGTGATTCCTTAGTGTGCCTACTTCTTCTTCTCTGACCCTTTTCTGCTCCTTGGTCTATGCAGAAACTGCAGGGATCAGGCCCACTGGTCCTGACCGAGGAGGAGAAGAGGACTCTGATTGCTGAGGGCTATCCCATCCCCACCAAACTGCCCCTAACAAAATCAGAGGAGAAGGCCCTGAAGAAAATCCGGAGGAAAATCAAGAATAAGGTGAGCCCTTCAAATCTAGGCACTTCTGTGAGCAGAGACAGTGAGGAGAATTGAGTAAGCAGGCCCTGCCTTCCCTTCCCTTCCTAATGTCCAGCCTGTCCCATGGTGTGGACCAAGGCTCAGCCCTCAGCAGGGGGAGATGCACACTCACCGCTCGCCCCGTCTTCCTCCAGGCCCTTCATCCATCTCCAGGCCAACAGACTCCCAAATCAGAGGATACACTCCTGGGTGCCTAAGATGATACATTCAGAGGTGGGAGGAAGATACTAGAACTTCCATCTAAATTTACTTTTTAATCTCAGCCTTTCAAATTTCAGTTTTATGATTTACACAATAGTTTCCCCTAGAAGACGTGTATATAACTTATAATTAAATAAATACAAATACACTGGAGGTACTTGCTTACATTTTTTTTTGATCCATCTTTTATTTTTATATTTTAAATTTTTTTATAATTTAAAAAATGTCAATAGATTTAGGGGGTACAAGTGGTTTTTTGAAAGTGGATGAGTTGTATAGTGGCTTTAGTGTACCCATCACTTGAATAGTGTACATTGTACCTGGTAGGTAGGTAGGTAATGTTTGATCCCTCACCCTCCTCCCACCCTCTCCCCTTCTGAGTCTCCAAAGTTCATTTTACCACTCTATAAGACCATGTATATATCGTTTAGCTCCTACTTATAAGTAAGTATATGCAGTATTTGTTATTCTGTTCCTGAGATACTTTACTTAGGACAATGGCCTCCAGTTCCATCCAAGTTGCTGCAAAAGACATTATTTCATTCTGTTTTATGGCTAAGTAGTACTCCATGATATATATATGCCACAATTTTTTTAATCCACTCATCAGTTCATGGGCACTTAGGTTGATTACATATCTTTGCAATTGTGAATTGTGCAGTGATAAACATTCAGGCGCAGGTGTCTTTTTGACATAATGACTTCTTTTCCTTTGGGTACATACCCAGTAGTGGGATTGCTAGATTGAATGGTAGGTCTACTTTTAGTTCTTTGAGAAATCTCCATATTGATCTCCATAGAGGTTGTACTAATTTATATCCCCACCAACAGTGTATAAGTGTTCCCATTTCACTGCATCCTCACTAACATCTATTGTTTTTTTGACTTTTTAATAATGACCATTCTGACAGGGGTAAGGTGATATCTCACTGTGGTTTTAATTCGTGTTTCCCTAATGATTAGTGATGTTGAGCATTTTTTCATGTTTCTTGGCCATTTGTCTATCTTCTTTTGAAAAACGTCTGTTCATGTCTTTTGCCCACTTTTTGATGGGATCATTTGCTTTTTCTTGCTGAAAAATTTTTTTTCTTGGTAGAGGTTTATGATAAAAAAGAATTCTGCCATACACTGGTCTATGCTGGGCTCGGCAGTTTCCTAGTCCTACGCCCCTCAGTGCTGAGCTTATGGTTTATTACTTATAAAACTGGAAATTAATCATTCTCTACCCCCTTCTTATCTCTCAGATTTCTGCCCAGGAAAGTAGAAGAAAGAAGAAAGAATACATGGACAGCTTGGAGAAAAAGTAAGCTTGCTGACAAACGGTTGTGCTTATCAGGCAATGTGTACAGGGACATTTGAGCGTGTTAAGAATCAGTGAGAAGCGGTTGAATCCCTCTCTCTGGCCATGTTAGAAGCCTGGTGATTTATCAACCATATTTTGCCTGCCACCTAGTGGGTATTTGTAGGGGAAGTTAATAAGCACAGCAAGAAATAAAAAGTACACTCAATCTTATTAGGCATTTGAACCACACTGTTTCCAGCCCAGGGTCCCCAGGTCCTTGGAGGCTTCCTTTCAGACAAGTGCAAATGTTAACATTCCTGCACATTGCTGGAACTTCTCAGAGGAGAAGGACAGTTTTGGCTGAAAGGGAGCAGTGCTGCCTAATCAGTTCCCACTGGCCGCGCTGCCTTGCACCCTACAGAGAGCACCCAGAAAATGAAGTAAGTCAGGCTGACGTTCTTTATTTTCCATCCACTATAATTCATGCTATAGGTGAGTGACTTTTTGCAAAAATACTTGAACGCACCCTTTGATCTTCCAAAAAGCGTGGAATATCAAAGGGCTGTTAGAAAAATACGAATTAAATACAATTTTAGATTAGCCCTAGAAGATAATTCTCCAGGTGACCAACTAATATCATTTTAAGATGGACATAAGACCTCAGACCCAGAAATGAATCTTTATGTGTATCTGGGGAAAGGAGTGGTCAGTGGATCCTGGCTGGTTCTAGAAGTTTCTATCGAAAGTCTAGGATTTCTATCACCTGTTTTAAATACTGGTAATTTAGCATTAAGTACAGTTGGCTCTCCATAGGCAGGAGTTCTGCAACCTCGGATTCAACTAATTATGGATCAAAAATATTCAGAAAAAAATAAAAAATAATACAACAATAAAAATAATATAAATTAAAAATACAGTATAATAACTATTTACATAGAATTTACATTGTATTATGTATACTAAGTAATCTAGAGGTGATTTAAAGTATACAGGAGGATGTGTGTAGGTCATATACAAATAGTAAACCATTTTATGTCAGGGACTTGACATCCACACATTTTGGTATTCCCAGGGGGTCAGGAGTTCTGGAACCATTCACCCCTGGGTAACCAGGGACAACTTTAGACCCATTCTGTTCCGTCATTTTCTATAGGGATCCAGGCAAGATATTTCCATGCAAATCTCTTTCCTGCCTCTTGGGCTTGCATGCTCCAGCATCGGGATTCCTCGTCCTGGGTTCTTGTCCTCCCGCTTGTCCTCCTCAAGCCCCTTGGCTTCTCATCAGTCCTTCTGGCCGGGAGCGCGGCCAGGAGCATCCAGATCGCTGTACTGTAGAGGGAGAAGTATGATGTGTATTGAGAGCAGTAGGGAAGAGGTGAGAGAAAGCAAGGTGGTAACACCCTAAAAGAGGCTCATATTTTGTACCATCCCTATTCATCTTTCATTATTGAGGCACTTGTTACTCCACTCCCTCTGTTTTTTATTTGTTTATTTATTATTTCCCTTTGGGCTCTTCATCCTTCTTCCCAACTCTGGCTGGCCAAGCTCTTTCCTGCAGCTCCCTGGAGTAGTGATCCCCCCTTCTTTCCCTGAACCCCACTTAACTCCACCCAAGCTCCTGGCTTAGCATTTGCTTTACTGATAATAACTAATTTTATTCTTTATCTCTTCTTCATAGAGTGGAGTCTTGCTCCACCGAGAACTTGGAGCTTCGGAAGAAGGTAGAGGTTCTGGAGAACACCAATAGGTAGGTGCTGCTGGAGTGCGAGCTGACTGAGCTGCCTAACGGAGGTGGGGAAAGAGGGGGCAAAATTCCAGACCAGAGCTGGAAGGAAAGTGGAGGAGATCACATCGAAAGTATAGTTGTTCCAGTGTGCTCAGGGTGGCTGACCTCCACCCACCTGTTCCTGCTACACACACATGCACACATACACTCTCATATACACATATGTACACACAGGCACACATGTGCACACACACACACATGTTCTGTACTTTCCTAAATGATATAGGATTGATAAAGAGGCTGATCACTACAAAGTATTACAAGGTTGTTAAAAAAGAGGCTTTGAGGAAAATAAGGCCGATAAGTCTGATTCTCTTGAAAGTGACATCAAACTTTAGGGGTGGACATGGAGACACTGGCCGCTTCATTGTCACCCCATTTTAGTAACATATGGTATTTATTAGTTTAAAACAGAAAATCAGTTTCTTTTTTAAATTAGCTTTTAAAAATTAATTAATTACATTTCCCACCCTATCCCCCTATTTTGGAATAATAACTATGGGACTGAGTTAATGAATTCCTCCAGCACTTGCTGTGCCAGGCACTGTTTTAAGCACTTTACAGCTGTTAACTCATTTAGCCCTACGAGGTGAGGTGATACTATTATTATCCCATTATATAGGGGAGGTAACTAAGACTGAGAAATCTTAGGTGATTTGCCCAGGGTCACACAGTAAATGCTAAAGCTGCATGTGAACACAGGCAGTCTGGCTCAGGAGCCTTAATATGGGAGAGTATATTGAGATTTATGCCTGGGTCATATGCAAGAAGGGGTTAAGGTACACACTTAAGAAACTGGCTTTTGGCAAGTTTCATCCAGAATGAAATGTATTTGTGTGCCTACGTGATGTGTACCTGTGCTCTGAAAATTATTCCCTAGTCAGACAATCCTCTCACCCTTAGTATTATGGATCCAATAAATCAAGCAGAGAAAAATGGACTTAGTGGATAAGCCAAATATTAATTAATCATTTTAATGGTCAGCATTAATGCCTAATGACAATTTTGCAAATATTAAAGGATCAAGTTAAATCTCTTTGCATTTGATTTGATGATAACAGTGAATTCGACTCCCTTTTCCTGAATCTTCCTGGTTGGTTGCTCAGACAGCAGGCTAATGGACTCCTGAGTTATCCCGCTGAATTTCCCTCTGCACTTCTGGGAACACGTGCTCAAATAGCCGGTCAAGGGCGGTTCACCTCAAGTGCTCTGTAAGACAGCCAGCCCGCAGGGAGGAAACGTCACCAGCCCGGTGCGGCATTACCGTGATCTGCTGACCGAAGGAGCTGGTTTCAGATACCACTTTGGGACCTGGTTGCGCTGCTCGCCTTTGGCCCTTATTCTCCTGCGGCTTCTTCCTCTCTATCTCCAGCTCCACCCTGTCAGAGGGGGTTGCTTGAGATGTTCCTGCTTCTCTGCATCCTGCTCCCTCAGCCAGAGTCTGTATCCATCCCTTGGCACTTGCTGCCAAGGAAGCCCCACGTTCATGAGTGGGACAGATCCTTGCCGTGAGTTTGTGAAAAGGGGAAGAGGAATCTACCAAAGGTGACCGTGGCATTCGTGTCCTGGTTGGGTCTTGTCTAGGGACTGCAGGTGTCAGGCCTTCCCTCAGCCACATGGGGGCAGCAGAGGCGCAGCAGGGCTGTGCTGGGGTGAATGGGTGCGGGTGATGGGGAGGGGCCCGCAAGGCCACCCGGGCTGGGGAAGGGCCTCTCCTCCCCTCTCCAGGCTGACTGTGCTGGGCTGTTTTTTTCTGTTTCTCTCTCTCTCTCTCTTTTTCTTTCTTTCACATTTTTGTTTTTGTTTGTTTGAATCAGATATCCAAATAAGGTCCATGTGTTCAAATGGTTGATATACCCAATACATATCTTTTTACCTATAGATTCTCTTTCATCTCTTTGCTTGTTATTTAGTAAAGAACTGCGTCAGTTGTCCCTTAGAGTCTCCCACGGTCTCAGTTTGCTTGTAACATTCTTGTGGTGCCATTTAGCACAGTCCTGTGTTCACTAGAGACTATCCTTTGTTTTGTTTTTGATTTTTGGTAAGAATTCTTCATAGGTTCTCCTACATTCTTCCATCAGGAGGAATATAAAAATTGCTTGTCTGGTTGTCAGCAATTTATAGTCATTGCTTAGATGGATCAATACATTATGGGCTTGGAAATAGCTTTATCAAATCCAATCATTTCTCCTTTGATTATTAGCAGAATGTTTTTCTAAAGTAAAACTCTTCATGATTAATGAACATAGGAGCACAGATATCTCTACAAGGTGCTGATTTCATTGCCTTTGGGTATATACCCAGCAGAGGGATTGCTAGGTCATATGGTAGTTCCATTTTTAATTTTTTGAGGGATTTCCACACTGTTTTCTGTAATGGTTTTATCAATTTACTACTGACAGTATACAAGGTTTACCTTTTCTCCACACCCTCACTAAAACTTATTATATCTTGTCTTTTTGATAATAACCATCTTAACAGGTGCGAGGTGATATCTCATGGTGGTTTAGATTTGCATTTCTCCAATAAGTAGTGATATTGAGTACCTTTTCACATACCTGTTGGCCATTTTTGTGTCTTCTTTGGAAAAATGTCTATTCAGGTCCTTTACCCGTTTTAAAATTGGATTATTTGGGCTTTTGCTATTGCATTGTATGAGTTCCTTATATATTTTGGATATTAACCCCTTATGGTTTATATGGCTTGCAAATAATTTTCTCCTGATCCATAGGTTGCCTTTTCATTTTGTTGTTTCCTTTGCTGTGCAGGAGCTTTTTAATTTGATGTAGTCCTACTTGTTTATCATGTTCTTTAAACATAAGAGGCACACACAAAATGTGCTATTGTAAGAAAATTTAGAAAGTACAGTTAAAAAAGAAAAAAATATATATAATCCTTTCGCCCAGAGGTATGTTTACATTTTGGAATATTTTATATGTATGTATTTATATTGTGCATACTCCTTTGTTAAGAACTATTTCCATTTTAACAAAATACACTGGACATACTTTCATATCATTAAATATATTCTGCACAATCTTTATTCAAATCTCCATTAAAAAAAATCTACCTGTGATACTGGTATCTGAGCCTTGCCTAATAAGTTTCTGTGGCCAGGGCTAGCATAGGCCACCTGTCAAGGAAGGGACAGGTTTTTGTTTGTTTGGTTTTGTTGTCAGCTTTATTGAGGAATAATTGACAAAAAATTATATATTTTTACAGTGTAAGTGTGATGATTTGCTATACGTGTACATGGTGAAATGATTCCCACAATCAAGTTAATTAACACATCTATCACCTCACGTAGTTACTCTTTCTTTCTTTTGTGCAAATGCTTAAGATCTACTCTCTTAGCACATTTCAAGTATGTAATACAGCATTATTAACTGTAGTCACCATGCTGCACACTGGATCACCAGAATGTATTAATCTTATGACTGCAAGTTTGTGCCCTTTGACCAACATCACCCACCCCATTTCCCCCACCCCAGCCCTGGCAATCACCCTTCTACTCGTTTGTTTCTATGAGTTTGACTTTTTCTTTTTAGTTCCACATGTGAGTGATGCCATACACTATTTGTCTTTCCCTGTCTAGGGCAGATTCATGGGTATTTTCCCTCCCACCACCTCCCTCCCTGTGCTCTGTTCCGCCCCGTGGCTGTCGGGCGCCTCCACTCTGGTTTCCCACCAGCGGCCCTGTGTGTGTCCTCCTGTTTCTTCTCTCTCTTCAAACCTCAGCTCTCCTGGGAGACAGCCCTTTTGTGGTGGTAATGGCTAACAATGGATTCATCTGTAACTTTCCCACAGATAATTTTATCAGGGAGCTCCTAAGGTTATAATATTTGAGACCAGAGGCTTTTAGTGTATTTTGGCTTGAGAGGCAAATACATGAGAGCAGAGCTGCTCTTGCTGAAACAAGGGAGGTGGACCTACAGTTCCTCTAACTCCTCTGCCCGCGTCTCCTCCTACTTCCTGCCAAGGGCCTTCCTTTGCTCGGAGGACACCGCACTAACCAAAGTGACTATAATGTAAACATTGGCAATGCCCTACCCTACAGCCAGCCACAGGGAGTTGGTGTTTGGGGCACACAGTTGGGGGAGACTTTTGGACCCTTTACTGACATCACCCTGTGTGAATGACCCAGTGTTTGAACTATGTGCAGGGCTGGGCTGAACGAATGCACAGCTGTGTTTGTGTTCCTGTTGATGCATCTCATCTTATTATCCTTTGGAGGCAGCTGGACGGAAGTAGAAATGACTTTGATAAGTGAACAGGCTCCTGGGTCACCAGGAGGTGGGGTGGGGACCTTGGGGGCCATTATTTCATATGGCAGGGAAGGCAAGGGGGTGTTTCATCATTGACCAAATTAAAGAAAAATGATACCACTTTACATTTTACCACATTATGCTACACTCCACGAGGGACTTGCCCATCTACCCAGATGAAAATTAGGGCTTGGATTATGAGTCAATCCTGAATCTTTCTGTTTGTACCAGACTCAGCAGCAACCACCTAACATATTGTTGGTTTCTAGGTGAAACGACCCTTTTATCTGAGCTCAGGAACCTGGGGGAGGACGTGGCCAGGAGAGGGGATGAGGACGTCCTCTTCTCTTTATTCCAGGAGCCTCTCAGAGCAGAGCCAAAGTGGTGTGAAAGCAGCTTCACACTTCCTCTGCTAAGGTGATCCACTAATTGCACGCCATCAAGAAATGTGTAAGACGGGGTTTCCCAGGGGGCCCTTCTTCCTATGCTCAATCAGCAAATACATTTTCACTAGCCAGGGTCCAGGCAGTGTCCGTCTGTGGCTGCTGGGAGGTCCTCCTGGCTTTCCTAAGTTTATCATTCGTCTCTCTAAGCTGCGAGCTCTCTGGATGGCCCCACCCTTATCTCAATCCTGAGAAATCCTGTTCTTTTTCCCTTTTATATCCTTTTCTTCTGAACAAGTGATGTACATACACTACTCAGCCCCTCAGTTTTAAGTGTTTGTAGCTCAATTTGTTCCATTCATTATTTGTTTTGTTCTCATGCCTCTACAGGGCTATGAGCTATAGTCCTCCTCCTCCAGCACGGCTTTGTAGTATCATAGGAGCTTAGACTTGAAATGCACCTTAGAGATCATCTTATTTAACTGCTAATCACTTTGTTTTACAGAAAGAGAAACTGAGACCCAGTGAGGTTAAATCATCCAAATATTTACAGGTAGAATGGGAGCTAGAATTCAGCCATCTAACCTTTAAACAGGTGCTTATCTTGGTTTCTCTTGTTGCTGTGCCCCCCACTCCCCCAGGGATTACTACCTTGCCCTGCAAGGGCCAACTTAGACCTAGACATTAGGGCCCTTGCTTTGGACCCAATGTTTTAGAGGACCCTATGCTGGCTCTCCTCTGGCCACACCCCTCTCTGTGGGATGACCAGTCACCAGGACCAAGGGATGTATCCATGTAGAGCTCTCACCCTACCCCTTCTAGACCATATCTTGGTACCTGGGATTCTGGAATTCCTTGTCCAAAGGGCCTTAGTGCATTTCTTGGGCCTGTGTAGGCTTCTACCCTAAATCTGTTCTCTGAAGGGCAAACCAAGTGACCAATGGTCACCCCCGAAGCTGATGGGGTGGCCAAAGACAGCACTTTGTGATGACTGTGTATGGAGTTTGAACTGGGGCAGGTGTGTGCATGAGATCCTTCACATTGTGCCGGGTCTGAGATTCAATTTGATCTTATTTACAGAAGACATGCAGTTCCTGGGTCAGAGACAAAGGACTTTATTACTCAGCACAGCAGGTGGTGTGAGCATGAGCATATTTGCATCAGCTGTCCTTGCCCCTAAGTTCCAGGATAGGTACAGGTGGATGCTATACTCTCAGGGGATTTGTGTCACAGCTAAGGAACCCTGAACTTAGAGAACCTATTGCTTTTATAGCACGCAGGGAAGGCATTACCTCATCTGTCCAGGTTACCAGCTTCGCAAACAACACTGAGAAGTGGTCCATATAAAAAAGCCATGAGAGAACTTCCTATCTTGGCAACCCCAGCAGAACATGTGGGAGCACAAGAAGACCCAGAGAGGCTGTCTCTCCCCAGCAGGGTGGGGCAGAGCCAGGGATGGGAAGAGAACAGGAGCAGGCTATGGCCTGGGGCAGTTCTGCTCATACCTCCCCTTTGGTGAGGAACCCTGCGAAGTCCAAGAATTCTAAGTTCACACCTGGCCTTAGAGGAAGCTGGAAGGAGGAGGTGTTAGGGGCCACCTTGTGGACAGAGTTTGCCTGGCTTGGAGTCAGGCGAGGAAAAACCTTAAGATGTGTGGCATGTGGCTTCGTTTGTACTCTTTCCCCAGACTCCACAGAAGTAAGGGACGTGCTCGTCCTGGTGTCTGTCACTATTGTTATCATAAATAAGAATTCCTGGGTTTTACTCTTTCACTTTCCTCTTAGCTATAGTCCTTCTCTCTAACTCTACTTTTCTTATTCTTTAAAGTCTATCTGTGTTTCCTGGTAAAGGTCTTTCCAGCTAAGATCTTCTGGCCCTCCTGATTTGTTTGTTTGGCCCACACCACTGTGTCCATTTGCACAAATTTTGTGTATTTGCTCCCTACACACAATTATGGTCTCTGTGTGTGAGTTCTCTTCTCTTTTAGCCTGACGGTAACTGGCCGAGCCCATTCCCTAATGTACATAGAGAAGCCATCTGCGGACTGACGATGACCCAAGTTGCTCTTCTGTGGACTTTTATATTGGTTTAATTCACTTTTCTATTCTCCATTATCTCTACCTTCTGGTCACAGGAAGAATATGAGCTTTCTTTTCACGTGAAAACATTTCAAACATTAAAGGATTGTGGGGTACTAGACTAAATTCCCTAGAGAGGTTAAAAAGGCATTTTTGTGTAATTTAGTGGTAAAGTTTGAAATTCCACAGCCCCAGAAAACATTCTAGAACTCTCTCTTGTGTGTGCCTGGGCTGGTAGGTAATAATGGTATTTCACAAATACCCTCTGGTCCCTGCAAAATAAATACACCTTCTGTAACGTAGCAATTACACAGAAAGAAAAAGGAGAAAATTCATACTCTTCTTTTTTTCATTTAGGCCAGAGCCCCATGAACAACCCTCAAAACTTAAGTAAAAGATCATAAACAAATAGGTATCTACTCAAAGTTTAGGAGTTTCATCTGATATGGTTGTCTTTTGTACATGATCCACTTTAGTATTTAAAAGTCTTTGAGATAGTTCGTGATTCTCCTTAAATATCCTTATGAAATGTGTAGAGCTTGTAATTGTTAATGTTATATCCCACCACTTTTCCACCCTCCATGCAGGACTTGGAGGTAGAGCTTTTGGCTTTTGGATGCCCCCTCCCAGGCCTCAGAACTTCCCGGACACTAACTCCAGATGACTCAGGTCGGGTGGAGGGGTGGGATGCAGGTGGGATTTTTCCCCAGAAGGACATGGGTGCTCCTCTATTACATCATGAGGCCACCTGGTCTTCCCTGATTTATGTATATGTTTTTTGCTTGTGTGCACTGGATAAGTGACACTCAGATTTTTTTGAATGTACGATCATTTTGCATTTTATTTAGTACAAATGACACACCAAAGGAACACATATGTATGCACCAGACACCTAACTAATGTGAATGCTTCACAAATTAATAGTTATTTACTATATTTGATGCCCTCTGATACTGTGTATCCTATTTTATTCTGTTTCCTTTATTTATTTATTTTTTTGAGACAGTCTCACTCTGTCGCCATGGGTAGGGTGCAGTGGTGTCATCATAGCTCACTGCAGCGTCAAACTCCTGGGCTTAAGTGATCCTCCTGCTTCAGCCTCCTGAGTAGCTGGGACTATAGGCATGCGCCACGACACCTGGCTAATTTTATTTGATTCTGTTTCATTAAAAAAAAATACCAGTCACAACCCGATTGATTTCACAACCCGGTAACGGTTCATGATTTGGAACTTGGAAATGACTGCACTAGGTGCCTCCATAAGGGTGTGAAAAAGTTCCTCTTCTCTGAAGGAGGCTGATTCACACACACACCATAGCCCAGACAGTTCTATTTTTAAGTAAGGTGTGTTCCAAGGTTTGATAAAGTATGTCTACAGAGAAGGCCTGGGTTGAAGCTCCCAACACAGCAAGTAATTGGGAACCACCAATTTATTCTTTTTCCTGGGTCCTGGTTTCGGACTCCAGTGGGAAATTGGGTACCCAAATGTTTACAGTCTAACATACAATAACCATATGACTCTTCTTGCTCTGTCTTGCGCATGTGCATGCTCTCTCTCTCTTTCATAAATAAAGGAAAAAGAAGAAAACAAAATTAAACCAAATACAAAGAAAACATATGAGGCTGTTGATGCATTTCCCAGTTTTTGTAAGATTGTGTCTCATACTCTTGGATGCTTTTGAATGTTTTGCCCAATTTCCTTTGATATGCCTCCCAAGATACAGGGTGATGGTTTATTTTGAGCAAGGCTGGCAGCTGCCTTCGACTGCTCTTTTGCAAGCAACTGTGTGAGGATAGCCACTACATTTATTTTTATATCTCACCACAGGACAAAATCCACGTTTTCAATCAAGTGTTGGACACTCCAATTTAACAAGTTGTGAAAAATCTGTTGGCCCAGATAAACGTATGCTAAGAGTATTCTTTTCTCTAAATGAAGATTTTGCTCCCGGAAGCCCAAAAATTCATTAAGCCATAATTAGCTGTGATCACTGATGATTTAAAATACAATAATAAAGAGGAACTTTATACTGAGCTTTGAAGACACCATTGGATGTGTCCTATGGTTGACTTTTTATAGCTTTAGTTTTGAAATAACTTTCCTATTTCATGTGCTGGCTGCCTTTTCTCTACCCAGCCCTCACACAAGCAGGGTGGGGGCTGTCTTCCAAGTTCCCAATGCTACAGGCAGTGACATCTGTCTCTGTGGCCTCAGAGGAAGTGCCACATCATCTCAAACCAACATAACAGTTATGAAGTCACAGGCTTTCCCATAAAAAGGGCTGGCTTCTTCTGTCATCTGAAAAAAGACAGAAAGCGCTCTTCGAAGATATATTTGCTGCTACCAACCCAGAGTACCCTAGCAGGGGCAATTCTCTCATTATTTTATTAGCTGATGTGGTCAAGGGAATTCATTTTGATTAGCTGCCTGAGCTCAGAATATAAGTAATTTGATTAAAGGCACATAGCAGTAGTACTTAGATCTAAGCTTGGGTTTCTCTGCCTTCAGAGCCTATCCTCCTGTTCTGGTACACACGCACCAGTTTAGCAATCCTAAAGCCATCTCTCAGGCTTTGATGGTGTCTGACAGGAGGACAGGTCTTATGTTTTTCATTTTTCCAAATAAAGCCCAGGTTTGATTTCCTGATACCTGAAGTAGGGCAAAGAATACCCTCGATTCTTTTATCTATTATCTTTCTGCATTTTAATCTTGGTATATCACGAGATACACCACAAAAAGTTTATTTGCTCTATGGTTTTTATTTGTATCATTATTACTGAAATTTTGTTAGTATGCATCTCATTGCCATTGGAATGGGTTTTATTGTGGCTCTTTATTTGTGCCTAGGCTTTATTATGGCTCTTCCACCTGCAGCTTAGTCCCTTTTAGTAGTAACATTTTCATATCTAACAATGGACGTATCTCTCGATTGGGCTTTTGTGAATATGATTTTTATCATGTGATGTTAATGTCACCGGATTTAAGAAAAATCTACTTAACTAAGATGTGTTTTGTTATCATATTTATTAGGTTATAGACTAGGGTATACTGCTGTACCATGTTGGAAAGTACACAAGCTATGGAGGCAGACAGGTTTTGGTGTACATCTTAGGTCTTCTACTTACTATTTATGTGACTTTGAGACAATTACTTAGTATTTTAGTATATGCAGTTCCTAGAACTCAATCAATGGGCACATGATCCTCTATCATTGTTAATGTTCTTTCCCTATGTGTTGTATTAATGTGTATGAATTTCCCGAACTCTATTGGATCATAGAAATCTTTTTAGGTTTTTGGGATGAATGAGTTAATCCACTTTCCCCTGGTAAAATGCTTCGTGTTGCTGATGGGGGGGGCTTTCGGAGTGTTGTCATTTCCACCATCAGTTCAGTTTACTTTCTCCAACCCAAGTAGGAGAAGCAACAGCAAACAGCACATTATTAGTCACTGTTGCTTTCCACCAAAATTTCAAACTAAGAATATGTATTTTAAACTACATGTTTGCTCATCTTAAAGAGTTGGATTATAAACTGTTAGAAATCAGAGACCATTAAACAACCACTTTCATTTGCAGTGGATTCAGAATATAATCATCTTTGAGTTTGGAGAGGATGTGTCCATGAATGCCAAGTAAAGTGCCATACGGTTAGTAATGATGAAGCCTTCCCAGCTTTCTCCAGCCAGACTCAAATGGTTCTTCTTCCAAACTTGTGTAGCGCTTTGCACCTGTAACCGGGGGTAGGAGGATTCCAATTTGAGCCTAAGGTATTCTGTCAGTGGGCTTTAGGTATATCTGGCCTGCTAGAATCTGTCTTCAGGAGAGACCAGGGAACCTCCTGGGAGACTATTCATCCTGGGGAAGCGGGTACCAGACCCAGCGACCTCAACCAGAAACTGGAAGGGAGGAGTGTTTCTGAGTATTGTGTGGAATTTATTTTCTTGGCCATTCATGACCTAAAGACCAGGCAAGGAGGAGGAGGTGGGCAGGGAGGAAGTATGGGATGGTTGTAGGTAAATAGGGACTGTTGGTAAAAAATGGAAGTGGTAGTTTCACTTTCAAAACACCTTAAGAATTTGGAGCAAAAGTAGCATGATGTTGGTGCCATCTGGGAAGGTACCATCTAAATGAAGGCTGGATGGAGAAATGTTGCCCACTCGTGCACAGAGCACAGCTAAACTTCAGCACCTTGAGGCCACCAGCACACAGGCAGCCGGAGCACCCCGGAGAAAGCAGAGATGCTACAAGCCTTCAGCAAAGGTGGCAGCCATCACTTAAAGAAATAGCTCTTCAGCAGGCCGGGTGAGCAGGGAGGCCACTTCTCATAGCTTAGCAGGTGGCAAAGCACCACTAATCAACTGGTGCCACGGAAGGTGGCCAGCGTACGAGAGGAAAGGGTTTGTGCTGTGTATTCTTATCTGTGGACTCACCCTGACATCTGCCCAGGACTCCTGTAAATACCAGCAGGGAGAACCCAGTGAGGGCTTTGGGGCTGGCATTACAGATGGCAGTCCATCAAATATGTGCTACAGCCAGCAAAATCTCAGCTCTGTGAGAACGCATCACACTCAGGAAGCGGCTGTGCGGTAGATCACTCAGCTCTCAATTTTGAAAAGGCAGTCATGCTGGTGGGTAGGAAGAGGTGGTCTGGGGAAGTCCTGGGAAAAGAGATAAGAAGCTTGGTGGGGAAGAAAAGGTGCTACATCATAGAACCATTTAGAGCAAACCATTTCCTTAAGTAGGGTTTACAGTAATCATGCCGTCAGTATTTCTCAGCCTTAAGTAACATACAGAATGCTTTTAAAGAATATGGTACTTGAATATATATAAATATAAACCAGATCTAAACTACATGTGATCATACTTCTACATAACCACAAACAAAGAATGTACAAGTACAAAAAAGAACTCCATGTTAAATAGAGTTTAAATTAATGATACTAACTAATGGGATGAATGATTTTGTGTTGCTTAAATTGAAATCACTGTACCAGGCAAAAATGTGGTGTAGATGGAACCACAGAGGAGGAGAAACAAGCTATCAGTGAGAGAGAATTGTTCTGTGCACAAATGATTTGCTGATGGTTTCCAGTGAACTTGGGGCTTGCTAACATTATTACATCACAGCATGAATTTTCTGAAAATCCTTGAGACCCAAGAAAAAGCATCTGCTCATAAAATCTTTCCACTTTGTGGTATACACTGGGCTTGGGGATGAGGGGTGAGGGCGGGGAAGTGGCCACTGTTTCCACTGCTCACACAAGATTCATCCTGGTACACTAAGTCAAGAGGGTGTGTTGTCAGGTCCTTTTCTGTGCCTTGCAACATTCAGAATCTGCAAAGGCTTTTACCATCTGCTTTTTCTGTATCCTGATGTCATACAGAACAGAGTGTATAAGACTATTCTCATCCTCAAACCTTTCCCTTTTAAGGGGATGCACACTTGTCCAATTTTAGGGATAAAACAGCTCTTTTTTTGCTCCTGCTCTCTGTCTTTTCCTGGAGAAAGGAATCAGAGGATGGTATTAAAGGATGGTTTCCAAGATCCCTGGCTCAGGGCGTGAGGGTCCAATTAAGCAGGCATCTTTGCTTTTTCATATTTTGGCTTTGTTTCTGACTGCAGAGGTGCTGCAAGCCTTCAAGAACCACAGGTTTGAGGTGCAGGTGGCTGTTTGCCTCCCTGCCCCAGACAGAGCTGTTCTTGATCTCTCCCTCTCTCTTCCAATCTGCCTCTGAATGCCTGGCGCTCAGTGACACTGCTGCCCTTTCCAATCACAGCTTCCAGCTCTGGCGACTTCTTCAGTTGTTCTCTGCTGGCCATTTGCTTTTTTCCTTTCTTATATTTTTGTCAATGTTTCTCATCTCAAGAAATAAGTTTAAGTTCACCATGGTCTTAGTCTATTTGGGCTGCTATGACAAAATAACATAAACTGGGTGGCTTATAAAACAACAGAAATCTATTGCTCACAGTTCTGGAGGCTGTGAAGTTCAAGATCAAGGTGCTGGCAGATTGGGTGTCTGGTGAAGGCCCACTTTCTGGCTCCTAGAAGGCATCTTCTTGCTGTGTCCTCACATGGTGGAAGGGAAGAACTCTTGTCTTTTCAGCGTCTTTGTAAGGGCACCAATCCTGTTCATGAGGGCTCCACTCTCGTGACTTAATCATCTCCCAAAGTCCCCACCTGTTAATACCATCACATTGGGGGCCAGGTTTCAACATATGAATTTTGGGCAGACACAAACATTCAGACTATAGCCACCATCCAATCAGAGTGTCCCTTTTTCTTTGTTCTCAATGGCTGACAAACAAGGCGTGGCCTGTCGGGGATATTGTGGGAGCATTCACCTGTTACTTAGAGCAGTGCAAGAACAGGACAAGCTGTCAGAGTGTTAAGGCTGACTCTGAGCCCCAGCGAGCTCTGTGACAATGGTGCTGGAAGGTACTGGTGTCCGTATCTTCTCCCAGAGGAAACTGTACCTCCGTGCTCTGTTCGAATGGAGGCACACAGTCACAGCAGCCTTCCTGGCACACAAGGGAGATCATCAAAAGCATCTTTTATCTCTTGGGCTCCCTTCATGGCTGTTTTTTGTTATCCTTGGCAGAACCCTCCTTCAGCAACTCCAGAAGCTCCAGACTTTGGTGATGGGCAAGGTTTCTCGCACCTGCAAGTTAGCTGGCACGCAGACTGGCACCTGCCTTATGGTGAGTTCCCCAGAGGGACAGCATGGTCACTGCCCCAGGCCCAGTCCCCTGTCTCCAGTCTCTCTCGGCTTGCCAAGGCCAAGTGCTGTGCAGTTGGAGAAACCACACAGCTCGTCCCGAGCTGTTCCTCTGTAAGACATGCCAGTGACATGACCTGTGGGCGCCAACTGCTGGCCTGACAGAGGGGAGTCTGTCTCCCCAGTCCCAGGTGTCCCAGGTCTAAAGCTTTGCCCTGTGGAGCCTGGAATCCACAGCTCCCCGTGTTCTCTCTTCCCGCTCCAGGTCGTGGTGCTGTGCTTTGCTGTCGCCTTTGGCAGCTTCTTTCAGGGCTACGGACCCTATCCCTCTGCCACCAAGATGGCTCTGCCCAGCCAGCATTCCATGCCGGAGCCATACACAGCCTCTGTTGGTAAGACAGTGCTCGGCAACTTGGGAAGTGTCTTGTTTTGTTTCTTTAGAGCTGGGTTTCTCAGCTTTCTGAAAGAAATCTTACGTGAAAATCCAATTTTTAAAAAGTGGTAAACATGGAGCTTCTCCATTGGAAGGGAAGGGGAGATGTGAGGGTTCTGGTGCCTGGCTGCTGCCTGCCCCTTGGGCCCCTCATCCACTGGGCTCAGGCATCACGAGGAATTCTCTAGAGCTTGACAGAGCACAGTGTGCAAACTGCTATTCTAGATTGTGTTCTCTGACACATTCTGATGTCCCCTTTTTGCGTTTTGATCAGGGGGAGGGAAGTAGATGAGGCTGGGGGGAAGAGGAGTAAGCTTCCCATGACATTTTAAGAGAACCTCTGTGTTTCTGCCTCCACTGAGTGGAATTGCATGTGACCATAGTAAGAGTTTGTAAAATGAAATTAAAGAATCGGTCTGTTTTACAAAACATTATGACCAAGACTGAGAGAATTTGGGGATTCAGGTGTTAGGCAAGAAGTGTAGGATGTTCTCACCTAGATCGATTATCTAAGTATATAGGAAACAAAGGGGTGGCGATTTTACACATCTGCTAATAAGAACAAGCATGGAGTTAGGGGTTGTGGAATTCTCCCCTTACCCAAGGTTTTACTTTCTGTGGTTTCAGTTACCCAAGGCCCCAAAATAGGTGGGTATGGTACAATAAGAAATTTTGAGAGAGAGAGACCACATTCATATAACTTTTATTACAGGGTATTGTTAGAATTATTCTATTTTATTATTAGTTATTGTTGTTAATTGCTTACTGTGCCTAATTCATAAGCTAAATTTTATCATAGTTATGGATGTATAGGAAAAACCATAGTATATATAGGGTTCGGTACTATCCGAGGTTTCAGGCATCTGCTGGAGGCCTTGGAACATATCCCTGTGGATAAGGGAAGACCACTGCATTGGATTTAGGATAGGGACAATATTGCCATTCTGAAATGTCTGTGGTCTTCACCAGCAGGTGTATCCTTGCCAGGTAAATGGCAGAAGTGCTAGCATTCCAGTCAAATAATTTCAGTGGCCTGTTGGGAAATTCTTTTTTCCCCAAGGGCGTATATCTCTAAATTTAATTGGAAGGCAATGAAAGCATAGTTTCTATGTTGTATAAAATTGCTACAGAGCCATCTAGCTGTGTGACTATCATATAAAACAAAAGAGACTGTCTCCGTCCTTTGATTTATGGCTTTGGCTTTATGGCTCTGTGTCTTCTTTCCAGTTTCTAAATGAAAATGCCTCATCTCCCTGCAAGACCTACTCACTGGGGATGCTTTCTTTTAGCTGGGTGTGGACATCTCCAAGTATTTGACTCCTGTTCTCCATAAATTGTTTTCCTTAGATGTTTATGGGTAGGGAAATGGGGAGAGTTTCATTTTCAAAGCAGTGGGGGTGGTAGTTTGCTTGGTGTTTATTTGCTTTTCTGTTGTTCTTCCAGCACTGTATAATTGGTATAATTTTTTAATGTACAAACTTTGAAACCCTGATGCCTATATAGAAAGCCAAATCCAGTTGGCATCTTCAGTCCTGGGCAAAAAGAACACGACTTGTCATCAGCTGCCAGTCCTGAGCATCTGGAGTGAGGGGATGTGCTGGACCACTGTGTTCTTTTGCTAACACCTTGTTACTTTGCTCTGTTCTCAGTGAGATCCAGGAACCTGCTGATCTATGAGGAACATTCTCCCCCAGAGGAGCCGTCTAGCCCAGCCTCGGCTGGGGAGCTTGGGCACTGGGATAGAGGCTCCTCCCTGCTCAGGGTGTCAGGGCTGGAGCCCAGGCCGGGTGTGCATCTTCCTCATCTCATTATCTCGAATGAGACCAGCCTGGATAAGTCGGTGCTTTTGGAGCTGCAACAGCACCTGTGAGTCATATAGATACAGATTCAACTCCTTTAGTGCCCTGATGGTGGGTTATGAGTCAGCAACCTGGAATGTAGGGTACAGGCTTTCCCATAGGCCTAGTCTAGTCCTGCTCTCTCAGGATCTATTTCTAGGACCTGGTACTGAGGAGAGTCTGTTGCTGGCCAACAGCTGCCCTGAGCAGAGACGGGGAAAAGACCCAGGATGAGCTCCCCCAGGCCTGCTGCATCAGTGGAAAGCTGGTGTTAGCAGGGTGCTTGCTATGCAAATGCAGATTCAAGACATGTTCTCTAGCTTCCTTCCAATTAGAGAATAAATATACATTATACTATATGTCAATATATATTTATGACTTATATGTAAATACACACATGTTAATTATAACAATATACTTACATATTTATATTGAAGGTCACTGTGAGAGGTACATGTTTCCATATTGAACAGAACCTATTTTTGGCTCCAATTCTCCATGAGTTGTTTCTCTTAGATAGTTATGGGGAAATC
The DNA here is from genome assembly GCA_023783475.1 of Daubentonia madagascariensis. Classification (NCBI taxonomy): domain Eukaryota; kingdom Metazoa; phylum Chordata; class Mammalia; order Primates; family Daubentoniidae; genus Daubentonia; species Daubentonia madagascariensis. The sequence continues at coordinate 17,080,778 of JAKFHU010001569.1, forward strand.
CTTTTGTAAACGTAAGGGCTTATATGACTACAAGGTATTGTAATTGTGGTTGGGGAAGTCCCTGGGTGTGCCAGTCAGCATGGGAAGGAGGGTCTGCGTGCACATTCCTAGTGATGTGTGTTGTGGTTGGGGATTTAGCTGGACTGTGCTCCGCTGCCTCGCAGAAATGACACTGTTCCAGGGTAAGTGGGAAAGATTTTGGTTCAGATTCTTCAGCTTTCTTCCCCTAACCCTGCAGGGAAGGGTCATAATTATATACTTTTGTATGTGTACATTATACATGTATATTTAACATTTACTAGTGCTTACTATTTTAAGCACTCTATAGATGTGTTGCAGCTTGAGTATCTTTTATCCAATATGCTTGGGACCAGAAGCCTTTCAGATTTTGGATTTTTTTGGACTTTGAAATATTCACATTATACTTATCAGTTAAGCACCCTTAATCCAAAAATCTAAAATGCTTCAGTGAGCATTTCCTTTGACTGGCATATTGGTGCTCAGAAAGTTTTGGTTTCATTTCAGATTTCGGATTTTTGGACTGAGAATACTCAACTGGTATCACATAAATTCTTTTAACTACCCCAAGTGGTGAGGCATTATTATTATTCCTATTATAGAAAAAGTCTGGAGCTGCAGAGGCTACAGAAGACTGTGCTGCTTGGCTACTTGGCTCATGGCACAAATTTTTCTCGTCTTAGCTCAGCTGTTCAAGGCCCCTTTCAAATCCCCCTTGTTCTGTGATGTCTCCCAGATAACAAAGCCTCCTGGCCCTCCTCTGAATGCCTAGAGACTTTCTAGGTTGTTACATAGTTTCATAATGTATTTATTTTTTGTTATAGATTTATTGTTATTTCAAATTAGTTCATTGTTAAAAATCTTTGTCTGGATTATTAACTCTTTTAGACCAGGGATCAGCTCTCATCCTTTTATGTCCTCCTTCCCAGAGTTTAGCACAGGGCTAAACATCTTTAGTAAATACAACAATTTAATGCAATTCATAAGAAATCAGTACAAGCCACCATGTTATCCTCTGGATTGCAATGCCTGCTTTTGGGTGGGGATGAAGGTAGGAATGTGGATGAGTGGATAGGCTGATAGAGGGGGACTTTGGGAACAGAGAACTGCTCCTAGGAGGGAAAAGGACAAGAAACGTGCCTGGGCCAGCCCACCAAGTTGCAGTCATCCAGTGATTGTATCACACTACAAAGCACGAGAATTGTAGTTAACGGTTGGTGGCTAATACTTCTTCTTTTTCCTTTCAATGCCTTCACAGGGTCAGCGCCAAATTGGAGGGGAATGAAACACTAAAAGTTGTAGAACTCGACAGAAGAGTGAACACCACCTTCTAAAGAGGCTCTCTGCCCCGCCTTCCCTTAACTCTACTTTTACATCTTCAAACCACCTTTGTCATAAGCTTTTCCTCTTTGCCACTGGATCTTGACGAAGACATGGATGAGCGTTAGTGGCTTCAGATGGGAGGCCAGCCTGGGATTTCCCCTGCAGTGAGAGAGCACCTTCCCCCCCAGTCCATGCCCCTCCGTGCAGAAGGGAGCCCGCGTCCCTCCCTCCCTTGCTCTTACTGCCATGGGAAATTTATTTTAGGGGTGCGGGTGGGACAAGCAGGCTTGTTTCCACCAACAGTGCCAAAAAGATACTGCCTGATTCACACCTGTGAGGTGCGACCCCCTCTTTGAAGAAGAAACGACTCTTATTCAATCGAGACCCCAGATGCTAGCCACAAAAATGCCATGATGCCTGTTGGGATTTGGCAAAGCACTGACTCATGTCCTCCCTTGCTCACGGCGGGGTCTCTGCCCACTCTGCCCCCTCGGAGCCCCTGCCGGATGGTCCCCTGTACCGGCACTGGCAGGCGAGGGCTCCCCTTCACGTTCTCAGGCCGCACGTGCAATGCCTGAGGGATCAGGCTTTTCTACTCCAGGCAAACCTGCCCCATCTCGTTGCTTATAGGACCTCCCGTAACCTGGTCCCCACACACCCATAGTTTTGCCTCCCCAGCTTCTCCTCCCCGTGTGTAAATAGTATTTATTAGCTTGATGAGGCTTCTCGCTGGCATCCACACTGAAGAGATTCCAGGCCTCCCTTCAAGCCAGCAAAGCCTTCTGCTGGCCTGTGGAGCTAGGAGGGCACCCTGGGCTCTAGGATCCCCGATCTTTCCAGACAATGTTTTGTTTCCTTTCTTTCTTTTTTTTTTTTTCTTTTTCACTGGAGGCTTGTAAAATAATTACTATTGAGAAATCCCCTGGGGCATGTGTCTGCCTCTACGATGAGCTCAGAGGAAAAGCTAGAGCAACACCTTGCTCGGGTCCGTGGCTCTGTGGCCAAATGCTTTCTCTATCCTGTTTCCACGACAGAGAAGGGAAGCCCTGTCCCTGACGACAGGCATTTCGGACAACCTTGCTGGCTTGTCTTTCCACACCTGCCCAGCCCCCTCCTCCCTCTGTACCTCCACTCTGTCCTCCTCTTCCCCCGCCTCAACAGAGGGGGCCGGAGTGGGTGACATTTGTGTATCTACATTGTGACCTTTTATAGTCATGTTTGGCTACTTTGCAGCTCACCCAAAGAGATACAACCTAACCCCCAACCTACCTTTATTTTTTTTAATGATTAAAAGTAACTTTTGTAGTTTAAACCAATCTTTCCTCTTTCATACAAATTAAGAAATGGAAATTGCTTCTTTGTTGTATAATGTAGAACGCCCCCTCCTTAAGTACTTTTTCCTAGCTTGTAAAAGATTTTGTGTAGGAAATTTGCTTACATTTTGTATTTTATTTTTAGTAGCAGCTGAAATGCCTTTAGTTTTAGCTTCTCCCTCTCTCTGTCTCTCTCTCTCTCCCTCCCTGCCTCCCTCCCTCCCTCCCTCTCGTGTTATCTACATTGTCATTGGCGCCTGTACTTATAGGGATTAAGCCTACACCCGGCCTTCTATTCCATATCAGATACAGGATTTGGTGTCATTAACATTTGTCGTCATACCTCATAAGTGGATCCCTGCTTTGTCTGCGTAGGTCCATTTGGGGCTCACTGTGAGTGATTCCTTGCTCTCCCTACTGTGATGATGGACAGGGTTCCAGACTGGGAGGTGGCCAAGGTCATCTTGCCATGTGTGAAAGCAGGATTGGGACCGCCATGGTCCTGGCAGCCCGGCTGTCTAGATGGTTCTCAGTGTCCCTTATATTGGCCAGGGCAGGCGGAGACTGGGCTGTGCAGGAGGAGGGGTTGCTCGAGTGCTCTGCTGCTTTCTCTCTGCTGCACTCTGCAGCTCTAGATCCTCCTGGGCCTGGCTGGTGTCTGGTAACCATGGGCCACCACTGACCCTCTCTTTTAAAATGCCATGTCATTATCAGACATAGGCAGCCTGTGGGGCCCTAAGAAGGTGAAACGATAGAATTAACTCAAGTAATGTTTGGGCAATGAGAGACGAAGAAAGTTTCATATTTAAGGGCAGAATGGAGAGAACGGGCCAGCCCGTGCACCTGCTATAATGGAACCAGATTGGGTTTTTAAGGCTCCCGAATATAGCCAGAGTAGAAAACCTACTCTTCTGAATGAGGAAGGAGAAGAAAAAGCACTACCCTTGTCCTTAGTGCTTTGAGGATTTTCTTTTCCCCCCTACTCTACTCACCCTTGCTTGACATCACTCTCTCCAGACCTCTGAACAGTAGGGTTCTTTCTCTGGGAAACTGTCCTTCCAGAACAGAATCTGTATCTAGAGACATGAGACATTTAGCCAGAGAGCTCAAATGGCTCTTTTAAAGGAATCCCAAGAACCAACATTGCTGCTCTTTGAGAAAAACCTCTGCCCTCCACTCCTTGCTTGAGCGAGTAAAGGGAACGAACAGTTGTCCCTTTAGGAGGACAAAATGAGGTCAACAGGACACAGAAGGGTTGGATAACACCAGATTGGTTCCAAATAATTAATGGATGTGTGAACATTTTCTGTTCAAGAGTTAAGCCCGGAATATCAGTGGATTTGTTTTCCCCACTGAGTAGCCCCATAAACTAGTTATTAATTCATGTCAGCTCTGAAGGTTTCAAATAGTGGCAAGCATTGGTGACTGAATTTATGTTTTGATAAATATAGCACTGTTAGAGCAACCATAACCCATAAAGAATAAATCTGTTAATTATATTTTGCATCATGTAAATAGGTTTTCCTCTTCCCTTTCTTTACTTACACTAGAAAAGGAAATGTCTTGCAAAGATTCAGAGAACAACTAATTTTTCACTGGATGAGACCTGAGTAACCCAGACCCCCCAGCGTGGTTCTTTTCACAGCTCTTGACTTTGCACTTAAAAAGGGATATTGTAAATGATAGGCCTCCGTGCCAATTTTAAGAAAGAATTTCTGTGAAGTGTTAGGACTCTGGAGTCTAGCTCACATAACGACAGTGTTATATAAAAACCTGACAGCCGAACTAGGTTGCTCCTTTTTGGCAGGGGGTGGGGATGAGATTTGACACCAATATAGGCAAAATTAGGTAACGTTTTGGTTAATATAAATGATTTTGATTTGGAGACCTAATTTGTAGATTGTGAAAGCAGGTTTTGGTTCAATGTATTTACAAACCAACCATAAATACCATGTTTTTTCCTTCTTAAATCTCTCGGTTCAGCTTGGATGCCAAAAGGTAGCTGTGAATCCTATGTGCCCATAAAGTGGGAGTGTTGAATTGATTCTTCTTTATTCTGGCAGTGAGTCAGTGTCTGGCATTTTTGTCGTAAGTGTTTTATTAAAATTCTCTTTCAGCGTTTCACGGCCCCTCCCTCCCATGCCCTTAGACCAAGCAAAAGCATAAAGGCAGAATCAGAGGCCTCTGCAGGCCAGCTTCTTGGAACACACATGTCATACGAGGGGTGAATTTGAGCATAATTCAGAAAGGGAGACACCCCACCCCCAGTTGAGGAATGGACCGCCCTTGCTGGTCTTGCCAGCACAGGTAGACTTGGGATACAAAAGTCTTTCCACCTCCCCCGCCTCTGCCACAAGTCACTAATTTGGCTCTGTTGAGTCCAGTCTTTGAGAAACCTGAATTAAAAACTCCAGCACTTCTGCTTGCTGGGCTGGCAGGACCTGTGAAGCCATTGGCAGGTAGTGCCCTAGCGAGAGTCATTTTATTAATATTTAACCGCTTTCAGCTGAGGCAATTAGTAGACATGTGATAGGATAAGCCCCACCGGGAGGGCAGTTGCAGGAGTGGGGGGCGTGGAATGGAGCTGTGAAGGTGCAAGAGATAGGTTTTAGAGTTTGCATTCATTGGTTTGTTCACTCCTCCTAGGGTTTTTCAGTTTTATTAAGGAAGAGTGCTGCCTGCGGCCCTGGGGAACACTGAGGAATAGGAGAGACTGGGGAAACTTGATTAACAGTAGTTATTCAAAAGACCCAAGTGCTAGCTAGGTGTCCCTCTCCCTCTCTCTCTGCCTCCCTTTCTCTCTGTCTCTCTCTCTCTCTCTCTCTCTCTCACACACACACACACACACACACACACACACACACACACATTCCTCCCTTGTCTTAGATACTCATTTGTGCCTTGAATGTGCCTTACATATGAATCCAGGATGACTGAGGAATCCCTTGTCCCTGGGAGATTTTATATATAGCCTTATAGTATTAGATCGCAATAGGTGTAGGGAGTGGGGGAAAGGACTTTTTTCAAAGCCTCAAAAATGGTTTTCTAAAAGTGAGCCACTATCAGATTTGCTCATCGGGAGAAAAGAAATAGTGTTATGTCCATTAGGAAAATCCCATTTTGTAGGGGTGCAATTACATCAAAAAATGGCCAGCCAGGATTAAAGGTATTAGAAATCCTCATAGCAGGACATTTTCTCAGTGCAAAGGAACCTGGCCCATTTGAGGGTAAATGTTCCATGCCTCCGTGGCCGAAGGGTCAGCACTTAACACAGGGAAAAACTAGGTGGCGTTTCGTTTTGTTATTTTGGGCAACATAAAATTCAGGAATGCTTTATTTTGTCGTGGTTTCTAGAAAAGAAGGGAAATAGTATTTCTTGAGTGCTTACTAAGGTGTTGGGTGCTGTACTAAGTTTAAAGTCAATTTTATAGATACAGAAAACAAGGGTGACAATTTACTATGAGGTGGATAAAGAACTAAGTAATACAGGAAGTACACCAATTTGGGATTAGGTTGAGCAGATTTCTTTGTGAACACACTGTAAACTTTTAAGGTTCTCCGGGTAGGAATCACAGCATCTGCCCCCTGCAATGGTCCCGCTGTGCAATGTTCATTTCTTCACCTCATGCTGGAGCTATCCACCAGATGTCCACCTCCAGTCTTTTTGTTCCAATCTTCTGTGAGTTCCAGCTAGCAGGCTTTACAACATCTGGGAAAAGGGAAACCAGGGGCTTTAGCTCTATTTCTCTGTTCCCATCCTTTGTTCACCAGCTGGGTGAGAACATGAACTTTTTGCACCATGGACCCACAGCCTACACTACTTAGGAAATCTCCCTTTTAGATAAAATGCTTTCTGAGTCTATAAAAAATACCAGCACTCTTTGACAAACTGTGAGTGACCCTTTTTAAACAATGCTGAGCAGACTATAATCAACAGTGAGCTTTAAGTCTATGCTGACAGCTGGGCTTTCCTCTCTTTTGTAATGGGCTATATAGACCAGCAGTGTTTAAATCTAAATACATGGTGAGTCTATTATCTGTCCTATTGCATTGTTTTTTATGGCTTTTATGCTTTATCATAGCTAAGTAAATACCAAAAAAAAAATGCTTGTAGGATACTTGTACTTAGTTTGAAAAAAAAATTGAAATTGTTATGCTTTTGTATTTCCATTTCTTGCAAATAAATATTTTTCTTAAATAGTAAAATGTTGCCCAGTCTTTATAATCCTGGTAATCTGGTTTTAAAAGCATTTTGTTTTTTTTCTGAGCATGAGTTTGTGTGTGTGTGCCTACCCATCCTTTCCTGGTTATCTAGTCAGACAGAAAGGAGAGCCTCAAACCAGCAGTTGCTGTTCTCCATAGTACTGAATCCAAGTCTCAGTTGGAGGAATACTGAGAAATGTAATTGTTTTTTCAGGCAGTCACAGGAAGAAAAACAGTATTCTCTAGAGATGTATGCAGCCGGACTGCTATTTTTGTTGTCTCCTCCAACTATTCCCTAACTAGATTTCAAAAGTCTATGGATTTGATTTTGTTTTTCCCATCTCTGGATGCTTGAGAAAGATCCTTTGGACTTGAGCCAGAGAGGAATGATCCTTCTTCATATGAACAGTTGCAAAGGATGTCTAACACAGATTCATGCTCCAGAAATTCTGATGAAGTGGTTGATAAAGGTCAACGCACTCAAGCAGAATAACCTTCATTCCGTTGCAGTCTCTTGATCCAAATGTAACTGTCTCCACTCAGATTGGGGGCTTCGTTTAGTCTCAGAAAGAGTGCCTCCGGATGTTAGAGACTAAGGCCGTGGACTGTGCTTACCTGGAAAAACAAAACTTTTTCTTTTTCTCCTTAGCAGCATGCCCAACCCTGTTTTGGCCCTGAGGATGCATTAATCTGCCACATCCTTACCCCTCTGAGTATCTTGACTTCTCTTCTGTTCCTACACAGGGGCCTTTCCCTGCAGAGGCTTTTAGTAACATATCCTCCCTGTTTTTTATACTGGAAGCCTCCTCGCAATGTGCTGGTATCTTTCTGGTGATTGGGGGGGGGGTAGCAAATACTCCCTAATTTTAGAATGTTCTATATTAATCATGCCTTTCCATTTTCTATTTTTTTCTTTCTTTCTTTCTTTTTTTTTTTTTTTTGAGACAGAGTCTCACTCTGTCACCCCGGCTGCAGTGCAGTGGCGTCATCATAGCTCACTGCAACCTCCAACTCCCTGGGGCTCAAGCAATCCTGCTGCCTCAGCCTCCTGAGTAGCTGGGACTACAGGTGTGCGCCACCATGCCCGGCTAATTTCCTAGCTAAGTTTTCTATTTTCTGTAGAGACGGGGTTTCACTCTTGCTCAGGCTGGTCTCAAACTCCTGGCCTCAAGCGATCCTCCTGCCTCAGCCTCCCGGAGTGCTGGGATTATAGGCATGAGCCACTTCCTGTATTTCTAATGTTTTGATGTCTAGGGTCTTGCTCACCCTGGAGGGACTGTCTCTGCCAGGGCTGGCCAATTCCCAGCCTACAAGCACGCCTTTCATATGCAAACCAACCGATCCAGAGCCCATATGCCAGCCACCTCCTTTCCCTCATGGGCATCTGGGGTTTCACAGATAGGCTGACTGCGACTTAGGTTAATATAACACAGGTCCATTACCTCATTTCACCCCAGTCGTCACTTTGGCTCCAGAGAGGAAAAATGAGACCTACAGAGAGCAGTGCGGCTTGTTCATGGCAAAGGAAACAGATGTCTGAAGTCCTAGCCCTATGCCCAGATTCCAGGTTGAGTCATACCTGGTACCTCTGAGAATGAGAGCCACAGAGGCAGAGAAACACCGGGATACAGCGGGAGGAAAACCAAATGGGGTTCAGGAGACAGCAGTTTGTGGGTTCCTGCATCAGATACACCACTAACTTGCTGGCCTTGCGGGAGAGGGAGACACTTATGGAGTGCCTACTGTGTACCAGGTGGTTTTCATATATTACCTATGATCTTATTTAATTCCTCCAAAAACTGTATGGAGGCTATGTAATTACTCTCTTTCATAGTTGAGAAAACTGGGGTTCACAAAGAGTAAGAAAGTTACTCAAGGCCATACAGCAAATCAGCTACAGGTGAGAGGTTTGAGTCCTAGGCTGACTCCAAGTCCGTCGTCTTTAAACTATGTTCTGCTGGGTTTTAGGGTCTGAAGATTTGTTCCTGTAAAAATAAAGCAGTTAGCCTAGATCAGAGGTTGCAAACCTGTGGCTCATGCACAGATGTTTCCGGTTTGGTCTCATGATGTTTCAAGCATTTTAAAATTATAGGTTAACCTTCCAACATGCGAGTTTTTCATAAAATTCCAGATTTCCATCTTCCCTTGAAAGACTGGGAGACTCAGCAACTTCAGGGCCTAGGTGGTTGTGGCTGCTTGGATGGTGTAGTCACTTCTGGTGGCTACATTTCCCCACACACTTCCTCACTCGTTCCTGGCACTTACCTGGTCCTCTGTCATCTGAATTCACCTCCTCTGGACTAGTTGGTGGCTGACTTTCTGGGAGTCATGAGAAAGAGAATAAAGGAAAAGGGCCTGTATTGGTGGTGGCACTAAGAGGTGGGGAGGGTGGTTAGTTTCATCCTAGAGACAGGAAATGCAAGGCCTGAGCAGGGAGGCAGCAGGCTTTGAGCTGTGGAGGGATCTGCACACTGACTGTACTTCTTTTCGCTATATGAAAAAAAATTGCAGTCTTGGTCTGGTCTTCATACTCCCAGAGATAAATCTTCATTAACCTCAAAAATTATATTAAAAAATCTTAATGATACCACTTTGTATAAGACCTTGTGCCTTATGTCAAGTCCGTTTGTATGTTATTTGTCATCCCTGACCCTCCGATGGAATTTTGTTCATTCATGAAGTGAATTGTTTTGCAAGATGCCGATGTCATGCGCTTTTTCTCAGGATTCTTAGGGTTGAGTTTTAACCAGGATCTGAGACCCTCTCAAAGACACCCGTCTATACAGAGAGGGAAGGAGGAAGACGGCTCATCTCAGTCCGTTCCTACAAAATAGTCCAAGTCACCATTTGAAAGTCTCCTTACACTTGATCAGTCATTATTTGACGGGGCTGGGCAGGTTGCACAAGTTGATGTTGTCTTCCAAGGAGCACAGCTGTTGCTAGATATTTTGGCAATTTTAAAGAAGAGTTCTGGCCCCATCAGGAGCCCCTGTGTTCTCCTCCTCCCTCTATGCTGTTGTTTTTAGATGGAGGGACAAAAATATCCATTGAGGAATACCATGAAAGCTGCCAGGGAGGCTGTTGTGCTGTTCTCCGAGAAGTCTGTTTCAAAATGTTTAATGTTTCTTAAGTGAAAAGAATTTGGGAATCGGGGCTGCCAGAGAGTTCATAACTAACGTCCTCCCCAGTCTCACTGCAAAACAGATGGCAAGTTCACTTTCCTAATGAGTGCATGAGAGCTTCCACACGACTGGGCTGGTTCAAAGGAAAAACCTCCTGAAAACGAAAAATACAGTTAAGGTGGTACTTGCAATATTGCACAGATAATTCCATGTGGTTGTACTGCAGGGGTAGTACTTGACGGGGGATCGAAGTCGGACAGGGAGGGGTGCTGTAGGGAAAGTCAGAGTTAGGGAGTGCCGTTTATGGCATAATCAGGGAAAAGAAAGAGGTAGAAAGACTGCTGCTGGGACCAATGACAAAATTCTCCTGCAATACAATTGAGTGAAAATTATTATTGCAGTGATATTGTGCATAGCTTAAAAAACTAGAGTCCTAAAAAGCCTTTGTTGAAAAATAGCAATCCATTGATCTACCGCTTTTCCATCCACAAGTCCTACTCCTTGGAACTAACCAATTTCAATTCCTTCCCACATTTACCTCTGTTTCAAGAATGTGCTTATGCTGCTAATACTTGATATATCAATTTCAGACATTTACTATTAGCTTCTTCTTATAGTATATTAGAACTTGAGCACCTCCAACACACCCACACCCCACACTTCTCTGTTCTCATTTTCCCAATAGTGTTCACATTAATATAATGACATAAATGTTGTTTTCTGCCAAGCCATGTATTATTTTAGGATTAAGTTTCCTTCCTTGTATAAATTTTCATCTTTCCTGGGATTAATAATTGCCTAATTTTCCCCTTTGGTTAGTGTGTGTGTGTGTATATAATATTTCATACATAGAAATAATTTTTAAAAGTTTATCCTATATAAATATTTATATTTATTATATTCATATAAATAATACACTAAATATATACCAGCTCTTTCATCAGTTTTAGTGCCTATCAATATACGTTCTTGATATTCAAATAAATTAGATAATTTATTCTATTTTTTATTTTTTGTTTTTAAAAGACACTCCTCCAAGGGACCTCTAATCACCTTCTACAAGCCACTTGCTTCTTAGGGTTATTTTAGAGCTGTTATCCTGGGACTTCCCTTTGCTATTGCGCTGGGAAAACCTCTTCCCATTTTGCTCTCTGGGAGTTTCTGTGTTCTGGATCATATGTCTTCCCATTTCTTGGTTTATTTCCTTGTTTAGGTGGAGTACATTCTCTAGTAGCTGCCTAACAAAATGTTCATTGATGGTAAATTACTTGATTTTTGCAAGGCTCATAATCTCTTATCCTACGTTCTTGCATAGTTGATAGTTTGGCTGAGTCTAAAATATTTGGCTGGGAAAGTCTTCCTTCAGAATTGTGAAGGAATTACCCTACAATCAGCTAGATTCTGATGCTGTTGTGGAGAAGTCCAATGCTATTTTGATTTTTGTTTCCTATGACTTTTTTTTCTCTATTTCTGTTGTCCCAAAATGATGATCTGCCTTATGGAGGGTCGTTTTTGTTTACTGTACTGGATATTTTATTCTGAAGACTCATGTTTTTTGGTTCTGGGAACATTTTTGAATAGTTTCTTTGATTAATTTTCTCTCCTTATTTTTGGAATTACTGGATTAAGCCCTAACTTTTCTTATATTTACTCACAATTTTCTATCTCCTCTTTTTAAAAATTGTAATTTCTTTGACTTTAACTTCTAGTTCCTTTATTAAAATTTTGTTTTTCATTTTTTTAATTTCAAAAGCTCTTTTTTCTTTCTAAAATTTTTTCTTGTTCCTGGCATTCTGTTCTGCTTTTTAGAAGCAATACCTTTTATCTAGGTGTATTGATTACAATATTTTAAAACTTTTCCATTTCCTGCTTTGTTTTATTTTTTTTTTTTCCCTATTTGTTTGTTTTGGTCTCTCTCTTTTATATTGTCAGGCTTCCTGAAATATCTGAATGGATGGATATTGCTGTCAATTCACATGCATCAAAGAGCATTAATGATGTACAATGACTAATTGTCTTCAATTTGTGTGCCAAGGTAAGCAGATGTTCATTTTCCTTTAGCCTAATCTTTTTCAAACAGGGTCAAAAGGTTAAGAAATCAATTTAGTATGTTTTGACCAACAATTTAGAAAACAGAAACAAAATAGAATGGGATAGAATGGAATGAAATTTCACAGAATAAAATAGAAAATTCCAGAATGCATCTAGTAGAGGTTAACACTGTTTCATGACTTTAATTTCAGTCCTGTATATATACATGTTAGTGTTGTTCTGGTTCATATCATAAAATTTATGTCTTTCTGAGAGTAACAATAAAAAGACTTAAAATTCTCAAAAAAACAAAAGCATTCTTAAACTGACTGAACCCTCTCTCCATAAGGGGATAGGATGATGTTAGCTTTTTTGTTAGGATTTCCAAAGGGTAGTCTATGAATATCAAGGGCCATTTAGTTTTTCAAGAGGAGAATGTTTCATGTCCTGACTGAGGAATATAACTGTGTGCTCCTATTGCGGGATCAGGCTGAGCAATAGAGCCAGGGAGAGTCTAATTAAATAGTTTATTTAATCCTCTTGTTTTCATCCTATGCCTTACCCCTGCTTTCTTTTGTCTCTGGTGGCTTAAGCTGTGTTCTATTTTGATTACCTCCATTTAAAGAACCTCCCAGAATTTTCAAGATGATTCAGCACTTGCTCTCACCTCGCCATTGCCTGACTGATATCATAAATGGGGAATACCAAGGACAGGCAGTGAGTGAGTCTCTTTCTCACATTGCCCAAACTTCATCTCCCTTGGATGTTGCTAAGCCTACAGTGATCTCAGATGCTATTTTCATTGCTCTAGAGGTGCCTGAGTGCACAAACAAGGGTGAAGTCGCTCTGCATGTCTAAAAGAGTAGATGTTACTAACAATTAAGAGCTAAAACTTTGGATACAAATTTAAAAACAATTTTCAAGCTGGGATCAAAAATATATCAGAAGCTGAACATGTCCTGGTTAAAAGGGAGAGAAGATAACATGGCAAAGAGGAGCCTCCTCAGCGGGACAGTGTGGCACGTCTCACCTCCCTTGCAAGCTTTATTCCCTTTTCCTTTCCTGGATGCCTGATTACAGCAGCTATGTAGGCAAAACTGAGAGGGTAAAGTGGGTGGTAGCAGATAGAGGCAGAGAACTTGGTGTATGGAATGCCTATTTTTAGGTCCAAACTTTATCTTTCCAATAATAGATTGAGGAAGCTCTGATTTGGCACTATATCTGGAAGTTTGTGTTGACACATTGGAATAGGACTGACCTCAAGTGACAGCAAAGTTAGAATCGGCCTCAAGTCTCTGGAAGCAAGAATATGGCCCTACCTTGAGTTAATTGATTTCCATATGTAGTATTCCATTCCATTCTGGATACCACATTTTTAAATATGTATAATGAACTTTTTTAGGTATTTACAAACTTACATCAAAGTGGTTATATCAATTTAAAATTCCACCAGCAATATGTGTTCCTGTTTCCCAATATGCATACCAGCACTTGTTATTATTGGATTTTAATTTTTGCCAGTTTTATGGGTATCAAATGACATCTTACGGTTGTTATTGTTTGAAGTAAAACACACTCTTTTCATTTTTTTAAGAAGATCGTTTTTAATGTTCTTTGTGATTTTATACCACTTTTCCTTTTCACACTAAAAATTATCTTCATTAAAAGATATTGTCCTTATTCTTTTAATGCATATTAACTTAAACATCTAAAATTAGTATATTTACTTTCCTCCTGAACAACTTAAGGACCTTAGAATGCCTTAATTCTGAGTATCTCTCCCATTTTTATGCAACTTCTGTGTAATATTTTAGTTGCATAGTAGAGCCTCATTATTCACAGATACCTTATTTGTGAGCTCACCTACTGACTAAAATGTATTTGTAACCCCAGGATCAATATTGCAGCACCTTCATGGCAACTCATGGAAATGTGCAAAATGGCAAAAAACTTGAGTTTCCCGACACACACATTCCCATCTGAGGTTGAACAAGGTGATGTCTCACCTTCTTGTTTCAGCTCTTTTGACTGGAAGCGTGTCCTTTTCATGGCCTACTTAGTTGCCTCATTTTCCCCATTTTTGTGCTTTATATTGGTGATTTTGCTATTTAAAATGGTCTCTAAGCATAGTGCTGAAGTGTTGTTTAGTGTTTCTAAGTGCAAAATGGCTGTGACGTGCCTTATAGAGAAAATACTTGTTAGAAAAGCTTCCTTCAGGTGTGAGTTATAGCCCTGCTGGCCATAAGTTCCATGCTTATGAATCAAGAATACAATACATCCAGAAAAAGGAAGAGGAAATGCCAATCTGCATGTGGGCAGATCAGGCAAAGAAGGTAATGCAGATCAGGAGGATGCAGAAGAATTTTTAAAAATACCTGCTAAGTGTTATACAGGAAAAGGGTTAAGTGAGGATCTTGTCCTAAGCTTTAATTTGTCTATAATTGTCTTTTATTCTTCCTAATTCATCAAAGATAGTTTTGCTGGGTATACAATTTTAGATTGACAGGTATTCTCATTCAATGCTTTGATTCCGCTGTCTTCAGGGTTCCAATTTTGCTCTTGAGAATCAGTTTTTCTGGTTTTTGATTATCTGAAGGTAATCCAGATTTTTCTTCTGGCAACTTTATGATCTTTTCTTTGTTTAATAATGAACTCAATGACATGTTTATTAACCTATTATACTTGAGATTCATTGTGTTTCCTTAATCTGAGTATTGGTACATTTCACCAATTTTGGAAATTCCCTGCCATTATGCTTTCAAGTATTGCCTCTTCCCCTTTCCTTCTACTAACTCTTATGAAACTCTGATTGCTCTTATTCCAGACCTCATTCTACCTGTAATACCTCTTAACTCTCATATAACTCCCTGTGGGTTATAACTTCAGATCTATCCAACTGCAAGGAGTATGGTCAACTGACAGCCTCCAGCTGTTAGCTCTTTCGGGATCTGCCTCAAAAACCACAAGCTGCCTTTCCCAAGGTCACTGGAACAGCCAGTATCCAGTGACTGAGCAAATGGGAGGATGTAAAGACCCTATTTCATCCCAGTACAGGACAACTCTGATAAAAAATATTCACTTCAGAGCTCCCTGCTGGATTGGCCAAGGCTTTGTTAGGATTCTATTTCAGTTTGACTTTTCTGCCCAGTCCTGCTTCTTTCCTTTTTTGTCTTTCCATAGATTTGGATCCCTAATAAATAGCTTATACCCTAGATTCAATTTCAGCATCTGCTTTCAGAGAACGCAATCTGTGACACAGCAGATTAGACACAGTCATAAGGAGACCTTTTAATAAAATTGGAAACATGTCTATAAATGCAGGGGCAACACTGGTTGAATTATGAGGCCTTTTCCAGCCCTAACATCCTATAATCCTAGGTACATAAGGGTCCCTATAGTAGAAGAAACAGATTTTTCTTCAAAAGGCAAGATTAGAACCCAGAGATAGATATGGAAAAGAAGAAATGTTTAGTTCAGTGTAAGGAATCGTAGATGAATTAAGTGGTTCTACAGTGAAATTCTGACATAGAGATAGACTACAACCTTAGAGTTATTTAGGGCACAGATCCTGGAGCCAGACAGCTGGGGTTCAAAATTTTGACTCTGCAATGTACTATCTTTATTATCTCAGGCAAGTGTCCTTGTTCCTGTTTCTTCATGTGTAAAGTGGGAATAAAAATGATACCCACCTTACCGGGTTATTGCCAGTTTAGAGTGAGTTAATATAAGTAATACATTAATAATTGGCACATAGTATTCACTACATAAGTGTTAGTTATAAATATTATTATTGTGTATGTAAGATCTGTAGACAGAGATTCTTCACTGAGTAGAGGTATATCTGTAATTTAAAACTTTCTATGAAATCCCACTAATACCATGAAACTTTCATTAATGACCCCATCCACCTCACAGAAATCTCTCCCCTCTGGGAACTACTGTAACATCCATTTTTTATACGCATGGGCCTTGGGGAACCATACTACTTTATCAGGTACCAACACTCCACAACAAGTGCCCAGAGAGGTGTGCCCAGGAGAAGCTAATAAGCTTCCGTTTTAGTGGTTCTCAAACCTGTCTATACATTAGAATTATCTGGGAAGTTTTTCTCAAAATACTGATGTGTGGGCCCCATTTCAAGAGATTTCTGAATAATTTGGTCTGGGATGAAGTTCAGGCATCAGTATTTATTGCATGCTTCTACTGAGACATTCATTCCCATTTTGAAACATATAAACATTCCAGCTTAATAGCTATACATGTGCAAAAGAATAGGCAAGTAAGGAGCGGGTGTTTGGGGTTTTTCTTGCATGGAAAAATTATTAATTGAATAGACAGGTAAGTGGCACAAGACAAGCACCAGGAAATGAGAATATGTAAGTGAAACTGTGGGTTCAACAGAGAATGAGAGAGAAACCAGTGAATTGGGTTCCAAGAATTCCTCAAAACCAATTATAATATTTCCTTCATTATCTTCAGTTAATGGCCTGGGGGACTCAAGGGAATGATAAATTAAGCACAGGTTTCAGACCCCCAGATCTTTCTACTTTTTGAATGGGCAGCTCACCCACTAAAGTAACTGTGGCCAAACATTGGAACATGGTGGGCAGTCCGTATAGGACGACTCCCAAACCAGGAACTTGATGGACAGCTCAGAGAGCCACACCAGAAAGGAGGATCCCCAAACCAGAAAGCTGCAAAGGAGGTCCACCTCTCAGTCAATGCCATAGGGCAAACACCATTATCTGCTTGGGTGCCTAGGGCAACCAGTCAGCTGGGCCAATGGACCATTTTGGAGCAGAGGCTGAAGAATTTTGCCAGCTGGGAGAGGGGCTGCCTGTTCATGCTTACTTTAGCAGGAACTCTGAGCCACAGGGGGATACTTAGAATCCTCCCCTCTTGACTAGAATTTTGCTACAGGCACCCGAGAGGGAGAAATGACACGCTCCTTCCCTTCACTTGACTATTCACTTCTGTCTGAGAAGTCTAACAGTCTGACTGCACCGGTGCTAAGGATACCTCACGCTGGTTGGCACAAGCAGGCAAAGAAACATCACTAGCCATTTGAGGAGACAGAGATATTTGAAAAGGGGAGCTCAGGCTGAATAATCAGATTAGGTACTTTCTATGGAAGCAGAGCTAATGGAAGAGCTGAAGACAATGTTAATAAAAACATAATGAGGGCTCTAAGGATATTTGCTTAATGAACAAATTAGAGTTTCTGGAAGGAAAAGAAATTCTGAATTTAAAAATTTATTAGAGGAATACAGAAAGTTTATTTTCTTTTGCTTTGTCCCATGACAAATCTACTACCATTCCCATAAGATAGTAATTAAGTCATCCATTAGCTTTTTCCTTTTCAAACTCAGCAAACATCTCTAATTCCTTTCATTTTCCCCATTTTATTTTATTTTTTTGTGATCTTCATTACTTGCCTCTGAATTCTCTTAAATCTCTGCATATCTTCTTTTAAAAAGTAGTAACAATTTGACCAGCGCAGTGGAGCTACTGTGTTCCGTGTGATGACATGTCCCTACAAGAGGGCAGTAACCTCTACTTCAGCTTTTTTTGGAATAACACTCTAAAAACAGTCGGCATTCACAGATTCAAAACAAAACACAAAGTTCATGTGGCAACTCCAGGGCTGTGGGGAACAAACACATCTCCTTTGATGGGAGTTCCAACTTTTTGCATAATGTCTTCTCTCCTCTTCCAACTTTCTTCCATCTCAAAGAATTCACTCAGAGTGGTTTTAATAGTATAATTTCTGTATTGTTACTTAATGTTTGTTGAGTAATGGAGCAGGAAACACATCAATGAACTCTTGACTACCAGACTGCAGGTACCCATTAGCTTTGATGAAGCGATCTCTTGGAAGTAGTTCAATGTTCAGATTGGCAAACACACTCATCAATTTACTTTCTGAGATGGAAAAATGTCAGAAAGATACATATCTATGCCTGAGAGAAAGCGAATACATGGGTATCTTTAAGAAGTTCTGCAGTTACTCTGTTTGGAAGTGTTCCCACTGTCATTGCCCCTGGCCTCCTTCTTCCCTTATGGTATCACCATCTGGAGGGGAAAGGGTGGGGGGTGGGGAAGAAGAGAAGGAGAGAGGAAAGAAAGACAGAGAGAGACAGGGGAGAAAAATGGAGCAACAAAGTGGTAAGGGACTCCCCAGGCTGCTTAAGGACAGCAAAACACATGATAAGGTGGTAGTCCGCCTAAAGCCTCCAGTTTCCACCTCCTTTGTATTCATTAGATTCTTGGAGCAAGGCAGAATTTCAGAGAATCTCTGTTTCAACTCTTTTATTTTATAAGTAAGAGAACTAAATGTTAGAAAAGTTAGGTGACTTGCCTGAGGCCACACAACTGCTTGGTGATAAAGACAGAGCTCTGGCTTTCTCCTCTAGCAGCCTGTCACTACCAAGTCCTCTGAGACAGGCTTTCAACTATGGAATGTTTGGTATAGGTTTGTCTGTGCTTGCTTTGTTTTAAATCAAGTCTCCATTTTCTAGCTTGGGGTTCCAGTTGAATGAAAATCAAGAAGTGTGAGTGCTCAGGTGTCATGGTCTGGATGCAGGTGGCAAATGGTGAGCCAGCAGGACCTCTCTTCATGTTTCCAAATGGCACATAGGTAGACTGAACTCATTTTCTGTAATATGTCATAGTAATATCTTCTCCAACCCAGTGAACTGACTGATACAGACTCCAAAGCAGGAAACACTCAGGAAGCTTTAATCAGTCCTTCAGTTTAGCAATCTCTGAAGCAAGCAAACAATTGGTTACTTGCAATCTATGATACTGGGCAGAGCTTTGTTGGGTGCTGTAGGGGAAGCAGTAGAGCCATAGGGCTTATTGCTCTCAAGGAGAGCAATTTATCTCTGGCAGAGATAAATGGGAAACAGTGAACTACTTTATTTAAGTATTAAAAAGATGCTAAGGGAGGCATTGTGTAGTGTTCCTCAGCTGATTCCAAGAACCTGGTGCTTCTGCTATTTTTCTTCAAAATTAAAATTTTTGTTTTCATTTATATGGTCATCTAAAAAATTAATATAGTATACGTGTATTCTGTATCACCTGGACTATCCTTTGCATAGTAACTGCTCTGTGAGTGCAGGGGCCCCATTTGCACTGATCACCAAGTAGCACCATTTCGTGACTGTGAGCTAGTGCCTAACGGGCTAAGAGTAAAGAATAGAGATAGAATTATTATGTAAATGATGTCTTTGTGCTAAGTAAGGCCAAATGGCATCACGGCAGGCTGTGTGAGTGCAGACTTCACTGTAATTGCAGCATACAAATGTGGCCAGACAACTGAATGTTCTCATAGCACCCATCTAAAAGAACCTGCTCTGGAGCAAACAGGACCATACTCTTGGTGAAGGTGGTGATTCAATTTGAGAAAAACAACGTTATCCATCATGTAACATTAATGTTGAATATTTGGGTTGTATACTCTTATATTTGAGGATTATTTGGGTTTTATAGTTTTGTAACTAATATAAGGACTTTATGGCCTGTTTGTGTAACACATAATTAAAATTATAATCAAAAGAATTTAATTGAATCTGTGACAGTCTACAAGAATCCCCTTTTTCCTTTTAAAGAGTTCGGTATATAACTGAAGATTGAGAAACAGTAGTATAAACATTAAATGTAGTAGAAGCTGCTTTCAAGTCCCTTGGACAGTAAGCAGTGGTGGAGTAGGATGGTTAAATTACCACAATCCAGTTAAAGACCTGACTCATTTGAAACAAAAGGGAAAATGTAAATGTTCTCATGTGCGGCTCCCTAATGGTAGGTTGGCCTGGACCTGCATTGCTGATTGCACTGGGCTGTCCTGCGGGACTGTGAATAATAACAAAAGCAGACCTCTAAGCACTCTGTTTTTGCTGCAAGCAAACTCCGGCCCTAAGAGCGCCAGCATTTGTCCTCAGGGAACTTTTCTCACTGCAATCAGCCTCATCTCAGAGAGGCAGAAAATGGAAAACTCTTTGGCAAATAATTCCACCCTGTAATTCTGCATTATCTTTGTTTAATGAAGAGGGAAGAGCAAGCTCCAAAGAAATCCGGTGCAGGAATTGGCACTGCAGATTAGATGGCTCCATCAAGAAATTAGTTCTTCTCTTGCTTTGCAATTGCCCTTACCTGGCTCCTAGTCATTTGGGCCCATCTTCTTAGAAGAATTTATTTTCCTTGCTCATGGCTTGAGACGTAAAGTCAGAAATGAATTTCAATAATTTGTGGTCTCGGCATAAATTCATTTTCATTGTTTCCCAGAACACAGTTTTTTGCCCTTTGTTCAGGGGTTTTCCACCACAAGTAATTTTTTAAAAATTTTATGGTGGTAAAAATATATAAAATTTATCATCTTAACCATTTCTAATTGCACAGTTCAGTCGTGTTCAGGATATTCACATTGTTGTGCAACCAATCTCCAAAACTTTCTCATCTTGCAAAACATAAACTCTATACCCATTAAAAAACAACTCTCTGTTTCCTCCTTCCCCCAGTTCCTGGCAACCACCATTCGACTTTCCGTTTCTACAAACTTGACTAATCTAGATACCTTATATAAGTGAAATCATACAGTATTTGTCTTTTTGTGACTGGCTTATTTCACTTAGCATAATGTCCTCAAGATTCATTCAGGTTGTAGCATGTGTTAGAATTTCCTTCCTTCTGAAGGCTGAATAATATACAATTGTATGGATATAGCACATTTTGTTTATCCATTCATCCACCGATGGACACTTGGGTTGCTTCCACCTCTTGGCTACTGTGAATAACGCTGCTGTGAACATGGGTGTGCAACTATCGCTTTGAGGCCCTGCTTTCAATTCTTGTGGATATACAAGCAGTACTGGAATTACTGGATCCTATACTAATTCTGTGTTTAATTTTCTTTTTCTGTTCTGCTGGCTTCTCAACATATATTTAATTTTTTGAGGAACTGCCACACTTGTAGCTACACCATTTTACATTCCCACCAGCAGTGCACAAGAGTTCCATTTTCTCCTCATCTTTGCAAAACATTTTCTTTCTTTCTTTCTTTCTTAATTGCTTTCTTTCTCCTTTGATAGTAGCTATCCTAATGGGTAGGAAGTGATATCTCATTGTGGTTTTGATTTGCATTTCCCTAATGATTAGTGATGTTGAGCATCTTTTCATACGCTTCTTGGCCATTTATATATCATCTTTGGAGAAATGTCTGTTCAGGTCCTTTGCCCATTTTTAAAACCAGGTTATATATTGCTTTATTGGTAAGTTGTAGGAGTTCTTTATATATTCTGCATATTAACTCCTTATTAGATATGTGATTTGCAAATATTTTCTCTCATTCCATAGGTTGCCTTTTCACTCTCTTGATTGTGTCCTCTGATTTACAGAAGTTTTTCATTTTTATATAGTCCAATTTGTCTACTTTTACTTTTGTTGCCTATGCTCTTGGTGTCATATCCAGGACATCTCTGCCAAGTCCAATGTCATGAAACTTTCCCCCTATGTTTTTGGATGAATGTTTTATAGTTTTAGGTCTTAAGTTTAAGTCTTTGATCCATTTGACTGAATTCTTATATGTGGTGTAAGATAAGGGTCTAAATCTATTCTTTTGCATGTGGATACCCAGTTTTCCCAACCCCATTTGCTGAAGAGACATCCTTTCTCCACTGAATGGTCTTGGCACCCTTCCTGAAAATCATTTGACCCTATATATGAAGGTTTATTTCTGAGTTCCTTATAGTATTCCATTGATCTGTATGTCTGTCGTTATGCCAGTACCACACAATTTTGATTACTATAGCATTGTAATAAGTTTTGAAACCAGGAAGTGTGAGACCTCCAAATTTGCTCTTCATTTTCAAGATTGTTTTGGTTAATCAGGGTCCCTTGAGATTCCATATAAATCTTAGGATAAATTTTTCTATTTCAACAAAATATGCTATTGGGATTTTGGCTGAGATTGCATTAAATCTGTGATCACTTTGGGTAGTACTGACATATTAACAATATTAAGTCTTCTAATCCATGAACACAAGATGTCTTTCCATTTATTTGTGTCTTCTTTAATTTCTTTCAACAATGTTTTGTAGTTTTCAGTGTATAAGTCTTTGGCCCCCTTGGTTAAGTTTATTCCTAAGTATTTTGATGCTATTGTAAATGAAATTGATTTTTAAATTTCTTTTTTGGATTGTTCATTGTTAGTGAACATACCTGAAACATTGTTAGAAACATAACTGATTTTTTGTGTGTTGATTTTGTATCCTACAACTTTGCTGAATTTGTTTATTAGTTCTAACAGTTAAAAATTATTTTTGGTGGAATCTTTAGGATTTTCTGCACATAAGATCATGTTATCTGCAAACAGATACTTGTACTGCTTCCCTTCCAGTTTGGAGCCCTTTCTTTCTTTTTCTTGCCCAGTTGCTCTGAGTATGACTGTCAGGACTATGTTGAATAGACGTGGCAAAAGTGGGCATACTTGTCTTGCTCCTGATCTTAGGAAAAAAGCTTTCGATCTTTCACCATCGAGTAAGATGTCAGCTGTGGATTTTTCACAAATGGCTTTTATCATGTTGAGGTAGTTTCCTTCCATCCCTAGTCTGTTGTGTTTTTTAATTTGTTTGTTTGTTTGTTTTTATCATGCAAGCATGTTACATTTTTTCAAATGCTTTTTCTGCATCAATTGAGATGATCAGATGTTTTTGTTCCTTCATTTCATTAATGTGATATATTACATTGATTGATTTTCCTATGTTATTCCTTGCATCCCAGGAATAAATCTCATGTAGTCATGGTGTATAATCCTTTTAATGTGCTGTCAAATTCTGCATGCTAGTATTTTGTTGAGGATTTTTGCATCAATATTCACCAGGGATATTGGTCTGTAGTTTTCTTTTCTTGATATGTCCTTTGTCTGGCTTTGGTATAAAGTTAATGCTGGCCTCACAGAATAAGTTTGAAAGTATTCCCTACTCTTCAATTTTCTGGAAGAGTTTGAGGAGGGTTGGTGTTAATTCTTCTTTAAATGTTTGGTAGAATTTACCGGTAAAGCCATTTGGTTCTGGGCTTTTCTTTGTTTGGGAGTTTTTTAAATTACAAACTCAATCTCATTGCTAGTATAGATCTGTTCAGATTTTCTACTTCTTCATGACTCAGTCTTGGTAAGTATGACACATATTCTTGAACTGACCTCTTTCTTGCATAACTTGTATTTGATTAGCAGAGGTTTTATGTGACAGAGATGGAAGTTTTGAGCAACTCTTTATGACATGTAGATAAGAATAAATTAAATTCTATTAGGTTTTTTATGTTATTAGAATCTATCTAAAATTTCTAGAACTACTTATTGGAAGAACTAGTTCAGGCTGGTTGCCTTCAAATTTTATTGCACAATTTCCCTCACTATTTATAACTAATTTCTTGAATCTTTTTGGTTCAACTTCAGCAACATCTCTCAAATATTTTTTCCCTTTCCTAGCCTACTGCCACTGCCTTAGTTCAGGTCCATAGTATTTTTTTGCATGGACTATTTCAATAGCCTCATAGCTTGTTTTCCTGTCTCTCTTCCTTTCTTACTTTGTTCTTCACACCCCAATAGTTTTCTAAAACTTTATCTGCTTATATCATTTTCCCTGCCTAGGAATAATCCATGTGTTTTACCTATTCCACAAAGTTCAGAATCCTCAGAATAGAATAGAAGAATCTCTCAAAGTGCCTGCAACTTGCCCCCCTAGCCTCATCTACCTCCACTCTCCCTTGCTCCTGCCCCTATTCCAAGTCTGTGCCATATCAAGGTATTTGGCATTTTACAGGACACATGACTTTTTTCATTTTTATGTGCTTTTGCAATGTGCTGTTTCTGGATGGTGCTATTTCACTCAAACCTTCAGAAGCAAGGTGAAAGTCATTTCGTTCCTGGGACTTCTCAGACACGATTGTTATGTCCTCCAAGGTCATGCTCCAAGGCACTTGGAACTTAGTAGGACAAAAGTACTTATCTCAATATGACTTACTATTATTGCCCTACTGTTCGCTCCACAAGACTCTGATCCTTTAAGGATAGGATATGTCCCCAACTTATCTTTATAGAGTGCCTAACACAGTGTCTGGTATATAGCAGTACAGAGTAGCTACCTAATAAATGCTTATTTAATGAATGGTTATTCTGGGGATGAATAACAGTAAAGAAGACCTGAACTCTATTGCTCATTCTCCGCTAACTGCTTCTATGACTTTGGGTGAGTCATTTAACTTCTCTCGGTCTCAGTTTCTTCATTTGTGGATGAAAGCTGATGGCAGATAATCTCCAATATCCCTTCGAGCTCTAACATCCTATTATTGCCATTTTTATTTGTGCAAAAGACAACCTTAATCATTAAAATAACTTCATTGTCCATGACATGCAAGGAAAACAAAAACAAAACCGAATTTCTTTAACTTATTTGACTCTACATTTCATGTTCATTCTTGAGCAGAACCATTCTAATCTTTATGAGCTTTCCTGGTATTATAAAAATTCACCTCTATACTGAATTAAAGTGTTATATGTCCATTTGTTTAACTTAAATATGGAGCTCTTTTTATATTGTCAGTGTTCCAAACCATGGGCTTATAATGCCTCTGTCCCTGCTAGAGGCACAAAAAGATATTTTTGAAAGAACATGTTATTTAATAAAGAAATATTTATCATTTAAAATGTCTTATAATAATAATATAACACTATAAATAATTTTGAAAAAAGTGAAAGTTACTTTTAAAATCAACTATTTTTCTATTCCTTTTCTGACCTTATATATCCATATTTTATATCATTTCAATGATGATGCCACTCGATTTTATATCCTAGTGTTTTCATTTAGCACATCATCAGCAATTTGTATTGTTTTTTACATGGATCCATAACTATCATTTTTGAGGTCTGCATAATATCCCTTGAATGGGCATAGAAAAATTTACTTAATTATTTTCCTATTGTTGACCTGTTAAATCACTTCCTTTTATTTAACATTATAAACAGTTCTATAACAAATATCTTCTTTTGCTCAGAATCATCTTTTCTTTGAATTTTTTCCTTAAGGTGTATTTCTAGAAGTGGAATTATTTGATTAAAGAGTAATATTGCTAATTTTATAGTTAACTTTGGAAATTATCCACAAAAGTACAATTTTGGGGAGAATATGGGCAAAATACCCCATTTGATATAGGTTATTATGAATATTTCAATCAATATGTGAAATGTTTTTCTGAATTTATTTGTGTCATATAACACTTAGGAAAGCATTTAGCCACAAGCTAATAAAAAAATAAATCCAACCAACAGTGGCTTAAACAGATCAGAGTTTACGTTTCTCACATGGTAAAATGTCTAGCAGTAGGTGGGCTGTCCTGGGCTGGCGACTACTAAGGAAGTCATCAAGGAATAAGGCCAATTACGTCTTCTGATTCTTTTATCCTTAGGAAATGGTTTCCATCTTCCTGGTTGCAAGATGGCTATTACACCTCTAGGCATTGAACTGGCTCTCTAAGCATGAAGAAGGAAGAAGGGCAAAGAACTGAAGGGGCATATTGTCTTTCTGTACTAATAAAGCACTTCCCCAGAAGCCCTATCTGATTATTTTGGCTTTGATCTCATTGTTCAGATCCAAGTCACATAGTCATACTTCACTCCAGGGCAGTTTGGGAAAGAAAGCATTTTATCTTATGCATCTCTGTAGTCCAGGAAGATGAGGAAGAAAGGGGACCTGAATGTCTTTTAAGTAAAAAGGCCATGGTGTTTGCCATGTGATTTTTATTACTTTAAGTGAAAAGGAAAGTAAATGGTTTTCATTTACTAAAATTAAATGGTAAACTCTTTTAGGGAAGTTATCGAATTGTATCCATCTTAGAATTCTTAGCATTAATAGAGTGTTCATACAAAAGAGGCTCAAGAAGTGTTTGTAATATGTTGAAAAAGTAAATATATGTTTTCTAGAAATTAGGATGGGTTGATTAAAAAATCATATTAGATTAGCCTCATTTTCTTTGATAGGGTTTCTTGTCTGATACTTTAGGGAAATGCAATGGAAAGAATATTGGACATAGTCTCTCAACAGAACTTTGTACATAAGTAGGGGAATATGGATACAATAAGAGTCCAACTTGATGTTTTAATATGGGGTTTAATAACTATACACAAAAATTATTGATTAATGGAGCATTAGAATGTTTAGCACCAAGAGAGAAGGGTCTTCAGTTTTTCCCTGCTAAATTGCTAGTGCCTAGAACAGTGTATATCACATGTAGATATTTTGCAATTGCCTGTAAAACAAGTGATGGTCAGCCTGAACTGAGGTTTCTAGAGGTGCATTGCACATTCTGGTCCTGACTTTATCTTTTTCAGGAGGAAACTTTATTGAGTATATTGCAGATCAGGCCTGCTCTTGATAAGCAGCAAGATGGACAGTGAAGGCAATGAATGACAGACTCCAGATCCCAACGACTCTTGGATGAACAGATGATGGTCAGAACACAGCAAAAGGAAATTTAATGGAAATACATGTTAATTCCTTAATTTGGGCCCCAAACCAGCTGCTCAAGTACAGAAACATTGTAAGTCATATAATTGTTTTTGGTGCATCAGCAGTTAGAATGAGCAATGATGATAAAAAATGGAAAGAACTTTATGACAGATCCTGTTGAAAATGACTGGGTTGTCTCAGAAAGCAGTGATTCTTTCATAAATTCAGTTGTTCAAGGATAAAAAGGATCACATGGAAAGATGCTGTGGGAGCATCACGCATGGATGGGAGGTTGGACTGGATGATCTAAAAGATCCCTTCTTTCCCAGAGATGTAATCATTCTATTTTTAGTTAAATCTAGCTTAGAGATTGCCTGTGGCAATAAATTCTTATCAGTAGAACCTTAACTATTTTTCTGTATTCTAATTCAACAAATTCCTACTGTAGCTTCATATTTTGTATGGCAATGATCTAAGCCTGACAACCTCCAACTCCAGGTTTAACACACAGTCCTTCTGTGGATCCCTCTTCCCTTATTGGCTGATAAATGTAAATCCCAGCACCTTCCCAATTGACCCTTGGATTTTCCTTCTAGGCAAATGAGCATTGGATAAGAGTCATTCATTCATTCGCTCATTTGTTTATTCAATAAACATTTGTTGTGCACCTATTGTATGTCTAGTGTAGTTTTGTTGTACACACTAGCTAAGATAGTGCTCCTGTTCCAATAGGAGTAGAAAGACAGAGAAGTAAACAGACAAGAACATTGAGACAGTGGGAAGTGCTATGGGGAAAAGAGAGCAAAGTTATGTGTCAGCTAGTGGTTGGGAAGGGCAGTTTAGGAAGTGCCAGGGAGGCTTCTCTGAAGAGGTAACATGGAAGGTAAGACCTGAATAATAAGAAGAATTCGCATGTACAACACCTGGTTTATGTCCCCAGAGTGGCTTGGCCCCACCTGTCCCACCACACACTTGTTTCCTTGCTTGCTAAATGGAGAGCCCCAGGTGTCATTGCCACTGCCATCGCCTCCCATCCTATCTCTGCCAGCCACCTCATCCTCCCTCCAGTGAGGGTTGGACTCTGGCACAGGCTCCATTGAGATTGCACTGGCAGGAGACTCAACAGCATGGTGCTCAGACCCAATCAGTCTCTACCTTAGAGGTTCCTGCCATCACTTCCTGAAAGGAACAAAGAGTCCTGCTTTGGGGCAAGGGATCTGGCTTCCCTAGTGGCTGCCATAAAGAGCCAGTAACACAACCTGGAAGTGAGGTGAATTAATTCCCTATGGGACAAACGTCAACCTTTTTTAACAGGAGACAGGAGGAAACTGGCAGATGAATTCTTCTCTGTCCTGCAGACAGAACGTTCCTAGGTGCATTGATGTAAATCTTGTCTGAAAGATGTCCTTGTGACCAAGCAAGCAGTATGTTCTTTGAAAGGCTGTAGCCATTTCACAACTCACCACCTTGAATTTACTTTCACTCCTTTTCTGCTTTGAGTGTCTTTTCCCTCCATTCTCAAGTCCTGGGATTATAATTCCCCATAAAGCTTTGGCTTGTAAGCTTTGCCTCAGGATCCGTTTTCTACAGAACCCAAGCAAAAACAAACAATATGCAAAAAATATGGGGTAGAGCCACAGTTCCTGAACTATGTGTGGAGGTGCTTAGGTCGCTGCATTCACACAGGTTTTCACAGGGGCACTGCAGGATAATTTTTGAGGGAAACCCAGTGATACTCAACAGCTGTTAGACACCGTGCAGACTAGTAGTACTAGCTCAAGGTAGTTGACAGTTTCAACAATAGATCACACTACCTTTTTTTTCAATGACATCTTTGATGTTTGCAACACCGGGTTTTCGGTGGTTGCTCTGATAAAGAGCAATACCACATGCAAATCAGTGTGGGACAGGCAATGAGGGTGGTGGTGTCCAATATGATCCCAAGGTTTGAGAAGTTGTGCCATGCCATTACTATCCCAATTGTAAATGTGGCTGCTTAAAAAGGAAATACAAACATTATTTTTTTCTTTCAATTTATGTGTATTATTTTTTTAAACAGCTACTAAAGTTGTCAAGATATAAATGCTTATTAAATTATTGTCACCTAACAACCTAATAAACATAAGTGTTAGGTTCTTCTTCATAAATGTTGGCCTAGAGGTGCCACGAAAGGTAATTACTGCAACACTAAGGGTGGTGTGAACTGAGAAATTTTGGGAACCTCTCAGATAGAGCTTTATGGGCAGGCAGGAATAAGCTTAGCATGCATGAGCAATGGGAGGTCAGGAGAATTAGTAGGAAAGTAGGGGACTGCGGGGGCCAAGGAGGCACAGGAGAGACCTAGTAGGGCCTTGTAGTCTTTGGTGAGGGAGCTCAGTTGTCATTTCCATGCAATATGATACACATAAGCTCAACTCTGGAAATGTCCTTTTCGTTTTTCCTTTACTAACATTTTCAAAAGTTCTATTATCCTTCTGTGGTCTATAAATAACTGAGGTCCTCAATGTGTGCATGTGCATGTGTTACTTGCTTTTTAAGACACATGATTCTGTGTTATTTCCTGAAAATTCCTGAAAACTACATACATTCTTTAACTACGTATATCTTTAGATATAAGGAGAACATTACATCTAACCTGGTTTGTAGTCTTATCTAGACTTAAAAAAAATTCTTCTTTCTTTAAAAACTTCATGTTGAAGCCATTTTCATCAAGCCTAGAATTTAGGAGACTTCAAGTTTAGTATTGAAGACTAGAATGATAGCTGCTTTAGACTGAACAGTAATGAATATTAGAGAGATGAGTTAAGAAGTTCACCTAATGGGGCCCAGTAATGGAGATATTGTCCATCTGAGGTCTGGGATTAGACTTGTAGGTCTAGAAGCTGGATGTTTCAACATACCCAGAGATGCTTATTTTCTTGTTTATATGCTTATGTTACTCAAAATTATGCAAGATGTATTTTTAAACCAGAACATCAATTTCCTTTTCTGTGATTAGAATGGTTTTGACCCATTTTCAAGGATTCCACTTTTTAGTGTCAAGGTAACTAAGAAGCTGAATGAATAATTACAAGGTTACTTAGTGATCACTGAAAAATAGAAAGGAAAATAAATTGTCTAAGAGAATGATTAATATTTTAAGTTACTTTTCAGAAGGCAACCCCATGATAGAGTTAGGGTGCATATGCAATTACTATTTTTTTTAAGTCCCATTTTCCTTTGTTTAGCAACACACCAATACGCTCTTTAAATATGCAGATATGCACCTGATAGTTCCAGCTGCTTTTCCTGATAGCCTGGGAGTTCTGTCCCCTGTTGGTATGTATTGATTTAATCAGGCAAAACCTCAAGATTCTAGCTAGGGCCACTCAACTCTGCTAGAGTGTCACCGTTTTCTTATGTATGTTTCCAGAAATACTATATCTATATCAATCTTCTGTTTTCCATAAAAGATAGCATACTACTAGATACTCTGGGCATTATTTTTATTTTTTAGTTAACATTATATGCTTGAGATTGTTTTATGCAAATATATATCAATTTGCCTAATTTCTTTTAATGGCTCCAGAGAATTCCATTGTTTGGATGAATAATAATTTAGGCAATTAATCTACAAATTACCTAATTTAGTAATTTAGATTGTTTCCAGTCTTAAATTTTTTGTGTACACCTACAAGTATATCAGAGGACAAATTTCCAGAAATGAAATTGCTAGGTTAATTAGGTTGTATCTTTCAAAAATTGATAAATATTTGCCAAATTTCCCATCAGAGAGACTCAACCAGTTAAACTATACCAACAATTTGAGAGAGTGTTGGTTTTCCTACCTCCTTACTAATACCATCTATTATCAAACTGTTTATTATGAAAAATGGCATCTTTTAATAGGTTAAAATGGAAACTTTTTTACAATGAGTGAATTGGAGCATATGTTTATATGTTCAAAACCATGTGTGTTCCTTTTCTCAGTCAATAAACACTTAATCATGGCCTACGGTATGCACACTTATTAAGCTATTATATTATATGCCTTTTATTACTGGAGATACAGTGATAAACAACATATAGCCTCCACATACCTACGGGAGAGATAGACAAGTAACAAACAGTCACGGTGGTCCAAGTTTAGTACAGTGGTGCAATTGGAGTCTATTGGGGGTACACCCATCACAGTCTAGAAGGGGATCATCCATGGATGCTTCTAGCGGGGAGAGGCATGTAAACAAAAATCTGATGGGGGTGTAGTAGTTAGCTTGGCAAGTATTACAGATGGGAGAAGCAAGGAAGAGGAGACAGCAGACCAACACATGCAAAGATGGGAATGGAGACAGCAGAAAACACATGGGACTTGCACATAGGACAGTTCAGAGCCACACTATCATGACAGTATGACAGTAGGAAGGGGAAGTGGGCGGTACGCCATCACCCACTAATGTGGCCTTGAAAAATCAGTTAAGAAGTTGTTTGAACTTTACCCTAATGGCAATATGAGGCAATAGGACATAATCAGGAGATTTTTAAGTGGAGGAGTAATATAGCAGAAGTTTCTTGAGGCTCACACTAGAGATTGGATTGGGGAAGACATAGCTGGGAGTAAATGAGAGTAGCAAGGAGCTGTTCCAGTAATCAGGTTAAGATGCCATTTGCTTGGTCTTAGGGATACCCTAGGTGTTGTGGAATCACCTAATACATGGAGTTGCTTCTGAAGACGGAGTGCACTGCGCCAGGGAGAAGCACAAAGACCTACCACCAAGCAGCCTGGGTGTAATTCCCGCTTTGCCGATTTCTAGTTGCACGTTCCTGAGCCCTTGAGGGGTGCTGTGACAACGTGGAGGTGGGTGTGGGAAGTGCTCAGCACAGCACTTGCCATACATAAATGAGGGCTTAATAAGTGCTAGCTGTTTTTATTATTATTACTTTTCCTCACTCCACTACGGAAATGGCTTTACCTTTGTCTTATTATAATACACATATAAGGAGAATTCCAGAATGTGGGAGTTGGAAGAGGTTTGAGGTATCTTCTTAAATCTCTTAATTTGAGTCATGAGAAAATAACAGGAAAGAAATCAAGCAACTCGTTGGTGGACACACAAAGCCAGCCTGAAACTGTTCTCTCGTCTGTTTCTCACCACGAGGTACACGTTACACAGGTTATGAACACAAACACCACCTACCCTTAAGAATAGATCTTTCTTGTGTTTGCTGACAGCAGCGATTTCTTGGGTGGAAACCCCTAATTTGGAAAACGATCTGTCTTAAATACTTTGTAGCACATCATTCAAACTGCACAGAGTTTTTAATCTTAGAAACTGGGGATGAGGTGGACAAATTCTGCAGAGATTGCAAGCTCGGGTTGGTCTCAGCAGTGGGCTCCGAAGGGGTTCGAAGTCCCTCCTCGGGCGAACCCTCTTCTCCTCTCCCGAACGCGGCAGCGGCGCCGGCGCTTCCGTCCTCACTTTTGCCTCCCGAATCCCCTTAGCTTGCTGCTTCGCCGAGGGCCCTGTGATCCGATTCAAGCAAATCGGCAGCTGTTCAGCGAGCTTCTGCTACGTGTGAGGAAGGCACGAGAGAGGAGCTGGGCGGCGTCATTCAGGGATGAAGGGGTCCCGACCCTCACCCTGAGAGAGGAGGTAGGCACTTAAACTTGGCACCCCACGCCCTTTCATTTACACCGCGCACGAGTTCGCTCCAAGGTTGCCACCGACCACGCTCCTGCCACATCCCCAGGTTCCCGCGTCCGGCGGCTTCTGTCTGGCCCCAGCTCTGCGCGCCCGAGAAGGGCGGTGGAGAGAATGCCGACCCAGCATCGGCGTCTGGGGATTAGGACCAAGGTGGGTGCCACCGCTAACGGGGCGACGGCCAGTGCAGGGCACCTCGCCGGTCCTGGTCCCAGTCTCCTTGTGTATTAACCAGGGCGCGGCACGAGTTCCCTGGACGCTCTCCTTTCCCGGTGCTCGGCGTGGGTGCCCAGCGTCCCCAGCCAGGGGGCTCCTCGTCCCCTCCCTCTCCGCCTCCCCTGCAGCCCGTCGCCTCCGGGCAGAGCTCAGGTGCAGCCCTGGCTTTTGCACCCGATTTAGGAAAAGGCCAGTGGGGCTGCAGGGCGCGGGCTGGCAGGGAGGCGGGGGTGGGGGGAGGCAGAGAGAAGTGGCCTCTGATTGGCCGGGGAGGGGGAGTGGAGGCACGGAGTTTCCCACAATGCCCCGGTGCGGTGCAGCCGCGGATGGATGCTGCGGGAAGGGGCTGCCATTTGCTGCCCCTGCCAGCGGCGCGCGGACCTGCCCGCGCTCCTGCAGTCGCCGCCGCCGCCGCCCGCGCCGTCAGCCGGCCCGGCCTCCGCAGCGGCGCCGCCTCAGCTCCCTACGCGGCCGCCGGAGCGGTCGCCATGAACCCCAGCTCCTCGGCGGGAGAGGAGAAGGGGGCGACGGGCGGCAGCAGCAGCAGCGGAAGCGGCGCCGGGAGCTGCTGCCTGGGCGCCGAGGGCGGCGCGGACCCGTGGGGCGCGGGGGCAGCGGCGGCGGCGCCGGGGGCCGCCGCCCTGGAGGAGCCCGCGGCCGCCGGCCAGAAGGAGAAGGACGAGGCGCTGGAGGAGAAACTGAGGAACTTAACTTTCCGGAAGCAGGTGTCTTACAGGTAGGCGCGGGGAGCCGGGCAGCCGCGAGACAGGTGCCGCCCGGCGCGGGAGACCCGGAGCGCTTCCGCGGAGTTGGGGGCACCGCTCTGTCTCTCGCTGTCTCTCCTCCCTCTTCCTTCTGGGGCAGGTGTTCTCGTCTTGTCACCCTCGGCTGGAGGAAAGCTACGTGCGCCTGGTTTCCCCCATAACAGGAGAGAGCCGCTGGGTCCGAGGTTGGAATAACAAAAATGCGTGCGTGTGTGTGTGTGTGTGTGTGTGTGTGAGTGTGAGAGGGGTGGGGGTGCAGACACAGAGATGCCTAGTTTTCTTGAGACAAGTCGTCAAAGTTGCCCCGAAGCCGGTGTCATCTTCTACCACTCCCCCTACCTTCCAGATTTCACTGGATAAACCTTTGGCAATAACTTGATAGCTGAGATCACTCCGACAGGACAGGCTGAACGAACAGCGCTGTACTGAGGAAAAATCCTTGTGAAAGTTGGACCTGTCTCGAAATCCCCCATTAAGGAAGAATTAGACGTGGGTTTATGTCTGTAGATACGCCACTGGCTATGGGGGTTACATGTACACGTGCCCCCTCCCTCTCTCCTGGGTGTGCCCAGGAGGATAATGTGGGGAGCCCTCTGGCAGGCTGGGAGTGAGGGTGAGAATAGGGACCATATTTGCACATAAGATGGATGTATTTGTGAGACAAGGACAGTGTGGGATAAATGGCCACCGAATTAGGATAAAAGATAACCTCAAATTGTGTCAGAACCCAACAATGAGAAATGAGGATTCAGTAGGTTCTCTCTCCTCCTCCTCCATCCCCAGGCAAGAATAAAGATATTGACAGGTTTGGGGAGTTTCTGAGACTGCCCCCACTGCTTGTGGGTGGGCAAGCGTAGATTGACAAAGATTTGCACTTGCTAGGGCTTGGAGTGTTTCTGGAAAAGGGGTCTGTAAAAACATTCTTGTAACCCTACTCCTTTGGAGTTGGCTTTCCCTTCCCGAAAACCATATAAAGTATTAAGCCTGTCACACCATGTGCTGTTATGTAAGCAAAAGCAGATGACAGAGGTGTGTGGGTTTGTGAGGGTGTGTTTTATGTATGGGGGAAGGTGTGTGAGTCATTGGGATCCCCACAGGCATTGCCTGGCCTGGAGGTCCAGTCACCAGGGTATGTGCTCTGTGTCTTAAGTGTTGGCTTCTGGTGAGGTTGTTGCTTACGCGTCCCTGGGGTGCATTTTGTTCACTGTGTGCTGAGGGAGTTCCCCACCTGAGTTGTTCTCTTAGTTACTCACACAGATCAGGTCCAAATGGATCTTTCTTTTTATACTTTTGGTTTCTAAAAATAGACAGGTGGTGGGGAGTGGGGTAGCTCTAGGGAGGTATGCTAGGACACAGGCAGTTCTACTTCCTAGTTATGATGGCCTGTCTGGCCCTTAGGGGAATAGGGACTACATTCAGCCTAATTTAGGAGCTGTGAGTTGGGAGGGGGGTGGTGGTTACATGGAGCACAGTGTGGGCTGCTCCTGTCTCATTGGTATTCATCAGACTCCTCACTGGGTAAGGCTACAAAGCCAGAGTTTGCAAGGGAAATCATTTCAGCTTGCTTCTTGGCAGGGGTCATTCTCTGAGCCTCCCTCCTTGAAATGTATACTGGGTGGGGCCATGGCTTTCTGGGTTGCATGCTTACCCATCTACATGTAAATGTGTACACACACAAACATAGACTTGGACACAGACACAACATTTTTTTAATAGAGTAATAATACTATTGCATCTGCCTTACAATCCCTAGAGGTGAATTCTACTTTGTGAACATAATTTCCTTTCAAATAAAGCTTTACGGTCTCCAAATCAATGAACCACCTGCATCAGCATCATCTCAGGCAGCTGGTTAAATGTGCTCACCACCTCAGGCTTACAGAATCAAACTCTCTGTGGGTGGGAATTTTTAACAGGCTCCTCAGGCAATGCTTAAGTACACTAATATCTGAGGGTTGCTGCCCTATTTTTTTTTTTTCCCAGAGACTAAACAATTGATCTTTGAACTTGTAAACTCTGCCCAGTCAGACAAGGCCAAGCAGTCCCCAAGTCAGAGGACAGACAGTGAAGAGGTAGGTGGTTCCATGTGACACATGGTTGTCCTGGGTAGCCTCAAAAGCATCCCCATTTTGATCACTATTATTTGTTCTTTTTTAGCATCATGGTGAATGGCCTACTCACTGGCCATTTGTGCTGGACTCAGATGCAGCTGGGCCTGACTGTTTTGCTGGGGGTGGGGTGGGGTTATTGAAAGGTCTGTAAGAAAAGAGCAGCTTTGGCTGGGGCTGGGTGTTGGCTCCTCTGTGAAGACTACACCACCTCACTCCTGGGCGGCACCTGAGGATGGGTACTGATGAGAACTAGGGGGGAGGAGTCAGGAAGGCCTCACAGAATGGAGTCTAAGCAAAAGAGTTCAGTTAGAGTATGGAGTATGGCTGCTTGGGGAAGGGGGATCATTTGAGGTGGAGAAGTAGAGCTTTGCAGGTAGGTAAAAAATATCTTTTTGAAGAACATGAATATTTTTGGAATGAAACTTGACAGTAAAGAAGAAGGGGGCTTTGGGAGAGAGGGTGTGTGAGTGTGTCTCTGTGTGTGTAGGGGGGTCTCATCTGCTCCTTCTGTTGCTAAGGAACATATAAGCTAGGGTTTAAAAATAAATGAGGAGTGGGTGGGCATATGCACTGACTCCTGTCTTTTTAGGAACCAGAGCCCTTTACAAAAAGCCTTTAAATAACCATTTCTGGAGGCAGATTATTCATTTTGCTTGACTTTTACTTTGTTAAGTGAAATAAACTCTTTTATATACTCCTAGATTTCCCCTCATTATCTTTCTTTGTTGGCTTTTTTTGGGAACCATTTTTCCCATGAGAAATTTTCCTTTATTTCAGAATCTGCACCCCTAGAGCAAATAGTCTCTGTCGACTGTAAAGCTGAAGGTCTTAAAAGGCAGTGTGAGTGAGCTGGTACTTTTCTCTTAAAATTACTACTTCCTTTTTCTTTGCAAATTACGGTGCTGCAACAGATACATGTGTGTAAATGACTATATAATGTGTAGGAACTATTTTTTTTTTAACTGCTATAAGAATTCCCCTTTAAGTCAGTAAAATTAAAAAAAAACTTTCAGAAACACGCAGAGGAGGGGAAGGAGAAGATAGCTGATGTTTATTGTCTTCTATGCGGTGGGCACTGTGCTAAGTCTTATTGTATATTCTATCTTATTTAATCTTCATGACAGTCCTATGATGTGATTATGACTATTTGCATTTTACAGAAAATGAACCTGAAGCATGGAGCTTGGGCAGGAGGCAGCATTTAAACACAGATCTGACTCTCAAGGACTTTCTTTTTAGACCACATCATGCTGCTTCCCTAAACATTTGTTTTAGGTTTTAAGTCTCTCCACGTGTGTGTATGTGTGTGCATGTGTGTGTGCAGTGTGAGCTGTTCTTCCACCTCATCCCTATTATACTACAGGCCATTATATATTATTTCTTGTATACTTTACTCTTTGGACTGCGGCCCTTTGCCGATGTAATTTTAAGGATCTCCTCTATTATTTCAGAAATAAAAATGAATATAAATTCATGATCATCAGCAAATATATTTGTTTTGCTTCTGAGAACAAAACCACCTACATGACACCTGTCATCTCTGTGAAGATATTCATGTTAGTTAGAGATTCACATGCCTTTTAATTTACACAGGTGCTGTGTAGGTGAACCTAGGTCCAGTTAAGAGCTGGCCCATCTGTGCCTCTTTGAGCAATGCAGAATGAATAATGAAGTACAATTTTGCTTGTAAGGAGGCTTGGGCAGTGACCAATTACTTACGAGATGTTGATTGCAACCAGGTGAAAAATTATCTATTATTCTTTTTAGGTTGATGATGAGAACATAGTATTTCCCTTTTGTGTTTTATGTAAGATTACATTATTATAGGAAAAACATTTGAGGAGTTGGAAGCCAAATAGGATAACATGGACATTGTTCTTATTTACATTGAAATCAATTAGCGTATGGGAGAAGTTTTCCTCTCCTGAATATCAGTATGTAGCATCCTCCTTTGTACGTCAGTTTTATTTTATGTTTTTATCTGTGCTTGATACATATTTAGAGACTTTAGGATCAGATAAAAGCCTCGGTTCTAATTTAATTCCTTCCTCGGTAATTACTTAGGTACTGACTAAATGTCAACTTCCTCAGTTAGGATACACACCGGGCAAGATTTCAATTCAACCACTGTCCGGAGTCCTTATTCTGCTCTAATTGATCAGTTAGAGACTTGACTTTTTACCTGAGAGAGTGACAGCCCTGGGTCCTCTGGACTCCAGAGATAGAGAAGTTGAAGAGCTTTGCTGGTGTTCAGTTCTGCTGTGGCAACAGTAGCACTGCCTCATGGGGCCAAATTAAATTAGACTAGAGCTAGCTCTTTCCAACACTTCACTTTCTAATCTGAGAAAATGAGGACTCCCAGTGAGCCCAGGCTGGCTACACCCTCTGTGTTCCTCAGGCTGGGATCTGAGAGCACGTTCCCTGTGCAACCTAAGGTATCCTTGAAGTTGGGTACACTGTGAGACCAGAAGCATCTGGAAGGACTATTGCCTACACGCTGGGCTGTGACATTTGCTTTCTTACATGGTTTTTCGTTGGTAACAAGGACCTTATGGAGACTATTTTTTCTGAGGTCCTATAATTTTAGTTTTAGGACAATAGTTACTGCAAATAAATGGTGACATGTGAGCTTTTCTTACAGTGGACAACCAAGAAAGGAAGATCAGGAGCAAAACAAAACCTAAGCGTTAGGTGTTTTTTCCTTTGAAACTTAATTTTCTCAAAATAACTATAAAAAGGACTAATTTCTAATTGTTTGAACTATTTGGAACCTATTGCAAAGCATAACAAACCAATATAATATAGACAATTAAAGAACTAAAAATGCCACATTAGTCTGTTTGCACATAATGCTCCTATAACTCATCTTTGGACTGGTCATTCACCAGGCAACCTCCTGGTTAGAAATGAGCTCAAGAGGGTCCACTTTCAGTGATGGTGGCTGGTCCTCCCTTGTGTTCATGGAGCACTTTCAAACAGCTTTGTTAGGACTGAATTGTAATTTTCTGTTCTGGGAATTAGACTAGAGTTTGAACCTGGCATCTTCCAGCTGATCTTGGGCAAGTTATGTAACCCCTTTGAAGCTCAGCATATTCATCTCTAAAATGGGCTAATAGTAATACCTAGCTTAGAGGTTTGTTATAAAGATTAAATGAGTTACTTTATGTAAAGGACTCGGCATAGGGCCCTGCACAGAGTTAACTTTTGTAATTATTATTATTCCTTAAGCTAAGTTGTTAGCTCCTTTGAAGACAGAAATTGCACCTTATTGTCTGAATCCTGTTCTTCTTATTCAGTAGGTGTTGGATAAATATTTATTGAATGAATACATTTAATTGCCATCTTTAAATAAACTACTACTGTTATTCTTTCCCAGTCCGTCTCATTTGTGATTGTCCTTCCTATTAAAAGAAACGTCTGTCTTTTTCTCATTTACACTTTGTCCAGCAGCCCGGGACTATGTTTCTGTTTACAACTTCCTGTCTGAGTACCTGCATCAGCCATTTAGCCAGCTGTTGGAGGCTGGAGAGGGGTGGCAGAAACTCTTACTTAACCAGCTATTTGCAGCTTGTCAAAGAAAAGGCCTTAATTTGCCTTCTGAGTAGCACTAATTAGCTCTCCGGTTCTCTTTCTGTCTGTCTCATCCCTTTCCAAGGGGCAGCATTGATTTTCTCCTCAGGGAATTTTCTGTTGACTTTTCCTTCCGTGATTAGGACTTAAAAATGCAGAAAGAGGGCTATCCAGCATGCCTGGAGTCCTGACTGTTGTCCAGCCAGGTCCAGGTCACTCTAGCAGCCTCCACTCTGTGTTACTTCACTCACTCACTCCTTCCAACTCATATGATGGACTTGGGTGGGAAAGTTATTTTAGGAAAAATGCTTTAGTCCACTTAGTGACTCTCAGCTTTTGCTTTGTATTTAACTTGCTTCATAACAAAATCTTCAAAAAAGTGCCAGCTACTTTTTATTCATGTAACATACAAAGCACTTGAAGAGTGGCTCGTGAGTATCCTTACACCTGTAGTGTTCAGAGAGAGGTGGCATGAGCTCTGCTTGGGTTATTTTAGAGAAGATTAAATCATCAGGTGTGTGTGGCTGAGGGAAGGGGCTGTGATTGGGTAGAGGTGGGAAGAAAGGTCTTTGTAGATAAATTTGCGTGTTCTTTCCCTCCAGCTCTGAGTTTTGTGAGCTCTTGAAATGCAGCAAACATCATTTTTTAAAGGCAACAGCTTTCTAACAGGGAGTTCTGTAGTTCTTACATCTAACCTGAATTTCGCTCAGATGGAGATTTGCCTTTAGATTTTCAGAATCATAAGTAATGTTCTGAGAGGGAACCAGTTCTGGTTTAAGCTATAATATTAATAGCCTGGCTTTTGTTGGATGTTGGGGGGCACATTCAAAGTTTAAAACCGTAATAATTGGGCCACGATCAAATCTCATTATTATTTCCATTAAATTACATGAGATATGAGTAGAGTAGTGGTTAAGAGCTCTGACTCTGGAGCCCTACCACCTGGGTTCAAATTTCTACCTCTGCCTGCTGTGTGTCCTTGCTCAAAATTGAAATCATACCTAGTATTTTCTCTGACCACAATGGAATAAAACTAGAAATCAATAACAAGAGGAACATTGGAAGATATACAAACACCTAGAAATTAAACAATATGCCCCTGTTCCTTAATTTCCCTATCTATAAAATGGTAGTGGTAGTGATACCCACCCTGTAGGATTATTTGAAGTTTAAATGAGTTGATACTTAGAAGGCTACCTGTCGCAAAGTAAATGCTATATGTATGTTTGTTAAAGTGGTATCATCTGTACTTAAGTGTAGTTAAGGAGCTGATTTGTTTATTATTCTTCAAAATATTGAACATAAGTCAAATGTCGGTAGCTGGTGATAAAATTATTCAGATAGCATGAAAATGAGATAGCTAAACACTTAAGAAATTTAATTTACAGGTTTTGGCATTCATTAAGGTACAAAATATGGACTTTTCCTTTCACAACTTACTAAAACGTCATTCTTACCAGGGGATGTAAAGAGAAGAAAGCTGCTTCTGGGTGCTCTGGAAATTGGAGCGGACACAGGCAGAGGTCGGAGAAGACAGGCACAGTCAGTGTGCAGAGGAATCAGGTAGCAGCGACCCAGACTCCCAGCTGGTCATCTGAGAGCAGGAAGCCAGATGTGGGGGGTGGGGTAAGAGGGGTCTCAGAGCTTTGCCTTGTCAGCCATAGACAAGTAGATAAAGACAGAGGTACTAGAAATAGAGTTCTCCCCTGTGATTCCAGGACAGAGGTTATTTCTCTTCTGGCCTGTCTTGATGCTGTCTGCTTTGTATATCAGGACAATGGCTGCCTGGCATGCCCTGGCAATTGGAGAAAAAAGCTTCGCCAATGCTACCTGCCGTGGATTATTTCAGAAATGGAAGGCTCAGCCTTCTGGGATGTTCTATCAGTTATCTCAACCAGGCCAAACAGCAGAGTTTATTTTTTTTAAATGTAGATGGTTATTAAATATTTGTTGAACAAATAAAACTAGTTCAGGACTGTGAAGTAAATGTTGAGGAGGTAAATCCATTTTTTTCTTCTTCAAAAGGCAAAGATAAGGCAGTTTGACTGCTTTTGTGTATCATGTTGATTTTCAGGAAATAGCCAGAAAGTAGACTCCTTGAAAGGACCAAAGTACTTTTTAAAAATGTGCCATCCCTTTGTATATGAGAAAGATGTCAGACTTCTGTGAAAAAACAAATGTTTGTTAAAAAAAAAAAACTTGAAAGGAATTTGTTTAAAGAGGAAAAGAGCTTTACATAAGCTTATGTGGAAGCAGTTGGAAGGGGTTCCACACATCATTTTGAGGCAAACTTCTGGAACGTTCCTCAGGCTGAAAGGACTGGGATCTCATCATTGTCCTTATGTATGTGACAGGGTTTGAGGCAACCTCTGTCACATGGAAAGTGTTCCCTGTAGAGGTTTTTGAGGGAAGAGCCTGATTTAAAAGTTTCTCCCTTTTAAATTGGACCCATCTCAATGCAAAGACGAAGCTGTGGTGTGTTTCTTTCTCTCCCCAGTTGAAGTACTGTCCTCAGCATGTAAAGTTAGGTAGAAAGTAGAAAAACCTAGAGCCCCAGAAACTACAGGGCGTGATCTTCCCTGACAGTGAACAACCATGGGGCTGCTCTTGACCTTCCCAGCTGTCTTGATCAGCTTGAGCCACTATAACAAAGTACCATAGACTGGGTGGCTTCTAAACAACACAAATTTATTTCTCACAGCTTTGGAGGCTGCAAGTCTGAGGTTAGGGTGCCAACATGATCAGGTTCTGGTGCGGGTTCTCTTCTGGGCTGCAAACAGCCTTCTTCTCCTTGTGCCCTCACAGGGTGGAAGGAATGAAGGAGCTCCCTGGGGCATTTTTAAAAAG
Organism: Daubentonia madagascariensis; assembly: GCA_023783475.1. Taxonomy (NCBI): domain Eukaryota; kingdom Metazoa; phylum Chordata; class Mammalia; order Primates; family Daubentoniidae; genus Daubentonia; species Daubentonia madagascariensis. Next base: position 17,122,475 of record JAKFHU010001569.1, read on the forward strand.
GGCACTAATCCCATTCATGAGAGCTCCACCCCTGTGACCTAATCACCTCCCAAATGCCCTGCCTCCTAGAACCATCATATTGGGGGTTAGAATTTCAACACATACATCTGGGGAGACACAAACACCAGTCCAGAACACCAGCCCACCCTGCCTTTTCTCACAATGGACTAAGAAGCTACAGATATCGCTGTTGTCCTTCCCAGGGGCCTCTGATAGAACAGTCCCCAAGGCAGCAAAGGCCACCTATGAGCATCCAAACTTAAAATGCAGCTCGGAGAAGGAAAATAAAGCAGTTTTTGGGGGTTCAAATACTGACTACACCTGTTAACTTACTCACTTCCCTACCTAGGAATATTAATCATCATAAGTTACTGATTTTATCAAATGCTAAGAGCTGCTTACTCTGTGCCAAGAGCTGCTAAACATTTTATGTACAGGATTTCATTGAACCCTTAATTAAGTAGGGATTATTATTATATCCATTTTACAGATAAGTACATTGAGGTTTAGAGTTTAAGCAGCTTGCCTGTGGTCACATGGCTAGGTAAGTGGCAGAGTTAAGATCTGTGCCCGTATTTGCATATTGCTTATTGCATATTGTGTCCTTCATGCCGCTTTTCACTCTGGTTCTTCTTTGCCCCTTTCCCATTTCCCTTTCTGTGTGCAAATTGGCATATTCTCACAGTCTAGGGGCTTATTAGACCAAAATCCGTTGAGGGGAGAGACCCATGTGTTTCACCGTCGTGGGCCAACCAGGACTCACACAGGACGTAGAGAAAGGCCTTGACAAAGGTTGGGAGGACAATCACCCCTTCCGGGTCCAAGCACAAGACTTAGCTCTGTGAATAGTCACATGCTACGGTCAGTTGCAGGGAGGCCAGGATTTAGCTTTCCGTGGTGGCTCTTTTTAAAACTGTATGAATTTTCCATTCCATGAAATGGGGGAATAAATCCAGTTTCCTGGGGCCAGGAAATGACTGCAGGGATATAGCCTGGTACTGCCCATTTTAAATTCTACCTGCAATACAAAACCTTGTGATTTGTTGTTATCAGAGTGAAACTAGAAGGGAGGCAGGTGATGTTACGAGGGATTGGGGTCCAGTGAAGAAGTTAGGGCTAATGTATGTGCACTTTATGTGGCTGAAACGGTATAGTCAGCACCATTTGATTTTTTTAAAAAATATTCTTAGAAGACCTGTGTCTTTTACCTTTGAATAGAGGACCTGTTCAGGCTGCAATTACTTGTAATATGAGTTTTTTCCATAACAATATCCTTCAGAATTCATAAGTTTGTTCATGTGTGCACTTATAGACACCTAGAAAGTTTCAAAGAAACATTGCGAAAACCTGAGTCATTCTTTCACATTTGAAGAAAACCTTCAGAATTTCTTAGGAAAATAAATCTCTGGTTCAAAAATAAACATCGAAGCTATTTAAGGATTAAAACAGAAGCTTTCTATGAGCCAGCGTGGAATTACTTATAACAAAATCTAAGGGATTTTTTTTAAAGACAAATTATTGGATAATTCTTACACTGTTATACTGACTAAATTTAGGTTTTTAATAATAATAAAATGTGTGTGGTGCTTTTAGGGCTTACCATTTATAAACTCTTTTCACATAATTGATCTAATTTTACTCTCCAAACAATCTTAGGCGACCCCATGTTGTATTCATAGACATCATACACTTAAGGAAACAGTCATGGCAGCTAAGTGACTTCCCAAGGACACATGCCAGTAAGGGACATTGCCAGGCTCAGGCTGGTTTTGGGATCTGAAGTATCATACTCTTTCACTTCAGGGCACTGCTTCCACACATGGATCTATGGAAAGAGAGTTAGCAACATTTCCCTCTTGTTAATTTTATTTACTTGAATTAATCTCAGCTGTTAGTCACAACAGACGAAGTTGGAATCAACTGCCAGCCGTCACACCAAATCCATATTGCGTTGACAACAAGGATGACCTCATTGCCCTCCTCCTTGCTCTTCCTGTATATGTGAAAACATGAAACCGCAAGCATGATGGTATATGTTTAATACTCCTCCTACTGGGGAAGAAGAAAAAAAGGGAGAGAGAGATTCAGGCTCTTCCTTTGCATTAGTTGCTAAGCAGCAGCCATTTCATCGTAAAGGAGATTCAGTTCAAGTAATGACATAGGTATTCCAAGAATAGCATTTCATTTTTATAGCAATTGCATTTCAGGTCTCCATAGAGCATATGCTCCTGTGGCTCAGTGATTTTAGGGGAAGAAATAGCCACTTCAACATATTTGTTGAATATATGGAGAAAATCCAGTATAGCTGGTCACCTAATCACCAGACTTCCATGTTCTGCCTGCCATTAGCAATGGGCAGCCAGTGCAGGCTACCTGCAATTTTAAGGATTTGAGAGAGTCTTCAGAAAATACGACTGACAGACAGGTATGTTTTGAAGCTATATTTGACGTTCACTGGTACCATCTCAATGGAATACTCTGGATGATTTAGAATTCTAAGTTTTTGTGAAATAATATGGTGTAGAACAAAATTTTGCTGCAGCCAAGGAGTTGAATTGTGGCCAAGATTTTATTCTATTGAGATTTTGCTGGCAACTGAAGGCTCTTAAAAATGAAGATAAAAGAAAATACTGTACAAGGCTATCATAAATCATAGAGTTCAGTTTTATCAGGAAAAAGGGTCCTGATAAGTGCAGAGGAAGACATAGTCAATGTCCCTAGAGGTATGTGTATGAAGGGGAGATGTCAAAATATAAAGCTGTCAGGTGATGCATTTTTCTGATTGCACCCTTATTAATTTTGAAGGCTTAATGATCTGTGTGTGGAAGCCCTTGGTCCTGTCTTTTAAGGCATTTCTGTTGTAACTTGCCAAACTGTTGTGAAACTTACGTGTATACAGACAAATATATTTGCTTCAGAGAACTGCTTCCTGGGAGTTGTTAAGGGAGCAAACTTTGTCGTTTTCGAAGGGTGTGCTGTACAACACTGCTCCCCCTCTCCCCCTCCCCAAGCCATTTGGGAGAAAATACGTCTTCCCGGGAGCAGCTGGGATGCTTGGAAGCTGATCTTTAACTTCCAGTAAGTTGCCCTCCCATTTAAGGGAAAGTGCCTCTTCCAGGAACTAGAAGTAATGTTCAGAAGAAGTAATACATGGATGAATTCACAGTGGTAAATGGTTATTCGCACTGTGGTGTTGGGTTCATTAGTATGGTTGTTTTTAGCATCTCTCTAGCAGTTAATGCCTCTCATATATTTCATTGTGCATTTCTTACAATTACTCAAAACAGCTTTTGTGAAACACCTCTGGCCTTAGAGGAACTCATTATCTAGATGGGGAAATCAAGTCAAGAAGGGCTGGGAAGGAGAGGACTAATACCATTGACTCCCCAGCCTGGCATGAAACCACAGAGGAGCAAGGTCCTAAGTGTCTCTCAGAGGAGGCATGTCTGCGAGGTGCTCAATGATATACCCTCAGCATTACTCATAATATTATAATAACAATAACATTTATTGAGGCCTCACTATGTGACAGGAACTGTGCTAAGTGCTTTACATATATGGTTTCAGTTAATTCTTCACAACAACTTTATGATGTAGATGCTTTTGCTACCCATGGCTTTACAGAAGAGGAAACTGAGGCATGGAATAATGAAATAACATGTCAGGGCCTCACAACTAGCAAGGAATGGAGCCAGGATTTGAATCCCAGAACTCCCCAGCCGGTGCACTTAAGTGTCACTCTGTGCTATATCCCTGTGTAAATGTATAAATACAAAACCCTGGTTTTCCTTTTGGGAATTACCTCTACCCAGTTGTGTGCAGTCTTGTGGAACTGTACATCAAGGTGCCTGGCTCTCCACCCCAGAAACTAATGAGGTCTTTGCAAGCTGTTGTAGGGGGCTTCCTCTCACCACCCAGATACCACCAAGCATGTGACTTGAGCTTGGACAACCTGACTCTTTTGGACTTGGACTCTTAAAGGACTGCCAAAGCAACTGCCACTTTGTTCATATCCATTAGCAGGACCCTGGTAGGACAATTCCTGCTGCCCTGGTTCCTGTCTTCATTCCAGACATGCCTTTCTAATGAATTGTGAACTATCCAACATCTTCCCAATAAACTTCATTTTTGCTTAAGTTAACCAGGGTTGGTTTTAAAAAAATCTAACTGATAAAATATCATTGGCAAATGGCCCACCAGCCTCTATTGGTGAATGTCCTCAGTGCCAGAGAGCGCTTGGCTTCAGTAGGGAGATTGTTATACCATTGGTCAGTTCTAATTGTTAGAGAGCTTTTGTTATAGAAAAAAATGAATGTATTATTATCTAATGAATACTTAGTATGTTAGGTACTTTATTGCCTCTTTTTTGGTTGTTTTCTTATTTAATTATCACAGCAACTCTCTGCTTCAGTTATCTCTATTTTACAGATGAGAAAACTGAGTTTCACAGAGGGAAAATAATTTGCTTTAAGTAAAGACTATTACTTGATGGATTCAGGATTCAGACTCACTTCTAAGTCACCCAAAGCCCACATTTTTTCCCGTTATACTGTGCTGCCTCCATGTGGAGTCCAAAACTGACTCCTTTATTTTCCTTTATATTTTACCTACTGAAATTACATTGTCACTTCTGGAGAACACTCAGGATAACTCCTCTTCCCTTTTCTGTATGGCAGGTCTTCAGGTGTTTGAAGTCAAATATCTCATATCTCGTTAGCTCTTATTTCTTTAGACGGAGCCATCTCTACTTTCATTCTTATCCCTTTTCTAAAAGTGATTTTTTTCCCATCACCTTCACTTTTCTGACTCTTTCTAATTTGATAGCATACTGGGTAATCCATGGTTTCCTTCATAAAAATGGAGCACTAAACTAAAAGTGTGGTCCATCCCAGGCCACCACTAGCACATGTGGTGCCTTTGTTCAAATTAGAAACAAGTCCTAAGTCTAGGCGGACAAATTTACAGAAGTCCCCCCTCACTCCAGAGCTCTGTCAGCCCCTGCTAGGACCTAGCCTGTGGTGGGTGGCACTTAGGCTGGGTTCCAGGTTCCACCTCTCCTCCTCTGGGTGCCCTAGTGCAGGACACACCTACACACTACAGGTGTAGCTCTGTTGGTGGTGGGTATGGACTAGCATGGGCTGTGAAACTCATTCTAACAGTCAAATTGCCACACTTCCTATTGAACAAATTATTGAGGACATTTCCAAACTTTTGCTTAGGTTGCAGCCGTTATACTTAAGATTCATCATTTCAGTTTGGCTAAATGTTTACTTGGCACGTTTCCTATTTGTTTCAGATACCAAACACTTCTAGAGTGTTCAAGATCCACCCCTTTCTCTGTCCATCCATCTATTCCTCCCTCCCTCTCTTTCTCTCTTTTTTCCTAAATAAGAAAGAGCAAGCTCTCTCATAAGTTCTATTGACTATTGTATCTGTTTTTCAGACTTATGCCTACATCACCCTCCCCTTGACTCTACTGCTAGTGGAGAAATGCTGGTGGTCAACTCTTCTAAAACTGGCTCAAGCTGTTTGAGAGGTTTCAGTGAATTTCTTTTAGGCAGTCGACACAGCTGATAAAGAAATCCATCTGTACGCTGGCTAAACCTGTATTTGGTGGCCAAGAAGATTACTTATTTCATCCAGAGAACTCGATTTTACTGTTCCAAGAACTAAGGCTGTGTTGTCCAGTACAGTAGGTACTAACCGCATGTGCCTGTCAAAACTAATTAAATGAGCTAAATTTGAAATCCAGTTCCTCAGGCACACTAACTACACATTGAGTGCTTAATAGCCATGTGTGGCTAGTAGCTACTATACTGGACAGCACAGATATAGACCGTTTTTATCATTTCAGAAAGATCCATTGAAAAGTGCTGCTTTGAGGGATTAGTGTCAAGATACTAATTTATCAAAACTACAGAAACCTCTAGCTGGCCATCCTTGAATGATATAGTTTTTGAATTAAGAGGTCTAGTTCCTTAGTTAAGAAGTTATACGTTAGGGGTGTAAGTAGGAAGGAGAGAGCACTGTAGACGGGGAACGGGGAAGAGGCGTCCTTGGTGCTCTGCATCATCCTGCCTGTCAGGGGTTCCTCCCGCTCTCACCGCAGTGGTGACTGAGTTCCATAAGGGTAAGGGAAGGAAGTCTGTCTTCTCTTTTCTTTGTAAACTGCATCTTCCATACGTTGCCAAACGTATCGCACTTTAGACGTAAGAAAACATGTTCTGTAGCTTTTGGGTGGGCTGGCTGATTTACCATCTGAAATAGTTAGCTCAGCTTGTGGGGGTTGTATTTGGAGGTAGAATGAAGTATGGGGGAAGAGCATTCTTGCTTCTTTGTTGGTTGATTCCTGAAACTTGGACAAGGGCATGGTCCAAGATGGAGAATGTAAACTCGGAGTGTGGACGTGTAGCTTCAGGTTATGTCTGTGTCACAGAAAGTGCTTACTATGCTCCCTGTTTTATTCTTAACATTAGTTCCCATCATGTTCAAGAAATATTTATTGTAAATTCACCAGGGAGGCGTGGAAGGAAATGCGTGGACTTCAATTTTTACTGTGGCTCACTTAGTTCCGAGGGAAAAGACCTTAGGAAACTGTGAAAAGGGCTTCAAGGACAGAGCAAAAGCCCCAGGAGAATCTGTGTGTGTTTCTGTGGATTCTGTCTGGGGCTTTGAACTGCCAATATTGCACACAAGGGTGTTCTAAAAATAGCCCGAGTAATGTGCATTCTCTGCTGAAGTGAGCGAGATAATTCGTGAGGATGATGAGAAACGCGAAAGGAGAGAAGCTTCAGAAGATGAGAAATGAAATACGTGAATCTCAGTGGTCTCCGAGGCTCAGCCACGCACTGAGCGCTTTCTTTGAAGTCTTGGTATTGGAAACTGGGAAAAAGTACTTAACATTAAAAAAAAAGCATCTCTGGGAAAACATTGGGTTTTTCTCACCTATGTTTTATAACATGAGCAGTCCCCTAGATGAAAAAATTACCTATTTTATAAGAATAGATACGGAATACTCATTTTATATATGTGCAAAACACTCTTTTAAGTCCTTGGTGAAGAATCCAAAATTGAATAATATATGATTTCTACCTTAAAGTTGTTTTGAGTTGCTTATTAGGGAAGTACATAAAAAATATATTGGGTGCCTACTATGTGCCAAATACTATGGTATGTGCTAGAAATAAAAGAGAAATAAGAGTCTCTGTTATTAAGAATTTATAGTCTGGCGAGGGAGGGAGGCAAGGAATTGACCTGTAATCTGACAGGGTGATAGAGATGGAGGGCCGCTCGGCCCGGAGGAAGGGCGCCTATGTCAGACTGCAGAGAGGGGGACGGCCTGGAGCAGGTGATGGTTAAATGTGCCTTGAAGGAGGAAGAGAAGATAGGCAGGTGGAGGGGAGAATAAAAGGACTTGTTGGTATCATTGATTCCATGGAGAAGACACACTCTCGGTTCTAAATGGCAAACTAGAAATGGAATTCTGGAACAGAAGTCCCTTTGCTTCTGTTCTCTTCTGAAAATCCCCCAAAGTGGATCATTTGAATGGAGGGCTTTGACAGTGTCCGCTAACTTACAAATCCACACATCAGCGACTTTTACTGGGAATTAACATCCACTCTGTACTTGTTAGATACCAGCAGCTTGAACAAAGGTAAGACAGTAGGAATAGCGTGATGCACATGATCATAACTGGATCTGGGCTGTAGGCGCACAAAAGACGGAGAGGTCAGTTCTGTTGGGGAGAAGTTTTCTTGGAGCATTGACTTTAAAGGATTGGTAGGATTTCAGAGGAGGAGACAGGAGCACAAGGAGGGGGAGTTGGTAAACGATCCAGGCAGCAGGAATTGTGTGAGACAGGACGTGGTGGTGGAACTGCATGACATATTTGTGCAGCAGTGTGAATCATAGAGTAATTTTGCTTTGAGCATAGGGATACAGAGTGGAAGTTAAGGCAGGGAAGGTCAGTTAAATACTCATTATGGAGGACCTTGAATGCCATCAGAATCATCTGGAATTTGTAGTTAATAGAAAGCTATTGGAGGTTTTTGAGCAGAGAGGTAATGCTCCATATTCCAATGCAGGGAGGTTCTTGTACTCCCTAGAGCCACTGCCAGTTCCTCTGCTTCTGGAACCACTGTTAGTGTTGCAGAAGCCATTGCTACAGAAGTGACACCTCCACCCTGCCCCACCTCCAAACACTCCAGTGTGGACAAGAACTTTCCTCCTTCCTCCAGCACATGAAGAGGGAACAGAGACCCCTGTTCTCTCTGCAGTGACCATGGCAGCTGAGAGCCAAGCTCTTCTCACGCCTCCAGGACAATAGGAGGTAGGGCGAATCTCTACTCTCAGATGAGAATTTGAGAATGACTGGGTAATGAGAATGTAAGCTGTCTCCAGAGTCTGAATGTGAAACTCGTTTTTTACATAAAGTATATAATAAATGGTTCCATTCAGTAATACTTTAGCAAAACAACATTGTCCTAAGTTCTAAAGAGGTAATACATGGGAAATTTGGGAACATGGCTTGTCTCTGGGCTGGGGACTTTCTTTTTAAACTGTTTGGAGAAACCTACAAAAATCACATCATTGGAGCTTTTTTTTCAATGAAGTGGATAGTTTTTTTTCTCTCCCAGATTCTAATACTTGGAAAGCACAGAACAAATTAATGGGAGAAATATGTGTTCTGAATTTATTAGAAAATAGTAGTTGAGCAGCTTAAACATTGTTCACCGTGAAAGGGCTGTGTTGCTCTCTAACACTATTACATGAACAGAGATTGGTTGGACCAGTTAATAGAACTACAGATAATTTTGCAGCTAAGAAAGATATGCTTTTAGCCACAATCCACACATTCTTTTCAGACATAATCTTCAGTAAATGGAGTGCAACATTGTGGCAGAAAGTCAGTGTGACCAATTCTGTCCACTGGCTTTCAGGCCTGTTCCTGAAGGATTAGAAAGATGCCCAGGTTATTCTCTGCATTATGTACCTTGCATGGCAATGCCTGGGAGCTGGCTCACACCCTGCATTTTGGAAAAATCATCATTTTTCTCATATAAATGGAAAATAGAGAAAAATAAAATAGAAGAGAGAGCAGCTTTGAGGTCAAAGTAATATTAACATGCAAGAAAGAATAGAATCTTGGTTCAAGGCCACCCAGAGTGATGAGCAGTCTTAGACTCACAGGCTCACCTGATCTGCCTGATATGAAGATACAACCTGCAAACTAATTTCACAATTAAGACATTAAAACTCTATTTTTTAACCAAATCCAGTTGTTAATAATGTAGAGACTACCAAGCAATGTGATAATTCTGTTACTGGCTGGGTCCAGGTCCATTCTGCCAGAGCACAGAATTAACCACTGTGATGTGGGTTTTGCAAAAGAGGAAGGATTGAATCTCAAGGCCACTGAGTGAGGAGGCGGAGAACAGCTCTCAAAGCTGCCTCCCTGAAGATAAGGCTGAGGGATATTTATGGGTAGGGAAGTGGGGTGGTCTGAGGTGTGGGGAAAGGTGATTGGCAGTGGGGAAAAATGAAGCAACAGGTTCATTCTGCACAAGTGTAGTTGGGGTTCATAGCATTTCACAGGACATATGTGCAGAAAATGGCAGCTTTAGCATAATTGGAGAGTGGAATTTTGGCCCTCTGATGTCAAAAGGCCATCTCTTGGGTACTTACACAGGCCCAGGTGAAGGGTTGGTGGTCTCAACTGGTTTGAACTGGACCAGAGCTGGCCCAAGTTCCTGAAAAACATCTGAAAGGACCATTACCATGGTGACTTATGAACATTATCTATAAAGTAGCCGGTGGAAATTAAGTTTCACCATTTAGTGGAGTGACCTTTGGCTACCATGGCCTTCAGCTTTATGGAAAAAGGGAAAAAATAACAAAAAGCAAGTGACCAAGAACAAGCAAACATGGCAGGCAGATCTGATCAAATTAACCCTTCAGTTTCAAATCTAGTCAACAATACTAAACTCAAAGATGCAAAACTTCATATTTCTTTCCACGTTATTCAATAAAGCCAGTTTTATTTTAAATGAAAAAAAGTATCACCCACAATTTTCTTTCTTTCTGTGTTGCCCAGACTGGTCTTAAACTCCTGGCTTCAAGCGAGCCTCTTGCCTTGGCATCCCAAAATGCTGGGATTACAGGTATGATCCAACTTTCTTGATAGCCTTTATTCAAAAATGTTTACTCCTCACTGCCCTAGATTGACAAAGGTGTAAATAAACACAGAAAATAAGTCTGTTACTGTGTCACTGTCCATCTGTGTTAGAAAATACTACCGCCTACTACTGAGTGTGTGTGTGTGTGGGGGGGATGTGTGTGTGTGTAAATGGGGTTTGCTTGTTTGTGTGTCACCTGCTAACTCTCAGATAGGTCTTGCTCTCTCTGAGACCCTGTGTCCTTATCTGAAAAATGAGGCTGATGGTACCTGTTGTCCACCGTGGTTGCTGGGATTGAGTGGAATGATGTAGGCATGCTGTAAATTGCATAGCCCTATATACATGCAAGATACTGCTATCGCCATCACCATGCTGAATCATATGTATGCCATCTGCCATGGAATAATGGGAAGAGCCTATGAACTTGGAGTAATTACATTTCTTGATGACAGCTCTGGAGCAAAGGTTTACCAAATAAAGGTACAGATCATTTTGGAGATGTGCAAATGCAGGTATGTGAGGATTTGTGAACTTTGGGTTTCATTTTTAATTATAATATTTATTTAATCAGAGTAATACATAAGCAAAGCTTAATGCATAGTTCATAGTTAGAACTACAGGGCTTTGGACAAAATCTACTAGTTCCCTTCTCCATGTCTCTCCCAAACTCCCATTTCCCCAAAGCTGCTGTGATGTATTAACTGTTTCTCCTGGAGTCTACATTTGTATTTATTCATCATGTGCTACTAAGTGCTGTTTTGTGATTTTTCTCAATTGTCTCTTATGAGAAGGTGAGAAGTTAGTTCTCTTTTATCCCACTCTCGTGTGTCTCTTCCTCCGTCCTTCCAATGTATTCATGTTATAATTTTTCTAAATTATTAATAAATGTTTATATTATCATGACTTTGTAAATCTTATCCATAGCTGAGATGTGCTATGATGACCTTTCCTTTCTTGTATTACTGGTCTCATTTTAAAAATTATTTTCATATGGCCTTATTCCTAATTCTGCCACAGTTCTTAGGAGAACCATAAGTCTTCCATTGCATTTAATCATATCAAATAATGGATCGGTCTCATGATTTTTCCTGTGGACAGCCCTCCTGGTCCCCTATTGTCTTGCCCTTTCTGCACTGATTTTTATATACTCTCGTTCTTCCCCATTATCTTGACACCTTATGGCCATTTTCCTCGGTTGGAGCCTCTGTTTTCTAGGTTTCTTAGGTTTCATATCTCCTTGTTTTGCCTGTTTGATGGAGCACTCAATTTCATGAAGAAGAACAACACCCTCCTAGATGAGCTCTTTGCCTAGGAACTTTCCTCGTATTTTTAGATGACCAAATTGAAAAAGGTTTTCAGGATGTGAAATATCCATCCTACAGTAACTTACTTGGAAAGGGTGCATGGGAGGTAGATATTTAGTGTCCTTTTATGTCTGAGAATATCTTTTTTTCCCCCACCTTCACACTTGATTGAGAGTTTTTCAGGGCATGGAGTTCTAGATTGAAAATAATTTTACCATAGAATTGTGAAGGTATTTTTTCCCTGTTGCTGCTATACTTCCAAAGTGGCAATTGAGAGGTCTAACTCCATTCTAATTCTCACTAACTTTTCTTTCTTTCTGTTTTTTTTTAAACGTTTTTTTCCTTTATGTTTACTGTTTAGGAATTTCAAAACTAGTGTGCTTTGTATGGGTATATTTATGGTGTTAGGAACTTTTTAGATCTCTTTGCTCTGAAAACTTTTGTTTTCAAGAAATTTTCTGATATTATTTTTTAGGGTTAGGGGAGAATATTTTCTTCCCCTCCATTTTACCAATTGATTTTTTCTGGAACTTGTATTATATAACTAATCTATCTACTGGACTATATCTCTAATTTTCTTTTCATTTCTATTAAAGTTCTCCTTTACTTTTATTCTGCTTTCTGGGAGATTTCCTCATTTAATTCCATCCTTTTATTGGAATTTTAACTTTTTTATGATCATACTTTTAATTTCTAAGAGCTCGTTCTTATTTTCTGAAGTTCCTTTTTATAGTGATTTATTCTTGCTTTGTAGCTTTAGTATCTTCTTTTATTCACTGAGGTGTTATTAATTATAATTTTTGGATATCTTATGCACCCTACATTAACTTTCTTTTCCTCAAAATTTTATTTCTCTATATGTTGGTATCATCTTTTCATGTTGAAGACTATTCAAATATCTGATTATCCAGTAATATTTAAGAGAGGGGCCCCAAAAGGCTGAATGGAAGCTTTATGTGCATGTATGTGACTTGGACCCTCAAGCTTCACCATGGAGTCCTGGTTTGTTTTATTGAGAAAACCCTAAACATTAATATCTTCTGCTCAGTGTCCTCAGAGAAGAATCCTCTGCTTTCCTTTAAGAGGTTTACATCTGGCTATCTCTTCTCTGAGGCTGAATTTTTGTTATTTAGTAAATAGACTTCCATTTGGTGTCTCTGCTTTTAGTAGAGGGTCTTACACTCAAATCCAGCTGTGGTTGGCATTTTCTAGTTCTCTCTGGTTTAGCTTTTTTAGAAACTAGATCTGCAGTCTCATGGCTGTGTGTGGTAGGAGCAGCCTCAGACTGCTCGAAGTGGGGGGTCTGATTACTCTCTATAAAGAATTCTTCCTGCTTTGGCCCCTTCTTATACCCTCACCTTCAGCGGTACCTGGTGCCTCTACTTCCTGAGTGTTTCTGGAACTTTGTGGTGTGAATCTGCATTTTTCTTATTTGCTTCTTCCTCCTTAATATACTTAATTTCCAGACTTCTCTACCCTGCCTGCATTCAACTTACTGTCCGTTTTCCAATGATTTTATTGTCATCTCTTTTGTTGCTGTCTCCTGTTTTTTGTTCTTGTGATGTTGTGTGTTTTATTTCCTTGACTTTCATTTTAGTGGGAGTTTCTGGAGGGAGTTGGGATAAAGGTGTGTGTTGAACGTACCATAGTGATCTAGAAGTTGCTCATTCTGTTTTTCCTCAGTAAGAATGATAGAAAATTTAACATATTCATGTGTTTCTTTAGAATTTTTGAACAGACAATATTGTTTTTAGCGCACCTTAGTTCTAAGGGACTTCTAAGAGTTTCACAGGCATTTCTTCTTTACCAACTCTCTCTGCAACATGGGAGAATGGGTAATTTTACATCGTTTTTCAAGCATCCCAGTAGAGGAGGTGGCTCCCATGACTTCCAGTGGCATTCTGCCTCAGCTCAGTTGCGTTCATTCAGCCCACCATTTGTCTTTGCAGCCATCAGCTAGTTTCAAAATATCCCTTCGATTCTCATCCCTCCTAACCTTGAGTCATTGGTTCTGCTGGAAACAAAGCTCTTCTCTGTAGCCGGTGTTCTCCCAGTGTTCTGGGAAGCCCTGAGACTTGTCATTCTCCTAGCAGCGCAGATGCCATTCTCCCCAAACACCCAGAGTTCATTTAGCACCAACGAAGTGCTTAGTCTGAGATTTCTGAGGGACTGTCACTGGGGAGAGGCTGTTGCTAATGAGGTGCGAATTGGCATCACCTGGGGAGGGGCAGCTCTCTCCCCGCCAGGCCCCAGGGGAGGGGTGGATTGCTATGACACTTTCAGAGGAGGCTGGCTGGGCTGCAACTGGTGACTCCTCACCCTTTGGCAAGGCCTGACTTCTGGCTGGGGGTGGCCCTTGCACCGTGCTGGGTGACTGGTCTGGGCTCACACAGTCCCGTCCCTGGAGTTGCTGCCAGCTGGCTCATCTCTTGGCTGGTTTTCCTGGCTGGCTTTCCTTGCAAGTAGGAGAGGCCGTGATCAGTCATGGGGCTTTCCCAGACATTGGAGAGACAGCCAGGGAGACCCACAGCCCCCAGAGACCCTGTCCTTGGGACTGGTGTGCTAGAAAGTTATGAGGTTGGGGTCGGGTGGTGGAAGAATGATTTCGGTAGCAGCTGTTGAAACAAGAGAGCGCACCCGTTTCCCCTTAGCGTTCTCCCACCAGTCCTGCACCGAGCAGACTCATTCCTTAAGCTGTTTGAGTGTCCTCAGCAGCAGCTCTCCTGTGCTCCTGAGAGGCTGAGACATCTCGTGGCTGTTTTTACCTGCAAGTGTCCCCACCAGAGCGCTGGCAGAGCTGTCGGTGGGAGGATCGGGGAATCTATGTTCTTGAGCACAGAGGAGGGCCATGGGCGGATGGGAGATGGTCTGTAGAGCGTTAAGTGGCTTTATGTCTCCTGCTCTGTCTGACAAAGTGTGCTGATTGGGGCCTCCTGGTGTGAAATCCCTGCCACCATTTGGGCGATCTTGAGCAAATCTCTTAACTTCTCCGACTTTAGCCCCCTCTATCTTTTCTTTTATTCCTCTTTATCTCGTTTCCTCTAACTTTTTAAAGCACTTACAGAGTGCAGCCTAGATACAAGAATAAGAGACAGGAATGAATTGCAGCCCCAATCTTAAAGGAACTCACCTTTTCGCAGAAGATGGACATATAAACAACATAGATTTACCCGTGATGAGAAAGGCACTGTGTCAAAGGGGTGCAAGACAGAAGAAGAGGCAATATTGCTCTCTGTGAGGGCCAGAGAATGCTTTATAGCGCTGGTGACATTTGAACTGGTTGTTGAAGATTGATTCTGTAGATAGACACGGAACGGAAGTGTGTTTAAGAGAGTTTACAGCATAGTCATGGAGGTTTGAAAAAACATGGTGTATTCTAGAAAAGGCAAGTAGTTTGTTGATGCTGGAGTGCAGGTGCAGGATGGACTGGCAGGCTGTGGGGCTGGTAATAGACCAGGTCAGATGATGCAGGGTGCTGCTTGCCATAGTTTGGACCTTACCTTACTGGCAATGGGAACTTGGGGTGGACTTGCAGAGAATGGTGACAATTTGCTAAATGAGTAGGCTGGGCTAGGTGATCTCTTAAGATCCCTTGTAGTATGAAATTTTTGGATTCTCTGTGTGGGTGTGAAGATGTGGGTCTGGGAACACAGCTTCAGTGAAGAATGTTACCTGGTATAAAGTCTGTGAGTAGGTGTTTAAATGTGGGCTGTACTCAATAGCTATATTGAGGTAACATCAAGCAGGTAGTAGAATGCCGGGTTCCTAGTTAAGGTGGAGTTTAAATATCCAAGTCTTGTTTCAGCCTTTGATCATGCTTTTGACCATGGCTAAGCACTTGATCTGACCAAATACCTCAGGATTAAAACTTGTAAAATGGAAATTTTTAGTTCTGTGCAGTTGGGAGGGTTTTTTTGTTCTTTTTTTTTTCCAGAAGCTTTATTTGATAATGACTTTGCTGTTGTTTAGGGCATTTGAGGTGAAAAAAAGTTATTTTAAAGTTTAACGTTATTTTTAATTGTCTTATGAACTATCAACACACATGGAAATAAAAGCTATCTGTGCATTGATTTTTGTGTAATGCACTTGTGTTGAGTTTTCCCTGAGTTTTGATTCATAGTTGGAGTAGGAAACTGGTGGGAGTTGGGGTGGGGAGGTGAGAATATGTGTAAAAAACGGTATTGCAGGAGCTAACTTGGTGAACTCTAGAGATGCACAAAGCTTTACTGAATGTTCCAACTAGGCCATCACAGGAATGCACTTGTGTGGTTGATGACACATTCTTGGACTCCTAAGTGTTAGTTTATGCTTGTTGAACTTTCAACCCAGGGATTATTATTTTCTGGAAGCACATGATGAACATCTTGGCTCAACTTCAGAGCAGTTCCCAATCTCTGAGTTGCCTGTTTGCTTTTGAATTGGGTGTATTTTCTTCAATTTTGTTTTAGAAAGTTTTTAGCTTGGTAGCCTGCCATCTTCTCAGAATACTCTCCCGTTAGCTCATCTTTGTAACCAAAGGGATAAACAATTTCTATATGGTTCTCATGCTCTGAGACAATGTCATTGATGGTGTGACAGCCAAATATGGGTGCAGCCAAGAATATTCAAAATATGGAGCAACTGGTAAGGTGTGGGCATAGATACTGGTTGTAGATAGCTGATAATTTCATACTAGTGTGTGCTGTCAATGTTAGCCCTGCCATGGCTAAAGAGGTCTTGGACACACACCTACAGAAATAAAACAGACTAGATGTGATATCTTAGAGACTGAACAAGAAAGGCATAGGAAGTTACTTTTTAGCATTGGCCTCACTAGGGCACACAGCTTCCATCCCCTATGTTCTTAGGACTCTTAGCATTGAAATAATCCACTGCTATCTGCAGGTTGGTTTTCCAGTAGGAGTGAAGGTCAGTGTGAACTTCCAAAGATCCTCCCATCTGGTCTGTGAGGCCTTTACTGAACACTAGTGAAATTCTGACCATGGCCTGTGGCTATAGGACTGTATTGGGAGCAGTGGGGAGTCACAATCCAATAGCATACAGTATTTACTTTGTTCTATACAAATGATAAAAGTACTCACTGGAAAGTATTTTTTTTTCCTGATTCCAAACTCTAATTAAACACTTTGTTGTTATTTATCTTATGCCATTTACCACTTTTAGTATTATTTGAGAGTTATGTCTGTATATATCTTGTGGCCTGTAAACAATTGTAAAATCCTTGAGGGCACAGCAATTAATTCATCCAACAAGCATTTATTAAGCACTAGTGTGTGTCAACACGTAGTGTGTGTTATAGGCAGCAAGTGCAAATGAATTAGACAATGAGACACTTTGAGTTGAGTACTAAAAGATGAAGAGGGATTATTCAATTGAAGAGAGGTGGGAAAGGTCTTCTACAAAAGTCAAGAAGTCAGTATAAGCAAAGACATGGCCGTAGGAAATGACTTTGGCTGTATAGAAAATGGAAAGTGAGTTGGTAATCCAGAAGCATAATGTGATAGGTTGGGTCAAGAAATGAGACCAGAACGGTAACAATGTATACCACTTAAATTGTCATTTTAGTGTTACTCAGTGAGGGAGATTTTGTCACAACTCTTGGGATGCAACTGGCATCTAGTGGTTGGAGGTCAGGGTGCTGATAAACATCCTACAATTGATAGGACAGCCCCTCACGGCAAAGAATTATCTGGTCCAAAATGTCAATAGTGCCACAGTGGGGAAGTCCTTCTTCAACTCTTTTTATATTTGGCTTGCATCATTCAAGTCTTAACTCAGAAGTTATTAATATTTCTTCAGCGGCTTCCATGTTTACCTCTGACTATCATAGAAAAATTCGCCTCTCCTTTTTTGTCACTCTATTACTAATCCTATTTTATTATCTTTTTACCTTTTGATACATCTGATGTTATATTTTGTATTTGTTTATTTTTATTATCTGTCTCTCCCCTTAAAAATATAAACACTATGAAGTCTGATTTGTTCACTGCTGTATCTCTAGAACCTAGAATAGTATGAGGCACATAGGCAAATGCATGGAAAAGTTTGATATATGGAGATTCTGGGGGGAAGAATGTGGTAAGTTGGATATAGATTCTATGGTGCTGGAATAATAGTAGTTAACATTCATTTTTACTATTGCTACTAGGCACTGTTCTTAGCATTTTACGTGTCTTAACTCATTTAATCCTCCAGACAACCCCAGGGGGTAGGCATTATGATTATTCTCATTCTGCATACGAGGCCCACTAGAAGGCTCACAAGAAGTCACCCATAATGGAAACAGAAAGAGCAGTAGAATCACATTTCAAGATCTGCATCGGTCACACGCTTCTGTCTGAAGTCGCTTTTCTCCCTTGTGGAATTAATTCTTCCTCTCTCCGTTCTACCACAGTAGTTTATATTTTCAATGTGTTAAGTGACATCAGAGAGGTATTAGACAATAGTTGGTATTATGAGTGTCTTGTAAGCCCCTAAGCCTCCATAGGCCCAGATGTTCTTCTTTGTTTGTATCCGTGGCCTAGTATGAACTTCAGTGGCTGACATCTAGTGGGCTTTCAATAAGTAGTTAGATGATGTTGAATACATGAGTTAGAAAATGTTTCTTGGGAAAATGAATGTACCATCTCATGGGAGAATTTGTTTCTAACTTGCATCTGAAGAAGAAGAAATCTGTAGACCAAGAGATTTCTTGTTGTTGTTTTTCTTTTCAAAATAGACTCAACCCCCCACTTCTTAGGCAAGCCGTTTAGCTGATTTATGAAAGGGAGCAGCTAGATCAGCACCAAAGCCATGTGCAGAAGCTGTACCTGCAACATAAATAAGATGATTTCCTGAGAACAATCAGATGTGCTGGCAACACATGTGAAGGGCAAGGCTCTTGTATCCTCCCTGCTCTCAGGTGGCACACAGTGTCTTCTCTCTAAAGCTGCTCTAGGGAGAAAGAAGGGAATGGCTTTTTGAAGGAAGGAATCTGGATTTTAGAAGTACCCAAGAAAAATGATAATAAAACCAATAATTATACTTTTATGAACTGAAGGTCAGTGTTATTTGGTACTATTTTTTTTACTGAGAAGCAAAAAAAGAGCAAGTCTTTTGGGTAATTACTGATATTTCCATGTTTGCAAGAGGATGTAAGTTGCCAAGGAGAAGTGTAATCTTTCATTGTCCAAACTTGGAGATATCTTGAGTAATCCAGAGCCAGGAAATTGCTCCCCAAGGAGTGTTTTTTCTTTTAGTTTATGTGCCTTTTTGACCTAAAACCAGTCACAATTTTAGTTTTAAATTGTACATGATATACCTATATGGTTCCTCTACCTGTAGAATATTTGTAGGCTCAGATTTCTTTCTATACTTGTTCTCTAGGGAGGCTTATAATATTTAATAATACTTACAGAGTCTGGGGCATTTCTTAGTTTCGTGCCAAACCTCAATTTGTGTGCCAGGTTGCTTGGAGCAGCTCAGGTCTTTGTAGTTAGAGAAACTAGAAGCTGTCAAATGCTCAAGACGTGAGAGATTCACTCCTTCTAAGAGAAGTGGAGTTGATGATAGAATTTGAACTCTATTTGGCATTTGCCCATTTTGTAAGAACACTTGACAGTGTTCCGGTCCAGTGTTGAGAAGTCTTTCTTAACTCTTAGGCAGAGAGCACTGCTATTAGCAAAGGCTTCATGATGGCTTTTGTGAGTGGGGGTCATCATGCTGTCCTGGTGGCCTCCTCTCCTCTTTCCTGCCCTCCGTCTTTTATTGTGCGTCCACATCCACCCCTTCATGCCACTCTGGGGATCCTTTGGAAGGGGAAAGTATAAAGGACAAACCATTGATCGATAGAGGCAGTAAAGCTGTCCTTTGGGGTTTAACAATATGTCCTGTACTATTTTTGTGTTTAGCAAAAATCCATTTTGCCTCATTATGAGTATGTTTTCCCTTGGGCTTCCACTTCCGAGATGATTTCAAGGGAAATTATATCCACATATTAGTCTCATTTGCCCACATCTCACTCAATAACTATTAGAGTTATTAGATATCTTGAACCAGGAAGTTGCATTTTGCCAGGACTAAATGAAGCTTGAAATTCTAAGATTCAATTTGGAGAAAAATCACTACATTTGAGTGAGTTAGAATCTTGCCAAAAAATGCATTTCTCCATCTGTCTCATGGTAAGAGCTCTGTTAGGATGTGAAATTTATAGCTAAGGACTTGCAGTCATCTTTGCAAAGTGGTCTGGACCTGGGGAGCATGATGAGGACTGAGGTCCTTGGAGGCAACCCTCTGACCTGGAGGATGAAGTTGACATCAGTTTCTTTCTGGGTTAAGGTCCTTGAATGGTACATATCCTTGACATGAAATTCTGTGAAGTCGGTCTCAGCACACTCAACACCCGAGGGGGTGCTTCACAAAGTGTTCGCACCCACAGCCCTGCCACACCCAATGTGACGTGACTTGAAGTGGTGATCGTGGTCACTTCCATTCTTTTCTCCTGACCTGGATCTGCCTGGGAGCAGGAGCACTGCGTTCATCCTTACTCAGGTACTCTAACACACACAAAGGAGACTCGAAGTTTGCCAAAGCCAAATGAGAAATCCGAGGCCAAGTCATGCGTTGGTTTCAGCCTCTTTGCTAACATGACCCGTACGCAGTTGTTCCTTATTTTCGAGGTGATGCTCCTGAGAGTGACTCTCTTCACTTGTCTTAGCCATGCTGATGAGACTTGTGGCCTCTAGCACAGTCACTGATGAGCACTGGAGCTGGGCCTCCCAAGTCTGTTCCTGTGTGGGTGGGCCCCGCCTCTTGGGGTCATCATTGGTCTATTTACTTTGTCTAGAAAGAGGAGCTCCCTTCCTTTTGATTGTGTGTCAACATGTGTCCCTGACATAATTTCACAGTGTCATTGTTTGAAGTTCTCCTTTGTTGACTTCTTGACCATTTCTACTATTCTTCCAACTTGTGCTTACTGTACTTCAGTTCATTGTGCAACAATGACTTGGGAGGTTGCTGTCTTCCCTTTTACACGTATGACACATCCTGTATCGTCATTGTGTCAAATATGACTGTACACCTAATTAATATTACACACAGGCAACATAGCTTTGTGGGTAGAGACTTTCAGGTCAGCCTTCCTGGGTTTAAATCTTTACCACTTCCTAGGTCTATGGAGTTGGGCAAGTTATTTAAAATCTCTTGGCCACAATTACTTTTTCTGTAAAATGGAGATATTAATAGAATCTGCCACATAGGGTTATTGTGAGTGAGGATTAAATGAATCAGTACATGGAAAGGTCTTGGAATAGTGTCTTTTACACATTAAGATATCAAATTTTAGTTATGATGATGATGATGCTAGGGGCTCAGTATAATGATGTCAGAATTGCTCCTGAAAAAGCTTAATGGCACTTTACTGTCCATGAAGACTTCAGGGAAATATATACGTAAAACTGCTTAAGAGGTTGAATGTAACCTTTGCTACAGTTAAATATCTCCCAGCTTTATAGGATAGAGAACCTAGATGATGATGATGATAGTCGACATTTATTGAGCAATTACTATGTACCAGGCCTGTCCTAGAGTGTAATATATAATCTTATTTATTCCTCATAGAAACCATATGATGGGGGGCTCATCTCCATTTTACAGTTGAGGAAGCTCCAACTCAAACTGCGACTCAAAGACTTAGAGCTGGGTTCACACCCAGGTCTGACTATTAACCATCATTATAAACTGTCTGCTTTACAACAATAGTCTGATTCTCCTCAAGAGAGGAAGCCTGAGGGAATGGGAAGTGCAGGGGATCTTCCCGGGATCTAGTGCTTATGATATGTCGGACTTTGAGCAAGCCACTCAACTTCCCGGAAGTTCAGAATTTTCATCAGTCAACTAAGGATGACAAGTGCTTCACAAGTTGCTGTGAAAGATATAAAACAAAGTGAAATATATAACAAAGCAAGCCAAGAGTTGCCACCTACCTCCTACCTAGCTTCGCCTGGGGCAGTCAGAAATTATGAAGATTCCGTTTTATGTACATAGGTATTTAGCACAGATGATAAAGGATGGGCAATTCATCCTAAGGTCAGGCTGCAGTTCCTCTTCAGTGTGGAATCAGAGCTCAGTCCCCTTTAACCATTGTGATTTGGGGAATAGTTTTGGTCCAAACTGTGTGTGCATAGTACTCTTTTCCTGCAAAGTCTGATCGATCTGGGGTGCTGTACTGTAGCCCTTATACTAAGTTTTAGTTTTTCTCAATGTCGAGGGACTTCCCTGACAGATTTCAGTTCTTTCTGATTGCTTTAAAAAAGGCTAGTACTTCCCTGTCTTTCTAACAGAATATTTTGTGTTTGTCTTCTGCTGAGGTCAGAAAATTATTTTTTGGGAAGTTGGCTTTTGCAAGCTGTGATTGTGTGTGTGTGTGTGTGTGTGTGTGTTTGTATTGTCTATGAATTAAATCCTCATTGTCAGTTCTTGGTCAGTGGAGCTTGGAATGAATCTCCCCATTTGTGAAACCCCATAACTCTTCCTGTGTAATGCCATTAAAGAGCCTCCTGACAGCGGTAGGTAAGGAGTAGCTCAAGGGTGTTACTGTGTAATCACTTTAAGCCCAATTTCATGTGTTATTACAGACCTATCCCTCTTTATCGCTGCATCTTCTGATAGCACACCACTGCTTCAGGAGCAGAGTTCAGCGGCAATTTTAGTTTATCTGTTGACAATAAATATGTTAGCCTGTCTGATCAAGGCTGATGCCCGAGCTCAATATTTGGGGTGATGGTCAGTTAAAATAGAGCCAGCTCTGCCAACTGTCTCTGGCCGTTGTTGGTACTCTCCACCAAATATTCTGGCACATGGGAGGCTGTACTTCGTGGCTCTTTTACTTTGGGTGGGCCCACGTAACTAGTTCTGAACAATATGTTGTGATTGGAAGTAATGTGTGCTACTTGTGGGATGGAACATTTGTTTGCCAATGTGAGCCCCTCCAGGGATCTCTTTTCCTTCTGCCACAGTTATATGTTCTTGACTGTCAGCCTTGGTCCCAGAGAGCCCCAGCCAACCCTTCATAGACAGGCAGTGTTGGCTAGAAATAAACCTTTGTTATTTTAACCAATGAAGTATTTCTTATTTTCCTGTAGTATAACCTACTCCCTCCCGACTGATGTAATGATATGCAGTCAGGGGCATGTGCTTTTGGTGAACAGTCAAGATGTGACCTTGGTGCCACTTGTTTTCTCTGTTTTATCTTTTTCATAAAGTCTGTCTAGCAGTCTGAGAAAATGTAAGACCTTAATAATAGATGTCTTGGGTGATGAAACTTAGTACCTTCCATAGTTTTCTTTTCCTTTAAAAAAATTTTTTTTTGCAACTCCTTGTCTCAGCCCTCAATGTTTTACCTGGCACATAGCAGCCACTCAGTAAGTGCAGGATGAATAAATTTGTACAGAAAACCATTGATTTGAAGGGAATTTGACATTAGCATTATAGAAGTATTTCAACTCTCCCTGAACTTACTATTGCCAATTACTCTTTTACTTAATTTAACTCTAAGCTGTACTATTTTCCATTTTCAGGGTGCCCCCATGAGAGACAGCCCCTGCCTTGACCTGTCAATAGCTGCAGCGGCCTCTCTGAGATTCCAGTGCAGGAAACCCCAGCTCTCCATTCTCTGTGCTCAGCAAACAGAAGTAGATGGGATTCTTGCCCATGAAAGCAGGAGGGCCTGCTATATCATTTGTGGCCAAGGCCATAGTAGTCACCCTGCTGTTGGCTCTGGAGAATTTTTTCACCTTTTTTGTTTTTTTAAACTTAAGTGGTTTTAACTAAACTGAAAGTACTCTGACCCTGGAGAGTCTCCATGTCTCCAAACTTATTCCTATCAGGACACACCTAAGGTGTCTATGTTATGATTATTAAGTGCTGAGAGGGAAAGGGACAGGGGTTAGGATAGCCCAAGACTGCAGGCTGATACCCAGTGACAAAATACCAGTCTTTTAAACACTGGACACATATCCTGCCCAAGTAGAGATCTCTCTGGAATCACCTCCTTCTCTCCATTCCTCCTGTCATTGCTTCAGATTACGCTCTCAAATCTGTTGATGACACTGTTAAATTAGAACCGTGCCTAGGACATCAATAAATATAAGCTATTTTTATCTTCTTTATTGCTATTTCTGCGGCCCCATGTTCCCACCTCCAGTTTTTCTTCACTCCAGTCTACACTCTGCATCTTTTAAAAATAGAACCGATTCTGTCATTTCCCTGTTTATAAAGCTCTCTTGCCTCCACTGCCTAGGGGATAAAGCCCATAAGCCCAAGCTCATTGTACCTCTTCCGCAGCGTTCTCACCCACGTTAGCCATGTCTGAACCACCAAGGGAGCTTGTCAAACTCTCCGTGCCCCAACTTTCTTCTCCAAGAGATTCCAGCAAGCTTTTGGGCGATGGGGAAGGGAGACATGCCATATTCCTGGGGTGGGCATGTGCAGCTTGAGAAAGCTCCCCAGGGGAGTTTTAGACCATTTCTTCCTAACTTAGCCACTCCCACCTCCCCCGAAAGAAGCACTGCCCCGCATTCTGGTCTCCCACCATGCCCCCACGTGCAACGTGGGTTCCAGCCACGCCAGACTTCCGGAGCTCCTCAGCCTTACTGCGGTCATGTATACCCGTGCGGTTTGCACATGCGTTCTCGTCACCTTTTATGCCCTCTTCCTTTCTCTGCTTGAGTCCCTCCTGTGTTGTTTTTTTTAAAAAAGTTTGCATTTAAATGTCAGTTCTTAGGCCTTTCCCAACGTTCCCAGCTGGCTGTCTCTCTCCTCCCATGGCACTTTCAGTTGACCTACATTATTATCCTTGTCGTTTGACAGCCTCATTATTTATATCTGCAAGTGTCTGGAGAGCACGGGCGGGTGTGTGTATGTGTGTGGGTGCCTGGTTCTGTGATCTTCTACCAGATCTTAACTGACTTTTGGTGCGTAGTAGGCACTTAATGAGAAGCACAGTATGTGTGTGATAGTTAAGTCTTGGCTTCGGAGTTTTCCCTCCTAGGGTCCTTGTGACAATTGAGATAATGTGCACAAGGCACTTGACCCAGTGCCTGGCTCTTAGTGGATGCTCAATAAATGGCACCTACCATTTTTATGAAATAAATATTTACTGATTAATCGGTATATAGAATTCTCTCATTCATATGCTGAATGATTTACACATTAATATCCAGGATGCATGTATTTCTCATCTTGATAATTTATATGCCAGCAAGTATTTATTAAAAAAAAAATTGGTTGCTGTGGAGAATATATACTACCTTGTCCTTGCTCTCAAGGAGATTACAACTAAGAACCACCAGCATCCACATGAACACGTATGAAACAGCAATGAGCCAGTCGCAGCAAAGGTCTTAATTGGTTGTGTAACAAAGTCTGTTCCATGAGCCAGTGGGAAGGAAAGGGGAATCAGTGAGGCCTGAGAGATGAGATTCATCTTTTTGGGGGACACAGTCACACACAGGTCTATATTCGCTCCTTAGAAAAAGTGGTGGCAGCAGGGTGTGTGACTTGATGAGTAGAGGAGACATGGTCAAGAGGATAGGTAGGCGGGTGAGCACCTGTGCTGAGCCTGGGTTGGAATGAGCGTTAGGACCGTGCTACTCAAAGTGTGTTTATGCACAGCGGCAGCAGCAGCATCTGGGAGCCTGCTGGAAATGTAGAATCTCAGGCCGGGCCCCTGACCTGCTGAATTATAATCTGCATTTTGACAGGGTCCCCAGACGGTTCATGAGCACATGAAAGTTTGAGAAGCACTGGCCCAGGGGATGTTTAGTGACTTGAGTGGTGGCTCCTATTTGGGGCTCTCCTGTGGGCTACTGGATCAATATAGAGGGCCCTTAAATCCATATGCACTTCCAACATAGACTGAAAACTGCATGAAGTATGTAGCTCTTGCATATACGTAATATCTCTTTGTTCCAAGTGTGCCTGGAGGCTGTTAGGACAAAATACAAAATTCATTTGTAAGTGTTACTGATTCCTAGTAGATTTTTATCATTAGGTGTTTTTTTTTTCTCCAGCCATCCAGACCTAAAAGAAAACAAATCTTGGGTGAATGTTTTTGAAATTTTTTACGTTAAAAAGTCTTTTATTTGAAAACCAGTATTTAGGAAGCAGTGTACTTTCTTTCAGTACTGCATATGCAGAATATTTTGGGTCTTCACAGATAGACTTGTGACTCGAAAGTGAAATACTTCTCATCATTACACAGAACAAATCACTAACATATAGCAAGCTGTTACAGTGACCCAGGATTTAGGGTTTTGGCATAGTTCTTAAATTTGTGCCTTATGCTGTATCAGCTTCTTATTTTTAAGGCTTACAGGATGGGGGAGGCAAGTACCTGGATGGTCCTGTTCCTTCTCCTTTTCCTGGTCCTCTGCCATTTAGGCAGGTAGTGACAGTTGGTGTACAGGAGTGGCAAAAGAGCCCTTTAGGGATTTTATACAGTTCTTAGCCCACTTCTTGGCCCCAGGTGGGTCACTGGCTTGGATGATGTCATGCTTGGAGGGAAGGCGGGCAGATGAGAAGCCTGGCTTTGCAACTAATCTCAGTCCTGAGCACAGATGCAAAGGTTCTGTTTCTGATTCTTCTCGGTCTAGTGTAGCATTGACTTTGGAATCAGCTAGACCTGGATTTAAATCCTGACTCCACCACTGAAGTTGTTATATAACTTTAGGTTGTTACCTAACCTCTCTCAGACCCAGTTTCTTCATTTGCAAATTTGGGAATAACAACACCTGACTTAGAGAGCTCTTCTAAGAATGCAATGCGAGTTGAAAGTCACTTGGTATATACTCACAATCAGTGAGAGTGGGTGTTGTTACCTCCACCGTTCTCATTTCCACTGCCTTCTGAAGGCGTCCCCTCCACCTGTCTCTCAGGTGGGGACCTTCCTCTGGCCAACCAGAATGCTAACGAAGGACGGGCATGGTAGGTAGAAAAAGAAAGCCGGACAATTGTTTTTGCTCACAAGTGATTCATAATAGACGTGGTGGAGAAGAGAAATGAAATACCTGTCCCCTTGCTCCTACCCAACTCAAGTGCTGCCTGAATTAATTATCGTTTAGCATCAGAGAAATCTTCTCATGCTTTGTTTAGATCACTCCAACTCAGGGCCACAGTTCTGACACTGGCTCAGCCTTGGCTGACTTGTATGAAGTCAAATAAGTTTCTTCATCTTTCTTAGCCTCAGTTTCCTTATCTTGAAAATGACAGCATGAACCTTTGAGATCTCTAAGGTATTTCCAATTATAAAATTCTAAGAGATTATGCCCGTCTGAGAGCAAGTGGAATTAATGTTATGAAGAGAAGCTTTCAAAGGAGAAATGCTTGAGAGGATAGATGTACATCACGTCTGTTTCCAGCTCGGAAAAGCTTATGGCAGGTTTTTATGTTCATCCGCCTGGTTGCATGCTTATGCGCTGCCCTTGTTTGGCCTTGAAGAACATGGTTTTTTCCATTGTTTCCAGTGGAGACAATACTGTATTGTCACAATTATTGTGTCACGTCTGGTTGGGAAACCAACCACGGCCATTTCTCTTTGGATCCTTGCTCAGAAAGCTCTCAAGCCAGTAGTTTGCCTCAACAGTTTATGACTCTGGGGCATTTCCTCTCTGGCCAGGAACTTGTTATCCCCTCCTCCCCAGATACCGTAAGGGATGAAAGGCATTTTCTCTCCATTCACTCCCTTACCAGAATTGGCACTGGTGACTGTCAGGCAGGTGAGGAGAATGCCGTCATGCTCAATAGAGATGTCAGTCCTGACATGAGTCAGCTTTAGATTCCCCCAAGCACAGCTGGAAGACAAAGAAAAGGA
Source organism: Daubentonia madagascariensis (assembly GCA_023783475.1). NCBI lineage: Eukaryota > Metazoa > Chordata > Mammalia > Primates > Daubentoniidae > Daubentonia > Daubentonia madagascariensis. The sequence goes on from JAKFHU010001569.1 coordinate 17,149,801, forward strand.
TTTACTGGAGATGTACACAAACCAATGCCTATTATGTTAAAAAACATAAATAAAACAAGGCAAATGGCATACAGAGTGAAATTATCTTTTTAAAGCATCTTGGCAAAATAGTGATGAATACACATCAGTACAATAGTGGAGTCATCCATGTGTGTCAACCTGTAGTTTGTAATGACAGGGATGTGTAAACAAGTAGGTAATAATGCAGCCCAGCTGCTTCTGGGGTTTTTCTTAACTTACTCTCTTTGAGAATGAGTTGGTGGAAATACAGCTGAAAACACAGTCTTGGAAAATGAGTCGTTTAAATTGAACATAAAAAAGGAGACCTGGATGAGGATTTAGAAAGAATATTCATTCAACTCCGTAGGCCTACAAAGTAAGATTAGACTAAATAGATAGAAATTTTACTCTACTCACAAAGAATAAATATCATTTCCCATTTCTTTTTGTGCATAGGCAAAGCTCTACTACCAATAATGCCTTTAATGTAGGCTTCTTTAAAAAAAGAAAAATATATCCATTTCCTCTCCTTCCCTGTGCCCACCCAGGATCTTAGTTGAATGGGTTCCTCTGTGCCCTCTTCCAGCTAGTATCAATGGTAAACACCTAGCACACAAATGCCAAAAACGTTTAAATATTTTCATTTTTTTTCAGCCTTCAAAACTGTCCTGCCTTTTTTCTTACACATAATTTATAATAACCAGTGTAGTTTTATTTATGTTACATGGATGCGCAGGGGACCAAAGAGACTAATTAAAGGGATAGACTGAGTGAAGGGCTTCTCTTTTCTTCTGGAAGCAGGGCATACAGCCAGTAATTAAATCTTATTGAAGCAGGGAAAACTAGCCTGTCTTTACAGGCTACTAGCCTACAACGTTCTGAGTACTTTTCTTATAGGATCTCTTTACAATAACTGTAAAGTGGTAATTTTCTTCTTCATTTTTCTGAAGAGGAAACTGATGCTCAGAGAGGCTAAATAACTGCCCACACTCATGCATCCAGTAGAGAGTGGGGTAGAGGTGGCAGTCCAAAGTCAAAGCCACACTGCTTCCTTTTAAACAACAATATCAGACTCAGGCATTAAACACCTACTCTGTGACAGGCACTTTGCTGCGTGCTGGAGATGTGAAGAGAGAAGGACCCAAGTGCTTCCTGTTGAGTGCTGCACAAAGCATGTATTGAGGGCTCACGTTTGTCACTTACTCTCACAAAGGAGCTATCTCAATGGAGCCTCAGAGAAGATAATTGTACAAAGTGGGCATGCTTATTAGCTTATTTTTCAGATAATGGAAAACACATGCTCAGACTACTTACCCCACAGAGCTAAGATCATACAGTGAGTGGGTGTTAGGACTGGGATTTGGACCCGGTCCAAATAGGGTATATTTAATCTTCAACTCTTGTTCTTTTCCGATATACATTTACTTCTTGTTAAACTCTCCAAGATATGTGATACAGACTTAATATGTTACATCTGCATAAGTATTTGTATTTTAATTGGAGCTTCTGCAGGTGAAACTGCATTTTTGTAAGAAGTTCGTAAGTAAGTGGGGGGAATGATTTTACTCAGGGAAAATTTTCAAGAGACTTCAAAATGACACTATATGTTAAGTCTACATCCAATCAAGATGCCTGTCTGTAAACACGAAAGGTGAATTATTTAGTTGGTAGACAACATAGAGAAAAATAGCATCAAAAAGGAATAAAATACAGATTAATTAATACAGAGTAATTCCTGGTGATACAAATAGTATACGTAACTCTTGAAAAAATGTGAAAGCAGTGGGTAGGATTCATGTGAGGACCAAAGACGTGCTCCCTAATATCAGAATCATAAACTACAGCTCCAGTCTTGTTACTTGCTTGTGTGAAAACCTATTTGGCTCTTAGTTACTGACTCTGTAATTTGTCTAAACTTCTTATCTTGGAATGTGAGAGCTCCGGAGAGCTGATCACCTCCGTCTTTTCTACATCCAACAAACCTGGCCTCCTCACTGCATCCTGAATTTCCCTGTTGTGTCTCACCTACATTCCTCTCTTAGCTTGGACCCTTCCATCTTTACTCTCCAAATGTAGAAACTTTTAAATGTCCACTTGTTTTTCTAGGATGCCTTGGCTGATCTTTCCCTAATGCAAGTGACCTGACCTGTCTTTCCTTTGGATTCCTGTTTGTAGTGTTGATATTTGCCTAGTGATTCTTACTTTGCTTTGCTTTGTATTAATTATTGTTAGTACTTGTTTTATTTTACTTCTGAAACTATAATTTTATTGAGGATTTTTGTCATCTGCTTTTATTCTTTGTAGCATTTGGCACAGTACTTCATGAGCTGTATTAATGAATATCAATAGATATTAGTTAAATAAACTCAATTAAATAAAGGCTGTAAAATGTATGGTTAGAACAGTTAGGCATCAGACTTTCTCTGACTCAGGGATAAACTGCTTCCCAGCAAGGGAAGGAGTTGGAGGAAAGAGGCAGGTAGGAGAGGAAGGTACCTCTATAATTTGGCACTAATATGAAATTTACTCTGGAAAATTCACAGACCACCTTTTACTCTTCTCCTGAGGGAGAATACCTCCTCATTAGGCAGGAGCTTATATGAATTACTGGGCAAATCTCACACCCTCCTAAAGCTGTAATCCTGTTTATGACATCGCATTTGGTTACTTAGTGACAATTACAATGTCACAAATAGAGGATTATTATGAATTCAGGTGTGAAAACAGCTGGAACAAAAGAATAAAGTCAACAACAAGTGAAAGTAATACAGTAACTTCACAGCTGGAACAGAGTTCTTTCCAAAAAGACATTTTTGTATAAAGTTTTCCACTAAGTGACAGGGAGCACATCCTAAAGTTAAAGCTTTTGCCACGGAGAGCTGAGCACAGCTGTTCTTTTGGAGGTCACTTTTCCCAGCCACAAACCCATGTTGATTTCTTCGAGAACATTTGCTTATCCTTTCTCCCCTCCCCTCACCCCCAGTGGGCACATGCCTGTGCATGTGAACACACTCTTTCCCTCCTCATTCAGGATTTGGAATAATGTCCATCATAACAGAGAATGATCTCCATCCTGACTCATAGGACTGTCTGTGAGGACCAAAATTAAGGCATGCAGTGGGTGGCAGAGAGGGTGATAATGCTGCTCACTATAAAATCAGTCTGAATTATTAGCCATTTTGTGGATAGTGAAACTGAGAGCTGAAGCCTAACCTTTAACTTTTTCAAAAGTTAAACATGGTTTAATGAATCACATGGTTTAGAACTGGAGGGTCTCAAGCTTTCTGGTCCTATGTCTAATGGGATTCTGTTGTGACTGTTGTTTGTTTATTTTTGCGCTATACTTTACAGCTATGATGATGTAAAGGACACTGTTGTTTACTCTTCTGGAATCCATTTCTTCTTGCTCCTTCCTTTAAAAGCTTTGACTTTGATTTTTTTTTTCCTTTCTAGCAGCTCATGAGATTCAGAAAAGCTAATTTCATTTGCAACTCTGAAGAGCAGGAAAGTAGGCATGTCCATGTGGGCTTGGGGAGGAGGGGCGCTTTCCTTCATTCTCTTGTTCTTCATCCATCCATTCACTTATTTTTCTTTTTTCTCCTTCCCTTCTTTCATTTACTTTTGCCTTCTTTCTTGTATGTTCAAAACAACACCAAGAATATATCTGAAGGTCAAGGAGATCACAGATGTCTCCATGTGAACGAGAGAGTATCCGTGCACAAGTGCATAGGGAAGCAGGTCAGATGTTGACTGGACAGTTTGGGGGACATTTGACCTTCTGGCTTTTTAGCATCTGCTGGTACTTCCTTGTCTTCTTTTCCTGAGCCATGAGTCCTGCCTCATCAGGTCCCTGAAGTAAAAATGACAAACCAGTGGGTAAGAGTGAGAGGAAGAGAAGGACAAGGTTTCATTAGACAGTGCAGAATGAAACACTTTTCAAGATGAAAAATCGTAAAGGGTGCTGACACTTGCACTACAGAAGGGCATCAGCACTTAGAATGCTGTTGAACAACATTCATTTTGGGATGAGGCCCTTGAAGAATATTGTCTAAGGTGAGGAAGAAATTCTTTGCTTCAAATTCTACAAAATTCTTCCCCTGGAGAATGATGTATTATTTAACTACCCAGCTTCACTGAGTGTGTGGTCATGGAGGATCAAGTGGCAGATACTTAATTAGGCATCATGAGCACTGAATGGGGGCAGAAAGTTTTAAAATGGTACAAGATATATCAGAGTGTACAACCCAGAAATAAGACTTGAATATCAACAAGGTTTGACTGAGCTGAATCTCTGTCCTGCTATACCTGCTAAAAATGAAAATCAAACCATTTCAGTCCTTTCCTGAAACCAGTGAGAACCTACTTGGCTAGTCTGTCACTCTAGTTTGTTCTAAAGATGTAGTAGGCCTTCACCAAATCTGTTGAGCAACAACCTCACCCCAACCTTGCCACATTCTACAGTGGGAAATTGGGATCCCCAAATCTGTTTGGTACCTGAGATTTCCCATTCCCCTTACCAGGTCCCAGAATGGTTGACCTGAAGCAACCATGCCTCATATCCAGGCTACCTCTGGTATTTTCTTCCTGCTTTATTTCTGACAGTTGTCTGGAGAGAAACATACTGAAAAATTGAACCAGGTGATTTCTAATGCCATTAAATATTTAAAACCAGCATTGAACTAATCACTACAGAGGAAAATTTCAAAAAAACATGGTTCATAATCACATTGAATTTAAAATCTAGTTGAAGATTCAAAGTGGATGACCCCAATGGAAGAGCAAACAATTCCTAAGTGGTGTGGGCGATGTTGTAACTCGCCTCTCATTTGAGCATCTTTCATTCGGAAATTTCTTTGACTGCCTGAGAGATGAGTTGATACATGAGTCTTACTTTAGGAACAGATTTTTATCAATTTTCCTTAGGAAAGTAGGTGATTGATTGACTTCTGAACCAATCTAGACAAAAACTGATGAACCATAATATTAAAATAATTACTTTTAAAGGAATAAATTGTAGGCAGGATAACTGAACTCAATATGTTTTTATGAGGAGTTGGACTGATTTTTTAAATAACAGCTTTATTGAGATACAATTTACATATCATAAAATTCATTCTTTTAAAGTATACACTTCAGTAGATTTTAGTATATTCACAGAGTTGGGCAATTATCGCTGCGATTTTTGGAACATTATTCATCCCCAAAAGAAACCCTGTACCTACTAGTAGCCATTCACCATTTCTTTCTTCTCCACAGCCCCTGGCAAATCCTAATCTACTTCCTGTCTATAGATTTGCCTATTCTGGACATTTCAAATAAATGGAATCATACAATATGTTAGCTTTTGTGACTGCCTTCTTTCATTTACCATAATGTTTTCAAGGTTCATATATGTTGTAGCATGTATTAGGCTTTCCTTCTTTGTAATTGCTGTATAATATTCAATTGTATGAATATACCAGTACAATGTTGGACACAAGTGATGATAGAAGACATCTTTGTTTTTTTCCTTGTCTAAGAAGGAAAACATTCAGTCTTTTACTATTAAATATGATGTTAGTTGTGCTATTTTTTTAAGTAGATGTCCTTTATTAGGTTGAGGAAGTTCTCTTATATTCCTAGTTTGTTGAGAGAGAGAGAGAGAGAGAGAAAGTGTGTTTTATCATTGACAGGTGTAGGATTTTTAAAAAATGCTTTTTCTGTGTCTATTGAGATGATCATGTGGGTTGCCCTTAGTCTATTAATATGGTATATTATATTGATTGATTTTAATATATTAAACTAACCTGCACTCCTAGGGTAAATTGCCCTTGATCACAGGAATAATCCTTCCTATATGTTGCTGGATTGGGTTTGCTGGTATTTTGTTGAGGATTTTTGCATCTGTCTATATAAAGGATATTGGTTTGCTGTTTTCTTGTGATGCTTTTGTCTATTTTTGGTATCAGGGTAATGCTGGCCACATAGGGTAGGTTGGAAGGTGTTCCTTCCTCTTCTAGTTTTCATAGGAGTTTTTGAATGATTGATTATAACTCTTCTTTGAATGTTTGGTAGAATTCCCCAATAATGCCATCTGGGCCTGGGGTTTTCTTTGTGAGACATTTGAAAATTACTAGTTTAATCTTTTTACTTGTTATAGATATATTCAGATTTTCTATTTTTTCTTAAGTCAATCTTAGTAAGTAGTTTGTTTCTTTGTAGGAAGTTTTTCATTTCAGCTAGGTTGTCTAAGTAGTAGGCATGCAGTTGTTTATAGTATTCCCTCATAGTTCAGCAAGCTCAGTACTGATGTCCCTGCTTTTAGCAATGTGAGTCGTCTTTCTTTTTTTCTTGGTTAGCCTAGCTGAGGGTTTTTCAGTTTTATTATTCTTTTCAAAAAACAAACGTTTGATCTTGCTAAATTTTTCTGTTGTTTGACTTTTCTCTATTTCATTTATTTCTGCTCCAAATTTTATTATTTCCTTCCTTTTGCTTGCTTTTGGTTTAGTTTTTCTTCTTTTCTAGTTTCTTAAGGTATAAATATAGGTTATTCATTTGAGATCTTTCTTCATATTTTTCCCTTTATTCCTCCATTACTGTCTTTTTTTGTGTTAAATATATATTTTCTACTGTACCATTTTAATTATCTCCCCCTTTTAATTATATATCTTTGAGTTATTTTATTAGTGGTTTTTCTGAGGATTATGCTTGATTCTTTAAAGAATCTAGTTCAGATTAATAGCAATTTAATTTTAATAGTATACAATAACTTTGCTCACATATAGCTCTTTATTCCTCCTCTTTTGTGTTGTTATTGTCATACGAATTACTTCTTTCACATTATAACCACATCAACATCATCTCATAGTTCTTGGTTTATACAGTTTCCACTTAAATCTGAAAGAAGAAAGGAGGTACAAACAAAAATATATTAATACTCTCTTTTATGTTAATCTGTGTGGTTACCTTTACTGGTGGCCTTTATTTCTTCATGGGTATTCAAGTTACTGTAAAATGTTCTTTCATTTTGGCCAGAAGAAATCTTTGTAGTATTTTTTGTAGGACAGGTCTGCTTGTGATGGGTTCTGTCAGTATTTGGTTTATCTCAGAATGTCTTTATTTCTCATTAAACTTGAAGAATAGTTTTGCTAGATTTGGTATTCTTATTGACAGTCTTTCTCCATCAACTCCTTTAATATTTCATCCCTGCTGACTCTGGCCCCATGTCTGAGGATGAAAAGTCAGCTGTTAAGGTTGCTGAGGACTGCTTGCATGTGATGAGTCATTTTCTCTTGCTGATCTCAAGATTCTGTTTTGGTTTTTGACAGTTTGTGATATATACAGGTGTGGATCTCTGAGCTTATCCTAGTTGGAGTTCACTGAGCTTCTTAGATGTGTAGATTAATATTTTTCATCATTTGGAAAACTTTCAGCCACTGTATTTTCAAATATTCTCTCTGTCCTTTTCTTTCTTTTATCTCCTCCTAGAACTCCCCTTATGTATGTGTGGGTCTGCTTGCTCATGTCTCACAGTTGACTGAGGCTTTGTTTATTTTCCTTCATTGTTTTCTTTCTGTTTCTCAGAATGGATCGTCTCAATTGACCTATTTTCAAGTTTGTTAATTCTTTTGTCTGCTCATTTGTACTATTGATCTCCAGTGAATTTTTCATTTATTTCATTGTACTTCTGAACTCTAGAATTTCTATTTGGCTCTTTTTAAAAATGTCTATGTCTTTGTTGAAATTGTCTATTTGGTGAGACATCATTCTCATATCTTCCTTTAATTCTTCAGAGAAGATGTCCTTTAGTTTTTTGAACATAACTATAACAGCTCATTTAAAACTTTTGTGACAGGGACAGACCTGGCTGAAGCCCCCTTCTCCTCTGTCTTTTTTTTTTTTCCTACCTGTAATACAGATTTAAGTTCTAGAGATATGGCAACCACATTGCAACCCTGGCACAACAAGCATGAAGATGAAAGGTAGTATACCAAGGAAAGAAAAGGAAGAAGAGACCAAAAGATATAAAGAAACTGGGTCCCTGATGACTTTGTAGAGCAACTAAGGCAGACTTGAACATTTTTCTGGATTTCTTACAAGAAAATTAAACCCCTAATTGTTAAAACAACAAAAAAAAACTTTTTGTAAGTCCAACATCTGGGCATTTTCAGGGAAAGGTTGTACTGGCTGTGTTTTTTCTTGTGAATGGCTCATACTTTCCTGTTTCATTATGTGTCTCATTTTTTTTTGTTGTTGTTGAAAACTGGACTTTTAAAGTGATATAATGGGGCATCTCTGGAAATCAGATCCTCCCTTTTTTTGTTGCTACTTGTAATAGTAATAGTAGTTGTTGATGCTGATTTTTTTTTTTTGCTGACTTAAACTTCTGTAAAGTCTGTATTTTTGTTGTATGCAGCATCTAAAATCTCTGCTTGGTTAGCTTAGTGGTTAGCCAATGATTGGACAGACACTTCCTTAAATTTCTTCAACCAATAAGTCTCCCACCCCTTTTTTGTGGGTCTCTGTGTGTGAACTGGAGTATGCCTTCAATGCTCTGGCAAGTTGACAACTCTGCCTTAGCCTTCACCTCCTGCTTGGTCAACCAAAAGTGAGAGATTAGGGCCTTCTCAGATATTTCCTGGAAATATGTACAGCCTGCAGATATGCATGGCTTTTTGGATTCCCAGGAATATGTCAGAACTCTCCAAAGCCTTCTATAGACATCTCATTCCCCAAATTTCAATTTCAAGTTTTGTGGTGAGCTTATTTGCCCAACTGATATTTCCACCTCAGGGCAGCTATGATGTTAAACAATTCCTGATTCTTTTGGGAAAAAAGAGACAGGGATTTGCTCATTGAATAATAGCTGAATTAGGCCAAATAAAGATAATCCCTGTGAATGGGACTTTCCAGGGAGCTGCCAGAAAAGTAAAATTGTGGTAATTCTCTGAAATGGGCCTTTTGGGGATGGTCTAAACCCATTCTGCTGTCTCTAATAGCTGCCAGGCCACTGGTTTTTACAGCTACCATGTTTGCAAAGCTGCTGGTTTTCAAAGGTACTGCAGAGCTAGGGAAAGGGAGATGCGAATAGGGCAGGTTTAAATGCCACAGAGCTTGCTGGTCTTCTAGAGAATAAGCCATTTTTCTTGCAGCCCTTTGGTAAATTTACAGAGTTCTGAAAATGTTGATTTTGACAATTTTTGCCACTGCTCTGATGCTTTTATGAAGCACCGTTATGAAGTGCTTCTTTTTCCTAGGTGATTTTAATATCAGGAATGCTTTTGAGACGTAAATTTCAGACCAGAAAATTATTTGGTGAGTGCAGAATCAGAAGAACAGAAATGGGTGCTGGAAGAATATGGCTGGATGATGAAGTTTGGTGCTTGTCTCCATGTCTCCAGGGAAATGTCATACCTAATTTTTCTGTGAACAATAACTACTACTAGATATTTCTCTTAAGGCTTGAGATCATGAAAGGGGAGGGGGCATAATAAAGTCTTAGTGGGTGTCTCAGTTTAGAAACCTGATGAATCCAGCATAACAGAATTGAGGCAGTGAGGCTTTGGGATTGACTGGTCTATGCTGAGCTGTTGGCTGGGGACTCTTGAGATATTCTTGCTATCAACTTGCTGTTTGAAGTATGGCTTAAAAAATACAGCATCAGCATCATCTGAGAACTTGTTAGAAATGAAGAATCTCAGGTCCTACTCCACACTTAGTAAATTAGAATCTGTATTTCAACAAGGTGATTTATGTGCACATTAAAATTTGATAAGTACATGCCTATACCATATTTACATATTCATGTCAATGTCTTGGGAGGATTCCTACAATTTGCTTGCCTCATCTATTTAGTGTTGATTTTTGTCAACTTAAATTGCAGAAGTATATTATCTGCTTTCCTCAAATTTTGGATAGTACCAATTTTTTATACAGTCTTGTTCTTCTTGTAGTTCTTTATAGTGAAGATAAAGAGTTGAACTTCAAGAATATCAGAGAAGGAGAAAATCTGTGTGGGCTGGAATGGTCCAGAAAGGTGTTACTTTTGTTGGGCTTTGAGGAAGGGGAGAGAGTGAGTGCATATCAGGCAGATGAAAGAACGTGGGCCAACCTACAGAGGTGGGAATAATTTATCATATGCAGTATATGTCTAAATTGTTAAGTTTTTGAGGGCATGGATTATGCCTTGCTCATATTTATATCCTCAGTGACTGGCGTGAGTACGTGCTCTATAAATTCTTTGCAAACTGAGCAGGGGGAAGATTAGCTTAACTGGAGGTGAGGGTTTGTATAAGAATTATGGGAATTGATACAAATTGATTAGGATATGGCTAGATGATAGGGATCTTGACATCTTGGTAGGAGTTTGTGTTTAAATTTGTTGGGTAATCTTTAGTAAGGCATGTGGGAATGGGAGGGGGTTCCTTTGGGATTTTTATTAAAAATGATTGACAGATTAAATAACCACATTCAAACTCTAGAAAATAAAGCTTTCCAAATTCTTGGCTCTTCCAGATATGTGGACCTTTGAATGAGAACATATTGTAGAAACCATGTATTAAGGAGAAAAAAAGTTGGAGAAATACTATAGGTATCAGTAGCACATTTTAATTTTTCATATGCTATGAGTTCTTAAGCAGGGGAATGACATGCGAAAAATGTTCGTAAGTGATTAAATGCAGAAAAATACTAGGTGGATTGGAAGAGGAAAAGAATGGAGTCCAGTAGACCAACTAGGTTTTTTGTTCCCCATAACCTAGGGATCAAGGCAGGTGGATGTAGACAAAGGTACTGGCAGGACAGAGAAGAGTTGCTACTGGAAGTCCCTAGCATTATAAAGGAGAAAAATCTTATTAAGCAGTTTGGCTTTTACACTAACGAGAAACAAGAAAGGAGAAAAGAGAGAAACTATCTGATGCAATAGCAGGCAACCAGTTAGTCTGTTATTGACAGACAACTAATAGTAATTAACAACAACTATTCTTTACCATTCTCATAAGGCAGTGGTGAGAATTAAATGAGCTAATTCTTATAAGTTGTCTAGTAAAATGCCTGGCACATGGCAAACACTCAGTGAGTGTTAGCAGCTAGCTGTTGTTTCCTGGAAGGAAGAACCTCCTGGTGCTATCAAGTAAATAAATGTTTGACGAATGGATGAATGGGAAATAAAATATCTCTCAATGTAGGAACTAAATATGTTGATTATAAATAGTCACATTTTACTGTTGATTTCTTTTATAAATATAATCCCCCAGTGGAGGATTGGGGGAAATTGGTTATTGATTTCTCATATTCCGCTCTTCAGACTCGCTTTATCTCTATCTTATTCTCTTTCTGTCTTTGTCCACTGTCATCTTAAGGGATCTCTACCTCTGTACTCATGATTCCTGGAAGCCAGCTCTCCCCGTCTGTGTTTTATGGCAGATTCTCAGTACATATTTGTATTAATTGCTAAACCAATGTATTCTAGACCTATGGCTCATGCCTCAAAGGAGTGCTGTTCAGTGAGAAAGATACTCTCTTTTCTCTGCCATATTTAATTCAGCCCTCTCTGAATGCCACTGAGATGTTTGATACGACCAATTCAATGAGTTGTGGCTAAACGGCTTTATTTTATGTGGCTGAAATGTATTCAACTGCACATTTGTGCAGAAGCCTAAATCTCTAGACATTTCATGATAATCTGACAGCATAATTGAAGTGGGGGGGAAAGGATTAAGTGGTTTGTTTTTCACTTACATTTTTTCGCCCACCACTAAGATAAAATATTCTCTGGAGCAAAAGTCAGCAAGTTTTTCCACCTCTATCACCATGTGACAACAAGTTGAAGAGTGGAATTAAAATCATTATCTAGCATCTCTTTTCGTGGAGCTACAAGTTCTTTTCATTCATTACCAGAGCATCTTTGTGATAGAAAAGAGAAGTTCCCATAGATGGCTGCAGCTGATTTTCATACTTAAGGAATCTTATAAGGGTCGTATAAATTTTAAGGGCCTTAGCTTCACTTGGAAAAGGCTATAGAAACCTGAAGTCCAGCCCTTCTGATTTCTTTTTGTGTTTTTATTTAAAGTTGGCTTACCTTTTGCCATTAAATAAACCTTTTCTTTAGTGCTTAATAATGATGAGTCTTTTGGAGAATATTTGCCACAAAGATTTTGAACAGGGGTAGAGAATCTTTCTATATCAGGGCCACTGACTCACCAAAAAGATTAATCAGACACGCTTAAGAAAGAGCAACTAATTTAGGTCATCTGCCAGGGAATGTGAAAATATGTAATAAGTATACTTCTAGCTCATATCGTGGCTGATTGAGGAAGATACGGGAGGAGACATGGGGTAGAAATAGAGTGGATTCCAAGAAGGAAAGAAAGAGAGAAAAACAGGAGAGGTAGACAGATGCACGCAGAAATCACAAGGGATGGAAGGAGGAGATTTGTGAGTTCTGAGGCAAGAGTTTCTAAGGTGTGTTGCTTGTCACACACTGTTGCTCACTTGAACTGGTTTCCTTGCTAATGAGTTGCTTAAGCATTGCTCATAGCTCCTTCTGCAGTAGTTTGCCAGGAAAAAAATTACTCTTTGGACTATAGCAACATTGACCCAAGTAGTGCCTCTCTGAGAGAACAGAGAAATCAAGCCAAGGGCTGGAGGTTACCTGATTCCTTGAACAATAATTGAAGCATTTTTCTATAGAAAATGCTTTATATAGGTTATCTAATTTAATTGTCAAAAAATCTAGCAGTAGGCACTGTTATGCCCATTTTACAGATAATAAAACAGTCACTAAGTTCTCTGTCAGGCAGCACAACTAGTTAGCGGGAAGAGCTGGGATTCACGTGCCATCCATCTCCCAAGTCCTGCTCTTTCTGTTTCGCCAGCTGCATCCAAGGCTCTTTCTAGAACTTAAAGGAACTTCAGAAAATTGTCCAAGTTTGCAAATTGGTTGAAATTGCTCCAGGCCTCAGACCAATAATAATTTGCTTTATTGAATAGTGCATCACCGGGCTGCATGCCAGGCATCTGAGCTTCTTATCTGTTTAAAGGAGAGCAGCATCCAGTTGGTTGTAGGGAGTATTATACCTACCTTTCTCTAACAGATGGTTTTTATTTGGCTTTTAAAATTTCTATAGGAGCGATGTTCACAGTTTCTCATAGTTGCTGACTGCAGTCAATTTGAGTCAGTCTTAGGACCATCAATAGGAGGACCCCTTTTCCCTGGCTTTGAATGCTGCATCCTGCTGTGGGCCCGACTTCCCTGCTGGGCTAAAGATGGTGGTTCCAGTGTGTTTTTTGTGATACATAGAAACCGTGCGTTTACAAAGAAGACTATGAATAAAGACTCAGCAAACTATGGCCTGTGGGCCAGATCTGATTGGCTGTTTTGGTGAATAAAGTTTTATTGGAACACAGCCATGCTTATTCATTTATGCAATGCCTGTGGCTGCTTTTGTTCTACAATGGCAGAGTGGAATAGTTGTGACAGAGACTGTATGGCCTACAAAGCCTAAAATATTTATTATCTAGCCCTTTATAGAACAAGTTTGCAACCCCTGCTATAGATTAACAAATCAACTAGAGAATTCTTAAAAAGAACAGGGAGCATGAATGGAGCAAAACTATGGTCTTACCTAGGCAATGGTACTCTGAGGGTCTGGTACAGGTAGTATTTTCCAAGTGCCCCTTGTTGTGTTTGGGGGAATACAAAGAGAAGAGTTCTCTTGCTTATATGTTGAAAGAATGCTTTGGAATAAAGATGGAGAGTTTCTGATAGAAATGTTGCTTGTGTATCAGAATATAGAATTGTGCTTCCTCTCTTCTGACTATGGTTCTTGTCCAGGCAAGTTTGGAAATTGTGACTCCTTGAAACCATGCAGGCAGCCAAGTATTCCAGCTGATGTTTTGTGTTTTTTTCTTCATTTAAAAATAAACTTTGTAGAATTTTTTTTCACAGCTCTCTAAATATTCTGTTTTGAAACATTTAATTACCTAGGTTATTTATATGGAAAGGTCTAATAATGTTTCTATGGGAGTATGTTATTTATTTCTTTTGCTAAATTTTATCTTGTATTAGGGGAAGGGCTAAGGTTGGTTACTATGGCAATATTCTCAAAACTGCAACAATCCCATTATGGATGCTAAAACTACAGTCATTCTGGTGGGAGGGCAGCATGGGCAGTGGGTGGTAGTCTTTTTATATTTTTATTTTTTATTTTTTTTAAAACCTCTCCCAATTCCAACCCTTTTGCATTTATTTATTTTAAGCTTTGCAGCTTAGGGTACTAAAAGGAGAAATAAAAGTAAGAAAAGGGAGTCGTATCTTTTTCCATTAAATTTCTGTAGTCCTTTATTAGCTCCATTTGTAGGGATATCCAGTATTCTGTCTGATCTTTTATTCATTTAGGCATTCATTTATTCTTCAAGCTTTTATTGAGGCCTACTCTGTGTTAGAGATGAATAAGGTAGAATCTTTGTCCTCATGGCTCCTTTTAAATCACAAATTCCTTGAAGTCATTCATTCACTTCACTTTATTTCAGTTAAATAAATATTTATTGAGCACCTGCTCTATACCGAGAATCATGCTGGCATACAAAGATGAAAAGAAAAAAGGAAAAAAGAAGGGCTTTTGTTGAAGCACATTGTTTTGTTTTGTTGGGCAGCACAGGGAATGGCACATAGTTAAGTACAGAGATGATTAAAATAAAATTTGATAAATGCTAATACAGAGGCACTTAATCTATTTACCTCTCCAGCCTGGACAGCATAGAAGAGACTTTGCAAGCAGGGAGGTGACATATGGGCTGATTTGAAGACAAATAGGCATTTTTCTAGTTAGGGCCTAGACGTGAATGTGTGTGTATGGAGGTGTAGGTGTGTGTGTATGGGGGTGTATGTGAGGGTGGGTTGGGCATTCCAAGCAATCTGGACCAACAAGAATAGAGATATGGAGCTGAGGGAACCCTTGGCTGCAATCAGGAGAACTTAAAAAACACATGGATGAGTGCAAGAGAGCAGTCTGGAGATGTAGCCTAGGCCCATCGGGAGAAGTCATGTTTGCACATTGGGAGACATTGAGAGGTTCAGACAGAAGAACAACTAGTGTGTTCCAGTTTAGAAAGCTCTTTCTGTAGGTGGTGTGTGGGAGACAGGTAGATAATGAAGGGCAGGGAAAGAAGTAGCTGGATTGGGAAAAAACATGGAGGTTTGTAAAAGATGGCAAGATTCATCTTTTTCACACTTAGATCTGTGATCCATCTTAAATTAATTTTTGTGTATAGTATGAGATAGGGGTGGAGGTTCATTCTTTTTTTTTCCTCTATGGATGTCTATCTAGCTGTTCCAGCATAATTTCTTGAAATCCTTACTTTATTGAATTGCTTTGGTGACTTTATGGAAAATCAATCAACTATGGACTTGTGGGTCTATTTCTGGACTCTCTATTCTGTTCTATTAATCTATTTGTCTATCTTTATGCCAATGCCACATTGTAGATTCAAGATAAGTCTTGAAGTCGTGTGGTGTAAGTTCTCCATTTTTGTTCTTTTTTCAAGATTGTTTTGAGTATTCTAGATCCTTTACATTTCCAATTAAATTTTAGAATCACCATGTCAATTTTCATTTTTAAAAGCCCTGCTGAAGTTATGATTGGGATTGCATTGACTTAAAAGATTAGTTTGTATGTACAGTTTATTGCTTAGCCAGGGATTTTGGCGGGGGGGTGATTTATTTGCAGATTTTGGGGCTCATCCATTTGTGTCTCTTTCCATTCCAACATTTTCCTCTCTAACTTTCTGTAGTTCTGCCTTCCCAAAAATCACGTGAACTCTCAGTCAAGTAAGGAAACTGAGGCTTTCTGCAGCCCCAGCTATGTGTGAGCTGGGGGTGCTCTCAGGCAAAAATTTGCAAACTTGCAAATTCTGTCCATTGCAGTATGTCTTTTAATGGTTGTCTCTGTGCCAGTTTTTGCCAGACAGGGGTCACTTTCCAGTGCCTTTGAGTAGTTTTTTTTTTTTTTAATTTGGTCCTGATTTTATAATTGTTATCTGTGGAGCAATTGTTCTGACCAAGCTGCTTTGCCGTTAACAGAAGACAAAACACCTTCTTCAGCTACTTGCTGTGGATTCCTCACTTCCTGTTTGATCTCCCTCTAACACGCCTGCCCACTGTCCCCAGCGTGATCTTCCAGAAATGCAGACCCGAGCAAACCATTCCCTGCTTGAAAGCCCATCAGTGGCCCCTCACTGCCCTCATTGCCCTTCTTTGCTCTGCCATCTTATTTTTCTAGATTCTTCCTCAGTTATCCCACACGCTCTCTGTCTTTACTGAGCCATTTGTCATTCCCTAGACACATGCTTCCTCGCAAGGCTCCCTTTCTTGGCTAGTATCATGTCCCTGACTGAAATGCCTCTCTCCCTTGTTTGCAGCCTGGCTAACTCCTACAGTCCTTCAAAAGTCAGCTTGGAGCATCAACTCATCAGGGAAAACTTCCCCAAACTGGGCAATGCATACTTTCTTATTCTCCCATTGTTTTGGTCTATTTCAGTGTCACAGAGCTCATCACCTTGTTTTTCATTGTTGAGTCACTTACTTGTTATCTCGGCTGTCATGGCTGTGACCTCCTTGAGAGCAGGTCTGTGTCTTGCCTGTGACTCTTCATCACCCTGTATTCTTGTTGAAGGAAAGAAGGGGGTGCTGTGTGGGCTTCATGGTCAAATTATGGTTGTATTTTAGGTAAATTTATGGTTAAATTTTAGGTATCTGACCATCCCCAAATATTTTCCCTCAGTCCTCTCACTCCTGGCACTGGATACTTAAATACTGATATGAAATCAATAAGATGAAGTTAGAACTATAGAAATGCCTTAGTTATTCAAAGGAAAGCCTTCCAGGAGCCTCAGAAAATGCACCAGGAGAGGATAATTATATATATATTTGTGTGAATATTTTAAAGCAGCAGTCCCCAACTTTTTTGGCACCAGGGACCGGTTTCATGGAAGACAATTTTTCCGTGGACAGTGGGGGAGGGGGAGGCAGAGCTCAGGTGGTGATGTGAGTGATGGGGAGCGGCTGTCAATACAGATGAAGCTTCACTGGCCAGGCTCCTCGCCTCCTACTGTGCGGCTGGTTCCTGACAGGCCAGAGACCAGTACTGGTCTGAGGCCTGGGGTTTGGGGACTGCAGTTTTAAAGAATCCTTTAAAGAGAATAAAAGACATCTATGAGTAGAAAGCCACGACAAAATAAATAACTAAAGAGCCAGTGATGCAAACGCTTCACTTACTGACATGCGACTTAAAATTTTGTGAACACAAAGGAAAAAGGTGATTCTGATTTCAAAAATTAAGCAGCTCTGAAGCTTTAATTGACATGGCCAGCAGTATGCCCCAGAGGGACACCAAAGGAGCCAGACCACAGCCGTTGCTGCGGCGAGACACAGGGAGCCCAAATCTTTCACGTTCACCTGGGCCTGTCAGCCTTTCTTTCTTTCCTTTTGGCTGCTGCTACAAGTCACGTAGGCATCGCACCCTTTTTACGTCAGTTCTTTCCTGGTGTATCCCAGTTTTAATTATGTAAGTCATTGCTGGTGAGCAGACAATGCGTTTTCCACCTTTTTTTTTTTTTTATTAATGATGCTGCAGGAATTCCATGTTACCACCTGGCACGTCAACTAAATTTAAAAGTTCTCCCGGGTTTTTTAAGGGTCTCTCCTTATCATTGGTGCTTACCTCGTGACTCCTCCTTTTCTTTTTTTCTCCCCTTAGATTAATCTGTAAACCGTTGCCTTCCTACGTTCCTTCCACTTTCGCTTCA
The DNA here is from genome assembly GCA_023783475.1 of Daubentonia madagascariensis. Classification (NCBI taxonomy): domain Eukaryota; kingdom Metazoa; phylum Chordata; class Mammalia; order Primates; family Daubentoniidae; genus Daubentonia; species Daubentonia madagascariensis. Next base: position 17,167,585 of record JAKFHU010001569.1, read on the forward strand.
AGCCTCTCCCGCAGTGCGCGCAGCCCCCCAGATAACTCTCCGTTATCACAAGGGCTTTTTCCTCTTCATTCTTGAAGACGATGATAACCCACTTCTTCCATTAAGTTCCCCTGGACCGAGTGTAGATAGTTGATTGCATGTTTATATGTGTGTATGTGGGTGTGTACTCTCTTTAAACTTTTAATCACAAAAATAATAAATGCATCATTGATAGGAAATAGATAATATAGAATAAAAAATGGAAGTTTTTTAAAAAAAATTTCATCTGCCCCAAATACACCTCTTCTTCCAGCCCCCGAGGTAACCACACTTAACCATTTTCCGTGTTGTGTATCTTTCCATGTTTTTTTCTAAGTATCTATGGATGGACACACACATATAGCAAGATGATGATGAAAATGTGTAACCACTCATAGGGGAATATAAATAAATACATAACTCAGCACTTAAAAATATGTGGTCTTCTGTTCCCTAACTAAACTAAACTGTATATAACTTCCTAGCAAGTGATCTAAGTTAGAGGGTAAATGGTTCATCAGACTATTCTAATAATTTCCAAAGCATTCATTGATTTTTTAGTCGGTATGGTCGGTCTTTTGTTTGATGCAGCTTTCTCTAGCTAAGTGATGGCCTTCTATCAACCATGATTTGAAACAGGGAAACACATCAATCTGTTCCCATAATTCACTCATTACACTGATGAATATCAAACCCATACTTTACTTCTTTCATTTAACAAAACATTTTTGATGCCTTTCCATGTGAGAACATCATAGATCTACTTCATGGTTTCTAATGACAAAATAGTATCTCATAATATGGATATAATATAAATTTTAACTATCAAGTCCCCTACTGTTTAAATTTTTCCAGTGTTTTGCTATTACAATTAATGGTGCCAAAACATCCTCTTACATCTTTGTGTACTTTAGTGAATATTTTTGTAGGATGGATTTATAGATGAGAAATTGTCAGTTTAAAGTGTATACCCCGATCAGTAATTTGTCCACTTATGAGAAATAACACACACATCCTGTGTGCACATACACTGACATACATATTTATTTTCACCTGAAAATATAAACCCAGATGTAAACACATGTGGACACTAAATTCATTCTAAAATTCATTTGAGAATTTGGCACCATGAGAGTGTATACTCAGATATTCCCAATCAAAGACACAGCCAGGTAGGCAAGAGAGAGGAAAGGCAAAGGTACCTGGGTAGAGAGGGAGGGAGGAGGGGAAAGGCTGGCGACCCAGAGGAGGGTCAGTATTTACTTGCCTGGAATGAGTGTCTATTCATCAAGCTTTGATAAAACATTTTGAGTGTTGTGTTGTTTCCTTATTGTCTTCCCAAGAACACTTTATATTTTTCTGAGAATTAAAGATCATAACTTCTCTACTTAATCTTTGAGCCAGTTTTACCCCCTTATAAGAGAAGAGCTAGTGCTCAGCAGAGCATACCTTTTCAGGACTCAAGGAGTTTAAAAAAAAAAAACAAGAATGAAAACAGAAATGAGTCAGAGAACTTCTGCCTGTGAGTCTGAGTCAGCTTAGCCGGCTAAAAAAAAAAGCCGTGTGAGGAGACCTGCCTGGAAAAACCACTGAATGGAAATACTTGAGAATAGCTTATAGACGTTGATGGCAGATGAAGAATTTTCATGTCTTTTTAGAAATGGTTAGCAGCCACTCCTAACAGCCCCGTGATGTCACAGAAATCCTGACTCTTGCTTGTCCTTCTCATTCTCCTTTAAGCTCTTCCCTTCGCCTTTTCACGTAGGCCCTTAGCACAAAGGGGTTGTGCTAAGAGAAGAGGACAGTTGCTCAAAGGAGGGAATAAGGCAAGGTGTAGCTGCTGTTCTACCTGGTGGGCCATGTTCGGCTAAGAATCAGGTGGTCTTTTGGAGGAGATGCTACTTGGTAAAGGGGGCCTCTGAGCGCTCGCCTGCTGCTAGCAACTCAGACATGTGGGACCGCTGGAAAGAAAAACACCCCTGGATGGGGCGAAGGTTGAGTTTAGTTTTATTTTTTACTCTCTGTGTGTGTGTGTGTGTGCGCGTGCATGCACGCGCATGTGTCGGGAGGGTGATCATAAATGTGTGTGTTGCAAACACATGAACGTGAGCAGAATAGTGGATGCAACTTTATTATATTCATGCACTTAAAGGTGAACATTTAAAATTTTATTTACATTAGGGAAAAAAACCCTTTGGAGTTGAAGATTTGGTGTAGTGGAAATTGCATGGAAGTTTCTAATGTCCTCAGTTTTCACGGATGTAACTTTCGGAGAAAATCTCCCTTTGACTGACCTATTTCAAAGTTTGATTTTTTTTTAAAAGAAAAAAGCAGTTTGGAAAATTGGGGCTAACATGAATTCCCCCTTTTTCAACAGCAAAATGTTTTTAATATGCTTTCATATTGCTCAAATTCTAACCGTAACTTCTTTTGGATTCAATCTTGAATCTCTCGGAGAGTTTAGATACAGCCCACATATAGTCCTGTATAAAATGCTATGTATATGTCGCTATTTTTTTTTTGTAAAAAGGGGCATTTGTATTTTTAAAAATAGGGATTGCTTTTTCTGGTTGGGAAATTCGTCTGCTCAGCCTGCTGTGTGTGGCTCTGGATCATTACGCTTCAGCGTGTCTCTCAGGGGCAGGTGACCTGTATTACAGCCTTCCTAATTAAATGGCAGTTAGAGACACCAGTCCAAGGCACAGATCCACCAGGCAACTTACTCAGAGACACATTCTTACTAAATCACTCTGTAAAACAAAGTTCATTTTTGGAAGTAATATTTCAGTTGGATCTCAAGGACCCTCTAATGAGAACCTAGTAGTACTTTAAAACATTGGCCCAAGGGACCCAGTTAAGAAAGTGAGTTTAAGTGACTGAAAAAAGTTTGGTAAAGTCTCATTGAGGCAGACTTGCTTACTTGTTTATAAACCTCAGAGATATTACCATATATAATGTCAATGTGTTTATAATAGATACATGATTTTTCTCACCTTCTAGACAGCCCCTTGTCTTAATAGAAGGAACATGGATTTAGTCAGGCAGTCCTGAATTTGAATCACTTTACCACTTCTGTGGCTTTCAGCAGGTTATATATCCTCTGTAGGCCTCAGTTTCCTCATCTATAGAATAAACATAATGCCTACAGGTTAGTATTGTGGTGAGGGTAAATTCAGATTAACTTTGCAAAACCTCTGCCCGTGTTAAGCATTTGGAAAACACTAGTTTCCATTTCTATTTTTCTTGTTTGCTGGTTGTTGTTATTGGTTTGTTTATCTTTCTAACCCTTGGGTTTCTCCTTCACTTTAAGTAGAATGTGATCTTCCTGTAATATGTAAATCTGGATTCTGCCGACAGAATTTTTCTGAACTGGGCTTTTGACTTTTCTTGGCAAACAGCTGCCTATTCAGTTCCGTCCCTGATCAACATCTTGTTTCTCGCTTCCTGTGTGCTCCCTCGAATCTACACGGGGGTTCTTCAGTGTCACTGTTTCGCAGGGGGCCACAGGATACCCCTTCAAGGGCTTGCACTGCAAGGCGGTAATCTGTTTCCCTGGTAAAGAGCGTAATAGCGTCTTTTTGGCAAATTCATCATATTTATTCACTCTGACCACTGTGAGGATTTTCCCAAATTTTCATGTCTTTGCAGAGTTTTTCTTACCCTTATGTGTTATAAATGTGGTACCATTTTATGCACTTGTTTTTGCTAATCTGAAATAAATCCCATTATAAATAATCCCAAAGGATTTTGCAGATGATTTTACTGGTTCAAAATAAGAGGACTGTTGCCTGAAACATGGAGTTGCTTTGGCACAAAGTTTGTAAAAGTAAAACGTGGTGTGATGTGATTGACCCATGGGTCCCTTTTTGTACAGACTAGTGCTTGCTGAGAAGAAACCAAAAAAGGGAGCAGATCCCTGCATTTGGCAATTCGCCCCCATCCTGCAACATTAACTTACAGAGCAGCTTATTTCATTGTGACACTGACTCATTCTTCCTCTCTCCACCCCCATTGTCAACTTCTGATGTGCTCTGTCCCCACTAATTCTAGGGTCACACTGACTTATGCCTTCTTCTTCCTAAGGGGGGAAGGAGAGCTTGTCTCTGTTAATGAAAGTATGAAAACAGAAATGCCATCACTTTTAATGCAAACAATATATGTTTGTTGAATGTATGAATACAACAACTTGGAATAACTGCCGACAGTGTTTCCAAATATTTTGGGCCTATTTAAGTAAAGAAATGATTAATTTGAAACTGGCATTCTTCTGCTGCTGCTTCTTTTTTTTTTTTGCACTAGCAATAAATGTGATTGATGAAGCTGTAAAAACAAATTCTCATGGTTAAAGAGTGGTTGTCTCTGGGGATCAGGATAGGGAGCAGGTCTGAGGGCTTAGGCTGTTCATTATAAACCATTCTGTGTGCTTGCTTCCTTCTGACCAGATGTATGTATTGCTTTGATTGTTTTTTGATGCCTTCCTTCAATAGGCCCAGTCCAGTTTAAGGGAAATCTATCGAGTACCTTGTGCCAGACATTGTGCTGGTCGTCCAGGGCTCAAGGATGAATAAGGAAAAGCTCTTGCTTGTGAGTTCACAGTCTAGTTGAAGAGACAGAACTGACCAAAGGCAGATAATGTTTAAATAATATGACAGTGGCTAAGAGAGAGGTAGCCATGGAGTTAAATACCTTCTTCTCCAGACATTTTATTTATGCTTTTGTTTTTAAATTCTGTCTTTATGATGACTGTATCTCAATAGAGTTCTCTATCACGATTTTGGATTTAGTGGAAAAATAGATGAGATTTTATTGTTGTCTTAATTTTCCCAATATGGAAGATTCTGGAATGAGTAAGGACACTACAGAGAGAGAAGCATAAAACCAGTCATGAGTTTTATTTTGCTATTTTCACTCTGGACATGAATGCACAACAGTGTAGAGCAGCCTGAACTCGTAATTTGGAACAAGGTTGTGTAAGGGCCAGGCCATGATTTCCAGAGGCCCACAGCTGCCAGTTCCTATGTCCAGACCCAGAGGTTTCTGCTGCCTTTCAATGATTCTGGGGCATCCAAGAACAATGTCATCTCATTAGAAGGTATTCCCAGTTTGAGTTGGAGACAAGCCACGCATCTCTCTCAGGTTCCACGTCCACTGGTTTTACTGACAAAGCTTCCAGACTCACCCAGGGTCTGTTAGACCAGAGGTCCCCAACCTTTTTGGCACCAGGGACTGGTTTCATGGAAGACAACTTTTCCACATACTGGTGTGGGGGGGATAGTTTTGGGATGATTTAAGCACATTACATTTATTGTGCAGTCAAACCTCTCTGCTAATGATAATCTGTATTTGCAGCCACTCCCCAGCGCTAGCATCACTGCCTCAGCTCCACCTCAGATCAGCAGGCATTAGATTCTCATAAGCAGCGTGCAACCTAGATCCCTTGCAAGTGCAGTTTACAGTAGGGTTTGTGTTCCTATGAGAATGTAATGCCCCCCACCCCCCCCACCTGACAGGAGGCGGAGCTTATGCGGTGATGCAAGCAATGGGGAGCAGCTGTAAATACCGATGAAGCTTCTTTCCCTTGCTGCTGCTCACCTCCTGCTGTGTGGCCCAGTTCCTAACAGGCCACGACCCTGTACCAGTCCACGGCCCAGGGGTTGGGGATCACAGTGTTAGACGTACTGGAGTCAATCTGTCAGATTGTGCAGCAGTTAATGAGGCCATGTTTTCCTTGAAGACCACAGAAGCATCATTCTGCATATCATCAGATTGCACGGTCATGCTGATTTTTAAAATATCATTGAAATATATCATTAAAATATCATTGAAATAAAGATGTGTGTTTAGTGGTATCTATCTATTCCTCTGTCTCGGTCAAGAGGAAATTTACTTAAATTTGTACAAAAATGCTTTTTGGCTTGCTTAATTTTATGGGTTTGTGATTTCCACATCACTAAAGTATCTGGAATTCATATGATGCGATGTGAATCTTGTTTCTGCAAACTAGTAGGTAAATGCTTTGTTAGAGATCTAAGGAAGTATTTGATTTGTGCAAAAATGAATGAATATTATTGCAAAGATAAAGCATAAACTCAGATTGGGGATAAAAAGCAGAATTATACCAAAATGGAAGTTGACGATCATATAGACACTATCTTTACTTATCCATTTAAGGCTTGCCTTGCAAACCATAGGTGAAATAGGTAACTCTCTCTGATTTTTCGGTTTACTTCAAGACTATAGAATATTGAAATTTTAAATAAATAAGCAAAAAAACCCTAAACACTTTATTAAAATCCACCTGAGTATAATTTATTGCTTATTATAAAACTAATATTTAATTGTTATCAATTAGTGAATGGTCCTAGTTTAATCTTCCCTGACTGAGTAGTACAGTTCTTTCTAGCTGACTTGAAACCAGTTTCTTTGGCTCAGCTAGCTTTCACTTTAGTTCCAAATTTCCAGGGACATCTGGGGTCAAAATCTTTTTACAGACCTTTGCCCTCGACTGCCATAGCTGGATCTTCCTCAGTCAGAGTTTATCTACCAGGTTTAATGTGCTCTGGCTTCTCTTGTATTTGCTTCTGATTTCTCCCTTGAAAGTGGCAGAAGCAGGAAGAGCGATTATTATCATGTAGTAGGGCTCCGTAATCAGAATGCAAAATCCCTAGGCATAAATGCTATCTTTTCTCAGAATTTCCTGACCCACTTTCTATTTTTTGAGGAGACAAAATTGACTTTCTTTCTGACTTCTTCGGCAAATCTCTTATAGTGACTGGTATTTTCATCTGCTGGCACCTCTGACAATGACTATGACAACGTGCCTCAGATAGAACACAGAGTGCCAACATTTCATCTTATAAAAGAAATACTTTCTCTGCAAGAGTTTTTTTCTCTGATGAAACCATAGACCATTTAATAGGAAACTCAAAAGACTTTAGAACACAATTTAGCAGCCATTCAGTCAAGCTGCAGCAATTGCTTTTGTCCCTGAGTGTGAAGGAGGTGGCCTGAGGAGGGTTTGGCTATGGAGGAGGAAGGCAAGAGTACAAGGGCACGAGGGTCCCACAGAGGGCTGGGGTGAGGGTGGGGACAGAAATCCAGGACAACTTGTGTAATAAGTCGCGGAGCAATTTCACCTGGGGCCTATACGCTCAGTCAGGTCACCTCCTTTTCCCCGGGAAGTGTGCCTTTTGCTTACTTTTTGTTTGGTTTTGAAGCAGCTGGAAGGGATATTTTTTGCTCTGAGTCAGTGCTCAGATATTTCAGAAGCTGCTTCTTGAGAATCCTCTAATATCATCCCTCTAGGTTTCAGCGCAGTGTGACAAGGTTGCTTCAATATGTGTGTGTGTTTAAAGGTTATAAAAATAAACTATTCACCTCACCCCCTCCCCACTATTGAGTCTTGCGCTCCCTGGCAACAGCTGTCCACCCTTCTAGCTCTTCCTTCTGGTATTTACTTACCTCTACATTTCTAAACACAATGTTTATGCTACAAGGACCTGATTTGCCAGTTGTAGACATTATATACCCATCTTTCTATGAGATGCTAAGGTTTTAGACTAACATTCCGTGCGTCCACCTAACATACTTCCTCTTCCTCTGGCCTCCTTATATATTTACACTGATGGTCTTGGTTAAATTAGTGATCAGATTATTTGTACTGGAATATTATATAATTTTAAATAATAGTGAACATTTATTGGGTACTTTCTAGGTGTAAGACACTGTTGAAGTATTAACTAATCTTCACAAAAACCATACTTTTATTCTTCCCATTTCACAGATGTAGACATTGAGACATGGGTTAAATAACTTTCCAAAGTCATACGGTAGTAGTTGGTGTAGCCAGACTTCAAACCAAAGTAAATCTGGCTCCAGAGTCTGCTTGTAACCACTACACTCTTTAAATTATTATGATTTTATAAATACGATTCATAGTGGAGCTGCACGTGTACTAGCATTTCCTTCTTTCTTTTTTTTCCTTTGAGAACACCTATTAGCTGGAAGTTGTATGTCCTGAATTTACCCTCTAATTTTCTAACCTTTATCTCTTCATTACCTTTTGACCTACATTCTGGGAGATTGCTTGAATTTGACCTTTTAACTCTTCTGTTGATTTTTCCTTCTGTGACATTTTAAAATCCCAACAGCTGTTTCTTATTTTTGGCATGTTCTTTTGTTTTTCAGTTCCTTCTTCCTGATTGTGTATTTTGGTGCTGTCTTTCATACTGGTGGCTTGCCTCCAATGTCAGAAGATCCGCAGCCGTCAGGTCACGTGTACGAATGAACGAGGCGCGGCAGAGCTGACAGGACACCTCTGCCGGTGGCCCAGGCTTGTCAGGCAGTGGGCCTCCCTGCGGGGTGATCTAGGATCTGCAGATCTGTTCGGCTGGTGGATCGTCAGATGTCATTTTCTGGAGGCTTTCCCTTGGGCTGGTCAGATTCTCCAGAATAGAACAGTCCAGACTTGTTCTCAGGGGTATATACCTGTTACAGGTGCTGTGAGGGCCACGTGTGGGGCAGAGGACAGAGAGATCAATGTGTGGTGTTGACTTTCACTCAGTTCTGCCTTTGCGGACTCGCTGTGCCCCTGCACGACCTCACCACTTTTCCTGCAGTCCCCCCCCACTTGAGGAGTTCCTGAGGACGTCCATTCCCATTTCTCTAGAAAGAAAATCCCTCCTCTCCTGCCCTGCCGGGGGAGGTGTGACCGCACTCTGAGTGGGAAGGAGGGGTAAGTGCTAGGAAGTCCGAATCCAATTCTTCAGCCTTTCTAAGGGGCTCAATGAGAGCTGGCCTGCCTTTTCTTGGCTTTGCTCTTGGAGAGTTATAGCTTTGTTCCAATAGGTCAGTAATGACTTGTTTATTCACTTTCCATCTTTTAGAAGACTGTCAACATTTCTTTCCTATTATCATCACCTCTCCTTTCTCTTTGCCCTTGTGGAATTCTACTTTTTTCAACTTGATTTCGTTTATTACATGGGCATTTGGGATGGGAGCAGAGATAAACACTGTGCTGATACGCCACACTTAATGTAAGTTTGATTATAGCACCGTTGAAAATATTTGTTTACTAGAGTTTGCTTCATTTTCCCATTAGGCTGCATAACCCTGTAATGATTGTCTCAGAATAACAGGGTGGGTTCACTTTTCATTCTGCTTGAGCTTCCCTGATGTCCACCTTTCTTCCTTTCCTCTCAGGATTGTAAGGCACCAAGGATCTCCTCTTAGTTCTTTTCTCTTCATAGCTTCACCTGTAAATGAAAAGGGCTGAGAATCGGGTTTCAAGCAGAAACTAGATCTGACATTTTGGGAATCTCATGTTCTGCTAGGCCTTTCTTGGCCTTTCCTTTCGGTGGTATTCTCTGAGAACCTGTCTGTACTCTGACCCATCACTTGATTTAAATGCCTTATACCAGCTATAGTGTAGGCATTACTTCTTTAGGAACATGGATAAGGCTTTGGGGGTGAGACTCTGACAATGGAGTGTCTCTTTTCTCTCCTTAGCCAGTTGGAAAACTGGATGGCTTTGGGGCTTCAGAGCCTTCCAAGAAGCCTCAATAACATGTGCTTCCCATTCTTAGAGTCAGTCCAGGGCTACGTGGCTGAATTGCTTAGTAAATAATGTGGGATTCAGCTCCGTAGTTTCCACGAAGACTCCCATGTTCATGTATCATTGCAGAGGCTGATGGTGACAGTGGGTCAAAAGCTTGACAAGGGAACGCTTTCTGCGGGAAGGCTGTTTGGAAGCCTGGGATGGCACAGACAGGACAGGGAATACAATTGGTGAAGTCATTTTGAGATTCCCAATTCTTAGACTGCTGTGGGCAGTAACTTTGCCAGCAAGGTGGAAGAGGGCACAAGAAGTGTGCTTTTCAAAATTTGTAGCAGAAACAAAACTGGAAAGAATGTCCAATGTAATCGATGATAAAAATGTGTCTCAAAGTGATGTGGATGTGCTGGAATGCTGGGTTAAAAATAACAAGATGACATTTCAAAGAGATGAATGTAAAATCTTATTTTGGAGTTAAAAAAAATCAATGATACGTAATGATGGGAGAAAAAAACCTACCGGTAGTAGTTCTGGTAGAGAAAGACATTGAAGTTTTATTCGACTAAAGGCTCAATATATGCCACTAAATCTGACGAGGCAACTAAAAAGCTGCGTTAATGGAACCGGAATGTATTGATCCCAGGAAGTCACACCCCCCTTGAATGGTTAGACCGCACCTGGTGCCTCATGTTTGCCCAGAGAAGGGCAATTAGCAAGGTGCCTGAGAGTCTGGAAGAATTTCTCCGGAGAAACCACTGAAGGAACTGAGTATATTTAGATGGAAAAGAAGACTGTCTTCTTATTAGCTGCAAAACTTTCCGCAAGTTAATTCCTCTCTGAGCCCCTGTGGCCTCCTGTGTAAGACAGGGAGAGGGAGCATTTCTGTGTGGGGGGAGCAGGGGGTACATGGCAGGAAGTGCTGGATGAACAGGCTGGAGAGGTAGGAGGTGGGGATGAGACGGAGAACATCTTCATATCTCAGGATGGGCGTTCGAAGTTTATCCTGTGCTGTGGGAAAATAACACAGGCACCCTGTCTGTTATCTTTCAAGCCAGGACATTAAGAGTGAAAGGCAGGCTTATTAAACAGAACAGGACAAAAGGTGCAACATAGATTATTGCACGCACTCCAGGTAAACCAGGAGGAAAGAACACCCTGCTTGTGGGCACCATCAGTAGAGGAAAATTGCCTTTTGGGGAGGTAAATGCCCTGCCTTTGGAGGCGTTGAAGCAGGGCTTAGATGAACTTCTGTTGTGGACCAGCGTTTCTGCTTTGGGTAGAAATGAACTAAATGGACTTTAAGATCCTTATTAAGTACTGCTACAAGGGTTGCTATGTTAGGGAGTGTATGAAACAAGTTAAATAGGAGTCATCCTGGTATGTGGCAAAAAAAGGGCAGAGAAAGGAACTCAGAACCTTCCTTACCTGTAAATTTTCTTCTGAAGGATGGAACTAATTTAAAGACTCAGAATCTGTTCACCTGGAACAATAATATTGGTGTGCTCAGAGAGCTTATTAAAAACATTGATTCCCAGGTGCCCCCCTGGACTTAAGGAGTCAGAGGAAAGGTGAACGCTTTAAGAAGCACGATCTGTTCTAGGGTGTCACCACTCACATTTAGGGTGAGCATTTAAATGCTATACAGTTGTTAAATATTTGCCAGATCTGTGCCTGGATCTGTGGTAGCATCTGATCAAAGTCAGCCTCAGAGCCATCACTTGACACCGTTAGAGGCTTAAAATAAATGTTGTGATGATGTGCAAACACTAAACAGTTGCCAAAGCAGGCAGACAACCTGTCCCTTAGTTAGCACTCTGGTTTTCAGGCCCAGACTACTTTATCCTTACTGGTTACAAGTTTTATAGCATGCTTTTATAGTTATTACAAGAGACTGAAAATTGCTCCATGTTGAGGGTAGAGGCCTTATTGAGGACTAGGGGCAGACAGGCATGGCCTGAAATTCTCTCTGGGTGATGAAGGTGTAAGCAAACACCAGCCTGAGTCACTTGATTCAAGCTTTTTAGCCCAGATGAATTACCTTCTAGGTACAAAGAGAAGATATTGAATTGCTATTTAGAATCTTTGGAGAATCACAGCTAATAAATGGGACAGGAACTGGAAAGCTGAGATAGGCAAACATTTCTAGGCTTTCAAAAATGAGACGGCTGTGGATTTCATACACTCCAGATGAGAGTGTCTGACATCATTTCCATGAAACATTCTTGAACAGGTTATGAAATAGACCATTTGTGAGTACTTGGACAGGAGACGAGAGATCCCTCAATGCAAGCACTGGCCCACTGAGAATGTTTAGCCAAAGCAGCATGATTTCTTTTCAGGAAATTTAAAACTGCAAAACCTTAAATAGAGTAAATACGGCAGATACCATATGTCTGGGGTCCAGCAAGACATTCAACAGAGTCTGTGTTGGTTCACTTCACACCCCAAGTTTCCTGGACAAGATTGATATGTGCAAACTATATAAAAGGACAGAGCATCGTCCTCATCCGAATGATTTTTCTAGTGCTTCATAGGCATGCAGACATTTGACAGTGGTCATTTTGGTGCTTATAAAAGTATAAAAGTTTCTTGTCCTTAAGATTTCTCATGTGAACTCTGTATGTTGGGTCCCTATTTGACACTTTTCATCAGAAACTTAGATGAGGATAAAGAGATCATGGAGATCAAAATTTTACGGGTTATGAAATTAGGAGGGATAATGAATTCTTTGGATGAGGACATAAGGTTTTGAATAGATATGAATGGCTGGGACAATGGAGCTAAATCCTACTGAGATCATTCTTTGTCACTCACTCCACAACATTAAATTCCCTATTTGTCAGGAACTTGTCTGGGTGCTGGGATTAGGAAATGCACATGCCATAGCAGGGAGAACAAGAGGTAGACAGGGTCCTGTAGCAATGGTTTGGTGGAGGCAAGCCCAGGATGCTGTAGGAGCACAGATAAAATGAACCCCATGAAGGTTGAGGGTGAGTGGGGAACTGGGGAGAGTTACTGAACCAAGCAAGGCATTCTGGAGAAGGAGATATTTGAACAGTTTTGAAAAAGGAGGAGTTAGCTGTGATCAATGCTGGGGTGAGAGTGTTCCACACTCAGGGAGCAGCTATCATGGTGTAGTGACCAGGGGTAGTGGGACCCGGTTATGAGACAACATAGAAAACCAGTGTACAATGGTCATTGATGGCAGAGAACCGGAACAGAGAGAGGTGTTACATATTTTTCTCACTTTGGCCTTCCCTGCTGCTGGAGTATAGAATGTGAGAAAGACCGCAGGGTCCTAAAAAGGAGCAGTTGTAACATGAAGGGCATGCTCTCTTATCTGAGAGCCGACATTTTCCAAACTTATCTGATCATTAGAATCACTCGGCACTTGTTAAAAATATTATTTCTCCAGGCCACTCCCTTGGAGAATCCAGTATCAGTTGTGTCAGGGTGTGACCCAGCAATCTGTTTAAGAAGATCCGTAGTTCAGTTTGGGAAATACTGTTCTAGTCCATGGAGGGCTGTTGAAGTTTTAATACTGGGAAGGAACATGATCATATTAGCATTAAAATGGGCTATTCTGGCTGCCATGTAAGGAATGATTTATTTGAGAGGCATAAATACTTTTGAGAATCTGGGCCAGAAATGATGAATACCTAAAAAAAAGTCAATAACAGTAGACAACTTAGATTGGCTTAAGGGAGACTGCAGCAGAGCCAGTTGGATTTGATCACTGTCAGGACGTGGAAGATGAGGGATGAGGAAGAGGGGATTGATGGCACCAGTTTTCAGGCTTGGGCTACTAGGTGGGGCCGTGCGTGTGTTGACTGATTTAATTGTCACAATAACCAGGTGAAGTGGGTGCTGTCATTACTTCGGTGAAATAGGGGAAACTGAGACAGCAGAAAGGTTTATAACTTACCTAAAGTCACACAGTTGATAAACGCGAGGGCCAAGATTTGAACATAAATAAAAGGACCCCAAAGTCCTTCTTGTTAAAAAACCACCGCAACCCCTTGTTAGAGAATGCAAAAGACTGAAAAGGGTCCATTGAATTTAAGAACAGGGAAGTTCTTCATAACCTTGGCTCTGCCTTGGTGCTGGCGAAAATGACCGTGCAGTGGGTTGATTGCAAAACAAGGAAACAGAGACAAGGAGGGTAGTGACTTTCCAAAAAGGAAGATGAGTGGCCGGTCGCTAGAGGATAATACGGGGTCAAAAGGGGATTTTGTTTTAAGATGGGAAATTGTGCTTATATGCTTCAGGGAAAGAGTAAGTAGAGAGAGCTTGGCTTAAGACTCAAGAGACTGAGGAAATTTTGGTCGCATTGCTCTCTAGGGAGGCATGAAGTGATGGGTCCGGAGCAGCCTGAAGGGAACTCCCCGGGGTGAGAGTGTCATCCCTCTAGACTGGAAGAAGGCAGAGAAGTGGTGTGAGGACGTGAGGGGAGGGTGAAGGACTCTCTCTCAAGTGGGACGTGAGGTCTTACTGGGTGGAGCGGCGTTAGCAGACCCCGGCAGGCCTGTCAACTAACTTCAGTCGTCAGCTTCTGTTTGCCAACGAGATGGTCCTCCTCGGACTGCCCCACCAGCTCCCCTTCTCCTCTTCTCCTTTATTTCTGCAGCATGTGTAGAACCTTCATTTCCAGTCACTGCTTGTTTCCGTCATGGGTGGGACTTTTCTATGTAGGGACATAAAAGAAACCCTCCTGATAAAGTCTGGTAGACTGGAGGGGTGGGAAGGGGACCTGATGGCAGGGCGTCCCTGTTATCCCTCAGGGCAGGGAAGGGCTGAGGAGGGACTCGGAGGACAGCGAGGAAGGAAACCAGCCTGTTTAGCAAGCCGAGTAGATAAAGATTAGGGTAACCATGGCAACAGGCTACTGGCAAAGGCGCTCAGGATCTGGGGAGGAGAGAGGGAGGTGGAAGCAGTTGGCTGGGTGTAAGCCCAGAGTTTTGGAAAATGCCATTTCTTCCCGCAGGGCTGTTGGCTGTTACAGAAATCACCGTAGTCACCAGGGGTGAGCGCAAGGGAAAGAAAGGAGAGAGGCAGAACCGGAAAGATTAGCAGGTGAGGGGAGTCCCGCTGATTCAAAGGAAGGGGAAGTAACTCCTGAGGACTGGAGCAGGGTTGGTGGCTGGAGGCACGGGGAGGACTGGGAGCATTTGGGGTTTATTGCCTTAGTCTACCTCTGTGCCTTGCAGAGGTGCACGTGTTTTCAGTTTATCCCCCTTTTATCACTTGTGCTGTGGTAGCAAAGGTGCTACAGCTAATACGACTTTTTGTTTCTAGTTTTTCAGGATATCATCTTTTTTTTATTTCTGGACAATGAGGCATGAGACTGTCAGGACTTTTTTATTTTCTGAGGATGCTGAAAATTTCTGTGTGTGTGAGAGAGAGAGAGACAGAGAGAGAGAGAATTCATATTGATGTAGCCTCTTCACTCAGCCTAGGCCTGTCTTCAGTTAAAAATTTCTTGGAAGTCTTTTGCCCTTGCTCTATAGCCAACTTCTTCTATAGCTGCTTGAGAACGTCTATCAGTAAGAACGTAGATACTTAAAAATTATATATGAATATAGTTGTTCCTTTCTGAGTAACCTCAAAGCACCTGAATGGGAAATGTAGGAAATTGGCGTGATTACAAACAGATGGTGCTTCAGCCTTGAGTATCTCCTCATCGCACCCAGTGTGAGCTCACCCAAAATAGCATCAGCCCTGTTGGGGAAGGACGTATTAGACTTTTCCTCAGTCTGATGTAAAGTGTGTTGCAAATGTGGCTTTGAGAGCCCACTCCACTCCTTTCCTGCCTTTCCTGACAAACTGCCGCCCTTCAAGCTTTTGCCTACAGAAATGGATGCTGGAGCCACCACTGGGTGTCAGGGCCTGTATCCCAGATGTCACTTCTGAGGTTTCCCAATTTTGATTGGGGAGGAGTTAGTAGGATGGATTCATTTCCATTTCCAAATCTCTTTCCCTCCAAATAAGCATGGGTAGCTCAAGCTATTGGAAAAAAGGTCCTCTTGCACAAAGGAAAGTTAAAATAAGAGATACAGGACTTGAGCTCTTTGTTGCAAACTGTCATAAATAGCTGTGAAAAGAGAAAACCATAATGAGGACTTATTTCCCCAGGGTGCAGAGAAGAGCTAGCTGTCTCGAAGTTGGAAAGAGTGTGCACGGTTCTCAGTTTTGCTATAAGGCTTAAACTACCTTTTTTTTTTTTTTAAATCTACTTCTGCCAGGTATATGTAGTCATCTTGTTCCTTTCAGCTACATTATAATTCATAAACAGGTGTATTTGTCCAGCAGAGATGCAGAGTTCCCAGTGCCCTGGGGAGCAGGCTCTGCATTGAGATTTCACTGGTTAAGAGAGATTTCCCCAACCGGTATTGAGCTGGTTCTGGCTTGAACAGTTTGTTCTAATAGGAAGTAAAGGTGGAGGGACAGGTGCTGAGGAACAGATAATAGGTACAGTTTTAGACATTTTGAATATGAGCTGTTCACTCCAGCTGCTCAGGAGAGAGGTCTCCAGAGAGAAAATGTTGGGACTTCTCACCCTACGGGAGGAGCTATGGCGTGAAGGTGGCTGACTTCTAGGGAAATCACGCAGAGAAGAGAGGAGGGCTGAGCACAGAATCCCAGCTGACGCCAGCGGGCAAGGAGTGGGAAGTCGAGAAGCCTGGGAAGAAGAGGGGATAGGAAAACCAGGAATGAATCATGCTCAGAAGTCAGAGGAGGAAACAGTGGGAAAGAGGAAGATGCGGTTACCAGCGTCAGTAGCTGGAGAGCAGGACCGAGGAATGCTGAGGGCTTGCGGCCCTTGGGATGGTACTGATGACTTTGCAGAGTGATTTTTCCTGGAGTGGGAGGATCGGAAAGTGACTGCAGTGTTAAGCAGAGTGGAATGTAGTGTGGCTACCTAGGGTGGTTCGAAGAATCAAGGACACCTTTCATTCCTTTGTTTTTGAGATATTTTTTAGATCCTGGAGAATGTTGACTGAGAAATTTCCAAGAGACAAATACAAAATGGAAATATTTTTTAAAAAAGATTATATATGCAAAAACACATCCAAAGAACATGGAGCCCACATGGTTGAGAGAAGAAGGCAGATAAATATATCTGGATGAGAGAAGTTGGAAACTAAGTGGGGGTAGGTGTTAGGGGCTCTTGTGTGGTTAAGAGAGGGCTTTGGAGAGGAGGAGAAAGGGAGTTAGCCTTAGGAAAAATGTGTTAATCAACTCTTACATCTACACATCATAGTCTCTGAGGCAAGTTCATTTTAAAATTGGAGCTTAAATTTTTTTTTTTAAAAAACCCCACAAGTCTAAATACTTAGTCTTTTCGATTGTAGACATGGATGAAGTTAAATAGCTCTTTAAGAACAGCACTGCATGGAAAATAACTAGGTTTACCCAGCTAAGTTTAGCATATAAAGCTCTTTACTGAATGGCTTCTTTGTCAACCCCAGGATGGAGGAGTTCAATTCCTTTTTATTTCGTGAATTCCTTAATTGGATTTTGTTTGCCGATCTTACTTTCTCACATTGTAAGATTTTAATAAATCATTATAATCATTCCCTCATGTCTTGCAAAAATAACCTTTCTGACGGTTCCTGAAAGATTTTTTTCCCCCCTGTGTTTGCATCGTGGGATTATTAGTGTAGCTTACAAATGAATCAGTAAAGGGCTGTGCAGCCAAGGGTATATTTCCATCATTTCCTAGGCATGAACTTGGAGCATGATAACCAGGAACCTGTCAGGTCACGCTCGGCTGGGAGGGCACAGCAGGTCTTGGCATATTCTCTCTTGTGTGGGTTATTGATGAGATCCACTGCTTGGAAACAGGGGAGAGATCTCCTATCTGCATGGTTATTAAAGCCTCAGCAGGAAACAGGTTTATTGGTGATATATGTACACTGGTGGCTTCCGTTATATTCCCAGCTCAGATTCTTCTGTGTCTGTCACTGTTGATGACTGGGTAAGGAAGAACTTATTTTGTTCAACTGATGTGCTTGGTGAATGTCTGGCTCAAAACATACCTCTCTTAAGAACCTCCCATGATTGACCTCTTGCAAGGTTGAAGGACTTGCTCAGTCACCCATTTAGGAACTGGGCCGTGGACCCAAGCCTTTTTCTTTAAATTTTCAGTGTTTTCCAGTTTGCTGCTTTGCTTGTAGGCACCAACACTTACAGTTTATGCAGTCAATTTCTGTGATCCTGAGACGTAATGCTTTTGTGCAATGATTGCAGTTGGTTGTGTCTCTTCCTATAGTTTCTGTGTAGCCTCTTCCTTACCCATTATCCCCCAGGCCCTGTCTGAAGTTGGCATAGGAGAGGGTTCCTTTCCCTGGGCCTGCACAACGTTCACAGCCCCTTTCTTGCTGCTGGAGCTTATGGGGACGTTGGAGTTACCTTGGGGTATGGACAGAGACAGGATTTTTCAGACTAGGCTTATGGTTTATTTGGCATTTCAATGCTCACAAAGACTTAAGATCATTCAGCTCAATTTGTTTCCACTTTGTTCCATACGTGAGTAACCAAGCCAAAGATCTCAATCTAAACATAGATGGAATTTTTAAACCTAAACAGCTCACTTGCCTTAGTTCTCTGTTCCTTCCCCCACCCCCTGCACTTAAACTAAAGGCCTTTAGTTTAAGTGCATCATAAGGCCATCTTGAGGCCTTGTGAAAAAAATAGGCTGGGTGGAAAGGTGCACCCTTAATCTAAGCTTTGCCATGGTCTGGCTCCATTGTTCTCTTAGAGGGAAGGGTTGAGAAAAGTCTTGCATCCTTATAATTTTTCCATTTGTATTTCTTTCTATTTTGAATTGGTTTTTGCTACTCATAACAAAAGGATTCCTGATAATGCACCACACCATGAGGTTGGAGGCCTTATGCTATTCTTCTCTTTGTACCTGCAGGGTCTAACCATATACCTAATTTATAGTCCTTGTAGGTGTCAAGTACATATTTAATTGTGTGAATATATGTATGTATAAAAACTTAGAACCAGAAATTCCCCTGAGAGCAAAATAAAGAAATAAGGTACCTAAAACATATAGAGAAAAAGATAGGAGGAAGAGGGCAAATGTTATTAAGGTTTATGTTGTTTGAGCTTATATTTGACATCTGTCAAACAAGCCTGAAAGTTCCAGCATGTGTGGTATTTTTAATTTTGCTCCCAAATGGGGAGAGGCATCGTCCCAACCCTCTGCTGTTAATCAGCGAAGCCACTCAGCAGGGCTGTGGCCGCCAGTGTGAAGCCAGCTCTTCCAAGGACCTGGGGGAAGGCTGCCACCACCTCTGCTGTTTCTGCTTCTGCCTTTCTTTGCTCAAAAGTTGGCAAATGCTGGTCATGTCGTGGGTCTATTTATAGTAGGCACACATCTAACCACCTTGTTCTTTTCTTAGCATCAACTTGACATGCTATCAATTATCCATGAGGTGAATGACAACACAAGGGAAGTTATTTGAGGCAGGTGCCTTGAGGTGAGAGATGGGGGGTTGGCGGAGGTCACATGGGGACAGCTCCAGATGAAAAAGGTGAAACAGATGTTCCTTGCTGCATCTAAACTGGTGAATGGTTCCAGACAGGTCAGGGAGAAATCCTGAGCTGGTTGCCCAGCAGTGTCAGACTCTGCCCTTCTTGCCTGTGTCTGCTTGTGTTTGAAAGGCCCATTTGAAACAGACAAGGAGCAGGACCTGAAGTTGTAATCGTCTTCCAGAGGAGGTCATTTTTGTTATACTCTTAAGCTACAGGAGGGGAGGACTTAAGGCCTACACAAGGGACCTCCTGAGGTCAAGGAGTGGATGTGGCAGGGGCCAGATACTCTTCTTCCATCCAGAGCATTTCTGGTGGGAGTGAAGGGGCCGCTGGAGGGTGGGAACAGGAGTGCCTGGGGGCGGCGCCCTGCATACCCCACTCCTTGCTGTACCTGGCAGCAGCGGTGCACCTGCCCCTGGCCCACAGAGCCTCCCACCTCCCTCACACAACCTCCCATAGCCTTCTTGGATTCTAGACTATCCTGTTGTTTCTGCTCCTTCTCACTGACAGTTTAGATCCCCCTTTTGGAAACTATTTCTTCGCCTTCTCCTTCCTCCTCCCGCTTCTCTTTAATGTTGTAACAGGAACACTGGTTGCCCTATTTCAGTGGGACTGGCTGCCCTGGTATCATTTTCTTATTTATCTGCCATTTATCTGCCCCATTTGGGGCTGCTCTGTAGGAGCTGGTAGGGTTTGCTGTCAGAGCTGTTATAACAGTTCTGATGTTATTGTTGTTTTAGCTCCAGGAATTGAATTGCTCATGAAGGCGGTGGTAGAGGGGATGTCTGCCTTTTCTGTAGCCTTTTAGTATCACCTTTCCTGTCCATGTCCTCTGTCCACCTTGGACTTTGAATCTGAAGAGGAAGAGAAAGATCAAATTATGGTCAAAGAGAGTAGAAATCAAATGAATTAAACTTCGATCAGCCTTGCCTTCAGGTACAAACTGGCTCAGACTTTACAGCCCGTTCCTCTCTAAGTGTACTCGACTCCGCTCCTCCGGTTCCTCCTCCACGAGGGACTAAACTGTCTCTGTGAAGTGTGTGCGCGCTGACTCCTTGGGGACAGAGCGGCTGTGTCCTGAAAGGCCTTGGAACCCTTGCGAGGTTCCTAAATATATGCGGTGGGCCCTCCAACAGTTGCTGGCAGACTCTCCCAGGGATCCCGCTCTGAGTCTAAGACCATCTGCGCAGCTAACCCACTTTCTGGGGCAGTGTCTAGCGCCAGGGAATGCCCGCGTCTAAGTGTCCCGGTGCCATCTAAACCTGCTCCAGGTTCCTGGGGATCGTTTGCAGCCTTTGTTATCTTTGGCAGAGGCTCCTCTCTCTTCCTTTCTCTTCTTGGTAGTCGGACCACTCGGTTTAACTTGGTTATTATTTAGGGACCTCACGGAGAGGAGTTGAGATGATTATCCTGCGCGCAGAACAGCGAGCTTCCAGACGGGTATCGTGTGTGTGTGTGTGTGTATGTGCGTTGTGTGCAGGCTCTATGCACGTGCATGCACGAGTAACACATGTGTGAGTTTGTGAGTGCTACTGTGTTGGAAGGATGAGTAGGGGGTGGATGGGTCTCTTTTGCAGAAGCTGCAGGAACCAAGACAGGTGCAAAATGCCAGTGTCAGAGTCCTCACGTGGCTGGTGAGTAAAGAGGGATTCCCTAGTTTTTGTTGTAAATTATAACCAAAAAAAAATGTAGTTTATAAATATTAATCCTTCCTTTTCCCTCTTCATAGACTGAAGTTTGTGAACCAGGACCCCTTATTGATACCTTTTTGGAGATTGCGAGATCTGACTTTTTAAAAATTTTTGTACTGTGGATTATGTTGTGTCTGAGTGATGGGATGTCGCCACCACAATTTTCCTGTTTGTCCCCCCAGCTTTCGTCACCCAGGGAGAAATCTTTCTGGAGCAGGCTAGGAGAGGTTTCTTCTGGGGATAAGTTTTGGAAATAGCCAGAATTTTAGTCTGAAGGATATTGTGGCAGCATTTATGATCCTGAAACACAGTGGTTGTATGTAGTTACGTATTTAGGTACATACTCAGTCATATGTACATTGTATTAAATACAGTTAAATGATTGGCTAGTGCCTAGACGTAATCAGTTAACTGAGTGGTGTTGTTTTGCTTTTTCCTTTTGTTATTATCAGATTATCATTTTTCAATAATTTTCTTAATTTGCTCCTTAAGAATCTGTGTGGGATCAAATGTTTCTCATTGTGACTGGCAAAATGGTAAGAAATTGTTCTTATGCTTCCTTTTTTGTTCCAAGATTTAATAAAGCGGTTGGAAAACTATAGCCCATAGGTCAATTTTTACAAATAAACTTTGCTGCCTATTTTTGTAAATAAAGTTTTATTGGAATGCAGCCTGGCTCATTGGTTTACATATTGTCTATGGCTGTTTTTATGCTACAGCTGCAGAGTTAAGTAGTTGTGACACAGATTGTATGGCCCACAAAGCTTAAAATATTTAGTATTTGACCCTTAACAGACAAGGGGTTGTCACCTTCTGGTTGAATTTACTCTTTCCTTTACATAGTTTCAAAAGGGCTAGAGCAATACTAAATAGTTAGAGGGTCTTTGATGGAAGAATGAGTCATTATTTGTACTCAAGGAGATTCTAAACCAATCAGAAAAGCTGAAGAGATACATCTGAACATGTATAGGAATACATATGATACAAATATATGAAAAGATACTCAACAAATATTTATTGGGCCCCACCAAGTGCACCCTAGCTTCTCAGGTGCTATGAGAGTTACCCAGGTGAATGGAATACCACCTTATTCTCAGAGTTAACTGTCTAGTGGGAGAAATCTGCCAAAATAACTAAGATGTCTAATAGTGGCCATAGAAAATACACATTGTTATGGGATTCCAAGGAGGTAGAATGACTTCTGTAGCCTAGTCTAGTGTGTGGAAATTAAGAAACTATAGTAATGATTGCTTCTTCTAACAGTAAAGGAGATCTTAATTGTAGCCTCCAGATGTTCACTGAAGTAGAGCTTTGCTTCTATAGTAGAAGGTGCTTGTTTTTTCCAAAGAAAGGGCATGATGAACCTTAGTAAGTTATTTGGCGTGAAGCTCAGAGTTATAGTAGACTCAAAGATGCTTCATTTCAAGCCTTAGATAGGAACAAAAATAAGATTAAAACAAAAATTAGCCTAGAACTAGAAGTGACCTTTACAGATCATCTACTTATACCCTGCTCATTTTACAGCTGAAAAAACTGGGGCCAAGAGATCTAGTTAGTTGTATAAAATTATTTCTGGAACCTAGGACTTCTGACTTCCTGGTCTTTACGAAATTCCACTATTCTTTGTGGATGTGGAGAACATCTCAGAATTCTCAGCACGAAGTCTCTCATAGCCTGAAAGACCTTCATTAGCATGCTAGTCCTTTCCTTACTCCTCCTGAGTTCCCCAAGGTCACAGATGTGAGAGGAAAGTACAGATAAAGCTGCTTAAGTCTCTGTCTTCTCCCAGCTGCCCTGTGGGACTGCTCGTGGGGGTGGACACCCTGGGGCTGGGTGGGCATTCTGCTGGAGTGCCCTGTGTTTTTATATAGATGTTGATTGGTGCCTGGAATATCCACAGCAGGGTTTTTTTGGAGGGGGGTGAAGGGGAATAGGAGTGGGTAGATGGGAAAATGGCCCACAGGTCATGGGGTGAGGGGAACTTTGATCTTCCTTTTAACTGCCAATTGGTAGCCATTTGTTAATTTATTCAACAAGTATTTATTAAGCACCTACTGTGTATCAGGCTTTGTTCTAGGCACTTGGATACAACAGTGATCTAAACAGACAAGGATCTTCTGCTTGAGGGTTTCACATTTTGGTGTGCTTTGTGAGGGCGGAGTGTGTTTTTCATGGTAGAGCTACTTGGAATTGGCCAGGTTGAAGCCTTGGACCTGGACTAGGAAGAACTGCCTCTGAGCTTCAGCACCACCTCCTCACCAGCTCTCCAGCCCTGTGCCTGTCATTCCTCTGCAGCTAAATCCCTGTCCTGTTAGGACCTTCATCCTGGCTCCTCTAGGACCAGGGTCTCTTCCTTCTCCTTGCCTCCTTTCCTGGTTCTCTTACTTCTGCTTGGCCTTATCCTCTCCTGTTATGCTCTTCTGTCCCCTTGCCTCTTGCTCAGTCTCCTTGATGCCATTTGTATGTCCCTGTGTCGGTCCCTGTCTTCTCATGACACTGTGTTCTGCTTGTCTGCACTTTCCCAGTCTGTGAAGCCAGTTCTGCTCCTGTTTTCTGGCTTCTACCCAACCCCATTGAGCCTGTCTAGCTCCAGGTCCTGAGTCCTACCTGAGGGCCCATCCACTGCCAGGAACAGTTCCACCCCAGCTGTGTCTGGAATCAGGACTTTCCACACATTGTTTCCACTTCTGTGATGACATTTATTCACTGTATGTTAATTCACTCATTCAACAGTGTTCATTGAGCACCATTCCTGGTAGGGACATGATGGTGAAGAACATCCAGTCTTGGCTCTCGTAAATCTTACATTAGCCAATGAGGAATCAGGGCTGAATTTTGGCTAAGCTCAGGGACCCTGATTTTTCATCAGCAAAATGATGGATTTGGAGTAAACTTCAACGTCACTTTAAGCTCAAACATCCCGTCTATAAAATTTCCCCCTTCCAGTCACTTTCCCCTCCCCCGTCTGCATCCTCTGCCTACAACTGATTGACTATTGTATTAAGGTTATAAAAACAACCAGGATTTCTAAGGCAGCCAAAAAGAAGTGAAAGAGAGAAAAAAAACAAACAAAGAAGAATTTTATAGATCCTGGATAACATAGGCCAGTAGTGAAGTGGGAAGTGAAAGCTTTTTGATGCTTCTGATCAGTGGTTTGAGTGGGGGATTTGCTTGGGGAAAATCACCGGTGTCCTCAGGAATGATAGAGGGTGTCTACCAGGAACAGCTAAGGAGAGGGTTGAGGGAAGGCTGAGCTCCCTATGGTCCTCACCTTGTTTTCGTGTTCTTCTCTTATGCTTTGAAAAACATATTCCCTATTTCTATTCCATATTTGAGGGAACAGAAACAGCAGCTACTTTGTGTTTTGATCACAGAAAGGCAGAAGACAGAGAAGCTGTTGGAGTTTACTTAGGTGAAGTTAAGAATCTGGTTTTACTAGTTTATTGACATAGAATGGCCAGAGCTTGAAGGAAAAGGTGATTCAATTTATAAATAGTTGATGATAACTCTCTGTGGGTATGACAACCATATATCCCAGTTTCAAATAGCGTATTCTGCTGTCTCCATAAATAATCCTGTAGTCACAAAGTGAATATCAATACTTGGTTCAAAAAATATAATTACTGGTTGCTGTTATTGTCTACAAGAAGTGATACTAAATTATCTTGTCATCCAACTCAGTTTATATCATTATCTCCTAGGTAATTTTATTGGAAGAAACCAGTAACTTGTAAATCATAAAAAGGTGAATAATCCCATTTATAAATTCCTTCCCATACCAGGTGTCTTCATGACACCCTCTCTCAGTTCTCACTAATATTTTTCTAAAGGTTTTTAAGAACTACATTGTGATTTGTATGATGGGGTAGGGTTGGGAATGGTGGATTTAAAATGAGTTTATGATAGTATATAAAGAGTATATACCTTTGAAAAAATTAAAAATATAAAAAATACACAGAAAAACATGAAAATTCCCGTAACTTCCCTTTTCTTAAGAAATAACACTAGAATATAAGAGGTCTGTGAAGGCAGAGACCTTGTCTGTTTTATGCTTTATGCCTGTGTCAAAAAGTGTTTGGTGTAGAAGGCACTCAGTAAATATTTGTGGAATGAATAAATGAATATTTTGTGTATTTTCTTCAAGTCTTTTTTCTGTAGACATATGCATGAACATTATATATAAATGATTACAGTTACAACTTTAAATAATATTCTGTATTTTAGTTTTATATCTCCTTTTGTTTTTTTTTTTACCCTAACCTTAGATGTATTTATATCCACAAGTACCATTGTACTTTCAAAAGAAAGTACAATGAAAATAGTATTATGTGTAGAAGGATTTATGAATGTTTTGTTTATATTTCAACACTTAGTAAGTAAGAAATCTGAAGTCAGTCTTTTCCTTTTGTGCCTTAAATCATCATCTACAGACCTGTATTTGTAGGATCAGCACTTAGGTGCACATACTCAGTGTTCAGTGATGATGATGGTGATGATGATGATGATGATGATAAGATGGTGATACCTAGGAGAAGTTATGAGGTTAGATCCTACAGCCAGAAGAGCCTGAATTTGAATCTTTTCTCTCCTACAGTACTAGATTATGTGACCTTGTGCAAGTGTCTTACACATCATAAATCTTATTTCCTTGTCTATAAAATGTGTTTGCATTTGTTAGGATAGGCTAGCCAGGGTATGTTGCCATAACAAATTTAAGAGTATTGTTTGCTCACACAAAGTCTGAGTCAAGTCTGGATAGGGGTGGTGGTGGGGTCCAGGTTGCCTTGTCCTTGTGATGCAGCCATTCCATCTCATCGTATGATTTTTAGTGTCTCTGCAGCAAAGAAAAAGAAAGCTTGGTGATGGCACACTCTTACTGCCTGTAATTGAAGTTACCTGTTAGATGTTAGCTGTTATTCTGCTCACATTTCATTGTGCACATCTAGGCATAAAGTACAGGGGCTGGATGCTTAGGAATTAGAGGAGACCCAGGAATGGGTTAGCACTAATAGATTTATACAACAGAGGCTAATAATATTAACATAAACTGCAACAAATGTTGGTATGATCCAATTCCTTACCAGCCTGTGATTGAAAAAAATAGGATTACACTTTAGTTTTTAATCCTAAACTATTATGACAAGGAGCCCCACCAGAAAACTGCTAGAAATAAATTCCCCTCAAAATACCTTTTAATGATTTTGAGGAATTCCCAGAGTCCCACCTCCTGGGTATTCTCGAAGAGGTCTTTTAGGTTTCCCCATTCTGGTCCTCTCATCTTGCCCCGTGGCTACTCTGATGCTTTTGAGAGGACTTGTGTGCTGTGCCTGTCTGTCCTCCATTGGTGCCACCACTCGACTCTTCTCCTGCTCTCCCTAGTTTTCTTCAGGACACCATGAGGCTTAGTTCACAAGAACAAACCAAAGCCTTGAGGATAAAGCAAGCAAAACTGAAGCTTGAGCTTACAGCTGTTACCAGACGGACTGGACTCACAGAGCCTCTGACCTAAACCTGCCTTCAGAGTCTCCTGTTCTGCTAGTTCTCAGCTCAACCCCATCTTGCCCCCACCACAGGAATAATTCAAACCTCTACATGCTGGATGGTCTAGACCCAAATGGTTTGCCCTATTTCCAGGAAGTTTTTTTTTTTTTTTAATCCTCTGGATTACTTCTTCCCAGAGTGGCTGCCAGTGGGAAATTCATTTCCCCCCAGGGGAGATTTCACAGCATGGCTTGGCCTCCATGTCCCTGAAAATATCATGCAATACTTGACAATACTTTACTCCATATCTGGATTATTTGGGCTCAAATCGTGCCAATAGCCTATCTAGATTGTTCTTTGTCCGTTTTGTATCACCGTCATGTAAACTTTCTTCCAGAAGTCAATGAGGGAAGATAAGGCTCTACCTCCCTCCTGACTTTCCAGGTTCAGCTCTGTCTCCCCAGAGCAGATGCCTGGACAACTCAAGCATGGGTATCTCAAGAGCAAACCAGAATGTCAAGGTTTAGTCAATTCTAAATCAAACATTGGGAACAAAACCAAACCAAAAAAACAACTCTACCTCTGCAGATACCATTCTGTTAGTACAGCCAATTTCCATTATTAAATAGATAGAGTAGTCCCTCCTTATCTGCATGGGGGATGCATTCCAAGACCCCCCAGTGGATCTCTGAAACCACGGACAGTATGGAACCTGATTGCTGTCACTCAGAACACGTTTCTGTTCGTGTCTTCTACCCACAAATTTAATGCCTTTCCTATCTTAACTAAGCATTTGTTATGCACCGTGGCTGTAACTTTTGCACTTTGAGGTGTGACAGTAAACTGGCAGGAATGTCTTTTTCCTTCACCGATAGAAGATTTGTTCTTACTGTAGACCTCAGCAACCTCAGCATATGATTTTTTTCTTTCCTCATTAGTCAAAAACTTTCACCTTTTCACTTAAAGGAAGTACTTAATGGCTTCTCTTTGGCATATCTGAATTGCCATAATCACTACTCTTGCGCTTTGGAGCCATCGTTAAATAAAATACTGCGATATCAAACAGTTGATCTGACAGTTGAGATGGCTACTAAGTGACTTAGTGGTAGATAGTGTATACAGCGTGGAGACGCTGGACAAAGGGAGGATCCACAGCCCAGGTGGGACGGAGCGGGGCAGTGTGAGATTTTATCAAGCTACTCATAATGGTGTACAGTTGAAAACTTATTAATTGTTTATTTCTGAATTTTCCATTTAATATTTTCAGACCGCAGTTGACTATGGGTACCTGAAACCTCGGAAAGCGAAACTGCAGAAATTGAAGCCTCAGAAATCGAAACCATGGATAAGAGGGAGACTGTTGCACTTAATGTGTTTGTCTGAAGTTTTTACATTGGGTTACTTCTTTGGATTCAGTCTTTCCCAAAGAGGATGGGGAGGTACTTGCTGCCTTCCATCTAAGTAAATAAAAGGCTCGCCAAATAATCCTTTCCATAACACAGACTAGTTCTATCCAAACCAAAAAAAAAAAAAAAAAAAAATTCTTCACTTTAAAAGGCAGAAACCCACAAATGGATGTTTTTACAATTTCACAATAATTTTAAAGTTCAGTTCCCACCAGAACTCCCTTACATTAGGTATATTGATTGTAATGAAATACATTTTCCATTCTTTATCTTTCCATGTGTTATTTTTTATAATAAACTCCATTATGTCT
Source organism: Daubentonia madagascariensis (assembly GCA_023783475.1). Lineage (NCBI taxonomy): Eukaryota > Metazoa > Chordata > Mammalia > Primates > Daubentoniidae > Daubentonia > Daubentonia madagascariensis. The sequence continues at coordinate 17,195,588 of JAKFHU010001569.1, forward strand.
AAAATTTTAGTGCTGCTAGTGGTCACTTCTGAGATCAAGCCTGTTTTACTCACTCACACAGTTAATTTTTCCTTTCCAACTTCACTTTTTTTCTCCAGTAACTTACTGCTTTTCTTGCCATAGCATTGAGTAAAACGTAGGCTATTTATCTACCTAGGCTTTCATTCGCATAGGCGTGTTTTTGTGGTCTGGGTGTTAATCTCATCATGTGGGTTTGAACCTGTCTCTGCCTTGGACATGACCTGTGGGCACACATGGGTCTGCACGTTAAGGTCCTGCACGTCTGTGGCGGGGAGCGGAAGTGCTGGCGAGCTCCCGTGAACTTTCTTATGCACGTCTGGCCATGGCCGTGGGTCCCAGGTTGGATCACTGGCACTTCCTTAATTAAGGCTCAGTTTCTGCCCAGAGCACCTCTGAGGTTCTCTGCTCCTGCTCCTGTTGCTGGCGGGCCCTACCTAGAAGGATTTTGAAGTTCTATTTCTTCCTTTTTTTTCCCCTTTTGGATATAACACCTCACCCACCGCTGCCAGAGCTGACAGAATTGGAATGGCAGTAGGTGGCTGAGGGGGTGGGGGTGGCAGGAGGGATGGCAGTCATCAGTTTGGGAACAATCTCTGAGCCAGAGAAATGCCTTTGGCATATAAGAACAGTATGAGTTTGTCTCTTTGCCTCTTTGGAAGGAGGTACACTGTAAATCTGACTCAACCCAGGAACTATTTATGGGCGATCATTATTAAAGAATAGATATTTGATTCTTCAGTTGGCTTGGAGAGACTGTGAGTTGGGCACTAAGAACTTGCTGTGCACTGATACCTTGTCTCCGGCTATCCATAAGTCAAATATGAATTCTTGGCAGGAATCCTTTGAAGAGAATCAAGATTATGTTTATACATTGTATCTGTAGATGTAAAAGTGCTAACAAACATAGAGCTTTATTATTAGATAGTAGCCCCTATGGTTTTGACTGCGCTTTTCCAGATCACCCAATGTTGCAAATTCATGAAATTGGAGTGAGCATCCAGATTTGTTGAGAGAGTTATCTTAACTAAATTCAACCTCTGAGCCCATGAGGGACAGTCATTCTCAGGATTCAAAAGGATATTTGGGTATAGGTGGTCATGTTTCCATGTAGATTCAGCACCTGTGGTTTGTTTAGTCTTATCATTCAGGCACAGATACTCTCTGAACGTCACATCTTGCATTCTGATGAAATCTTTCTGCCGAAACCACGACCTCTCCATGATCCTAACAGGAAGGAGTCAATGTACAGAAGGACATGACATATTAAGAATCAAAAGCTGGGATAAGCCAGAAGGAACCTTGAAGGATTAACTTTCTTCTTTAAGTGTGCACAATGTTTTTTACATACCCGCTTTTCAAACCTCAGCACTTCACTTGTCCATCTGCATTTTCTCTAAGTATTGCAAATGTCAGGTTGGTGTGAAGAGACATCTGTAAAACTGCACTGGAATGAATAGTGGCTCTGATGTTTATGTACAGAAGAGTATAAGTGACTTTTGCATTCTTGTTATCTATTATTAATTAAAATCTAGAAGACTTTTCAGCAAGATCTTGCGTGTGCCTAGCACCTGCTGGGTTGCTATTCTCCTTCAGTTGTTTCTAGTTGGGTGGGGAGGCAAGAAAGGTGAGCCGAATGACCTGCAGCAAAGAGCAATGGTGATGTCCCACCACCCCGGGACCAGGTGCTTTCTTGGCCTATTTAAATGTATTTTCCTAGTTCTCAAAAGAACCCTTCCAATGAAGATTTATTAACCCCTTTTTATAGATGAGGAAATTGAGACTCAGAGAGGTTAACTCACTTGCTCAGTTACTCAGTGTGTGATGGAATTAGGATTTGGACCCAGAGTCACTTCTAAAGCCCACTCTACTTCCAGTGTTATAGCTGCCTTAAAAGAGGGTATGGCTGTATAGTGTAGTCAGCTTTTGCATGAGAATAGCCTCATTCTACATGGGTTTAGTTTATGTTGGATGGTTATTTAAAATTATAGTCATAGGCTGAGCATTATGTCACCAGCAAGTCATAGATGTTTTCCAAAGATGTTTCCTTGGTTAAATATTCACACAACTTTTGAACATGCTGAGCAGCCAGGCGGCATCATGCTAGTTGTTGTGTGTGTGTGTGTGGCAGGGGTAGGGGGCAGGTTAGAAGTATTGGGCTGGTCTAGGTAATTTCTAGACTCCATCTCTTGCAGGCATTCTCTGATTCTCTAGTTTTGAGGTAGGGAGGAGTGATTGTGGTGAGTCCCCGGAGACAGCTTGATGGATGTACCCTGTATGCCTGCCACTGCTGAAATACTTTGGTGGGCACCGAGGTGGAGACACAGGGCATTTGGGCTGTGGGCTCCAGGGAGTCTCTTATGAGCCTGACCTCAGGCATCCTCCCTGTGAAAATTCCTCACACAGGACATCTTGAATTCATGCCAGGCAGTACTGATTCAGTCTTACTTTTTGCCCAGAATGATGTGAATAAAATCAAACGTAGAAGATAAAGGAAGCTGGTCTTTCATCTAGAATTAATAAACCAAGATATTTTAAGCAAGGTCCCAAGAATGTAGATTTCTGTAGGGTTTCCCTTCAGGCTGCATAAACAGAATTTGTGTTTTGATTTGTCAGAGTCCCTAATTTCCAAATCCTGACGCAGAGGTTTCAGTAGAGATAGCCAGATTTGGTTTGCTGTGAACTACTGTGGAGGGTTGATTAACGTTATTCCAGGGCAAGTGGTTGGATGATGTTCTTGGTTGCAATGAGATGCTTCACTTTCCTTCTCCAACCTTGAAAGACCTGGTGGAGCGGAATCACCAGGCAACCTCGGGGGCAATGATTCAACCTAGTGCAGTTGCCACTGAACAGAGAGACGCCTCAGTTGCAACCTTCTCTCGACTGCCCGTTTGATTCTGCAAATGGCAATAATAGACTGGAAAGCAGATGGTCACTCTCATGTGCTCTATTGACAAATAGGGAAGAAGGAAGCAGGAGGCATGTGATCAAGAATGACTTCCTCGCAGGGGTGGGGAACCTGTGGCCTTCTGATTTCAAGATTGTTCTTTTTTAAGCACCAAAGGAGGCAAGAAAACCTTCATCTTTTTCTGTTTCACCCCTTTTAATAAAGGGATTTGTTCTGTAAAATTTGGATTCAGTCAACAGGCCGCATTTAAGGACCTAGAAGGCCACAAGTGGCCGTAAGGCCGCAGGTTCCCCACCCCTGCGAGACACTTTCTACCTTTGTCAAACGTTTTCGTGGCTACTCTCTCATAGGCCATTCTGACTATGTGTGTGTAGGGCAGATGGGTTCTTTTCTTCCTGTTGGAGAGAGGGATGAGTACTAGGGCAGTTCCTTGGGAAATTAGTGAGCATGCCAGGGCTGGAGTTCCCAGACAGGCCCTGTCTGGGGCCCCATGGGAAGCCTCCATAATCTCTGGGTCCAGTCCTTTTTTCTCTTGGGCAGGTCACACTGCAACTCTGAGAAAGCCTGGGAAGCCTAGGTTTTTTGTGTTTAGAGTTTTCAACATGGGAGGAGGCTTAGAATTTGTTTTGTCCATCTTTTCATCTTAGAGATGGAGAAAACGAGACCCATAGAGATGTGATTTCACAGGGTCGAATAGTTCTATGGTCCCAGCTAGACAATAGAATACCTGATGTGAATTTTAAAAAATGCGCCATAGGAGAAAACAGCCCTTCAGGCACATGATTGGCAAGATAAGGTGTCTTTGTGCAAAGGTAGAGATGCCCTTCTGTCAGGTGGATACAGATCCATGGTGGGGCACAGGGCTTGTGCGTGGGCTGGATTTTAGCTCCTGATCACTCTGTTTTCAGTCCACAAACTGTGCACTCTGTGGAGTGGCTCTGCATGGTTTTGCCAGTTCACTTAAAACAGATTTGGATGGAAAACACTCCTGAGTGTGGGAGTAAGCTTTCCATTAGGTAGATGAGGGTGTCCATATCTTTACTAATTGCCATCATTTGGCAGAAATCAATCAGACCTTAGGGATGAGGGGTGAATCTGTGTTTTCTTTTTTACGGTTATGGGTGTGAATAGTTAGGATGAAACCAGACCTGCATGTGCTGGTTTGACTGATGATGAATATCTTCAAAATTGTACCAAAGAAAAGAGACAATGAAAATCTGGCGAACTTCACAATGAGTGTCTAGTGAATTGAATATGAAAAGGCAAGGGGATAAAAACACTTTGTCTGTGTATTAAAAAAAAATGTTCACATAAGACAGGGCTGGGTAGTTTGAAGAACTATTTTCCAAGCTCACAACAATATAAGAGGAAATTTCCTCTGGGAGCCAGAATTTGAATGGACAAAGTCAGGTTGGTGTCAGTGGTTAATGCTTAAAGCTTATCAACACATCTTTTTTTTTTTTTTACCACATTGCTACAAATGCATTTTATTAATATGACATTTTATATTGAAAGGTAAATATCACTATTCCATTGTGAATAATTCTTTGGTAGTGAAAATAGCCCTATCTTATAGTGACTAACTCCTTCTTGTAAATGCTCTTTAGGTGGCCTGAAGTTCTCCTTTGTGTAACTGATTACAAGTAGAATGTAAAAAAATTATTTGTAGGTATGAATTTAATATGTATCTGTTCTAGTAGCTTGGAGTCAGGATAGCACAGTAGCTAAGGGTCCAGGTTTTGAGGTCTTCGTTCAAATTCTACTTTTGTTACTTAGTAACTATATGACACTGGGTAAGTCATTTAATCTCTCTGTGTTTCATTCTGCATCTGTGAAATGGTATTAAACATAGGAGGTATTTCACAGGGCTGTATATGGAATATATGAAATGAGATAGTCCATGTACATTGCTTAGCACTGTGCCTAGAACATGGAAGCCCTTAATAAATGTTGGCTGCTACCGTTGCTAGACTGTAAATGACTGTTTCTGTCTTTTGCCTGGTTATCCTTGTGCTTTGCACAGAGCTTGGGGGCATGGAGACAAACAACAAATGTTGTTGAATAAATTAATCGTCCCATTTTTTCATAGCTCCAGTGCAGTGAAGTCTCAGATTGCCAAGGGTGTTATGTGCGATTAGGTCCTGTGTGGCCAGGGCTCTTCTTCAGTTTGGTGTCTTTATTCTGCCACATTTTGTTTAACTCTGGATTGGTTTACTTTTACATAAAGATGGTAATTTATAGGAGGCATTGGTTCTTAGCTTCTTAAAAGTTGACAGCTAATATATAGAGTCATATCAAAATAGAGTATCCAAATAATATGTAGAGAAATAGAAGATGCAGTGTGGGGTGATGGGAAGTGTTAGGGGCCTAAGTCAGAGGTTCTGGGTTCTAGTCCCACGTCTATCAGAGATGAGCTATACATCACCTGCTTAATCTGAACTCTTTTATAAAATGAAGGAATTAACCTCCATTATCTACAAGGTCTTTTTTTGTGTTTTTATTTTATGATATTAAGATTTTTGTTATTTGTTAATTCCTTAAGTCCCCTGTTACAGCTACACCTTTATATTATTGATAGAATGCAGATTCAGTTTCTGCAAATAGTGTTTCTTCATATTCTAGGGAAACTTGCTGTTGAAAGGAATCCTTCCTTCCATGAGTATTTCCTATAAATCAAGAATCTTTTCTAATGCAAATAGTTACCATCTCATGTCTCTGCTTTGAAAATTTATGTGTATTGTTTTTCTTAAAATGAGGCCCATTTGCATATTTTCAAGTAAAACTGACACCGTTTGGTGAGTACAAGCAGGCCCAATGTGGGGAACTAAGTATTTTGGGCCTATAATTTTAAAATGCTGTCATGTTTCATGCCATCCAATCATGTTTGGCTTTAGTAGTTTTCTGTCCAGTTTTTTGAATCTGACCAACCTTGATTTTTAGGAGTTGGTTCAAAGATTGCTCAAACTTCTGGTTCTATTTGGCTTATAAGAAATAACAAATAAAGATTATTATTTAAAGCCACAGTCATAAATGATATGAGGGCAGATGTTGGAAAACAAACTGGATAGACTGCTTATCTTTTCCTGTGATCCCTATGACCTCTGATTAATTTAATCATGGTTCTGTATCCGGTGTTGAGGGCCTGCAACAAGGTCTTGATTGACGAAATCTATTTCCTCTTCATACTCACTCAGGCCTCTTGGAAGCTAGGGGTTTCTGATTAAATTATGCTATTTTTACAACCTGCAGAAGATCCCATATGGTCAATTTCAGGTTCCCTTTGCTTCCAGTGTTTTTCCTAGATGTTTGTTTTGCTTAGAACAAACAAGATGCGATTTGTAGGATTATTGTTTGACCTTTTCATATAAAAAGGTTTTTAAGTGTTTTCTTTTTCAGCTGACCATTTTAGAAGTTAAATTTATTGATTGCTAAACACTTCAATGCATTGTCTCATGTATTCGTCACAGCAACCTGGTGAGGTAAGGACTGCTATTAATCCCGTTTTGCTTTTGCAAAAATAAGCCATTGAGGAACTAAATAATTTGCCTACTGTCATGTAGCTAGTAAGAGGTCGAAATTCAGGTTTATTTGTCTGAAATTCAGGTTTATTTGTCTCTAAAACCCTTACCTTAGCCTTAATTAGGCTGCCTCATACAAAAAAATTAGCTTGATGGAGAGTCATGCTAAATGTATTATATTTCAATATTGGAAATGGTTTATTGATGTTTCCAGCATACATATTGGTCAGGCTGTAAAATTTGCTTGGACATTTATTAAGAGATTGGGGCAAAATTAATGACATCTTCTCTGAGTTTTCTTTTGGCTTATCTTAGGAGAGAAATTATTATAAGCCGAGGCAGGGAAAGAGAGGAGAGAGCAGGTGTGGGCAGGTTAAACAAACACTGTGCTCACCAGTGCTGAGTGGCTCTGTGTACAACGTGTATGATCTGTGTGTGGGTCCAATGCTCAGACCATGGCCATTCTGTCATTTTCAGCCATTATTCCCTGATGCACAATTGCCATTCAGGGCTCCAAGGTTCAGAAAAGCATCCAGTGTCACTGACACAGTGGACTGCTGCCAGCACAGGTGTTCACTGTGGGCCACTGGCCTCACTCCTGCTGCTAGTAATTTTGTTTCTCAGGAATTGTTGGCCTTCCCTGTTGCTGGGCCTTGGAAGGGCCACCTCTGGGCTGTCCTAACCGGAGTCCTTAACTTTAAATTTGGAGAACTAAGAGTTGAGGTTTTGCTTTCTTCCTGCCCAGGATTCCTTTGGGCTCTTTATGCACTTTGGTCCACTTTCTTCGTGGTGCCTAGCTTTACACATGGGCACTTCCTAATCCCAAGAAAATGGCTTGCTACTCAATCAGCATTTCAACACCTGAGATGGTGCCTTTGCACCACCAAGAAAAATTAATTTATTTTAAATAAACAGTTAAAGGGAAAAACCCTCTACCACAGCATATGCCTGAGATATACTGTAACTGTACAGTGGTAAATGCTAGAATGCTAGAATCTTCAGGGTCCTATCAAATACAGAAGAGGGCTACTAGGTTAAATACAAAGGCTGATTTCTGATCTGAGTAATGGAGGAAAAGTAAAATTTAGCCAGGTAGAGAAAGGTGGAAAGAGTTTTCAAGTAAGAGCACAGGATGAACAAAAGAAGGAAGCAATGGACTGATAGTTTGTAAAACAAAAGCAATGTAGATTAATATCACTAAAGCAAAAAGTATGAGACAGGGAGTAGGAGAGGAAGTTTGAACACATAGGTATAAGCCCTAAAGTAAAAGGCCAAAGAAATTAGAGTTTATTTTAGGTAACATGGCACCCCTCAAAGGTTTTAAATGGGACAGATGTGTTTTTCATGAAGATGAGTCTAATTGGAGTGTAAAAGGTGGATTTCAGGGCCAATAGCTGGAGTGGAAGCAGGGAGACCAGTGAAGACGTATTAACATGGTATGAGTGTGAAATGAGGAGGGGTCCACCCAGGGTAGTGGTAGTAGGGATGCAGAAGATTTTTCAATTATATAGACGGGCAAATTGACAGGCCTTGATGTTTTTTGTTGATGTGTAAAGGAGGGAAAATAATTGACAAATATTTATTGCTCATGCACTCTGTGCGAGGTACTTCAAAGGTCTTGCGGTATAGAACTCTGGAATTCTAAACATCTGCAGAGTGGCTGGAAGGCCTCTCCTTGTGAATTAGTTATCTATTGTTGCATTAGAAATTGCCCCAAAACTTAGAGGCTGGAAACGACATTTATTATCTCATAGATTTGTGGGTCATGAATCCAGGAGTGGCTGAGCTGTGGGGTCTCTGGCTCAAGATTTCTTGTGAGGTTTCAGTCAAGCTGTTGGCTGGGGCCGCTGTCATCTCAGAACTTACCTGGGTCTGAAGAATCTGCTTCCAAGGTGGGTATAGGTCTCTTGTAACAGGGGCCCCTCCACGGAGCTGCTTCATAAGATGGCAGCTGGTTCTCCCCCATGGAAGCAATCCAAGAGATGCAAGAAAGAGCACACGAGTTGAAAACTATAGTCTTTTTAAAACTTGATCTTGGAAATGACACCCCATCACTTCTGTTGTATTCTGTGTGTTAGAAGAAGCCCATAAGTGCAGCTCATGCTTAGGGAAGGGGATTACACGATGGCATAGATGCCAAGAGACAGGAATTCTTGGGGGCCCTCTTAGAGGCTGCCTACTATACCTGCATGACTGGGTAGATGGTAACGTATTTATGAAAACCAGGAATACAGTTGAAAGATTAGATTTTCGGGGGTTAGTGAAGAGTCTTGTTTTAGACAGAACTGTTGTCTATTCAAGTGGATATGTGCAGCAGCATTAGTGCTGGAGGTGTAGATTGCAGAGTGGTCATCGCTTCATAGGTGGCATGTGAAACCATCCAAGTGATGACTACCTTACCTCCTTCAGGTCATTGCTCAGAGGCCACCCTTTCAGGGAGGTCTATCTTGACCAATATATTAAAATTGCCACACTCTCCCTTCATTCTTAATACTCCATCTCCACTTTGATTTATGCATATAACTTACTATCTTCTGTAATGCTAATGCTTTACTTAATTATTGTGCATTGTCTGTCTCCCTGACCAGAATGTGAGCCCCACGATAGCGGAGTTCTTTGCTTCATGCACTGATGTACCCTTAGTGCTCAGTAGGATACTTGATGTACAGTTGACACGCAGGAGTTACAGAAGGAAGGATAACAATTTCCAAAAGTAGTACACCCAAGCCAAAGGTTGAAGCAACCCAAGTGTCCATTGATGGATGAATGGATATACCAAATGTGGTACAGCCATACAATGGGATATCATTCAGCCTTAAAAAGTAAGGTTGTGGAGATACTAATTAAGATAAGAACCAAGGAATGTATATTGGATTTGCAAAAACAGAGACCATTTGTGACCTTGGTAGAGCAGTTTCAGTGGGACGTCGGGAGCCAACGCTAGACAGCTGTGGATTGAAGACTGAGAGATTAGAGGGGATGCGCCCTACAGGAGCCTTCTTCATAAAGGATGAGTGAGATCTGAGAAGCAGTGGTAGTGGTGGTTTGTGTGTGTGTGTGTGTGTGTGTGTGTTGTAGAAACACTCTATGCACAAGTGGGGAGGCCACTTGGACATATAGCTGTTAAATCATAAATGAACAATAATACAAAAGGTGGGTTGGGGGAAGTGAGGAAGGACACTGAAGCAACCTTTCATGTCCACCTATATGTAGGAGCAATGTCTGAAACTTTCCAAATAGCCAAAGGTGTGGTACATGGGGAGATTTGGAGCAAACATTACAATGGCTTGGGCTGACTCCCACAGTTTTTATTCATCGTGAAAGGCATTGATAGGATATAAAGTGTTGAACATTATTAGAGCATATTGAATTTCAGAGACTCTGAATTTGAATATTTTACTATAGCAAATATGTTGTATGCAAAGTCCTCAGGTATTGCAAATCAGGCAGGGTTTAAAATGACCCAGGATTGTGCACTAGAGCTCTATCACACAGATTCTGCAACATGGGCAAACTCAATTTCATGCGTCTTCATTGAATACCTATAAGTCCCCATGGTATTAAAGGCATACAAAATGTATATTTACAAATACCTATTGAAAAGTGATTATACATACTATTGTGAAAGTAGATCACTATTTGGTCTGCTAGCTAGTATTTGTGTAGATGGTATTAGCATAGCAATTGCCACATAGGCAAATAAATCCATGTTACAGATGACAGAATTGCAGGTTTTCTCGAGAACTGTGAGTAGATTTTAAAGTATTGTTGGAAGGTGAAAACTTTTACTAAGATACAAAAGTGTCGATATGAATTAAAGACTGCCGCATAAACATGCATAAATTCATTTAAAGTTGCATGGTTCTACTAGAGCATGAGCCATTAGTTGTAGGGAAGTCCTGATCAGGCAGAGTATAAGGATAGAGATATGATGTGGGATTTTATTTTAGGGACCAGCAACTCTGGGGTTAATGTCAGCAGGTTTCTGAGGGTCAAGTGGGCCAAGATCCAAACAGAAGGTTTATGGTTACATTTATTCAGTGGTGAGGCCAGATTTAGGAAGCCGAGAAATCAAACATTATGGGGAGCAGCTAGTTCCAGAAATCAGGGTCAGGCAAGGGCAAGAATGTGAGGAGTCATGTAAATCAAGATAACGGCATTACTGTCAGAATGCAGCTGTGGGCCTGATTGGAGGAGGAAAGGGTTTGTTCCATGATTTCTTTTAGGGTTAGAGGTTTACCAGGTGTGGTGGTGCTAGGGCACATGATGATGATGATGGCCATCATACTAGTGATAAAAGCTGCCGTCTGTTGTTTCTGTACTATGTGGCAAGCACTGTTAATTCAATAAATATTTTTAGAACCTAGCATGTGCCTACATGCTACGGAAACAGCAATAAACAAAATAGATGAAGTTCTCATGAAGCTTATATTTAAGTGGAGGGAGACAAATGATAAATATATAGGTGAATATATATGGTAAGTTGGAGGGGGTGATAGCCCTTTGGAAAACAGAAGAAGCAGAGCAAACAAAGAGGTCTGGGAAGGGGGAAATATTTCATGTAGGATGCTCAGGAAAGGCCTGGCATTTTGAACAGAAATACAATATTTGTAAGGGGACAAGCCAGGCAAATTTGAGGAAGGTTTTGAACAGGGCGAAGAGCAGGTGTAAAGGCCCTGAGGTAGGGAATTGCTTGGAAAGTACAAGGGGTAGTAAGGGGACCAGTGTGGCTGAGGTGGAGTAGCAGGATCATATAGTACCTTTGCTTGTAGCCGTCTTATGGGTTTTGCCCCTTCTTGTGAAATGAGAAGCCATTGGAGGCTGCTCTGAGCACCCTGAAACTTCAGCTATTTTATCCTCACCATGCTTGTATGAGGTAGGTAATATTATTATCTGCTTTTTACTTCAATGAGGAAGCTGAGACAGAGAAAGCTTAAGTGACTTGCCCAAAATTAGCTCTGGAGTTATGGAATGAGGATTTTTAACCTAGGCAGTCTGACTTTGTTTTGCATAGGAGGGTTGACAAAGGGACACATGGAAATTTTGTGGGGTGATGGGTGCGTTCATTATCTTGACTGTGGGGATGATTTCACATATGTTAAACCTCATCAAACTGTACACTTTAAATATGTGCCATTTATTGTGTGTCAATTATACCTCAGTCAAGTTGTAAAAAAAAAAGTTTAAAAAATGTGGAGAAGGCCTTGGTGGATTTTGAAGCAGAGAAATGGCATTCCTATTTGCAAACGTTGTATTGGAGAGCAGTTAGAGAGCATCACAAAGATCCGGGGAAAAATGCTAGGAACTAAGCCAAGGTGGTGGACAGAGGAAGGAGGAAAGGACCTTGGTTGTACAATTGACATGACCTGGAGGCTGATTAGCATGAGGGGTGAGAGAAAGAAGGAGTCGAGGATGACTGCCAGGTTAGGCTTGGCCACAAGTGGACTGTGGTGCCATTTACCAGAACGTGGAATTCCAGAGGAGCAGCGCGTTCTGGGAAAGGTGGTGACAGATGACATGCTGAGATTGGGGCACCTGTGGGGTATGCAGGACCAGAGGTAGTTTAACTTAGGGAGACTTCAGGGTTAGAGATAGAGATGCGGGAGTCTGTGTGTAGGAGGTTGTTGAATGAATGGCGTGACCCAGGGATGAGAGGGGGGAGGATAAAGCTCTGGGGAACAACAGTATTTAAAATGAGACACACAGTGAGAAAAACTGGGCCTGCATTTTCCCCGTAGCTTCTTTCATGCTCATGGGAAACACTGGTCATCAGTGCAACACTCTTCCCTTTAGAAGTCTCTCAGCACAGTGTTTGTGAAAACCACTGCGTGGGATCATTGTCCATAGAAAATTTGAATCCTCCTCTCCATCCTTGACTCAAGAAGTGCACATGAAACCATTAAAGAGACGGAGGAGTGTTTGAAAAAGTTATCAGAGGCCCAGGAGATAATCATGTCTTGGAGGCCAAGAAAATTTCAAGAAAAAGGAAATGGTCAGCACAGAAAGACCTTAATCGAGGCAGATTATAGTGGAGAGCATACTGCAATCGAAAAACATTTTTAAAAGCCATTTGCAATGTTAGGGCAAAATAGGTAGAGTGGGTTGATAAAAACCTGACCACTGGTGGAGAGTGGTCCCCCTGTTTCTGTGGCAGGAGAAGGCAGAGGCCAGATTATAGTGGATCGAGGCATGAAAGTGAGGACCATTCTTCCTAGAAGCTCAACTCGGAAGCGAAGAAGTAAGCATTTTATTGGAAATAGCCTGTATTGTTTTTGTAAATTTCTCCCCAAATCAAAGAGATATATAAGTTTTTATTGATTGTCACATTTATTTCTTAAATATAGGAAGATCCTTAGAATCTCTTTGCTAGGAGACTTTCGGGCACAAAGCAGATGCCCTTATTTCTAAGAAATATCCTGACCTAAGGTCTGGAATGAGACTACCTGAGCATTAAACCATCTAAGACATTTCCCGAGTGCTGGTCCACCAGCCTGTGCCATCCTGCAGTAAAAGGAGGTGCTCACGGTACAAGGAAAAGTGAGAAAACTAAGGGTTCTATAAAGGGTACTACTCTATCCTGAGATTGTCTTTTCTCCTTTTTTTGAGTTAAAATATCTTTCCTTTGTATTAGTAGATAGTATTTTTTCGTTTAAATACCTCAGTAAAATAAAAAGCAGGCAACTCTCTACGATTCACTTTATTTTTTCTCAATGATTCTAATTCCTTATAAACAGCAATATTTTTTGTTTGTTTATTTTAATTTTTAAAAATTTTCTCTGGGTCAGAATTAATTTGGACAAAGAGAACTAACCAGAACAATGAGATTATTGTTAGTCCTCGGGATCTACAGACAGATGGCCTAACCCCTAAGAACTTCAAAGTGAAGGACGTGAGATTATCCTGATAATCTCAGGAAGGAGATTATTCTTCCTGAAATTAGACTTCAGAATCAATCATAATAGAGAAATGTATAAAGTCACCTTAAAGTTATAGAATGACTCCCCTTCCAGCCAGATTCAACTTCCGTGTGATTAAAAATATTAATATGTGTAATGAATGAATGCGTTGATGAGCAGTGAGGTTGATTAGCCATGGGAACATGGAGAAACCCCAGGGCAAAGCTGGTGGCCTCTATCTGAGCACTGGTTAAAAGAGAGAGAGAACCTTGGCCAGTGGAGGCCTTTGAATAGTTGGGTTCCACTAGCAGAGACCAGGTAGACTCACTGTGTCGGAGAGGACAGGTTACGTGAGCCTGATATGAACTCTTACATTTACTGCATCCAACTCTGCATCTCTTTCCATACCTACTCTTTTTATTTGGCTTCCCAACTAGGAAGATAATACAATAGTGCTGGGGATAAAATACTGCTTCTCATACGACTGAGAATATAAGTCCCTGTGTGGATTATTTCTCAATAGAAGTTAATGAATTGGCATTCTGGATTTACACCCCCATCTCCACTCTGGGGGAAGGGTTCTTTAAGGTGCTGATGAAGTCTGGTTTCTGAGCTTGTGGGGTTGAGGGCTAATTGAGACTGTTGTGCCTTCAGCCAGGAGGACTCTGAGCCGATGGCTTTCCCCAGGTGAGGACAAACTTTGATGGACCACTGTTTTGGACCACATTGTGACTTGCTGTAATTTTCCTTTAAAGTTTCCTCTAAAATCACCATTTTAAAGGAAACACCAAATGAATACCATGATTATTGACCAAGCATTCTGCAGAAAACTGTTCAAGAGTAACTTTTGCCATTTTTCACTAGGCAAGTTTTAGTCAATTCAACACTTTTTTCTTTGTTTCTTATTCCAAACTTTTGTAACTTTTTCATTTACTTCATTTTCTTTGCACAATTGTAGATAGTCCTATGACGATAGTTTCCAAGCCAGTTCCACTTTCTTTGTCTTTTATTCTGCTCTGGTGGATTACTTGTCTTACAGATCTTGAAAGAGGTTGGTAGAGAAGGGCTTAGTCATAGCTAGATAGTTTCCTAGATGGCCAACTCTGACCACAAACAAAATATTCTGTTTTAAGCGTCCGCTGTGAAAAATTATGTGGCGTTTTCCTATGGGTTTGCAAATAATTTTACTCCAAGGCTCAAGGCTGTTGATGTGACAATGAGCATCTGGGAGAAAAATTAAAAAAAAAAAAATTCAGTCATTTGAATGTTTGAGGTACAGTTTGAAAAGTTCACAAATTTGTAAACATTCTAACCTTAGTCATTTGATTTCTTCCCTTATTTCTTTCATATGCTCATTTGTCATTATGTAAATAGAGTCCTACAGAGAGGAGAAAGGAAAAGATGTCTTTATCCAAATACTCCTCTCTTTTGCATTTGATGGGAGTGTCCTCGGTGCTTGACCATGGGTGGTAAACAGATGGGCATGAGAAGCTTTGCAGAAGAGCAGTAGGATTAAACTGGGGCTCTGTGATTTTTGTCTGATTGAGTGGTTTTACGCTGTCCCTTTTTCTCCCTTTGGTGTGACTTTAGACACGTGATTATTAATGTCATCTCTGTTAAGGAAAAAAGTTCTGTTTCCATGGAAATGGCATTAAGAAGTGGCTTTGGGAGCTAAAAATCTTTTCTTTACAAGATTTTGTTTCCTTTTGCAGATCTTGAAAACAACAGCATCCTTTACATACAATATACATAAATAGATGTTCTGGTAAATAAAAAGACACATATGAGAACTATTTTATCAGAGTTTACATCAGACCTGCAATAACAAAGTAGTAAGGTCATTTAGGAATAAGGAATAGACTTCCACTCTGTTCCCAGGAAATCATAAAGTTTTATCAGTATGCTTAAGATGGGACTCTTTTGAGGAAAATAAAACAAAGGAAGTGATATATCATGAACATCTTTCATAAATCTGTATGATAAATAGCAGAGGTCAATAGTAATATAGTTAAGAATTCTTAAGCCCTAGAAGATATTTTTTAAAGGGACAAAGTTTTAGGAATTCTTACATTATTCATAGCCAACTTCTTCATGAAGCAAGTGTTATTGATAGTTTTGCCTCATATGAGAATCCTTAGTCCATCCATAGAAGAACTCATAGTTCCTGAAGAAGAAAGGTCATGACCATAGAATATGTGATTTATTAAATTAGAATCTCCATTTTGCTCAAATTGTGGAACTCTTGGATCTTTTTAGCAGCTAACATCATGCTTCAGTTCCATTGTGTTCTGGTTAATAATTTCAGACCGACAGGGTTGTTTTTGGTAACCAGAGAATTATCTTACCTGATTTAATATCTAAGAATAGTGACCATAAGAAAAATACTTTGAGATTGGACTTGGATCGGAGGGGGAAAGTGTAGAAGAGGAGAGACCAATTAGGAGGCGTTTGCAGCAATCTAGGTGAATATGGCTTGGATTGGCCTGGGGGGCAGAGGAGATGCAGTGGATGGTGAGCTGCCAGACATATGGTAGAGATAGAGTCGACTGGATTCAGTGATGACTGGTCGCAGAGGCTGAGAGTGATGAAGTCCTCAAGGAGGACTCCCAGCGACTGAGGTGATGGGAGCACCGTAAACTGAGATGGGGGAAGGAACAAAAGTGCAGTTAGGGGCATCGGCAGGTGTGAAGGATCTTCAAAGTGAGATGCAGAGTGGGTAAGGGGAGATATGAGGTGGGGCTCCAAAGAGTCTCTTGGTCCACAGATAAAGCAAGTTAAAACAGCTGGCGTTTGGTGAGTTTTGAGTATTCTACTTAATCACTAATTTTAGGTACTATACTATATGACAGCCATAAAAATAAGAGCTGATGTATCTTATAATATCCAAAAAGGAAAGGAAAGAAATCAGGTTGGGTCTCATAAAAATCATTCAGTAGACTTAAAGAGAAAAAGAGAGTTAGGCTCAAAGAGAAATTTAAAACTTTCCATTTTGTTCTCTTTTGGTTTGATTTACATGGACATTTATGCTTGAAAGGGAAATATAGACTATTGCCAGAAATCAGGAAACAAAGGTACAGGAAGAGAAAGTCAAGTCAGATTTGTTTACCACCACTTTTAGTTTTCTGAGGTTAATTAAATCTATTTATGTTTCATAATGAGAAAAATATCACAGAAGTTATTTTTCAAAAAAATGTACATAACTGTTTTTTAAGTTATTTGAAATAGAAATGACTCCATTCGATTCTCTTTTTCAAGTTGAGAGGAAGTTTCCCAGCAAGCTCCAAGCTTTAATGATGCCTTGTGATGTCTCCAGGTCACCTCGGGGACACAGTGATGTAATAAGCACAACCAAAGGGAGAATGTTAGAGGCATGAAAATGTAATGAATTGGGGGAAGATTGATTGAACTATGGAAAATTTGGTTATTTTGACCATTTGTCAAGGTGGTCCCGGGTGTATCTCTTCCCAGAAGAAAGTATTCAATTGGCTTGCGCTGTATACTTCTTAAACTGCAAACGCAGGAAGGCCAGCTATTCCCCTGGTTTGCCACTTCTCGAGGTTGAGCATCCTTGATACTCAAAGGGAGGGAGGAAAGAAACTTCTGGAGCAGGCTTGAAAGAGAAAGCACAGGTGTTGGGAGGGCGTGGCATTAAAGAGTAGAAAGCAGGACGGTATCCACAGAATACCTGCGAGGAGTTTCTTCAAAAATCCTTTTCATACCTTCTCGCCCCACCGTCCCCCTCTTACCTCTATAAATAGCTTTGCCCTTTTCACTCTGACTTTCCTCCACCACTGGCTGCTCCTTTTAGTCTCTTTTGCTGGAACAATCTTTCCTTCCCAACTGCTGATTGTTGGAGCGCCCCAGGGTGCAGTATGAGTGTGGTGCTTCTTTTCCTCTCTGTTCCCAGCTACTCCCCACTGGGATCTCATCTGGCCCTGTAACGTTAAACACCATTTATGTGTTGAGGATGCTCAGATGTCTATCTCTAGTCCTTACCTGTCTCCTGAACTTCACACCTCCTACTTGACATCTTTGCTTAGATGTCTTATGGCACATTAAACTTAATTTGTCCAAAGCCAAATGCTTGATTTCTACATCTCCAACACTTGGTCCTCCCTCAGTGTCCCCATATCAGTAAATGTACCAACATTTGTCCTGAAAACTTGGGTCACCCTTGGCTTTTCTTTTTTACTAATAATCCAGCATTAGTCCATTACTAATAATCAGTCCATTAGCAAGTGGCTCTGCTTTCAAGATGTATCTTGAATCTTACCACTTCTTACCACCAGCACAGTTACCACTTGAATCCAAGTCACCACTTTCTAGACTATGCAATAGCTTACTACATGATTTCTCTGATTATACTCCTCCCCTTCCACACATATTCAGATATATTCTCTACACACCAGCTAATATGACCCTTGACAAACATAAATCTGTTCATATCACTTTCTGGCTCTAAAACTTCTAATGGTTTCTTTTGCATTTAGAAAATCTGGAGTCCTCACCATGGCTTAAAAAGTCCTGCGTGTTCTGGCCCCAGATGCCTCTCTGGCATCATCTCCTATCACTCTCCCCCTTGCTCACTGAGGTCCAACCTCATCCTCTTCCTGGCTCTTACTGAACAAGCTAAAATCTGAGGGACTTTGCACTGTAAGTTACCTTTGTCTGGAACTCTCTTCTACCAAGTAGTCGATTGGCTCTCCCTCTCTCACTTCATTCAGAGGTCTGCTCAGATGTCACCTTTTCTGAGAGGATGTCATAACACCTTATCAAAAATAGCATCCCTTACTCCATTCTTACTCTCGTTCTTCATTACTGTTGTCATGATTCAACTCTGTGTTGAAGGTGTATTTGGTTTTTGTTTGACTCCTCTACTGGGCAGTAAGCTCTCTCAAGCAGTAGCATTGTTGGGCTGTTCTGTTCTGTACCTAGCATCCAAAAGACTGCCAGCACATGAAATATGACTATTAACTTCATAAATATTAGCTGACTGAACAGCAAAATCAATAACCAAGGGAATTGGCTTTTGATTTGCATGACTTCTTATTTTGGCAGCCTTGGCAACAGCGGTGAGCCTGCCAAGTCCTTGCAAGTGTCTAGCTAGCACGGTGCCTGGAGCAGAGTTTGCACATATAAATATGTGTTGAGTAAATGAATGAATGATCAAATGAATGGATAGAGTCACGTTGGTAAGTTAATCACCAGTATATCCTCATCTTCTCTTTAGACCCGTTTATCATGGCAGAGTTTCTATGGCAAAAGAAGTTAACCATGTCTAAGCATTCCACGAAGGCTTCCCTGAGGAAATTACACGATAGTAATCATACCTAACAAGCACTGAACACTTGCTATGAGCTATCTCTTGCCTATATACTCTAACCAATTTAATCCTCACAACAAATCTATGAGGTTGATACTGTCATTTGTCCCATTTTACCCATAGGGAAAATAAGGCACAGAGAAGTAGATTGACTTATCTCAGGATATACAGCTAGTAAATGGAAGAGGCAGACCCAGGTAGTCTGGTTCTGATGTCTGTGCTCTAAACCATCTACTATGCCATCCATCTATGCTGAGGACTGAGGAGTAGCTAGCTCCGTGGAGGGTTGGGATTAGGCAGGAATTAGTGTTCTGGGCAAATGGAACCATATGTGCCAACAGCCAGATCATAACCAGTTACATCAAGGACATGGCAGATTTAGTGTAGCCAGAGCATAAAGTGGGTGTGCAAGAGGGTAAGAGATGAACCTGGTTATTAAGCAATGGCCAGATTGTAGAGGCCTGGTAGGCTGAGCTAAGGAATTTGGACTTAGGCAAAGGGAAACATTAAATGGTTCTAAGCAGTAATGTTAGGTGCACAGATTTATATTTTTAAACAGTCACACTGGTGACCCTGTAGAGGATGGGCTGGAAAGCAAGCAGGTGGAAGGCAGGGAGACCAGTCAAGAAGGTCTTGCAGTAGTTCAAGAAAGCGGTAATGGTGACCCAGTAATGGGTGGTTGGTGGAGCAGTGGAGAGGTAGTATTGATTTGAGGTAGCATCAACAGGACTCTGTGACTGAGGGTGAGGAAGAGGGAGGTGTATAGATGTTGAGGCTGACTCCGAGGTCTCTGCCTTAGGAAGGCAAATAGAAGATGATGTCATTTAGAAGGATCAATTACTCAATCAATTCTCATCTAGGATTTTATTCTAAAAATAGATTCATTACTAGTACACACACACAAAGCCTTATTTACAAAGACAATCATTGCAGGATTGTTTATAGCAGGATTAGAAACAATATAGTTTAGGGCATTGTACAAATACTGTGTCTGCCATTCACATAGAGTACAATGTGGAGGGCTCCCTGCATTTGTGCAACTGATCAATTAATTACTGAACTACAGCATGTCCAAACAATGGAATATAATACAGCAGTTAAAAAGCAGGATGTGAGTCTTTATGGACTGATGATGATTGCTAAGATATATGGTTAAGCAAAAAAAAAAAGTATGCTATTATTTGTGTTGTATAAATCTGTTTGTACACACACACACATATTTATACTTGTAAATGCATAACACAGTTCTGGAAAGATACATCAAATCTTGTAACAAGGCTGCCTCTAGGGTGGAGGATTGGAAGACTATAGTAGTAAGGAAACTTTTTGTACGGTCTGATTTTTGAATCTGCATTTATTATTAACTATTAAAATAATAATACTTTAAAAAATAAGTTACTGAGATTTGATAACATAGTAGCAGTTAAATGACAAGGCAAATGGGAATAAAGCAACATGGTACTAATTTATAACCACCTTTCCATTTAAACACCTCAGAAACAATAACAATTTAAACCATAATAATAAATCTCAGGGCAAAATTAAATGTGATGGTTATAAATGTGGGATTTGAAATAGCGTGTGGGGGAGGGATGAGATATGTGAGTCTTACTAAATATAGGATAAACAAATTAGGATAAACAAATTAGAATAAGAATTTTAAATATAAAATGCCTATAATAATGTGTGAATATAATTAATTGCCCTTGGGGATAAATATACACATACAGGATTAAGATTTAGGAGAATAGAAAAGAGCTGGATTTAGAAATACTTTCACAAAATTAAATATCTAATAATTTTTACTGAAAATTCTACTTTGCATATTACTCAAAGGACTCAAGGTCCTTTCAAGTGTGAAAAACCTTAAAAATGATGAATTTTTGATTTCACTTCCTGTTCTAATATTAGTTGCTTACAACGTGTGGGGGTCAGTGTCCTGCAGGTGGGAGTCATAGCTGGGAGTATAACTTTGTGGGTTTGCTCTGTTCACCAGGGCATGGGAGAATCCTCTGCAAAACGAATACACAGTATGAGCAAGAAGAATAGAGTGAGGCAGGATCAGAATATCAGATCAGGTTTGCCATTCTGGACTTCTTCAGATTCCTGTCCTCTCAAAAAGAGAGAACTCATGCTCTTTGGAGAAGGGGCAGGCTTCACCGATCCTCGCTTATCTCTGCAGCCACAAAAATGCTTCAGGGCCAGGATGAGTCTTTTTTAAGAACTTGCTTGGATTCTAGGTAAGCTTGGAATTGGAATTCTTTTATGGTTGCGGTAATGAAATTCACTATTGGCATCATGCGGATGTCAGAAAACCTTAAAAATAAGTCTTGAGTAAAAGGAATGAAAAAAAGTAAAGGCACATTCCAGTCGGTGAATACTTTTTTCTTGTCTCTCCCTTCCTATCCGTAGTGAACCAGTAACTCAAACTACTGAAAGTATAATACATATGTATCTTTGTGATTAACAAGCTCCCTGGGTGATTCTGATAGAAGTAACATTTAAGAACCATGGTGCTGACGAGAGAGAGAATACCTTCCCAGCCAGCCTCAGATGAATCCTGCCAAGCGCCTCATTTGCCCATCCTTTTTTCAAAATCATTTGGCTTGAGGACCTATAGAGGAGTGGGGCTCCACTGGAAAACTCTACAAAATTCTGCTTAGAACATGACAGATTCGTGTTCCAGGGGAAAATGCAGACAATACTGCTCGCTCTTAAACTCTTCGACCTATTGACCAAATGCAGCAAGGCTCACTGAGAAAATCGTCTGGTTTTAAGAGATATTCCTAAAAAAGTTGAGACGGTAGTAACTAATTCTTGCCTTCTGTGAAGACCCCTGCTGCGGAGGGTACTTGAGGGGAACAGCTCTGGCTCCCCACGTTGCCCAGTGCAGCTGTAATTCCATCAAGGGATCCTGGCAGTATCCACCTTTAGACACAGAATGTTTGACTGCAGCCTCCTGGGTAGACTGCAGATAATAGTCAGGTACATTTTAGGGCACATTCGAAGTGGACTCCGGCTTTATACCCTGTTTAAATTTCAGAGCCATCTATTAAAGGTGGTTATGAGATAATCAATGGATACAGAAAATCTAGTTCTCTAAGACATTAAAATATTATGTGCCAAGACCTAGAATCTTCTGCTGACCAAACTGTAGATGGAGTAAAAGGCTATGTCCCTTGTAGATTTTATGCAGAAATCCATCCTGTTGAAAAATCTGGTCCTTTTTCATAGTGATCACATTGGCCGCAAGTTCCCCCAACAGGAAGATTTTTGTTAATGTCAGGCTGCCTTTAATCACATATGGCATAGTCCAACCCCTCCCTCTAGGAGTCACTTGGGCTGCAGATAGGGGGCTCTCTTCTCCTTTGTTGCTCAGGCCTGGGAGAGCTGCTAGTATATCCTGAAGACCATTGTTCTTGCCACAAGCATTGCCAGTCTGCCCGAACAGTGACTTTTCCCATGTTTTCCACAGTCCCCCCTGGACTCCTGGATTTTCAGAGGACTTCTCCTCCATTTGTGCCAGGGAATTGCCACCCACAGTTCTTTTGAGGCAGTGACGGTGAGCTTGGAGCTGTGGTGGCTGGAATCTGTGTGTCCTGCAGAGAAAAGCCTTGAGTGGACCCAAGTCAGAGGAAAGCCCTTGGCGCTGCTCCTGCCTTTTGGGTTATAGCGCCTCTTCCTCCCTGACCACGGTTCCTTTCCCAGCCTCCCCTGCCAACACCCCTCGTGGCAGGGTGGGCATCCCTCCTCCAAGGGCCAACCTTTGGGTTCAAATCCCCATTCCATCATCTGTTAACTTGCAATTTAGGGTAAATTACATAACCTTCCTGAGCTTCATTGTCCTCATCAGTGAAGCTGGTCCAATAATAACAATAATAATAATACTGCCTGAAGTTTGCTTTTTAAAAAAAACTCCTCATCTACTGTCTGAGAGAGAGTAGATGCGCCATTGCTCATCGCTGTCATCCTCGGGAGGCTAGAGGCCATCCAGCCAGTGTGGTCAGATGTTATTTAAATTCTCTTGAGATGCTGTGAGTGGGCAGCACCATTTGGGTGAGTCATCGCTCCCCATCCTAGGTGGGTCGACCCTCTAAGCACATTCTGAGAAAGCAGCCTCCATGGAACACTCCTCTTGTCCTGGTGGAGAATAGGGCTCATGACATCGCCTTCCACTCAGTGGATTCTGAGGGGAAGTTTAAATCGATCAGAGGTAGTGTATGTAGAAACAGTGTGATAACTATGTGCTGAGATATTAGGTTATTAAGTATGAAATGTCCAATTTCTTTAAGTACCAAGTTTGACAGTTGATATCTCTGACATTTCACTTTGACCCTTTTTGTTTTATTTTTATTGTGAAGGTACATCCTCATTCTTTCAAATGCACATTTTGGCTTGTGATTATCTTTCAAAGATTTTTTTAGAGCAATATTTGTGAAACCATGGGTAAGTCAAAAATTCATGTTATTTTCTAATCTGAGTTCTGTCGTGGAACCAGTGCTGCGCAGACAGCTCCGAATATCAACGAAGCGTTTGGGAAGGATGTGGCTAATGAACACACAGTACCTCGATGATTTGAGAATCCATTTTGGTGATTTTAGTCTTGAAAATGAGCCACGTGGGCGATCTGAGACCAAGGTGAATAATGATGAGCTGAAAGCTGTAGTGGAAGCGAATCCATCTCAACCTATGCATGAATTAGCAGCAAGGTTTGACGTTACTATTCCAACAATATTGGACCATTTGAAACAAATCAGCAAGGTAAAGAAGCTGGATAGATGGGTTCCACATGAATTAAATGAGCATCAGAAGAGAAATTGTCTCGAAGCTTGTCTTTCTTTGCTGTCACAATATAAAGGTGAACCGTTTCTACACCGTATTGTTATGTGTGATGACAAATGGATGCTTTTTGACAATCGCAAGTGTTCGGCACAATGGTTGGATAAAGATGAAATGCCGAAACACAGTCCAAAACAGAATATTCGTCAAAAAAAGCTAATGGTGTCTGTTTGGTTGTCCAGTGCTGGTATTATCCACTACAGCTTCATGAAACCTGGTCAGTCGATTACAGTGGATGTCTACTGCAACCAGTTGGACGAACTGATGAGGATGCTTGTGATGAAGCAGGCAAGATTGGTCAATAGAGACAGGCCAATCCTCTTGTAAGACAACACTCGACCACATGTTGCACCAACAACACTGCTCAAACTACAGAGGCTGGACTTGGAAACTCTCTGTCATCCACCGTATTCACCAGACCTTGTAACAACTGAATACCTCTTCTTCCAGGCTTTGGACCACTTCTTGCAAGGAATAATATTCAATTCTCAACAAGCTGTGGAAAACACCTTTCATGATTTCATCGCCACTTGCTCTCTGGGCTTCCTTGCTGCTGGCATAAACAAGCTGCCGTTAAGATGGCAAAACTGTGTCGACAGTTCAGGCATATACTTTGATTAATTGTACTGCTTCTTGTTTGAAATATAATAAACTAAACTTTTGATTCAAAATCGGACATTTCATATTTAATGAAATTTTTTTTTTTTAGCCAGGAATAGCCATTAGACCAGGGTCTTTATGTGAGGAAGCCTCATGAGAAGGTGAAGCACGAACCGCTGGTTCATCAGATGCCCCTGTTAGGACTTCATATTTTTCATCAGATGCCCTTGATAGGACTTCATATTTTTCTTCTCATGCCTCACTCCCCACCCCACATAATAGTCCTTATTTATTAATTTTTACGGCAATGTAACTTAATATTTCCAAATATTGAAATAAAATGTTAAAAATTAAAATCAATATCAGAAATAAAAATATTTCTATTGAGTGTGTTTCTGAGTGGTATCTGCACTCAGTAGTAAATAAACAAACAGAAATATCTCTAAGCCTTGCAGGAAGCTCCATAGCATCTTCTAAAACGCTGATGTCACCTAAAATGTGTTTTTCTACTCTTTGATTTTATTTCATTTTTCATTTTCCTGAGAACTGTCCCCTGTAGTCAAAATGTCAACTACTCATTTTAAATTGAGTTCTAGTTTCTTCTAAGTCACATAAAGAAAAAAAATGCAGTTTTTCCTTTTCCTTTTTGAGAGCCAAAAAAAGGCACATGTGAGCCATTTCTGCTCATGATGAAATAATAGAGCCTCCCACATCCCACAGGCTCTGAACCACCACATTGAAGAAAGTCACCCTTTTGGCATTTTCATGTGTACAGGGCAAAATTTCTTCATGCAGTTTCACTCACGTTAACAAGTATTACTGGCCACCTACTATATGCTGATCACTTTGTGGCCCAAAAATAAGACACAGTCCCTGTCCCCAGGTATTCTATAATCCAGTAGGAAGGGTCAGAAAAGTGAACTAACTTTATAGTGCAAGTAGAATAGGTGAAGTTACAGGAGAACAGATAAAAGCCAGTCTGGAAGGAAAAAGTAAAGTTAGTAGTGAGAAAAGGATGTAGATACCAAGTTCTACAAGAAGCAGGTAGGAAAGGAGTAAAACGACAATGGTGGGGAAATTTGCTTAGGCTGGGACATAGAGCTGGTTGTTGTTGTTCCTCAGGACAGGAAAGGAATAGGTCAGTCATGGTACTGAGAAATGTTTAAAGGCGAGGAGAGAGGTTAAGGAGGCGCCCACCTTGACCTTGGGGAATTTGGACAGAGGGTCTTTTGCAGAGAAGGCGGGGGTGGAGATGAAATTGGGGACTTTAGGAGAGAATCGTTCTTGGTCAGTGATGAAGTGTTCCCTCTTGGTGTGTCTTTCAGTCTTTCAACACACCCTGCATGTGTTCAAGAGTCTACATTATTATTTGCTTTTAAAGATCATTAAGAGAATAGTGATTTCATTTTTAATTACCTCCCTGCTGAGTTTTCCTCCACTGGCATCTCTTGCTTTACGTTTGAGTTAACCTATTCTGGATCCAGCTGTCTTCTGGTTACTGGTGTAAAGTGAAAGTGAGTGGCAGGTTGTTATAGCAACTGCATCTGACAGCAGTTGGGGATGCCTGTGGGGATTGATCATGAGCTTGACGAGTCTGCAAGCGTTCCGTAGGAAATTTTTACAGTCATTTAAAGGCCTTTCTTGCAACTTTTATTCTGATAATGAACCTTTTCATGAATGTTCAGATTGTCTGAAGATGTTACAAAATTAGAATAAGACAGTTGTAAGAATGTTCCATGATTCCCAGAGAACTATAACATTGAACATTCTATTGTGGTTCTATTCAAGTTGTGAATAAGAAAGATTTTGCAGAGACCAGAGCGTTAATGGGATCTCATACAAATGCTTTGGTGATTACCTTTTTCTGTAACTTCTTTAGTAGGTCGTTCAAAGCTTCAAACTCTTGCTTGCAGCAATCCAGCCTCATGCTCTGTTTGTTCCGTTCATATTCCCTTCATTTTAGCCACAAAGGGTGACTTTTTGTAACCAACACAAGACATTCACTCTCACAGCCTTGGGACTTTGCTGTGCTTTCCACTCTTCACAGCAAGCTTTGAACCTAATTCTTCATCTGCTAAATTCTTCTCAAGTTGAGCTCAAATGCTACCTCCTCTGTGAAGCCTTCCCTGCATTCTTCTTCTAGGCAGAATTCACCTCCTTTTCTGTGCTCCAGGAAGACTAACAATACCACTAACATAATAAGTTGGGGGTTCTATCATGATCATATGGTTAGTCTTCAGGGAGCGCAGAGTATTTCTGAGTAACACCTGTTTTTCCTTGTTACTTTGCACACTTCTTGTTCTTTTGCACACAACATGGCACTACTGTGTGTGCTCACACTTGCTTATTTTGTTGGGCATATATCACAGTATATTCTAAGTGAAGCTGGTACTTTAATAATGACTCTACAGGGCACCATTTAATACCCAGCTGGTGTTTTGGGTGATGCTAAAAGGAACATTGTTTCTGGACTTTGAAGGACTTTCAAAATGGGAAGAAGGAGGGCAGTGGGTCTTATAACTTTCCACCCTGCTCCACCATTAGACTGACACGCTGTCTTGGCCAGCGTTTCTCAATCTAGGTTTGGCAGGAACCATTTCGTTATACACATGCCTAGGCTTCAGAGCTTCTGATTTGGTAGGTCTGCAGATGACTCCTAATGAAGAGAATATTTCTTAAGCTTGACCGGTGACTCTGCACAGTGGACCGTGAGGTGTTGATCTCACAGTGCCTACACATTCGAATCCCCCAGAGAGATTTTCCAAATATCAAAGCCTGGCTCCTACCCACACCATTTAAATCAGAATCTCAAAAAACAGACTATTGATCTGGGTCTGCCTAGGCTTCCCTCTTCATGCTTTTCACCAAGAAGCAAGACGTGGAAGAGAGCAGTAAATAGAGAGCGGTGACTATATTATGGGAAACCACAGAGAAGTCTCAGTTGTAGTCATTTTTATGGTGGTTATTTGTACTTTTGTTTTCTGGTAAGGAAGGAGGAGTAGAAGATAACAACATGAACAGGTAGAAAGTAAGGGCAAAGCCATTTCAGGTGGAAGGATTCCTACTTGTGAAGGCACAAAACGAGCAATCTACTTTCGCTGATGGAAAGACCACATATGTGGACTCATGAAGGAGACCCATGCATGAACGACCTCAGGGAGATGGAGGGTGGGGAAACCTGATGTCTGGGTTGAGGATGATGGATTTCATGTGGGAGAGAACAGAGAGTTACTTTCTGTCTAAGCAAAGAGTAATTTTATAGATGAGGTTTTTTTTTCGATAAGATGTGTCATTGCTATGGCTAGGGTGGATTGAAATAAATGGTAACAAGGAAGGATTTTGTTCAGGACCAACTTGTAGGGTAGGCTTGGGGTGCTGGCTGCCTCCTATTTCGCATGTCCAATTTGATGAACCAAGACCTACCGTGGGATTTGGGCAACTCATGCCTTCCTCCCCTCCCTCTTCCCCTGTTTCTTCTCTTACTCTTTCCACTTCCCTATTTTTCTTTCCCTGCTGAATATGTTGTTGTCCTCTATTCAGGGTAAACATCTAAAAATAGGTGTAAAGAAATAGGAAAAAAATAAAAAAGCAGCAATTATGGGCACCCACATTTTTTAAGATGAAAATTGACTTAGGGGAGTCTGCATTGTGTAAAATATTATGTGTATTTAAAAACAGGTGTGTGTTACATGTTTTTAACATTTTTGTATCCTTGGAGGAATACTAAAGTAAAATAATGTTAAAATTTTAGATCTATAAAGGACATGCATTTTTGCCCAATATTGGCTTAGGTAACTCAATTATCTTAAAACTGGAAGAGAGGAATAAATATTGATAATAAGAAAGAATCCAAGATCAGAAAGAACCTATTTTTAAAACACCTACTTTCTTTGAAGAGTGAAGGTTTCCACATCCAAATAAATTATACCACAGAAAATGAGAGATCTTATAAATTTAATCATAGGACCATGGACCAATAATGCCTGAGAAATATTGAAAATGGGAGAATTTCTGGAAGATTAGTGATAATAAAATATTCCCATTCAAAATTGGGCAAGTGAACTTATAGCTTAATAAGTTTAATGGCAGCCTCTAAAAAATTCCCATAACTGTACTTAAACAGATGTTTTATGTCGATTTAGAAAAGGAAATAGTGGTCATAATGAGCAAGCATGAGTTGCCTAAAATATGTGAAATTTGCCTCATTTCATTTATTGGCAAATAATAGAAATAATAGATTTGTAAAATTCCATATACAACCTGTGTCTAGATTTCAGCAATGAATGTGATAATTTTTCATGATTTCCCTATGGTCATGGTAGAAACATGTAGATAGGCTGAAATTAGGCCAAGATGCAGGGGGTTAAATCCCACCCCAATCCACCCCCCATGAAATTAGTAATTAATTCCAATCTGGAGGCAGGTATCTATTTGAGCAGGGATTCTGCCGCTGATCATGTTCTGGTCGCTACGTTCATCAGTGACAGGTGAATCATACCTGAATGCTTATCCACTTAACTTGCGCTCATTCTCCTCTGGGAAGAGAGCTAATACACATGGTGATGGAAATCAGATCTAGATATATATACACTGGAACAATGGTCCAATATTAACCAATATAAAGATTATAAAGTCAGAAACTGTGGCAATTAGATTAATGGGTAAGTATTAGAGCTTATCATTATTTATGCTCTAGGCCTTTGTCTAGATCTGTGTTACTTAGAAATTCCAAGCTGAAGCTGGCTGACCATTTGTTAGGGTTCTAGTTCCTAGGTTGTGAGGAAGGTTGGATTTCATTACTTTGCTAATCCTGAAAGTCTATTATTCTTTGGAATTACTTTGAGAAACTGTTCTACGAACCACATCATCATCTCAATTATTTATCATACAGCTAAATCACCCATCTCATCCATCAAACTTGGTTTCATGTAACTTGCGGCTGCCTGGATGAAACGAAATCTGTCCTCAATGGATGAGAATGCTCAACATTCAGAATGTTTAAAAGAACGGCTATAGGTTCAGACGGCATTTCCAAAAAAGGAATTCCAATGCTTTGAACAAGATGCTGGAATCACAGTAAAATACCATTTGTTACTGAGAGAGATGTTGTGTGTATTTTCTAGGGTGACAACTTGAGTGGACAGCAAGAACTTGACTGTGTAAAGACCTATATATCTCTGTTCTGTTTCTCATACTACAAGGCTTAAAAATATTTTTATTGGAAAAATATTTTTATTGAAAAGAGCAAACATACAGGATACAACAAAATATTTATATTTGTAAATTATAAAGAATAATAATACAACAAATATCTGAGTATTCACTACCAATTTTAATAACAAAAGGCACT
This sequence comes from Daubentonia madagascariensis, assembly GCA_023783475.1. Taxonomy (NCBI): domain Eukaryota; kingdom Metazoa; phylum Chordata; class Mammalia; order Primates; family Daubentoniidae; genus Daubentonia; species Daubentonia madagascariensis. The sequence continues at coordinate 17,225,040 of JAKFHU010001569.1, forward strand.
ACCACAATCTCTGAAGTCCACCTGCATATCTTCCTTAATCCGTCCCGTAGGCTCCCCAATAGGCCTGAAAAGTTTATTTATTATTCCTTTACTTTTTATTAAGATTTTGCTAAATATTTATATTTTTAATAATGATAGCAGCACAAAAGTTATTTGGAGTGATTTCTGTGTGCTGGACACTTATAAATGATATATACTCACTTAACCCCAAAACAATCCTCAGAGGTAGGTAGACAGGTATCCTGATTTTACAGATGAGGAAACTGAGGTATATAGACTTAAACAAGTGTCCAAACATACAGTTAATAAGTATAGTGACCAGAATTCCAACTCAGGCAGTCTGACTACAGATTGTGTGCTCTTAACCTCTATGCCATGCCACCTCTCAAGAATACATAGTTCTATTTGCATGTTTCAGTGTTATCTAAATAAAATATGACTGTATATAATCTACAGTTGGCACTTTTCAATCACCCATAGGTTCTTGAGTTACACCTGTTTTGTTCTATGGAACTGTAGCTCATTCATTTTCATTGCTGTAGAGTATTATTTCGCTGTATGAATATATTGCAATGCATTTATCTGTTCTACTTTCATTTGGCATTTGAGCTTCTTTCATATTTTTCTATGATAAACAGTGCTGATATTTTTTATATCCTCTTGTGTGTATGTGCTAGAGATTATCTACGTCTATACCTTGGAGTGTGATTCCTGTGCTGTGTGTACCTTCAACATGCCTATGTAGCACCAAGTTGTTTTCCAGAGTGATGTGCCATATTGTACTCCTTGTAACAGCATGTAAGTTCTACATCTTTTCAAGAGGTAATATTGTCACATTAAAAAATTTTTGTCAGGCTGTTGGGTTGGGTTTGAAGTGGTAGAGAGAGGAATGATGGGGAGGGAGGGAGGGAGAAGGGAGAGGAGGAGGAGGGGGATGCAGATGAATTCCCATTTCTCTGATGAATTTGAGCATGTTTTCACTTTTTTTGTTTCCTATTTGGGATTCTCCTTCTGTAAACTACCTGTTCAAATCTTTGCCCCCCTTTTTGTTGAGGGGGTGTTTATCTTTCTCTTATTGGCTTCCGTTAACCCTTTATCAATTATATTTGTAGCAAATATCCTCTTTTGTTTTGTGGTTTGTCTTTTCACTCTCTTCATAGTGTTTTTGATGAACAGAATTACTTAGTTTTGTTAAAGTTATTACTTCTTTACTTGTAGAATTCCTGGGTGTTTTTGTGTGTGTTCTAATTATTTATTAAATGCCTCTGTCCACTTTGATTAAAAAAAGATACTTTCCTATATTATCTTCTAAAAGTTATATACTTTGATATTTCACATTTCCATCTTTAATCTACCTGGGATCAATTCTATGTATGCTTTGAGGTGGAGATCCAATTTCATTTTTTTCTATAAGGATAAGAAATTATTCTGGGAACATTTATTAAAAAATGCCTTTTTCCTTACTGTTCTGCAGTGCCAGTTCCGTAAGTCAAGTTTCCATATGTTTTTTGGTCTGTTTCTGAGTCTCTTTTTTGGTTTCATTGGTCGGTCTGTTTATTCCTGTCTCAGTACCATGCTGTATTAATTGCTAATGCTTTATAACAAGTCAATATCTGCAAATGCTTTCCCTACTTCCAACTTTTCCTCGTCAGGAGCCTTGGTTACTGTTGTTCTTTGCTCTTCTATATAAATTTTAAAATTAGATTGTCAAGTTCACCCAAAAGCCTGTGGGAATTTTGATTGAAATTTTATGGATCCATAAATCATTCAGGGGAGAACTGACATCTTCAAAATACTGAGTCTTCCATTACATGAACACAGTTTTCCTTTTATTTGGGTTTTAATGGCTTTGTAATACGTCTTTAAATATTGCCTCTGCCCAGTTCTTTCTCCTCTCTTGGAATCTTTAATAGACATAGATTTACTTTTTCCCTCTTCTGTCTCTTAACCTTCTCATGATTTCTTTTTATCTGCATTGTAGTTTACTAATTTTCTTTTCTGCTGCTTCTATCTGCTATTATATCCATTTGTTATCTACTTTTAATTATAGTTTTCCTTGTTAAAATTTGTTTTTATTCTTTTAAAAGTAGTTATTGATTTATTTATAGTCTCTTGCTCTTGACTTTTACTTTTAACCCCATCTTTTATTTCTTTAAAGACATTAAGCATAATTAATTTATATTCTAGTTATGATAATTCTAGTTTTCTAGAGTTTTTGCTGGTTTGCATTCATTGGTTCTTTTTTATCCTGCTGTGTTTGTGATTTTTGATGGAGATTTTATGTATCCTGGTAGTTTTTTGGAATTCTTTGAGACCTGGGTTGAAAATTGGTTTCTCTAAAGAGGATTTGTATTTGCTTCTTAGGTACTCAGGGAAACTTATCAACCCGTAACTACATTATACTAAATATTTGGATTGAATGATTTTGGATAGCCTGGGGAACAAAGCTGTGTAAAGGCTAGCATGTAGTCAAATTATCTTGGGAATATATTTTTCTTTCATTAAAGACAGACATTTTTCTTGTAGTCCTTAAGATGAGTGGAGTTGTTGAGATTTAGCTCCTTTTTTTTTTTTTCCTGAGGTCTCTTTGGACAATATACCAGACATGTTTGCCTATGAATACATCCTGACTGCATCCTCTCTCCCTGACACACACAATTCTGTGACTCCCAGTGATCACAGTGGCCTGTAAAAGTGAGAGGCCTTAAAGGTTTAAGCTTCATTAGTTTCATGATAAATCTACCTCTGCTGAAGAGTGTGTGTTCATCATTTTATCATATCAAGTACACCAAAGCTTCACAAACAAATATTTTTTATTATACAAGGTAGTTTATAGTCTCATATTTCCTGGTGATGTTATCTTCTCTCTTTTACTGTTGAGGGAAAGAAGGCTTGGAGCAGTTAAGTGACCTGCTCTGAGTCATAAAGTTCATAAGTCTGAATCTGTTTTTTGCGCGCTTCACTTTCCACTTTACGTTGACAATCCTGTGTGTAATGATAATAGGTGCCTTTTCAAAACCTGTACTGTGTTCTAGGAAAAAGGTGTCTTTAACGTTCTTATTTAATTGCATCTTCACAACAACCCCATGTGATATAAATTATTCTTCCTGTTTTACAGATGAAGAAATTGAAGCTAAGAGACATTAAGTAATAGAGCATAAATTTAGTAAGTAGGAGAGCTAAGCTTCCACTCCAGGTCACTTTAAATCCTGTTTCTGTCACCTCCTCATAGAAGCCTTCCCTAATCAGTGTAATTCCCATCGCAACCACTTATTCGCATTGTTTTCTTCATAGCATTTGTATCTATTAGGAATGATTCATGTGTTTGTTTACTTATTTAATGTCCGTTTTTTCCTCGGGATCGTAACCTCAACAAGAAGAGGGACTATGTGTGTTTGGTTTATTTCTGTGCAACCAGTAATGAGTTGGAGCCCAGAACATAGTAGGAACTGAGTCAAAATATGGAATGCCTAAAAGTCTGATTCTGAAACCCATTTTCTTATTGCTAAATATGCTTATCGAATAGGATTTTTTCCTGTTATCTTAGAACTACAGCCAAGTCCCAAAGATGAACTAGGTATCCCACACTCTAAGTTTAGAGAGCTGCCAGAGCTTAAGGCCAGACACCTTTTGGGAGGGTTAAGATCAGGAAATTATTCCATTAAAGCCTTCACTTCTGTTCCTGTAAATCAATATAAGGGGAGGATGGGAGAGAAGGTGTTCTATTTGGAGTACAGTGTTAGTAAAGAAAGTTTAGTTGCTTCCTTCACTCTGTATCTATATCAGGTAAGGGGAGAGGGCTCAAGGAGAATAAAAATATGAGTTATGGGTGTCTGCAAGAAGGGACATCACAGACATTTCAACCTCCATTAGGACGTATGTTTAGCTAATGGACTTGGCCACCTGGCTGTCTAGGAGAACAAAAGAAATTGTAAAGAGACATCTTGGTGGGGTACTGCCAGGCAGAAGTGAGGCACAAGTTGGGGTTATTTCAAATTCTTGGTTCCCACAAAGTTTGGAAGATTGATCCCACACCTGCTGTCAGGCTCAGATAATTGAAATTTTGGGGGAAGAAGTCCAGTCTTGTTAATGTCGCCACAATTTTGGGAGAGTTGCACGCAAAAAACAAAACAAAACAAAACAAAAATCCTGCGTATTAGAAGAATGCATCATGATGCCACCATCCTGGGAGTGGCTGGGAGCTCTGACGAGATCCTGGTCAGGATGGTCAGTGCTGAGAGAACTGTGCGGGGTAAGGCGGTGGTCAGTGGAGCACACTGAAGCTACTGCCAGTCCAAGACGGTGAGCTCAACTGTCCTTGTGGCTAGCCAAGGCCGGTGCTGCTGCCAAACTCACCCGATCAATTGAGGACACTGTGTTTTCCCTCTCCTTCCTCCCTCCCCAACACTACAAGAATGGAGGTGCATGCACGTGCACCTCCCTCGCCCTGCCCCAACTCAAAGCCACTTACACCACGGCTCTAGGGGAGGAGAGGAAGAGTTTCGAATCAGAAATGAGAATGAAATGAACAAGAGCAAAATGAACAGGATCGACTAGTAGAACTCAGATGAGACTGTTAGGGGAGACACCTCCTAGTAGAAAAGAGAGATTTCACATAGCATAATTAGGGAAATAGTTATTGGAAAATAAAGTTCTTTCTCATTCATAATCAAAGAAGTTGAGACTCCACATTAAACTATTGTAATAATTATCTCTGAAAGTTGAATAACTTAGGACTGATGCTTAGGTGAAAATTGTTTAAAATAAGGTTATTGTGGTATTTCAGTATACTACCCAGTCTTTGATTTCCCTTTCACGGTAAACACTGGAGTGAAACCTAGCATTTTATTTTAACAGGAACTAAAGGCCAAACCTCACATTTCCCCTTGGTGATCTTCATCTGTGTATGAAATATTATGCATTTTAATGTATTTAGAGAACAAGGAAAGGGAAATATGTCAAGAGTCACAGCAAAAAAGAGACTCCGGGGTTTGTATCTTTGGTTATAAGGGCCTTACAAGGGAGCACTAATGAATTGTGTCATAAACAAACTTGATCCTGGCAATATAATGGGATAGTAAGTAGGCACTATTCTTTAAAAATAAAAGTATGTCTGGATGTTTGCTAATCTGTGTGGAAATCCTACTATTGGAATTAGCATGCATCTGAGTTTTAATAGAATAACACGCTTGGTGCATAATAAGAATGCAATGAATATTAGCTAAAAAATAGATAGGTAAGCTCATAAGTAAAGGCATTTATAAACTTTTTATGTTTTGCTTCTGACTCTCCCTCAGGCTTATCTCTTTATTGCATGTTCCAAATTTTATTTCATGATCACATTGATTATCAGAGAAATAAGAAACAAATTATGTTCCTGGATACTGACCTCTGTTGTTTAATAATAGCAGCCATCATTTTAAAAATTTACCCTTTACCCAGCAATTTACATGGTTTATTCTTTTTTATTTATAATTTTTAATTGATGTATATTTAAATACAAGATATAATGAGTTTTGACAAATGTATACAACTGTGTAACCCACATCTCCATCAAGATATAAACCATTTTCATTATCCCAGAGAGTTAACTTGTGTGCCTTCCCAGTCACCCCCTCCCCTCCGCCCAGCAACCACTGTCCTGGTTTTTACTACAAGAGGTTAGTTTTGCCTGTTCTAGAGCTTTACAGATAAATACATATATAATATGTTATTTTTTGTGTCCCATTTCTTTCACTTAGAATAATGTTTCTGAGATTAATTCATATTGTCAGAAGTATCTGTAGCTCATTCTTTTTTATTCCTGAGTAGTATTTCATTGTATGAATATACCATAGTTTCTTTTGTCCATACTCCTGTTTTTGGACATTTGAGTTGTTTTCTTTTCTTTTTTTCTTTGCTAATATGAGTAAAGTTGCTATGAATATTCGTGTACAAGTTTTTATTAATATATCTTTTGTATAAAAAATCTAGGAGTGAAATTGCTGGGTCATATTGCATTTTCATGTTTAACTATATTAGAAACTATGAAATAGCTTTCAAAGTGATTTACCATTTTATATTTTTACCAACAATGCATGAGAGTTCTGGTTGTTCCACTTTCTTGCCAACATTTTGTGTTTCCTGGTTTTTTTACTTCTAGTGACATGAAATCAAATTTCATTGTGGATTTACTTTATGTTTTCCTGATGTCTAAAATGTTGAGCATTTTTTTCTGGGTTTATGGGGCAGATTTATAGATCTTTCTTTTGTGAAGTGTTCCCATAGAAGTTCTTTCGTCTTCACTCTTGACAGATAGTTGTGCTGGATATAGAATTCTTAGTTGACAGGTTTTTTTTTTTCCAGCACTTTTAATGTCATGCCAGTGCCTGCCTGCTAGTCTCCATGTGTTTTGATCAGAAGCCAGCTGTTAATCTTATTGTGGATCCCTTGCATATGATGATTCATTTTCCCTCTTGCTGCTTTCAAGATTTTATCTTTGACTTTTGACAGTTTGACTATTATGTTTCTACATGTGCAGTTCTTTGAGTTTATCTTACTTGAAGTTTTTTGAGCTTCTTGAATGTGTAGATTAATGCTTTTATTTTTCATTCAGATCTGGAATTTTCTTTTATTTCTTCACGTGTTCTTTTTGCCCTTTCTTTCTCTGTCTGTCTTTTGGGATCTCCGTTGTGAATACGCTGGTGTGCTCGACGGGGTCCCGCAGTCTCTGGGCATCTGCTCCTTGTCCTCATTCTTTTTTCTTTCTGTTCCTCAAACTGGGCGATTTCAACTGACCCATCTTCAAGTTTGCTGATTCTGCCAACTGTCAGCCTAAGTCTGCTGTCGAGTATCTATAGTGAGTTTTTACTTCAGTTATGGTACTTTCAATTCCAGAATTTCTATTTGGCTCCTTTTAAATATTTTTTATATCTTTAATGATATTTTATTTTTGGTGAGACGTTGTTCTCATAGTTTCCTCTGGTTCTTTAGACATGTTTTTTTTTAGTTCTTTAAACATTTTTAATATAGATGATTTATTTATTTTTAATGTCTGATCTTCCTCAGGGACGGTTTCTATTGACTACTTTTTCGATGTATGGATGATATTTTCTTGTTTCTTTGCATGTCTTATAAAATTTTATTTAAAACAGGACATTTTAAATAATATAATGTGAAAACTCTGGAAATGAGATTTTCCCTCACCTCTCCCCAGTTGTTGATATTGCTGGTTGTTGATGTTGTTGTCGTTGCTGTTTGTTTGTTGACTATTGCTATAAAGTCTGTTTTCTATGTTACGTGTGGTTACTGAAGTCTCCATTTGGTTAGCTTAGTGATCGCTTAATGATCTAATGATTGGACAGAGATTTTCTTAAATACCTGGGTTCAGTAAGTCTCTCCAACTTTGCTATGGTGCTCTGTGTGAATGGTGGGGCATGTCTTTAACACTCAGGCACGTGGTTTACAACTTTGTCTTAGATTTCACTTGCTGCTTGTGTAAAGACTTCATGTGAGCCAGAGGTGAGACATTAGGGCCTTCTCAGATTTTTTGGGGGGAATGTGTACAGTCTTGCACATGTGCATGGTCTTCTAAATTTCTAGGAATGTGTCAAAGCTTTTCCAAGCACCATATGGATAGCTTATTCCTCAGCTTTTCCTTTTAAGTTGTTTGTATAGCTTCTTGTTTGCCCAATTGTTATCACCATCTCCGGCAACTATGGTGTTAAAAATTCACGACTGATTGTTTTCAACAAATGCCACTGGGGAAATGCTATTGGTGCTGAATGGTGTCTGAGTCAGGTCAAATAAAGGCAAGCCATAAAATAGGGGTTTTCAGGGAATGTCAGACATGTCAAATTATGACAATCATCTGAGAATAGTGTTTTGGGGAAGCTCCAAACATGTTTTGCCTTCTCCGGCAGCTGCTGGGCCGCAGGTTTTCGCTGTGATTGAGGAGCTGTTGGTTTTAGTGCTACTGTGGATCAGGGGAGAAATGTGAGTGGGGGATAGAGCAAATTAAAATGCCACAAAGTCACTATTCTTGCTGAGGTTTAGTCATTTTTCTTGACCAAATACTTCTTGGATTGTAGCAAGAATTCTTGAAAAATAGTTTCAAGAGTTCTGAAAAAAAAAGATTTTAACAATTTTTGCTGGTGTTCTCATTACTTTTATAGAGGAGCAGCTTTTCAGGGGTTATGACTCTGCCATTCCTATGTAGGCACAGAAAGAGGTAGGAGGGGCAGAGTAAGTAGAAGTATCACTTAATACTTCTTTTGCTTCTTTTGATAAGTAGCAGTGTTTAATTTTGATGTAGTCCAATTTATGAATGTCTTCTTTTATGGTTAGGACTTTCTGTATCCTGTCTAAAAAATATTGCATACTCCAAGATCACAAAGTTTTTTACAAAATATTTTCTTCTAAAAGTCTTGCAGTTTTAACTTAGGTTTGTATCTATAATCCCTGTTGAAGTATTATTTGTATACAGTGTGAGATAGGGGTCAAGGTTAATTTTTTCCCATAGGAATATCCAGTTTTTCTATCATCTTTTCTTGAAAAGATAGTCTTCTCACCATTGAATTTGCAGTACCTCTTTTGAAGCTATACATGTGTGGGTCGATTTCAGAATCTCTATGTTTTTCGATTGTTCTACTTGTCAATTTTTTCTTTAATGTCACATGTTCTGGATTTTTTTTAGCTTTATAAGTCTTGAAATTAGTGAGTGAAAGTCCTCTTTTTCTTCTTTTTCAAGATTATTTGGCTGTTTTATGTCTTTTTCATTTCTATATACATTTTAAAATCAGCTGGGTTTTGACAGGGATTGTGTTGATTCTAGGTATCACTTTGGGAACTGATCTTTCAATACACAAATATGGTATCTTTATTTACATCTTTAATTTTTGTCAGTACTGTTTTATAATTTTTAGTGTAAGGTCTTACACATATTTTATTAGATTTATCCTTTAATATTTCATGTTTTTGAGTGCCATTGTTAATGGTATTCTTAAAATTTTATTTTTCGATTTGTAGTTGCTTACATATAGAAATAGAGTTGATATTTACATATGGCCTTTGTACCCTGGAACTGCAAACTCACATACTCATTCTGGTAGATTTTTATAGATTACTTGGAATTTTACACAGTCGTGCCATCTGCAAATAAAGTTTTACTTTTTTATTCCCCTTCTGTATGCCTTTATTTTTTATTTCCTTTTTTCCCCCCTCTCTTAACTACACTGGCTAGAACTTCCAGTACAATGTTGAATAGAAATGGTGAGAGCAGGCCAGGTGTGGTGGCTCATGCCTATAATCCCAGTGCTTTAGAAGGCTGAGGTGGGAGGATCGCTTGAAGCCAGGAGTTGGAGGCTGCACCAAGGTGTGATTGTGCTACTGCACTCCAGCCTGGGTGAGGGAGCGAGACCCTGTCTCAAAAAAAAAAAAAAAAAAAAAAGGAAAAAAAAGGGGTGAGACCAGACATCCCAGCAGCTGTGTGTCAATGTTAGGGAGAAATTGTTCAGTCCTTCTCCGTTACGTATGATATTACAGATTTTTCACACATACCCTTTATCAGACTGAGGACATTTTTCTTCTTTTTTCTTTAGCTTCTTGAAAGTTTTTATCATTATTTCTTTTTTTGTAAGTAAGCCTGGAGGACACATATGAAGTATGAGATTTGGTTAGTGATGAGTTAGTTGCTAGGAGGCAGGGGAAATGAAAAGAACAAATACACCTGCAGGCCAGACTGGATGGGATGGACCAAAGGCCACGTAATGGTAATGCAGACAGGCTGGGCAGTGAAGAGACCTGATTTGTATTCCTGGCTCTGCCACCAACTTGCTATTTAACCTTAAATATGGCACTTTGCCTTTCTACCTAGCACTAAGAGATAAAGCTGAGAACCAAGTTGATCTTAGAGAGAATTTAGTAAAGTTGCAAATGTGATTAAAAGATTTGAAAAATAAGAAATATGAAAAGAGATTAATGATCCTGGATTTCCTTTGTCTGCTAAAAAGAAGGCTGAAATTTGAATTATTTTTATACTAATTCTGGTTCACTGCACCAAGACAACCATTCACCTGGTCTGTAGACTCTGGTTGCCTTGACATACCTTCTCTCCAATACCACATGCTCTTGGTTTCTTTAGCTTTGTTGTAAGTCTTGAGACCAAGCAGTGATATGTTTTCTAGCACTACTTTTAAGTAGCTCTTTTACTAAAGCATCTTCATCTGAATCATTGGGGGTGTGTTCTGTTTTCTGCCAAGACCCTCCCCTCACTGATACAAGTTGGCAGTGTCTCCTCAACATACAGGTGTGCTCTGGGGTCTCTCTGTCAGCTTTGCCATTATGCCTAGGGCTGACCTCAAAGTAGGTAACCACAAACCTTGCCATGATATTTATGACATTCTGGATTGTGGCTTCGGAAAATTATTTTAACCACTTTGAATGTCATTTGACTCCATTCCTGTGGGTTACACAGTTTATTCCACCTTTATGTGTCCTTTCTGAGAATGCAGATACCCCCATGAAGGGCAATTGCTTTCAGCTGACAAAATTCTGTTGGGTTATCTATCCAGTGATACCATCAGCTGAGCAAGATTGTGGTTGTGATAGCAGAGGTGTCAAAGTGGTGGGAACTTGAAATGGGTAGGGACCAGTGTGCTAGCATGGAAATGGTGTGTGTATGGGGATTCTAAAGATAATCTTTTCTTATTGATGATTTTACTAGGAATGGCCCTGTGGAAATCTAAATTCATTCTCTTAAAATTTCTGTGAAATCCCAAAGGGCTTATGTTTTTAAGGTTATTTCTGTTCCCAGGCTAATGCTTTTCCTACATTTGTTCAATTCTGGATTATCTTTTTATCTCAGTAGGCAAAGTGTGTTCTGTATTCATTGACCTAGATGTAAAATTCAGCCCCTTCTTCAAGTTCCACATTCATTAAATCTCACTGCCTTTAAGGCAAGAGGTAGACTTCCCTGAAGTGCAGGTGGGAAATACAGAGGGGGAGACAGAGGAGGTATTTCCATTATAGCAACATAGCAACTTCCTATGAGCATTGGACTGTGTTCTTAAAATGATCTTCATCTACCCCACACCAGAGCACTTGCTATGGTCTGAATGTTTATGCCTCCTCCCCTTCCCAAATTCACATGTTAAAATCCTTCCTCCATGTGGGGACTCAAGGAGAAGACACCTTGTATGAACCAGGAAGTAGGCCCTCACCAGACGCTGAATCTGCTGGCACTTTGATCTTGGACTTCCCAACCTCCAGAACTGTGAGAAATAAATGTCTGTCGTTTATAAACTACCCAGTGTGTGGTATTTTGTCATAGCAGCCTGAATGGACTAAGACAGCATTTTGCTGGTCATTGCAATTGTTCCATGCCCTGGCCTTGTACCAGCTTGTGAATCCTTCTCTCCCTCCTCCTTCTAGGGCCTTCCTCACTTCCCTCCCTCTCCCCTTCAGAGGGAATGCAGAGTGACGGAGACTTTGGAACCAGACATCTGGGCTCCAGTCTTGGCCTTATCACTGATTAGCTTATATGGCTTATCTAAGTTACTTAAACTTTCTAATATCAGTTGGCTCATCTGTAAAATGGGCATAATAAAATGATCCATTTCATAAGTTTGTCATGAGTATTAGAGGTGTGCTGTGGTTTGCTGCCCGCATGCCTTCTCAGAACCAAGGTACTCATTTCTCAGCTGCCAGGAGTGTTAGCTGCTGATGGTTACAGCTGAGCCCCTTCCCAGATATTATCCTTGGCATAAGAGAGTCTCTTGCCTGTGGTTATACTCTCCTTGGGGGCTTCCCACATCCAAGGACTGATTGATGTCAATGTTTAAAGTCTTGTTCTTTTACCTCAAATTGGAACAATTCTGAAGGGTCATCCCAGCTCCAGAGCTTCTTGTGAGGCCACCTGAGGCTTCTGTTACAACCATATCACAGGTCAGCTTCTTACCTTGCCGAGTTGGCTTCCCTTGCACCCTGACAAGCATTCTCTGGTAATCCTCCTGAAAACTGTCTCAGAATCTGCTTCCAACCTGAGAGAAGATGGTTAAAAGAATGTCCAGTGCATACTAGGTGCCCAATAAATTGTTATTGTTGCTTGGAGGGTAAGATAATTTATCTCAAGAGATTTTCCAGAATAATACAGATATATATATGAGTGTAAATCTACACAAGGAATTTTAATTAATAGTTTGAACCATGAGTAGTGAGAATAAAATTATTCTAAATTTTGACAATGATGATTTTGTTTGATTTTTTTAAAATGTTATTTTACTGGAGTATATTCTAATTAGCCTGCTCCAATAAAAGCAGAATCTTGTTATTTAGTAATTGACTCTCATCTGATGCTCTTAGGTACTGTAATTTTGTTATCTCTGTATATTTGATTATTAATCCAAAATGGATAGAGGTGCTGACAGTTTATCTTTCTGTAAGATTAGAAGTTAACCTGTGAAAAGCTGATGCATTATGCTTTTATAGACTAAAGGAGAAGTTAATGCCACAGAGGTAAGATCTTATTAACACGTAGAAAGTAAACTACTCTTAGGTGTAATTTAACAGTCTTTTTAGGCATTTCTTTCCTGCCTATTACAAATCTCAATTTCTTATACATGCTTTGAATTTGCATCTGTCTTCTCTGGTGGTTACTTCATTACTGAGTCAGATAAAACTTTGTCAGAGGTTCGCTATCTATTTGTATGAGAATGATGTTTTGAACAGTGGCTTTTCATGGGAATGTGTTTCTGTTAAAATATGATTGGTTTCTCAAGGGTAGCATTATGGTGGGAAGGTACCCAAAATTTCACAGGGGCGATTGGAAAAGAGAAGTCAACATTTTGAAGTCAGCCAAACCCTATCACACTAAATCCAAACTTTGGGCCTAGTTTTGAAGTATGTGCATTTACTAGTGTTGCCATAACGAAGTACCACACGTTGAGTGGCTTAAACAACAGGAGTTTATTGTCTCATGGTTCTGGACTGTAGAAGTCCAAGATCAAGGTGTTGGCATGGTTGGCTCCTTCTGAGGGTTATGAGGGAGAATTTCTTCTATACCTCTACCCCAGCTGCTGGTGGCTTGCTGTCAATCTTAAGCATTCCTTGGCTTGTAGAAGCAGTGCCCTGATCTCTGCTGGCATCTTCACGTGGTGTTCTCCCTGTTTGTGTGTCTGTGTCCAAACTTCCCCTTTATATAAAGACACCAGGCGTATTGGCTTAGGGGCCCATCCTAATGATCTCATTTTAACTTGATTACTTCTGTAAACACCCAATCTCCAAATAAGGTTACATTCTGACATACTGGTGACTGGGGCTTCAACATATGGAAAGGTTTTTAGGGCGACACAATTCAGCCCATAACAGTATGATTACTTTTTATTCATTTCCAAGGATTACTTTATTCCTTGAATGATCCCCTAAGGAGAAGAATGTTATTAACTCCTGGGAGAATCTCAGTTAAGTAAATGAGGTTTACTGCCACATTTTAAAACGAGGTTTATTGCCACATCCCACATCAAGCCCATACGCCATTGTCTTATGGATGTGGTTATGATAAATTATACTTGGGAAATAAAACCCATCTAAGAGATGAGTTCACCAGTTCTTAGGGGTCTTTAGCAGCCAGTCCATTTTTACATATTAAACAAAAAGATTGTTTTTTTGGTATTGCATTCATTTACATGAATGTAATAAAATAAACAATTCCAATGGCATTTAGATTGCATTTTTTTGAAAAAAATCTTGTTGGTAAACCTGTCTGAGGGGAGAGGGTGGTATCTTCTGATTTTGTGTCAGGAAGGTCGGTGAGCCAGGGAAGAATGATTGCTTTGACAACCATGGAATTATTTACTGACCAGAAGAAGAATCTTCTGTTTGAATAACCCCTTTGAACTGCCTGAAACGTGGTGGAAGCTTGTCAAATGTTTGCTGAATGAACGAAGTGTCCAGGGAACTTAGACTATTTGAGAGCAACCAAAAAGCACATATTTATTCAGAGATTTACCATGTACCTAGCTTTGACTGATGCTGTGGGGGCTGCTAATTTGCATAAGAATAATACTAGTGGCAACTATTTATTGTGCTTACTCTGTGCCAAGCATCCTGTACACATTTTTTTTCACTACTGTCTGAGTTGGGAACTATTTTATTTTATTTTTATTTTATAAGGCAACTGAGGCTAACTTACCACATAGCTATTAATTGGTAAGGTAAGGTGTGTTCTTAACTTCTGCACTCTAATGCCTACTAGACATGGCCCCTCTCTAGTAGAAGCTTACACGCTTGTTGTCGAGATAGGACATTTATAATTAAGGCAATTAGAAAATTAGTGTGGAAGATGCTAATTGTGTAGTAAGTCTCATTTGCTATGTATATGTGTGCTGTCAGCATTTCATAAAAGTGTGGGGTTGTGTAATGGTTAAGTGTGTACACTTTGGAGTTAGATGCCTGGATTCAAATCTCACTTGGACCTCTTCTTATGTGTATGAGCTTAGACGTGTAGCTTAAGTGGTCTGTACTATAATTTAAAAAATTTAATATAAAATGGGATCATAAAGGTACCTACCTTATTGTTGTGAGGGATACATAAGATATGTAAAATGATTCAGTGCCTGGCCAAATACGTTTCCTGCTGGAATGTAAATTCTGCAAAGGCAGCAATTTGTGTTTGTTTTATTTATTCATGTATCCGACATGTTTAGAACAGTGGTTGACATAAAATAGACATTCAGTAAATACATTGTTGACTGAATGAATATATTTTGATATGTGAATGCCTGGGCTTAGTTACATTAACAAACATAATGAGGTAGTCAGATGTTTGCACACCTGTGTGGAACAGTGGTTCACAGCCCAGGATACACATTAGAAATACCTGGGAGGCTTCTAAGTGGACTGATTCTCAAACTCCACCATGGGCAAAAGTTTAGTACTACTGTTTGAGGATCACTGTGAAAATAACAAATATAGAATAATACTGATATATTGTATCTATGATTCAGAACCAATAGTGATTCTGAATGACTTATGCCCCTTAGGAAACTAAACACAAAACCTTTGTTTCAGTAGTAATTACATTCTTGAAATTTTTAATGTACATTAAAATTGTCAAAAAATACTTTGGGTTCATATGTAATATGGAGTAGGATTTTGTCTCAAATAATGACACACAGTTTGTTCCCCTACATAAATCCTCTGGTGGAATATTTGGAATTTGTGCAGAGCTTGGGACAGTTTTGTATTGTGTGGACTATCCTTAGCCTTGTAGGCAGCTTGTCTAGGTCAACCAAAAAGCACTGTGGGCTGCTTTGAATATAAGCAAAGTTAGGGCCCTTATGCTGTGGGAAAAACACACCAACACACACACAGCAATTAAGATCTCTCTTGAGGCACTTGAGGAAGTAAACTAAGTTACTGAGTAACTTTTTAGACTGCTGGTTCCTCTTCTGGAACAATGGGATGAGTTCACTAGTCTCTAATGTGTAATCTTTAGGAGATATCTTGGCTAAGGGACCTCCTGATTCTCTAATGCTTTTTCACACCACAGAAGGGATCCTTACTCTGTTATCATGTGTAGAATCACTCATACAGGGAATTGGCAAGATGGGGATGGATTGAAAATGGGAGCCATTTAGACCCAGAGTCAGAGTGGGCCCAGAGCGAATTGAGAGAAACTTGCAAAATGGATAACTGAAGGGTATCCTGGCTAAAAAACCATTTATTTGCATGTTTTCCCATAAATTTTAAAAATTCTGTTTATGAAGAGTATATGTTATGTTTCTTTCAATAAATACATTATAAAAATATTAACACTATCATGCGCCCTTTACAAATGTAGCAGTAGGATTTCATTTTACTGTTGATCCCACAAAGCCGTTTTGATGTTTCTTAGGCTTCTTAATACTGGATTCTAGCTCATTTGCATTTATTTTTAAAGTGCTGCTTTGAAGGATTTCTGACTCTCTCAGGAAAGAATATCACTGAAATATAAGGCCTGGGATATAATTCAAATCATACTAATCAGATTTCTCAACCCTTGATCTAATCAGCAAGCTGTTTTGCCTAGCTTTTTGGTCAAGTTCATTCATTAACTCAGAAAGCATTTATTGGATATATGCTGTGTCTACCCCAGGGCTAGAATGTAGTAAGATTAGTAGATGAATTGAGCCCTGTCCTTTAGGAGTTTATAGTCTTATTGAATGAAGTGAAGGAAATAATAGAATGCTATTTAAAATGTATGATGCCTTTTATATTTTAAATACATTAGAGGTCTTTCATGTCAGGTAATTGACATTAACTGTGACTTTGTGTTATTGAAACTGCATTGCAGGATATTTTCTTTTCATATCTATTTCACAGTTAATATCATAGTTCTTTTCAAAGATGCTTTTGTGATTACAGTCATCCCCTATGAAGTGTTGCTGTGAAACTAATGGAAAGAATCACTGGCATTTCACAGTTTTGCTGACTATGGATTTGGGAGGATTCTGAGCAGGAGGAAAGAATAAGTTGAAACCTCATTGATTTTTTTCTTTATCAGAGCAAATTACAGCATAAAACCCCTGCTCCCTCATTCCCCTCCAACCACACACCAAGTTCTACCAGACTCTTAAATGTCATCTTCCACCACCAAGATAAATTCATATAGAAAGATAACTTACACTAACTTTATTAGAGGTCTGAGATATAATGAAATTACTTTCTTATTTTGGAAGAAAATGTGTATACATATATGAATTATTGGAAAAAGGGATTTTCTCCATGTTTAGAATGGAAAGCTGTAATCAGAAGTTACTTCCCATCCACTACAATATCTAAACATTTTTTCCCTATTCCTGTGTCTTTTTGTCAGAGCCATTTACAGTTACAAACTAGCAGCCCCTTTGATATTTCTTACTTATTTTTTATCCTAATTGATGTTTATGTGTGTAGTAGATACACAATTTTCCTCTATTAATGTTACATAAAACCAACATTAAACTGCATCCACAATGAGGAATAAATGATCAACAAAAGGCCTTACCTAATTGTTTGTATTCACAGGATAGAAAAGAGTGTGATTTGACTGTAATGTCATTCAGGGTTAGATATTTGTATGTCTCTTATCTTCTACACACATTGTTCTTCCGTAGACACATAGATCCCTCATATGCTAATTTGGTGATTTGAGCAATTTGTCCCTCCTGGCAGTCTGAATTAGGAAGAGTAATCAGGTTTTGGTGGCCAGAGTCTACAAGTTCTGGTGAGTGAAACTCATTTGTCCTGTGGTTTCTATGGGTGCCTGATAGTAGAATTTTATTTCCTCCCTTTAAAAATTTTTTTTCCTGATCACAACTGTCTGGGACCATTCATGAGAAGGATTCATGTTTCTCTCATTAACCCAAGATTTAGGAATTCTTCAGCTGTTCTAAGGGTTTGTGCTTTGGCACTGTTTGGTATTTTTTGTAAGAACACTTACATTTAGGTTGTGGTGACTGTTATGGAATCAGAGGTGGGGCCTGTAGATTCTGACTCCACAGAGATCTGATTTTGTTATGATGAAAACTGTGGCTCAGAGTGAAACATGCTAAAGAAATTCCTTCAACATAGGAGGAAGGAAATGGCTGGGGATGAAGGATCACCGTATACAAATATTCTACTGTTCTTTTCTTATTGCTTAATGACTTGGAATATATTTTGGGGTGAGGGGCCAAAATTAATGTTGTTAATTATTTGCCTTGGTGAAAGCGAGGAAAGAGAATATTGTGTCATCATTAAAGGCCTCCATACTTGTAATGACTCTTTGGAGGATTATATAAAGCAAGTACATTGCCTGCTGCCCAGTGGGAGCTTCTGAAAGTAGGCTACCAGCAAGCTTGATAAGATCACTTCCAACTACTGAAGACCTATCTGCTATTTCTGGGACCTCCTGTGTAGGAATACAAGAGACTAAAAAAGAAAAACAGAGGCCTGGACACTTGCTGAGCTCTCTGACATACTTGGTAACTGATTAGTGGTTGCACAATCCTGGATTCTTTACTGGCTTCTACTCAGCCTTTCTTTGGGTTTGGGGATTACTGTTCATCT
Organism: Daubentonia madagascariensis; assembly: GCA_023783475.1. Taxonomy (NCBI): domain Eukaryota; kingdom Metazoa; phylum Chordata; class Mammalia; order Primates; family Daubentoniidae; genus Daubentonia; species Daubentonia madagascariensis. The sequence continues at coordinate 17,243,085 of JAKFHU010001569.1, forward strand.
TGCTCAACTTTACAAATTCCATTTCTCGATGGAGTTGGCAGAGGACAATGAGCAGGACAGAGAGATCACCTGACTTTTAGGGTTCAACTTAAAGTTCAAGCTTTTAAATTCTGCTTCTACTCCTCTCCCTTCATAGGGGGCAAGTTTCTTTTCCTTCAGTGGCTCAATCTTGATGGGATTCTGGCCATCACTGCTTCCCCTCTTTCCATTCCACTGTCTGGAGCCTTGTTCCTCTGTGTAGTCAGAAGGTGGAAGAGTCTGAGGATCTGGGCCTCTCTGGGGACCCGGTGTGCCTGCAGCCCCAGTCTCAGAGATGGCAGATTCCTACGGGAATATTCATGTCATACGAGGCAAGCTGCAGAAAGACAACTGAAGGTAAATAGTGAAATTGCTGATGCTTTTCTTTAGAGTTCCCCTTGCGTGGGCCTTCCTAAGTTATTGTTTCCCTACTTGCTCAAATGTACTTGCTCCCATAGAGTGAACTTTGAAAACTTTAGTGTGCAGAAGGGAACACCTCGGGAGTGTGTGCAAATGTAGATCCCTGTGCCTCACTCTCCAGCTGATTCAGGACTTAGAGCTGCATCACAGGGCCATTCTAATTCTAACACAGGTACTTCTCGGACCACACTTAGATACCACTTTGGAGGGAAAGCCCCTTTCATTTCCAAGAAGCCACTTCGTTAATTCACAAGTCAGCACTCATGTTTAAGCTCAAGACCCTTGTCTGATGTTTGTGATGGGGTTGTTCAGAAATTGGACTTCCATCATTCCTGATGATACCACAGGTGTCCCTCGGTGATCCTGCTTTCTTCCTTTTCTTGCTGTTCTTACTCTCTCCACTCTGCTCCCTTCCCTTTACTCAGTAATGGTCATATTTGCTTTGCCAAAGCAGCTCCTCTTCTTTCTTATCTTTGCAGACCAAGGTCAGGGCTGACTATCTCACCCTCTCCTTATTCATTCCCTCTTTTCTGACCTGAATTCTGTCATGTTCCAGCCAACAAACCGAAAATCTAATGAGTGTGTTTGAACTTTTTCTTACTGTGGGCCCTGTAATTTCTTGACAGATGCAAAGAAATCCTTTCCCACTTAGAACCTCGAGCTCACGTAGTCCTTTGCAAGGATAAAAGAGGAAGTTCTTGAGAGGAGAGAGAAGTAAGAGTGAAGTTTCAGCTGTAACAGCTTGGAACGTGTTTTGCTGGGAAATGGAGAAATTTCAGTAAAAGACCTCAGAAGCTTGCTTTTCTTGCTTTTAGTCTCTGGCAGCTTTAAAATTGTCCAAGTATTGTGACTGCCCAAACCCCCGGCCTTTTCCATAAATAAAGAGACAAGACCTTCATTTCTGCCCTCTACCCTGAATAGGGGCTTACATTTTAATTTCAGGCCCTAATGCAATATTTCCCCACAGTGGCCCCCTCAACCTCCCTGTCTTTCGGCACTTGACACCTTCTATCCGTACCCTGCACTTTAGAGAGGCCTATTCCAATACAGTTGTAAAGGTTTTCAGATGTAGAAGGCTAACTCAGATATTGTTTCTACCCCATGGGAAATTTTGAGCTCTGTGTGAGATTTTGACGTTGGTTTTTCTTTGTGTTTTTGTCTTCTTGCTGCAGGAAAGCAATCTCCCGGGCGGGCCTCCAGCATCTGGCTCCTGCACACCCCCTCAGCCTTCCTGTGGCAAATGGTCCAGCGAAGGAGCCCAGAGCAACCCTGGACTGGAGTGTAGGTGTTGCTTTTCCATTTAAACGTAACTTCAGTTGCACGTTATGCTTCTCTGATGCTCAGGATTCCCATCACTACAAGCAAGACTTACTTAATAATTTTCAATATTGCTCACTGATCAATCTTCAAATATCTAAGCCGTAGTGCCATTTCTAAACTCCTATGAGCATAGCTCCTTTATATGAAATCCGATGTGTTCAAGACTAAAATAAAAAACTTTGTGAATCATTTGAAGCACTATTGCCTGGCTTTGCAGCTGTGAGATAAAAAGTACCTTGTGCATATGCTTTATTGGTTCTGCCAAGTTGATGAATAGAGCTTATCCTTAGTGCAACATCATGGAATCTAAGTTTGATTTCCTCAGCTCAGGCTGACTTTTTAGGGGGTGTTTTTGTTTGTTTTTTTGTTTTTTTGGACAGAGGAAGACTTGACTTCACATTTCAGGTGACTTCATGCCCTCCTGTTGCTTATACTTCCTCCCCTATCCACAACCCAAAGATGGATGGGTCTTGCATCAGAGGGTTCAGTTTATTAGCTCATGTTACCATTTTAACCAGAATACACCCCCAAAAACTTTTAACTTAATTTGAAGACTGCAGTCTGAAATTCTTGATTCAATTAGAGCACAGTTGTTGAGACTCTTCAATGAGTAAAGTTCCTGGTGGAAGAACTATCTCTAACTGCAGACTGAAAGCCATTGTCTCTTCTTGAAGCAATATAAAGGACAGCATCCAGGTACAGGAGGGCGGCTGAAATTCTGCCAGTGCATCTCGATGAACCTTGTTTAGCATTTTTAGTTGAGTTTGAACAGAGAGGATAATCCATGTTCTTTTTCTCTGAATAAAAGAGAATGGTGGGGTACAGAAAAGGAGGAAAGTTTTTTTGTTTGTTTTGTTTTACTTTGTTTTTTTAGCACACATGCCATGATTTCATGTCTTTTGTATTATAACATTTCTTCCTCTGCTCCCAGCACATGCTTATTAACATTCTTATTTTACATTCTGGACACATACCAATGTAAATGCTGCCTACATTTATGAAGTACCTGGCAAAAGACTGGATGTATGAATACTTGAATCAACTTCTTTTTTGATGTAGATATTATCATACTGAGAGTGCTCAGATATCACTTGAGCATGTTGAATTGGTGTTCAGGAAGGATGTTCCTTTCCTGGAGTTTCCCTTTGTTCCAGGGCAGTTATTTAATAAACTCTTAACCCATAATAGAGTATATTTACATCAGTGTTTGCATAATTAAAAAGAATTAAATGAACAAACAAACAGATAAATAAAATCAAAGAGAGATGTGCATGGACCAAGGATGAGAGTGCATTATGAATCATTGGACCCAAAAAAGTTGGTTCAATATTCACAATGTTCCAAACAACCCTCTGATCTAAAGCAGCAGGGCCCACTTTGAGATGTGAGATTCTAATAAAGGGTGGTTTAAAGCATTTAGATAGGAACATTCATTAAATCCTTTCTTTTCCCCTTGTGTGAAATTAGTCAAGTCACTTGATTTCTTTCTGCCTCAGCGTCCTCATCTGTAAATGGGGATAATTGTGGCCCCTCCCTCAGGGGACTCTATGGGTGTTGTTAGGATGAAATGTGGCAGTAAATGTGAGAATTCTTTGTGAACTGTGCAGCCTGCAGGTTTGTTTATTCAGAAATAAAGCAATTGGTGAATTCATTAATTTGTCAAACGTGTGGAGTACCTGCTTTGTGCCAGAGTCTGTATTGGTTCCTTGGGATTCTGAGGTGAAGAAGATAGGGTTTCTGCCTTCAAGGAGCTTAGAATCCAGTGGGCAGAAAAGAAATCAACAGCTGAAATACAGGGTGGTGATGCCTGGAATAGAGGGGTACAGAGGGTGCCACTGGAGTGCAGAGAAGGATGCTCCATTCCTATTTGGCATTGGAAATAGTTAGCAGAAACAGCTTTCAAAAAGAAGTGTCCTGTCTGAGCCAGAGCTTGTCTAGAAGGTATTATTTTCTGATTCCTATAGAGAGGTATGTACTCTAATGTTTCATCAAAATGGTATTTTGGGCTGGTGCAGGGAGGCTGCAGTACAGAATGGGGAAAAACACATAGGAACTAAGACTGGGTTTGAGAGTAGTGGTCTTTTATTCCTTCCTCTCTTCCCCTCCTCTTTGATTGTGAGCACGCTGGCGCAGTGGTCTCTTGAAATTATGGCATGGCAGGAAACACCCTGGGAATATTTAACAATGGAGGAAAAATGGAAAGCCTTTTCTGAAGACACTCCATCTGAGGGCTGATGTGTAAGGAGTTATAAGATGTTGCTCAAAAATAACCACATATTTGTGGGCTAATATTGGTGTTAGCAGACAGAAGCCAAACCTGGACCAGCGCTACACTTCTTTATTAGAATCATGTAGAACATGTGTTTCAGCCAAGAGGAAGGAGCAGATTGTTAAAAATATTCTAGTGACTTTTTTTTTTGCTAAGTCTTTACTTGCTCTTGCTGTAAAATTTTTGGCTCTTCCTAATGAATGTGCTTTTCAACAATCTCATTTATATCACTTTAGTTTGCTCTTCTGTTCAAGGAGCCAAACCAGAAATTTCTTTGTTCTGTTTAGGGTGCGAGAAGGGTCCTTGGGCTTGACTTCTCTCTGCCATTCCCTTTTGCGTACTCCTTTGTATGTTTCCCCATAGAAAAGCAGCGAGACCCTCATCTCCCACCGTTAGTCCGCTCTTCTGGACTCCATGTATGAGTATGATCAATCTTTACTTATTCAGTATCACTATTTATTGAGCATCGATCAGGCTCAGAGCCTCTTAAGAGTCTCATAAATAAGGAGGAAGGTGGCAAGAATTAAAAAAAAAAAAAGAGGAACCCTGATTCCTTGCCTTTGATAAGGCAAGGGGGCCCAATGTGCTAAGCCGTGCCTCTGAGGGTCTTGACAACAGTGGCAGAACAGGGGCTCGGCAGGGATGGTAAGAGTTCCCTCCTTCCCCTTCCCACTGCCTTGACTCTTGGGGTGAAATTCTCTTTGCTCCATGACCCTTTGGCTCGGGGGATGGGCATCCTCTCAAAAGCCTCTAGTACTGTGACCCTCTGGCTTATGTCACCTCTACTCTCCTCACTTCACCTGTGAGAAAACAGATACAAAAGCTGTTCTCAGTGTGTCTGAGGTTGCAAAGTAAGTCAGGGTGAACCTGGAATTAGGCTCTTAGTCTGCAAGTATCTCCTTATTGTGGAATCCTGCAAGGGCCCTGTTGGGACTCTAGCCTATGTGCCAAAGTCGTCTGAAAGGATGCAGTTATTTCCTAAATATCCTTTTGTAAGGGGCTTTGAGGAGAGGGCTGCTTGTGGGATGCCTGAGACACAGGTGGGCCCTGATTTAGTTAGCCTAGACCACAGGAGCTGCACATCCAGGCCAGGAGGAACCTGTTGTGGTACTTAGTTTTTTTTTTTCCTTTTAAATTTTTATTTTTAATTATTATGCATACATAATTGTATATATTTATAGGGTACATGTGATGTTTTGATACAGGTGAACAATGTGTATTAATCAAATCAGGGTAATCGGGGTGTCCATCACCTCAAGTATCTATCATTTATTTGTGTTAGGAACATTCCAATTCCACTTTTTTAGTTATTTTAAAGTATACCCAAACTTATTGTTAATTATAGTCACTTTGTTGTGCTATCAAATATTGTTCATTCTATCTAAGTATCTAACTATATTTTTGCACCCATTAACCATCCCCACTTTATGCCCCCTCCCCGCTACCCTTCCCAGCCTCTGGCAACCATCATTCTACTCTCTGTCTCCATGAGATCAACTGTTTTGAATATTTAGATCCCACATATGAGTGAAAACATGCGAGATTTGTCTTTCTGTTCTTGGCTTATTTCACTTAACATAATGTTCTCCAGTTCCATCCACGTTGTTGCAAATGGCAGGATTTCATTATTTTGTATGGCTGTGTAATATTCCATTGTGCATACGTACCACAATTTCTTTATCCATTCATCCATTGATGGATACCTAGATTGATTCCAAATCTTCACTATTGTCAATAGTGCTGGAATAAATATGGGAGTGCAGATATCTTTTCAATGTACTAATTTCCTTTCTTTTGGATATAATCCCAGCAGTGGGATTGCTGGGTCATATGGTAGCTCTATTTTTATTTTTTTTAGGAACTTCCATACTTCTCCATGGTGGTTGCACTAATTTACATTCCCACCAACAGTGTACGAGGGTTCCCCTTTCTCCACATATTCACCAGCATTCATTATTGCTTGCCTTTCTGATAAAAGCCATTTTAACTGGGGTAAGATGATATCTCATTTTAGCTTTGATTTGCATTTCTCTGATGACTCATGATGTTGACCATTTTTTCATATGACCATTTGTATGTCTTCTTGTAAGAAATGTCTATTCAGATCTTTTGCCCATTTTTTAACTGGATTATTTGAATTTTTCCTATGGAGTTTTTGGAGTTCCTTAAGTATTCTAGTTATTAATCTAGTCAGATGGGTAGTTTGCAAATATTTTCTTCCATTCTGTGAGTTGTCTCTTCACTTCGTTGATTGTTTCTTTGGCTGTGCAGAAGCTTTTTAGCTTGATGTGATCTCATTTGTCCAATTTTGCTTTGGTTGCCTGTGCTTTTGGGGTATTACTCAAGGAATCATTGCTCAGACCAATGTCCTGGAGCGCTTCCCCAGTGCCTTCTTTTTAGTAATTTCATAGTTTCGGGTCTTAGAGTTATGTCTTTAATTCATTTTGATTTGATTTTTGTATATGGCAAGAGATAAGGGTCTAGTTTCATTCTTCTGCATGTGGATATCCAGTTTTCCAGCATCATTTATTGAAGAGACTCCCCTTTCCCCAATGTATGTTCTTGGCACCTTTGTCAAAAATAAGATCACTATAAATGTGTGGGTTTATTTCTGGGTTCTCTCTTCTGTTCCATTGGTCTATGTGTCTGTCTTTATGTAGCAGTTAGTTTTTATGCTTTGGGCACATGAACTTAATAATTTCCTTGAAGTAGTCCATTTTCACATTCTCATGTCCCTGTTTGGTGATATATACTGTCTCTTAGTTTTAGCTTGTTCCCCAAAGTCCCAAACATTCTCTTCTTCTGTGTTTTATTGAAATGGCTTGTTATGACTTGCAAGATTCTCTGCCCTACATGGGCTCACTTCCTTGAAGAATCTTTGCCAATATTTACTCTTGCTGCCTGTGCACAGGCTTGTCTCCCCCTGCATGTCAGGGATAGAACCTGTAATGTTGGTATGTGGTGAATATCCACATCAGTCTTCTACTGACAACAGTGGACACTGGGCTCAACCCAATGTGGAAATTGCTATTTCCTATAGAGATTCCCCCTCTTGTTCTCTGCCAAGTCATGCTTGTCTTTTTAATGGAACCGATTCTGTTTATTTCATGTACTCTTTGCTTTGATTCCTCACGATACCTCTACTCATTGTGTGTTGTCTTACAAACCTTAGCACCAAATTAGTGTTTTTTGTTTCACACTCTTATTTGTAGCCCTCAATTAGATTTTAGGCTACTTGAAAGGAGGAGCAATGTTTTCTGCTTGTTTTCTCTTCACAGTGGAGAGCACAGCATCATAGACTTAGTAGCTGCCTAGTTACTGACGTCAGGGGATGAATTGATTACAGCTTTTCTGCTCAATCAGCAAGAAGGGGACATTTCACTGGGAGTTGACAGGTGCTCAGATAATCTCCAGTTCATGAAGGGCTTGGTAGACATGACTGCAAAGCCTGCTTGAAAAATAAATGGATTTATGCTATTTTATTTCTTTAATTTTATTTTAAAAAGCACATTCTCCTAGATACATGTTTATTTATATATACAAATACCATTTTCTCCTTTGTGTACCCTTCCTGGTAGTCATTTAAGAAGATTAAGCCTGAGGCTGTCAAAGGGGGTGGATCCCGACTAACTGTCTGGATTATAAAGTTCAGATAGTCTCTTAGGAAATTTTATAAAGGAGATTCACCCAATACAATTTTTAAAGCTCTTAAACAGGAGTCTTTAAAATAATTCAAACAATTAATCAATAAGGGTCCTCTAGTGGCCCACTTTTACATGCAAATTCAGACTATCAATATGGATTATTTTAGTCAGTTGGTAAAGTTTATTTCAAAAGTAGAAGTAACTTTAAGACGTTTACTAAATTGTAAACTTCAATCCATTAAAAGCTACTACCAGCACAATCTTGAGGTATTACTGTTAATTTAGTACAGAAACGTTACTATATTTTGATATGGTATGAGATGCGACTGCCATGTCTCTCATTAAACACTGCTGTCGTCATGCTGACTACAGATGTGTCCTGTGGCTTTCGGGAAATCACTGTGCATGTGCATGAACTGGTTTTCCAAACATTAATAGCAATTTGAATCCCGAGTAGCTCTTTTTAAATTTCCTTCCTAATGCAGTGCGTGGTGTTAGATCTTAAAGCACATACAGTTGCTTGATCCTCCCGCTCTTCCCAGTGGCATCCTCCCTTCACCTTCATGGTGACAACCTGCAGGGGCTGCCCCTTCGGACACCATACCATGCATGTAAGCCAAACCCGTTTGTTGGAAAACAAGCTAAATGACTTGAAAGGAAGGAAGTAATGCTAGAAAAGAAAAAAATATATATATTCTCATCTTCTGGGCTGGATTCCGAGTTTCCAGTTTAGGGTGAGTTAGCCCATCTAGATATATGTCTGTTCCACAGATAATATGTGTCTCTTCTTAAATGTCACATGCCTCCCTTGCAGTGGAGACTTCATTTGGACTTAGGGAGTACTTCCCTGCTTTTGTAGTGTTGTAGCAGAGCGCACAGGAGGTGTGTCTCCCTTCTGTCCTCACTGTTTTATGATTTGTTTCTGCCATTACACTGCCTAAAACAATCCCCAGAACAGTGGTAGAAAAGTCACCAAGCTCTTTCTTAAAGGGCACATTGGTTTTAAACCCAGCATCATTGCTTTTAATTGGTTTTTCCTCCCTCATTGGAAAACTTCCTCCAATCCTCAGAGCTGTGGAAAACAGCCTCGACACAAACAAAGCCTGATCCTCCACCCAGACCACTTTTCCTTTCCTTTGGTTGAGATGCTAAGAAAAGCAGCACTTTCTCCTAGGCAGATAGAAACATAACATAGTTGGCACACTGCCTCACAGTTTGGTTCAGGGACAAGTGTAGGGAACCAGAGTTTTCATGCGGGATTGGTTTAAACTGGGTTATGAAACTAGGTCATCTTATCTTTAGAAACCTTGAATGAAAAGCCAGAAGGAGGCAGGGGTGTGTGTGTGCGCGAGCGCACACACATGCATGTTCTCATTTCTGTCCTGTTTCCTAGGTGAGTCTGAGGAGACCTGTGCCTCCTTTCCAGGCTTCAGGCCCTCACTCTTTGTCAGGTTTCATTGTCATCACCGCCAGTCTCTCCCACCCTACATCTTTCCCCACTCCCATCCCCGTTTCAAAAACTGAAGTCAGGTTAATTAAGATATCAGATTGCTGAGTGGAGAATAAAGAACTATCCACTATAAATCAGTGAAGGTACTGGCCCTGGCCCACCCTGGAAATTGTGGGACGGCTCTACCTCAATTTCACGGACCCTCGGTGTTCCTTTATTTTCTAAAATTGGGAGAATTTTAAATTAAATCACACTGGCTGCTGGGCAAAATCGTAGAACCCTGTAACTTCACAGGTCTGTGAGAGGTGTCTAAGTCTAATCTTCTGCCTCTAGGCAAGTGATTATCTAGACTAACACTGTCCAATAGAAATAGATGTGAGCTGTAAAGTAATTATAAATTTTCTAGTAGCCACATTTTAAAAACTAAAAAGAAATAGGTAAAATGAATTTTAATGTCCTATTTTAAGAAAATATATTCAAAATATTATCATTTCAACATGTGACCCATATAAGAATTATTAGTGATATGTTTTACGTTCTTTTTTCATGCTAAGTCTTCAAAATCTGCCATGAATTTTACCCTGGTAGCACATCTCAGTTTGTGTTAACCACATTCCACGTCCTCAGTGGCCTCACACATATGGTACGGCACAAAAGGAAACCATTCAAGACAATTTGTTACCTATTATTATCATGAAAATTTTCAGGGGCAGGTAATCCACGTTTTTTTTGTTTTTTGTTTTTTTTGGTTTTGTAAGAACATTTGCATAGGATACATATTTATAATTCTTATTATTTCAAAACATTTTTATAAGCAAGTGTCTTCCTTTTGTTTAGATTATTTGCTTCTGGAGTGAGTGCACCCTTTATGTGTAAGTATTATTCAGTTTCTAACACTCCTCTTACTTTTATCTTTTTACCTATAACCATTACTAGGATTTCAGTAGCACTTGAGCAAGTAATCCTATCTATATCTGTAAATCTATATTTATGTCTATCTGGGTGAATGTCTACTCTTAGGCAGATGATGACTGATGTAAATCTATCTGTGTAAGTGTGCGTACATCTATAGAGACTTGTCTCAGCACTCATGAGTACAGAAGAAATGTTGTCTTCCCTTAGAAATGGGAGAGTTATTTTTTCTGTCAGGCACAGATGGATACTCTTTGAGTTGTGTACTATTTGAGATTGTATTTCAAGATGCATGTGTAGAGAAGAAGAGAGAAAGATGTTCCCAGGTGGGGACAGTGGAATGAACAAATCATGGCACCTAAAAAGGGAAATGTTTGAAAGAAGAGTGACAAGAAGGCAAATAGGGAGGTAAAGGATAGACTGATGGGCACTGCTAATGGAAGGTCTAGTATGCCAGGTTGAATTTGGATTTTTAATAATTTATAAATAATAGGGGATCATTCAAGCATTCTGAGCAAGGGAGAGGCAAAATCTTGGCTGGATTTTAGGGGAATTATGTTTATACCAGTGTAAAATAAGTCAGAGAGGGTGTTAGAATTACAGTTTAGACCAGAAGAAACTAGGATTCAGAGATTAGTCGTGTTGTCCAGTGGATAGTGAGTGACTTGGGGGTCAATGCAGATAATTAAAGGAAACCCAGACAAAAATAAGAGCAAAGGGAAGAGGCCTGCACTTATTGGGGTAAACAAGGTGGCAGTAAATAAAAGACTCAAACATGGAAGTTGTTTCTCACCCGTGGAATAGACCAGGATTATTCCAGGGGGTTGGGTGGGGAGTTAGGCTATTTTCTACATACTTATTCAGTGGCCCATACTGCTGGTGGCTCTGACATCTCACCAGGAGCTTCCAAAATCATCCTAAAGGCTGACGTCCCAATCAATCAGTAAAGTAAAAGAACATGGAGGAATGCATGTGGGGGGATTTAATGGACCAAGCCTGGAGCTTCTACTTGTGTTCCATTGGTCAGAACTTGGTTACACGGCTACACCTAATTGCAAGGGAGGCTGGGAAATAAGGTCTAGCTGTGTGTCCAGGAAGAAGAGAAAATTTGTTTTGGTGAATGGCTAGCAGTCTTGGCCACAAAGGCCAAGGAAAAACACTTGCATAAGGCCAACATTTAGGGGGAAGAAAAGGAAAACTAGAGAGTAACAAGCAACAAGAATAATAAAAACTATAATAAACATTATTAACTTCTTGTATACACAACATTGCATAATTTGCATTTATTAACATGGAGCTAGAGAAGAATTCATGACAAATGTAGGAAGAAAACCAAAATAGTTCATTTGTCTACTCCATTCTTGTGCTAATGCCACCCGGGCTAGACACCTTTATGCAAGATTCAAGAGTCCTGAGACCACCCTCACTTCTGACAGCAATTTCAAATTTGGGAACCCACAGGACTACACTAAAGTTGCATAATTCACCGGAAGCACTCATAGAGCTCACTGAAAGCTGTTCTACTCACATATATGGTCTGTTACAGTCCTGTCCCAGTGGAGTCATGGATAGCTAGCTGACTTCTCCTGGCACCCATGTGCTAAAATACACACAGCGTACTGCCAAACAGGGACGCTCATCTGCACCTTGGCATCCAGAGTTTTAATTGGGGGTTGGTCATGTAGACATGGTTGGCTGCCCATGGGGTTGACCGTAGCCTCCAGCCCCTCTGGAGGTCAAGCTGATACCAAGGCCCCCAGGTAAACAGAAACACTCCTATCAGGCAGGGCACTCTGCATGCTTAGAGATTACTTTCTTGGAGCTGAGGGCTCAATGGTTTATCAGTGGTTTTTGATCCTTTACCCACTGCAACATTTTACACTTCACTTTCTAAAATAGTTGGCGGGATTTTTGCTGTGGTTGGGTTTCTCTAGTATTTGCTGCTGTTATTATGTGTTTAGTTTCCATCTTCTTTGGTAGATTTTATTCCATGGATTACCACAGTATCCCAGTGCCTGGCACCAGTGGCATGGGATAAATGTTTGTTGAATGAATTAAAGAATAATAAAATGAAAGGTATTATTTTGTATAAAGGGTTATAAGTTAAAGTTGGATGAAAATTTCCCAGTAGTAGAATATTTTAGATTGTGTGCATTGATTTCTTCAGGACATGTTGCAAAGAAGTGCCTTTCTATTTTGTTTTTAATATGATTATCATCTATCACTATCTGAAAACTTTTAGGGTCAGAACCCAAGGATGTTCTTCTCTTTCCTCTATTGTCCCACAGGATGGACTGTGGGACATTTTCCCATTGATCTCCATGAAAAAATTGAATGTGACTTGCTACAGGGAAAAATTACCAGTACAGAAGAGTAAGTTTTGGTGAAAAGGTGGCCACCTTTTGATGTAGAGGGCAGTGATCCTCATCGGTGTTGCTTTCCTTTTTAGGAATGGTTTTGAGGCTCTCGGAGGCATGTGTGGCACATCCGCACCTCGGGGTCTCACTGCACATTGCCCCTGAGCCCTTGACACCTACATACCTAGTCACTTTCTCCTGTCCCTTCATGCCTCACTTCTGCTTTTCCAGGACGTGGCACTATCTTTCTGAGATCTTGAAGCACCTAGGTCACATGTCACAATACAACCTTTGGTTATTCTTGCCTGAAAATTACTTGAGTCTATAGGCCCTGAAAAGAAAATGTGTTCTATTTGAATCTGAAGAAATACATTTATTTTAAAAGATGGGTGACACTTGGTATTTTTTCCAGCAAAAGTCATTTGGTATATATATTTGCTTCTCTCTACTAAGCTTTGGGATTCATAGCGCTGTTGTTGTGTGGATACTTCTAGAGTGGGTCATAATAAATGTATAAAATGGATTTCTAAATTACTTGGTTATTCTATAAAACTTCTTATTGAAGTCATCCCCTGTATTAATCTTCTCAGACTGGTATGACAAAATAGCATAGACTGGGTAGCTTAAATAGCAGACTTTATTTCTCATAGTTCTGGAGGTTGGGAAGTCCAAGATCAAGGTGCCAGCAGATTCCATTCCTGGTTAGGGTCCTCGCCCTCACTTGCAAATAGCCACTGTCTTCCTGTGTGCTCACATGGCTTTTCCTTCCTGCATGCATGTGGGGGAAAGGGATGGGAGAGAGGAGAGGGGAGAGGGGGCAGGGGATGGGGGATGGGGACAGGGGAGAGGGGAGAGATCTCAAGTGTCTCTTCTTGTGAGGACACTGATTCCATTATGAGGACTCCATCCTCATGACCTAATTACCTCCCAGAGGCCTCATCTCCAAATACTATCACACTGAGGGTTAGGGCTTCAACATATGAATTTTGAGGGAACACAGTTAAGTCCATAACATCCCCATAGAAAAATAATTACATGCCCATGTGCTTTGGATGAATAAGATAAAAACAAGAGCAATTTTCCTGTAAGACCTGTAGACTCAGTCTTGTTCCTCTATGTTAATCAAATACAATAATTTCCCTAATAGCTCAGAGCCCTTTTTAAGCAAATGAGCAAAATATACAATTATCATTTAAATCCATCGTTTCCAAGGTAGTGTACCATAAGAAGGAATATGGAATCCTATCATCATACTATTAAAAAGCAAGTGTTTTCTCCCCTTCCTGCAGTGAAACACTGCCCATTTCTGAACAATAGGATTGTTGCTCATCATCTCATACATCCTAGCAGCTCTGTTCACCATCAGATGTATTTTTAGAAGCAGTAAAATTATTTAGTTTGAAAAATTGAGAATTAATTGGGTGAAGGCCTTACTGAATTACTAAGATATTTGAATTGGTAGAAATTTATTATGCTTTGAGTTTTAAGAAGCTTCTGCCCTTAGAAGTATAATTTACCCATTACTGATATAAATGTGTTTTCAAACAGTCTATGCTCAAAGTACTTTACTACTTTACTTCCTTCTTAGGTAATTCACTAAGTAAAGGCAAATTTTAATAACATTTGGTCTCAATTGTCACGGAATTTGCAGTGTTGGACCTGGATGAATGAGGCTTTACATCAAAATATTTAGAGGTATTTTTTTCTTATTTGTTGAACATGGGTTTCAAAAATGACCACAATCATGGCTAAAGCAGCTATAGACCTAATGTCTCTTTTAGTTATAGCTCAAACTAAGTTTTCCCAAACACCTTTTTCTGTTTCTAGAATTTTGGTAGAATCAACTCCAGCAGTAATTTGAGGAGTAAAAACTCCTTCCATTCCCTAACTTTCTTGTATCCCAACTCTAAATTTGAAATCTCCTCTCTTTATCCCTGAAAAGAAAACTGAAGTCAGGTGGGTCTTTTCCTTGCAGGAGAATGCTGTGAACGGAGAACACCTGTGGCTGGAGACCAACGTCTCAGGGGACCTCTGCTACCTGGGAGAGGAGAACTGCCAAGTCAGATTTGCAGTGAGTGTGCTCGTCAGGCTCCGGCTCCATCCTTCTGGGGGAAGGTCTCTGAGTCTCAAGGCAGAGGGGGTCGCTGTGTCTGAATTTCCAAGGAGAGCTTTGAAGGAGCCTGTCCTTGTGAGGTGGAAAACTTCCTGGATGTTTTATGGTTTACAGAGAGAGTTTCTCACGTTAACATGGCTTTCAGGTTGTCCATTTTAATAGTTTCAGCATTTCGTTATGCAAGCTGGGCCTTGGTATAATGTGCTACTTTATGATGATGCCCAGGGTAGGCTTATGTTTGTGTGTGGGGGAGAGGGTAAGTGTACATGAGGGCGCGTCTGCTTATGGAGGGGGTGCCCGGCTGGTGCAGAGGCCTGTGTGTGGATGAAGGGGGGCGTGCAGTGGCGTTGCTGGGAGATGAAGATGGAAACAGGATGGAAACACCTGTGCTGGGAGTGAGTGTTCCCTAGCAAATAATCCAGACTAAATTCTGGGGGGTACAATTCTAGAAATGATATAAAGAATCAACAGGCCAATTGTTAGAGTATCCTTTGCTTTTTAAAATTTGCTTTTTGTTCATGTTGAGAATAATCTGTTTAAAGGTTAAAATTCTCTTTGTGTTCTGTGGAAAAAAACATAGTTGCCAGGCAGTGCATTGTGGAGGAACTTTAGTGTTGAGAAAGTGAATTTACTATTTTTGTGTAGTTTAAAATTATTGGTCCACAAAGAGAGTAATGGGAAATAGAGAAGAAGCAAGAAAAGATGTATTCCTTCTTATTTGGGGAAATGGGTGTCAAATTTACGTAATACTTTTTTTTCTTTTTTGTTATGTTTGTTTATTATGTGAAAGAAATATTTGGGGCAAAATATAAGGCCTTGACATTGCACGTGAGTATGTTTCTGTTAATAACTAATAAGGAAGAAATTGCGTTTCCATCAAAGCTTATAGAAGAACACATATATCCCCCGAGGACTTTAATTAGGCTGCCTGAAATGGCAAAGTCTCAGAACCAAGAACTTTTACATTGCTTTAGCTGTTTTGACCACTAGTTTATAGGTTCTGTTTGGAAAAACTTTGAGAGTTTTGGGGAAACCAGGGTTTATTTGAGTGAAGTTCAGAATAAATGTCAGGGAAAGGCCCAGATGAGCAGGCTCTGGATTTGATATGAAACCTGGAGCTGAATCTCAATGTTACCACTTACTGTGTGATGTTGAAAAGTCACTACCTTTTGGCCTTGGCTACCTTCTGGGTAGAAAAAGAGTAGGATTAAATTATTTTTAATTTTTCCTCTAACTCTGACCTGTAATTAATTAATCATTTGCATTTCTTCTAATCTTGTTGTAAATTCAATTGATTTAAATATCAGGATTTCAGCTTTATGCACATGTATTTTTAATTCAAGTATAATTGCATGGAGTTTGATTAAATTAACCAAATCCATAAGAAGCTCAGCTGTTTGGACTAAAATGCTATAAATAATGAATTAGCATTAGGGTCTTAGTTAATTGCATAAACACCAGTCTTGGGATATCAGATAATATAAAATGAAAGAAAAAAAGAAAGCTGATCTTACTTGTATATATACTTTTGAACAATTGATTCTGCTGCCAACTGATAGACTATGATTTGTTATAGAGTTATGCCTTATCTCCAAATTGCTCTTTTTGATTATTTTCTTTTACTTTTTTTTGGCACAGCTACATATTACCTCTCTTGAAAAGTATATGAACAGATATATCCTCCTTAAACCTTGTATCAGTAAATAGCATTGCTATCCTCTAAATTATTGTTACATGGTCACTATTATCTCTAGGCCATGAAAAACGACAAGGGAACGAAGGAAATTTCAGGTAGAAGTAGGAGGAAACAGAATTGAGAAAATTTCCAGTGTTCTTCTGAATATTCCTCATAATTTCATCCCAGGTGCATGGCCCTGTTAACTCATTTTACAAAGTGTGTGAAAGATGAAGAACTCGTTTCCAAAAGAATGCTGATTAAATGAAGGAAAAAATCAGTAAGGAAGCTGAAACACTAACTGTTATAAGTTCCTTAAAGCTCAGTTTCTTCACCTATAAAGTGGGGGAAATGCTATTTTGAGAATTTTATGTGATAATACATAGAAAGGGCTTACTTGGCACAGCAACTGACATAATTAATTAAAGGGGAAAAAAAACCAGAACAAGAACAGAAAATTCACAAAAATTTGCCAATATACATGGAAAAATAAAAACAAAGACACCCAAATTAAAACAACTCTGAGGAGTCAACATCATGTGCCTATTAAATTAGCAAAGATTTATAAAATGAAAATATTGCTGGTTGGTTGAGGCTGCAATGGGTCTCATTAACATCTGGCAAGAGTGTAAATTGATATACTTCACAAAATTGGCAGTGTGTTCTAAAAGCATTAAAAAATCTCCTAGTTTTCTCTCCCACATGGTGAGGTGTGTGTCATCTTTGGGCATTACATTCTGGGAGAGACATTGGCAAGCAGCAAAGATCCAGAGGAGAGTGCCCAAGTTGGCTCAGGAGATAGAACCTTGTCATAAAGAAAAGTTAAATAACATGGGTTACAACTGAGTATTAAAGAGGGAAGGTAGAGAAATGTCTTCCAGTATTTGAAGAGCTGCCATGAAGAAAAGAGAAGTGACTTGCTATCTGTTACTAGGAAGGTAGAATTAAGTTATATAGAATCCACTGACTCTGTACCTAGAGAGTTAAGTTATAGATATATAATCTGCTGATACAGAAACATCACCTGGGAAACTTGTCAGCAATGTAAATTACTGTTTCCCTCTCTGGTCTGAATGCTTATTCAATATGCCTGGAGTTGGACTTGGGAATCTGTGATTTTAACAAGCACCTCAAATAATTCTGGTGCAGATGGTTTACAAACCTAACTTTGAGAAATACAGTATGATGAGAAAGAACCTTAAAACTACAGGGTGTCCCAAAAGTTGCCATATATAGGGAAAATGTGAAATTGTAGCTAAATGTACCTTTATTTACAAAATAGTCATTACAAAATTTTACAAAATTTTTCTTTTGTATGGAGACTTTTGGGATACCCTGTAGAGCTGTCCAGTAGGGGGACAAGGTGCCTGGAGAGATGGACTCAAAGGATGTGTGTTTTTGGATGACTTGAGCAGCTGTCTTTCAAGGACACTATAGACAGAGATGCACACCTACTTTGTCTAAGAGGTCAGATGCAGAAATCTCCAGGGGAGCCTCCAGTTTAAATGTTTTAATGTTCTATTTGCAGCTTTCTTAGAATTGAACAACAGTTTTGTAGGAAAAAGTAGATTATGTATTATATTCTCGTTTCTTTTAATGAACCACCTTTGAAGAAAGCCTAACTGTTGGGGTTGGGACTAAATCACCATAGCCAGGTACTACTGAAGGCTCTTAAACAAAGGCAAAGTGCTTGGGGGAGGAGTGACTTCACCACCAAAGACATGCCTTTCGTTCCTTCCCTATTTTAGCAAAGCAAATGTCACCAGTAGAAGTTAAGAGAAGGAAGAAGTCAGTGTGGGTTGAAGCAGACAGAGGCAGCTTTATGGAAATGGGGTTTGAGCTCAGTTTTGAAAGGTGGGTATGATTTGCGTAAGTGGGGTTGGGGAAGGAGAACATTTCAGGCAGGAAGAGGAACATGAGCAATCCCAGAGGCAGGGGTGAGCTGTGTATGAGGGAGGTGGCAATCATGAGACATGCGTGAGAACACTAAAGGGCATGTGTCAAGGAAGAAAGGAAATAAGGACCAATGGGGCAGGCTGTGCGTGTTGATGTTTTCTAAACCAAAACTTGGAGCTCACGGTGTAAATGTTGGTGGGCTTAGGAAGTGTG
The DNA here is from genome assembly GCA_023783475.1 of Daubentonia madagascariensis. NCBI lineage: Eukaryota > Metazoa > Chordata > Mammalia > Primates > Daubentoniidae > Daubentonia > Daubentonia madagascariensis. Next base: position 17,261,372 of record JAKFHU010001569.1, read on the forward strand.
AACATACAATATATTGTCTAAACCAAGACAATTTTGAGGATGAAAGTGGCTGCTGTTAATAATGATGCTGTAACATTAGGGGTAAACCAGAACTGCATTAGGGAAACTGAGATGATCACCCTAACTTTTGGGGACATTGGAGCATGTATTTAAAACCAAACCTGCCCACAAAGCCAGGCTGTCCTGCTGCCGTGTGAATTGATATTTGGGAGCTGGTGTTAGAGGATACTGAAAGCAAGGTGGTGACTTGTAAGGATCCTAGAACTGTTGTAGGACAATTTGTTCCAAAGCTTTGGGGCTGAACCACTTGATGTTTAAAATCTTTCCTCTTCTATGTTTCTCTGGTGGCAACATTTAATACTGTAGAATACCTGTTTGCAGATATTTAATGGGATTAAATTTGTTCCCAAGTCAGTGGCAGTTCCCAAATAAGTAACTATTTCTTTTTCTGGTCTAGAGAGGAGGAAAGGATGCAAAAGTAATGAAATTGGAGTAGAAAGATTACTGTTTCCCAACTGGATTATGGAGGGAAGAACCTGAGGTAGAATTCTAGCTAGAACCACTCTCGTTTAGTGACATTTATTTTGATGTACATTTCTTCATTCGTTTATTCTGTCAGTGTGTATGGGCTGGGCTGAGTCCCCAGCAGCAGGACACTTCAGACAGTGTTGAGCGACAGCTAACACACAGTGATGACCTCACCATTCAGTGGGTGCACGCTGGCAGAAACTGTCCTCATGCTCCGTGTAGAGTGTACAAAGATGTTCGGCCAAACGTTTGTACCTGAAGGAACTCACGCCTTCACTAACGATGCATAGAGTGCATGGTGCACACCTACTTTTACCCTCGAGAGACACTATCCTATATCTGTATGTAGATGTATACGCCTGCTGCAGTCACGGGCCTGGGTAGGCAGAGACGGGCAGTGTGGGCAGTAGGAAAGAAGTGGACTTTGTGTCGGACTGACCTGGCTTTGAAAACCTGCTGTTCCAACTTTGTACTGAGTGAACTTGGGGTGTGTCATTTCACCTCTTTTTGCCTCAGTTTCCTGATTTAAAATATTGTTACTAAGACTGACCTCAGTGATCCTTATTTCTGGATGAGTGTTACAGTCACTTATGACACTTGACTTTTTAATTTAATTTTTTAAAGTGGTGGTTCCCAGAGGTGTGTGGTTCTAATGTGGACCTACCACATTAGACTCTCTAGTGGATGGGGCTTGGAATGAATATGTTAAAAACAAGCAACTCTACAGATAATTCTGTGCACTGTCAGGGAAGAGAGGTCCTGATCAACTTCAGAAAGAGCATCAGGGCTAAATGAGGTGGCCTGGTCCTCACATATGGCATGTAGTAGCTGTTATGGGTTGACTTGTGTACTCCAAAAAGATATGCCAAAGTCTTGATGCCTAGTTCCTCAGGATGTAGCCTGGTTTGGAAATAGGGTTATTGCAGATATAGTTAATTAGGATGGGGTCATAAGTTAGTGCAGGCTCTAATCCAATATGACAAGTGTCCTTATAAGAAGGGGAGAGGGCACACAGATACACATGCAGGGAGGAAGGCCATGTGACAACAGGGGCAGATATTGGAGTGATGTAGCTACAAGCCAGGGAGTGCCAAGGATCATCATCAGAAGCTAGGAGAGAGGCATGGGCAGGCTCTCTTGACCCTGTTGACACCTTGATTTCTGACTTCTAGCCTCCAGGACTGTGAGAGAATACACTTCTGTTGTTTTAAGCTACCAAGTTTGTGGTATTTTGTTGGTGCAACACTAGGAAACTAAGATAGTAGCCATTCCATAAGGCAAGTTACCTTATGTAGCCATACAGATAACTCTACAATTGCAAAGCCTCACAGGCAGGCACATCCTGTGAGGTACATCCAAAGAAGTCTTGATTATTTAGGTTGGGAGGGATGTGGTTGCTGGCTAAGTGAGCACACAGGCAGGCAGGTGTCAGGAGCTAGCAGCTGAGAGCTGCGGGAAGGGAACAGGTAGATGGTTAGGTGAGTGAGTGTGTAGGTTGTGTAAGAGGAAAAAAAGAACTGTCAGACTCCAGGATGCTGTTACCAGCTATGTCTTCTCTATTTTTAGATGTGCTTATGCTGCCTTCTTTTTGTGGATAGGCTAATAGGTACTGCTTTGCTTTTGTTATTGTTTTGTTCATGTGTTTTGCTTTCATCTTTTCCTTGTGGGTAATGTTTGGAGAAAATGGCTAACCCCATCTGTGATGCCTGACCTTAATTCTAAGGTGCCTTCCAATGTTGCTTATGGTTTGACAAATACAGGTTTATTGAGAAAGTGAATGAATTGCATAAAGAGGCCATGTGGCACAGGAGTTGGAGCACTGGAGAATGGGAGCCACACAGATCTGGAGACAAAAAGATCTGGATGAAAATCCAAGCTTTGCCCTGCTTCCCTTAGTCTCAGTTTCCTCTGCAAGATAATGAACATTAAATCTACCTCTCAGAATTGGGAGGATAAAATTAGTTGACAAATATTCATATTCTCCTTCCTTCTCTTCTGTTCCTGCTTATAGTTCAGTGTCATTAAGTTCAAGGAGCTCAGTAGTAGCTGAGCTGGACTGTGGTTTTAACAGGGCCTTATGTTTGGGATGGTTCTGTCTAACCTTAACACTAAGACTCTTACACCTTCAACTGTAATTTTGCTTCTGTGTGTAACATCCATAATCTTACTAGGTTATGGGTGGGACCAACTGAGTGTGACAAATCAAAGTAACCCATTCTGGAGGACATCTCACCAGCTGTGCCTTCTTATTGGTGGAACAGAGCCTCATCATTGTCTGCAGTGGGCCAGCATAACATCTGCTCATAGGGATGCTGGCCATATCTTTGGGTTCTTGGAAGAAACTTGTAAGAAGAGTACAAGGGCAGTAGCTCTCCACCCTATTTGAAGGAAACTTTCAGCTTTCTGCTATTTAAAAATGAAAATGACCCTAAGCCTGGTTACATCTTGTCTGTGTCATCTCAGGACAATTGGAGCATCAGGCAGCAGCATGTGCAAATGCTGGTTCCCATGCATCTGTGTGTTATGGATGAGAAGATGAGAGAATCAGAGCCCAGGATGCATTGCTGGAGACTTTCTACCCATCTGTGTATTCGGGTCTAGCAGGTGTATACCACAGGCCATAAACATCAGACTCAGAATGTACCAAGATCTGCCCGCATGCTGCTCCTGTTCTGTCAGCCTCAAATGCCAGTTGTCCAGCATGGCAGATTGATGATCCACACCCCAGATGGCAGTTTGGCTGAGCTGGGTGCAGGCTGTTGGAGGGAACCATGTGTGTGGCAATAAAGCCCAGGAGGCAAAGCCAGCTTTCTGAGTTGTTCAGGTGCCAGCTGCTCTCTGCCAGAGGCCTTTTTCACCATTAGGATATTGAGGATCTAATGAATCAAGATGACCAGGGAAAGTGTAGCCATCGACAAAAATAGTTTACATAATAAAAAGAATTTTCACTGACAGACTCCCTGCTACTGACTTCTGAGTCAGTGGAAATTAGGGGGGAAGGGAGTGGGGTGCTCCTGTGGGTGGAAGTAATGTTGCCTTTTATGTATCTGGTGTGATGGTTGGGCATTTCCAGGACTTAGAACAGTGTCTGGCACATGGCAGGCCCTTAGTAAATAATGTTACCCATTGTTGCTATTACAAATATCATGGTTATTGTTATAATCATTTGGTAGCAAGTGCTGTCCATATACTGAGGGAGAATGTAATACTGATCCTGCCCGCTTCATGTCATGGATGTGGTAATAGGATATGTAGGATATGATATGGCTCAGGGATCATCAAAAGAGGCTTGTGATCATAAGTTTACAAAATACTGAACTCCTTTAATATACAAATAGGTCTTATAAAGCTCAAAGCAGGGTGTAAGTTATGCAGGATTTCCTATTTTGTTTGGAGGGGACAGGATTGTGGAACCCATTATTTTCCCTGCAGAGCACCCATTGCTATGTCGTGGGATCTCAGCATTCAGTGGAAAATTATTTGAGAAATGCTCACACAATGCTTTGTAGTTTTCCTAGGACTCATACTCATCTCTGATCCATAACAACCACCTTTGGGGCTGTCATAGCAGGGAGTTCACTTCTACCTAATGATAAAAGAAAGAAGAGTCACAGAGATATACTCACCATCCAGAGTTTCATAACTTTTTTTGGTATCTTTGTGCAGTTCTTTTGCCTTTATACTAAACTTTCATTAAGCCAAAGGGGTGTGTGTCTTGTTTTATTCTTAGAGCATGAGCCTCTGAGAATTATTGTCATCTCTTCTGTGATGACAATTTTAGATTGAGGTTGCATTTGTGTGTTTGTATATAGGCATATGATTGTGCGAAGCAGTTCTATTATTTGATATCGTACAGTCCTGCAACCTGATAATAAAAATAATTTGCATCTGATTCAGCGTAAAGTTTACAGGTCACCTAGGCAATGCCCAGGTGTATAGAAATACTTTCTCTTCTTCCCATGTTTCCCAGTGCCAGGCACCCAGAGCAGTATATTTTAACCAATATGCCTGTTGCTCAGAGGCACTTAATCTTGGCTGAAGCATTATTTGCATTAGCAGTTAGTTACCCAAAACTACAACTAGCCCCCGAAGTTAACATTGTCTCTGTCTTTTAGCAGCTTTTTATTGTTGTTCTCTACCACATAGACCAGGCAGATCCATGTTCAGAAGGTGATGCCTTAAAAGACACAATGAAATGGAAAAGCCTGCTTTGATGTCTTCTTTTAAGGAGGTATGGGTGTTGATGAAATGTGTGGGCTTTGGAATCAAATGACCTAGCTTTGAATCCAGGTTTTGGGATTTCCAGGCTTTGCATTGTGTGACATTCATCATTGTTTTAACCTCTTCAAGCCTAAGTTTCACATCTATAAAATATGGATAATACCTGATTCTTATGGTTATGAAAATTAAATGAGACTATAATGCCTATATGACAGCAGCATCGCAAATCACAAGCACTCAATAAACATTAGCCACTATAATCATTTCCCCTTGCATGAAAGTGGTTCTGAGAAACTGAACCCAAAAAGGCAACCCAGAGTCTTAGCATTACCTGCTACCTCTCATTGAGGAAAAGTGGGGACCGTTTTCATGGAGGTGAAACAACTAGCCCTGCTGGCGCTCAGTCTGTCCTTTGACTCTGCTTCTTCCCAGTTCTCTCAATCTTTAATAGGACACATAATTTCCTATCATTTTTAAAAAGTATATTTATTTACCTGTCTCCACCACTAGGACATAAGCTCCATTTAGCTCAGGGACTTTGACTATTTTGTAGTCTTTTGTATTCCCAACACTGAGAACAAGCAACTGTACTGAGTAGTTACTGTGTGACTTATCGAATAAATGAATAAGTTCAATGATGTGATTGTTGAGAAAGAGACACATGCACACACAGACGCCTGTCACCAGGTCAATCCTGCCATTTAAATATCATTATACTTACAATCCAGGATGTTTGAATCCCCGCCTTATGTTCAAGACTCTTCAGAGGGAGATTTAACACTCGCAACTGGCAGACTTTCGTGGGGTTGCAAGCCCTGCTTAGCCAGTGCCATGCCTTCTGCAGTCCATTTTATTTGATTCTTTTGGAGAGTAGAGACTTTTTGCCATCTGGGCACAGGTGGTTGGGGTGTGGTTGTCATTAGGCAATCCCCCTGAGGGTTTCATGAGAACAGCCCATATGAAGCAGTCTTGTCAAATATGTTTCTTATCTATCCTCATCAGTCTTGGTCCCCTAATCTACCACTAGCAAAAAAAACAAGAGGAAAGTAGTAAGTTGTAATAGAGAGAGATCGTGTTGGGTCAGAAAGACCTAGTTTCTGCTCTTAGCTACTTTCTTGGGAAAGTTGCTTAGTCTCATAGGGTCTCTGTTCCCTTAGCTGTAAAGTAGGTGAACAGAACCTACTTGGCATGGCAGCAGTGAGCTGTGTTTATAGTACATGTAGTGTGTGTCTCATACTGACTGCCAGCCTCCTGGAGGGCCTCTGTCTGACCAGCCTCTGTAATGATATCATCAGTAAAAAATGGTATGGTGGGTGTGTGTGTGTCAGTGAAAACATTACCAATAGGAGACACAGTGTTGGGTAAATCATGACTGAAATGTTGGTCTTCCTGGGCTAGAGTGGCTGGAGACTCTGTCTTGATTATGTCACCAACAGCTTAGAATGTGGGAATTGATGATGACAGGATAGCTAACTTACAGCTTGATATGGCTTCTTAAGTAGATATAATATTTCAATATTAAAGCAAAGGCCTTTAAATTATTGGTTATAAATATTAATCAATGAAATTTTTAAAAAATTCCATCTACTTCCACAAAATAAACTGATAATGAGAACATGTCATGATATAAGTAAGATGGCATTTATGGTGCTAGCACACCAACAAGATTAAAAGGCAAAATTTGGTATTTCCTAGTTCATATTAAGGCTTAAATCTCTGCTACGCGCATGATATATACTCCCTTAGAACTAGAGAAAACCAAGAGACAACGTTGAGATGCTATTTTCTGTTAACTTGGTTTCTTTATGACTTCTGTAATATGTCCAGCCCGTCCTCACTCATATCTGTTTGCTTGAAATTTGTGAATACACATGTTTGTGTGTGAAGGGCATAACAGTAAATTTCTACTTATTAGTGTCTGTGTATTTGTAATCGTATTTATATACGTTTTTGTACATATATTAACACTTTAACCTACTATACAATGTATGGTGAATTTGATCTGCTAATACAAACAAGAACTTTGACGAGAGTGTAAAAATCAATAGAGAGCAGCCACAGAAGCAGCTGGGAAGAAACAAAGAAAGATAGAATATGATAAAGTTAAAAGATGGCATGTGATACAGTTAAAACTAGTGACTGGCCACAGTCGTATGACTTAAGACCTGCTGGCACACATAGCTGAGAAGCGTAGAGAAACAAATAAGAGAAAAGATAAGTGGACCAAAACACACACACACACACACACACACACACACTCTCTCTCCAAGACCAGAAACTAGAGATGACAGCAATAAAGTACAGAGACAGTCAATAATAATAGTTATGGAAATATGAAATGTCTGTGGGTAAAATGAGAGCCAGGAGTGGGAAACAGAGTTATGGGTTTTTGAAGCTTTCTTCGAGTTCATTAGGCTGAAACCCTTTTTAATGCATCGTGGCGGTGAAGGAGGAGGCGGAAGGAATGCCTGAGCAGCCAGCAGACTAGACCAGTCCATGGAGGGACGCAATGAGCATCATACCGCTCGGGTGCCTCTGAGTACATCAGCGTCATTTCATTAGACTTGTGCCAACCATACAAATTTTTCAGGCCATTCACCATACTTATCGTAAGAAACAGCTGCAATATATATATTTTTTATATCAATACCCACCTGAATTCTATAAAGATTTCCAAAAGATGGTAGCAGTATGCATTAGTCACTCAACGGGGTTCCGAGATGTAGACATCTCTTAAGATTCACGAGGTAGCTTTCCATTGAGGCACATCAGAGAAACTTTGTATCTATTACTTTCTTCTCTTTGAAAAAAAGTATTAAATCCACTAACATAAGTCACTTTTAAACCACTCTTAAAGGGTATGATTTGATACACATTTTCATGTAAGGGAAAACTATTGAGATACAGACATGTCCCTTTTCCATGCTTAAAAAGAATCCTATATCCTGTACTGTTTGACCTGAGCTTTTTCCAGTCCTAATATAATGCTTAAAACACGATGAAGTGAATCATCCTTTATAATTAGCCATCAACTTTAGCGTAAATTAAACCAATTCTAGCAATTTGGTTCTTACCAAATTGTTTCTCAGGTAAGCCCCGATTAGCAACTTTTCAGGAAGAGGAAAGGTTTTCATGTGTCTTTTTCGTTCTTATATTCAGCTCACAAAGGCCTTTCCTTCCCTTGGCCTTCTGTAAGATTTTAGTTTTCTTTCTCTTAAATGAAAAATGTAAAATACACTGGCTATTGGGGAGATATACAACTTTTTATTTGTGTCCAGACGATGACACTCAGGTACTTTTCTTCTTTCTCTCTGTGTGTCCCTCTCAGAAGCTGTGGAATTCTTCTGTCCGAGGCCCAGGTGGGGTCCGGATTACTGTCTAGATTTGCATGCATATCTGAGTTACTTAGGGGAGGTGTCTCTAGGAACATAAACACTGCACATGCAAAGTGCTCCAGATAATAGGTTCCTTAGAACGGAACAAAACATGCTGTTTGTAGAGCATCAAATGAGTTTTATTGCAGTACTTTAGAGGCAGTACCCAACCATAACACAGTATGAGACTGTCATATGTGCAGTCAGCTTGGTGCACACAAGCAGCAAAGCTGACCAAGGTGTAGGATTGAAGCCATCCTTGGCTATTGGTTATTCAACTGCAAGGGATAAGGCCAAAGTGTGAGAAATTCCTCTGAACCTTAGTGGACACTCAAGTGGGACTGGAATGATGTGCACCCTCAGCAATCACACTGTGCCTCGGCCTCTTCTGTTTCATTGTTGTCCCTCTAGTTGAGGCCCTAATCACCTAATATGTGGATTATCACTGTGGTCTTTCTGATTCTGTTTCAGATAAAAAGCCAGTGTTTTAATCATAATCTACAAGACCCGGGACGATCTGGCTTTGTCTCCACCTGGTACACTTCCCTCCCCATGCTGGCCCCGGTCACTCCTTAACGCTTCTGGGCATTGCATCTGCTGTGCCCTTTGCCTGGGACACTTACCCCCAGAGATCCACAGGGTGAATTCCCTCACTTCCTTCTGCATTTGTCAAAATGTATCTTTTCAGTGAATCCTTTCCCGGCCAACCTGTCCACGACTTCAACTTTCCTCTCCTCCTGATATTTCCTCTCTCCCTTTCTCTCTTCAGCACTTATTTCTATCAACATATTATATATTATACTTACCTGTCTTGTTTATTGTCTGTTTCCCACAGGAGAATGTGAGCATGTGCACGTAAGCTCTATCAGATCTAAAAAATATTTTAAATGTTTTGTTCACGGGCTGTGTCCCCCATGCCTGGGACGGTGCTCAGTACTTATTGGCTGACTGAATTAATAGGTTACTCATGTCATTCCTCTTACCTTCTTCCTCCCGCTCTCAGATAGTGCTATGTACTGTCACCAGATTTAATTGTTATTTTTGGCCACGTTAGTCTCAAAAACTCTATTGGTCCCTTGTTACCTATTAGCTTAAAGTTTGTCTTTCTCAGCCCAGATTTAAGGCCTTTCACAACCTTATCCCAGTCTACCTGTAGTGCCTAAGCTGCACCAACCACCCGGAGACTTCTGTTTGGGAAAGCTGGCCCCCTGGCTGGACCGAGTTCTGTCCGTTTTCTTCCTGCTCCCACAACTGTTACCCAGATAAATATTCCATGGTTTAACTTGCCTATATATACAGGTGGCATTGCATGAGCAGCAGTACCACGGACTTAACCATTCTTAACTCTATCCTCACTCTACTCAGTCCTCTGCAAAATAACCGTCCCATCAGGTACGCCTGGGCTCCCCAGAGACATCTGGTCTGCACTCACAGAAACAGTTATAATCACCCTGAAACCTCTGCCCTGTTTTTCCTCTACATATGATTAAGAGGGCTTCTATTCCTCAAACACTTGGGGTGCTTCATTACCACTTCTTTTGGGATTTCCCATTGTGAGAAATTCCAATTAGTGGGTGTTTTGTCTCCTGTTTCCAAAGCCCCCAGTTCTCCAGACTTACGCTTGAGGGCATAAGCAGGGAGAAAGCCCTATTCTGGAAGCCCTTTCTCCTTTTCTCCCTCCCTCTTTTCCTTCCACAATATCTGTGTCAGGCAGTATGGAAAAACACAGAGGAATCTCCACCTTCTTATAACTCTACAATTTTTAACCCCTGGGCCTCTCAGGAACAGCTCTGTTTTTGCCATTTCTTCTGCTGCTCCTCATAATTCAGCTCCGCTGGCTTCTTAACACAGCCAGTGTACATACTCCCCACGTCTGCGGACACTCCACTCCATTCGGCCCCCCAAAACTAGACATACCATTCAAACTTTTGCACTTATCTGCCAGCCTTGTGCCCAACAACTCATGCAGATGGACAGCTGTGAGCCCAGAGACTGTCCACGGCCAGACATGCCAGAGCTGGTCTCGATTCCTTTTTGGAGGCATCAGTGCCTACTACATGAAGAGACTTTGGATCTTTTCCCTGGTGGAATGTCTTTGATTTTTTTCAAATGCATACATCTTTGAAGGTCAAATTCAAGACTCTGCTTTTTCTTTTAGACCCTTTTAACTGACTCAGGCGCCGAGATTTTACCTCCTCTAAATGATAGCTTTTATTGTCTGAGCTGTTTTGAGCATTTAGCCATGTGTGGCTCTCTCCTGTTACTGACCTTTTCTTTCATGTCCCTCTTGCCTCCCAAGTGGTTTGCCAGCGTCTCCCAGGAGTAAAGAAGCTTCTTCCTCTTTATATCCTGCACAGAGCTCACATTACCTTATACACATAGTGATGGTTGAAATGATTCATTGACTAAATTTCCATAAATATGTTTTGGAAGATTCAGTGGCTAACAGATTGTTTCAGCTGTATGGAAAATTCACTGATGTAGGATACCTCAGATCACCATGATTCCAGATACCTGTCACATACAGACTTAGGTGTGTTGGTGCGTATTTGAGTATTGCATGAGTACTTTGGTGCACTCCTTTATGAGAGTGCCCTACTCAACCTCCAGTTGTTCCTGCTACTTTTTCTTTCAGCTATTCTGAAGTACTTTTGGCATCATTTATTATGAAGGGTGTTAGCGTGGGGGCTATCTCAGAAGGATTCAGCTCTCACCAGGCCCTTATCTGTCCAGAGGACACATTGCCCAAACACAAGGGGTCTTGACACATGAAGGCCTGTTCTCCTACATGGGCCAGCACTACTCAGGTGCAGGGCTGGGACCTTTAACATAGTGCAAGGAGTCCCAGGAGAGCTCTGAGTTTCCACTCAGGTCACAAACTCCTTCAGACATGTGACATCTTTGCTTCTTAGTCTGAGATCATGAGATCCCGTTGTCACAGACAGACTTAATGATACACTCTGGACATGGGGTGTGCTGGAACTTAAGGTGGCCACCCTCCTGGTTTGTCCAAAATGTTCGGTATTCTGTTGGAGAAGAAAGCAGCCCACGTGAGTGACAGTGGGGGCTGGGCTTCGGTCTGAAATCGTGTTCATGGAACTTCCAGATAATGTTCATTTTTCCTAATGCTGACTTACAGATTGCATCCCAGGCTCCCTAGAGGAGCAGAATTTGCCAAGTATGCTTGTCATTTCTTCTCATTAGGTTTTTAAATAAATCAAAGAACTCTTGTTTTCATTTACCTTGGATTATACCGCAACAGTGTTCTTGTTTATGTTGCCCAGAGAAGCAATCCCCACTGAAAGGACACCGGATTCCTGACATTCTAAAGGTTTAGGAGGTTTCCTCCCCTGTACTTTACTAAGCATTCCATCAGCCCCACCCTCAGAGAGGAAAACTGCTTAGCCTTGCCTGGGCGACATCACCCCTGCTCCCTGCCCCTTCCTCCTACATGCTGCCATGGATGGGTTGTGTGGTCTAAGAGGGAGGCGGAGGACACTGTGCTTGCCGTTCCCAGCCCTCCCTCATTTCCAGTCCTCAGGATGAACCTTCCTGCCCAGGAAGGTCCAGGGGTGGAGGAATCCCTGGGGAGAAGAGAGTTGGAAGGAAGTGGGGGTAGACCCATCCCCAGCCTCCTCTCTGCAGGCTTTTCCCTGCTTTTCACCTCTGGCCCCTCCAGACCTTTCCCCAGAGTGCCTTCTCTGCCTGGGTTCCCTTCCCTGCTGGCCCTTCATCCCTTTGCCCACTGTGCCCTCCTTGCAGGGCTGGGCTGAGTGAAGCAGCCATTCCTTGCATTAGGGCTGTGGGCCCCCCCCCAGGCTGGGAAGACAGGAGGGAGGTGCTTCGAGCCCACACTTTGCTCTGGGGGCTTTGGGCCTGCAGCAGGCTCTGGCCTCTGAGCCCTTCTGAGACAGGGAAACCAAGGAAAGGTTTCCATGCTGGCTCTCTTCCTGCACTACCTGCCTCTTGTGTCTGGGATTAAACCTGCGGAGGTGAGCAAGGCCAGGTGGGGTTCTTAAGCCACAGCAGGAGATATAGGTCAGCAGGCCGTGCAGTCTGCCCCTCTTTAGGGAGAAATAGGCTTAGCGTGTGGGAAGGGGACAGCCAGCCTTCTTGTATCTGCTTCTTGAAGTCAAACTTCAGACTTGGGGGTGACAAATATTTCATTTCAGTTACCTTGTGTGGAAAGAAGACCCAATCCTTTTATAAATCATAGGCCTGTGAAACGAGGTTCCCTGAGGCGGTGGAGCAGCCACCCCCACCCCCCTCCTCCCCCTCCTCTCTTTCTTACCATTTTTATTTTTATCCCCTCCCTTCCTCTCTTCCTCTCTCTCTCTTTCAATCAGACTCTGTCAGCTCCCACCAGCTATTTATTTATTCATTGTTACTTAGCAGAAATCACATCTCTTGCTCAAAGGAAGAAAAAACAGCTTTCTTGGGACTTATAGCCAGGGATGTGGCTGGGTGGGACAGGATTAGACATTAAACTCTTTATCAGGGACAACTGTAGACTTTCTACCACTGCCTGTCTCTGATCCTTCTGTGCCTTGCCACCGCCCCCATCCCCTGCTCCAGGGGTCTAAAGCTGTGACCATTTTACTCCCCTGCTCGACAGGAGCTGGGGTTTGGTGAGGAGCTGTCACTGCTTTAATGCCAGCAGTGTCTGCAGTGTGGGAAACGTGTAGGGCCCAGTCAGAACTTCCAGTGTGTTTTCTCTTACAACCACTGAACAGCTAGCTACTTAGATTATGCCCACCATCCTGAAACATAGCATTATCATATTGTTATTTAAGCAAATGCTGATCATGGTTTTATTAGATCGAAGTGGGATATGATGGAATATGTTCTATATTATATCCTAATATTGTCTTAATTTCAGACAATATTCCCCTACCCCTTTACAAACTAATGGGTTTCTTTCGAGTACCAGCACTGACCAAATCAGGAAACCCTTAGTAAGTGTGCTGACGGTATTCTACTTGATATTTAAAGCAGTAATCCCAATTGGCCTTTACATTCATTGATGAGAGCAAATTATTAATTTTTTGTAATTTTAATTTTTAAACATGCTTGGTGTTCTAAGTAACATTTATTAAATTGTGTTTTTGTGCTAGGTTCTTTAACAGCTATGTTCCAATATAAAGAACAACTAACCTGAATGATTTTAAATGACTTTTTTAAATTTAATATATCACCTTTCATAGTGAAGGAAACACTGGCTTATATAAGAGTTATTTGGAAAAATGAATATTTACAGTATTTAGAATGTCCATATTCCTGCATTTTTTACTTTTGTATTTAGCTTGTATCTCCAAAATAAAAAAATTGTAACCTAACCAAGCACAAAATTCTATGTGTTTGGAGCAATATCTGCCCAGAAACTTATTATCCAGCTACTTCAAATAACTTTAACCTGTTGAAACATAGTTATAAACCAGAAATCCAGTTAAGACTACAGATTCTCTGAAAAAGCTTTTATCAATTAAGGAACTAAAATCTATGTACTTTACTACTATGGAAAAAGGCCTTGGGTCTTCACTCAGAATTTATTCACTTAATTTTACATATTATTATAAACCATAATTATCTGATTTCCCAGATTAAAAGCTATTTAGAAGCTGTCATTTAGGAAATTGAAAACAACAAAAGACAGGAACAATGACTTGAAAGGAGCTCTATTCAGATAGAAAGATAGGAAACAGAAAAATGACTATTCTTTGTAGTACAATGAATCATGCTGTAGTGTTTATGAAGGAAAATTCAGATTATGGTCAATATATTTTGCCTCAAAAGGCACGAAAGCCTGTAATATATTTAAGAGAGTCTTTAAAATTCAATATTATTTAATTAAAATTAGTTTTATAACTTAAAGCACTTTACATCATGTATTTTCATCTGCAGAACATTGCACTTGAATTATTCCATATGAATGATGTTAGTGTATTTATATGTCATTCCAGAAAGCTGAGAGATAACATATCTTAGCCTAGTGGTTCTAGCCCAGATCCCTTGTTCAAAAGAAGTTGTGACTCAGAATCCTGATATGTACAACAAAGAAGGGAAGACGTATTGTATTCTGGTTTCAGTGGGTGCACAAGGGTTCCTGAGCCTACTTGGAATCCTCCTTCCAATCATCCTCAGGGACTTCTAGGAAGCTGCACAATCCGGGAGCTCTGTAGAACTTAATGCAGAGCGTAATGTCAGGCACACAGCTAGACCAGGGCAGGAGTTCCTGGTAGGTAAGGAGGCTTTCAGGCATCCTTAAATCATAGCCCCTAAGTAGTTGCACATCTTTGGTGGTATTACTTTGCTTGTCTGCAGTGTAATCTACTAGGGGTTTTGTGGCTAATGAGTAGACTGGAATCAACTCCAGTTTCCTTAGCATCACTTTAACTTTGATTAGCAACATGACTCAAATACCCCATGCGTTTTCTGCAGGTGATACTAAAGCAGTGATCTGTACCAGGATATCCACGGGAAACAGGAGGACAACAATAATTTGCTTATGGGCATTCTGTGAAAATGTGCAAGATAGAATTTTATTACTGTTGTTTTGATTGCTGCTGCTGCTGCTGTTGCTATTACTACTTCACGTTTTCTTCCTGTTCTTGTTGTTTCTCCCCCTCCTCCTCCTCTTTCCTTTCTTTTATTTTTAGTGGTAGAGCAAGACACTTTTCAGTAGTTGAGCTAGATGCTTTGGTTTCCCTTGTCCTTTGTTATTTGCAAAATGAACTGTCAAACTTATTTAATGTGCTAGACCATGTTCTTTCTTCAGGAAGAGGAAATCCAAGGGTAATTAAGGCATCTGTAAGCAGAGTAAATAAACCTCAGTCAGTGGATATTTTCTACAAGTTTCCTTGCTGCAGCACTGCGGTGTTTCAGGTTCTTTGTTGGTGGCCCATAGTACTGTGTAAATACCCCGTGTTGACGGAGTGGAGTCGTCAAAGACGCAGGAGGCTGCACTTCCTTTCCTGATTCTGCCTCTTCCAAGGTGGTTGTTTGTAGCCCCTCCATTCTCCTCTGGCAACAGGAATACCTTATTCCTTCCTACCTAAATGCCACAATTGACTCAAAAATTATACCTCAGCAGGGGAAGGCACTCATCAGAAGGGGGAAGGTTGCCAGCAATCTCTAAGAGTGTCTTCCTTGAGAATAGGGACTCAGGGCCTTTCACGCTTGGATGCTTTGATACACTATTCGACAGATTGGCTTTGTTATAATAAGTTGCTTTCAGTGCTCAAACAGAGAAATTATTCACGCAGATCCTTCCAGTCTGTCCTTTGTAGAGGGGTCTGAGCAGTGCTAGTTTAGATCCTACATGACATCAGCAGTAATGAAATCTAGATTCCACCCATTCATCTTTCTCCCTACAGCATATTTTTTATTGTTAGAGAAAAGATAAACATTAAAGTTTTTTTTTTTATTGTCAACTTAAACTGGTACTGACTGTCAGAGAGGCCAAGTTGTGTAATGCTTCCAAGCATGAGTTCTGGAGCCAGACCACCTGGCTCTGCTGTGCCCTAATTAGATGACCCTGGCTAGGTCACTTCTGTGCCTCAGGTTTCTCATCTGCGAAATGGCGATGAAAATAATACCTATTTCATGGGGTTGTGAGGGTTAGTGAATTATTATTTGTGTAGTACTTGTAAGAGCAAGTACTATATTCCTATTAGTTGCTCTTGCTGTATTTGATGCTATTATTATTAATGCTTCCTGGTTGTAATGGCTAGACTTATCTTCTTTATTTCCTGAGGATTTGGGCAGAAACCCCAGTAGCTTAGTATAGATTTGTGCCTGGGATAGAATCCTAAAGTGACCAGCCCCTTGAAATGTGGACTTTTCAGCAGGAGGGAAAGAATGCTTGTTTTGAACTTAGTCCTAAGTTTGGATGTTAGCTGTGCCCCTTAACTACTTGAATAAAAATGTAAAAATATATTTAAAAATGGAAGATAAAAACGCCTACATTGTTATGTCATGACACTTAATAATAGAATAAAGAGCCTAGTTCTTATTATATGCTCCATATTTATAGCAGCTATATTATTATACTTTGAAGAGACAATCTGGGCCATCTTAAGTCATGTGGATGTGGAGTTACTTGGTGAGTGAAAAGACTATCGAGGTTTGTCATGTGATTTAATGTTAAGGTGAAGTTTTAAATTTGCTTAGTAATAGAAATAATTGAAATGTTTGCTTTATTTAGGTATACCCTTTGTAATACCAGGGAACTCTTCAGAACAGACTGTTGACATTTCTTTCTTGTATTTTGACTCGAATGTTGTAGAAATCCGCTCTCAGGAGGAAGTGTGCAGTCTGTAAAATTGTCGTCCACACTGCCTGCATTGAGCAGCTAGAAAAGGTAAGAGCGCGCCACCTGCTGCAGTTTTATTGCATTGCAAGTGTTTGGTCTTCAAAGATCAGGTGTAAATTTCTGTTTCCAACTTTTTGAAAACAATGCCCTTTAAAAAGCTGAAAGTCCAACATTATTACCAGATTAATAGTGGAAAGACAGTGTCTAAGGGTCATTCACTCTCTTATTTGCTGAAGAGTAATTTGATATCATTTTATATTGACTCTTGGGAAACGGAATGATAAAATTAAAGGGAAAAACCTGGTATGTACTAATTTTCTTCCTGTATCATCTCTGTTCGAGCTTTGTTATTTACCCATAGGCTCTTCCACAAGATACTTTCTTTAAGAAAAAAATTCAATAAGCTCTTTAAAAGCGTCGGTCAGATATATCTGACCTATGTGAGTTTACTTCTTCCCAAGGTGGCTGCAAGGGAGACAGCCAAGCCGGAAGCCAGCTCTCAGTCTGGGGCAGTGTTCCTGCTTGTGCCGCATAGACGTGTGGGTGGGGCTGGAAGTGGCATCGTGGTGGTGTCTTGCCGCCAGAAGAAGTGGATTCGGCGTAGTCCACTTATTTGTCATTCGGGGGAAGGGAAAGGCTCCAGTAGTGAGTTGTCTGCTGTCCTCTTCCCTTTCCCCCTCCTTGTTCCCTTTCCATGTGTGATTCTCCGGCGTTATCTATGTTCTTGAGCTGCCAAGTGTAAATGCATGGAAATTCATTCACTTTCACTGACACATTACCAATTGTTGCTAACTGGTGTCTTGTGGCAACGACTACTAACACTTTATCTTAATCTCTTCTTTCCTGTCCCAACGCCGCATACTCACATCCTCTTTTGCTCCTTCCACTTTATCAAGCAGCTAAAGAAGACCCACCAGGAGACCTCCCCTTCTGAAAGAAAGGCAGCGCTTAATCCTTCTATAAAGAATACTTTTGTGTGTGTGTTTGAGTAATCATCATAACATTAAAAATTT
This sequence comes from Daubentonia madagascariensis, assembly GCA_023783475.1. NCBI lineage: Eukaryota > Metazoa > Chordata > Mammalia > Primates > Daubentoniidae > Daubentonia > Daubentonia madagascariensis. Next base: position 17,278,819 of record JAKFHU010001569.1, read on the forward strand.
CTTTCTCAAGTTCATATTTTATACTTTTAAAATCTGAAACCCAGCTGGACAGCTTCCGCCGCCACATGTCTTTTCTCTGACTCTTTCTTATCTCCGTTTTCAAATTTGTGGTGTAAGAGCACTGTTGTTTAAAGATGCTTTGATTTCATTAGTGAGAATGAAGGACATGGCTTGGAAATACAGGATCACTTGAGATTTCTACAGACTAATGTGAGATTTCAAAAGACTAAGACTAAGGCTAGTATTATTCCTTATTCTTTGGCAGTTTTGTTTTGTAATCACAGTAACTGTCATTCTTGGTTTTTTTTCAGTTAACTTAGTCTAGTTTAATGCTTATCCCTAATATAATATACTTTTCTTTTTAAATGACAGATTAATTTCAGATGTAAACCAACATTTCGAGAAGGGGGCTCAAGATCACCAAGAGAAGTGAGTATTTGAGAGCTCTGTTTCAAATGCAACCTTTGATTTCCCATTGATTCATTGGATTCACAGATATACACCAGACATTAAAAAATGAATTGTTTCCCTCCATTCCACATCATTGTTAACATATCAATAAATACAATCAATAAAATCTCCAAGTATAATATCATCAACATGTGCCCACTGCACTTTATTCTTCTCATGCAGTGTATTGGGGAGCTAAGGTCTTACTGAATGAGCCAGAGAGTAGGAGGAGGGGTGGTGATAGAATTTCGAGCGGGTGTCTGCTATTCAGGGGGCAGCATAGTCACTGGGTATTCGTCTGAACATTGAAGTCAGACCATCTGCTTTTAAAACCAGCCCTGATGCTGTGTGGCACCTCATATAATCTCTCTAAATCTCAGTGTTTTCATTTGTTAAGTAAATCAATTCAATCAATCATAAGATAGAACTCCATCCAATAGTCAGTCCCTGACCTTAACAGTCTGCTTGTGAAGACATACAGGTAAATAGGAAATTAGGATGAAATTAGGATTCTATTTTAGTGGTAAGCAGAGGTATGACAGGAAGAGATGGCACTTAGATATATCTGTTTGTCCAACTTTTATTCAGAGGAGACACCAAGCATAGTGCCGGGAAAGTTAGAGAAGGTGATCAGGGCTCTCTGGCCTCCTGTGTTATTCTGGACAGTCTAGCTTCAGGCCCAAAGTTGCACTCCCCAGTCAGCAAAACAAAATCTTGCATTTAACAGAACCCATCCTCCTTAGGAATGTAGTTTAGCCTGTCTGGCTGCTACCCATTGCCTCCCTCCCAAACACTACGTCTTATATCTGGTAAATCTCATTTTGGGTAAGTATACTTTCTTCATTTATATTCCCAGGCAGATGAGTTTCAGTTCCACTTATAGATTTGCTCCTTGGAAACCTCCCCAGCCAGTGTACTCCTCGAATCAGCTCTGTGCAGTAACAACTAGGAGAGAGAGGAAAGGGGTCAGAGAAGGGGCTTCCTGGAAGAGGCGGCAACCAAACTGAGCCCTTAAGGAGCTAACTCAGCGAAATGGGAGGAGGGTGGTTAGGAGGTGAGTGAGAGCCTTCTAGACAGAAAGAACAGCAGCACATAAGCACAAGTGAGAGGGAACATAATGAGTAAGATGTAAGAGCCGAGAGCTCTACCAGGAAGGTCCATGTAAGTCATGCTACAAGTTGAGTGTTTTGTCATCAGGGTAGTTGGGAGGGGGGCATTAAACTATTTTAAGCTGAGTATATTATTCAGGCTGCAGTGTGGAGAGAATAACATGTGGTCCAAGAGTAGTAATATTGGAGACATGTGGATAATGTAAGAAGCTACGCTAGTTATCTAGGGAAGGAAAAAAGGTTCTCTGAACCAAGAATAAAATTGTTGGCAGACATGAGTTTGTAGGAAACAAAGCTGATGGAATGTATGGTTGATTGCATTTTGCACATGAAACAGGGGGAGCCCAGAATAAACCAGACTTTTGCCCTGGAAAACTGATTAGATGTTGGAAAATGAGTTGATTTGAGGATGGGATGGGGAGAGGACAAAACTGCTTGTAGAACTATCGAGTTTGAGGTGTCCCTGTGGCCCCCGGTGGAAGAGGCCCAACAGAAGACCGGGTAGGTCCACGAGTTTGGAGTTTATGAGGAAGATTGGGCTGGAGGTAAGACCTTGGTGAGTCATCCGCACGTGTAGATAGTAATTAAAGCTGTGAGAATAGATGAATGTGTATTATAGAAAAGGAATAGGAGATATCTGAGAAGCACAAACATTTGAAAGACAGTTAACGAAAAGACACCGTGAAAATGCATGATCTCGTTGTTACTGCCTAACACAAGAGGATTGGCAAACCTGGAAAGAGAATAGGTTGGGGGTGAAGGTTGTGGAGAGGGGAAAAATTGTTGCCCCCATCAGTTGTCCTCTCCCCACTGTGCCCGGTGTGCCAGCCGTAGGAAGGTTGTGGGTCACACACAGCGTGAGGAAAGTAGGCAAAAAATGATAGGGCTGGTGCCTTCAGTGCCACCCCAGAGTGCACTGTAGCATAGGCCAGAAGATAACTAGTGATAGCGCAAAGGAAGGAGACATTTTATTTAGGAAAATAAAAGAGACAGTTTCATGTTCTTAAGACGGAGTTTATGAATTCACAACCAGGGGATCCACATGTCTACTTTCAGCTCCCTGTCGAGAGAGAGAAGGAATTGTAATTGTACGTGCAATTTTTCTAATGCACGGTGCTTTGGGTTTTCATTAGCTTTATCTCTTCTCTTCTCTGAAGCCAGACCCTCCCTAGGGGTTTTGGACACTCTTTGTTGTCTTCTTATCAAGGACTTTTCTACATTTTCACCTGTTTCCTCCTACTTTTGGATTATTTCCCTCAGCATAAACATGCTCTAATAGTAAAAAAAAAAAAAAAAAAAAAAAAAACCTTATAAAAACAAACAAAAACACTACTTAACCACCAGGTCTTACCTGCTGTTCTGATCCTCAGTTTTGTGTTCACTGCCAAGCTTCCAGAAAGTGTTAACTATGTAAATTATTTTCAGTATGTCATGTTCTAGTCATTCTAACCTGTCCTGATCTGATTCCTACTCTCTCCATTTACTGGAATTGCTTTTGTCAATGTTGCCAATGATCTCCCTCCTGCCAAATCCATACGGGGTTTATTTTTCTGTTCTTTCCTTATTCGGTCTTTTAAAAATATTCAAAATATTACATATCCCTTTCTTCTTGAAATGTTCTCCTCTCTTGACTTGTAACAACTCTTTCTCGATTTTCCTCTTACTTCATAGGATGGCCCTTCCTACTCTCTTTCCTTGGCTGCTTCCCCTGACCTCTGATGTCCCTCTGGGCTTAGCCCTTGTTTGTTTTCCTTCTCTCTGTCCCCTCCTGTTAGAAGGTTCATCCAGTCTCCTGGCTTTAAATACCACCTGTGGGCTGACAACTCCTAGCTTTACATTCCGAGTCTATACCTTCTTGGAGTTCGACATGTCCATTGAATGTATCACAGTCATCTCAAATATAATGCATCAAAAACTAAACTATTTCCATCATCATAAAAGCTGCTTTTTTCCCCCAATTCTTTTGCATCTCAGGAAACGAGATGACTGTTGATCTAGCTCCTCAGTTGAGAAAACTGGGAGATCACTCTGATTCCTTCTCTCATGTTCTCCCCACATCTAATCCATTTGCCAGTCCTATCAATTTTATTCATAAAATATATTTCAGATCCATCCATTTGTCTCCATTTCTGGACTCCATTTGTCAGCACCTTGGACTAAGGTGCCATGATCTCCTCCCCTTTGACTGCTGCAATAGTGTCTCCGTGATTCCTCAGTTTCCCCCTTCAGTCCACCCCTGATTTAAGGGAGTGGTCTTCTAAAATGAAAATTAGATTATGTCATTTTCTAGCTTGAAATGGTTTCCACAGCTCTTAGAGCAAAACCAAACCCTTTGTCTTGGCACGGAAAGGCTGGCATTGTCTGGCCCCTGCCTGCCTCGCCAGCCCCGTCCAGCTGCCACATGGACTGTCTTTCAGTTTGGGAGGCACGTGCCAAGGTAGTCCCCACCTTTGGATATTTGCAGATATCATTGCTAGACTGAAAATCTGTTTGCATGACCCGCTGTTTCTCATAGTTAGGCCTCAGCTCAAATATCATCCCCTCAGAGGTTGTCTTAGTCAGTTCAGGCTGTCATAACAAAATACCATAGACTGGGTGGCTTAGAAGCAACAGAAATTTATCTCTCACTGTTCTGCAGGCTGGAAGTCCAAGATCAGGGTGCCAGCATGACCCAGTTCTAGCGAGGGCCCTCTTTTGGGCTGCAGACTGCCACCTTCTCATTGTATCTATACTTGGAGGAAAGAGGGCAAGAGAGGTCTTGGGATCCCATTCATGAGGGCGCTACCCTCGGGGCCTCCCAAAGGCCCCACTGCCTCATACCGTCACATTGGGGGTTAGGATTTCAACATACGGATTTTGAGGAGATGTAAACATCAATCCATTGCAGAGGTCTTCCTTGATGACCACCTTTAAATAGGTAGCACATTGTTCTTTATCAAAGCAACTTGTTCTGCCTATTCAGAGCACTTCATATGTTGTAATTATTTATGCGTATTACTGTTTGCTTGTCTCGCAATTTCCCCTCCTTTAGTGTAAACTTTGGGAGGTCACTCATGGGATTTGTCCTAAACTCATCGAGCCAAAACACAGAGTATGTGATCAATGAATATATGCTTATAAAGGGGTCCATTTCCCCCCAAATATTTAAGAACTCCTGGTCTAAAAGGACATTTTGAAGATGAAACTTATGACAGACTGACTGTACTCATTTGAGATTCTTAATTAAGAATTAAGAATTCTTACTACTACTAATTTAGGTAGTTTACTTAATGTAAATGAAAGAACGTTTGATTTGGATTTAGCATGATCTGGGTTCACATTATACCTCTGCTTCTTTTCCACTAGGTGACAAGAGTTTCTAGAGCAGGGATTGTTGGTCACTGTGCCTGCCATTGTACAGTGCCTGACAAGTGGTGGTTTTTAAATGAATATTGGTTGGACTCCTCTAAGTTGAATCTTCCTGGGCCTCCATTTTCTTAGTCATAAGCTTATAAGCTAGGTGGATTGGGTTACATTTCTAAGATCCTTTCAAGCTCTCTGTGAATAATATTTTGAATTGAATTGGCTGTTTGAAAATAACTGAGCAATTGTGTTGCATATTTCTGCTAATAATACTGAATATAGGCCCTGAAATAACGTATCACTGATATTTTAACACCCATAAGTAATAGCCCTTTCCTTAGCCAGTGCTTGAAGTTGTATATGAATAATTCAGAAATTATTGATGAGCAATAAAAAGATGTCATGGTATTAGAAGTCTCGCTTTGCTGTCTTAACAATAGTGTATCAACACTTCCATTTGTAGTGGAAGGATCCTGAGTCTAATATCAGTTCAACAACTTAGGAGACATGAATAATGGTCAAAAGAAAATACTGTGAAAAATCTAATTTCAGTCCAACAATTTATGAGATATGAATGATGGTCAAAAGAAAATGTGTAAGAAATTAAAGTGCTTAGGAAATAGGAGTTAGAAAACAGCAATGATTCTTTAATAATTTTTTTTTCTTATTGATGATGGCAATTTATGATGCCCCCCAGATGGTAACTACATGAATTAATTGTCAAAGAAATTAGGTTGAGAATTCCATTCAATTCAAAACATATTTATTGGATGCTGGCTTTGTTCAAAGTATTTTTAAGCAGCAGTAGAATAAATTTATATTAGGCCAAAGAAGAACTCTGAGTAGAAGGATGCTGGACATCTCAAATCATAAAGCTGTAGGTTGGAGACAGTCACTCAGTTTTTTCTATGACAGTGATTTTGTGTAAGTTACTTAATCTGTGCCTTAGCTTCCTACTTATTTTTTTTTTTTGGAAGGATGATATTAAAAATATTTAACAACTGGTAGAGTCATATATATTAATATTTAAATAAAAAGTTTAAATTATTCTTTTTTTTATTCCGTAGATAAACAACACGGTATTATAAATCTGCTTACCAAACAACATACAGTGGTTCCACTTTCTGTGGTTTCAGTTATCTGAAGTCAACCACAGTCCGAAAATATTAAATGGAAATTTCTAGAAATAAACAATTCATATGTTTTAAATTGCACACTCTTCTAAGTAGAGTGATGAAATCTTGTGCTGTCCTGTTTGTCCCACCTGGGGCGTGAACCACCCCTTTGTCCAGCATATCCATGCTGTAGATGCCACCCATCCATTAGTCACTTAGTAATCCTCTGAGTTATAGATTGAAAAAACATAGTATGTATAAAGTTCGGTACTACTCGTGGGTTCAGTCATCCACTGGGGGTCTTGGAACATATCCCCCATGAATAAGGAAAGACTGTGTTGCAGTGTGAATGATTAAGGCAGTCTTACAATTTCTAAATAATTGTTGATTTTGCAAATTGTTGGTTTCACCCCTTGAGTAGAGCTGTCACTTGCTAAATGATCCCATGAGTCAGCCATGATTTCACATAGGTAATTGCATCAAATTCTTCCAACATTTTCCTCCTTAAATTGGTAGTAATTAGGTGATTTATAATCTCAATAAGTACAGAATTTCTCTTAACATCAATGATATTGTTCATTTTCCCTCAGCTTCTGCTAAACTAACAGCAATTATATTAATTTTTTTCCCTCCCTTGTAATACTGTCTGACATTTTTATATATTCAATGTTTCCACTACTGACTGTCATTGAAATAATTTATTGATGTGTCATATTAAAGTAGCTTGATCCCAATCTTTCAGTGCAGAGGAGAGGCACAGCATCACAATGGTAGGAGCACATGTTCTGCTGCCAGCCTGTCTGGGTTCAAACGCTTGCTTTGACCTTTCCATTTCAAGTGACATCTCTATGCTTTAGCTTCCTCATCTGTAAAATGAGGGTGATCATGATCATTCACATGAAACCCCCTGATAATGTGCCCTACAGTAGTGTGAATGGGGCTATCCTGCAGTTGGCAGTGTCTCCAGTCCTCCCTAACCCTCATCCTGAGGCAGGCCATGGGCTAGGGTTCTTATCTGTCACTTGGGTAGGTGGAGACTGAAGGAGTCAGCAGTAGCCTCAGCTGCAAAGTGGAGAGGTGGAGGGTCTAGTACCTTCATCATCAATGGAGTTTTTGCACTGAACTGATGGCATGGACACTGATAACTAGGCAGGTTCTTGGATTTGCTGTCATTGTCTTGAAAGCCACAGCCAGCCACAGGACCCAGAATTGTCCATGTTGATTTTTAAGATTACACAGATAACCACCACCACCAGTTGGGCCCAGCCTAGTGTTCTGAGGTTCTTGGGGAGAACCAATAGCACTGCTCAGGCAACATGATTTGTTCTCAAAAAAAAAAAAAAGTCTCATTGGAACAGGATTCTGGAGACCTGTTATGCCAGAAATTAACATTCTAACTGCTTTAATGAGGAGGTAGAAATGGTCTCCAGTGTTGAGGGGGTAAGGTGGGTGGTGCTGTGGCAGCAGAGGAGGAGCCAGGGGTACTAAACTGCAATTTACCAACCAACATAGAAATATTTCAGTATTTCAATACCTCGTAGGACTTTACTGATACATTCCAACTAAACAGCATCTTTACTTATGAAAATTTTCATGAAGATTAAAAGAATTATTACTTGTAAAATATTTTTTAAACTGCCTGGCACACAGTTAGTACTCAATAAGTGTTAGCTATTATTATTAGCTTCTTTCTGAGAACAATATAAGATTGTGTCTTATTTTATTAAACCGTGGCTGTGGGAAAAACAAGACAAAAATTAGACTAATTTGCAGGACCATTATGCTGCTTTATGTCTTATTATAGTTAAACGACCATTATTCCTCCAGGGTCTTTGGCTTTAGTTTAATTGATTTGACATTATTAAGAGAAATAGAGATGGCATTTTGGTAGTGATAATGCTAATGCTTATTAGTGGTATTCTTGTCACTTTGAATTTCATGCCTCAATATAACATTTTTTTGTTTGACACTGATGTATGTTCTATGTCTGTCTGTACTTAGAACAGTGCCTGGGATATAGTAGGCATTTAGTAAATATTTGTTGAATGAATATATATGAAAGGGCCTTTTAAAGAGAAAATATGGACTATGGCTAGATCCTACCATAGATATGTTGGTATCAAATAAAGTGTGTTTTCTCAGAAAAGGGCAAGAGAAAAACAAAAATGAGGCAGTACTGTAAGTGTATTGGTCTAAGAGGGAGGAGTTGTTTATAGGTTGTTAGGGTTTGCCTGCGTTGTTAGTCCTGAGGACAACTTTCTCGTAATGTGTCCTAAGAGCTAGTGGTGAATGGTGATTCTTGACTCTCTGCCCCGGTAGTGCTCGTCTGTTTAGGAGGAAAAGGGCTTTCTGTGTATCCTATATTCTAGACAAGAATAGACCTTGAAAGCTAATCTAGTTCAAGGTGCCCAAGGATGGCTTAAACACAGTATCATTGCAGAAACATCACTGATTACCCTCATCTCTTGTCTCTGACATCTCTTTTCTTTAGCTTTTCCCTTCCTTTCCTTTATCTAGTGAAAAACCCCCACATCTATGTCCTGTATCAGGAGATCTATTTCTTTCTGAGAATTTGATTTCTTTAAGTTCTCTCTAGCTAGGATCTTTAGTGTAGTGCCTGCCTGCCACGGACAAAGCATTAAATTTGTTAAATTAAATTGGATGGTACCGTTTCAGCTTCTGTCCTTCACCTTTTTGCTTCTCTTTGGACATTTCTTATACCTACCTCAGTTACCTGCCGGCCCAAGGTCCTCTAGCATGTTCACAAACCTGCACCATGTTTGCTTAGTAAGAAAGGAGAGTAACAGCACTCTGGTATGGCCACTTGCCACTAGGAAGACATGGAGGGAGGGCAGGATAGGTGGAATCTACAAATATAAAACGTTCCTGGGATTAGAGAATTAACTTCATTTGTCCAAGTGGATTCATGTTTATTGTTAAACAAGTGACACCTACACATTTTTGTTTTTGTGCTTAGAGGGGTTTAGATTATTGCTTATATAAATCTATACTCTTAAAATATTAAAAATGAATATTGAGGTTTGCAAATTAAAATAACTTCATTTAATTTTGTTTTCCCACAGAATTTTGTGCGTCATCACTGGGTACACAGGCGCCGGCAGGAGGGGAAATGTAAGCAGTGTGGTAAGGTAAGAGCCCAGACGCCCTGCGGCCATCACGGGAGGCTCCCGAGGCCTTCGTAAGCCCCCAGGGTGGATGAGTCCTGTCCCCAAATCCAGTGTTCAGCATGGCATTCTTTTTCTGAAAGACCTTACTTCTCCAGGTCCCCTTTGCTTGAGAGGTGTTTTAGTTATTCTAGAACTCACTGCAAGAGGCAATGGTCTTACTAAAAGGAATTATCACATTTTAAGAGAGATGGATGTATTTTCACAGTGAATTTCATTGATTGTTGATTTTTGAAAACGTGACTTTTCCTGTTTTGTTAAAACTCCCTCGTGAGGACTACTGGCCCATCATACTTATTTGATTAGCAGCAGCAAATCAATGGATTGTTGAGCAACACTACTTTTGCTGATAGGTAATTGTGGTTGGGCAGAACTGTTTAGAAGGACAACATGGTCAGGAACTAGAAATGTGTTGCTCTCTTGGGATATTACCCAGTTCTTGGAAAGAGACGCCCTCTTCGTGGTTATTTATGTCAACCTCCTCTGTCACTGTGACTGGTTATAGACCCCTCAGGATGCAGTGTCACTTGGAAAAGTGAGGCAGGGCAAAGGGTGGGGGTGTTATGGCTGTATGTTGTTAAACTCCATAGATTCCACATGTTATTGACCCCAAGATATTTGGGTGATAGCTTTTTCCAATGTGCAAAGTTCTACTTTAGGGATGCCAGGATCCCCTGGCAAGTTTAAACTGGTGGTAAATCACACTATAAAGATTTTTTTTTTAAGTGACATAAATAGTAAGCTGATGGGCATCAGTGAAGGGAAGTTTTGATTTGGCGAACAGCAAGATAATTTGGGAGAATATATTCCTCATCAATTAATTATCAATTTGTTTATTTGTTATACTTTGGGTCAATCACTGGTGTGAAGTGACCAATACAGCATTTTTGATAATACAGGGATGCAAGGAAATATTAGCTGCCCTGAGGTGGGGTAGTGGAGGGTGAGAGAAACTTGGAAAAAATTTCATTAATTGTGCTATTTTGCCCGGTGCCCAGAAAGAATATATCATGCTGTAGCCATTGGTTACCAGGTTCTTCTCTGGAAGGCTACACGCCTTAGCCTCAAGGGCATAGTCTCCCATTATAACTGGTGGCATCTCCTCCTGTTCAACCCAGTGGCTCTCAGTTGGCTCTCTTCGTACTGTACAGAGAATGGACAAAATAGGTTGAAGGAGGGATGAGGTAAAAATAAGTAGACAAAGAGGAAGGAGGAAGTGGGAAGGTTCTTACCAGCCATTTTACATGGCTAGGGGCAAAGGAGGTCAGAACTCTACTGTCACACGACCTTTCTTCATTGGGTCTGTCCACCTCTTTCCTTTATGGTGTTGCTTTGGGGTGTGTGGATTTTCTCTTACTTTGTGGATTCTAGACTATCTATAACTTTCCCATGGGGGGGCGTGTGTGTGTCTAAGAGAGAAAAGACAAGACAGGTGGGTACAGCCAACTTTGGGGTCAGAGATGTGAAGAGTAGGAAGAATCTGGATGAATAGGTTCTTCACTTTGGAAAAATATCTTCGCGAGAACCTAATAGCTGGCATCACCTCAACAATTCAAACCATAGTGGAGTTGGAAGAATTTTATTAAAATCAATAAACATCATATATTTTGTGACAAGTGTTCCCTAGTGTCATATAGCACTCCCTTTTCTGGTCTCATGTTGGCATTGTCAGCCGAATGGGAAGAACTGGCCTCTCTGTGTCCAGAGTCACTTGACCATGTCTCCGTACTTGCCTAGAGCTCTCAGGCAGCCCCCGTGGAGTGCTCACAGCTTGCTGCACATCTTGGTTATCAGTGGGGAAGTCAGTGATCCCAGCTCTTCATATAATGTTCCCCAAATATTGTACTATTATATTCATCTCTGTGTTTACAATCCAGCTACTCATAAATCCTTTGAGACTCAAGCAATTATGAGATGGGAGGTCTTAGACCTGTTTGTCCTCGCCAGATAATAAATTATCCTCCTGTAGATCCCAGCTTCAGCCCTGGACTAGAGGAAAGCTAATGTCTCTATTTCTATTTACAGATTAAGTGATTGAAAATTCACTGCAAATTTTGGTGCTATACATAATTTTCATCAGTAGGGTTGTACAGTCTTAAATATTCATGGGCTTTACCGCATCCCCTGCACATGCACACACAATTATTCTAGAATTTACTTGTTGGGATGGTGACTATTTTTCACCCAGCAAAACTTTGTTTCCCAATTGGTAATTTGCAAACTGGGGATTTTTAGGGAGTGTTTATGGTGAAGGACTGTTTGTGGTTTCAATTTCTACTTTAAAAATCAACAATAAAATAAATATTTGGACTGATTTTATCATGAGCTGGCTGAGTGTGTGTGGCATTTAACAAATGTCAGATGAGACAACTCATGATTCAGTTGCTCAGTTCCTTTAACATTAGCTGAATTCCTTAGGCTGCCAAGTTTATGACCATTCTGTAGTTTTACATTTTTGTTGTTCACAGTCAAATATTATGTCAGAGTCAGTGTCTGACAGGCAGAAAAGAGATGAAACATTTACACTCAAATTATGTAATTTGATGAGAGTTTAATAAAGATAATATTTAAAATGTGTGAGCACAGTGTAGGGGAACCACGAGGGATAGTGACGAACACGGAACTCAAAGTGACAGGGAGCCACGGCCCAGCCAAGTCTGCAGAGGCAGAGGGGTGGAAAGGACCCCTTCACAAGAGCTGCAGCCTTTAGTGACAAGACCAAGACTCAATCAGCCTGAGGTGACCTACCAGCTGGGGAATAAATACTTCCATTCCACTTCACTTTAGTCTTTAGTGGCCAAGCCAGTAGAAACCAGAATACAAGGGATGCTTTGAAGTAATCTATAAAAGCCAACTCTTTATAATAGGACATAGGATAGAGGAAGATGGAAAGTAGAACTGGAGAGGCAGGTGGGATCGATCTAGCACATATAGTTTAATGCAAACCTGTGTTCAGTCAATGGTTAGAGGCAGAATGCATACTTATTCTGCAAACACGTCTCTGACTGATCTTCTCTGAATCTACCCATTACATTCTTTCAAACAAGATTTATTAAATACCAAGTTGTCCCTAGTACTTTTAAAAATCAATATGCAAAGAAAAAGTATAATAATGATTACAGCTAATTTGACCCTTCATTTTTTAAGGGAACCAAGCATCTAAACCTAGCAGTATGGTAATTGTGGAAATATGTTTGTAAATCACAGCTTGAAAGCTTATCTTTTATTTCTTCGTTTAGAAACATATGTAAAAGATAAAAACAAACCAGCCAACGTTTTGAAAATCAAAATTCAAAAATTTCAAACATCAAATTTTGAAAGCAGTTTTTAATGCAGTACAGAATGAGTCTCTCTTATCTGAAATTCTTGGGACCAGAAGTGTTTCAGATTTTGGATTTTTTTTTTTAGATTTTGAAATATTTGCATATATATTATAAGATCTCTTGGGGATGGTACCCAAGTCTACACATGAAATTCATTTATGTTTTATGTACATCTTACACACATAGCCTGAAGGTAGTTTTATACACTATTTCAAATAATTTTGTGCATGAAACAAAATTTTAACTGTGACCTATCACATGAAGTCAAGTGAGGAATTTTCCATTTGTGGCATCATGTTGGCACTCAAAAAGTTTTGAATTTTGGAGGATTTTGGATTTTCAAATTAGGAATTCTCAACCCATAATATATAGTTAAACTCTGGTCTACATTTTTGATATCTTTTGGTTCTCTAGCCAAACATGCCATGTCATAATGAATTATTTGTCCATAAATTACATATATTTTATATGTATTAGTTTAAGTAAATTAAACAACATGCAGCATTTATTAAATTGGAAAATGTCTTTATTTATAATGAATATTGTTAAAAAAGAATTGAAAATTAACTCACAGTGCAATATGTAAAATATATTCATCCAAAAAAGGTGTACGTGATAGCATATTTGTAATGCTAAAATGTCAAAATGATTAAAAATATACCATGAGGGTTCAGTTGGGATATATATGGATAGTGAAAGGGATTCCAGAGTCTAAAAATAATGGAAAATGCTAGCCTGGGGTTTTTTGTTATGTTCCCTTATCCATTTAAGGCACTATTCTCTATAGATCTGAACATGGGTGTTCCCTGGGGGCTCAGCTTTCAAGAGACCCTGCCAGGTTAGTGACCAGGAATGGAAATTCAAGGGTTGAGGGTTCATGCCCTGGTTGGGCAGGTTTGGTTATTTGCCTGTGCATTTGTCCAGTATAACAGAGGGACCTCCTGACGTTAACCTCAGGAGGATCTTTGAGGTGGAGAGTGGGTAACACAAGGGCAGGGAGTCCAAGGGGCTCCAGGGAGCCCCTGCCAACATGACTGCTGGGAGCCTGGCCTTCCCTTCTGTCCTTGGCTGAGTATGAAGAAAGGGGACAAGGACAACTACCATTCTGCTTTCTGCTCCTGTGAGTTTTGACTATTTTAGGTTTCTCGTATATGTGGTATCATGTGGTATTTGTCCTTCTGTGTCTGGCTCGTTTCGCTTACCATGGTGTCCTCCAGGTTCATCTAGGGCAGGGGAGATGGTGAGGTATTAGTGAAAGGATACAGAGTTTCAGTCACGAAAGCCGAGTAAGTGCTAGAGATCTATCGTACAGCCTTGTGCCTGTGGTTAACTACTGAATTGTATCATCAAACATTTCCTAAGAAGGTAGACCTGTTAAGTATTATCACCACAAAAATTGATAATAAAGAGAGCAGGAAGAACACTTTCAAAGCAATGGATACGTTTTTGGCATAAATTATGGTGATGGTTTTGTGGGTGTATATTTATCTCTGAACTCATCAAGTTGTATACTTTCAATATGTATGTCTTTTCGTATGTCAATTATATCTCCATGAAGTGGTTTTTTAAATTTTTAAATACAAAAGGAGACAGGGGCCAAGGGCTCCTAGCCATAGTACCCAGAGGGTTAAGTCACTCTTTTGCACTTGTAGAGCCATTTTGCCGCTGTCACTGCACCCCTGGTCTTTGGCGTGGTCAGTGTCCTAGTAGTCACAGCTAATGTGGGGCTCTAGTCACTCTGGGAGTCTCGGTTCTTCCTTCAGTGGTGCCCCCACCCTCGCACCCCCTTCTGGTTGCTGCTGCTGGGGCCGCTGGTACTGGTGGGCCCAGGTCACCCACGTGGTAAGCAGCAAACCCCAGGCCAAGGTGGCAGTGTAGATACTTCCAGTCACTGTGCTCAGGTCCCAGATGGTTTCAGGTGCCCGAGCAAATGACCCCTTCCCCTCCTGCTCAGGACTCTTCTGCTCCCAAGAGGCAGAAGGTCCTCAGAGACAAATGGTCTCCATGCTCCTCCCTCCCTCCATGGAGCTGATTCTGCCTCTACGTATCTACCCTCCTTTTTGCAGAATCTGACCATAGGCATGTATCTCGTGATAAATCTGTAGGTTTGATTCCAGTCTTTTTGTGGGTTTGATCGCAGCACGCATTTCGTATGTGTTTGCTCCCTCTTCGTTCTGAGTTTGATATAAGTTTAAAATAGACATTAGCAGGTGAAAACATTTTGTTAAAATGACTACTTCAAATATAGTAATTTAGGAATAGATGAACAATGAGAAAAGCAAATCCAACAATTTTCGAAATGTTTGTGTTCTTCCCCTTTGCAGGGTTACTGCCAGATATGTGAGATAGTATGTGTAAAGCAGTGAGATTATACGTGTAAAGCAGTGTGTGGTAAATGTGTGCCCCACGTTTAGATGCAGTTGATCGGAGCTAGTTCCTTCATGAAGAACAAATCAATTACGGACCGTGTACAAATAACAACAAAAACATTTTAGTATTTTTCAAGTGAGAAATAAGAGACAACTTTTCTGCCTTTTAAATTGATAAGGCATGTAAAACTGAGAAATTATAAAAAACATATAAAAATAAGTAAATATCTCTCTCTATGCAATATATAACATGTTAACATATATAATGTGATTCTTGCCGGATAAGAGACTGAAAGTTCATGAAGGATAAAAATAGAAAAAGGTGGAGTTGGGGAGATGAAGGAAGTAAGGATATTTAAGAGAAACATGAGGAGAGAGTCAGAAATGTGAAATGCAAATGTAGAACAGGGAGAGGGCGGAAGAGCGGGAAACATGGGAGGTGCGGGGAAAGGGGACAGAAGGGACCGAGGGGCCTCCAGTGAATGCAGAAGAGTATCTGGAGGTGGAAAGTAGAAGTTCTAAAGCTACCAGAATGGTGTTCACAAACTGGGCTGTGCACATTCCTGGGACACACAGGACCACAGAGGCAGGCAGGCTTGGAGAGGAGCAAGGGAAGCAGTTTCCAAATCCTCCCTCACCATTTGGCCCTTTCTTAAAACCTGAGTCCAGTCTGCCTGAGAACATACTTGTGGTTCTTTGTGCTTCCCTCCCTTTCCAAATTGCCTTTCTTCAGTCAGGTTATGAGGAAAAGCATATTTCACACTCTGCCCTGGGCGTAAAAACATAGGAGTGTCAGACATTTGGTATATTGATGTCAGAAAAAAGCCTCCATTAATTAAAAAAAATAGTGCAATGAAATATGATTCCAAGGAGGAAAAAGTAATGATATAAAATTCTCTCTTGTTAGAGAAAAAGCTTGTTTATGTATCTTAAAAATTGATCACTAACTACAGTGATCAACAAGGCCAGTACTTAGTTTATTTACAATCTAGACAGAGAAATGCACACTGAGTATTTAGCTGATAGGTGAAAATCAAGGTACCCCCGATTAATAAGTGGAGCTTTTACTCTCTATGGGACAGAATTAATCCAAAAGTACATGCACAAAATTGATTAAACGAATTAGATGAAACAAGCTGGATTAAAAAAGTACACTGAAGCTGATTAAACATGTTGGTCAGGAAAGACTCTTTAATTACTTTGGTGAGGGTCTAGTATACAGGTATAATAATTCTAAATTATTAGAATTTCAGCAGGCTAAAAGCAATTGTAAAATGCAACATTCCACTTTGATACCTACTAGGCAAGTGCTGATGTGGGGAGGAAATTTTTCCTTTTACGTGGAAAATGTTTCCTTTTTCATGGTTCTCCCTTATAAAAGGACAGGCATATGATCACATGATCAGATCCAAACCCTTATTTTAGCTCAGGATTCCCAAGAAACAGACTCTGAGACTGAGACTGATATGCTTGGAAGTTTGTTGAGAGATCTCAGGAGCAGAAGCTGTGGGGGAGTGAAGGCGCTAGGACCGCGCGGAGGAGGCGTTGAACTGCGGTGCAGCCACAACAGAGGCCTTAGCTGATCCCACAGGGGTCAGAGCTGCCCTGCCTTGACCCATCACTGGGTGAGGGCTGTCCTTGGCTGAGGTGACTCTTTTAGGCTTAGGGCAATTTCTGAAGATGGAAGGGTGAATTCTTTGAGAACCATCAGCTTCCAACATTCCTCTTAACTGGAAAAATTAGGTGAGTGGCTCAGGCCTGAAGCAGGGTTATCTGGGTGGAATGTCACAGCATCCAGTACAGTCCATCCCTGGTACTGCTCAGAGTCCCTTGTTTCATATAATGCATTTTTAGGACAGCTCCTCCAGGATTCTGCTTGGTCTCATTTCCTGGGGAAATATATAAGAGGAAGGATAGTGGGGTAAACCATAGCCCTCGCAGCTCTGCAGCAGGTCCAGTCTGCAATAAAAGTTGCCCTGTCCCTCCATGGTATTAGAGGTAGAGGGGAAGAGAAAAGCTGCCCTGTGGTGTTTATGACAAGCACCAAGAGGGGAACCACAACATAGACTCTAGGATTCTGAAACAAGGTTGTGTTACCTGCAGGAGAGAACAGTATACCTTTCAAAGACATCTCCTGGCATGTTACTGTGCTCTGGTAGATGAATACCTATCCAGGAATTACCAGGTATCATGAGCTGGGTTCTGTCAGATCACTAAATCATAAGGTGGGGTGGGCCCACCCCAATCCATTATTACATTAAGTGGGACCATCTGACATCTGGCACAAACAGTGCCAGGAATGCATGAGTTGGCAGCTCAGAACCCCCACATCAACCATTATTATAGTACCAGATCTCTCATTTAACACATACCTATGGAAACGTGAGTGTCCCTAAAGACCAACCGAAAGAGGAGTAAAATGCTGACACTGGTTCATGGGTGGATCAACGTGGTGTATAAGTCCAGGCCAGAAGTGGACTACTGCTGCACTAAAGCCTGCTCAGGAGGGGCCCTTGGAGACATAAGTGAGAAGAAGTCCTCCCCATGGGCATAACTTCAGGTGAAACAACCCCTTTGCGTGAAAAGATGGGTGGCCTGATGGAAGAATATATAATGACTCACAGGCAGTGATGAATGGCTTGGTGGTTGGCCAGGAGCCGAAAAGAATACAGGAGTTCTGGGAAAGAAGTATGTGAATGAACATATGAGAGTAAGTACAAAGAGTGAAGATCATTGTATTGCATGTTAATGCCCACCAGAGAGCATCCCTCCTATAAGAATTAAAACTTAGATATAATGCAAACACCATACTTTGTCATGAGCCATCCCATTGATGGCACAATGGGCTCCTAAGTGGAGCACCCATGGTGGAGTCATGGATGCTATGCTTGGGGTCCAACAGCATGGGCTTCTACTCACTAAAACTGAGCTAGATACTGCCACTGCCGAATGTTTAACTTGCCAGCAAAAGACATCAAAGCTGAGCATCCAATGTGGCACCATCCCTCAAAGGGAATGACCAGCTACTTGGTAGCAAATTAATTACACTGAACCCCTTCCATTCTAGAAGGGGTAGCAACTCACCTTGACTGGAATCAACACATATTCTGGGTATGGGCTTACCTCTCCCTTCTACAGGGCCTCAGTCAGCATCACTATGCAAGGGCTTACAGAATGTTTGACCCACCCACACAAGATCATTGTGTCAGACCAAAGAAACCAGTTTATGGCATGGAGGCACAGAGGTGGGCATGTGGCCATGAAATACACTGGTTCTACCACATCCCACACCATACAGAACCTGCAGGCCTGACAGAGAGATGTAATGGTCTTTTGGAGGCATAACAGGCTTCAGCTTTGAGAGGGTATCCTATGGGCACCATTCTCCAGACTCATCATGTATACTCACTAGATCCATGATCATTTTACGGTGCTATGTCTCCATGACCAAACACATGGATGCAGAAACCAAGTGGGGGAGTGAAGGCATTAGGACCAGTGTGGGAGTCACAGTGGCTCTGCCTATGACCATCTCCACTGGCCCACTTGGGGAATTTGTGCTTCTTATCCCCACAACTTTGGGCTCTGGGGGTCTGAATCCCAGATGGAGAACATCTTCACCAAGGGACATAACAGGAAGGTCTTAAAGTTTAAACTACCACTGCACCTGGTTACTTTGAGCTCTTTTTGTTAAGAGACTAACAGACACAGGAAGGAATCACCATCCTGGCAGGACTAATTGATCCTGATCATTAGGTGTAGGCGTAGCTGTTATTGACAATGGAGACTGCAAGAATATATCTGGTAACCAGGTGATCCACTGTGGCATCCTTTGTTATTCTTTGAACAATATTGATAATAAATAGACAAGTGCAGCAGCCCAGACCAGAGGATCAGACTGCTGAGAGGTAAGGGTCTTGGTCCCCTACAAGGTGGGTCATCTAGACCAGAAGTGCTAAAGTTGAGAGTGTGGTGAATCCAGAATGGGTGGTTAAAGAGGGAGATGATGAATATCAGTTGCAAATTTAAGACCAGCTGCTCTGAGCCCTACTCTAAGCTGGCGGCATTTAATGTTATCCAATAAATGGATCAGGGTAGTACTCCTAAGTGTGGAATGTGCTGCCTCCAGAACCCAGAAAGGCCTATAAAGTGCTGTGCTTCATTCTTAGTGGTAGAAATTGTGAAATAGAATAATTTATTCTTAAAATTGTGGAGGATGTTCTAGCATGCCTTGGACTGACCACTGACTCCTAGAAGCTCTGTTGACATGTGGGACCTCTGATACTTCATAGGACTTGTCTCCCCACCTTGTGTCTCACCAAGACCTCTGATGTATCTGCCACTGCATGTTCATCCACTTTAACATGTCATTGATGTGTGTGCCAAATAATGTTTTGCAGAATGTTCATATGGTTCAGGTCCCTTTGCATTACATTTGGACAACATTCAGAAGAATTAAAATGCCTGGAATAAGCCTGTAAAAATATTAAATATACTGTTAATGCAAGCAAACGCAAGCAGTTTTGAATCCTTTCAGAGAGGGATGGAAAAGAACTCATTTGGCAAATCAATGGCCACCCACATGTCATATATTCAAGGCTGAAAGATCTCAAATTTGGCACAACAGCTGCAATTAGAGTACACTGGGTTGAATTCGTGGTAGTGTAGCATCGTTCTCCAGTCTCTGCCTGGTTTTGTATAATAGTGTCTTAATTGGCAAGTTAATGGAGATATGTTGGGGTGTACCACCTCTGCCTCCTGCCTCCTTTAGTCTTTTTTAAAAATATAAAGTGGTATTTTTATTTGGATTTTTAATAAGTTTGCTAGTTTGCTATTTATTTTTGGAGGAGGATCATCTTTTTTTTATTTCAATAGATTTAGGGGGTACAAGTGTTTTTTGTTGCATGGATGAATTGTATAATGCTTAAGTCAGGGCTTTCAACATACCTGTCACTAGAATAGTGTATATTGCACCTGGTAGGTAATTTCTTATCCCTCATCCCTCTTATCACTCTCTCTTCTTCTTAGTTTCCAATGTCCATTATACCACTTTATGACCATACATACCCATCGTTTAGCCCCACTTAAATGTGAGAACATGTGGTATTTGTTTTTACATCGCTGAGATACTTCACTTAGGTAACAGTCTCTGGTTCCATCCAGGTTGCTGCAAAAGATATTATTTCATTTTTTTTTCATGGCTGAGTAATATTCCATGCATGCCACATTTTCTTTATCCTCTCATCAGTTGATGGACACGTTGGTTGATTCCATATCTTTGCAATTGTGAATTGTGCTGCAATAAACATTCGAGTGCATGTGTCTTTTTGATATAATGACTTCTTTTCCTTTGGGTAGACCCCCAGTAGTGGGATTGCTGGATTGAATGGTGGGTCTACTTTTAGTTCTTTGAGGAATCTCCATACTGTTTCCCATAGAGGTTGTACTAGTTTATATTACCACCACGGTGTATAAACATTCCCTTTTACCACACCTGCACCAACATCTATTGCCTTTTGACTTACTAATAATGGCCGCTCTGACACAGGTAAGGTGGTATCTCATTGTGGTTTTAATTTGCATTTCCCTGATGATTAGTGATGTTGAGCACTTTTTCATAAGTTTATTGGTCATTTCTCTATCTTCTTTTGAAAAACATCTGTCATGTCTTTTGCCCACTTTTTAATGGGGTTATTTGTTTTTTTCTTGCTAATTTATTTGAGTTCTTTGTAGGTACCTCCTTCAGTCTTTGAGGGTAGCACTTAAATAGACAAATTTTAGAAACAAACACAATACCATTTTCACAACTTTCAAAATTGATAATTTAATATCATCTAATTCCTATTACTTCTGAGAATGTGACCTTGATTTTGATTTAGATATGGCTAGAAGGGGTGGTTTGAGAGTTTCACTTGGGCTTCCTCACTGTGCTAGCTCTTACACAAGAGGCCAAGAAACCAGTGTTGGGGTTCTGCTAATAATCAAGTATGTTCATCCCAATTATCCAATTGCAGAACAGGGAAATTAACCCTGATGAGTTTTTGGAGCCAGTAGGCTCTCTACAAACCAGCCCTGGTTCAGGACTCCATTTTTTAGCGGGTCCCCATACATCCTTACCCTAATAGGGGACCGTGATGCTGCTTCATACCCAGGGTATATGTGTCAACTTGGACGCCTGTCCAGTAGTCTTTAACATATTTGGACATTTCTCTATCATCAGTGTACAGCTACCCAAGTAAATGAATGTGGGTCCTTTTAGACAGAGACTGGGGAAATGTTGCCATAGACCCTTGCTGTGATGTTGCAAGATTCTTCTCCCGGGAACTTGCCTTCTCCTTCAATCAGCGGGTTCTATCTTTGACAACTGGCTTAGGTTGAGAAACAGGGCAAAAGATATGACGTCTTATTGGAGCATCTGCCTTCATCTCTCTTGGTCATCCATTCTTGATTTCTTTTGGTTGTGCCAATTGAGCAGTACCCCTTTTATCTGATAATCCATCTTCTAGGGATGTCATGCTGTATTAATCATTTCCATAGCACTCTCGGTCAAGCTCCGTTGGTTGCAGCTTCAATCTTACGATAAGTGCTCTCACCTAGCTTTGATGGTTAAGTACTGTCCGTGTTATTTTAGAATCCTGTAATTCCAGTTATTATCAGAGGGCTCATTCTGTAAGGTGTTTCCTGCCATCAGGGCTAACCTGCAGAGGAGAGCTGCCTCTGAACATCTCAACAATGATGGTGTCCTTCTTCACCAGCACGTTTCTTATTGCTTTGGTAAATGGAGTGTCCTTTGGGCCTCTTGCAGACATAGTCAACTGACAGGCTTTTCAGCTGTACCTAATACCGCAACCCTACCATGCTTATTTCTGTGAGATTTTGTTTGCTTCTTCCTCTGTCACAGCAATGCAGACATTTCCACTTCACTTAATGTGGATCATTTCTTTGTTCATGTTTTCAAAGGCCATCCTACTGTTAGCATTAGCATCCTGGTGTTAGCATCATCTACTAGGATTCTGGATAATGTGTTACATCCTCTATTTGAGATGAGTGCTTTCACAATGAGAAGCCCTCCTTTATCCAGCCTTAAATTCTGTCCCTCTTTATCCTGGACCCACTCTCCACCACACACTCCCTGTCCTGCTGGTACCTATTGGGTAGGTCCTGCTGCTAGACCTTTTGAGATGTAGTTTTTCCTTTCTCAGCAGCCTCTTTACCTTCCCTGACCAGGCACATGGCTGTGAAAAGATTGTTAGGTCATCTGAGATACTACTGGGAAGAGTAGAGGTAGTAAAACCCCAAAGTGAAGTCAAAACTAGGTCTAGATAGCAGACTCCTTTCTCTCTCTAAGGCATATATTACATGGTGATATCACATTGACATAAATTCATGAAGCCAGTAAAGACACAATCTGAGTAATTTTGGCAAATTTTGAAGTCTCTTTTTTCAGTTGTCTGGGAGCTAGTATACCAAAATTGTCTAAGTTTACACAAAAAGAAAGTGTAGACACTTCTACCAGCAGAAGAGCATTTTCCTCAATCAATTGGTTAAGGGTAAAGATTACAGCCATTTATTTTCTGTAATGTCATGCCATCAGCAAGATTATACATTATATGGCTTCACTGAAGAGCTCTCATGATTTGTAGTTGATAACTATGTTAACATGAATCCTATCTTAAAAAAAAAATTATGCTATTTTAACTAGTCTTGGTTTTTCCAATAAACAACCTGCTTGGTGAATATTATTAGCATTAAACTGATGATTTTTATTGGTAAGATTATTTATTATGACTCAATTAGAGATAGAAATTAATTTTCATTATGAAAAATTGTAATTGTAGCTAGTTGCATCAGTCAGTATTTTAAGAAAATTCTTACACTTAAGGAACCTCCCTGGTATTCTGGAACAAAGATATAAACCCAACAGTTAAAGGTTCGTATATAGTTTTGGCATTATTGAATATAACACTATCTGTATAAAGCATTTTTGTGTTAGAATCAGGATGGTCATAAAAATATGGAATATAAATATCATAGCTAAACATAGTTAACATGTAAATTAAAATGTAAATCAGTAGCCATTGTTATAGGTGTCTATCTTAATTCCAAATTCTTGGGTTTAGCTGTCTACTTCCATGAAGTCATCTGCTGAAATGCAAAACTCCTGGAAATCATGTCTTAGTCTTTTCGAACAGTCTGACACATTTGTGGTAACAGTGTTAACTTGTACTGAGACTCTTGTGCCCTAAATGTTTGATTTCTTTTCACTAGAAGACTGAATGCATGATCTGTAGCTTGTAGCAAGAGCCTTCAGATAAATGAACGGAAAAAGCAGCAACTATCTGAGGATGATAAAGCTGATTGGCTATGATTAATATATTGCAATTACCAACATTAGAATGGAGAAAGTTGAAATGCTGTATTGGGGAATCATAAAATGTCAACTTTGGGGTATATGTCAAGGATTCCCCTAGTGCAAGGGCATATTATGGACAATAAGGGCATTGATGAATTTTCAGAGCCTTTAATTAATGTCATAAAGTGTATTGTAATTAAACTAAGAGACAAGAATTTAGATTTTCCAAAGATAATTCTAATAAAGTAACTCTGTAGAGTCACATAATTTACAGCATTGTCAGAAGTTATAAAGACATTGCTTACTATGATTCAACTTATCAAGACATTGTTTATTATAATCTAATTTAGATGAATGCATGTTTGCATTTTGAAAATCTTAAATGTTTATAATAATTTTAGCTTAAAATAAGTACAGGAAATTTAGGAAGTTTGGATTAATTACATTTTCTATTAGTAAATAAACCCTAGTTTTTTGAAAACTAGAATAGTTTGCTAGCATTTTTACACTGTGATGAAACTAAGGAAAAGGTATATTATCAACCTAGCCTAATTTCCAAGGATCCACATTGGCAGGCAAGGGTACACATATCAGTGGAAAACTGGTCTGAATAATTTGTTGAGGGAAAAAAAGCCTGATTTTTATGTATTGGGGGTTGGTTCATGGTGTTTTTTTGCTAATTAAAGATTGAAGGTTACACTTGGGATAAGACAGAAATAGTCTATAAGTCAGTAGATAGTTGGTTAAAATAAATGCCATTTTTTTATTGGTCAGAAAAGAGTTTTCAGTTAGATTGGTGTGGGTCTGTACCTGGGTCTCTTGAAGGGCTTAGTTACTTACCAGCTTCAGGTGGTGGGATGCTCAAATGTTATGGTTGTTTCAGCTGGTTGGAAGTGGTTGTGTTGAAATACCACAACCAATTTGAGGTCTTCTAGGAAAGTCAAAGTGGAAGAATCTCCACTTGCATTAGTGGGTACCAAATCACTGTGTTATTTCTATCCCATGGAATACATTTGTAAGAGTGGTCTAAGAGTTTTATTTTAAAAGTTCAATCTTATTTTTCTAGAAATTATGAACTTTGTATTTAATTAAACTTATAATAAACATTTTAGAGATGAAATAAAAAATGTGTAAAAGCATATTTTTTTCAAAAGTGATAGGGAGTATTTGTGCAAAAGTTCTCTGTTTTAAGATAAATGAATATTAATGGAGGTAAATTGATTTAATCTTATTTTATAATTCCCATGGGTTTGCCCTTAGTTATACTTTATGAGCCTTGGACATGCTAGTGGATATGGAGAGGTTTATTTTGTTGTTTAAACTTTTGGAGGCAGGAGGAGTATCAACTCTTGCATTGGCTCAAATCAAATCAAACAGGCCTATGGTCAGGAGATTCTCTCACCCCAAACCTTAGTTAAATACTGAAACATTAAAATAAATTCAACTCATTATAAGTAAAACCCTTTTTTCTTAATTTCAGCCAAGGCTGTAAAACTGAGTGCCATTTGGTACTTGCTCTAGATTGCAGAAGAAATCAGAAGGCAACAAAGCTTTAGTGGCACAGAATCAATATTGTTTAAACTTTATTCCAAAGGCTCAATTTGATTGAAAAAGCTCAAAGAACCCCAAAAATGACCATATCCATCAATGTTCTTGGTATTTTTAATTCTGAAGTCAGTTGGATTGAAAGCACCTGGCCTCACATCCATTTTCCTCTTTGATAGTGCTGAACAAAATAGCCCTTCATAATCATAGAGTCAGTTAAAATTCAGTCAGGGCATCTGTTAGTACCATAATAGCAGATTTGGGCCAGTATTTAAAAGTGGGTAATTTGGAATCTGGTTCATTTTGCTATGGTGAGAGCCTGCCCCAAGTGTTCTCATAGCAGGTGGTCTACAGGAACTTGGTCCATGAAGGCTCTGATGAGGTTCTATTTGTGTCTCTGTGTTATAAGATAACCCTGAAGCCATGATTGCTGTGACTCTGCCAGACTAGAATCCAAAACAAAGCACAGAGTTGATTAACACCAGGCTCATTTCCAAGGGACCCGCCACAGTTCTCATAAACATAATGCCCAGTGCCCTAGTTGTGACTGGCCTTGTTGTTTGTTTCTGGTACCAGCCTGGCTGCCAGTACCAAAGTGGATTGCATCTGTTTTCTCCCTGAAACTAGAAGGCCAATTTTCAGTAGAGAGGAAGGGCTGAATACACTCACCCCATACCATTGAATAGAGTATCACTTAGTCACTTATTAGACACCAGAAGCCTTTCTCAGCAAGGTGGCAGGAGAGGTTCCTTTTGACAGATCTTGGCAATAAAAGGCCTCATTTGATGCTTATAACCACCTAGTGGTGTAGGACAGGTTTGTATTATTGTCCCCATTTTTAGGTGTAGGGGGAAGTTAGAACGGTTAAGTGATTTACCAAGATTACCCAGACAACGAAAAAATCCAAGAACTATTCTCAGCCTTGCCATCTCTCCTCAGCTTTGATTTGATGTACAATTTACAGCCATCTGATGTATAAGCTGATGGAATGGTGGCTGGGTAATAGCATTTAGGACTCATAACAGTATATGTAAAACCACAACATTCAGCAGACCTTTGGTTGTGGCTACTTCTGCTGTCTTGCCACAAATTCTACCATATTGATTTTTAGCCACACAGCATTTCAATATTGCAGACTTAAAAATGAACATCAGAACCCTAGCACATTTGCAGTGTCTATAGAAGTTAGTTTTTTGCCTAAGGGAGGGTGCCGTGAGGAGACACACTTTCAGGTGGCATGGGTATGGCTTTTAAAGTCTGGATAGCATGAAGTTTGTAATTGGACTGTGGTGTGGTAGCAGCAACTTCCTTTTTCAATTATTTAGAAAATATCATGCCATGTCTTTGATGTTCAAGGAACTATGCTAAGCTGCTAAGAAGCATACAAGGATTGACTACCTTCAAAGAGCTTACACTTCCATTGGAGAGACAATTCTTGTACACATAAAACAACCAACCACGTAGGGCAGCCAGTCATAACGGCAAGGGCAGGTATAGGTGGCAAGGCCTATCGTGGCAAGGAGAGAGTGCCTTGAATTGAGGTAATTTTGAAAGATTCTTTTACGTTTTGTAGTGGAAGTAAAATTCAGATACTGTACGTGAAATGGTGGTAGGCTTTCTAGTTGGTGGGTTAAGAATGAGGAAACAGCATGGGCAAAAAAAATGGGCATGTAAAAGAATAAAGCATGTTGTGGGATATAAGTAGATCTGTCTCACTGCAGACATGCATTTGTAATGGAAAAGACTGGGAGAGACAGAGGTAGGAAAGTTGGTGGGAAGATTACGGATGGCCCTGAATGCCTGTATGAAGAGTTTATTCTGATAGTCTGTAAGGAAAGAAGTGTCCATTAAGTATTTTGAACTGGAGGCAGAAACATAAAAAGCATCATTTTACCTGGTGGCAGTGCCCAGGGTAGAATGAAGGATAAAAGGAGAAACAGGCTATCCATAGAGAGACAAGATAGAAAAGGGAGCAGAAATCCAGATGTAAAGTCACTGTCAGTGGAACATGACATCGGACTGGGTGGGGTCCAGGTGGGAGAATTCAGTGCACTCAGGTCCTCCCCCTCGAGCTTCTGCACACCTGCCCATAGCTGCTTGTCTCTTTCTTCACACAGTAGCCACAGTGTTGCTATAGTTCTAAAGAGAAGTCTTACCCATCTCTTTTTTTTGCTTCCTCAAAAATGTCTTGAGGGATGATGAGGAAATTTTCAAGTGCTTGCAATGTGAAGTCATTTCTGCACTTTTGGTGCCATCTTATCTCATACTGAGTCATTTGGCATCATCTTTGAAGAGACCTGCACATCTAATTCCTTGGTCCATTAGACTTTGCATCCTCTCTGTAAGCTATTCCCAGTAGGCAGTTGCAACTGTCGGGTGCTGGGGACCGTGACCCAGTAGGTACTTCAGTCTGTGTGTGTCTCAGAAGTGACCCTTTTCTGGGGAAAAGATACTGTCTTTGGCAGAAGGAGGAACAGCAAGATTCACTATCTGGGAGGAGGGAAGTGTGTCAGTGTCCCCAAGACCACCCCAGGTTCAGTGATTCACTAGAAGGACTCACAGGACTCAGCATATAGTGCTCACATCTATGGTTTTTTACAACACAAGGATATAAAGTAAAATCAGCAAAGGGAAACGTGCTGGGGCAAAGTCTGGAGGAAACCAGGCAAAAACTTCTAAGACTCTTCTCCCCATGGAATCCACACAGGATGCACTTAATTCCTCCAGCAATGTTTTATGAAACGCATGTGCAGTGTTGTCTCCCAGTCTCATCAGAGACTCAGTGCCCAGGGTTTTTGTTGAGGACTGTTCGCATAAGCACCCTCCGCATAGGACATACCAAAATTCCAGACTCCCAGAAGGAAAGCAGGTGTTCAGCATAAACCACGTTGTGTGTGCAGTTTAGGCCCCGTGAGCCACTCTTAACTGTTCTGGGAATTGGATAAACCCTCCTGAAATCCAAGTTTGCAGATGCCAACCAAGGGCCAATCTTGCAAGCAGCCTTCCTAAGGATAAGGGTCTCAGGCTTGCTGTGTTAACTCTTTTCTGCACAGGGAGTGAAAACATTAGGTTGTTGAGAAAGGGGTATTGATGGAGACATTTTTCCAAATCCAAACCCAAGAGAGTTAAGAAGAGGTCACATCTCTGGGAGTGATATCTGAAGTTGGGGCAAAAGAGGATTGGAGGAGGAAGCACACAGCACACAGTGCTGAAACCAGTCCTGGTCTCATGTCCACATGGTGGAGACTGGAGATGTAGAAGGTATTAGGAAACCAGGAGAGAGGTTCAAAGGAGGAAATGTTCAATGGTATATAAAGGGCTGCAGATAGGCAGGGATTATGGGCACTGCAAAATGCTACTGGGGCACCATTTAAGAATGCGTTAATTGAATTGATTTTTTAACTTCAAATTATCTATACATATTAAGTAAGACTTATTCGGCCAGTGCTTGGGATAGTTTTCCTCTCCATCACATCTTTCTGTTTTCTTTTGATCACCTCACAGAAGCCCTGTTTTGACCTTTTTTTGTCACTGCTTTGAATTTGTTTGTTTAAGTTTAGATTTCACAGGCAGAGGGAAATGGAGGAGCTTTGGGGAGGCTAAAAAATTTCTTTGAGCGATACTGCCTACTTCTCCCTGGTAATTATTTGGGGACAGCAGCAGCCAAAAAGCACCTCTTCTGTTCTTGATGGGAAAGTAGTTCTGTTTGTTCATTTAAGAGGATTGTGTTTGCTGTTTCATTGATCTCGTTGCTGCTTGCTGGTGAAGAATAAAAATTAAAAGCTGCTTGTTTTGAGTGCAGACATCCCAAGGGGATGATAAAAGTGTTTGAATTTACTGCTACACTCTTGAGTTTCTCCCAGACCCTGACTTCTAGGTACTGTCTCTCTGATATTTAATTTCTCCTCTTCTGGGTTCTCAGATGCTAAAGTTGTATAGAGCCTCTGAGATGGATAATCATGGTTATACAGGACTGTGCAGACCAATAGTGGCTTTTCCTTTGCGTATAATAAAAACATATCAACTACATTTTTTTTTAAAAGTTCTTTCTGTGTGGCTGACTTTGACCAGTTAGTGGTCTAGGAAATACCAGTGCCTCCTCTCTCTCACATTCTGGATGCTTCAGGAATAGAAAATAGAAAATGGAGAGTATAGTGCTCAATGTGGCGTTTGCATTTCTAGGTACTTCCAGTGGTGGGTGACAATTCTGGCCTTATTCACCTCATTGAACTTCAGGAGGGTACACGTGTGCTGTGACTGAGGTGGTTTTAAATTCTCTGTCTCTTTTCCTAATGTCCCAGGGCTTCCAGCAAAAGTTCTCCTTCCACAGTAAAGAGATTGTGGCTATCAGCTGTTCCTGGTGCAAGCAGGCGGTAAGTTTGGGGTGAAATAAAGCAACGTGGGCTCACATTTTATCGAAATACACTTATGACATTACTTGAGTTCCTGTTCATTAGGAACAACGCAACATGAGACACGAGAGATCCCTCTAACACAGGTGTATAGGCATCGTGGTCCTTCTGGTTTTGGTGTGGGTGACTTTTTTTTTAAAATGGGGCTAAATGTTAGGATGAGGAGAGTGGTCCCTCTCCTTTTTCGGGTTTGGATGTTGTTACAGTTGTCTGTACGCTCATTGAAATGTAGCTCTTTCTCACATTTGAGAAATACATATTCATTAGGATCTGATGGTAATTTCCCTATTTACTTTTCTTCTCTTTTGTCTACCTTTTCTTCACCCTTTTTTTTTTTTTTAGCACCTAATTCCTCTGTCCCTACCAGATGCTACATGTCCTTATTTGTTTGCCTATGTACCTGTTCTTTCTTCTACCAGGCAATGTATAGTCTAACTCGGGGGTTGGCAAACTACAGCCCATAGGCCAAGTCTGGCTGCCACTTAATTTTGTAAATAAAGTTTCATTGGAACACAGCTATGCCCAGTTATTTATGTATTGTCTGTTGCTGTTTTTGCATTTATATATTGTCTACAGCTACTTTCATGCTACAGTGGCAGAGTTGAGTAATTGCAACAGAGAAGGATGGGCCCACAAGCCTGAAATATTTGCTCTCTGGGCCTTTATAGAAAAAGTTTGCTGACCCCTGCTCTAATCTGTCTATCTACCTACTCTTTTCAGTGACTGTATGAGTTGGGATATATAGTCCCTTCATTGCACAGGGGACCTGCAAGAAAGAGTGGTGGTGTTTCAGCTAGCTGAAGGGTTTGCAGGAAACTTCATCCTCTACACACATCAGATTGAACTAGCCACGCAGGCCATGGGACTGGAACAGATGCATTTAGTTGAAACGTGAAATTGACATTTTTCATGGGTCAAAACCATTTGAATTTTGGCAGTCCCATAGAGTTCAACCTAATAATCTCTCTAGCATCTCTAGCATACTTTTCCCTAGGACCCCATGTGTCAGGAGAAACTGCTGTCCCTAGGGAGGGACTCAGTGATCTGGAAATCCCAGTGTTGCTGCATCACCATCCTGCACAGTTTTTATTCTTGGTGTTTCCATCTCCTTTCAGTTAGTGGTGACATGAATAATCATTGCACATCTGTCCAAGAACATGCTCAAAAGTATAAGTCCATTCTAGTTCTTGAGTGAAACTCTGTACCATCAAGACAGTTATCTCCATCTGGGGAGGAAGAAGCAGATCCAGTGTCCAGGTATCCCTAATGCTGTCTGTACTGCAGGTTCGCCTGTTCTGGTGAGACCACACTGGTGGGACAGTCTCACAGGCAGCGATGTGCTCACGTGGGCAGCATCTGCTCCTGCCCCGTGTAGCTACCAGGCTGTGCTGAGATGGTTTATCCAAGGTCAATTAATTTGGAAATAAATCCCACTTTATGACAAATGTGTGTGCTCTTTTCATTAATCTGTAGTCCAATCGAATCACTACAAAGGCTGAACTTTTGCTTGACTATTGTGGTAGAGCTTTGGTCAATTCCACATATCTTTGAGTTTTTCAGTTTCCCACAGTGTAGAAGGTGATTTTGCAGGGACTGTAAATACAAAACATTTGAACACGAATTAAAGTGGGGATGTATTTTAACAGTACAGGTCAATCCCTTCTAGGATATTTGATGTCAAACAAGCAAATAAATAAGTGACCCTCTATGGTGCAGGAAAAAGAACACTGGATTCAGGAACTAGATTTCCTGGGTTCAGATCCTGACCCCACCATTTAAAAGCTGTGCAATCTTGGACATATCTCTGAGTCTCTAGCTCAGAG
Source organism: Daubentonia madagascariensis (assembly GCA_023783475.1). NCBI lineage: Eukaryota > Metazoa > Chordata > Mammalia > Primates > Daubentoniidae > Daubentonia > Daubentonia madagascariensis. Next base: position 17,309,845 of record JAKFHU010001569.1, read on the forward strand.
ATTACTCAAGTATAAATTGAGAGTTGACATAGGCAGCCTCTGCGATCCCTACAGTTTTAGAAATGCAATGGTCATGTATTTGAGGCTTTATTTGAATTGCCAAAAAAGAAAATCAGTTTTTAAAGAAGGTATTCAAATAACATCCCTCTGGTGTATTTATTTGTTTACAGATTGCAAATAATTGGTGGCAGGGAAAATTATTAATTATTTTATCAATTAGTATTTTACACTTAATTGACTGTTTGAAAATTAGCCCCTGGATCACAGCAGATCTTGAACATATGCAGAAATGAAAACAAAATCTCTCTGTTGTTATGTAATATAATTAGGGTGGCCATATTTGCCAGTTTTTCTAAGACAGTCCTAATTTATGTCTGTTGTTCCAACATAAGTATTATCAGTGATCCTTTTCATTTTTAAAATTGTTCCAGTAAACATGGTAAATTATATGGTCACATTAAGTATAATCCAAGTAGAAACTGAGGTTACATTTTTAAATATCACTATTATTAAAATTTAAGGCCCATAATTATTACATAATGTTGATTTTGTTTATTAGAAAATAAATGATACTGTACATCACTATCCCTTTATAGTCACAGAAAAGATTATTGAAAATATGATTGGCCTAAGATCACCAGTCTGAGTGTTGCAGTTGGAGTATAGAGTTAAGTCCCTATACTGCGGTATTGTTCTGATGATTAGTCTACATTTACTTCCTTCCTTTCAAAAACAAAAATCACTTTAGACTTGCCAAGAGTAATAGGGCCATTGTATTTTTTTAGTGGCCCCAGACAAACCCAACAGAAGCAACAATCTCTTTGTACTTTGTTACCTCTGGGATTAACAGCTCTCTAGAATCGTGCTTCTTTCCTGGCTTCTCTAAACTGGAAAGACGACCTGGGAGGATTTATATCTGATAGCAAGAGGAGAGGCAGATGGTAGGCATTGCCTTTCTGCTTTGTCTTCGTTTCCTTCTTGACATTATCCCAGATCAACCAAGTTAAGGGACCAGCGCAAGTTAAGGGAAACAAAATTGCACGCCAAGTTAGGATTAACAGAACCCTTCAAGACTCTAACACCTTTATGTAAATATCCCATTAAAGGATTAGAAAGTTTTATCAGTTTTCATCCTGCTAGACTGATTTTTTTGTTATCAATTGTTATTAGTTCATAAACTGGAATAATTTTGGAATCTGGTTTCTAAGATCTTGGAGCTGGTTGGGGAGTGATAAGAAAAGCATGTGTCCTTGGTGTGTGCTGTTACTTGCATGTGTGCATGCATGTGTGTATTTGTACATGCATGAGTGTGTGCGTGTGTACTTGTTCCTTCTTACTGCAGCATTACTCTTTGCCCAGAATTGTTTACTGGCCTGTTTGTCTCTTCAGTTTCACAATAAGGTGACCTGCTTCATGCTGCATCACATTGAAGAACCCTGCTCCCTGGGGGCTCATGCTGCTGTGATTGTCCCGCCCACCTGGATCATTAAGGTGAAGAAACCTCAGGTAACTGCCAGGACCTCGGTGCTGCTGGGCCCGTGCAGGGAAAAATTAACTGCTACTTCTCGCTCTTCTCCGCCTGACTAGCCTTTGGGTTCCTATGACCTCTGTTCACTCATCCCCAAGGCCCTATGTGGCCTATCACTTGACTGTGTTGGGCTCTCTCATGGAACCAGCCTCCCTATCCTAAGGAAATCAAAGTTCTAGAGCAGGAATGTGGCCTCCTCATTCATGTGCTAAGATAATTCTGTTTGGAAGGAGTTTTCCCATGTTTTATTGAGTACTAGCAGTGGATACAGCTGATCCTTATGCAAGTCTCTTCTCTTCCAGCCTGGGCATTCCCAGGGAGTCAGCGTGAGGGCAAACTCTCCAGGCTTCATGGTTTAGTTATGATTACTGCCACTTCCAACCTGAAGTGGGCAGGACCTTCCTACATACACAAGGCCTGCTTAGAGAACAGCACTCTTTTCTAAAGGCAAAGTAGGGTTTATTTCTTAATTCCTAATCTCATTCTGCATTCTCCTCCATGTCCTTCCTGTCCTAGTGAGTCTCTGCTTCAGTATTCAGGGAAACCTTGGTGGTTTCTCAACAAAGTCATAATCTTTGATAGAAAATGCTTCTGCCTTTGTACTATACATCCTTGACAGTTAGCTCCAGGTTAACTTTGGCAGATTTTTTATGCTATGGGGAGAGAGATTGTATCTCCTCTAGGGTGCAGGTACTTATCGAATGTAATACCTTTAAAAATTAAGGTGGTCCTGCTTCCTGTGGTCTCCAGAGTCATCGTGCAATTTACCCTCATTGACTCAATTTTATTTAAAAGATGGTGTATCAGGGATATTGTTTTGCTTTTTGTGTTTTATATAAAGTTTAGCCTCTGTTGATGAGTAATGTTTAGCAATAATCTTTCCAAGTTATAATCTATGGAAGCCCTTGGGATATTTCTTCCAGGGCAAGTACAGCATCCACATGTTAAGAAGTGGGGAGTCTAGTCCTTCCTTCATTTTATATTTTCAAACCCAATAGCAAGATATGTTAAATGAGTTGCCTGAGGTGCCAAAGCAAACTAAACATAATACTGCTGTCTTAAATTCAAGTGTACTGAATTGCAATTTTATTTTTAAATATTTTTAGCATTTTTACTTTTTTATTTTTTACTAAAATTTAGTAATCTCTCTAAGGCTTTATACGAAATATTCATTCAGTTAACTCAGCACCTTTTCATTGAAACATAGATTGTATCAGGAAGGCCACTAAGCATTGTGGTAAAATACATGATCTTTGCTCTGAAGAACCTTGTAGCTATCATAAAGAGAGATCTTAAGGGGAGCTCCGTGAAGGAGGTAGGTTTTGTTCTGTTTTTTAAAGATGGGTGGGATTTAGATCAGTAGAGAAGAGAGAGTAGCAGGCAGGAGACTGGCACACAGAGCAAGGGTATTGTGTCCAAAATTGTATTCATGGGGCCCTGCGACTAACTTGACTGAAGGGCGGGGTTTATGTAAAGGGTATATAGGAGAGGAACATATGGTTGCTTAGGCCTGGCAGCAGAGGAGTTTTTGATATATGTGAACTTTATCCTGAATTAGCAGGTTTCCTTTTAAGCAAAGCAATGGTAGGGTAAAAAGTAGTGTGTTAGAAGGAGACAACTAGCAAGAGTGTAGGATGACGTAGTGGTATAGGATTTTGCAAGTCTGGAGATAGACCAGTTAGGAATATCAGAAGAGAGATGCCACTCTGCAGGGAAGTTGTTAAGTTTACCTTTCTAAACCTTAAACTTTTTCTTATGGAAATTTTCAAGCAAATGAAGAAAGAGAAAAGATTATAATGAATTTGGTAGCCATCAACTTTTCTGCCATTTTTGTTTTATCTATCCTCTGCCACACTATATTTTCTTTTTATTAATTAACCTTTTTATTTTGAGATTCATGTGCAGCTGTAAGAAATAATACAGAGGAATCCCTTGTGCCCTTTACAAAGTTTCCCCTCATGGTAATAGCACGTACTATTATAGTACAATATCACAACAAGGATATTGACATTGATTCAGTCAAGATACAGAACATCCTGTCACCACCAAGATCCCTCGTGGTTCGTATTCACAGCCACATCAAGTTCCTCCTATTCCCATACCGTCTACCGCTCTTCCTGGAAGTGGAAGCCCCCTCCTTCCTTTTTTAAATTTTTCTAGAGTATTTTAAAGCAAATCTTAGCATAGCACTTAATCTGTAAATACTTCATTGTGCCTCTCTAAAAGATAATAACATTTAAAAAGAACTAACCATATGCCATTACCTCACCCATGAAAATTAATGATTTCTTAAAAGTTTTTCTGATTGTCTCAAATATTTATTTTTTTTACAGTTTTTAAAATCAGGATCCAATGTCCACAACTGCCTTTTGTGGACTTACCTCTTTCAGTCTCCTTTAATCTATAACATTACCCCCTCTTATTTATCTTGTCATTTATTTGTTGAATAAATCGGGTCACTTTACCTGTGACTTCCCATATTTTGATTTTGGCTTATTGTAACCTTATTGCATTTTAAAATGATTTCCTTTATTGCCCGTATTTCTTGTAGGCTAATATGTAAATATAGAGATATAGAGATATAGATTAGATTCACGTTTAATTTTTTGGTAAAAGGGCTGTACGGGTGGTACTGTGTATTTCTATTATATTGCCATCACAGGAATGTGATGTCTGTTGTTTCACTCTTAGTAATGTTAAGATTGATCAGTGGTTTGGGAACCATGATCTTAAATCCACCTATCATAAAGCTCTTTGTTAGCTTTTCACCTATTGTGTTTTCATTAAGGTTTATTGCTGAAATCCATTATTTCATTAGGGGTTGCCAAAAGGTGGTTTTCCAATATTTACTTTTTCACTTTTGAGCTATGATTTTTCTATAAAGAGACCTTTCCCTTATCACCAACAAATACATAACAAATGTTTGAGTTTTTGCCTTTATTTGTAAATTTTTAAAATAATAAACTGATGCCTTAGCAACCTTTATAGGTAGCTAAGAGTTGTGGTGGTAGTGGTTGTTTTTTGGAAAGTATCATTATAAAATTACATAATTATGATATGTATGATGTTTTAATTCATTGTCATCATTATTCTTCTAATGTTCATATTGTTGCATCTTTGACTGGTTGGAAGCTCTTCCAGGTGACTCCTTTCTCCATTTGTCATGAACCACGAGGTTTTTGATAGTTTTCTTGGTCTTAGAAATGACACCACGTCCCAGGATCATCTTGTGCAGTTCCTGTTTGTGTCTGGAATCAGCCATTTCTCTAAGGAGTCTTGGCTACTTTTAATGAGAGATGGTATTCACAGTCTGGATGCAAAGTCCAAATTCATTATCCAGCATGTACGTTTTTATTGTCTTCTGTGATTCAGGACACTGTAATAGTAATAATGATAAGAAGAAGAGCTAACATTCATCAAATGCTTTTTATGTATGTTAGGAAAATTTTAAATATTTTACATTCAGTATCTCATTTTGTCATCATAGTACCCTATAAACAGTTATCTTTTTATTCCCACTCTACAGCTGAGGAAAGTAAGGCACAGAGAAGTCAGACAAATTGCCCAGGGCCATATGGGATAGGGTTTGAATCCAGGAGTTGTGATTCTGGAAGCTAAGCTCTTAATGACAGTCTGTACTGCCTCACTGTCTTCCTGTAGCAAGCCTTGTTGTATCAGATATTTTTCTGAAAGTTTGGTAGTCCCTCCTCCTATGGGCTCCAAAACCATCAAATAAGTTAATCAATGAACTATATTCTATTTAAAAGCTGATGTATGATGAGCTTGCAGGACAATACGGTAGTAGTTAAGTGCTCTCTGGCTTTTAAGCTCAGAATGCTGGGTCCATAACCTTGCTCTAGACATTTACTAATTTGTATAATATTGAATAACTTAAACCCTTATGTATAGACTCTTCTGCCATCAATGTTAAATTTTATAGATATTAAAAAATAAAGAAAATACAAGGAGAAAAGTCTTTGTGTTTGTGATCGCATCATGGATGACAGTCAAGATGATAGTATGTAGAGTGTAGAGAATAGGTGGGGAGCTGTTAGCCATGACCGGGAGACAGCAATATTGGAGAATTCACTTGAGATATTGGGAAGTGATTTAGAAAAAGAGAATTTGGAGGGTAGATGTCGAGAACACCACAGGAAAAAGTGTTTCCAACTTTGAGGATTTTTATATATATATATATATGCACACATATTTTCTATTTATTTACATATATTTCTATATTCTATCATACTGCTTCAAAAATAAATTATAAAGGAGAAGGTAGTCTTAATTTAATTAAGTGAACACTTATTTAACCACATTCAAAGATGCTGTTGTTTACAGTGGGAGGTCCAAAGATGAATCAGACGTGATCTATTTTCACTATGTATACTCCCTAGTGGGGAACATAGATATAACTGTCTAAATAATTGGGTAGAGTGTTTGTGGATTCTGGAAGAGGAGTTCAGCCATATGTAAATCCTCCATAAAAGAGCGGCGTCCTGCTATCTTGGAAGGTTTACCTTTTTGGTCAGTATGCATCTTTGCAAGAAATATACACAGGATGGTGAGAGGAAGGGGCCACACAGGTTGATTGAATCAGCCATGGTCAATGAGGGTTCTATACATCTAAGGCAGAGAGTGGTAAGTGCTACCTAAGCTGTAGAAACCCAAGGTGAATATGAAGCAGGACGGAGTAATTTCAGTCACGAGGATCAGGGTAGGCTAAATGGAAAATATGCCATTTGTGCTTGGCCTTGAAAGAACATACTGAGAACAACAGTTAAGATGGAGCATCACATAAAGTCAGATTTATTTGGGATGCTTGTGTCTAAACAAATGACTCCAGAGAGGAGGAGAAAAGGAAATCCATTTGAGTGTATTATGGTCAGGAAAAGTGGCTCGTAAAGAAGTGCAATTAAACTATATATTTCCTTCTCTGTTAGAAGATGGCTGGCTCAGAGTGGATAATTACCCCATGAGCACCTGTGGAATTGGGTGTGCTGTGAAACCTTGATGCTAAGGGACATGAGGGCTATTTGGGTGATTTGCTGGGTTTTATCACCAAATTATTTAGAGAAAGGAAGAATTTATTTACTAGAAGTTAAAAGATGATGGAAGGTAGACGGTTTTAAGGAATTCAAATGAAAAAAAAAGCCCCAAATTTTAAGAATCAAGCCTGAATCTGTTGATATGTTTGAAGTTCAAATTATATTTAAAGTTGTAGATATCAGTTTCTCTTCTGGACTGAAAATATTACTGGACATTATTTTGATTGGATAAGCAAGTTAAAGATCTTCAAACACCAGTGCAAACTCTTGGAGCCAATGGAGTGGTCCTGTGTTATGTGAATTTTTTGTGGGGTCAAGTTTTAGAAGACCAGAGTGAGAAAGCTTTCACAGAAGTTGTGTATCATGAGACATGGCACCATTTGAAAGAATATTTTGCACTTGATCCACTGGCTTTTCCAAACTGTCACTGTCTTGTAACTTTCCCACTAATCTCAAAGGACTTCTATAGTCTGCTAGGAAGAATATAAAATGGATATTCTGTCCTCTTTCCTGAATAGAGTCCCTTGTGACTTCATAGTACTGAGTTGGAATTATCTGGTTTCTTTGAAAGGCATTACTCAATCTTTTAGTTTATTGTTTAGCTTGTAATGACATGGGTAACACATAAATATTCTCCCCTCAAAAATTTAACTTTTCAGATAAGAAAATACCCTTTCACCATATCTAAAACTATACCAGTCAGGGTGAGGGATAAAAACCTACCTATCGGGTACAATGTACACTACTCTGGTGATGGGCACACTAAAAGCCCTGACTTCAGCATTATCCAATTCACCCATGTTGACAAAAACACTTGTTACCCCCTTAATATTTTGAAATAAAAAAGGAAACAAACAAACAAGAAAACCCATAAGCATCTTCCTGGTCTCTTCAGTTATATATCCTTACAGAGTTTTTACTATACATTTGCATACATAGAAATGTACCCATAGAAAGGATATAGGACCATTTTGAGTGTAAGTGTGTTTTTTTAAATAAATGGCATCATTCTTCACATAATGCTTTAAAACTTGCCTTTCCTAGTTAAAAAAAAAGAATCTTGGGGAAAAGTCTATATTAGTACATAGAGACTTAACTCATTTTTAATCTGCTGTATATATCCCAGACTATGGCTATATCACAATTAATTTATCCATCTCCCTACTGCTGGATATTTATATTGTTTCTAATGTTCTACTTATAAATAATGCTTCATTCATTCATTCCTAGCTGTGTATGGGTTTTCTTCATGACAGTTTTTTTTTTGTTTGTTTTTCTTTTATGATTAAAATGCTGGGACTCATGAAATGTAATAGCTAATTTTATGCAATGACCAATAATATCCTATAGATTATCCTCAAAATTGGCCAGGTCATTTCCTTTGATGAGTTCCAAAGTTTAATTAATACTTGTGATTTAGCCAAGTATGCCTAGTTGGAGTTGTTGAGACCATGTCCTTAACTTTTGGAATGAGTTTTCTTTATTTTTCTGCCTGTTCATCCTCAAATCAGCCTTTGTTCCAGTGGCGCAATGGGAGCAGGGCACAGTGAGAATGCTCTTTAATAGACTAAGTCCATGACTGTCTGTCCTATTATCTATCAAAGTTTTGTCCAGTATATGTTGGGGGAAAACTTTATTTGGGATGAAGAAGTGACATATCTTCTTTTGAGATCTGTTATTATAACCAGTCATTTGTGATCCCATAACCTGGGAAAATCCCTGAAGAGTAATAAGAGGTAGTGAAGTTTCATTCACAGTTGAGTGATTCACCTATAAGTATTTCTTAACAGCCCAGGAAGGAGTCATAACTACGATAAGGATTTTGTTGATAGGATTATTTCTGTGGCAAGGTAAGATTGCCCCGATACCTGGTACAAGAAAACAAAAAGCCTTTATCTTTTCTTAGGTCTTTAACAAAAGAGTGGGCACAGAATGTCTAGGGGGCGACTGCTGTTGGAATCGGAAGAATGCAAAAATCCAAATAAGGGTACCACATTTCACTGTTTTGATACTGTTGATCTTGCAAAGTGAACCCTTTGTATCACTGAGTTAGCTGCCCTTGATATAACAGAGATGCTTTGTTTTGGAATATAGGACAAGTATTAAAGGTTTCTTGAATGTATCACCAACAATTCTGCATGATAACTTCTTGGCATAATTTTTACATTCTTGAAAATCACTCTATTTTCTTTAACTCTCCCAACAATACTGACCCAAGCAGGGTAAGGGATACTGTAGATTAGCAATAGTAGGTGGTTTATTTTGTCATGGCCAGATCACATCCCAAATCTGCCTTCACATCCATCTGTTCCTCACTGAGTTGTGTGCTGCCTTCTAAACAAGGTTATGTATGTAGACAGAGATACATATTTATACATAAATAGAAGGGAGTCTTGGGAATTTTGAAGTGTGCTGTGAAATTCCATACTATTTATCTTTTGCTGTTTGACTATCCGTAGGGCCGTAAGCTTACTCAGAGCTCACATAGAAGCGCCCAGGTACTGTAAATCAACCACTGTGCTTGGTCTTTGCCCACTTCTTGTTCTGTGAAGTGAAGGAGGCCTCAGATGCATTTGGCTCGGTGAGGTTCAGAAGCACTTGTATTTGCTACCTCTGTGTTAAAAAAGGCTGTTTTGTGTGTCTGTTCCCTATAAGAGTTGAGTTCCTTGCCTGCTCTGTTTTCAGACATCAAGCCTTATTTTGATGTGTTTTTCTAGCTCTGTGTTCCCCAAACGTGCTTGATCATCAAAATCACCTGAAATACTGTGAGTTCTATGATTAGACAAGTTTAGGAAACGATCTTAGCCTTATGCATTAGACCTGTCTCTTGGAGTTTAATTGTTGAGTCCTGTCAAGGACCGAGGTCCATAGTGTGTTCCTGCAAGCAGTTGGCATCCAGCACTCCTCTTGGCAGTAAATGAGGTAAAACTACAAAGAAGTTAGGAGGCATGCATTCACTTCCTAAGGATTTTTTCCAAAATCAGGAGAGACTCAGTAAGTGTTATGAATTATAATAATATTTATTCGTTATTTCAACAATGATCTGAGTGCATACAGTGTGCCAGGCATTTGTAGGTGTGGGGGATATACAGCTGAGAACAAGGCAACTAACATTTATTGAAGTGCTTATCAGGAGATCGATACCAAGCTAACTGCTTCACGTAACTTTTCTCTTTTAAACTTCACAACTGTCCTGTGAGGTAGGTATTATTACCTTCATTTTAAAATTAAGAAACTGTTACATCAAAAGTTTGACTGACTTGGCCAAGATTACAGATCTAGTAACAGGGATATTCAGAATTTATACCAGACTCCTTCCCCTGGATCTATCTTCTGTTTACCATGGTCTGTGTGTCCCCTTACTTTGCTCTTTCTCCTTTAAATGAAGGTTCTCAGCCCTGATTACATGATAGAATTGACTAGGGAGCTTTTAAAAAGTATCCTTGCCTGGGCTTCACCCCAAAAAGATTAAATAAGAATATTTGATGGAGTCCAGGCGTGACTATTTCTAAAAAGCTCTCTGGGTGATGCCAAAGTGCAGTGACGGTTGAGGGCCACTTAGAGCATCATTAATTAACACCACATAAATGTTGATTTTGCCAGCCTAGTAGTTTGCAGCATTCTTCTTGGATCATTTAGCTGATTACGCTTTTAAAGATTCCAAATCATTTTCTTCCCTTTTAAACCAACTGAAATTTATCAAAATATAGCAAATACTTTTATAATGCAAAAATTTTCCCAATGAGGGACATAATAAAAGATCTATTTAACCGGGAATTCAGAAACTTGGAGATCTGTTTTCAGGGGAAGTATAGTCAACGGTGAGTAATGAGGAATCTCCTGAGGTCTAGAGCAACCACGAGCTTCTAGATCTCTCTTTTTCTGGTGAAACTCTGAGATCCTGAAGACATTTTATGTTGTTATGATGGGGGAAGAAAAACCTTGGAACTTATGGTGGTTCTTGAAAGTGTCCCTCCTCTTTGGTAAGCACAGGTCACAAATTAACTTGTTTTTTTCCAAATCCAAGTCAAAGGAAAAATAAAAGCTAAATAGTTCAATCTTGCTAATTTAAATACACTACTATATGTACTTTAGTCTAAAGTTTATTTTGAATGCTCTAAGAAAAAAGAATACTCTAAAAAGTAGACTAGGTATCTAAATTTCTTCCAGCCATTTGAAAACTTTTTAAACTATTCAAACAATGCATGTGTATATACTTATATAAACTTTTAAGTTAAGAATTCTGCATTTCAGGCTTTCAACACTTTGTTAAACATCTGCTATGTGGTCAGTAATATTTTGCCTTTGTAAAGATGGCAGTCTAGTTAATGATTGATTCTTCACTAATTAAATCTGTTTTTGCCTTTTCTTCAACCAGTGAGTTTGACTGATCTCTAAGACAGGTTCTTCTCAAAGCATCTATATCAAATATTAGGAGTAAACAGTTAGGTGAAGTAATCACAAAGTTGTGGTCCATAAAATTTCTAGAAAGAGTAAGATGGGAAAAGTAAATTTGGGGTCACTATATCTCAACAACTTTGAGGCACTTCTACAAGAAGAAAAAGGTCAAGGCTATCAGAGGAGGGAAAACTTTAAACCAATGGGTCTTTAGACAGAGAAAGAAAGAGCAGTGACTTCCACCCCACTATCATAAATAACTTAAGGTGAGTATTATCTCTGCATTTTAAAAGTCAGACATCAATGCTGAGAGGATAGTTGGATCATACATTTCCATTTGGGTCAAGAGTCATTTTATGACTATTAGTAGAACAGATCATTTAAAAAAGTAAACAGAGAAAAGCAAAAAAAAAAAAAAGAAAAACATGAAAAATGGCCTCCTTTTTTACATTTTCACATAGGTGATCTCCATACCAGGAGATGAACTTGAACTTGGTTGGGCGGGAGACGGACCTGGTTGGGCGGGAGACTGGAGCCCCTCAGAGAATTTGGGATTCTTCCATTTTTACTGGGAGGGTTGGCAGGTATAACATGTGTTGTTATGTGAGTCCATGAGAGCCTCTGGGGTTCTAACTCCCTGCCTCTCTGTGTGGTGGAGAGGCAGTTGCTCCCTCTGAAGCACTCGACTGATTTCTGTCTGTGGCTTACCCATGAACAGTGGCTTGGAAGTGTCAAAGCATGAGAGCATGCAGTTGAACAGCATGTGCTGCCGTCATCTCCTACATGGTTCTGCATGGGAATACTCTTGGGCTGGCTGCCTTTGAGCTCAGGCGTGTCCTTCTTTCCCTGCAGAACTCCCTGAAGGCTTCAAATCGGAAAAAGAAGAGAACAAGCTTTAAAAGGAAAGCCAGTAAAAGAGGAACTGAAGTAAGTGTTTTAGAGCTATATTCCAAGAAAATGCAGTTTCTTTTCCACAGCCTACTCTGTCCTACATGATCTGGCCCAAACTTAGTTTTCTGATGTACCTCCTACCACTCTTTTCTCCTTCACTACACTCTGACTTCACTGGAATTCTTTCTGTTCCTTAAAAAAAAACTAACCTCTGTACTTACCTGGAAATGTTACCCAAAGGTGATGATGATGAAGATGAAAACTAGCATTTCTGGAATGTTCAGAGTACAGAGTAAGATCAAAAGCATGGCTTAATTCTCTGGAGCAAATTATAATTTGAGATACTTTGTTCTGAGCTTTACATGAAAGGTCCTGTTAAGAGTCAGCTCTGTGAGACAAGATGTAGGGTATTTTTAGGTGGTGATGGTGATGGTGGTTTCCCATTTCCTTTGCCTTGGGGCTGCCTTTCAAGCCATGGATGTATATCCTAACAGTGCTGCTTGCTTCTTTCAGCAGGAAAACAAAGGCCGTCCTTTTGTGATAAAGCCCATCTCTTCTCCTCTCATGAAACCCTTGCTTGTATTTGTGAATCCCAAGAGTGGAGGCAACCAGGTGAGTCATTTTTCATAAGTTTAACTTAGAAGTTTCAATGATTTCTCAAAACACAATTCCAAATGCCAATTAAAATAGCAACACCATGACCCCAAGCATTGGAAGACAACGAGTTTCTCAAGGACAAGGTTGTTGTTGCTCCGTTAGGGGATAGTCTTACACATTACAGGGCTAGGCAAAACCTAGAGATTCTATAATTTATCCTTCTACTTCCATATAAGACTATAGCAGAGGTACTTCAAAAACTCAGCTACTGACATTTTCCTTACAGATTTTCAAGAGAGGTCATTCCAGAATTTCTCTTAGTATGTTTCAGAATTTCTCAACTCATATAGTTAGAAAGACCTGTACAAACTTATATTTATTTCTTCCTATTGCAATTTAGAACTACTTTTGGTCCCTGGCCTCAGAGAAAAGAGAGAACAATGACTCATCAGTCATGATAATTGTTAACAAATACCACCAATGCTATAGAAAGTATCTTCTAAAGGTTTCCATTGGTCCTTGCCCAAATCCTATACTATAATTATTATTTATCTCATTTGAGAATAAAGAAATAGCCTTAGAAAAGTTAAGTTTAATGGCACACCTAAAGTCATATTGTTCTTTAAAGGACAGAATTTGTTCCAGAATCCAGGTCTTTGTCTCTTCTTCCAATTTTCTTCCCACTCTCTGAGGCTTCTTATCAATACTCTTCTATGGGCTTTGATTTTCTGTTATTTTCATGTGAGTTTGGGTGAGAAGATATTTTCTCTGTCTATTAATTGTATATTTTGTATTTTGAGACAAGATTCCTTGAAGTTTCACAACAAACGACTGGATATTTGAAACTCTTTAGTCGTGCTATATAAAGAGGGGACTCAAGTAATTAGGATTGACCCAGTCGTCCAAGATGATGTTCTTATTACTAAAGATAAAAGGCATTATCCAGAATGTATTAATTACAGTAAAGCTTCTCTTATGGGAGCTTATTATTGAAAGGAAATATACCTCCTTTCCTCTCTTTCTTCAAAATTCTCGATAACTTTCTGTGTTAAAAATCTATATTAACCATCTAGAGAACAGGGAAAAGAAATGTGTTATAAACAAAAAAAAAAAACCATTTATTTTCAACATCCTGCATTTTTGAGTTGTTGAGAGATGATCTTCATATTGTAATGATGGTCATCCTAAGGCTGTCACTAGAGGATGACCTAGGAATGGGTTTCTTTGGAGTGAAGTCTAATTTGCCCTGAACTGTACTCACTTTCTTGGGCTGGTATCCCTATAGCCTATCAAGGCTTAGGGATGTGGTTGGGAACCATGGAACAGAGCAAAGCAAATGTAGTTGGTTCCATAATTTTAGTCACCTGACTACCGCATACTAATTAGCAATATATTTTATCATGACAGTCCACATATACAATGCATTTATTAAATCCTTATAAACTTTTTTCCCCAGGGCACACAGAGCTTGTAAGTTATCTATGCCTTTAAGAAGCTGACAACCCAGTTAAGATATAGCCTGTTTTTGTTCCAATCTCTGTATAAATTGTTAATGACAGGGCCTTTGGAGATTATCTAATGTTTCCTATTTCACTAAATAGAAAACAGGTCAAGGAAGCTTAAATGAATTTCCTAAGGACATCTTGTTAATGACACAAAAGGGGCAAATGGAAAAAAATAAGCAACATTAACTGCATGTGAATTCTAAATTGAGTGGCTCAGGCTGCAAGTGCTATGGAGTTTCAGAGGCAAGCAGTGACTTGGGAGCAGTACGGAAATGGTGTCATGAAAGTAGCTGAAGTGGCTGAAATCGAAGATGGGCACTACTTACTTATCAGAAGAGAGAACATTGGAGGGATGTCTTTTTCCTTCTCCCTACTTGGGAAAATTCCTTTTCTTCCTTCAAGGCTCAGTAGCACCTTTCTGGAGCATTTCTCAAAATTAATCACCCTAGCCACTGTGCTCCTATAGCCCTTGGTACACACTTGCATTATGTGAATTGCAGCATTAGTGCTATGTGTGTGTCTGCACTGTTAGGATATAGGTGAACCTTTGAATCTATGATTTCTAGGACATGGCATATAGTTAAATAATTGTAGAATAAATAATATGAATAGAAGAACAATTTGTGATGCATATCACTCCTTTTGAGGACAACATGATAAGTGGAGCATGCATATAGGTTATTGGAAACATGATTAGATATAGATTAGAATGATCCTATGAAATAACATCTTAAAACCTTTGGATATTTAAGGTTGAGGATCTTGGATTTGTGCAATGGAAGCTAGGTTTCTGCTATTTAAAGTGTTTTAGTTTTAAAAATCTCTTGGTTTATGAAAAGAGGAGTAATATGATTGAATTTAGTGTGCAGGTGATTTGGTTGGGGATCCTGTCAAAATGTAGATTCTGCTTCAGTAAGTCGGGGGTAGGCCCTGAGAGGCTGCATTTCTAATAAGCTTGCAGGTGATGCCGTTCCTGCTGCTCAGAGGACCATACTGATTAGCAAGGGCTTACTGTGATCAGTAGAGAGATATTTTTCTGTTAAATCCTGAGTTTTGTCTTTTAATAATTTACTTGTTTCACTCATCTACTCCTAGATATAAAGCACTCCCATCTCCTTCCCTCTTTGAAACTTAGGCTTTAAACTTTTTTTTTTAACTTGCTTAGTCTGCAGTTTTTTAAGTAAATTATTAGATGATATTGCCATCTACTGGCAAGAAAAATACCTGTAGCTAATTTCTTCATATAATATTTTATGTGGAAGGAAAATTTTTAACATTTTGGAGAAATATATTGTGATGAACATATAGAAGGAAAGCTTCTATTTTTATTTCAGAATATTATAGGGATACAAACATTTTCATTACATGTTTTGCTTTTGTACAGTTTGAGTCAAAGTTGTAAGTGTGTCCATCACCCAGTTAGTGCGCATTGTACCCATTAGGTGTAAATTTACCCCTCCACTCCCCCCCCCACCTACTTGGTTTCCGATGATTTTTACTACTATATATACACATGAGTGTTGATCATTTACTTCCAATTTAATAGTAAGAATATGTGATGTTTGTTTTCACATTCTTGCAATACTTCACTTAGAAGAATGGTCTCTAGTTCCATCCAGGTTGTTATAAGAGGTATTAATTATTTCACTGTTTTTTATGGCTGCATAGTACTCCATAGTATACATATACCACATTTTATTAATCCACTCTTGTATTGATGGGCACTTAGGTTGATTCCACATCTTTGTGATTGTGTATTGTGCTGCAATAAACATTTGAGGGCACGTATCTTTTTGATAAAATGACTTTATTTCCTTTGGGTAAATACATAATAGTGGGATTGCTGGATCAAATGGTAGGTCTACTTTTAGTTCTTTGAGGTATCTCCATACTATTTTACATAGAGGTTGTACTAGTTTGCAATTCCACCAACGGTCTATAAGTGTTCCCTTCTCTCCACATCCACACCAGCATCTGTTGTTTTGGGACTTTTGATAAAAGCCATACACACTAGGGTTAAGGTGATATCTCACTGTGGTTTTGATTTCCATTTCCCTGATGATTAGAGACTTTGAACATTTTTTAATGTTTATTAGCCATTAGTCTATCTTCTTTTGAAAAGGTTCTATTCATGTCTTTTGCCCACTTTTTTATGGGGTGGTTTGATTTTTTCTTGCTGATTTATTTGAGTTCTTTATAGATTCTGGTAATCAGCCCTTTACTGGATGTATAGCATGCAAATATTTTCTCCCATTCTGTAGGGTGTCTATTCACTCTATTGATTGTTTCCTTGGCTGTACAGAAGATTTTTAGTTTAATTAAGTCCCATTTGTTAGTTTTTGTTGTTTCTGTGATTGCCTTGGGGGTCGTCTTCATAAATTCTTTGTGTAGGCCAATATCTAGAAGAGTTTTTCCAACATTTTATTCTGGAATTATTATGGTTTCATGTCTTAAGTTGAAGTCTGTTATCCATTATGAATTAATTTTTGCGAGTGGTGAGAGGTACAGATCCTGTTTCAGTCCTTTACATGTGGCTATCCAATTTTCCCAGCACCATTTATTGAATAGGCATTCTTTTCCCCAGTGTATATTTTTGTCTGCTTTGTCAAAGATCAGATGGCAATATGAGGATGGTTTTATATCTGGATTCTCTGTTCTGATCCATAGGTCTATGCCTCTGTTTTTGTGCCAGTACCATGCTGTTTTGGTTACTATAGCCTTGTAGTATAGCTTGGAGTCTGGTAAAGTGATGCCTCCTGATTTGTTCTTATTGCTTAAGGTTGCTTTGGCTATTCAGGTTCTGTTCTGGTTTCATACAAAGCATAGAACTATTTTTCCTAGATCTGCAAAAAATGATGTTGGTATTTTAATGGGGATTGCATTGAATCTGTAGATCACTTTGGGTAATATAGACATTTTAACAATGTTGATTCTGCCAATCCATGAGCATGATATATTTTTTCATCTGTTTATGTCCTCTTCCTTCCTCAGTGTTTCATAGTTCTCCCTGTAGAGGTCTTTAACCTCCTTAGTTAAATATATTCCTACGTATTTTATTTTGTTTCTTGCTATTGTGAAAGGTATTGAGTCTTTGATTTGATTCTTAGCTTGACTGTTGTTGGTGTATATGAATGCTACTGATTTGTGTACATTGATTTTGTAACCTGAAACTTTGCTGATTTTTTTTTTTTTATCAATTCCTGGAGTCCCTTGGCAGTCTTTGAGGTTTTCTAAATATAAGATCATATCGTCAGCAAAGAGCGATAGTTTGACCTCTTCTTTCCCCATTTGGATAGCCTTGATTTCCTTCTCTTGTCTGATTGCTCTGGGTAGGACTTCCAGCACTATGTTGAATAGGAGTGGTGACAGTGGGCAACCTCATCTGGTTCTAGTTCTAAGCGGGAATGTTTTCAATTTTTCCCTGTTGAGTATGATGTTGGCTGTGGGTTTGTCATATATGGCTTTTATAATTTTAAGATAAGTTCCATCTATGCCTATTTTGTTAAGTGTTCTTATAAAAGGGTGCTGGATTTTGTCAAATGCTTTTTCTGTGTCTGTTGAGAGGATCATATGGTCTTTGTTTTTGCTTCTATTTATGTCATGAATTTCATTTATAGATATGCGTACGTTGAACCACCTTGCATCTCTGGTATGAAGCCTACTTGGTTGTGGTGGATTTTTTTGATGTGCAACTGAATTTGGTTTGCTAGGATTTTATTGAGAATTTTTGCATCTATATTCATAAAGGACATTGGTCTGTAGTTTTCTTTTTTTGTTGTGTCCTGTCCTGGCTTTGATATCAAGGTGATATTGGTTTCGTAGAACAAGTTGGGGAGGATTCCTTCTTCTCGATGTTATGGAATAATTTTCACAGTGTAGGAACCAGTTCTTTGAAGGTCTGGTAAAATTTTTGTGTGAAACCATTTGGTCTAGGACTGTTTTTTGTTGGAAGACTTTTTTTAATTGCTGCTTTAATTTCAATACTTGATATTGGTCTGTTCAGGAATTCTATTACTTTCTGATTAAGCTTAGGGGGGCTGTGTGTTTACAAGAATTTGTACATTTCCTCCACATTTTCAAGTTTATGTGCATAGAGATTTTTATATTATTCAGAGATGATATTTTGTATTTCCGTGGTATCAGTTGTGATTTCTCCTTTTTCATTTCTGATTGAGCTTATTATAGTCCTTTTTTCTGCTTCTGGTTAATCTAGCGAGAGGCCTGTCAATTTTGTTTATCTTTTCAAAGAACCAGCTTTTTGTTTCATTAATAGTTTGTATTTCTTTTGTTATCAATTTCATTTAGTTCTGCTCTGATCTTGGTTATTTCTTTTCTTCTGCTGGGATTGTGATTTGTTTGCTCTTCCTTTTTCAGTTCCTTGAGATGATTCATTAAATTTTTGATTTGTGATCTTTCTTTTGGATGTAGGCATTTAGGGCTATGAGTTTTCCTCTCAGGACTGCTTTAGCTGTATCTCACAGATTTGATGACTTGTGTCCCCATTATCATTTAGTTCAAAGAATCTTTTGATTTCCAACTTAATTTCCTCCTTCACCCAGCTATCATTTAGCAATAGGTTGTTTAGTTTCCATGACTTTGTAGATGACTGTTTCTGTGGATGGTATAATTTCTATTTTTAAAAATTTATTGAGACATGTTTTGAGGCCTAGGGTGTGATCGATCTTAGAGGATGTTCCATGAGCTGATGAGAAGAACTTATATTCAGTGATTTTGGGGTAGAATGTTCTATAAATGTGTGCTAGGTCCATTTATTCTAGAATTCAGTTGCTTCTTTGTTTATTTTCTGTTTGGAGGATCTGTCCCATTCTGTCAGTGGGTTGTTGAAGTCCCCGACTATTATAGTGCTGCTGTTTATCATTTTGTTTAGATCAAGTGGGATTTGCTTTATGAATCTAGGCATTCCTGCATTAAATGCGTAAATATTTAGAATTGTTATGTCTTCTTGTTGAATTGTTCCCTTTACCATTATATAATGATCATCTTTGTCTTTCTTTACTTTTGTTGATTTAAATTTATGTTATCTGATGTGAGAACAGCTACATCAGGTTTCTTTTGGTTTTCATTTGCATGGAATTATTGTTTTCCATCCCTTCACCTTGAGTCTGAATGAGTCCTTGTGGGTGAGATATGTTTCTTAGAGACAGCAGATACTTGGCTTGTATTTTTTAATCCATTCAGCCAGCCTATGTCTCTTGAGTGGGGAGTTCAAGCCATTCACATTTATTGAGAGAATTGGTAAGTGGGGTGTATTTCTGTTCTTCCTGTTAAGTAGAACTTTATTGCTCTGTTTTACCTCTTGAGCCATTGTGGTATCTGGCTCTGACCTGTACCTTTTGGCTGATTTTACACTGGTGGGTGTCTATTGTGTTGATCCATGTATAATGTAGTTCTGAGTACTTCTTGCACATCAAGTCTGGTCTTGACAAACTCCCTCAGTGTTTGCTTGTCTGAGAAGGTCTTCATTTCTCCCTCATATAAGGAACTTAGTTTTGCAGGATACAAAATTCTAGGCTGGGCATTTTTCTGTTTGAGAAGACTGAGAATGGGGCCCCAGTCCCTCTGGCTTGTAAGATCTCAGTTGACAAGTCTGTAGTTAGTCTGATAGGTTTTCCTTTGTAAATTACCTGATTTTTTCATCTTACTGCTTGTAGGAGTGCCTCTTTCATGTTTACTTTGGCCAGTCCAATGACTATGTGCCATGGTGATTGCCTCTTTGCAATGAATCTCCCAGGAGTCCTTTGGGCTTCTTGCATCTGGATATCTAGATTTCTAGCAAAGCCAGGGAAATTTTCCTTGATTATTCCTTCAAATATGATTTTCCAACCCTTGTGTATTTTCTTCTTCGCCCACTTATGATTCTATGTTTGGCCTTTTTACATAAGCCCACATTTCTTGTAGGCTTTGTTTGTTCCTCTTGTTTCTTGTTCTTTCTCCTTGACTAACTTGTTTAGCTCAAAGGTGTTACCTTCAAGCTCTGAGATTCTTTCTTTTGCCTGATCTAGCCTATTCTTAAGGCTTTCCATGGTGTTTTGTAATTCCTTGAATTAATTTTTCATTTCCAGAAGTTATGTTTGGTTTTTCTTTAATAATTTGATTTCTTTAGAGAATTTCTCATTCATTCATTTCCTGGATTGTTTTTATGACTTCTTTATGTTGGGGTATTATTTGCTCTTGTATTTCATTGAGCTTCCTTATAATCCATATTTGAAATTCTTCATCTGTCATTTTAATCCTTTCATTTAGGTTGGTATCCACTGGTAAGGAGTTACTGTTTTCTTTTGGTAGTGTCCTTTTGCTTTGATTTTTCGTGTTTCTGGAGTTCTTTTGCAGGTTCTTTCTCATCTGGCCTCTCAGTCAAGAGCTGAGGGTGCTAGGGCTGGCTTATCAACTTGTCTCCAAGTCCCCGAAGATTGGTCCCTGACTGTGCCAGGGCGAGTAGTGCTGGTCCTGTGTTGCTTTTGGGGTGTTCTAGCAGGTTTGATGAGCTGCCACAGGTTATGCTGCTGTGGTGGCTCTGCTCTCAGTGGCGGGCTCTGCTAGGAATGTGCCCCCTCCACAGTGAAACAGGCCTTTCAGCACCGAGCACTCTCACAGTTACTGTAGGGAGGATGTGCTGTGGTCTCCCTGCACAATTCTCATGTCCTGGGGACACCAGATCCTGCTCTCCTGTCCCAGCTGCCAGCTGGCAATCCTGTGAAAAGCTGCTGCTGAGGCTCCGCTCTCAGTGGCAGGCTCAGCCAGTAACATGCCCCTGCCACAGAGCAACAGCTTTCTCAGCACATAGCACTCTCGCGGTTGTTATGGGGGGATCGGGGCCATGGCTACAAGTGGCCTGAGCCAAAATTACTTCCTGTGGTGCCAGGAATAGAGGAGGTGCAGAGGAGGAGGTATCTAGGTATAAGAATGCTGGCTTTCTGGTCTCTTGTGGCACTCTCCCAGGGGGTGAGAGTTTTGTGTCCCGCTGCTCACCAGAGTCACCCAAGTGGGGGAGGCGAGCCCCCTCTTAGCCTTTCACTGGGCTCTGGGCCTCTCTGGATTTGGTCCATGCTGCTGTCCTCTCTTCTCTCACTTCCTCTTTCTCAGCTTCACAGCCGTTCTTGGTGGGGTCCCTGGATGCCTCTGCTGTCTCTCCCTGTGATCCACATCCAAGCCACAACTGTTCTCTGCTCTCCTCAGTCTGACCTTCTACCCTTCAGCTGGGACAGTCTGACAAGCCATGTCTCTAGTCAGCCATCTTGGCTGACCCCTCATTTCTCTCAAGGA
This sequence comes from Daubentonia madagascariensis, assembly GCA_023783475.1. Lineage (NCBI taxonomy): Eukaryota > Metazoa > Chordata > Mammalia > Primates > Daubentoniidae > Daubentonia > Daubentonia madagascariensis. The sequence goes on from JAKFHU010001569.1 coordinate 17,331,096, forward strand.
AAGTTTCTACATACTTCTTTTAAACAATTCCTTACTTTAAAATTCATTTTTTAAAATAAAAAATGATACATAATATTTGTACATATTTATGGGGTACATGTGATTTTTTTATACATATATAGAATGTGTGAAGATCAAGTGAGGGTATTTAGGCTGTCCATCAACTCAAGCATTTGTCATTTCTTTATGTTGGGAGCATTTCAAATCTTCTCTTCTAGCTATTTTGACATGTACAGTGCATTGTTGTTAACTATAGTCACCCTACTGTGCTATCGAACACTAGAACTTATTCCTTCTGTCTAAATGTATGTCTGTACCCATTAACCAACCTCTTTTTATCCCCGCACCCACCCATCCACATCTTTCCCAGTCTCTGGTAACTATCTGCTGTCTATCTTCATGAGATTAACTTTTTTAGCTCCCATCTATGAATGAGCATATGCAATATTTGTCTTTCTGTGCCTGACTTATTTCATTTAACATAATGACTTCCATTTCCATCTATGTTCCTGCATATGTGAGGATTTCTTTTTTTTATGGATGAATAGTATTCTATTATGTATATATACATTTTCTTTATCTATTTATCCATTGATGGACACCTAGGTAGTAAAATCCCTTCTTGTAAACTTACAATAATTGTCTCTTTGTTTTTCCAACACTCTTAAGGTAGAGGTGACACTGGGTGTTTTGCAAAGATTTAGAGGTTGGTAGCACTGCTGTGATTATTGGGCTGTGCATTATTTGAGGATTAAGGCGCTGGAATCAGGGACCAACATTTCAGCTTTGAGTGCCTCCTACTGTGGAAAGGGATGGTAAGGTGGAAGACAAGGTTTACCCTGACGTGGTCCGTTCTTCTGTTAGGGAAGCTTTTGAGGGCTAGAGAAATAGGCCCCCTCTCTTACACTTCTGTCCACTTTAACTTCAAAACCTATTTTTTTCCTTGATGCACTGGACTCACTAGCATCTTCCTGAGTCTTACAGACCCTTCTGATATCCTGCAATGTTTTCTGCTTTCACACTGTCTCTCCCTTGTGCTCTCTAATGACTTCCTCTTCTATTGACTTAGATTATAACTTCAGGGTTAAGCAGATGTTCTGACCACTAGAATGATTCTAGCTCTGAAATTTGAGGGTTCTGGACCCTGGCTCCTCACATCGTGCAATGTGGAATCCCAGGGTAGAAGTATGGCATGAGCTGGACCCCAGGGTCCTGTCAGTAGGATGATCTGAAGAAGGGGTGCCCAGTCTGTGGACAGACTTATGCTGAATGAGTTTGCACCGCCATCTGGGAACAGGCCTTCCCTGACCAGGGCCACCCCTCCTAAGTCAGGGGCCAGTCACACCAAGGTGGGGAGAAGGGGAAGACAAAAAGAGTAAATAACTTCAAATGAGAAAGTTGAGTCCCCGGATTGTTTCTAAATGCTTGAACAAACAACCTGAATGAAGAAGTGATATATTTACAATGCTGGAGACTTTTCAACCTGGGGATAAATCAAGAATCATTATGTTTAGGTTCCAAAGATTTGGAGTAGGCAGGACAGAGGATGGATGTGCAGTCAGTAGATGAGGACATATGTCAAAAGCCACTCTCAAGATCTTCTTGTCCAACTAGCATCAATGGATGGAATTAAAACAACCAAACAATGAATCTGTGGAAAGTCTTGCTTCCCAAGTCATAATATTGGTGAGAGCATGAGGGTGGCTAAGACCTAGACTAGCTCCTTTGATAGGTCTGGTTCCTTAGTCTGCAGCCAGAGTTATGTATCAAGAGTGTCAGTCTGAAAAAAAGAGTCAGTCTGACTCTGCTAATTAAAACATTTCAATGACTCTTTGTTTCCTATAAAATAAGGCCCAAGCTCCTCAGTATACATGAGTTAGTCTACAGCTCACCTCACCCGTTTATTCTCTTACCACTCCCTGCCTCATGGTTCAGAAAACCGGACAGAAGGTAGCTTTTCCATGGTATGTCTGGCTGTTTCACACCTCTTGTGCCTTTACCCTGAAACAACTTCTCCTCCTCCATGTGGAAAGAGATGTTTCCACATCTTTCGAGACACAGTTCAGATATCATTCTCAGGACGCCTTCATCTAATCTACAGTCTTAGGCTTAGAGTATCTCCCTTGGGCACTCATGCTTCTCAGTAGACATCTCTATCAGAGCATTTACCATTAGTGAGTTGATTTATTTTATATTGGTCTCCTTCCAGTAGATTCTGAGCTCTTGACTGTACATATGGGTACACAGTAGCAGCCTAATATGTATTTATTTAATAAATCAGGTATTCATTTGGGATTGTTTGGAGCCAGTTTGAAATAATTATTTCTTAAACTCTTCCTCCCATTAACTTATTTTCCTCAGGCCTTTCTTATTGTCTGGCCAGCTGTTCTTTCCATAATCTAGATAATGCCTACGTGATACAAACCAAGACTTAGTAATACAGCAAAATGTTTCAGCCTAGGCTAGAGTTATAATGCTTTGATGAAGATTGATGAGCTGTCTGAGCTGACCCATTAATTGCCTCTCCATACCCCCAAATAATTATCATTATGTTTTCCTTTATGAATAATGCATATAACTTCCTTTTGAGTGCAAGATCATATCTGTCTTGTCCAACTCTCTATTATCCCTCCTAAAACTGTGCCTGGCATAAAGTAGGTGAATTAATGAATCTTGTTCATTTCCCTCTAGAACTATCTACCTGTTTTCTGGGAAGTTGTATTTTCCTGTTATACCCCCTCGCCAATATCTGGAGCTAGAAAGAGCAATTTTTTTTCACCTCTTAGGAATACCCAGTCCCATAATATTTAAGAAAGTTCTGTGGTCAGTGAGGTATTATATCTTTAATAGCACACATGTATTAGGATTGATGTGTAAGCTATTTTTTCATTTAGAGCAAACTAGACTCTTGCACAAAAGTTGCAGCTTTTGTGTTTGGCATATAGCATGTGATTGATAACTATGAGAGTGTTGGAGACTTGTTAGTGAGTGACAGATGTGTAAATGATTGAGTAGATTTAATCCTGCCATTGAGAAAGAAATTACCCTTCCCTGGTGAATTAATATTTGTCAAACCATTCGGTTCTATTTAATAAATTACCTCTATTAAAGCTTTAAAGTAGCTTAACATAGAGGTAACAGCAGAGTTAATAGAACTCACTCAAATGTGTGAGTTAGACCTTTTTTTCTCCACCTACTAGGATTGATTTTTAAAAATGCTTTCATTCAACACTTGTCATTTTTACTAATAAATATATTTTGGAAAGAAAATTATTTTTTAAAAGAAGTAATCATACCATGCCTGAATGTCAACTCTGGTAGGGTAGCCATGCACAGCTATGTAAGTTATCCCTACACAACTGCAGGGGGTGTTATTCCAAGAGACTGCAATGGAAGTGGCACCTCTTACAGGTGTGAAGTGTACAGCTTGCCAGGCTTAATTAATACCCCTTCCTCAAAAAGATAAATTGAAATAATTAGGTGTTCCAACTAACACAAATTGAAAATGAGCAAAACCAAAACTATGTGGCCACTCAAATCTTTTAGAGAAATTTCAGGTTAAGAAAAAACAACCTCTCAATGCTTTTTATTTTTATTTTTTGAAAGGTGTTAATTACCTAGCATTATTTGCATAATAGGAGAAGCTGAAATTGAGATGTGCACTCTACCATAGCAAAGATGGAAAGGAGTAATTAACGTCAACAATTCAAACGGCACTAGGAATCTAAAACTGACTGATTAATTTTCTTGCAAGTCAGTTGGAAATGTTTTATAAATTGGTTGGTTATTAAAATGACTCTTATGTTACCTGTTAAACATAAAAGATTATTTGAGGTAATACTGAACACATTTGATAGCAAGGCCCAGTGTAAGAAGAAAGAAAATTATCCAGTATTTAGTTAATATATGTATCTAAACCTGTGTTTGAATTTGATCAAAAGAAAAATATGTCTGAAGGATTAGTTGTAATAATTAAGAATATAATGTTATTCCTAAAATTATAGCAAGCACATGATAAGCTAGAACTTTTAAATTATACGTTTGGATGATACGTGAAACAAAAGACCTGCATTGGCCTATGTAACAACTGGTGTAACAATGTGATAATTATAAACTACATTTTAGCACTCACATCCTCAAGTGTAATTTAATGAATGGATTAACATGGAGCAAAAAGGAAAGACTAACATTTGCAAAGTTCTGTTTTGTGCCACATACTATACTAACTGTTACCAGTTCATTCAGTGTTCTCATAATCACACTGGAAGATGGACATCCCTTCCATTTTATATACTGTATTCCTGCAGGATTATAAATGCTCATGATTACCCAGGTAGAACACCCAAGTTAGTTCTGACTCAAACCTCATGCTATTTCGACCATACTAGGATGTCTGTTAAATACAACATATTAGATATACAAACTTAGGAATATTTTAGGAAAAAGCAATCATGATTTCTGCTAAAGGAACAATATTATAAGTGACAAACTCTGCTCAACTGATCAAATATTATTCGCTGTGATTGATCCTACTCAATTTTAAAGCTCTTTTGGTACTGCTTAATAAAAAGATCCTTCCTTCCTTTCTTGTTTGCTCAATCCACATTGAGAAACGATTTCTATCCCTACCTTGTGTCTGCTATAACGATCATCTCTATAAATGTCACAGTTAGTTAAAACTCTCCAAAACTGTTCATGTGAGAGAGAAGTGTTTGGCTTAAACAAATCAATATAGACATGGAGATTGAGAATATCAAAATGAGCTAACTAGGGAAGTTTTATTTTTATTTATTTATATATATATATATATTTTTTATTTATATATATATAAAAAAATAAACGGGAGCCTGTGATACTTCTGCTTCAGTTAGAAAAAATTTTTTCAATAAAATCATACTTAGCTAATATTGCCCATATTTCATATTTTGCAGAGACAATAATCTGCACAATAAAGTGAACATTAACACATTAAATTATATAGGCTAATAACTTCCTTATATGGATTTTTATACTTTAAGCAATGATGGTAAAATTAATAGATATGTTATTCATTAATCACTTTTTGCATGTCAAACGCTGTGATGTGCTCCTCAAATATTGATGCTTTTAATCCTTGCAACAAGTCTGTGAATTGAGCATTTTTGTGTCCATATTAAAGAAAAGGGGGGATAAGCTTAATGAAATTAAGAAACTTGCCCAGACACACATTTAACCTGGACAGCCTTAGTATATCTATAACCAAAGCCCGTGATTTTAACTACTTTTCTGTACTGTTTATAATTAGATATGATTTTAGAGAAAAGGTTTGTTTATCTATTCAGAGACAAGTTTTCACTCTGTCACCCAGGGTGGAGATTTTTATTTTTTAAATGAGCAGCTACTATTGGGAAATTTCTTCCTATTATTGCTATTTCTTTTTCACAGGGAACCAAAGTCCTGCAGATGTTCATGTGGTACCTGAATCCACGGCAAGTCTTTGATCTTTCTCAGGAAGGGCCAAAAGATGCGTAAGTCTGGAAATACCCTCCACGGTCCATATGTGTTTTAGGCAAGGGAAAAGAACTTTCTGCTTTGGGGTCAAGTTTCATTATCTGATTACCTTGTGAAGTATTTTCTGACCATCTCTCTGTACTTTCTCACCTGTACTCTCCTTTCTTGAAAACTTCATCTGATGTTCCCTTCAAAAAATATCTTCTCAGTTGTTAACTCAGCAAATACTTCTAGTGTGTTTGCTGCTTGTATATATGCAACTATGGATTATTCATAGCAAGTCTGTGAATTGAGAAAGGACTCATCATTTTTCTGTTTATGCATGTACAACTTTGGATATGCACACTAATGGGAGTGTTCAGTGTATCTCCGTAGAGGGCGGCCATATTTGTTATGAACATTTGAGTTGGAGGGTGTGTGCGTGTGCGTGTGTGTGTGTGTGAGAGACATATTGATCGATTAATAGATTATACCTACGGACACCACACCAGTGTGGGGGAGACATTTTAATTCCTGCTCTGTCCCTTTTCTGAGCTCAGAAATCTCATTCTCTGTTTATGTTACCAGTGTTGAAATTAAAGTCTAGAGGTAGGTGACCCATATCCTGTTTCTTCTCTTTGGTGGAGTGGCATGTGGTGGAATGAGCAGGGACCCTTCTGCTGTTGTCCAGCTCCCTGTTTTAAACTCATTTACTCAGATAGTTCAGATGCTATCTTATAAATATGAGAACATAAGTGATACCAATTATTTTTTAATAAGTAACAATATCAGAGGCAAAGGAATGTCAACCCAAATGAATTCCAGAGAAATAGTATTCTTGTAAAAAATGGTTAACTTACGTATTTTAAGCATGCAGCAGAACATGAAATATGAAAATTAATTTCTGTCATTCTCTGAATCTATGACTTTCTTTGCCACTAGAGTTTGCTATAAGACTTCTATTTTTTTTTCCTGTATTTAGCTGTGCTAAAGCAAATGTACTACCTGGGCTTGTGCCCTTTTAGATGCTTCATTTTCTTAAGATTTTATCAAGTGAGTTAGACCTTAGATAGATGCTTCATAGGTCACCAGAAAGGATATGGCAGCACAAGAAATATTTTCAGGAAAAAAGCATATTATTTGATTTAAATAGGTGATGTTTTCTAGAACAGAGCCATCAAGCAAAAGATCTAGCAGGGGAAGTGTCACTGCATTTTCTTGAGAGCCAACAGGAAAGATGAAATGATCTAAATTTAAGCAGGCAAATTTGAAGTAAAGAAAAATCAATCTTCCTACTTTGGGCGGGAAGTGTAAGTAGGGGTGTGAGTTGAGAAAGAGGCTGGATGGACTAGTGGGGGTGGTGGTGATGGTGGGGAACCCTCCCCATCGCCCCATCACTAAGAAAAAGATCTCCCAGGGTTAAGAGGGGAAAGTATAGGCTTAGAAAAACAAACAGATCCAGGAAAAGCTAATAAAATACAAGGAGGAGACACCTATAGACTATTCATTACCAGTTAATGATGGTTTACTTTGAGAAAGGAGAGGGGGAAAGGAAAAGGAGGAAGTCAGAACTAATGAGGAAAATAATGTGTATTGACACATTAGTAGAAATTATGAGAAATAAAACTCTAAGACATCCTAAAATCCCTTAAATTCCAGGGTTGGCCATTTAGAAATAATGGTTTCTGCCTCCCTGTGATCCTGTTGTTGGAGTCATTCCTCCTGGGGTACTTGGGAGCTAGTTTTGGTGGTACTGTCATCCTCGTAATTATACATTTTCTCCAATGGATACCATGCCCACCCGTTTAATCCTGTGTTTTCTCTCTGCTAGAGTGAGTAATGTATTCTTTTGTTTACTTTTTGTTCTATTTCCTTTACAGGCTTGAGTTGTATAGGAAAGTACCAAATCTGCGAATTCTTGCCTGTGGTGGGGATGGAACGGTAGGTCCTTGAAAGAGAATCCAGTTCTCTCCTTTATTTCTTCTTTCTTTCCTATTGTTTTCCCTGTGATGGGTCTCTTTCTCCTTTCGCAGTCTTTTCAGTCCCCTAAAACGTTTCTCTCTCTCGTGAGAATCACAGCCCCTTAGGTAAGAAGGAACTTCGTTGTTATCCTTATGGATACACACTTGATCTTTCTAAAGTGTGTTTCACTCCCTCAGCTATACCATATCCTTTCCTGTTCCACAAGGTAAGGATGTGGTCAGGTCATTAAAATGAAAATTAGAGATGGCTTAATTCCTTAAAAAATATAAACTGGCCTATTTTCATTCTTAATAACCGGTCACAATAAGGAGAAATATGTACACAAAATTAAATTATTGCATTTTTTTACTACTGGGAATAAAACTTAGAATGCTATTTTAATTTTAAGCATTGTTCTAATAAAACAATGCAACTCTATGGTAGAGAACTTCGGTTTTATTCCTGTGTAGCACATTAATCATTGATTATTGCAACTAGGACTATAGAACATCTTTAGCTTTTCTCTAATCTCCATAATTAGAATGTTTTATTCTCAAAGGCAGCAACAAAATCTTCTGATTTTGTCTCTCATAGCACATAAGCACTTTATATAGGATTGGATACACATTATATACTAATAAGTGCAACCGGAATGAAATAGAGCAGTGATTCTAGTGGTCCCTCAGACACTCTGTGGAGAGAAAAAACATTTTTTGGTTGGGAAAATACTGTTTACCATTCTTCAAGAGTCACAATACACATTACTAGCTTATAAAATTCATCATAAAGTCTTAACAGGAAAGAAACCAAACCTACTTAACTTTGTTTAACCCAGTATTCTTCAAAATTATTTGGCCATGGGATTTTTTTCCCCATTATACCAATTAAATTTCAATTGATTATAGTATTCTGGGGAGATAGGGGATATTTCAGTGTGGAATTTTGCCAGCTTCCTTTAGTAAGAATTATATCCAAATGAATCCTCCAGGGACAGATATTAATATACTGTGTTCTTCCTAACTCAACCATCCCCCAGATTAGTTATCTTTAATAAGAGAATCAACTCATTATGACTTTTTACTGTATCTCTAGTTATCTTCCTTATTTTAGAATCTACTTGCTTTCCCATGTGACTTCAACATCCCACTTACGTCTTTCTCCTCTAAATGTCAGTGACAGCAACAGACAAGTTGAGGATATATAGTAGTTATTCCTCTTTTTGATCTCAGATCCACATCAGCTACCTATTATTATACATCCCCAAATCTTGGACTTTATTGCTGCATTGGGTGCTCCACCTCCAAAATCTCCGCACCTCTGCTGAACCCCATCTCTGCTGAACCCCATCACACCTCTCCTTCAGTCTCTCTTGTTCTTCCTCATTTTTGCTTCTGTTTTCTTCTTTTCCTTTCCTCAGCAGATATGTGTAGGAAGCACCGTTACGTAGTATTGAGACATTCTCTGCAATTAGATAAGCATTTGAAAACATGGGACTTCAGAGCACAAAGGAAACAGAGGGAAGAGAGCCTCGTCCACACGCTTGTGAAACACATAATTATGGAGTCTGAGCTAAAGTCCAAAAGGAAAATGAAAAGATAGAAGAATTGAAGGACAACCCGTAGTCTGTTCTGTCAAGTACAGAAACCAAAGGAAGAGTTTCAAGAAAGAGGCAGTGGTTAAATTTAATTTTTAAAGAGAGATGAAGAATTACCATTGAATTTGGAAACTAGGAAGTAACTGGGGGTTTCAAGAAAGAGGTTTCGATAGTTTCTGTGACAAAACCCAGAATGATGAGTAAGTGAAACTTGGCCCAATCCTAATGAACTCCTACTGGCCAGACCCAATTGCAGTGCTGGACATCTCGGGACTCTCTGATGCCTTTGTCACCCTCCTTCTTGACATGTAGACTATCTACTTCTACTTTTCTTAGCCAGTCTTTTCTAGCATCTCTTCATTAAATATATAATAATTAATGGGTATTCTACAAAGCTAAATATTTCTTTTATGTGTTAGGTACTTTTTCTTCCTAGGGACTTTATCTAGATGCCTAACTTTGGATTTCACATCCTTCCACGTAACTCACAAATGCGCTAGTCGCTTACATTTGGGTGTCCTACAGCCACTTGTATTAGGCATGCCTAAAATAAAAGTAGTATATTTACCCTGGAGTTGGTGGTGCATACTTTTGGGCTGATTATTTTTGTAGTCCAATCACTCAGTCAAACTACTTATCTTGTACCTTATATAAACCTTATGTAAACTCAGATTTTATTTTACCTTGTAAAAATAAAAGTGTTTTGTTAAAAACATACGGGTTTATGAAATGCTTATCATGGTATGTGATTGATACTTTTGGTTTCATTAGTTTAGAGTATAAAACTTTTAATTTGGGGCTGAGGCACAGTTTATAGAAAGAGGAGGCAGCCTGATGAATTCATGATGAAAAACTCCTGGCTTTAGGCAGGTGAAGTATAATTCTTGAGAGTGTCAGGCATATATTTGACATAAGGCATTCAGACTTTAGTAAGTGAACATATCTATCACTGTAGAAGCTGTCAGCATTATGCCAGTATAGTGACAAGACTCAAGGAGGAATCCAGAGTGGAATATTTTTGACTGATTAGGATGAGGATACGTCTTAACCATATTAGTTTAAGTGTACAAAGTATTATTTAATATATAAAAAATTTTGTGTTACTTTGGAAAAAAGTTTTTAGGCTTCAATATTAATTACATAAGTTGTATGTTTAAAAAAGTACAAGGAAGCAGAGTGATATATCTCCCAATGATGCACTTGGAGTTGGAGGTGGAAGAGGTGATTCTGCTTCTATTTCTGTGACCTTTGGCAGGTTCCTCAAGAATGATCTCAGACCTTCGTGTTTATAAATGAGAAAGTCGCTCCTTAGTTATGCCATAATTTTGTATTGTCTCACTTCCTTGGTTGCATTGACACCTATCCAACCCCTCGTGGATGTTACCCTGCTGAAATATTGATGAGCACGTGAACTGAAACCTTTGAAACACACATAACCTCGTGTGGCTCCTTCAGGGGTAACCCGTGATCACCACTATCTGGCTTCTGACTATGATGAGTGGAGATGGAGTCATTCTTGAGTTGGCTGAGTTTTACCTCAGCCACAACATCAAAGATGGGACCAGACCATCTGGTACCTGGGACTATGTGACAACCTCCAAATCATGCAACCCAGTTACAAAGAGACTGCACCATTTTAACCTCTTTCCAAAGGCCTGGAATTAAATTGATGTTAGCTATCCACTTCATGATTATTTCTTGGTCAGTTGGCCTCCCTTGATGAGGAGACATCCTAAACAGTCCGTGCCCTCATGCCCTGACTCACCACAGCCAAGGCAGGGAAGAGAGTGTTATTTTCCTTTAACTGACAGGGACAAGCAGGTCATTCTAAGCCCCTTTTTCCCCTCAGCCCCAGCCTATCTATGTCATCCTCTCTCATAAGTAAGCTTGTAGTATACTCTCAGTATGTATTCTTCATGAATAGATACCCTAAATCTAGATTCTATTGCAAAAAAAAGAGCTCATACCTTGACTATTATCTTGATTTCTTCTTTTGTGCTAATTTTAAACACATTTCTTTTAACATATGGTGACTTTGTAAACTATTAAGAGCAAGCATAAGTTAAAATATCAAAAGGAAGAATCATAGTGCACATCTTAGAAAGGGGTCACCCAGCCACCCAATACTGTGTCTTGATTTTCTTTCAGAGTTTGGAAATGCTACCCTTGTTTTTCTTTGATTTCTCAATATGAGTGGCCTTCACTTTTTGACCTGCATATACTACATGGAAGTGCAGCATGTGTCTGTTCTGTTTGAAGAAAATGTCAGTTCACTGTCATCTCCATCCATCAGCCACCTCTAATAGTATACTGCAGCGTGAAAATATTGCTCAAATGCACTTGGTAAGCATTCAGTGACAGCTAATGCTGAAAGTGGACAGATGGTGGCAGCATTGGCCAGCCGCTGCTGTGCATGGCACTCAGGGACGACGTGGAGGACCTGGTGTTCTCAATCTGTCAGCCCTGCTTTTCCTAGGAAGGAAGGAAAGAGCTCTGCAAGCTGGAAACTAACTTGGCTCAATCAGGGTAACTGTCTTCAGTTCTGGTAGGAAACATGCAGAGAGCTATGTGTTGCAATTAATTAAATAATTTAATTGAAAAGGTGCTGAGTGAGCGGGTGGAGAGGATTTGGAGGAATACCAAAGCCCTGCCAAACACAGTCCCTGCCCAGGAACCTGCAGTGCAGTGTGCGGTCTCGACTTCAAGCAGGAACAGGCTCCTGATTATTGTGAAGACAGAGCTCTCAGTAACAGCTTTGGGGGCTTAAGATCTTTTATATCTCTTGCTATTATAGGTATATGTTTGTTTCTGTTCTTTTTTTTTTTTTTTTTTCTTTTCTTTTTTTTAAGAGGTGGGAGTCTCCCTGTGTTGCCCAGGCTGGCCTCGAACTTCTGGGCTCAAGCAGTCCTCCCACCTCAGCCTCCTGAGTAGCAGGGACTATAGGCGTGTGCCACCCTATTTTCTTTTTTATAGCCCCTTTCTACATACAGCAGGGCATCTTGGCTTTTCGTGTTCATTATAGTCTGCAAAGGAAACTTCTTGGTTTGATGGCAGCCAAAGCTGGGACTGATTTACAACCTTAGGGCTCCACTTTTCTTTAAGTGGCGAGATAGCAAGAGGGCATTTTGCTTCTAGGAAACTGGGCCTTTATCAGTGAAATAAGGGAAAAGGAAGAAAAACAGAGCTGAGTCATAGTAGCTCATGTTAATTTATCATTTCCTGTTTGCCAGGCACATGCTAAGCAATGCCTACACTTTATTTAATTGGTAAAATAACTGTAAAAGGCATGTACTATTATTCTTGTTTTACAGATGAGGGGGGAACTTAGATTAGGTGACTTGTCTAAACTCACCCAGCCAGTATGTGGTAGAGAGGGGCTCACTCCAGGTCTGTGTCCTACACCCCTACATCATGCTGCCTTCTGAAGAAGCTGGTTGTTGGGGAGTGGTGACATAGCTATTGGCCAAGTAAAAGTATTGAGGAGCTGTGGAAGGACAGATACAGGCCCACCGCAGCTGAAGAACTATTAGCCTAACACTGTCTGTGAGAGAATTTCAAGACAAAACAAAATCTGTGCTGTGAAAGGCAGGAGGCATTTGGTGACTCCAAGGGTGATGCCGTGATGAAACACAAGATTATCGGCTTGTATGCAGGAGAAAATGACATATTTGATCATTGGGCTATGGAAAAAAAGGAGATAGAATATATTTATCCAGTTTGTAAAGTAAATCAATTGGTAAGAAAGGGGAAGCACCTTTATATTAAAAAGGTGCATAGGCCAAGAGTAAGAGGAGCAGAGCCGGTAAGAAATCCAGAGGCCCTGAGGGCTTGTTCCATTTGTGGAATCATAGTGAAGCATCACAAAAACTTATTTATTTATTTACTTATTTATTTTGAGACAAGGTCTCACTCTTGCCTTCCAGGCTAGAGTGCAGTGGTGTGATCGTAGCTCACTGCAGACTCTAACTCTTGGGCTCAAGCAATCCTCCCGCCTCAGCCTCCCAAAGTGCTGGAGTAATTCCAGCACTGTGAGCCACCACACCCGGCTCCATGAGAACTCTCGACAACCTTCTGTGAGAAAACAAGTAGGAACAGAGCCTAAGAAGGTTTGAAATGATGGCAGTTACACTGATCACAGGACTATTAGAAGACACAGCATCAATTCATGGAAGTTACAGGACACTTATTTCAAAGTCATTTGGAAATTATTTGTATTTCATTGGCAGTGAATTAAAACTTTAACTTTCCATCTATTTTAGCATTAGCATTCCTCATGAGATTTAGATATTTTCTTGGCAAGCTCATCTTCAGAGGAAGCTGTTTTGTTGGATTTTTACTTTTCTATCTCTGTATCACGTCACTACCCCTTTCTGGTAGGTTTGAATGGTTTCCAGGACATTCAGACTACAGCTGGGTTTTTCTATAGGCTCCTAAGGCTCTCATCCTGGGGAGAGGTCAGGGATATGGCAGTGAGCTCATGGAAGGTGGGCCAAGCATTTTCCAGGCTTCTTTCAGCCACAGCAGGTCTCAGCCTTCTCTGGGCCGTGACCTCAGGCTGGTTTTTCACACTCTGCCCACCTCTCTTCCCAGCTAAGAGGGAGCCTCACTCCAGGACAGCTTGCTGCCAGCAGGGGCACACTGCTATTTCCCATCACTGGACAGAAGCCCAACTGTCTGCTTCCTCTGCCTGTTTCAAGACGAGGAGCCAAGTTGATCCAAACCTTGACCCCAGTTTTGCCACTTTGCGTTTGTTTCTGGCCCATCAAGATGTGTCTTCTTTTTTTCTTTTCTATCATTGCTGTGTCTGGAGTGAAATGGGGTGTTGAAAGTGTAAACTCATAGCATTATCTTTACCAAGAAAAGAGTGACATATTTCAAGTAAACATAAGAAGAAAAATGTCTAATTTAAATCTACCGGAAAGAAAATGGGCTGACATGTGAGTACAGACCATAAAGGGGAGGTTTTGTTATTATCTTTCAGAGAAGTTCTAAAGAGAATGCCTTCTTTTTCCTTCTCTGGATGGGATGTTGAATTGGATTTCTACTAAGTTCCATTGCATATTTTCAAGTCTGTTTCCACTCAGGGCTGTTTGCATCTGCAGTCAGTGATCTCTGAGGGTTGGGCTTTCTGAGTGTTTATGTCCTTTTTAATAACTTTTAAACCCCCTTCTTGTAGTTTATTAGAGCTATCTACTTTTGCTGTGTTTAGTTTGTGCTTTTAGTGGCACAGAGATGATGTCTAACACAGTCATCAGAACTAATTTACCATTAGACGTTTCTGTTTTCTTTTACTTCACTAGCTTTGCTGATATTGTGTGTAAAAAAACAAGACTAAAGAAGCTCTGGGTCAGAATCTAAGGGTTTGTCTGCGAGTAAATTGACCAGTTTGGGGGAATGGATAGACTTTTTGATACTTTTATCAACCTGGATTTTTAGTTACCACATTAGGTGAACATCAAGATGTGCCTTTTTAGAAGGAAAACAGAGTTTTAGACTTCATTGACAGGTGCGTTGTACAGCCTGGGAAGTCATTTTTGTGGAGGAGAAAGGATTTTAGATGGAAGTCGAGAGAACAGATACTGCTCTAACTCTGCCACTTCTAATTATTTAGTCAGAAAATTATCTGATCTCTCTGCGTTTCAGTTAATAAATCTGCAGGTTTGCTGAATTTGACTAAGCAACTTCTAAGGTTTCTCTAGCTCCAGAGATTCCAAAATCACACCGCACTCCCTGCAGCATGGTCAGGCCATATCCAAAAATGGGTTTAGTTCTTTATTTACAGGTTCCCTAAACCATGGTAGGTAAGGGGTTGGCCACTGGTGTTAGGCACACCTGATTTTGAATGCTGGCTCTGCACATAATGCTACCACATAAACAATGTGATATTAAGGAGGTCACTTAACCTTCCAAATCTCGGTTTCCTTATCTATAAAATGGAAATGAAAATTATATGTATCTTATAAAGTTGTGTTGAAGTTGAATAAGACAATTCATTAAAGGACTTTGCTCAGGGGTAGCACATAGTGAGCCATCAGTATGTCAACCTTTTTGTTACTATGAACTCTTTGAGAGCAGCCTTTCTACCTTATCTGTCTTAGCCTAGCTCATTTATCTCTTTATTTCAATTGCTTGGTTCTGGGTTTTACATGTAGTAGTGTTCCACAAATGTACTGTTATAGTATTATTTTCAAAAAACATGACTCTCATACAGATATAGATGAATGCATGTAAAAACTTTGCTTAACTCTTTAATGAGGGAAACAGCAAGATGGTAAAGCTGATTTATCAGAGAAGTAAAGGAAAAGAATTATGCAGTTCATGACAAAATAATTTTTCTAAATTTGAGACAAAACTGATTAATATCCTATGGGGAAATAAAACCATCATTTTTAAAATAATCTTCTCTTCTTGAAATTTCCATCTCTATAGGGCAGAAATCTATGTTAACCTATAGTTATAAAATTCTTAGGCCCCTGAAACACTATTCTAGTATGACATTATAAGGATATCCAAATTTGTTTTTGCTATTTCCAAGTTTTGGGTAATTTTTCTAAATAGTTATAATAAGACTAAACCCAAAATACTATTTATCTTAGAAAAAGATTAAGAAAGTATGATTTTAGTCTATAAGTATCTATTTTCTGCCTAAACTTATAATAGGTACTAGGCCCATCCATAATTATGTTTTCATAGTGTTGATTAAAGAGAATATAGAGAAATTTTGGAAAACTATGAATTTCCAAGATGATACTATGAAGGGTAACCGTTTAACAAGTACTTACATTGGCCATGCATCATGTTAAGGGCATTTTTGTTTAATCTGTAAATAATCCTGTGAGGTAGGTATTATTATCCCCATTTTGAAAATCAGGCAAATAAATGAGTCTCAATGAGGTTAAATAATTTAATCAAGGTTATGCAGCCTGTATGAGCCAGAATTGAAATTCAGTCTGATTCTGAGTCTCATATTCCCTCCTGTGCCCTGTTACATTACCGAAATCTTAAACTCTCCTAAATTTTAAAGTACATCTCTAGTTACACACACAGATGAATGGGTTTAGTTTTGCTTATGTGAGAGAGCACAATGGTCCTTTTCACCTTTAAGAGGCTTACCATTTTGAAACTGCCTGAGATAAGTGGCCTTTCTGTTCCCTACCCACTGGATTAAAATACCTATGTTTTAAAGAAAAATAAAACCATTCTGTTTTAGCTCTTTAAAGCCTCCTTGTCTGAGGTTATTTTCTCTGTAACTTATTTATCTTTCTTATATCTCTTCTGGCCCCCAATATGTCTGTAGGTGGGCTGGATCCTTTCTATCCTGGATGAACTGCAGCTGAACCCTCAGCCTCCCGTGGGGGTCCTTCCTCTGGGCACTGGGAATGACCTGGCTCGAACTCTCAACTGGGGAGGGGTAAGAACCCCTCTCAGTGGCCGCCCATATCATCAAGCAACAAACAGAATTCCCAGATCCGCAGATGTTCTACCGTAAGGGGAGTGTATGCTGCTGTCCAAGGCACAAGCTAGATTGGCAAGCAAAGGGCCCATGAACCCTGATTTAATCTGGTAGCTTCTTTATTTTAAACTTATAATAGCCAGAGGGAAAGGGAAAGTATGGTATGAGAAAAATCTGGTGGTTCACAGGCCTGGGGCCTTTTGAGGTTTCCCCTAAGAGACAGTGGGTGCCCAGCAGTGGGGAACTTGTGGCCTTATGATTTCAAGATTGTTCTTTTTTAAGCACTAAAGGAGGCAAGGAAAGCTTCGTCTTTCTCTGCTGCACTCCTTTTAATAAAAGGATTTGTTCTGTAAAATTTGAATTCACTCAAAAGGCCGCACTTAAGGACCTAGAAGGCCATGTGGGGCCTTAAGGCTGGAGGTTCCCCACCCCTGGAAGGTCTTCATGTAAAATGATCATACAGATTTGAATTAATCCTGACCCTCAGCCCTGGCCAGATAGCAAATCTGGTTAGCTTTACAACCCTTACTTTGGGAGAGTTACAGCTCTTTTTGAGCATTTGGTTTTTCTGATCAGTGTTATCATGGCTTTGGTGGTACAGGTATCCAGCTGTCCTTCCCACCATGGAGCCAACTCCAGGCAAGCTTGGGGGTGGGGGGAAGTAGTTCTTCTGTCACTAACCAGCCATTTAATTAATTAATTAATTAATTTTATAGTACTAAGATAGTAAAGGAGCACAGTAAATATACATATATTATGTATATATGTATACATACATATACAGCCCCACCAACTTTTTATCTGCCCATATAAGACCATCACCTGGGCTGGGCTTCATGAAAATTATGTGCAGATGTCTAGCAGATATTAATTTGGCCTTTGGGTGAATTAACCTTCTATGGATCTTTTTTTTTTTAAATAGTGGGAAATTTAGAAATAATAAATATATTTACATGAAGCAACTAAGGTATTATCAGTGTTAGCTTCTCCCATCCAAATCAGTGACTTGACTGTCCTCAGTAGGTCATACTGTCAGTAAAAGATCATTAAGGAGTAAGTCGCTCCCTAATAGGCCTATGCCTTTGTCAGGCTTGCCTCAGGTCATGGAAGGAATAGCGTCCTCCCACAAGGTCAGGGAGAAGTGAAGGAGGGGGAATATTAGTGGAAGAACGTTGCCAATCAGATCCCTCCTTGATTTTTTTCTCTTTTCCATTTATATTTGTTTTGTGTATCCCCCAAATTCCTCTAGTTGGAGGCATGGGGAGTCCTGTTTTTATTCTGATAAAAGCAGCCATCTAGCATGGTCCCCAATGCCTACTGGTGGCGGTTAGTTCTCAGTGCCAGCAAAAATTATTGCTCAGCTCAAACCAGCCAGAGCTAGTGTTTCTGTGCACCCTACCTGTGAGTATCGTCTTAACTTCTAAGTCCCTGGAGGAAAACAGTACTCTCCCAGCCTTGCTAATGACAGACTAAACAGAATATATCAGTAGGGCTCTTCCTTGCACAAAATAGCATTGGCCACACTGTTTTCTACTCCAGATGGCAATGGGTATGTTCTGATTCCTCAGGGCTACACTGATGAACCTGTTTCTAAGATCCTATGCCAAGTAGAAGATGGGACAATTGTACAGCTAGATCGCTGGAACCTCCACGTGGAAAGAAACCCAGACTTGCCTCCAGAAGAACTTGAAGATGGCGTGTGTAAGGTCAGAGAGTTCTTTCTTCTGCGGAAAGGAACCTGGAGCATCCCCCTGAGCCACAGCAAATATATTCCTGGTTGGAGAATCATGTGCCGATTCCTTCCTATGAGACAATGAGATAGTGTCTGAATTTAGGGCTTCTAGGGCTATAGGTATAATAATACCACCTAATGATTCTGCCCCATAGACTTCTAAAGACCTAGATTTCAGACCTCCTTACAGAGCTCAGGGAGCTGTTCTCTGTCTCACCTTCCACACTAGAAACTCATGTGTTCATTTTTTAATCTTTCAAGTTAATTGCAAACAACTTATGAGAAGATGAAAAACACGTATGTTCTGAAGCATTGGGTACTTGATCTTTCACTAGAAAGATAACCTCCTGAAATTTCTGGCCTGATACTAAGAGGTATTAACTAAGCCAATTTTATCACTTGGTTGGGATTTGAAGACACCTAAATAAATGTTTTAACTTCGTGTTTTCTTTAGTGATTGAGCTTTATTTCAACCCAAAACAAACCAAGGGATATAGTTGTAAATATGCTACTGTGGCACTTCAGTTGATAATTTGGTTCTGAGTTCTGGCTTCAATTTCAGATAAATTTGATAGGTTGCTGAGTAGCCACTTTCTCCAAATTACTTTCCAGTTTTGTTCTATGATAGAATTTTCAAACTTTTGCATGCATAAGAATCTCCAGGTGTGCTTGTTAAAATGCAGATTATGAGGCCCAGTCCCCAGAAGTTGATTAAGTAAATGCAAGTTTAAGGCCCAGGCATCTGTCCTTTCAACATTATCCATGCTATAATGAATCATGCCATTGATTGAGGCTAAGATTTCATGGATATTTCAGGCTTAAAATGGATTGACCATCATATCATTTTAGATCAAGCCAACACCCACTTATTTATTAGCACCATAATTCTGACCAATTATGATAGATGCTTAAGTTTCTTATTTGGCTAAAATAGGTTAAAACAGGTTTTGCTTTATCTTTGTGGTTTTTTTCACCTAAACTGTGATTCCGAACCAACTGCTCAGCTGAACTTGAGCTCATAATGTCACAATGTTGTTTAAACAACAAGTATCATCTTGGGATTTGATGGTTTTTTCTAATATATTTGACTTACAGCAATTGTATAGAAAAGAGCCAAAGGAGAAGGAAGAGTACCATATGGATATTTTAAGGTCCTTTTGCTACTAGACTTGGAGTGGTTAGGCCTGCAATAGAAATCCATATTTAATTCTCTTCCTAACAGTTTAAGAAGTGGAAAGACTTCTTGGCACAGGCAGGGAACATCAATCCAGATAATTAAAGGGCTTTGTAAATGGGTTTTTGAGGAGGTATGTAGGAAATTGGGGCAAGTTTTCCTGGAAAATATGAATAACTTAAAAACAGACTAAATTGAGATATTATTTAGGGGACAGTGACCAGATGTTCTCCTTAGCCATCAGTGGATGCTAAGACATGGGTTAGAATTGCAGCCAAAAGAACATAAATGGTAGAGGAGATGAACATATCTGTGCTTTTGGCAGGATCACCAACCCATGCTGTCATTCCTAAGAACTGGTATTTTGTTGAAGTGCAGGAACTGGACATTCTCAAATATGAAGCCAGAAGAGTGAGACATGATTTTGGCATTGGTCTATGTTTTTAGTTTCTCTCCCTGTTCTCCAGTGAGTTGAAACCAGTTCTAAGGGCTGTTTTGGCCCCTGAATCATTATAGGTTGTGCCTTAGGGGCTTCCATGTGGGGGGCACTCCTTACTTCTGTTAGAGACCAAGGCAATCCAATGTCTGTCTGCTTTAAATCTCTCATGCTCTCTTTCTGTCATTTCATTTTTTTCTTAATGGGACAAAGTTTTCCCTCTAGTGAAACAGAAAGTCTTGCTTATTAAAGGGCATATGAAACACTGTAATATAATTACTTTTGAAATCTTGAGGGTTAAAAAACTTTTTTTCTCATAGAAGACAGGTACAGTTCGATTTGGGGTATAAACCTGATAATTATCTGGAAACATTCCCCTTCTTTAGTGACTTCAATGTTTATCTTCCATGCTGAGTTACAGAAGGAAAAGTGGGAGAACCAACCCCCTTCTAGCATTTTCCATATGCTTTTCTAATTTTTCTAACATTGAATTGAAGTTTTAAAATCACTTTAGTTTTGCATTTTTAATGTAGGATTTTAGGCTGCGTAGATCTTTCCTTCACTCAGCTTGCAGCGGTAACAGCCAGGGACCCAGAGGACTTTGGGAAGGAAAGTTAAGGCTTACGTGTGCATCTGTGTGGCTGTGTTTGCAAATTTCGTGATCATGTCAAAGATACAAGGTTTGATAAATTCAATGGGAATTTGAATAATACTGATATGTATATTTTTTGGGGGTTTTTTTGCCCCTCTAGGTCAACGATAGTTAAATGGTTCCCACTGCCCTATTATTATATGACTTTTGTCATAATACATATATTTTTTGAAACTAGATGATGGGTAAACAAATTAAATATTATTCGTTTTAGGTTGTAATATTTATATGTTGAATATAAATTTAAAGTATATCCACGGATTAAGTAGGTTAGACATGACCCTTACGATTGAATTTACTTTCTGAGTTTGCCTAGTGAATCATTCTTAGTAACTATTGCTAGTGTGCATCCCTGAGCTTAACGAGTTTCTATTATTACAATATCCACAAGAATGGTTCTTATTTAATAATTTGTATTCGTAGCTCTTGTTTCCTATACTACTTATAATTCCTGAGGTAATTACTGGATTTGAGCTTTCACTGATGAATTAATGCAAGAATACCCTACTTCTTGCTACATGAACACCCTCTACTTTGAGTTGTGACTGATTTGTCTCCTGGGGACTGTGCAAGAGATAGGTGTCCGGCTTTAGGTTTTATCTATCTCTTTCTGCCTGGTCACACACAACTGTACCTCTCTCTTTGTTTATTATTGCAGCTCCCTCTGAATGTTTTCAATAATTACTTCAGCCTTGGATTCGATGCTCACGTCACACTGGAGTTCCATGAATCCAGAGGTGAGGACAACGTCCCGTTCCCATCTCCCAGGGCGGAAGTTCCCAGCAGGTGTTTTGCATGTTCCCTTTTGTTTGCATATCACTTGAATGTTTGCAGCGTGTCTCAGTGTTGTTTCATTGTAACCTCCCTAATGACTCTGGGAACCAGACAAGATAGAAACTTATTGCAAAAGGGACCCTGAGACCTAGTTGTTTAGGGTCTCAAAGACAGTAAAGGACGGGACCAGATGTGTGTCCCAGAACTCAGGACTGTTCATCTTTAGGTTTGGCTAGAAATTTTGAAGTGAATGAACTTCTAAGAATTGCTAAAGAGAGACTCTGTTTCTAAAGTCATTAGGATATTCATAGCTTCACAAGATATTAATTGTTAAATTTCAACACTACGTAACCAGAGCCATTGAGATATGATAGCAAAAACAAAAAAGTCCTCCTTGGGTGCATAAAAGAAACAATGGGCATCTTAGAACAATAGAGGGGCAACAGGTAGTTTAGGTTGAAGGAAAAGAGCGTGATGGTGATTGGATTAGGTAGACAGGTTCTGCGGATCCTCACTGGATGATGCAAAGGTGTGAGTGCAACTGCGTAGCGATTTCCAGGACTGAAAGAGATAGAGTCAAGACTGGGGGAATAAAACAGTTTTTGAAAGAGAAGTAAGATGAATAATGACATGCTGTTTTATGTTGCATCAAAATTTTCTTCTGCCATTTAGAACTAAGAAAGTTCAGGATTTTGACTTATGCTGTGTAGCCCCAAGCAATCTCTCTCTCTCCCTGTCTCTTGGTCATTCTCTTAAACTCTCTTCTTGTTAATATAACTATACTGTGCATCTATGTCTGTGTATCTATAGCTATATCTGTACCTAGTTCCTTGTGAATATACTTATATATAACCAAAATAATAATAGGATATAGATTATTAAGAAGCTTGTGAGATAAAAGTCATAAATAAGGATGTACTTTACTTCTTTTCCTCCAGGTTCTGCAAGAGTGTGATTTTAAACCATAGAATTTGAAATGCAGATTACTAAAAGACATGATTCAAATTTTCAGATTCCAGTAATAATGCAGAGAAAATTCTGATAATGTTCTTATGCACTAGAAGTCAAGAGTAGAGCTACAGGATTAACACTGTTAGAAAACAAAATAAAAGTAAAGTGCTATATAGTTCCTTCCTGAATTCAGCAATTTTGGTAGACTTTTGCCTTCCTGGTTTCATGAGGCTTGAGGGGATAGGTTCTGGAGAGGTCAAATTCTGTGCCACGCAAGAACGATATTGTTTGAAGAGAAAGCATAGTTTGGTCTTGCTCTTTGATACCCAGAAAAGCACAGTGAGAAAGGATGGTTGACAACAGAACCTCAGATATCCCAAATCAGAAACACCACTACTCTCCCTTCTTCCTGCCATAAACAGTTCTTGGAGGTTAGATATTCAGAGGGACGTATGTTAGTGTCAACTTTTATAACTGGTTGCCCTTCCTATATTTAAGGAGAGTTAATTTGGGAAGTAAATGGGGATTTTATTGTTCATTTCTTACCCCATTTTTTCCTTTATTTTAGGTCATTAAATATGAAATGTCTGATTTCGAATCAAAAGTGTAGTTTATTACATCTCAAGCAAGAAGCAGTACAGTTAATCAAAGTATGAGCCTAAACTATCCACACAGTTTTGGCTCAGGAGAGTCTGGGTCCCAGGCTTCTTAATAAAAGCTCCCCGAGTTTCTTAACAAAACTTGTAAAGTAGCCCAGTTATCACTAACACATGAATTTCCCAAAGTAGGCATGAAAAGAGGTCTAAATGAGCAAGTGATCAACAGTGAACTCATTCAAATGAGTCTAATATTTTTAGTCTAACTAATCTGAAAGTTATTCTAATGAAACACTTCCCTGTTCTGTGATGAAATTTCTATGTATCAGAGTGAAAGGGGAGAAGGAGAGACACCTAGGTGAAAAGACCAGGCTTGGAAGAGAATTCTTTGGGGAAAGTGATTTTTTTCTCTTATTTTAAACTATGGGATTATTTAATTTTAGAGTAGAATATGAAAATTTTTGTGTGTATGAACATGTACATTTTTATGTGTGTGATTACAAAACAGTTGGTTAAAAGATGCCAAGCATTCATCTTTGAATGGTTTATCTCTGAGGCTTAGTGTAAATGTTTTAATGCAGGTTGAAATGGAATTGCAAACATTTCCCCTGCATAAGCCAGAGCCTCTGAGCAAAGCCAGCCACTGAAGAGCTGGTGGGGAGAATTTATGTTGATTGGGAGTAACTGATGCAGTATTCGTGAAGGTGAAAGAAAGATGATAAAAAAGAAATGTTCATTAAGATATAGAAACTAGATTTTGTTGATACACTTAGAATAGAGGTGTGTACTTCTCCTCACTATCTGTTAATCTGTTATTTTTACATTAAAAATAATTACGTATGAAAAGTATAATTAGTTAAGCTTATATATGTGTGTGTGTGTGTGTGTGTGTGTGTGTGTATGTGTGTGTGTCTATATAAACTGTTTCTGTCCATTTGGATTTTCCCCATATTTTTATCTGGTTGGTCAAGAAATCTCTTTTTTTTTTAAATTTCAGAATATTATGGGGGTACAACACTTTGGCTATATATATTGCCCATGCACTGCCCGTGTCAGAGCTACAATCGTGGACATCCCCCAAACTGTGCTCCCTGCATCCAAGAAATCTTAAGCTAAACTGTAGAATAAAAAGTAGCATAAGCAAGGCCATTTTTCAACTGGGGTGAGCTTACTTATTTTGTTGGTAGATAGTGAGTGGCTGTTCTCAAACCAAGAATGATCATAGTTGAGACTTTAAACTATTCTGTAATGAAGTCACAGTTGTTTGAGACTTCATGAGAAAAGTTGTATCATTTGCCATAAAATACCTGGAGAGTAACTCAAAGCCTTATGAGAGCCATTGTAAAAAAAATGAGTTTGGATAGAAGGACCTATTAGGCATTAGTCAAAAAAATATAATACTATAATTTGGGAATTATGCAAATACCTCTGCATAAAATGGGTAGTTAATACAAATATCATTAAGGCAGAATTTTAAAAAATTTAACTGCAGAAAAAATTTTTGGTGTAGATGTAAAAATAGTCTATCAAACTGATAGTTCTTAGCATAACTACCTATTTTGTATTTCTTTTAGAAAGGACAATTAAAGTGACATTTATTTTGGGACAGTTTATTAGTGTCATTACTAAGCAAATGCTTTTAGAATTACTGGTGGAAAACCAAGCAGGAATAAGGATGGCCTTAACATTTTGATTAACTTTGTATATAATGAAGGCAAATATTTGCTGATTTGGTTTACTATATTTGATTAGAAAGAAGGTAAACTTCACTTGGTTGAAAAACAGAAGTGCTTTCTTCTTCTTCTCAAAGTGGCCAAACCATTGGTACTACTTAAATATTAGAAAGTGCAATGGTTTGGAACAGAATTTGGAGAGGTAATAGGATTGGTCATTTAATTGTCAGCTGGAGTCTTGCCCAGTACTTTCATCATTGTTGTACTATGACAGTGCTTGAGGAGGTACATTGAAAATATTTCAATCTGTTACTGTATAGCCATGTTTACAATGATTATTGCTATCAGTGACAAAGTTGGATCTCACTTTGCCAGCTATATGAATGATATTGTCACTTTTTGGACATAGAGATATTAAATACATCAAACTTTTAGTCTTAGATTGGATGATTAAATTTTACTGTCTCATTGAAGTTACTTATTCAGAGAAGTTGAACCTTATGCTACAAGGTCAAGGAAATACAATTATGACTCCACAGGAGGCAGTGTTTAAATTTGATTTAGGATTTACTATTTTCACTGACTATACAGAGAAATGCAGATCAGCACATTTCAAAGGATTATAAATGTTTCATGATCTGTGTCATAGAGAACTGACAGATTTCTTTAAAAATGTGTTATTTGCAATGGCTTGCTACGTTTCATCACTGCCAACACCGCAAAGGACTCATAGCCTGGCTCTTTGCCCCTGAGATCCTCTCACTCTCTGAGGTTCTCTGAAACCTTTTCCATCTGGAATCTCTGCATGACCCCTAATCATCATTCAAGATTCAAGTGTTCCTCCCTCTGGAACACTTTTCTGATCATTCCCTTTTTGTGTGCTTCATCTTATATAAACTATCTTTCATAGCATACATAAAATGACATTTTACTTTTCGTTTTTAGACCTGTCTCCCCCACTCTAAACTCCATGAGGGCAAAAGACCACATCTTATTTATTTTATATTTCCAATACCCAGTTCAGTGGCTGTCTCAATAATTGTTTGTTGCAGTAATGGAATGTTTAATTGGGGGATAGGCCCCATGGATAAGAGAAAAATAGCGGTAGAAGATAATATATAGTAAAGGCAAGATTAGTTGCATAGGCAGTAAATAATAAAGGCACTCAGCAGGCCTGGTGGCAAAAAAGGATATTGGGGGCAATGTCCAGAAAGCATAGGAGGTAATATGGCTGGGAGATACGGGGAGGAGTGTGGTGTAGACAAGAAGTAAAGCAGGTGAGAGCATTTCAGGCAGGAAAGAAAAGAACAGAGGGACATATAAGCTTGTCATAAAGATAGGTTAGATGAGCAATTAATATACAATGAAAGATTTTGCTGTGTTGTTAAAAAAACAATGATAATGTTGGTATAAATATTTGTCTGTAATGGGAGATGACTTTGGAAAGAAGGAAAGTTTTTTTAATACATACAATTTAAATTGAAGGTGGGATGTTACTATAGGCATATATTTTGGAGTCATTTGTATATATATGATAACTGAAGTCTCAAGATTGGATAAGTATCCAAAGGAGAGAATAAGGAAGATGTGTGAGTTGTGTGGGGTTCAGACTGCATATTGATTTTTATAAACATAGCGTTAAACTTACGTTTATGAATGTCTCCCTAATATGCCTTGAGCAAACTGGTTGAATTTTAATCAAGAAGTTGAAAACCGAGCAAAGAAAGAGTATGATAAAGATGTGCGTACTGAATTTATTTGTGTGTGTGTGTGTACATATTTTTTATAGTTGCAAGTAGAAAAGCTCATTAGTCTGAATTATGAGTTAGGGAGCCTTCCTTTCCAATATACAGAGTTGGCAAAAGTGTCCACGTAGGTAATATGAGTAATAATTCAATTATAAAAACATGGAAATATATTTTACCATGTGGAATGTGTATCTGGGTCCACAGTCATTTTTTTATTCCATCCTTAGGTATGAGAAGGTTTTCTCTTTTAGTCTCTTATCAAAGGCAATTTTGGATAAGTTTAGTTGAAGCAAGTCAGAACATATGCATACAGCATTTTTAACCAATCTTTATATATTTTAAAGCAGTGAATTACATTAGACAACATAAGCCTTATAAATTTTTATGTTTATTTAATAAAACCTAAGATTAGAAGGGTTCATGTATGTCATTATTAATAATTTTACATTGTATATTTTCAAGAATACAAATAATCAAACACACTGACTTTTTCAACTACTTCTATATTTTGATGCAATTTGGCTTTTTGATGGGAACATGAAGAACACAGGATTGCTTATCTTTTGTTCCATATACTAAGTTTAAAAAAATGTGTGTAATACTGAATTTCCATGAACAGTGCTGAAGAGTAGCATTTTGACATCATTCTGTGTGGGCCTGGTTTTTTGATCCATTGATACATGCTATTCCAGGGTGTAGTCTGTTTGTTACCAGGGAGATTTGACCCATAAATTTTAGCCAATAGGCTTCATGTGTCCACCTGTTTAGAATATCAGAATGTTGGCTTTAAAGTTGCAGTAGACCTTGGCCTCAGAGTCGCAGCCGCCACGGCCAGTCACAGGGCATCCAGCAGCTGCTGCAGGCCGAGGAGCTGGCCACCAAGAAGGTGTCCGAGGCCCACAGCGAAAGAACCAGAGATTGAAGGAGGCCAAAGTACAGCTCAGGCTGAAAGTGAACAGTACCGCCTGCAGAGGGAGGAAGAGTTCAAGCCCAAGGAAGCTGCGGCACTGGGGTCCCACAGCCCCTGCGGGACCCTTCTGTACTTCTCAAGTAGAGAAGGAGACCCAGAAGGAGAGGACCATCCTCTAGGCCTACTTCCAGCAGGACAGGGATGAAGTCTTGGATAACCTTTTGGGCTTTGTCTTCAATATCCATCCAGAAATCCATGAGAACTACTGCATAAATGGATAGGAGAAGAAGGAAGAAGCGCCTGTTCCATGGATTGGCATTTTAGATGCCTCATGGAATATGAAGCCTTAGCAAAGCTCGAGTTACAGTCTTATGACAAGGCATTGTATTATTTCTGTGTAGTATATAGTAGATATATATAATGCCAGCTGTTATTGTTGGAGAGTAGTAAATCTAGTTTCTTTGTACAGACTTTGAACTTATCTGAAGATTTCGTCTTTTTACCTCCCGTTTCTTAGAAATTTAATGAGTACATTGTTTTCTTATGCCTTTTAGCTCAAGCAATGTATGTATCAATGTTGACTTTTTCTTTCTTAGATCTATTAATAGTAAAAGACCAATTCTTTGAATAAAGAAAGAGATTAAGTTTTTTTTTTTCCCCCTAATGCCTTCTTAAAGATCAGGGGCTTTATCTATGAAAAAGTAGTAAATTATTACTTACAACCTGTGTGAAGCGGCAGCCAGCCTGCAAGTAATCCATTCCTGCTAATGGTTAGAACAGTGGATTCTAGTCTAATTGTTTGGGCTGCTTTTAGTTTCTCTTAATCGAAATAACTAAATGGTAGAACTCAAGAATTTGTTACACGTTATTACTTGCTGTATTGATAATCACTTAAAAGTAAAGACTCTTTGTCATACAAAAAGTTATAGTAATTTTATGTTAATTAATAAAATTAATATATGTAAATTAATACATATTAATTAAATATAGGTAAATTAATATATGTTTCATGAGCACTCTTTCCTGAGCTTGTATTATTTGGGCTCTTGAGGAACTTGGTTTTGGGTGGAGATCTTTGGCAGGAGACTAGCATACTACTACTCCCCTGAATTCTTTTTAACTATAATCTTTTCTAGGGGAATAATTATAGGGGAACAAAGGGATGGGGCTGCTATCTGCAAGCTTCACAGAGAAGGAAGCATGTAGCAAATTTTGTTGAGAGCTAAGCAACCTTTGAGGCCCTTTGCAACGTTAACAGCCATTGAATGTATACATTTTTGGTGGCTAGAAACTTAGAAATGATATATATATGGGATGCAAATGCAGTGTGAATGTGTATCAATCACCATACACTTTTTGTAAGCAGAAAGCACTCTGAAAACCATGTGACTTCCTGCTTTTCTGAAGACACGTTTTTTTTGGAAGGCTGTAAGTCTGGCTTAAAGAAAAGAGTCTGCAAGGATCATTAACAAGGGCTAATAAAGGGGGTAGGGGAGTAAGAGCTTAGTTAGGAACAAGGAATGAATAAATCATGTCAAATAAGTTAGCGTCTTTGTATCAGACCCTCCCAAGACCTAGAGGTTGATAGACAGGCTGAAATAAATTTTTGAAAGTGACTTAGACAAAAGCAGGGGTTTAAGATCATCGTTCTGGTTTGCATATATTATGTTTTTGTGCTGTACATAAAGGTGGGGTTAATATATTTAATCAATTGAATGGGTTATACCCAGAGCTCCATCATAATTATAAATGGGTTGTATCCAGAGCCAAATCATTTAGATGACTTAGATGATTTTGAGTTGATGCTGTCATGGGATGAGATCTCTGGGGACCTTGGAGGGAGTGAGTCATGGGGGCCAAAGGGTGGACAACGGCAGGTAGAATTTTGGCCTCCATGACCTTTGCCATCTGGTATTGTGCCTGTGGTTATGTTAACCTTACACAGCAAAGGGACTTTGTAGATGTAATTAATTACAGTTAATAATAAACTGACTTTAAGGGAGGAGATAATCCTGGATTATGTGGGTGGGCCCAATGTAATATTAACATGAGCCCATAAAAGCAGAATGGATGGCAGAAGGGAAAGTCAGATTCAAAAGGTGAGAAGGACTTTTGCCATTGTGTGCTTTGACGATGGAGGGGATCAGAACCAAGGAATGCAGGTGGCCTCTAGAAGGGGAGAATGAACCCCAGCCAACAGCCAGCAAGGAAGGAGAACTTCAGTCCTGCAAATATAAGGAGACAGATTGTCAACAATCTGAAGGAGCTTGGAGGTGAATCCTTCCCAGAGTGGGATGACACCTTGATTGGGGTCTTGTAAGACCCTAAGCAGAGGACCAAGGACGGCCTACTCCAGACTTGTGACCTAGGCAGCTGTAAGAAAATAAATGGATGTTTTAAATTGCCAAGTTTGTAGTGATTAGTTATGAGAAATAGAAAACCGGAATAGAAAATTAGTAAAGCTACTGTTGGTGTCTGATAGATTGCACATAGGTTAATGGCATAGACATATGCAGTGAGTGTTTGGATCTCATTATCCCACAACCACATCTTGAGGATGGACAGCCTGGGAACTGGAGCAATAAGCCATGGCTACTTCCACTGTAGGAGTCTTGCAGTATCTTGAGCATTGGTAGCCTTTCTTGAGAGTTGCCTTTCATGGTATACCTCATACCAATGAACAGACACAGCTCCTGAAGTAATGAGAGCACTTAAAGTTCCTCACTATTTTTTTCACAATTCTTTATCCCCCCTCTCTTGATGTGGTTGGGTCCTGCATTCTTTGGTCCTCCTCAGAGGCACATCAACTTTTGCATACATACACATGGACACAATCACCCTCCAGCCCCTCCCTTTTGATAGCCAGTGGAGAGTGATGGAGCACTGCTATTTGCAGGCTGTCCTTTGCTTTCTTTTTGCCTGGCTTCTGCAGGAAGTGCCAAAGCTCCAACACTAAGCTGAGACATCTCTCTTAGCTCCAGCTAACCTTTGTTTCTGAGTCTGACTTGTGTTTGAAATAGGGTAGATATAAAAACCGGAAAAAGGATCCAATTGCCAAGACAAGCTCAATCTGGGAGTCAGTAGTACAATATATGGGTTTGTTGTCCAGGCACTAATGGGATTTCCCTCACACCCTTTCTACCCTCAAGGCCAAATCCTTTGTGTGACTCCTCTGCCTCTTTATTTTATGTCTTTCTGACACCTCTGTAAATGTTAGTGTTGTGATAGATCTCTATTTTTCAGGTTTACTTATTTCATTGAATTTTGTATAGTTAAATTACATCTGAGGTTACTGTTTTCATCAACTGTGTGAGTGAAATCACCAAAAACTTAGTTTATTTCTTAATTTCATTCTAATCTTGTTTGGTCTTACAAAAAATAGTCCATCTCTTAAGAGAAAAAACTTTATTTCTTAAAAAAAAAAGGTTTTTCAGTTCTTCATGGCTCACAAGGAAACCTCATAAAGATGGGAATATTTTCCAAACCATAAATTATAAAAAAAAGTACATGTAATAGTTGGTATATGATTCATTTAATAGCTGTGGACATCAGTGCTCTGAAAAAATTCTGTGCCAGAACTGTGGCTGCCATATTCCATTTCTCATAACTTGCTTGGTAACAGGATACGATTTTTCTTAAGTTAGGGTCTATGTACTTATGATAAATTGCATAGCAAAAGAAATTCTTATTTTGCCTCTGGCTCCATAAAGCAAGAAATAGTTAATGCGACTGAAAATGGTACTCAGCCAAATCTGTTCAAAATAGGTTGAAAACAATGTATGATTCAGCAGCCACATTTATCCTGAAGGAGGATTTAGACTATGAAAATGATCAACTCTGTGGCCAAGAATGGGAGATCAGGGAGGTAGAGCAATTAATACCATTTTTATTTTCTTTTTGTTTATTGTACCCTATAAATGAACCCTTTAACTTTTGTTTTATTTTGTTTCTGGGGTTAGAGTACTTAATTTGGTAGAACAGAGTGAATGGTCAAGGAGAGCTTTAAAATACAGAAATTGTAAGTATATGAAGATAGCTCTCAAGAACCAATCTACAAAAATACTGTTTTCTAAGGTTTGCAATCCTTTACCCAGTTTTCATGTTCATGAAAATAATCTAATAATCATTTGTCTGGGATTATTTCATAAGGTCCTGTAGCTTTAGTTCTGCCTAGTCTTAGTAAGTGAATGCTTTACTACTTTTCTTCCTCTAGACAACAGTTGTTGGGGATTGCCGTTCAAAAACAGGGTTAGGATTTGGAGAGGTTCAGTTGGTTAGCCAGCTGTCTAATGAGAAAGGACTTACAGAAAGACCTAGCCCAAAAAGGAAGTAATGATCATATGGGATAAAATAGTAGAAAACTAAATGTAGACAGTAGGTTCTTTTGGAATGTCTTAGAATTTTATTAGAGACACTTGAGGGAATAATAATTCATGTAGTGACTTTGTAATCCCTTGAATACACGTAAAAATTCTTTGATGTTTATTCTTGTTTCATCTTTTTGGGTCCTCAACCTACATAACATACAGGAGCAAACTCAAAATGAAACCATTTATCAACCAGAGCCTTTGCTGTAATATACCCTGAGTCCATTCAGTGGGCGCTTGCTCTCTCTCACTCTCTCACTTTCTCCTGTGCTCGTGTACCTGTGCTTGCTCACTCACTCTGTGTGTGTGTATTCTCCACTAAGCAAAATGATTTTTCAAGGCCTTTCACGAGCAAGAGAACTGAGGGTAATTTAGAGTTTTTGAAAAATGTAAAAGCAAATTATCCACTAGCTTTTATCCAAATTCCCCATATGTGATTACATCTGGAGGCTGCACACAGTTTATGGAAGACATGCCCTATGAAAGTCAAAGCAGATGATCACTCCTCCACCTCCTTTCTCCTTTCCCCAGCATCCCAGACTCATATCCCTGCGAGTCCGCAGTGTTTCAACCTTTAAAGTACATGAGAATCACCTGGAGAGCTTGTTAAACCATCCCACAGATTCCTAGGCCCCACACCCAGACATTCTTCTAATTCAGTAGGTCTGGGGTAGGGCCTAATAATTTGCATTTCTAACAAGCTTGGAGCTATACTTTTGTAGCACTAGACAACTGTCCCTGTAGCACTGGGCCACTGTACCAACTGGGCTGGGACTACAGGAAGAGTGATAACGAAGTTGTTGGATCTGTTTGATCTGCAGGGTGGGGAGGGAGTGGGGAAGGAAGTAAGAATGCTAAGCTAAGTCACTACCTTTAGTGAGGTCTCTATAACAAAACTACCTTTTCTTTTTCACAGAAGCGAATCCAGAGAAATTCAATAGTCGTTTTCGAAATAAAATGTTCTATGCAGGGGTAAGTATACATTTTATTTAATAATTATTACATATTATTTAATATTGATTTACTGTAATAAAGATGCTAACTACATCAAAAATAATAGCACATGCGTCTCAGATGTTTATATATATGTTCATATATGGTTAATGTTTAATGTCTTGGTTTAAGAATGAAAGTAAGGGTGTATTTGTTTGGTTAGTTGTCAGAAAGAGAGCTGGTGTTCATCATCTTTGAACTTTAAAGCCCCAAGGCTACATGTTGTACAAGAGGGGATGCTGTTGAAGGAGGGATGTGAAAAACAAACATCAATCCATCAAAGCCAATGGAAGAAATGGAGAAATTAGGTAGACTGAAGGGTAGAAAGTCTTAGGTAAGAATGTAGTTTTCACTTGAGTACATATGCATTGACATTTGAATGAGGAATTGGCAGAACGTTTTCTTCATGGAAGTCTATATGAGGTGAAAGGGGGCACCTTCTTTTTCCTTCTTTTCTTCCTCAGGCACATTCGGGAAAGTGAATAGAGAAGGGAAAAAAAGGCGTTCAAAATTTCGGTAAACTGCGGTTTAAATTTATGCCACTAAATAAAGGGAGTCAAAATAAAAAGGGGGTGAAACAAGACATCCTCAGTGGCAAGTTAACGATTATATCAGCACCTAATGGACAAGTGGGATGGTCAGGAGAGGGAGGCAAAACATGTCTTCAAACTGACCCTTGGAATTATCTGCTTTTTCATTCTTGTTCTGTGCTGTAAAATTTTATTATAAATTATACTTTGGCAACAAAGAGAAAGATTTCAACTTGATAGCCACTGCCGTGCTTTACTTTGGGTTTAGTGAAAAGAGAACTTGTTTTATATTTTTTGCATAATTTGGAATCATTGGAAAGTATCTGTAATATGGAAGCAAGAATTTGGCATAACCATGTAATTAAGAATCTCTTTTTCTTTATTTTCTTGTGGTCTAGGCAGCCTTTTCTGATTTCCTTCAGAGAAGTTCTAGAGATCTATCCAAACATGTTAAAGTTGTTGTAAGTATTGAATATGTTGATTCATTTCATTTGAATATGAATATGAATGCTGTAAAAATAAACTGACAAGTACCAGTTTATATATTTAGATTAATCTCTGGACTGCATAGAACTTTAGAGATCATTTAGTGTAGTTCATTCAGCCAACATTGATGAACACTTCCTACGTGTTGGGCACTGTCTTAGTTGCTGGGGATGAAGATAAACATGAGGACTAATTTTATTACTGAAGAAACTCATGGTTCAGTTGTGGAGAAGGGCATATAAATCACTGCAGACAATGTAATAAATATTATTCAACTATGTATACAATATGGTGGTAGAAGAAAGGGTGAAATAATACCTCTGACTATGGTGGGGTCAGGAAGAGCTTCATCAAGGAAATGCTGTTAGCTGGGTCTTGAAGTATAAATTGATGCTTACCAAACAAATGTCTTTATTCCAGGGCTGTCTGAGGAGTCTCCATGTTAGAACAATGCATGGATTTCATTATTTTGTGGTGACTCACTTTCCAACCTGGTCAAGGTTCATCACCACTGAGTGGATTTTTTTTTGGGCTCTTCCTTCCTAGGCCTCTGTTCCAGGTTTTGGACATATTCTACTTGGAGGCAAGGGAGAGAGAGATTTAGCTTTCTCTAGGTGATACATTCTAAAAGAGAATATAATTAGCTTTTCTGAGAAAGACATAAAATGTTTTCTTACAGTAACCAAGTTAAAAGAAGGGATCAACATCACTTTGTTGCACTTAGTTGTACAAGTAAATGAAAAAGAAAGAAAGAAAAAAATATAAGGCTGGAAAAGAAGGAGTGGGGATATGACAATGCTTGAGTTTGTCAAGGCACAGGTGAAGAAAAAGAGTATGTAACAAGAGGGAACAGAACCAAATATATACTTGAAAACAGAAAAATATGTGATCATAAGCTAATGGGAATATAGAGGAACATGGAGGAGCATGAGAGGATAAAAATTAAAATTTGTAATCACTAGTAAGACATATATGAGGCATGAATGTAAGTCTGTTGAAACAAGAGACCAAGGCCTTTACCACCGGTACCAATAGCCCTTCATGTCACTTTCAGATGTTTCAGCTCTCATACAATAGCAATGAAAAGCAAGTATCTTTTAGTGGAGGAGACTCTTGAAAACTAAAATATTGCCTTCTTAAAGCTAGAGAAAAGAAAGACACATGGTCCATTGAACTATGAAGAGCTTTACTTTGATAAAATTATGGTTATTAAATGTAAATAGCAGCAACCTTACACCAAACTTCCCCTGTTTCTTCAGCTGCCTGCAACCCAGCCAAAAATAAACTTTACTTTGCATTTGGGGGAACATCCACAGTGCCTGCCAAGAGAGCCAGTGAGTGCTGGGCAGCAACCATATTAAATGTCAGTGTACTGTCCAAGTCATTGGATTGACATCAAACTCTGTACGCTTCCTAACCACTAGAGAGTTTCTCTCTCATATCTGGAAGTTCTCTTGATGATAAATTTCTCACGCATGGGTGGCTGTATAGCAGAGACTAAAGGAAGCTTGCAGAGAGGCCAAGATGGCAGCAAATAACTAGGTAAGATTTGATATCAGCCAATACATGTAATATTCAAGATAGAATGTTTATGCAAATCATATCTTCTGAGGAGGGAAATACCATTAGAAACTAAGTATGAACATTTGGGATACGGTTAGGTCTACCTTTACTAGGTGTATGACTTTTGGGAAATCATTTGAACTTTCAGAGAAGTTTGCTTTCCTCACCTGTAACACAGGCATATCAAGACACGTCTTTGAAGCAACGGTTCTTAACCATTGTGCTATGACACAGAGGGACACAGGATATTTCTACAATGACATCACTGTATATTTTCCTGAATGTGAGATGAAAAGAATGGAAGATTAGTGAGGGTGATTAGATGTATGTACAATAACAGACCATCTTATCTTTGTCACAGGATGAAGTCAGTGTTGGGTGTAATACTTAATAATCTCTCATATAGATGTAAAATGTGTATTTGAGTACTTGACCAAGAAAACAAAACAATAATAAAAACCTACATTATTTGCTCTACTTCCCTTATTTTTTCTTGTTGTTTTTTGATTTATCAGTATGTGAGCTTGTACACAAGAACATATTTTATATGCAAATGTTTTCCTTTGTGTATGTTTTAAATAGAAAGTTGAAAACTGCTATTCTGAAGAATTATACAGTTTAATGCAATAATATGTAAGAAAACTTTGTAAAGCACTATACACTGTAAGATGCTCCTTTTTATATTATTTGATGAGTTCCCAGAATCACTGACATGTTTCCAAGGAGGAAAAAGTAGAAAATTAAAAAATGAATTCTGTTCTAAATACAATAATATTTATTATAGCCTTTTTCTGTAATGCAACAGTAATGCTTTGCATGCTGTTAATGTATCACATCCTTCTTTTTGTAAGTTTTATTTGCTTACAACACTCAAGTTTGATCATTTAAAATGTCTACATTTCTTTCTTCATTGACATAGTCATCTATAAACTCATTTCAAGTCTTCAAATAAATTGGGACACTTCATGTTTGCTTAGTAGTTGAGAGTACTGGAAAACACCTTCAATCAATGTTTAGAACTTGATTCCTGTCTAAATTACATTTAAACATATTTTATTTATTTAGGATTGTAAGATTTCCTGGA
This sequence comes from Daubentonia madagascariensis, assembly GCA_023783475.1. Taxonomy (NCBI): domain Eukaryota; kingdom Metazoa; phylum Chordata; class Mammalia; order Primates; family Daubentoniidae; genus Daubentonia; species Daubentonia madagascariensis. The sequence continues at coordinate 17,367,243 of JAKFHU010001569.1, forward strand.
AACAATTTCTGAGAAATTCTCGTGAAATTTATGCTGTATTGAGATCAGCCAGGAAAAGAATGTGGGTTTTGGAGTCAGCTTGACTGCTAGCAAAATCATTATGCCTGAGCTGAAACTACTCCTGAGAAATCTTTCAAAATTTGCAGGGAGCTTGGGAATGCTTTGCTCTTCCCTCCAAAAGAGAAGATAATGGGGAAATTCTGTGATGAAGGTGTGAGGAAAGTAAAGAGAAAAGCAGGCTTTATACCTTTGACCTTGAGAAGTCTATAGTTGTGATTAGAGTTTTTCTCTTTTGACTTTTGTCACCAGTGGGAAATGAGAGCCTTTTCTTTGATTAGTCAGAAGATGATACTCTTGAGGGAAGTGCTAACTGATCAGGGAAGCCTGATTGTACAAAGGTGACTATTGAGGACAATCTGGCAAGGGGCCCTTGAGACCCAGAGCCATGTCCAAACTCCAGGAAAGCAGTTTATCTTGGAAGTCCAAAGTCTGTAAGAGATTAAATCTGTAAGAACAAATCATTAATGGAGATAATACTAATTTATCATTGATACCCTTTCAAAAGTTTGCAGTATATATACCTTTTAAAAAGTGTTTGAAATATTTAACATTTTCAAAATAAAAATTAGCTCAAAAGACAAAGAAAATAAATGGTTATATTCATGACTTCTTTGAATCAGATGACTATAGTGGCAAATGCTACTGTTTTAACTTGAGGCTTGATTCTTTTTATTCTTTTACATGTTCATAAATCTTTTAATGTTGATACTATCAGCCTAAATATCTAATAATAATCTCAGGTTAAGAAAGGCAGTATTTTCTTTGATAGTGAGACCAGAGAAAAAATCATTTTGGTCAAATGGCAGCTTTATTTTTATGTTAAGTGAAAACAAAATCAAGCTCTTAACCCAGAGTCTAGTAAAACTATCATCAGAATGTATTTTCCGTCATAGTAACTGGCATTCACTGAAGCAGAGATGGAGCATAAGGGAAAAAGACCGTCATGGTATATACTGTTGTCAATCCAGTTGTCTTTGATAATTTTTTAGACTTGTGACTACTTCAAAACCCTTGCTTTTTCTGCTTTGATTGTTACAGTGTGATGGAACAGATCTCACCCCAAAGATTCAGGAACTGAAGTTCCAGTGTATAGTATTTTTAAATATACCTAGGTAAGCTCTGTTCATATTGTTTCCTTGGTTTGATGTGAACTCTGTTTGACTTGAGGTTATCTGTTTTCATAACAGAAAAATTCCAGGTGTAAACAATGAAAATCAGTTATCTTAATGCCTTATTAAAGGTTTTTAGGTCTGATCATTTTGTTCTCCTGTTTGGGTTTATTTAGTGTTCTTTGTGGTAGGTGGTTTAGTGTGTGGTATGTCACGCGTCATCTCGTCTGTACTTACCTATCCTTAAGTAACCCAGGCACCCCTCTTGATTGAAGTATTTTCATTTAATTCTCAATTTCTGTTCTTCTCTCCCCCCCACCCCCAAAAATGATAGACTTGAAAAATGTCTGTCTCAGTTTCCCAAAAGCTGTTAAGAAACCATCCACTCTGACTTGAGTATGGACTTCATTCAAAATCATTGCCAGATGATTCCTTTGAAAAAATAGGATCAATTAGAGGACTGTTTTCTAGCCAGGATGTTAACTCTCTTTGGTGCTATTATATACCTCTGGCGAAAGGGATATTTAAGATAACTAGTCTCAAAATAAGCACATTATCTCAGTGGCATAAAATTAGATTCTAGAGTCCCAAGCCAAGATTTTGGAAGGGATAGATCTATAACCTTTTGTTATTTGCCCACAAAACAACTCAGATACAAAATCCACAAATACATCCTATTTAGACTGAATTTAATTGAAATAGGAGTTGTGTGTAAATCAACAGCTAGGAAAACATATCATAGTCTCCTGATTATTCTTAGCAGTGCTCGTTATAGTCAGTTACAATCTTATTCCAGAAATATTTGCTGCCTAATTGAAGCAGAAGGCCTTGATTCTCAGGAAACATTGTTTATTATCCTGCTTTATTATTTTTTCTCTTCCTCTTCCTCTTCTCTTTTTTTCCTTGCTCCTCTCCCTATCTCTGGATTGACTTCCTCTACTTCTCCAATTTCTTTTATTTCCCCTTCCATTTCTAATCTCTTAACTATATTCTATCCCTTCTTCACTCTTTCTTCTTTAGTTACCTTTCCCTTCTCCTGTGGCTACCTCTTATTTTAATTATGTATATAATGGTAAATGCTACCCACTGTCTTTGTCTATCAGCATGCATTTGTCTTTCAAGACCAAATTCTGAAACTGCCTACAGATAATTCATGGCATATCATAGAAAACAGGCGTATATGAATCAGAGAGTGAGAAATATTCATAAATAAGGACTTTGGAGAAAGCTGGATACCACAAGATGTTTTTGTTGTAAAATTATGGCCCATTTTCACAGGTTGATATTCTGGAGATGATAGTAAGTCCATTTTTGTTTCCATTGGAAGGTATGCACCAAGAGCAGAACACTGTTCTTATTAAATAAACATTGGGTCCAACTACAAATGAATCCTTAGTGATAATCATGAAAAGAATGAAATACATTTAATTCTGCCTTTAATCTTATCTTGCAGATATTGTGCTGGCACAATGCCCTGGGGAAACCCAGGAGATCACCATGATTTTGAACCTCAGCGTCATGATGATGGTTATATTGAAGTTATTGGATTCACCATGGCCTCTTTGGTGAGCAACACAACTTTTTCATTGAAATGAAATGTATTTTGGTCACAGTTAAAGTTTATTCACTTCACAGAACTTTAGTATAATTTTCTCTCCTGCTTTATCAATTTATAAACTTTATGAAATATAGAGTTGCTTAGGAAAAATGAGAGAAAAAGGTCATTCTTTATGTCACTAAGAAAACTGACGCACATTTGTTTGAATATCAGCAAAAATAAGTATCATATGTTAATTTTACTGATTAATTTTCTAGCAGAATGAAAAGTTTTCATGCTATTTGAAAAGCGTTACACCACAGAAATATCCTAGCACTGGCACAGAAGCCATAGCATTTGCTACTTTTTTGGTTCGCTGAGTGTTTAGGTAAAAAGGAAACTGGTTGTTTGGATTCAGCTTCATTTTGCTTACTTATGAATGAAATGGGCATCTCCATTATCACAGAATACCTGAATATACAAAGACATCATTATTGTGACGTTAGTGAATGTTCGGTTGCCACAGTATTGAGATCACCTTGTATTTTAATTTTGTTTGCTTGCATTAAGAAAATAAATTCATAGCATAAGTGTATTTTCAAGCAGGTTTTAGCCATGCATTCCCGCTTATTATTAAATGATAAGGGAGTCAGTTAAAAATTAAGCTTATCATTTTATCATGTGTAAATCAGGCCACACTATCAGTTTGTAAAGCAAATCAAAATTAAGCTTCCACTTGTAATCTTTGGTTAGCACTTGGTTGGTGCTATACCTTATGCAGGAAAGCAAGAAGGCTGTTTTTCTTGTTCTAAACAAACCAAAACAGAGCTCTTTTCACTCATTTTGTGAATTCCAAATGGCTCCTCCTCAATCACCTCGAACTGGTGAAGCTTAACCTAATAATCTATTCTGATTATGGCAAGAATCTCCTTCGCCTGATTTGTTGATGTTGCTTATTAAATCCTCTCTAGAATGAAATGGTTGTCACAGTATAAAAGATTGGGCTGGGGTTGACTTACTTTTCAGGGTTGTAATACATATGCAATTCTTTATTGCCAGTGCTTTTTATGTCAATTGCAAGCTGCCACACAGCCAAGAGCAAATAGGATTAAGTTCAGGAAAGATATATGCAAGGAGGAATTCTTGGTGGTGACAAAATCATGCTAGTATATGATGGGAACACCCCTAAAACTGTTCATATATGTTTTACTCATTCTTTATTCACTGATCCAATGAACATTTATTGAATAGTTACCATGTGTTTGAGCTTCCTAGTTCTGTCTGGTAGGAGGCTCTCAGAGATTGTGTCTGGAGATAGATGATGATCCCTTACCTAGGCCTGGGAGGCCAAGGAGGATATTGGATATTTCCCTATTGCTGTTAGGATCAAAATCTAAATCTTTATTTGGCCTATAAAGTTGAAGTTCTGTCTGGTTACTCAGCCTTCCCCACTTTCATCTTTGCTTTCTAGCTCAAGTGGCTGCACAAGTGAAGCATAGCATCGAACATCCCTCACTGCTTTTGCACCACCAAGCCATTGCACATACTGTCTCTCTCTAAAATGTTCTTTACCTCTTCTTCTCCCAGGTTTATATCAGTGTCTGGTTCTTTTCACAGTCTTTTTTGGTTTGGGTGGTTTTTGTTTACAACTGTATAATTGGTATAATTTTAATTCTACTAATTAGTATAATATTTTGGTATAATAATTAGTATAATGATTAGTGTGTTACACTAATTATACAGGAGAGCTATGGCAGACTGAAACTGGGTAATCTGAGGAGAGTTGAATGGAGGTACTCTTTATACATAGTACACTAGGTTTATGAGAAACGATTCCTGAGCTGAAGATGCAAGGGCAAACAGGCAGTCACCTGTAGCAGAAAGAGCACTACTTGGAAAGGGCTCCCTGACACACGTGATATTTGCAAGAGGAGGCAGTCAGCCTACACTAAGCTAGCAGGGAGAGAGCCAGGGACATAAATACAGTGACTTCACTCTTCTCCTTGACCTCCAGATCTTCTGCTGGTGGCTCCATCTGGAGAAGTCTAACCAAAAGCCAGAAGACAAGGGAGCCACTGATGCAGCCCAAATGGGTCAACCTTACAGGGCAGAAAGGAGGGCAGGGAAGGCTGGGAGTAGCAAATGGGGGCCATCCATCACTCCAGTGTGTCGCCAGCACCCAGCAGGAAGCCGAAGACATGCAGTTGGCAACGTGTAAATGTGACGGACAATGAATTTTGCCAGGAGAAGAAGAATGGGACTTGGCATTCTGGAAAAAGGGAAATTTACAAATACCTGGAAGTAAGAGGCATCATAGTCCTCTGTGGGAACTTTAAGTAGTTTTATGTAGTTGAAAGTGAGAGGGACAGCAGGTGGTACTGAAGAAGTAGGCAAGGGCCAGATCATAGAGTGCACTATAGAATTTATCTAGGAGTTTTTACTTTATTCAAGGTTACTGGGACTTAGTAAAACATGTTTTTTAAAATAAATATTTATTATGGGAAGATTTCAATATAAAAATAGACAATATAATGAACCCACAAAGTATCATCACTCTTCTTTTATAATTATCAATTCATGGAAAGTCTTATATTTGTCCTCACCTACAACTTCTTCCCTTATATTATTTTGGAACAAATCCCAGACATTGTATGTATATATGTCATATATGCATCATATGCATAGCATATATATCATTTTATCTATGAATATTTATGAATGGGTTTTTGAAAGATAAAGACTTTTGTTTTATAAACACAACCACACTAACATTCTATTATCCAAAAAAATTAAAACAGTAGTACCTGGATATCACTAAATATCTACTTAGAACTCAAATTTCCTGTTGTCTCACAAATGCCTTTTGTTTTCCATGCTCTGTTTGTTTGACTCAGGATCCAAATAAAGTTTGCACATTGTGATTGGTTGAGATGACATTTAACTCTCTGTAGTTTCCCCTTCATCTCCCCCATTTCTGTGTTTATTTCTTGAAGAAACCAGGCCGTTTGTCCTGTGAAGTTTCTGAATCTGAATTTTGCTGATAGCATCCCTGAGGCATTTATTAAAATGTTCTTCTTTCTTCCTTATATTTCCTGTGAATTGATAGTTGTATCTATATACACCAGATTCCCCCAAATCTACTTTGTAAGTAGTGTTTTCTCTTTTTAAAAGAGGATACAACATATCTGGTTGTGTTTCTCTTTTTTTCAAGTTAGCAGATGTTGATGGTCAATGTCTGGATCTAGCAATCATCAGGAGTTGTGAAACTGTGATATTCTAATCCTATCCTTTTTCATTTACTAACTGGAATATTTCTATAAAGAGAAACTTCTCTTCATCAACTATTTGATTATGTAGTTATATAGTTTGTGTAGGAAAAGACAAATAAGCGATTCTTTTTCTTTCCTTTCTTTATACATATTCAAAATAATGAGTTGTTTCCCTAGCATCATCCAGTGGTGACTGTGGTTTTACTAAAATGGCCTTGAATTTTTGGACACTTATCCCATCAAGAGTTTGGGTCCTTGGACTCACCCCTTAAATCTGGTTGGGCTTATGAATACTTTGATGAATCAAGTACAGTGGAAGTAACGCTCTGCAACTTCTGAGTCTGGGTCACAAAAGGCTCATGCAGCGTATGGGAAATTTAAGCACTAGTTATGGTCTCTAATTAATAGGAATTTTATAAATTCAAGGTAATATTTAAAATGTCTCTGTTTTTATTCATTTAGTGTCAATCATAAATATTTATTGAATATTTATTAAATCCACAAATACCGAATCTATAAATGACATGCTGCTAGGTAAAATGGTTAAGAAATGAAACAAAAGAAAAGCCCTGTCCTCAGGCTGCTCACAGCTCAGTATTGTAGGGGACGACAGAGGAGAAAGCAAGCAATCGTAGCCTGATGTTATAAATTCTGGGAGAAAGGCCTATGTGAGAAGGGAAGGAGAATTGAAACTAGAACAGTGTTTATAAAATGGGAATATCCGCAAAGATTTCACAGAGCAGGAAGGAACCTCTATGAGTGAAATTGCTAAGTGGCCACTGCCATCAGGGGAATTAGTCTAACAGACCACGGTGGCCTAGGCGAGCTACCAGCGATGGCTCAGTGACGATACGCACAGTTCCGTGGATGTGGAGAAAGACAGGGCAGAGCCAGAGCTTTTTAAAGTGTCAATGGGAAGGCTGAGGGAGATGGGATAAGACAGGGTCAGATTTGTGCTTTAGAAAGAATACTGGGATGTCAGGGTAGAAGGCAACCAGAATCTCTACTGCTGGAGGCGGGTAGACGAGTCAGCGTGTTGGTACGAGAGTCCATGCGCGGAAATGAGAAGGCGTGGAAGCCCGAAGTAAGAAAGTGGCAATGAAGGCAGAAGGGACTGGTGAGTTCAAGAGAGTTATTTGGACACAGTGACTTACTGTGTACATGCGTCCCAGGAGGCCAGCATAGGCAACTAAGTGAAGCATGAATGCATTAAATGAAATGGAAAATGTAAAAGATGGAGAATAGTGCAAAAGAAATGAACTCTGTTTTATCAGTTTTAAATTTGAAATCCCTGTAATGACATCTAAGGAAATAAAGAAATGGGCAATTTGAAACATACGTTTAGAGTTCAGGAGATCTCTTTAGATTAGACAGATTGTTTGGGTGGGGGGGTCTGCCAAATCCTTCTTTCTCTCATCCTATTATTAGTAAGCAAAAGAGAATCATCCTAGTAGGTGGGAGTTGGCCAAGAAGAAATGGAACACTAAAATTACGTCAATTATTTGTTTCTCTTTACATGATATGAATAATGTAATACATGCACACCAGCTAGCATCAAATGTGTGATTGAATCTCAGATTCTGGCTTCCGAGGTAGAAAATCCAATCTCAGAAAAGCAGAGTTAAGTGCAGTTTAAGCTGTAGAGTTTTGAACATTTTATGCTCTTCAAATATATACTGACATATCCTATATTTTCATGCACATTTTATCTTACTAATTACTCATATAGCAGTACAGCATTGTAGTTTGTTTTCATTGAACAGTATTTTTTTTATTGAAGGTGAAAGAATCTTATTTTCAGTCCTTCACGTTAGGGTGAAGACTCACGAGGTGCTCGCAGTGCGGGTCGAGAAAGATTTCTCACACAAAGATCAGGATATAAAGATGTAAAAAGTTTATTTACTTTCCTGAGGAAGAAAGAAAGAGAGAGAAGAAAGAGACAGAGAGAGAGAAAGAGAGAAAAGAAGGGAAAATGCACAGCACTGAGAGAAAGTAGTGGGAAATGCCGGCAGCTAAGGAAAAGCAGCTTGGTGCTTTCAAAGGGTAAAAATGGCTTTTTTTTTTCTTTGCTGCAGACTGATAACAGGAGCGGCTGAAGCAGCTGTGTCTGCTTTTTCCCTTTTTTTCTTTTCTCTGTGAGGGTGGCTTTATCAGAGTCCTTGAAATGTAGTCGTGGCAGGAACTGAGACAGAGCTTGCACCCCGGTTGTCTGTTTAGGGCTCTTTAAGGCTGTGAAACAAACTCTTAGAGATAACAAGTTAGGCTTGAAGACAACCGAGTTGAGTCTCGGGTGGTTACTCAAACAAAACAAAGGGGGAAGTTGTGTCATGAGTTTATTCTTCTTACTTTCTGTTTGATAGTTTATTTTTCTCTGTTAGCTAGTTAATTGACAAGGCCAGCTTTCACTTCAATTTCACATTTCTTCAACTGTTATATTGATTGTATTCTAAGGAGGTAAATTATTTGAAAACTCAAACATCTGCCTAAGGTGATTATGTAAACAGAAGAGCATAGTTATTTGGATATATGTGTGTATGTTTTTGCATATTTAAAATAGCTGCTGTATAATTAAAAAACATAACTAGTAGGTCAAGCATTTTAGAAACAAAGTATTTTTTCTTAGAAATTGATATGTCTAAAGTAAATAAAACTATAAACTTTTAAGATCATGGAATAAACTAATAAACATATTTGTACATTGCTTATGAGTTAAGCAAAATCCAAAGAACAAAAAATTCAGAGTGGCACTTTAAGAGAGATTTTAAATAGAATTACCAGAATGGGAATAAAAGACTGTTTCTTTCAGACTCTTATAATTGCAAATTTCAAAGCAGAAGTCTTCAATTCATTTTAATGGTTGAAATGCATTCCTACTAATTAAGATGATTCTTTATTGGGTGCCGGGTAACCTGATTACCTTTTTGGATTTTATACAGACCATAATCAGACATTGTAATTTGTATTTATTTCTGCCACAATTTTGTGCCATTATACTTGTGAAGGTCCTTTCATGTTGAGTCTGTTTCTAAGTAATTTAAAACTTTTCAAAACAGTTCAAAGCATTATTCAGATAGAGGAACTGGGAGCCTAATTTGCCATTTGGTATGAAATTCAAAGATTTCAGTCTTGTAAACTTTAAAGAAAACACATCTAGCTTTCTTTTTTTTAATTGAAATTAAAATGGCTAAGTTCTTTTATAGTTATGAATTCAGAAAGCAAAAGGTTATTCAGTGAGAAAAAATTACTTGGAGAAATTCCCAGGTTGAAGTTTTACACTTATTATATAATATAACCTTTTGTTTTTTAAGAAAAAAAGTAATATTAAATGTTTGCTTATTTTGATAACACATAGTATAAGAATTAAAGTAAAAATATCAGTCATAATCATATGACTCATGAATAACTATATTTTAATGTGTTTCCAATTGCTTGATTTTTATGTTTTTAAACATACATGAAATCATATTATTATAAGGCAAACCCATACTACAAATGACTACCTACCCTTCTATAAATATATCCTAATTTATATAATAATTATTCTTTTATGAAAAGTTCCTTTTATGAAGCTTTTAGGTTTCTGATGTTTGGTGTTATAAATAATCCTGTACTTAACATAATTGTTTATAAACCTCTGTTCACATTGAAAATTATTTTCTTATGACAAATCCCCAGGAAATTACTGATTCAATGACATAAACATTTTAAAACCTCTTAGTAAAAATGATAAAACTGCTTTCTAGAAATTTTATACTGCATACTTGCCCTACAGCAATGTATAGAGTACCTGGATAAGAAGTGATTTAAATACCCAACAGGTGCTGCAAGTGTGTTAATGGATAGAGACATAAATGATGTTATAATATTATATATTATGAAACAGAGTGAGAGGAGAGAATACAATTTTATCCCTAGAAAGAAATAGAGGAATTTTGTATGTTTTGTACAGATAAAATTCTGGAACAAATAATTATGTCCTTCTAAATGACAAAACAGGACAGTAAGGACAAACTTATTTTTATTGTTACCTTTTATGTCTTTTAAAAAAAATCTGTGTGTTTTTTGCATATTTTAATGGGCTGTTTATCTTTTATTGGTGAATTATAAGAGTTATATATTCTGGATGCAAGTCTTTTAACAGATTTACTTATTGCAAATATATTCTCTCAGTTTATGCTTTTCTTTTTGTATTCTTAATATTTCTTTTGTTGAGTGTAAGTTTTAAACATCCAATTTTATGAAGTAGGCTTAGTTTGTATTAGAACTTTTTGTGTGCTTCTTAAGAAATCTTTGATTAGTCCCAGAAAGGTTGGGAAGACATTCTTATGTTTTCTTTTTGAAGAGTTATTGTTTTAGCTTTTATGTGTAAGTATGTCATTCAGCTCAAATTAATTTTTGTGTTTTGTGTAAGGTAAGTATTCACTTAAAATATATTTATCCAGTTTTTTTCCAGAACTATTTGTTGAATAAACTTTTCTATAGAATTGCCATTTGCCTTTGCTCTTTGATTATGTGTGGTTCTATTTCTGGACTTTATTCTGTTCCATTGGTTTGTTTATCCTTGTGCTAATACCACACTGTCTTGATTACTATAGATTTATAGTAAGTCTTCAATCTATTAATAGTAATATGAATCATTTCACTTTGTTCTTCTAAGAGTGTTTTGGTTATTCTAGGTCTTTGGCATTTGCATATAAGTTTTATAATCTGTCAATGTCTAAAAAAAACTATTGGGATTTTAATTGGAATTGCATTGAATCTATAGATAAATTTGGGGAGAACTGGAATATTAATAATACTTAGTGTTCCAATCTATGAACATGGCATATTTCTCCATTTATTTAGATGGTGTTTAATTTCTCTCAGTAATTTTTTGTCGTGTCAGTGCAGTTTTCAGGTTTTTGCACACCTTTTGTTAAATTTATTCCTAAGTATTTTATGTTTTTTGATGCTATTTTAAATAGTATTTTAAATTTCACATTTCATTATCATTACTATTATATAGAAATAACTGATGTGTGCATATATATACATATATACATATTTATTTATTCACCTTCTCTTGTAACTTTGCTAAATTCACTTATTAGTTCTAGTAGTTTTTATTACCTAAGATTCGTTAGGTTTTTCTACAAACAATCATGTTGTTTATGAATAAGGACAGTTTTACTGTTTCCTTGAGTGCCTTTTATTTCCTTTTCTTATATGTTCACTAAGATGTTGAATAAAAGTGGTAAGAATGAACGTGTTTGCTTTGGTCCTGATTATAGGAGGAAGCATTCCGTATTTCCTTATAAAATACGATGCTTAGTTGTTGTATTTTTTAAATTAGTACCTTTTATGTGATTAAGGAATTCTCATCTCATTTTTAGTTCCCTGAGAGCTTTTGATCACAAATAAATGGTGTATTTTATCAGATACTTTTTTTGATATCTGTGGAAATAACACATAGTTTTCTCCTTTATTTTGTTTATATCATGAATTCCATTGATTTTTTAAAAATCTTGTATTAACCTTGTATTTCTGGGATATGCCTCTCTTAGTCTTGAATAGTATCATTTTTATATTGATGGATTCAATTTACTAATATTTTATTAAGCATTTTTGTGACCATGATTATGAGAGATAATTGTCAATAAATTTCTTTTGTTTTTTTTTTTGTAGTACCTTCTTTGGGTTTTGATACCAGTGTTCTGTTGGTCTTAATTTATGATATTCTGTTCAATTTTTGAAAGAATTTCTGAAGACTGGTGTTTTTTTCTTATATATTTCGCAGAACATCCTAACGAACTATTTGACTTCGAGATTTCTTTAAGGCAAGGATAGATATAGAATTATTCAGATTTTCCCTTTCTTCTTGAGTCAATTTTATTCAGTTAAAATTTTCAAGGAATGTGTCCACTTATTTCGTCTAAATTGTTGAGTCTCTTGGCATAAAGTTGTTTACAATGTTCTCTGATTATCCTTTTACTGTTTGTGGGATTCCTTCCTCCATTTATGATACAAGTGATTTATCAGTCTTTTTCTCTGAATTCTTTCTCCCTTACCTGGTGCTCTTGTTTCCATATATCTTGTTTGTGCATTCCATATAAATCCCACAATTCAACATTAATATTTTTTGCTTTAAACAGTTGTTTTTTAAAGAAATTAAGTGATGAAAGAAAAATTGGTAGTTCTTTGTCACCCACAAGGGCACTGTTTCCACTGTTCTTCCTTCTGCTGATCCCAGTTTCCAGCTGGTATCATTTTGCTTGAATTTAAAAGATTTCCTCCAGCATTTCTTGTAGTGAAGTTCTGGCAACAAATACTTTTAAATTTTGTTTCTCTGAAAATGTCTTTACTTCACCCTCATTTTTTGAACTATGTTTTCAGGGATATAGAATTCTGGGTTGACAGGTTTGTTTGTTTGTTTAGCTCGTTCAGGTCTGTAAATATGTTGTTTTATTTTTTTCTGGCCTCCATATTTTATGATGAAAAATCAGCTATCATTTGTATCATTATTTCTTTGTATATAATGTGTCTTATTTTTTCTGTTTTTGAGATTTTCTCTTTCTATTTTTTTGTTGTTTCTTAAAACTTTAATTTTTTAATTGACAATCATTGTACATATTCATGGGATACATAGTGATGTTTTGACATATATAATGCATAGTGATCAGATCAGGGTAATTAGCATACCCATCATCTCAAATATTTATCATATCTCTGTATAGGGAACATTCAATATCCTCCTCTTAGCTATTTTAAACTATTTAATATATTATTGCTAACTACAGTCATCCTACCATGCTACAGAACACTAGAACTTGTTCCTTCTATCTAGCTATAATTTTGTGTCCTTTAACAAATCTCTCCTTATCCCTCCTTTTCCCCTACCCTTCCAAGCCTCTGGTATCATCTGTTCTACTTTTTAATTCTATGAGATCAATTGTTTTTTTGCTTTCACATATGAGTAAGAACATGTGGTGTTTGACTTTCTCTTCCATGCTTATTTCATTTAACGTAATGGCCTCCAGTTCCATCCATGTTGCCACAAATGAGAGAATTTCATTCTTTTTTTATGGCTAAATAGTATCTCATTGTGTATGTATATATACCACATTTTCTTTATCCATTCATCTGTTGTTAGACACTTAGGTTGATTTCATATCTTGGCTGTTGTGAATAGTGCTGCAGTAAACATGGGGTGCAGATGTCTCTTCAATATACTGATTTCCTTTTGTTTAGATAAATGCCCAGTAGTGTGATTGCTGGATCCTGTGCTAGTTCTGTTTATAGTTTTTTGAGGAACCTCCACACTGTTCTTCATGGTGGCTGTACCAGTTTATGTTATCTTTAGTTTTAAGCCTCTTTGTGGTTGTATTACTTTCCTATTGCTGCTGTAAATAAATTACCACAACGGTGGCTTAAGACAACACAAATTTATTATTTTACATTCATGGAGGTCAGAAGTCTAAAACAGGTTTATAGGGCTGGGCTGTGTTCCTTACGCAGATTCTATGGAAGAATCGTTACCTTGTCTTTTCGAGCTTCTAGAGGCTGCCCGCATTCCTTAGCTTGTGGCCCCACACCCTTCCAACCTTTGCTTCTGTTCTTACACCATATTCTCTGCCTCTGACTCTCTTGCCTCCCTCTTCTCCTTATAAGGACCCCTGGGATTACACTGGGCCCACCCAGATAATCCAGGATAATCTCCCATCTCAACATCCTTAGTTCACTCACACCTGAAAAGGCTCTTTTGCCATATGAGGTTTTCATAGTTTCTGAGAGTTAGAAAGAGGGCATCTTTTTGGTGGTTGTGGTGGTGGGTGCTATTCTGTTTACCATAGTGGTTTTCTTTGTATTTCCTCTGTTTGAGGTTCACTGGTCTTCTTGGACTTGAAAGTTGATTTTTTTCCAACAAATTTCAGGTATTTTCAGACATGTATCTTCTGATCCATTCTCCCTTTCTTCTCCTTCTGGCATTCACTTACATGTATTTTAGATTTCTTGTTACTGTCTCACAGGCAATGGAATAAAATAAAACATTTCTGTCTCTGTTTTTCAGATCCGGTAATTTCTGTTGCTCTGTTCTCAATGCTCAATTTGCTCTTACATCTACCCAGTGATGATTTTGATTTTTTTCCTCACTATGGATCACATTTTCTTGCCTTTTTTTCATATCTTGTCCAATTGATTACATGCTAAGCAGATGAAGAATTGTATGTGGTCTGAATTATGTTTTATTGTGACCTGGTATGTACTGTTCTAGCATTACGTTCTGTTCAGTTCTTCATCTCTTGCTTCACAAGATACAAAAAATAAGTCTTATACAATGGAAAAATACTACTAGCCCAGTGTTAAAAAAAATTGATAGTATATGTTTATTCCTAGGTTTATACAAATCTATTTTATCCCATTGCTCCAGGATATATTGTTGATTCTGTCAGTACACTAACCCTGTCAGGATAGTACAGATTTTAAAGGAATTGTTGTCTGTATAACTAGCTTTAAAGCAGAGAGATAAATTTTTTTCCAAACTGCACCTTGAATCCCAGGATAGATCTCAGTGACAGCTGTGAAACTGAACAGGCACCTTCTGTGGGGTTTTTTTGTTTGTTTTTCCTCTCATGAGCTCAACTTGGTAGTGACTAGAATCTACCTTCCTTGAACAAAAATTTGAATAAACACATGTGCACAAGTAATCTCAGTGAGAAAAAGTGTTTAGGTTTCTGTAAGGGTCTTCGTTTTTTCATAGAAAAGTTCTGACTCATAGTAATTATTCAATAATTGCTTGTTTGGTTTTTTTTAAAAATGATCCATAAGGGAGGTTTTTCAAATGTGGTCCTTTTCTTTTTATTCTCCTCCACTTCATTATCTACAGTGGCTGGACATTAACCCCATGGCTGACATAGTCAAGGTCAGAAAGAGGAGTCTAGATGGGGAGAATCTGAGAGCATGAAATTATAGAATTGTAGGTACAACGCAGAATCCTAAAATACTAGGGCTGACACAGATTATAGCAGCATACCATCATCACCTTACATAGAAGGAAACTGAATCTGTGCAATTATTTTTGCCAATAATATTTACTCACATGGACAACAATTTATGATAATAAACTTATAGTATTTAGACACTCTACAGCATGTTTTGCCATGGGGCTTTAAAACACACCTGTGTCCAAAAATTCTTGATGAAATGAAAAAAAGCAATAAATCTTAATGATATAGCTTCATGACAATAAAATAGCTTACAAAATGTTGTATAGAAAACTACGAATTAGCTGATATTGGTGCCACGGGAAATTATTTATGTGAAATTTCTCATCTTGGTGACTAGCGTGGTATATCAGAGAAGAAAACAGCCCATGCAAGATCGTTTCACTGTGGCTATTTAATTCAGGATACTAGTTATGGGATGTTAGAAGAACTGAAAAGAAGGCAGCCCCTAGATTAGCAATCCACAGATCAGCAACTGCAGAAAGTCTCTATCACCTCTAGGGCCAGAGGGACAAAGAGAGAAGATGGTGTTATTAGCACCAAGGATACCAGGCTGCAAGACAGAGGTGGGACCTGGGAGAAGTGGCCACGTGAGAAGCCTGTTGATGGTTGTGTTGGGAGAGTCATAAGGCAGGAGCTGGACTCTGGAGAAGGGGCTGCAGGGGCTTCCTGTCTGAGCTGGGGCCACAGACTGGGGGGACCTGGAGAGAAGGCTTCCCAGCAGGAAGTAGAAACACAGAGGAGAATTAGCTGCTGCCAGGCACTGCTTTGACAAAGAGAGATGGGGAGAAATACTTGCTCTCTCCTCCCTTGCAGCCCACTCATTTTTATATTTATATTTTTATTTCTCCTTTGTGTGTGATATGAGGTAATGATTTTGTTTTTCTCTGTATAGGGAGAAGTATTCCCAGCACCATTGACTAAATTATCCATTTCTTCAAAAACGTACAATGCCACATCAACATATTCCATGTCCTCACATATATGAGTCTCTTCTGTCCTCTCTATTCATTTCCCTTGACTTTCTCTTTTAGTTGTTCAAACACCACTGTTTTAATTACTGTGTCTTCAAATGTTACATGTCTCGGTATCTGATGAGTGGTCTACTGTCTGGTTTTCTTCTTTCAAACTATCCTCAGTTATTTGTGGACCTTTACTCTTCCAAATTAATTATAGAATTAGCTTGGCAAGTATATTATTCAGTGTTCTCCAGAGAAACAGAACCAATAGGGTGTGTGTATGGGGAGCGTGGGTGTGTGGTGGCAGGGGGGAGAGAGAGAGGTTGAGATTTATTTTTGTCTCATGTGAACATGGAAGCTGGCAAATCTCAATTTGCAAGGTAGCCCAGCTGGCTTGAGACCCAGGGAACAGTTGATGTTGACGCTCCAGTCCGAAGGCAGGCTGCTGGTAGAATTGCTCCTCCTTCTGGGGAGGTCGTTCTTTCTTATATTAGAGTCTTCAGCTGATTGGATGAGGCCTGCCCACATTCTGGATGGCAATCTGCTTTATTCAAAGTCTACTGATTTAAATATTAATCTCATTTTAAAAATACCTTCACAGAAACATCTAGAATAATGTTTGACCAAATATCTGAGTCCTACTGTAGCCTGGCCAAGTCAACACATATCAACCGTCACAAGATTCCTCAAAATAGTATTTCTCTTATTTAATTTGAATTACATTGAATTTGTATATTAATTTAGAAAAATTAACATCATTAGAGTATTGAATTGTCCTATCCTTGATTACGGCATGACTCTGCTTATTTAAGTCTTCTCTTATGTCCTTCAATAAAGTTTGAAAGTCTTCTGCATAAAAGTCTTATGGCCTCCGATATTATGTTGAAAACTTTTGTTGCTAATAGATAACCTTGTCTCTTGAAAGGAATGCTTCTGAATTTTCTTTACTGTGAATAATGTTTTCTCTAGGTATTTTGGCAGGTGGCCTTTATCAGTTAAAAAAGTTACTTTCTATTCCTATTTCTAAGAATTTTTTTTATCATAAAAGGCATTGAACTTTATTATTTCTTTCTGAATCTTTTGAGATGATAATGTGGTTTTTCTCATTTAAACCACTAATATGGTAAAATTACAATGATGTATTTTTGAAGTTGAACTATTCTTAATTCCTACAATAAACCGTAATAAGTTTAGTTTCTATGAAAGAGATCCCTGGGAGCAATTAGATTTTTTTTTTTTAAGGATTTTGACATGTATGGTTATAAATATAATTTAGGCTAAAATTTTATTTTCTTATACTGCTCTTAGCTGGTTTTGTTATTTTAGAAGCTAGCTCATCATATTTTCTAAAGCAACTTTTATTAAATAGACACTGTCTTTCCTTAAAAGTTGAATAGGACTGACTTGTAAAACAGCTGTACTCCTTGCCACTTTTGGGGATGGGTGGATGGTGAAATGAGAAATGTGTTTTTATAACTCTTTCAATTTTTAAAGTAGTTTAGATCTACTTAATTTCTATATTATATCAAATTTTGCAAGTTATATTTTTTCCCATAATTTATCTTTCTTATCTAGATTTTCCAATTTGCTATCTTCGTAACATTCTTATATGATTTTCAAAACTCTCATATTATCTTTTAGCTATGTCCTTTTTAAAATTTTTTAGTAAAGCAAAATAGTTTTATGTTTTCTATTTTTTGATGTTTAGTCTTACAAGAGGTTTGTTTACCTTGTTAGTCTTTACAAAACACACAGATTTTAGTATTGTTGACGATCTCCAGTATTTATTCTCCATGCCACTGATTTCTGCCTTGGACGTTTTGTCCCAGGAGTGAGGCTGGGAGTCTGGGGCTGGCAGCAGTGGTGAGGAAGGATGGGTGGAGAGGAGGATTTGCTCTTGCTTCTCTCCTCCCCCGACCCGGGAGCATCCATCCTTTCCACCCAACAGCAAGTAGAATAGGGACTTGGGTAGTAAGAAGGAGAATAAGGTTTCAAGGGGGATGAGGAAAAATATTCCAGGGAGGAGTATAGTCTGGAAAGACAGAAAATCTCAAGATATAGCCACAGAGCAAAGGAAAGTTATGGTCTTAGGGCAGTGACTGGCAATGGATGCACTTATTTTAGGACCTGTCTTAGTTTTCCTCTCAAGTCATATACTGCCAGAAAGGCAATATTTGGTGTTTTCACAAGAGTAACACAGGCTAGGTTGAATAGATAATTGAGTGCCTGTCATTAATAATCAATATATTATTGTTAGTAAATGATTTATTCTAGAAAATCATGGGGATGTGTGTGGCCATTAGGGCCTGTGCCTTATAAGATAATAGTCCTAGACCAATCTGAGAGATGAAAAATAAATATTTCTAATAAGAATTTTAAAAATTACTTATACTCTAACTTGTTCCTGATTCTTCTCTAACTTATTCCTTGAATCTGAATGCTAGTAGAGCTGGCATTGACAGTTACTTAATTCTACCTATTCATGGTATTTGCTGCTGTTTTACTTTTGAGGCTGAGAAGAAAGCTCAAAGTGGTCTAGAGTATTGTGTATGCCTTCTAATACCAAAAGGTTGGAAGGTATTCACGTAATTTTCAGTCCTCTTAAATTCAGAGGAATATGTTCTTGCCAGACAGGTTTTGCATTTTTATCTATCATTAGGCCTATTGAAGATTAAGAAAAAAGGAATAAAATAATAGCAGGTAATAGAGCAAAAAATCTTCAGGAAATTCTCACTGTATTCTCCTCTGCTTTCTTGTTCTCCCACTGATTGAATAGAAACGTATGTAAAGCACACAATAGAGTATAACGTCAAAAGTGTCCAATAGTGATAAGTCCTTTATTTTTCAGGTTTTATTCTCTTTTCTTTCTCTTCTTCCAGTCCCTTTTTTTCTTTTTTGCATTAATAGTCAGTTTTCTATTGTTCAAATTAATATAAAAATAATTTAAAAATCAGATAAATATAAATATCTGGCACCCAAATAAATAGAAGTTGACTTCATAAATCTCAATTAACCAGGTTTTTCCTCCCTTTCATAGAAATGAGATTTGGGAACAAGTTGATAGTATATATGTCTTTTTTTTTTTATAAGAGTAGATCCTTTAGATTTAAGCTAGAATTTGTATTTAACTACTTTTTAAAGTTTACTTCATTATAAATTAATTGGTACTCAAAGTGCATTGTGATACAATCTTTTTGAAAAAGTATTTAGCAGTATCTACTAAAGTTAGATGTATACCTAAACTTATGACATAGCAATTCTACTCATTTGTATGTACCCAAGAGAGTATGTATTCACCAAAAGATAGGTGCAGGAACGTTTATTGCAATAATAGCCCCAAACTGGAAACAACCAAATGTTCACCTGCAGAAAAATGAATAAATACATTTTGCTATATATCAGTCAAACATGATGATGAGCAAAAGATGTCAGATACAAGAGTACATACTGTACGATTTATTTTATGTGAAGTTTAAGTTCAGGAAAAATGAATATAGGGGTAGAATCAGTAACGGTCACCAACTGATTGGCAAGAGGGTGTAATAGACTGGGAAGGGGCATGTGGGAACCTCTTGAGTGTTATAAATTTTCTAGAGCTTGATCTGGATGGAGGTTCAAATATGTGTATAAAATATTCACTAAGCTTTATAATAAAATTTTGTAATCTACGTGGGTTATACATCAAAAATATATGATTTTTGTCCCTAAAAAGATAAATGATACTAAATACTTTTTTTTTTGTTTTTACTAAATCAGGAAAGTTATACTAATTTGTTGCTCTTAACAAAAGACTTTTAGTATTAGCTTGAACATCCATTCTGTGGCTACCATGGTGAACTGAGTTCTTACTGTGTTTGATTTTGATCCTTAAAAGTTGCTTTACTTTCCAGAATGTTGTTAATTGGGTAATTGATACTATTTTGCATTTCATTGATCTGATAGAGGTTAGAAATAGCTTGAGGAGATTTTATGTAAAAAGGAAAGGCCTGCTCGAACTTGAAAATTAACCAAAAATGGACTGCATATTTAAGAATTAGATAAATACAAATTAGAAATTAATAAATCATGTACTTTATCTCCTTTATATTCTTTTTGTTCTATTTATATTGTTTATTTAATGAATATAGGTAGTGCAAAGAAAAACTTTTGGATTAAACTAGCATAATTAAATTTAGATTTAAAATACATAAAAGTAAAAAGTGGTTATCAATGGGAATTTATATGAAAACTCATCAAAATTTTGAATATTTATTTGTATTAATAGTTTATCCAGGATTCCTATTATACCGATGGCTAATTTTACTATGTTTATCAAAAGCCCTTCGGTTATGTACAATGGACTTGGGGTTTCTAGCTTTTTTAAGTAACCAGAGCTAACTCCTTGTTACCCTTTGACTCTTGTTTTTCCAGGCTGCCCTCCAAGTTGGGGGCCATGGAGAAAGACTACACCAGTGTCGAGAAGTCATGCTTCTAACTTACAAATCCATCCCCATGCAAGTGGATGGGGAGCCTTGTAGGTTGGCACCAGCCATGATTCGCATCTCCCTGAGGAATCAGGCCAACATGGTACAGAAGAGCAAAAGGAGAACATCCATGCCTTTACTCAATGAGTGAGTCTGCTCCTTGCCTACCTTGTGTGACAGGAAGAATTTGGAGAGGAGAGCGCAGAGCATGTGCATGGTCTGGGGACCTCACTGTGTTGGGAGAGGAGAAAAGTCCAGGAAACTCAGTAGTTCCTTGGTCTCTGTCATGGGAGCATATGTTTTTTCTCCATGTTTATTATACAGTTGTCACACCCTTCTTTTAGAAATTGTTACCATATGTGAGATAGATGGTTCTCCTTCACTGACCTCTTGAGTGTATATTTACTGGGACTAGCAGACAATCATTGAGAATGATTCTAGGGTGGTAAAATGTGTCCGGATAAATGTGTTCTTGTTTATTTTGTTTTAGGGAGGCATATAGTTAGCCTGCTCTTTACCAGGTCACATGGAGCGTGTTGGCTTCTCCAACTGCAGGAGGTTGGCAGAGCGGGTCTGTGGCTGGCCTCTGTCCACATTGCACCCTTTCTGCCTGCCAGTGAATCGTCCTTTTACTGATGCTCCCATTTTGGGCTCCTGCTTCAACTCAGTTTTACCTTTCTGGGCAGCGTCCTATTGTCCAGACTTAACCTGATGCCTAAGCACATAGTATCCTCCTGGAGTTTTCCTTTCTTGGGCATTTTGTTAAACTGATTTGAGGTAAGGCGATAATAACTAGATATTTAGAATGCATATTCATTTTACAATGTGCCTTACTCCAACTAGTGGCTTAAATATCTGTATGGGGTTGGAGAAGGAGATGGAGAAAGAAGGGGATTTGGGGTATCTCTTTGAGTATCTCCTATGTATTATGCCCCTATGCCTATGGTCATTTCAGGGCTTAGCCTTGGGTCGTTCTTTGTCACAGTGAGGGACCCTCAAAGGTGCTCCTCCTGTTTGTGGCCTGTGATGCATGGTTACCTATTTGCACTGAGTGGCTGCCTCCCTTATGGTGCCTGTAAAGCAAGGGCATGCTTTGCCATGTATCTATAGAGTCAACACGACAATCTACAGAAGTGCCTAGAATAGTCAATGACACTGGTGCCCTAGCTCACTGTCAACACTTTACTTCACCTCTCTTTTTGTGGGGGCATATGTTGAGGAACAGCATTAGACAGTGCTCTCTAAGGATTTCAGTGTTTGGCATCTGCTTCTAAATCTGAACCTGGGGTGAGAGATTTTCTCTATCCTTTGCCTTCTTCTCTCCCAGATTCTGGACTTCCCCGGAACTTTTCTTAAATCATTTTCCAGAGGTGTTGTTTAGTATACTCCTTGCTCTGTTTACATCTTGCAGCTAATGAAACTCCTAGCTCATTCCAGATGCTTCCTGTCCTCCCTGCCTTTATTTTCTGTTAGGTTGAATATACCGTTGCTGAGTTAATATGTTAAAAAAAGGTGAAATGTCAGCAATTGCATATGGTTCACCTAATTCCCCCTAGAAATGTTAGAGTTAAGCCATGAAACCTTGGTTTGGCAGAAATCTATGAACTAGTACATGAAAAGCCATCTCTGAAATTGTACTGTTGCCTATGTTGTTGGGTCACTTGTAGCTAGTTTGTTAAGAAGATATAATAAAACTAAGTTTTTACTATCTATAGGCAAAGTGCTCACAGTCTCATGCCTGCTGCTTCTATATTTAATAGACTTATCAGACATGAAATTGTTAAGAATTCATTTGGGCTTTCTTCACATATGAAAAAAGTATAAATAGTTGTTTTCTTTTTGTACTCATGGCACATGTGATATATGATGTCATTTCTTGTAGTACTTAGCTGTGCAGGTGTTCAAGAAGCAGCCTCACCTCAAAAATACAGTCACTTACTTCCTAGCAGGGGGCAGTGGTCCTCCATCAAAGTAGCCCCAGGCCATATGAAAGAACTATGGGAAGTAGGAATAATAGTATGCTTTTTATTTTTAAAATGCACATTTATAAAACTTAACAAATAACAAAGATCTTTATTATTGCTTATGAAAAATTACCATCATTCCACACTATATTTTTAGAAAATGAATACAGATAGCACATTTTCAAAAGAAAGCAAAAAACTTAGTCACCGTGTAATACTTGCTCACTAAACCTTATTTCTGTCACTCTGATCTTATTCACCTCTGTGATTAGATTGTTTTTATTTCACTAGAATTTCTTGTTTTGAAATCTAACGTCTTCCACTGGATTTCCAAGTGGAGTTTCAAGTTTAAGGTCAGCCTTTCCTTTAAGACCTTTCTACAAATTTTCTTCAACCTTCTGAACCCTTCAAGCTTTTCTCTGCTTTGGCCATCAGTTGTGTGAAGTTCATGATTTCATTCAAGGAATAAAGAGAAACTTGAAAGACTTTCCATTCCTTTATTTCCTGCCTTCCCTTCTTCTTGTCTACCTTTTTTTTCTTTCTTTTTTTCTCCCTTCCTTGTTTTTAGTAGGACTGTTTCTTCTGTTTCATTTGCCTGCCTTCTTTATTCCTTGCTAGAGGAAAAAGGGAATTCATTTAAAATTTCTTTAAAATTTTAGCTTAACCTGTGTGTGTGTGTTTCCAATAAGAAGAGCGTAGCCACTTAATTCATTTTAAGGAATTAGGCTTCTTCCACACAGCATGTTAACTGTGAATATTTGAGATTTACGCCCTGGCCCCCGAAACAGCTGTTCCTTTTGAACTTGAATGTCTATATTCCTTACAG
The DNA here is from genome assembly GCA_023783475.1 of Daubentonia madagascariensis. Classification (NCBI taxonomy): domain Eukaryota; kingdom Metazoa; phylum Chordata; class Mammalia; order Primates; family Daubentoniidae; genus Daubentonia; species Daubentonia madagascariensis. The sequence continues at coordinate 17,390,411 of JAKFHU010001569.1, forward strand.
ATCTGCCCTTTCTTGGGGAGATGGCATCTCAGATCTTTGTCTTCAGCCCAGACTTCCTTCTAAAAATTGGAGACTCATACCCAGATATCTTAGTTGACATCTTAACCTTGATATCTCATTGCAGCCTCAAACTACATACTAAAAACCGGACTGATTAACTCTACTCCCTTTGCTTTTCCTCCCCACCATCCCGTGAGCCTATTCCATTCACAGTTGTGTGCATGGAACCACTGTCCACTTGATCTCCATGCCCCTGGCCCCTGGGGTCATCTGTCAGCTCCACTTCCACACATCCGTCAGGCTAGCCACCACGTTCCTTGAGATCTACCTGCTATTTATTTCCCAAGTTTTTAACTCTCGGACCCTCTATCCTCTTTGCTAGTGAAACAGCTTGAGTTCAAAGGCTGTGGGAGCCACCTCTCAGCAGCATCACCAAGATGTGCTCCGGACTCATTTCCTTGTTCCCACCATTGTTGCCTTCACTCGATCTGTCTTTTCCACGGATCTTCCTAAAAACTTAAAGGCTGTATTCCCCGGCTTTGTAGACATTTTCAATCATTTCCTTGTTCATCCTTATCGCCCTGTGCTCCTGAGACAATTGCCATTCCTGCAGCAGTGGCCCGCCTCCTTCATCCTCCTGGTTTGCGCCCTGTTACTCTTCTTGTGATCTCCTCTTCGTCTGCTAACTCACACTCTGAGCTCAGACTCCACTGAAGTACCACTTTCCCAAAGAAGCCTTTTCTGTCTCCTTCTAGCTGTTTGATGCACCTCTCAGTGCTCCTGTGATGCTCTTGGTGACTTCCATACGCCATTCATTAAAAATAGTGTAATCACTGATTTATTTGTCTCTCTTCTCTGCTATGTGGGGAGGCCCTAAGGTTTCCCTGGTAGGATCCCCAGTGTCTATCATGGTTCCTGAGACACGGTTACATATTGCATCAGTGACTCACACATTGATCCATTTTATATTATCTTTTTATTTTATACTATCTTTGCTATGTTTCTCAGAAATCATTTCTAAAATAGCATAAATCTAAAATTTCATGAATATAAAAATAATATAGACTGTGTTTTGATCACATTTTATTATAAGTTGAAAATACATACTTAATAATTTTAAGATATGGTTCACATGGATTGCTGGAAGAATTTCCCATGAGAAATGGTTAAATAGTAGGCCTTCATCATGCCACGAGATCTTTATTTATGTCATAAGGAAAAAATAATGTTTTCTAAGAAACGTATTTCTTGGCTCATACTCTGATTTGCTATTACTGTATTCACACTAAAAGGCTAGGCCTCATTGTGTTCAGAAGCCCCCCGTGGGTACAGGAGCATGTCTCATTTTATCATGGCATATGAATCTACATGGGGTATGAACTCCAGTAAATACCTTCCTCCAAAAAGGTAATAGAGGAGATTTATCTAAGTTCCTATTCATATACTAGTAATATGATAGCCAGATACATTTGATTATATTCCTTTCTGGAAGGTACCATTGAGGGAGATCAGAAACTTAAAATTACTCAGGTGTTTGGAAAGGTCTTCAATGTACTGTTAGCCTTAGTTTGCTATAATTAAGGCCACATTGTTAAAGATGATCATTTTATCTGATGGCAAGATTTCTAGTTAGCAACTTGGATCGGGCAACTGGATTCCATCATCCTGGCTGCTGGGAAGTTTCATTGGTTGTAACTGGAAATCCTTGCAGGATGACATGGACAGATAGAGACAGCTTACAGCTGGAGTTAACTCATGGGTGACTTCGTATATGGGGATTTGTGTACCCAGCAGAACAGAGAGATGGGGGAGCTATGTCTATTGAAGTTATAGTGAAACTGTTTAAAGGAGGGAGTGGAGAGAATAATTATGTAAAAGCGACAGGACATTTTGGGTTTAGTTCTTCAAATTCTACATTTTATCTTTTCTAATAGCTGCTATAGACTGTCTCCATTGTAAAAGAAGGGACAAAAAGGAGAAGACTATGGTTTTGATTTTCTACCCAGACTGTGGGTGTAATTACTGCATCACATGATGAAATTAGACTTTCTTGGTATTATCTTTGGAGTTCTTAAAGAGCCTTTGTTGTTTAAGTGAAGGAAGTTAAAGTTTTGGTGAGTCACTCTTTTCAAGATGGTTGTCTTTTGATGCGAGTATTGCTGCAAAGCCTGGGGAATCGTGGAGGCTGTGCGATGGGAGGATTAAATTGACCTTTAATCTCCTCAAAGATGAGTTTACTGTGCCAGCCTGCCACTCGGCTGTGTCAGTGTGTGCCTCCTGTCCTCGGGTGTCCTGGCTGGCCTAGAGCGAGGGAAGCCATGATCCTCCACGCCCCCGGCCCTCCTGCATCGGCCCCCACGTGGCCCCGCACTCAAGTCCGTGGCTTGCCCAGAACCAGCGCCTTCCATGTGTCCTGTTGGCTTCATTGCTATCACTGGCTTTTTTGGATTATTTTTCATGGCTGGCTTGATTTTCCTTTTCCTTTCATTCACTGTTCGGTGACGCTCTCATTTAATTTCTGTTTAAATTTTGTGTGTCTCTCTTTCTCTCCCCTGGCTTGTTCCTTGTCTGTCCACGCTGTTGCTGACTCTGTCTTCGCTGCTCATTCCCTGCTGCCTCTAGTATCCATCAGGTGCAAACTGCGGACCTGCGGCGAGTGTCTGCTCCCCCCGGCTCCTTCGCCATGTGAGTACAGTGCTGTTCTGTTTCTACATTTCCCCACCCCCCAGCCTCTTCTCCTCCCAGGGTTAGACTACCTGCGTCCTTTGCATTCACAGGTCTGCTGCCCAGATAAGGAAGCCACCTAACCATAATTGCTCTCTTGTCCCCTTCTTTGATTTGAAATGGAGCTGTGAAGTTCTTTGTGTTCTATGTGTCTCCATCCTCGAAGAGTTAACAGTTTAATCTTTTTATTAGGTACTTTAGGGCCCGTGGTTGCTTGGGTTGTGTAAAATTCCATACTGTGTTTTTATGGAACGTGTATAATACCATTATACATTATGTATAATACTGTTAGGCCATTCAATTACCTATAGTTCAGGGATGAGTTTGAGGAAGTGCCTGCAGCTCATGATTTGTGGATGGACCTCTAAAACTACGTGTGGAGTTTTCAGTATATGTACGTGCATATTTCTGGGTTGAAGATCCATAGTTGTAATAAAAGATCAATGAGCCAACACTGTCATTGAGTTTGCAAAATGTATTTTTATACATATTTAATAGTTTGTGCTTAATGCACTCCAGGGCATTATTTTTTTCTGGTGAAAACAAACAAAAATGAAATATATTTTTTAGCATTTCAGTTCAGGATTACTTGGTGCTGTTGCCTCTGCCTTGTCCTTCTTTTTTTTTTCCATCTAACATATGCTTATCCAGCATTTATTATGTTTCAGGTACTGTTACAGGAGCCTTACATATGTTAACTAATTTATTCTCCCAGCAACTCCATGCCATATGTGGTGTCATTATCTCCATTCTGTATATGAGGAATCTGATGCACAAAGAGGTTAAGTAACTTGTCCAAGGTCACACAGCTGATAAGTCATAGACTGGGATTTAAACTCATGCAATCTGGCTTCAGAGTTCATGCTCTTAACAATGTATAATCTACTGCCTTTCATCCATCAGGATCCTGTGGTTTTCTCAAGGCCCACTTGAATGGTTACCTTTCTGAAGAATTCTTCCTTGATTCTTGCTGTTAGAATTAATTACACCCTCACTGGAGTTTTTTATTGATGTGTCTGTCATAGTTCTCAAGGTTTAATTTGGTATTAATTACATTAACTCTATATCTGCATGTTTCCCACCTTAGACAGGCTATTTGAGACCATTGGTAGTATCTTTTCTATGAATCTTTGTGTTTCTAGCCCCTTCACTTTTCTTAACACTAAGTATTCTGAAACCAAACAATGGTTGATTGGTTGGTAGAATGAAGAATACGAGAAAACTATCTGAAAATAATAGAGCTATATAATATCTAACATCTAGTGATATGACAAAGTAATTTCTAAAGTCCAGTCATATAATCTTTAATCCTAGTCTTATAGATATTTATTTATTCATTTATTAAAATACATATTTATTAAAAAATATTTATTTTGCATTGCTCTGTGTCATGCACTATTTTATGCTGCATACCTAGTGGTGAGCACAATAGAGCACTACCTTCATGGAGCTTAAAAGTGAGCCATCATGAATCCACAAGAAAATGACATTTAATTTCCAATTTGGAGATTATTGCTGGCGTAAATTCTACATTCTGTATAGGCCAGTTCAATAAATTTGAGTTCAAGGACAGCCATCAGTGATCATTATGTTTGGTTGCTCCATTGATGTTAATCAAAGAATTTTAAGTGTTAACAACAGAAATGCATGTGATAGTGATCATATTTCTATCACAGTTGTTTTGGTTGTATTTGCATTAGAGTCATGGTCGTGTATCTTAAATGGGATTGTTTATTTTTTATTCCAGGAGTATGTGTGCTACAGTAAGGTGAATTGTCGTGTTTGCTTCCATAGGGTGTAGCAGGCACTAAATCATAGCTATTTTAAGAATTGAATATTAATTGGAAAGTATTTTATGATATATATTAAATACTACATATTATGGATTTTATATCTATATGTAACTGATAAAATATTTATGTAATACAATTTATTAAATCATGGTATTATTTTAAAAATCAGATAACAAAACCTTAGCAAATAGAGCAAAGAATATGGAGAAAAGTCCAAACACAACAATGTGTGTTTTGTCTTTTTTGTATTATGGCCGTGATAGCTTTGATCTACTCTCACACTATTACTTGGTATTTTCAGCAATGTTGAAAAATCATGCTAACATTGCTTTGGTCCTCATGAAAGTCAACAGCCCCAGTATCCTGGACTAAGATTGTCTGGTTATTTTTCGGCCCTCAGATCAGCCATTCTGTGCTCAGAGCAACTCTTTTTCACAGATGATCTTTTGTTTGGGAAAAGCCCCTCTTCTGCTCTTGAAGCAAACGTTGCTTCACTGAAGCAGCTTTCAGTAATCCTTCTTTCTCTCTAGCTTTCTGATGACCTTTTTACTAGATTTTTAGGAATTGCAACATACTACTAATGTCTGTGTATATGCAAATTTCAGCTTTATATAAAGAGAAACCCTAAAATTTTATGTTTTGATCATATATGAGCACATATGAATTAGTAAATTTCAATCAAAGGTGTTTGGTGGCCTTTCCCAATAGGGCAAAACAAAGCAAATAGAATATTTCTCCACAAATCTTATACAGTGTAGCTTAATGAATTAATAAATTCTTAATGAATATTTAAGTATAAATATTTAATAGTAAAATCCTCATTGAAGGACATATGCACATGCTACATTTCATAAATCATGAATAGTCACGCTAAATGCTTCAACTCCCAGCTCCTACTTAGCTAATGCCAAAAAAGTATGAAACTACAAAAAGTGTCCTTCTGTTCCTCTTTCACCCTTTAGTTGCTACCTCTCGTCAGGTTCTGTTTCTCCCCTGTTTTCCCCACATCAAAATGAAATAATGTGATCCATGTACACTTAGCTGATTCATTTTTTCATCTTTCAACAAACGTTATTGCGTGCTTACTTCAGATACTAGCTATTCTGTGGAGTATTGGAGATGTGCAGATCAGAAAGCTAAGATTTGTACCCTGGGGAAATGGACACATCAGGAACAGACCTAGGTGTGTTGCCCACAATACTATTACAATGCAACGTGACAAGCGTCCAAGTAGAGATCTTGGCTGTACTTGTCTATGAATGACTTTTTATTGAGTATTTATTAAATTTGCTTTTATTTTTTAATATTTAAAATTAACATATAGTAAAATTGCCTTTTCTGGTATACAGTTCCATGAGGTTTAATACATGTGTAGATTTATATAACCACCACCATAATCAGGATGCAGATCAGTTTATCATCCCAAAAAAGCTGCCTTGTGATCTATCCCATTGCTGTCTCTCAGTCTCTGGCAACCACCAATTATTATAGTTTTGTATTTTTGAGAATACCATACAAATGGAACTATGCAGTATGTAACCATTGTAGCCAGCTTTTTTGACTGAATGTGACATCTTTGCAGTTTATCCAAGTTGTTGTGTGTATTAATCATTTGTTCCTTTTTATTGCTGAGTTGTATTCCTTGGTATGGATGTTTTAGTTTGTTTACCCATTCACCCATTGAAGGATACCTGGGTTATTTCCAGTTTGGGGTGATTATGAGTAGAGCTGCTGTAAACATTGATGAACAGGTTTTGTGTAAATGAAAGTTTTCATTTCTCTAGGTTAAACACCTAGGAATGGGGTTGCTGGGTCACACGGTAAGTGTGTGTTTACCTTGATAAGAAACTGACAAACTGTTTTCCAGAGTGGTTGTGCCATTTTGCATTTCCACCAGCAATGTGGGATAGTTCTCGTTGCTCCACATCCCTGTCAGCACTTGGTATTTTCAGCATTGTTAAGTATTAATCATTCTAACAAGTGTAGTGATATCACATCCATAGTTTTAATTTGCCTTTCTCAAATGGCTAATGATGTTGAACATCTTTTCATGTGCTTATTTGCCTTCCATTATATACTCTTTGGTGAAGCATATGTCCGAGTCTTTGGCTCATTTTTTAATTGGGCTGTTTGTTTTCTCCCTGTTGAGTTTTGAGGGTATGTCATATATTCTGGATCCAGGACCTTTGTTAGATATGTGCTTTACAAATATTTTCTCCCAGTATACATCTTATCTTTTCATTCTTTTGGTGGTATCTTTTGTAGAGCAAAAACTTTTGACAAAGTCTAAATTGTCAAGTTTTTCTTTATAGAGCTGTGCATGCTTTTAGTATTACGTTCAAGCACTCTTTGTCTAATCCTAGTTCATGAATATTTTCTCCTTTGCTTCCTCCTAAAAGTTTTACAGTTTTTCATTTTGTGTTTAGGTCTATGATCTGTTTTGAGTTAATTTTTATAAAAAATGTGCTGTTTAGGTTCAGGTTAATTTTTTTGCATATGAATATTCATTGGTTCCAGCACCATTTGTGAAAAGATTATCTTTTTCCATTAAGTTGCCTTTACAACTTTGTCAAAAATCAATTGGATGTATTAATAAATACAACTGTCCGTTGGTATCCAGGGAGAATTGATTCCAGGACCGCCTGCAAATACCAAAATCTACAGATGTGGCCAGCCAACTACACACACAGATCCATTTCTAGACCTCTATTCTATGTCATTGGTCTGTATGTTTTATTACTTAGCCAGTGCCATATTCTTTTGATTTTTGTACCTTTATTTTTCTTTTCTTTTATTAAGAGACAGGGTCTCCCTATTGCCCAGGCTAGCCTCAAACTCCTGGGCTCAAGCGATCTTCCCACCTCAGCCTCCTGAGTAGCTGGGATTACGGACATGAGCCACCACACCTGGCCCTTGATTATTATACCTTTACAGTATTCTCCCAAATTTATTCTTCATTTCAAAACTGTCATGGCTGTATGGCTTCTTTTGTCTTTTCATATAAATTTTTAGATGGCTTGCTTATGTATCCAAAAATCCTGCTAGAATTTGACTGGAATTATATTGAATTATAGATCAATTTGGGGAATATTGACATTTTTACTATGTTGAAACACCCAATCCATATATTCTGTATGTCTCTTTACTTATTTATTTTCTCCATCATTTTTTGGAAGTTTCCAGCATACAGATTTTGTACATATCTTGTTAGATTTGTGCCTAAGTATTTCATTCTTTTGGAGATATTATAAAAAGTATTTTTTTGGTATTTAAAAAATATTGGTTTCTAATTGCTTATTGCTAGTGGATAGAAATACTATGGATATTTATGTGTAGACCTTGAATCCTGTGGCCTTACTAAGTTCACTTTGTAACTCTAGGAGTTGGCTGGCAACTTCAGAATTTTCTACATAGTCAAACATGGCTGTGAATAGGAATAGTTTTATACCTTTCTAATCTGTATGCCTTTTACTTCTTTTCTTTTTCTTTCTTTTTTCCCCCGCATTGTTGCACTGGCCAGGATTGCTAGTAAGCTGTTGGGAAAGAGTAGTAAGAGTGGACAGCCTTGCCTTGTTTCTGATATGAGGGGAAACCATCATTCTGTCTTTCACCATTAGGCTGATTGTGAGTGTAGATTTTTTTGTTGAAGTATTTAATCAGGAATCTGAAAAAGATTAGGGTGTTATTTGTTCTTTAAATGTTTGTCAGACTTTGCCGGTGAAAACAATCTTGTCCTCGAGAGTTCTTTTCATCCTTTTAAACTATAAATCCAATTCCTTTAGGAGTTACAGGACTACTCAGATTATCTATTTCACCATAGGTAAGTTTTTTTTAATAGTTTTTTGAAATTTTTGAGAAATTGGTCTGTTTCATCTAAGTTTTTGATTAATGTATGAGGAATTGTTGGTAATGTTTCCTCATCCCTTTAATGTCTGTGGGGTCTGTAGTGAAAGTGCTCTTTTATTCCTGATATTAGTAATTTGTATCTTTTCTCTTTTCCTCTTTGTCAATCTTGGTAGAGGTCTATCAATTTTATTGATTTTTTGAAGAATCAGCTTTTGGTTTCATTGATTTTCTTAATTGTTTTCCTTTTTGCAATTTCATTGATTTCTGCCCGTTATTATTTCCTTCCTTCTACTTGCTTTGGGTTTATTTTGCTTTTCTTTTTTCAGCTCCTTAAAGTGAAGGCTTAATTATTTACTTGCTTCAGACTAACCTCCTGAGGGCTGTGGTTACAATGTTACTTCTGTTTTCAAAGCCTTTGCAGCGCTATTTAGGTATCTGTCTGGCATGTGAACCACTAAGTTGCCAGCAGGGGACCTGCGTGAGGGTCTACCCTCTAGTTCAGTTTTTAAAGTCTATGGTATGACGTTTAGGGCTAGATTCACATATCTGCAACCTGGAGGTGGCCCCCCGAGAGTTTGTAAACATCTTTATGGAGTGGGTTTCTGGGGCTCCTTTTTTTGGTCCTTAGTTACCTCGCTCTGCTGCCTACTTCCTGCAGTTGTGTTCATGTTCAGGGCCAAGCAACAATGTGACGGAAAGAGAAAAAGAAGCAATGATGGTTTGTCCCATCCTCTTGGCGTCACAGCTCCTGTGATCAGAGAGGAAACCTCCCTTCCCGTATGATTTTAGGCACACGAAGGCTTCTGTCATCGCTGCTGCCCGTGTAGTGAAATGGCCTGAGTGCTGGGTGTGAGAAAATGGAGGGGAAAAGCAAAAGAGAACAGGGAGATTCTCCCCTATTTTTCTCAGCACTCAGAGTCCTTTCTTCTGGAGCCGGAGCATGAGCATTCCCCAGAGTTCTCTCTGACTGTACCTGGCGTCTGCCTTCCGGCTCTGTGCTGCCTGGAGTCCAGGCCAGGGTTCGTGGGAAGGAGAGGGCGCAGCGAGCTCACCACCAATTTGATGGTATTTTAACTTCTGATCTTCTTCCCCAATCTACTGCTATCATTTACTTTTCAAAGTTCTGAAATAGCTGCTTTATGAGTAGTGGAAGAGAAAGAATGGTGTGCGCTTGCCCAGCTTACCCAGGACCAGAACTTCTCCACTGCTTTTCAAAGCTGAGGACTATCTGACCGTATCCATCCTTCTTACCCACTACAGACACGCAGTGAGTGCCGTGGCTAAACTCAGCAAAACATCCCTGCACAGAGACCAGTGTATTTTTAAATGCAACCAACATAGGTTAAATGTAATATACCATCTTACACAGCAGTTACAATTTATACACAAACAGGATGTGTCCCGATGCTCAATTGTGTAGGTTTGCTTATTACCTTGGGAAAGACAGAATTAGACACAGACCCATGAAAAAAGTATGAATTGTCGTATTTGACCACAAGCTGAATATGATTCAGCATTCTAAAATTGCTTGTGATAAATGAAGGCTTCTTGGTAAACGATGAAACTAAACTGATTTTCATTCCAAGAAGAAAGGGACTTTTTCTAAGAGAAAGGGAAATATTTTTGATATGTCAATTTTTATTATGGTTCTCTTTTGGGTTGAGTTTAAGAATTTTATTGTTGAGAAACTACCAAGACAGAGCTGAGAACCTTTGATCTTCACAACTGAAGAAAACATAAATTGGCCATCGGTGGTTTAACATTTGCCTACCTCTAGCCAGAGAAGTAAACTAGCAGATCCTTTGAAATGCTTTCTATAATTCTATTCTCCAACTACTCACATAAAGACTTTTGTTCTAACATTTTCCTGAGTTTGTATAATATGTTATGAAAGGTCTGTTTATTCTGTTTATTTAATCCCGGCCCTTTGGTTAGAAAATAAAGCTTGGTCTGTGTCATTCAGAACCCTTTTTTCTTTGCTTTTCTTCTCTCCATAAACTCTATTTCACCACACCCTGGACTCTATCAGGAAGTAGCAAAAACATTGCCAAAGTAGAAATTTACATGTATGCCTTTGTAAACTATGAAGCTTACCTCTAAAGTAGCTGAGGTGGTTGATCAGTCATAGTTTGCCTCAGTGAATTAAGCCGTTTAATTGGTGGCTAATACACAAACCTTCATGAAAATCTCAGGATGAATAGCACTCGTGGGCCAGTTGAGCCTCCAGAAGTGTGCTTCATGTCTGGCTCAGAAATCTATCCAGATTCTGACTCTTGGATTATAATTTTTAGGTCATAGTTTCTGGAACCAAAAACCAATTTTGAGGGTACAAAAACGGCCTAAGCACTCCAAATACCATGATTAAGTTCGTTGTTCATGCTTTTGTTATTATTTTATCCCTGGGTAATTATCTCTTGAGTCTTACAGTTGTCGATTGTAGATAACTTTTCCGCTTGGCTTTCTGTATTTTCTGATTGATTTCAATGAATGGGAAGTCCTTCTATAGTGGGAAAAAAAGCAAAAAAGGTTCATGTTTTTAGAAGAACAGGAGAGAATTGCTACCTTTGTAGAATTGAAAGAAATGCCATTTGCTCAATCTCATGGTCAGTGAAACATAAGAGCCAGCTTTAGGCCCTCTGGAAAGCAAAGCTCCTCACTCTCTAAACCTCTGAGCGGAGGAAGCTGCTGAACTCTGCTCATCCTCTCCTCTTCCTTCCTTTCTCCCCCACCCCCACATTTTCTGGGCAATCTCACTAGTGATTTCACTTCCCACTGTTCAGTTCCTTGACCTTCAGTCACACCATGTCATCCTTTCTTTCCTCTTCTAAGGCCACTTTTCTCTGCTAGTTCCATAAAACAAATACCCTGAATGGAAAATTCCAAAGAAAAGAACTTAAGTGCTACTTGGGCTTCATCTTATGACAGTTTCCAAACTAGAGCCCAGGCTACACCTTGGATAGCTCTGCAAGTTTTCCCCGAGTCTTTTCACCCTGCTGGGGCTTCCATCCCACCCAGAGAGCTCTAGTGACATAAAGCAAAGGGGGAGGGGGAGTGGCCCCCAGGTCTCTAGCCGGAGCAGCTTCCTCCCCATTCTGTAGCCCTTCCTTCCCTATGCTAACATCCTTCTGTTTCCAGTACCTGGGGAAGCCCTGCCTTTGTCTATGTAACGATGACCATGTATGAACCCTTTGTGTTTCGCTTTTTCAGATATTAAAAAAAAATGCAGTTGGTCCATGGGATTCCTATCAGCTTTAAAGTTCTGTTATCATAGAATTCAAGGCATGATCCTAGAATCATATGAAAATCTGCCCTAAAGGATTCTATGACATGAAGTGGGCAAGACTTGCCATGGGATGTGACAAGTTATCCTTGGTCCTGAGTACTGAGCAGGCAGGCCAGGCCCTGTGCTGTCTTGGTAAGCTCAGTTAATGTCTCACCTTACTGTCAGCGAGAACCCAAGCAGATTTTCCCATTTAGTCAGAGAGGTAATATGTACCTGTACTATGCTAAGTACCTTGCATTGTGATCAAATAATAACTATATAAGGTAAAATTTGTATTATTTCAATTTCATAGATGAGAAGACTGAGAACAACAAATGGTAGCAAACTTGCTGTAAGTTGATACAATTAGGGTTAAAACCAGGGCTATCTGCTTTGAAGACAGCATTTAAGGCATTGAACTCTACTGTCAATATTACCTCTGGTTATTTTCCTATGTGTGGGTGTATATTTTCATATATATATATTTTTATATATATTTTTTTAGAGACAGGGTCTCGCTTTGTTGCCCAGGCTAGAGTGCAGTGGCACAATCATAGCTCACTGCAGCCTTGAACTCCTGGGCTCAAGTGATCCTCCTGCCTCAGCCTCCTGAGTATCTGGGACTGCAGGGATGTGCTACCACACCTAGCTAATTTTTTATTTTTTTTTGTAGAGACAGGTCTTGCTATGTTGCCCAGGCTGGTCTCAAACTCCTGGCCTCAAGTGATCCTCTCCCCTTGGCCTCCCAAACGATTTATGTATTTTAATCAAATTATACTATGTAAACTTTTCAAGAAGATTTAAATGTGAAGAATAACTTAAAATTCAATGTTGAGGTATGCAAAAGTATGACTCTTTGGTGGCATAGGTTTGTGGTTCAAGTGTTGTTATAATAAAATTTCAGAATGACAAATCCCAGTTAAAAATAAGTTCTAGCACAGCTAAATAATTTGGAGAGTCTTTTAGAATGGTTAGGGGTGGGCTTTGAACTGGGACGTGGGCTTATCAGGAAGCTTCATGCTGACATCTACAGTGGAGGGGCTGGCTGCTCCTGTGTTCTTATGTTAGTAACAGTCAACACGGAGCTCAGCAATCAGTGCACTTACATAAAGGCACAGCACACTTAGGACTCCCTCAGAATTTAAAATTATACCTCATTGCTTTTATAATTTATTTTTAGAGATGAATTATTCATATCTGCATAAGTGTAGAAATAGTCTTACAAATCAGCGCTTTTCATCTAGTAAAAGGTCACTTGAAAAGTGAAGCAAGTGTTTACTACAGGTTTTGTTGACTTGGGGGGACATGCGGGGGCTCTGGCAGAAGTCAGATTCAGGGGTAAAGGGAAGAGGAAAGTTTGCAGGAAGGTTTGGGGATAGTGCATGTTCCAGGTATATTGAGTGGGAAAAAGGAGGGAGAAAAATTTGTTAAGTTTTTAAAAAAATTTTAAAATAAAAATAATCTGACCTTAGAAATAATATGTCCAATAAATATAACAACAGTTTTCTAGATTTTTCTACATACTATGATCTTTAAAAGAAGAAGTGGAAAGTAAGATCTGAATATCCAGAAATCAAACCTGCAGAGATTTCCAATCCAGCTTAGAATTTTGGAAAGTGCAAAATTAGATTCCTCTCATTCTTCCATTATATTTCTTTTTATAAACACTAGTTGTAGGATTAAAACAATATGAGTTTGTTCCCTTAGTGCATCTTTTTAGTAGGCATCTGTCTGAGTTTGTTGGGGCCTCCATAATAAAGTAGCACAGACTGGGTGACTTAAACAACAGAAATTTATTTTCTCTTCATGCTGGGGGCTAGACATCTGAGATCAAGCTGTAGGCAGGGTTGGTTTCTTCTGAAGCCTCTCTCCATGGCTTGTGGATGACTTTCTTCTTCTTTTGTCTTCATATGGTCTTCCTTCTTTACATGTCCGTGTCCCAATTCCCTGTTCTTATGAGGACACCAGTCATAGTGGATGAGAGTCTTCCCTAACAACCTCAGTTTAACTTAATTACCTCTTTAAAGAACCTGTCTCCAAATACAGTCACATTCGGAAGTACTAGGGGTTAGGACTTCAACATATCAATTTTGGGGGCAGACAACTCATCCCATAACAACATCATACTGGATACATTTGATTGAATTTTAATTATTTTTCTTTTTTGTGTCATCAACTATTTGAACACTGAACTTGTGTGTATTACTTGTTTAATTCTTTAAAGTCTTTTTTATTAAAGGGCCTAAGAAGGGCTGAAGGACCTTGCCCTTTTATTTTTAGCAGATTTTCAGTATTAATTATATGGGTACAATAAGGTTGTTGACCTTTCTGGACCCAAACTGGTTTTCTGTAAAATAAGGTGGTTAAACAATATATAAGTTAACTTTTTGTACAAATCTGAATTCCTAAAGCATTATTATAATAAAAGAAATTGCAGAAATGCATACAGACTATAAATGGGAAGGGAAATAAGTAATTTTGTTAGTCTTTGTGAGTAAAAGATTTATTTATGAGTGGACTCTCCACTCAGGAAAAAACAAACAAACAAAACATCTTTAGATTGACCGTTACACCTGCAGTGTTATTAATGGATTTACTGTACTCAGGGAGAAAAAAAAAGACCTTTCAATTTTTACTTCACTACTGTAATAATAACTATATTATCTCCTGAAATACAGTGAGAAGAACGTGTCCATAACAAAGAAATCTAGATGTTTGTTTTGTGCATTCCAAGAGTGTGTTTAGTTTGGATTAGTTTGCTGGGGTGATAATGAATTGTGAGGTGCATTTCATTTGCAGAAGAGTTTCGATTTAATTATACCAATTCAATTGCGTTTTCCTGGTCTGTCATAACATCCTGAAACACATGAAATGAAAAGATAGTACATTTTAAAAGGCATAAAAAGAAAATACTTGTTGATACTAGATTTAATGAATCCCTAAATCTCATCATCACATTTTATGTCACAAAGTGGAATTCTAAAAATGAATTCAGCCAGTTCCAAAGTTATAGGTAAGGTATTTGACTAAAATAAAAGTACCATTTGATGAATAGCAAGTGAGACAACAAGGCCAAAGCTTTTCAGCTTTATATTGCAGAGACCTGTAGTTTTATTTATTTTTAAAAATGTATCACTCTTAAAAGAGGTGGTTTATGTCCTCTAATTGGGACATAAGTGTTATTATTTAGCCTGATGGCATTTTGTTGCCTAGGAAAAGTAAAAGAATTATATATGTTTCCTTAAGGAAAGGTTCTTGACTTAAGAAAACATTAGGTTACTGCCCTTGGTAGATATTTGATCTACTTTAATGTGGCTGGTGAAAAGAGAGAAAGAAATAGGACAATCAAAAGAACCCCAAATTATTTTTATATTCTATTATGACATTACCAATAAAACCACCTTTTCTTTCTCTTTCACTGTTTTCCTTTTAGTATTGGCAGCATCAGAATATCTAACTAGTTATTTTGTGTTTGTTTCTTCGTCATCATCCAAGTAATTTATTAGGCGACCCCTAAAAATATATTCTAAAGAACTCTTTTTCTCAAGTTTACTGTCACATTTTGCAAAAGTTATTTTTTGTTGATTAGTAATTATTGTATTGATAGAATTTTTGTGTGATTCTTATAAGTTCTGTTCTAGAAATATGTCTTTATTCCATACATTCTTACACAGACAAGAATTTAGTTAAAAAAAAAAAGAGGAGCAGTTTGTAAAATCCCTCAGTCACTGGGTGAGGAATTAGAGGAGGGAGTAAAAAGTTTCCACCCAATTGGCTAAATTGGCTAAGTTGGAAAGGAGGGTCAGGTTCAGGGGACTCTTGATTCTTTCTCTTGAATTTCTGATGAGGAAACCTGGGCCAGTGGGGACGTATCACATCTGAGATACTGGCGAGGGGCTTAGGTTTCCAGCAGCCGTAGGTTGATGAATAGAGCAGTGATGCCATCTCTCTCTCCAGAGCCAAGTGTAGCTCCATACAGAGTATTCGGACCTCGGCAAGCAATTGTCAATCTAGAAGGAAAAAAATGAGTGAAAACAAATCAAGGTAAAATATTAATTACCTTCTGATTAAGGAAAACACCATTTTGCAAGTATTTTTTCTCTGATACCCAGATTTTAGGAAAGCATATGGATCCTTTTATAAAATGTTTTATGTGGAAAGCTAAAACCATTTAACAAAATGGTTTTTATGTAATACCATTTATTGTCTGGCCAATCCTTACTTTTTATTTTCTTCGTGTAAAACAAAACATGGAGTTCTCTCCTGACCGAGCCCATTTCCTAGGAATGCAAATCTGCTCCTACACACTTTGCAGACTAGATTTTCAACAGGAACACATCTTGTAGTTCATGCACTCCTTTCTTTCTCTACCTAATTGGATGATATCATTTCTCCACCTTAAGACAGCCATATTTCTTTTCTTTTTTTTTTTTTGTATTTTCAAAATTTTCTGTAGAGTTAGGGTCTTGCTATGTTGCCCAGGCCTGGCCTTGAACTCCTGACCTCAAGCAATCCTCCTGCCTTGGCCTCCCAAAGTGCTGGGATTACAGGTGTGAGCTGCCATGCCTGCCTGTCATGTTTATTTTCACTCCATTATTGCTTCATGCATTTTGGCTACTTCTTTGGATATTTATATTTATAAAAAATTATAAATTCTTGATATTTTTCTGTTGGTTTTTAGATGAAATAAGTGTTAAATATTTTTTAAATTACATATAGTCTAGTTTTTTGGTAAAAATTTTATTTAAGTGTTACACATAGACAGATACCCACTCAAATACCACCACTTGATGCATTAAAGTGCTTAGAGTAAATATACCAGTAGTTATGAGGCTAATTTCAGTGTCCTTCATGATATATGTGAAAGACCACAAGTGCTTTCTTTGAAATGACACTATTTAAACTTCACAAATCATAACACTTTCTCTATACTCCTTTCCAGTAAACAAAGTAAATTTGTAAATAAGAATAGGACAATACAACAGTTAGTGATTGCAAACCCAAGGGAAGATTTTTAGCACTTTAAATAGCAAATAAGTGTAAGACATCCCTTTGATATGTAGAAATTGAAACCTGAAGTAGAAAATATCTGTCTTCCTGAGCATATGAGATCTAAAGCCATTTTGATGGCTTAGGAGTAACGCTATCCTATTATGTCTCATTGGTAAAGGCCCAATGGTTCTTTATACTCCATTGAAGATAGTGATTAATGGTCTTCTCACCAGTAAGCAGTAAAAGAATGCTCCATACTATTGTAGACTGCGGTATTAAAAGCTCATATTAGTTTTGTGATAGAATCTTTAGTCATTTTTAATAACCAGAAAACCTCCATTACGTGGATTTTCTTCTTAAAGTGGAAATGACTTTGGCCTGATATGATGAAAGACAGGGCTTGAGTTCTTTACGTGTTCTCATTCCAACAGTTCTTAACTGTTCTTCATTTCAGCAATTGAAATTTGCAGAATTCTACTACAAAAATGCATGCTAACACTTCCTCTAATTTCCATCTGTCCTTATTTATACTATGGTATTTGCTTCTCCTTGGCCTTTCATCAGAATATTTGTCTACCTTTTATGCTCTTTAAGCATGAAAGAGTCCAAAAAGAGTAGGAACTTAAAATCTAAAACTCCTACCCTAAAAGAGTTTTTTCCTTGAAGGTTGTCATCTCCAATTTAGCAAATATCAAGGCAGAAGACTCCGCATTCATGAGACTTACATTTGCAAATAGTATCTAATCATGAGTAGAAATTCTTCTTCATTCACATTATGCAGGGGCAAGCCAGAGACTCAAACGCCATATGTGAAGGTAGCACAGCAATAATATGATGTGTGAGCATTGAGATTATTTCTTGTTTGTCTGTTTTTGTAATGGGAATAGATTTTCCTTTGAATGAAATTCTGTTGGGTGGTCCCCATTCTGGCCAGTGATGCACATTACATATCACATATGATATAGATATGATGAAGAATGTAGTTAGTTGTCATGAAAATAATTTTTCTAATTGCAGATTAGGAAGTTTGTGTGAGGAGCAGTAGTTTAACACAGGTTGAAAGGCTCCTATTAAACTATGTTGTGAGAGGTGTAAGGATAGATATAGCTGGGTATCCTGTCCTCAAAAAGCTCATGATTTAATGGGGGGAGCAAAATCATCATGTCATGATCACATTTCTATCTCAAACAGTGTGCAGTGTTATGAAATTTTTGGATGTAGGGAGCCCAATTAGTCTAGGTGCAAGACGATAGTAGCTTGGTCTATATGGGTTTTAGTGGAAGAGGTGAAGAAGCATACATATTTGAGGATATTTAGAGGAGGACGAATTGCAGGGGAGAGAAAGTTGGAGCTTCTGGAAACTTAGTAGAATGTTTTGAATTGAAATCCAAAAGAAAAAAGCTTCAGGGAACAGGGAGTTAACCACATGGTGGAATGCTGCAGAAGGGTGAATTCAAGTGAGAACTGAGAAGTGAATTTAATGTGCGTGGCTAAAAGGGAAGAAAAAAGTGAAGATATTGTGCAATCTTATGGAAAGGAAACTTTGAGGTTCTGTGGCAATCGGTCACTCAGTGACTTAAAAAATAAATCTGTGACTCTGGTAACCAGAAGTTGTAACATGACATGTATGTGGGGGTGGTTCCATATCAAAGTGTCAGAATTGTGTGACTGAGCCAGTAACAGCGATGACATTCAATGCCACAAAATGAAAAAGGTGGTCAGGAGAATTTGAAATATCGATCAAGGTTGTTGGTCTGTTTCTTTTCCTTTAAAGTGAAAATGATGAAACTGCTGTCCTTGTGGAGCTGCCTTGCGATGCCACTGAGTAAAGCCACTGCTTGTTTATTCTTCACCTTTGCTTCTCCTGTAAATGCCATAAACATGACACTGCGCAGAAAAGACCATCTGTACTAACCACATCGTGATTCCACTCTGTTGCATATTCATTTATTACAAATTTTAAAAGCATAGAAATTTATTACAAATTTCCATGGAAGCATGAAAATGTTAATTACAATGTATGTTTGAAGATCTCCAGAAAATTTAAAAATTAAGTTTTGTTTCAGCCAATGTCATAAAAGTTCCTTGATATTTGGCACTTGTAGGGTATTTTAATCTATCAGCCATTAAATCAGCATGTATTTCTTTGACATGTATATGGCTTTGGTGCTTAAAGTCTTCACTCTTTTGCTATTAGTCCCTGTGACTGATTATCTCAGCGAGTTACAACCCAATACCCACCAACGTGGTGGTAGAAGCACCAATAAACAGACACTGTGGAGAAGGAGATTTAGACTCTTTAGGGAGAATTGGCAAATGCTTAGGGCAGGCCGAACAAAGACTAACCCACTTCCATCTAGTACATTACTGCTGGGTGAGGATTAAGCAGAGAGACTGAGTAGCTGTTTGGAGATGCAATCATAGGGGCATATAGAGTCATGTGGAATAGCAAAGATTGAATTAGATAGGATCCCTCTCAACTCTATGATGCTTCTGTAATCTTATAGGAAGTTCTGGAGGAATAGCTGTCTCAAATAATTTGCACATCATGACATATCATATTAGCCTCCTCATAAATGGGTATCTTAGAAACTAAGAACTTATTCAACTTCTATCAAAAAATAATTAATAACTTTTAAAGGTATTTTCTCCAGGAAAATGTACTGGGCAGGGGAGCACATGACTGCTGCTAATGTGATTTTGGTTTTATCCTTGGTTTGAGATTCCAAACTTCTGTACAATTTGTTTCAGGTTCCTGAGGCATTGCTCCCTCCTCCAGAAGAAGATGACTGAATTATTAGGATTCTGTCTGAACTCGGCAGGTGTTGAAAATTCATTTTAAATCTCTGTTCAGAAGCTTTGATTCCATTTGGTTGTATTGTTCAATGTAAAGAGGCCTTCTTGGATACAAATTTGGATAGGTTATTGTCAGTGGCAGTTTGAAAATGTTCCAGGGTAAGTTTCAGCAGTTTTAGTAGGAAGCTGCTAAAGGAAGCCATTGAGCATAATAATATTTAAATAATGCCCAGCGTGATAGCTGGTATAAGGATACGGCGATAGATGTTTGTAGTTCACTGTTATTTAATTGAAGAACAGGTAGTCCTGAAATGATTTACCTACCTTTTTGGTGGGGACATCTTCCACTTGTATGTTCTTTCTTCTCTCTTTTTATTTGTGTGGACTCCGCTAGAGATAAAATACAAGGAAGTAAGAGCATAGTCCAGCATGGACCCACTTCCTGATCCAGAGATTAGACAAAGGACAAAAATGGATCACCAAATCAGACTTATGCCTGGGGTTCACAAAGGGAAAAAACACTAGAAAGCAGCTCAGAGATGCTATAGTGCCAAACTGTAATAAAGCCTCAGAACCATGTACAGTCCCTAAGGAATGCACTTCCTTGCCTTCATTTACGCATTTGTTCAAAGCATTTATTGTAAACATCATAGGCCAGGTACTGTTCTAGGTGCTGGAGCTGCAAAGAAGAGGAAGAGAGAGTCTTTCACACTATGAATTCACACTAGAAATTTATATTTTGATAAAAGTCCATTAATAAAATGAGGGCCAGTTTAAATTAATTCTATTACAGATTAGTTAGAAACATGCTTTATTATATCTAGATTATGATCAGGTAGAATCTTACATTTACATTGCTTGAAAGAAGTTAAGGCAATTTATTATTAAATCAGGCCTGGCAGGAGAAAGGCAGAGTTGTGATGATTTTCTGCCTTACAAAGGAAAACCAGCTCTCTCTATATGAGTAGCAAATGCCTGGTTAAATTATACTTCTTCATAAAAATTTGTGTGTCTACGTAGTGAGTGTTACAAGGGGCAAGTCTTGTGCTGAACCATCTAATAAACATTCATGAAAACAGGATGCTTGTAAGGTGTAAAATGTGGAATAATTATATAATTTTAAGGATCTTCTCTGAAACATGAATTAGGATTTATATTTGTAATATCTTTAAGTAAAAAGTCTTGCAAACATTCACCATCCCCACTTGCACTCTTATCTGATAGACTGTAGATGGCTGCATTACTCTGAATCTTGTCTCCCAAACCCTGTCGATAGAGGCTCAACCTGCTGAGGTTTGCTATCTACTACTGCTCATTAGAGCTGCAGCTCTGGTTTCAGCTATAATGTTATTATCCAGGACTGAATAAAAAAGTATAAGGCTTGTGGAAATTGACAGATCACTAGGGTGCTAATAATAGTAACTTCAACAACAATAATATTATCTTTGAACACTTACTATTTGCAAGGAATGTGCTAACTGCCTTATATGCATCTTCTCATTCAGTGCTCACTACATTCCTATTATCAGTCCCTTTTTCAGATCAGGAAATGGTTCTAAAGAAGGTGACCTTAGAGTTCTCAAGGTCAAACAAATTGACAGTTTAGATTGGAACTAAGATTTTTTTTTTGACTATATATCCTGCTTTACCCACTATGCAATATTGTCTTAATATTAAAGGGCATCACTTCCAGATGATGCACGTTTCCAATGAGAAGAAGGAATTATGTGACCCTGGGGAACGGAAGTGTCCTACTCATGCACTTCATCCGTAGATTAGGCCTGGGTGAGAGACTGGGTGAGCAGTGTCTTTTGTCTGTCTGAGAGAAACAGTGTGTACTAAAGAAATTGATGAAAGCATGAAGAGGTTTTAGGGGATAAGGGAGGAATTTGACCCTAATGGATTGAAATTCTACGTGGAAACAATTTTTTTTTTTTAAAGAGCTATTGGCAGCATCTACAGGAGAGTAGAAAATAGCAGAAATTAAGTGTAAATTGAATAGCAGTGAGTATTCAGAGAGTTGTCTAGATGGGATGGCAGTCCCCCTCCCTTCTAACATCTCAGGGTAACAGGTGTGCATAACGTGGATAAGGGAAGCTGGGGGCTGGAGGTTGTTGGAAGCTCACCTGAGTGACTTAGTGAGAGGTGCTGTCATTACAGTTCTTGAGAAAATATTCATGGGAGACTTTTGGGAGGTCAGTCCAGAGCCGTGAACTTCTATTCTGCATAAGGATCTCAATCACAATGTTGCAGAGGAAATCAGTGAGAAGGTGACAGGTTGAGGTCACTGCCCCACTATGAAAGGGAGTTCACACATGGCTGACTCCCTTTTAGGAAGCTTGAGAGGCTCCACGGAAGCCAGGTTTAGAACCCCTGATACAGAGCCTAAGTCAGCAAGGGGTAGCTTGTGGTAGATGTTGGCAGGGAGGCAAG
This sequence comes from Daubentonia madagascariensis, assembly GCA_023783475.1. Lineage (NCBI taxonomy): Eukaryota > Metazoa > Chordata > Mammalia > Primates > Daubentoniidae > Daubentonia > Daubentonia madagascariensis. The sequence goes on from JAKFHU010001569.1 coordinate 17,412,257, forward strand.
TTTATTTTTACCCAGGTTGTTAGTCTCTTCTATGCTCTACTAACTTCCTTGGCAAAATTTAATTTTAGAAAAATAATGGCAGTGCTATTCCCCAGACTCCAAGGAACAGCTTTGTCATCCTCCACCTTTAGTCAGCCATTAATAGGACACTAATATATTTTGACATAAAGGGACAGAATTGAATTACTTGGCTTTCATTTGATTTCTGTGCATCTTTTCTCCCCCATGTTCTAGCTGTCTGTTTTCACGTTATTAGTTGGCCTTGTAAAAGACCAGGTGGGAGAAGATCCAGGAGTGTAAAATGTCATGCCACAATTCAAGCTAGACAATTTTCCCCCAGAGGAAGCCCAGCAATTTGTCAGAAATGTCTAGGGAGGTCCTTGTATGTGTTGTAAACTTCTTTCAGTATCTGGCAGCAGCAGATGCTATTGTTTGTTAGGCAAAACCTTATCTAGGGGAGCAATTTTTAGAATAATTATTATAGTGATAATAGCTAATATCTGTTGAGCACTGATAATGTGCCAGGCATTTTTCTAAGCACATCATATGTATTGACTCATTAAATTCTCATAATATGCCTATGAGGTGAGTACTATTATCATTTCCACTTTACCTGTGAGGAAACTGAAACACAGAGTTTTCTGATTAACCAGTAGTTGGAAGAATATTACTTCAAATCCAGGCAGTCTGACTTGGAGCCTGTGCTCTTAACCACTTTTCTGTGTTGCCTCCCCTACCTGCTGTTTACACCAGGGCTGAGAATCATTCAAGAAGGTTTCCCACCATGGACCCTATGGTCCAATGCCCTGAAATTCGCTAACGGGCCTCAGCTGGGACAACACTTGATAGGAGACAAAACACCAGATACCCTAGTCAGAGGACTGGGTTTAAGCAAGCTTCTGCTGATGGGAAAGTGGGAAGTATTGGAGGTTGTTAGGAGAAGGTGGGAGCTGACAGCGAGAGAGTGAGTGTGTAGGGAGGTGGATGGGAGAGAGTGTTAGGTGGTGGTTAGTGAGAGTCTTCATTTTCTTCTATCTTGCTTAGCTGGTTATTCTGGAGATGAAGTGAGACAATATGTGAGTTCGTTTGGGATCTGTAAAGTTCTATCCAAATGACAGTTCCTGTTGTATGTCTGCGGTGTGCCCCTTGAAGTTAGGAAGATTGGTGGAAGGCCAGTGTGCAGGTTGGAGTCAGAGGGCATAGGTGACAGCCTCGGATGTAGAAGTGTGTGGACAGGGAGCAGGCACTGATGCATTTTGAGAAAGGTGTTACACACTGGGTAGCCCAAAGTCAGGGGAGCTCCACGGGGAGGGGTATAGGGACTGGTTGGCAGTCAGTCTCCAAATCTTATTTCCCACTTGGCAACTGCCACCACAGTGAGGTCCAGTGGAGAAGACTAGAGCCCCCTGCCATTAGATCTACTGTTATCTCAAAAAATTGTTTAGGTGGAGCTCATCTAACCCCTGCCCTCCCCCTTCTCCCATGACAGAGCATGCTGGGCCACCACATTCTAAGGTTCCAGCTTCCCTTTCATCTGCTATGTTTGCAGGCAAATATTTGCTAATTATAATCGTTGTCAATCACTTGAGTGAACTTGGAAATAAGTAGAATATCAGACCCCCTTAATTTGGGGGTAAAGATTTGATATGAACATTGTATGGTCACTCTGTTAGTCGCTTAAATTCTTTCCTCCCTACTCGCATCTAATATCTAACACTCTTTGCTACAATCCTTATTTTTACTCTTTTCCTGAGTTAGCATTTATTTATATATTGACATACTTCTAAAATAATTATATTATTGATTTTAAAATGATACACAATGTAAAATAATCCCCAAATTCCACCACATAGAGATAACCACTTGGAACAGCTTGTTGAACATTTCTTCAGACAATTTTCTTTCATATACAGACTCCTAAATTCCACAATGTACATGAAGGAGCTCCTACCATATATAATTTTCCATGACTTTTTTGCACTTAACAATATGTTGTGGCCACACTTCCCTCTAAATAAATACAGATCTGCACACTCATTTGTAATAAGTGTCCAGTGTCATCTTATTTCCTTAACCATCCTCTTGATGAGTGTTTATTGATAAAGAATCTGAGCATACCATAGAGATCATTGGACTCTGCTAATCCATACCTTATAGCTTTGCTGCCAAATTGAGATTCTTGGTATTTATTGACTAGAGAATCTGAACTCCTCAGAGGAGCATTGTACAATAGAAAGAGCATGAAACTGACGAGTAAAGAGTCCATGACTCTGCTTTCAGCTCTGCAACTTAGTAGCTATGTGACCTTGAAATCACTTCACCTTTCTGAACCTCGGTTTCCCTGTGTGTAAATGATGGTGTGGGTATGCATATATGTAAGGTCTGTTCTACCAATTTAAAGACTGTATTTACAAATATTGTACTGTCAAACTATATTTCCCATCAAAACTTAAATACTCATGTCAGCTTTATTCATCAATGCCTCTTCAGTGTACCGCACAATGCTAATACAAAACAGACACCCAACAAACACACTTTGAGTGATGGATCAGTACAACTATTAAATCTGTCTCTTCAACTTTCCCCCTAAAATATCCATCTGTGTTGTTTTGTGATGGCTTGGTTTTAATCCAGTGAACCTCAGACATGTTTACCTGTCTACCACCTCTCTTTAGAATTTGTGCACTTATGTCTGCACTTTAAAATAGTCACAGTTTAAATCTGCGTGTGTGTGTGTGAGAGAGAGAACACCATGTGTGGGTGTGCACACATGTATTATAGTTGGATATGCTGTGTTATTTTGGGTGAGTACAGTGGGAGTCCATATGGCAGGAGTTACTATACTTTGCCCTAAAATGAGGTTTTAGACAAGAGAATGAGATTAAATTATTTTTTCATCCCTCTTCCAGAGTTGCAATAAGTTTAAATGGGTGTGTGCCCGTCTGTGTGTGTTTGAGGTGAAGGTAGGGAGAGGTGTCCTGACTGGTGTTTTAAAGCATTCCTCCCTCCTTCATTCAATTCTTTTCCTCCTTCCTTCCTCCCTGTCTGCCTCCCTCCCTCCCTTCCTCCTTTCCTACCCTCTTCCCTTCCTTCTCTCTCTTTCCTTCCTTTCTGTCTCTTTCCTTCATTTTCTTCTTTTCCTTCCTTTCCCTCCCTTATAAAATGAATTGAAGGGCAATGTTATTCTTTCTACTTTAGTCCATGGTGTCTTTTATCACCATTTAATATAAAAATCAGATGTAAGCCTCTATTTGAGAAAATTCTCTCAGCTAATGAATCTAAGTATAAGGTAGTATCCAAGGACAAGTGAGGATTGTGTTATATTAATATATTGAAGAAATGTATTGATCCGTAGTGGTGGTGATGAAAACTAAATTATTTCACTCAGCTCATGCCCAAGATTCAACTACTTTGAAATTATTACTTAAGAAAATCCAAGGAGTCTAGTTATAGACATTCTGAGGGTGAACATGATACTTCAGAAAGCTTGGTGCTACCCTGTCTAATTGTTTAGGATGTGTCCTGAACCAGTGTGGATTGAATTCTTTCAAAATGAGTTACACACTTCATTATCTTCCTAAAGTAAGCACGCTGTATGTGTTTGAATTTTTTTCTTCATTTTGGGGTACTCAGAGGCACCATCACAGGCAGCGTTTGCTGTGATGGGCTTTGACTGAGAGCTGCTCTCAGAGACTCAGAGGTGTGTAGAGCTCTTCCAGTCTCCGTCCCGTGCTTTCTGGATTCTTGCTCTGCTTTTTCACAGTTTTTCTGTCTCTTCCGAGGGTCAGGCTGCCACCGACCGTGTCTGACTGTTGTGGGCATATTCGCCTGCGGTTCTTTGCAGCTCCGCTGTACGTCTCACTGTTTTAGACTAGCTGCATCTAATTTGTTATGTAACGAAACACATCATCTTATTAAAAATTTTAATAAGTTAATAGCAAATATGATATAAAAGTGGTCTCCAAAGCCTCTTTCTGCTTATTTCCATATTCTTACCTAAATTCCAGACACTTTAGGTTTCTGGAGAAGTGTTCTGCAGGTAATTGTTGTATTCTGGTAAAGAATCCACAAGTCTGGTTTGAATGTGAATTTTTTCGTCCAAACATGAAGAGACTATATTTCCCTCCAGGTACGTGACGACCCATTCTACTCTCTCATTTGTATCTGACCTCTCGGTTCTTGTTTTGCAGTCCCCAGTCTGTCCCAGATCGCCTGAGGATCCGGGTGAACAAAATCAGTTTACAAGACTATGAAGGATTCCACTATGACAAAGAGAAACTCCGGGAAGCTTGTAAGTTGGAAGTGCCCCGTTGATTTCATGGGGTCGGCTACCTCCAGCTCTTCCATCCTCCTTGGCTCGATGGGTCGATTCATTAGTCCTTGTGCCTGCATATCATGGTTAGAGAAGTGAAGAGAAGCATAACTCTAACGAGGGAATATGTAAACTCTAAGTGATAATATATGGGCTAAAGAAAAGGGAACTGGAAAAGGAAAGCAGCTGAATAAAATAATTCTTCTGTGGATGCCAAGTCCCGGATCTCTTGGCTTATTCACCGCTTTAGTCTCAGCTTTGCCTAAAATGAGAAAAGCAAAAAGTTGGTGATAGCACATGACATAGTAACATCCAGAAAACTCTTGCGATAACACAAGTCTTTTCCTGGAGCCTGCATTATCAAATAATGTTCGCACCCTTCACGTAGGTGTGGCAGAGTTATCCGTGAAGGCACATCCAGCACGTCTAGGTAATTATGCTGTTATATGATGTGAGATAAAGGCCCACAGGATACAGAATGTTGTGATGATAAAGTGATTCATTGATGATGATGAGCCATTGTTTCTGAAATCTGAAGTTGAGCCAACATATGAATTATTTCTCAACGTACATAGCTAATTGTTAGTTTACCTTGTCAGTCAATATTTACTGGGCACTTTTGACATTCTAGTCACTATTTTAGATCTCTGTCTACATCGTGATATATTAGGTAATTGGGTAAAATAGGCCAGAAGAAGTTAAGGCCATGGGTGAGTTACTCATTAGAGTTCTGGGCTCCTTCATAATTTTGGGGCCAACAGTCAAGTGCAATAAAGTCGGAGAAGATGAGGAAGACCAGTGTCCAAGGGAACAGGCGAGGATGCCAATAGAAAAGCAGAGTTTTACATAGAGCCAAAGATTTATGAACCCAATCCTAAAATGGTCTCCAAGTGTGGACCTGCCTACAGGGATAGAAGAGGCAATAGTTAAAACTGGCAGGATCAGCATAGGAAAGCGTTCCTGGGATGATCACTTCTGATCTCTGATTTCTGAGACTGTGATCTCGAGTGAGTCTTAGTGGATAGAAATCCTGAAATCCAAGGGCAGTCCCAGGGGTGAGTGCAGGGGCTCCTAGGACTGGGAGCTGGCAGTGAACAAGGCTCCATTTCCCTGGTAGCCCAATCACTGAACCTCCTAGATGGTTCTGCATGAAATTTCTCCTTTCTCAGTTCTCTCTGCTGCTTCAGCTTCCTCCATCCTTAGCTTTGTTTTCCTTAGACATCAGTACCTTTTAGTTTCTCACTTCTATCCTTCATTCTTACTTCCTTTGGTAGGAAAGTCTGAGCTGGAGGAGAAATTCCCCACACCTCTACATTTCTTCTTTCTGTAAACAACACATTACGTTTTCTAATATAAATGAGCTTATAAGTGACAGACTAGCACAAATCTAATGTGACCCATAAAGTGCTGGACATATATATTTGCAATGGAAGGTGTAGCTGCAACGTAAACTAAATTGACTTCTAGAGGCTACTAATTATAAAGAACAGTGTTTTATGTTCTTTCTTGTTTCAAACTTTGAAACAAATAGCTTACAGTTCTTAAAATAAAAAAATAAAAAAAGATAATTGGTCTCAGGTAATATTTTGCAGCTTACCATCAACTCGGAAGAAAGTCAGTTTGGAGTGGGGATGCATTTAAAATTTTTGGCTGAGGTGAGATTTGAGGCTTATCTGTGGATTTCAGTTATCTGTTCTATCTTTCCTGTGGCATTATCTATCCACCATTGCCAGAGGTAATTGTGATCTGAGTTTTTAAAAGAAGATGACATTTTCTGGCAAGTGCTTTACTCATCATATCTTATGTGATAAAACTTGTATGTGAAGAAACTTCTTAAATTAGGATAAGTAACTTGGCATAAACGTAAGTCCAATAAATTCAGCAGTGTCTTTGGGACCCAAAAGAACAAAGAACCTGTTAAAAAAAAAGGGATAAAGGAATTATTCTAAAGATTTAAAGACCCAATCCAAAGATTTGGGTTTGAAGAAAACAATATATTAATTGGAAGTAAAAGTGACCAACTCAATCATTCTACTTTTACTTTATTTATTGTGGTGAAGCTTCTAACCTGTGGTTTTTCAGGGAAATTTCTCCTTTGAGGTTCTGGGTTCGCTCTTACTCACCTTCACTCTTTGCCTGGCTCCAACTGACTACAGATTCGTGGGAAGGCTGGCTGAGCTCAAACTGAATATAAAGGCAAAAAGCAGCTCAAGTCCATATGTGGTGCACATGCTAAAATCGATATGTTATTTCAGAAGCATTAATTAAATGAAATTTGTAGAACATATCAAGATAAAGGTGAAAGGGACTCTAGGAATATACTCTGACCTCCATCCCAGAAGAACAAAGGGAGTGAATCCTCTTAGGCCATTCATTTATTGTCAATGGTCAAAGTCTGGACTGGAGCAGGGGTGTGTTACTGGGTTTAAAAAATTAGTTTTCTTTCTTGATGATACACCAAGTGATTTATTCAGGCAGCATGTGTGGCTGTTTTCTATCACTGCTTAGTAGAATCTTGCTCATGTGTCTGGATCATTGTTCATATTAGATTATAAGCTCAGATGTTTGTTGTCTAACAGAGCCCTGCTTCCATCTGTAATGCAGGGTTCCCTGATAATACAGGATGGCAGCCCTTTTAATTGCTTTGCTTATTTTGGCATAGAGAAAGATGACTATACTATTTCCAATCCTTCCCACCTCTCTTCTGTTTGGCCCCATCTCACCTGGGGGCAATCCCCCTAAAACAATAGCATGGAAAGAGTTAGTCCTTGACCGTCCCTCCCTCAGTTCTCTCTGGGAAATTTCAGACTTACTTAAAACACTTAGAGTCTTCCTCACTGGATAGGATTTATCAACCCTGAAGATAATGGTTATGATTTGCAAGAGAGGATAGTCTATTTACCTTCAGAGGTAGAATGTAAAGAGAAAATGGCCATATTAAAAAAAAATCTTGAAGCAAATCTGTAATAATGACCACAGAAAATCACTCCCGTAAATTGAATGAAGTATATAAATGGGTCCTTAATAAAGCATGTAATCATATGATCTAGGCAAAGGATAATCAGTTATGGGAAATATGGTATATTTCTAACCCCAGAAGAGATTCATTGACATACGATGTGTGTGTATACGTATTTATCTAGAATAACTTGATACTGGCCCCTGTTTATCTCATGTAAACTGGTTAAACTTTACTTTTGACACTAGATTACGCTGCACTTTTGAATTGCCATGCTAATTCACACGAATCTCGGGCCAAAACCCAAACAGCAAAAACCAGTTTGGAGCCAATTTCGACTGGTACAGTTGGAGTCTGTAAAGACCGAAGGGGGCTAACATGAGTTGCATATCAAATATGGTATTAAACAATGCTCTTACATACATGATCTCATCTAGTAAATATTATCTGGATGTAGATAACATATAATGTAAAATATCTCAGTATATTGGTTAATACTAATGATACTAGGGTTGTACCCAAATTAGGTATTTAGGCAGGCATTTGCCCTGATGGAATTTCCTTGTCTAGTGATTTAGTAGAAAAGTCAGAAATGTTTGTGTTTGAATCTCATTTGCAACCTTGACAAAGTAATTTCTCTGATGATCAAATTCCTCATCTCTAAAATGAGAAATATAATTGCAACCTCATACAGTGCTGAGGGTTAAATGTAATCTTGTATATGAAACCCCTGGTGCGAAGTCTGGCACATTAGCATGCTATCCAAAAAGATAGCCGTGATTATTGTGGTTGCTGTTGTTAGAGAGGCCCCTCCGTCATAATGCCCATCAGTCTGCAGGTCCGTAAAGCCAGACTCGGTAGGGGTTGACTCCTCTACGCAGAGCTCTTCCTGGCTTGATGCGGCCCAATTCAAACTGCCTATACCACCACCTTCCAAGACATTTCTCACTTTCAAAAATAGACTTGAAAATACTAATAAATATTACAGAAAGATTATGGGAAGAACATGTAAATAATCATTCAATTTACTCTTATTGTGTCTATTAGTATGTATAAAAGTCCACTGTAATGACAAGATACTTCAATCTATGAAGCATGTAAACACTGCATGCCCATATTTGATGATCTGGCCAGATATCTGCAAATTTCCTTCCTTACATACTAATACATTTTTTTTCAATAAACTTTTTATTTTGGAATAATTTTAGATTTACAAAAAGTTACAAAGATACTACAGGGAGTTTCTGTATACCCCTCGCTCAGTTTTCCTCATTGTTATACACTTTATATTACCCTGGTACATTTGTCAAAGAAATTGATGTTGCTACATTACTAGTAACTAAACTCCTGGACTTTCTATTCCAGGATCTAATCTAGGACACCACGTTGCATTGAGTTGGCATGTCTCCCCAATCCCTTCTGGTCTGTGACAGTTTCTCAGCCTTTCCTTTAAAAAAATTTTTTTTAATAACTTTGATGTTCTAGAGGAATACTGATCAGGTGTTCTGTAGAATATCCTCCAATCTGGCTTTGTCTGTTGTTTCACTTACAATTAGAGTGGAGTTACAGGTTCTTAGAAAACTGCAGAGGTGGAGTACCCTTCTTGTCCCCTTGTGTCAGGGCTTATTGATATCCACATGACATCCCTGGTGATACTAACCTGATCACTTGGTTAAGGTAGTATTTGCCAGGTTCCTCCACTAAAAAGTTACTATTATTTTTTCCTTACCTACTCTGTTCTTTAGGACTGAGTCACTAAATCTAACCCACTTTCAAAAGGAGAAGAGGTGGACCACTGGATTTTTCATTGTTTCCAGTTTGCGTACTTGACCTCAATTGACCTCAATTGATAAATATGCCAAAATAGTAGAGCCATTCAACCATTCATGCATTTATATTTTCAATAACTGCACATTTGTATCAGCTGTATGCCAGATACCATGCTAAATGCTGGGCATTGGAAGATGAAACTAGAACATCCAATATTACAATATCATTTATTCAATGCACATTTGTTGAGTCCTTACAGTGAGCAAACCATGGTTAGAAAAAAAAATAACAGAATTAATCCCTGATTTTCGGGAGCTTTTTTCTCATGTGATAAGGACTATGATAGGGCTATAGAAACACTATGTACCTATTTCCCTAGCAAACACCATTTAAATAGTGAAAGGAAGAGACAAAATATATAAGCAAGAATGAGAACAGCCAGTCTAACCACGAATTAGCTGTGTGACCTTGGGTAATGCATTTGTCTTCTTCAGGTTTTAGTTTCCTTATCTGCTAAATGCAGTGGTTAAACTAGGAAGAACATACTATATTATAATAGATGTTTAACTTTATAGAAATTACATAGGCTTTAAAATTTTTTCTCTGACATGTTTCCTTAGTAAAGTTCCTAAAGCTCCAACATCACTCATAATAAGTACGAGCATTAGAAAACCATGTAAGTGCATTTTGCTTCACGAGTTTGCTAAAAACACTGAATTTTTTTTTCCTATCGATTACTTCATCTAAAATTGAATCTTTCCCCTTCATTTAACAAGTTGACAACAGGGCTGTTCAGTAGTGATTGGGCCCCCATTTGGTGGAGGTAGGCTTTCCAATTTGAAATCTGTCTAAGAAGTTAAATGACGTCAGTTTGTCCTCCGAAGGGCCTCCTCGTCCTTCCTTTTGAGAGCGTGTTTATGTTTATTCCTGTTTTCACAAATTGGCATTTACCCAGAGTTTGATGGTTAGTTCCTTTTACTGTTTTCCCTATCTTTTGTCTGTATCTTTTATTTATTTTATTAAAATATAGTAATAATAAATAATAAAAATGGTTAACATATATTGTACTATTGTTGTGAGCTAGGAAAAGCCTTCAATTTTCTTCACATATCATGAAATTTAATTCTCCCAGCAACCCTGTGTGATAGGTAGTATTGTTACATATAAAGTAAGCCATGCACAGAAAACTTAAGGAAACTGTCTAATGGACTGACATTTTGAATATTTATTTAATCACTATGCTTTCTGTTCCTCTAAGTAGTACTTCTTGTTATATCTTTAATAGCTTAAGTAAAAATTTATATTTCAGTATTTCACACCATTTCAAATGCCTTTTTATGTCTAAACTGACTTTACCTTAATTTGGCATACTCTGGTTTGTTGGACGAGTTTCTGGTTTTGAATCTCCCTCCAACCCCAAATAAATCATCCATTCATAAATTCAACGAAAGTTAATTGATGGATTACCATATTTCTAATACTATTTCAAGTGATACTGAAAAGTGCCTGCCCTCATAGAGCTTATATTCCAGTTGGAGACACAGACAAATGAAAAAAAAATATACTATGGCAGCAAGTGCTATAAAGGAAAATAAAGCAGGAGAGTGACAACGGATCTTGTTTTTGATAAGGTGACCAGGGAGAGACTTTCTGAAGAGGTGACATGTAAGGAGAGACCTGAAAGCAAAGAGTGCATGCACATGTGGATTTCTGGGGGAAGAGTATCCCCAGGCAGAGGGAATAGCAAGTAGTAAGGCCAAGCATCCTTGGTGTATTTAATGAACAGCAAGGAAGTTCACAAGGCTGGAACCTGGTTAGTTGGATGGAAAGAGTTAGGAAGTGATTTTGAAGTGGTAGCAAAAGGTCAGCACATGGAGGGGGCTCGTAGGCCATGGAGAGGGCTTTGTATTTTATTCAGAGTGTGATGAGAAGGTGTTGGGACTGTTTGAGAAGGGGCATAACATGCCTGGATTTATTCTGAATAAATCTGACTTCTGAGCAGAGAATTGACTGATAGGTTGCAAGAGTGGACATAGGGAAACAGATGCAAGGCTAATATGATATTCCAAGTGATAGTTGATAGGAGTGAGGGAGCTGAAGTAGTAGAGCTGGAGAGAAGCAGTTGGGTTCTGAATACATTTTGAAGGTAATGCTGGGAGGATGAGATGGTGGATTAGCTGTACTGCCTAAGAGTGCAAAGTGATTCAAGATTGCCTCTGAGATTCTGACCTCCGCAAATTGGTAAACAGAGGTAGGGACGATGTAGACAAGAGGATTCCTCAAAGGAGACCAAGAAGAGGCCCACAGTGAGCTAGGAAAACAGCAGGAGAGCTTGTTCATTGGCAACTAAGAGAGGAAAAAAAAGGTATAATAAAAGAAGGAGCATACCTGTCAAATAATCAGAGAGGTTGAGTAAGATGCATGCTAGGAGTTGCTAGTTGGATCTGGGTAGAGGGGTGGTTCCTGGTAGCCTCACAAGAGGTGGTGGGGTGAAAAAGGTAAAGGTGAATAGAGTGGGTTCACGTGCAAATGGGAGCAAAGGAAGTACTTCAGCATTGATTGCTCCTTGAGGTCTTTATAAAAGGATGGAGAGAGATGGGGTAGGGGCCGAAAAGGATGTATAATCAGAGGAAGATTTTTTCCCCCTAATTTGTAAGATAGTATGGCAGGTGCGTATGCTGATGAGACCAGTCCCCTAGAGGGGGTGAACTCGATTCGGGAGGAAGAGGCCCAGCTGCAAGAGCAGTGCTTTTGAGCAGGTGATGAAGTGGGACCTGGTGTGCAGTGCCTGGCTAGGTGGGGGCAGGGATGGGGCAGGTCCCCCTGAGTACAGAGGGGGAGGCAGAGGAGTGGGTGCAGATACAGGTAGATCGAGGGATTTGGTCCTAGGGAGAAGCAGAAGTTCTATTCTGATTACCTTTATTTTCTCAGTGAAATAAGAAGTAAGGCTACTAACTAAAAGTAGGGAAAGGAGGGTATTGGTGTTCTGGAAAATAGGAGAAAATTTGGTGTAGTCACTTTGAAGACAGACGATGAGGGGCCCGGGCAGAATTGCTGAGCAGCACGTTAGAAATAGATCATTGAATTCATTGGCTTTTCGTAAGGACATAGAACCTGACCTGCCGGTTTCTGGGGGTCTTGGTTAACAGGTGAGTATATTCTCTGTCTTTCCAGTTTCAAAGGACTCTGAAGCCAGGGGAATATTGGGCTGAAAGATGATATTATTATTAATATGAATTTGTGTCTTATCTAATTCTATTTATGACCCAAAGCCTTGCTTTGTTTATAAGAAAATAAGATGTGCTCTAGAGCTGTGCTTTGTTAGAAGTTAATAATGTTAGGTCTCAGACAAGGAAACGAGCATGAAGTATTGATGATGATATTTGATCCTTCCTTCCTTGTTAAAACTTTACCTGCACTGTTAAGCCTTTGGTAATAAAAGCAATCAATCGCAGGTACATCCTTAGGTCTCTGCCCAAAAGAATATTTTTCCTTTTCATTGGTTTATGTAGTATTCTTCTCTCTCTCTCTCTCTCTCTCTCTCTCTCTCTCTCTGTTCTCTCTCTCTGTCTTTTCTCACTCTTTCTTTCTCTCAAAATAATGGCCAATTATAGACCAGCCTAGTCCCAGGTTAATAACTCTGGGTTGTAAGCTCAGGTGGTAGTTAGGTTTCCTTTTGAAGACTTTCTTCTAAGATCCTTCTATAAAATTATTACTTTTTATTTATCTTGTTAATGAGTGAGTGATGCATTGTCAGTCACTGCAGTCATGACCATTATATTTAATAATAAGTACTTTCATCATAAGTATTTCATTTACATAATGCCTCATAGTTTATAGAGGGCTATTGTGTATACACTGGCCACATACATTATCACAAGGACACTTAGAAAGATTGTCTCACACAGGGTTACATTGCTGCAGTAGGATTTTAACAAGAAATTATATATTTTCTCTTTTAATCCAGTACACTTTCTAGTACACAACCTACTTCTTTGTAAAGATGCAGCTATGCACTTATAGAAATGTATTATTTAGAAAAATTTGAGGCCATAGTTCTTGTCATCGGTTGGGTTTCCTGGGAAACAGACTGAGACTGAGTTTTTGTGTCTCAGAATTTTATTGAGCATTTCCCAAGAGGGAGCCGCAGCCATGCAGGGCAAGGAAAGTAGGACTAGGCAGAGGGAGAAGTTGAGCTTTGATGTAGTCTCAACAGAGGATTCCTGCAGGGACCTTTGGATCTGGGATAGACATTTAGGGTTATCCCAAATGAGGCAAGGTTTATTGGATACAGGTCAGGCTGCCCCCTGGGAGGGGACAAACCTTGAGTGAGGTAGCTTCCTTCCTGGAAAGGGACTCAACTGAAAGCTATCAGCAGACTTCCAGCAGCTGAGGGAATGAGTACCTCAGTCCCAGCATGGATCTGAGTGGGACACTTCCATTCTGAAAGCACAGTCTTGACTATAACTCAGCACCTGATTTTTGAACAAAGGCCAGGAAGGAACCACCCACATACCAAAATCCTTGAGTCCATTCCTTCATCTCTTTATTTATCAATCGTCTGTTGAACACCTACTATGTATCAAGCACCATTCTAGGTACTGGGGATCCAGCTTAAATGAGTGCTAGCACCCAAGTTTTTCTCTTTGTATCTTTTGACCTGACGTTCCTACTATTCTAAATTCATGGAATTGGAATATAAGTTTATTACTTCATTCAGAAGTATCTGAATTAGCAAAGTAAAATGGAAACATAAAATGTGAATTCTGACCTTTTCTTAAAAGTTCTTTTTGGCGTGAATTATTAGCCAAGCCAAATATTCTCTGTTTGGAATTTGAGTAATTAAAAGTGTAAACCTAAATGCAAGGCAATCTAAATTTCAGGCTGTTATTTCTAGCCTAACACTATCGTCAGTGGAGAAAACTTTAGAGTTTGATTCTCAACAGGATGAATATTTCTTATATAGTCATCCAATTTATTGGTAATAATATTGAACTGAACAGAGCCAAGGGCAGAAATACGAGCTAGTCTGAAAATAACCTCTTTGCAGATCAACTCAGAACCACAGTTTTATGAAATTTATTTACATGGATAAAGATCTTCAGGCCTTTTCTAGTTTATACTGGTGGAAAGCACTCTTCCTTAATATCTAGTGGGTTTCCTGAATCACTGGTCCACTGCCACTCTCCTGAAGTCACCTATAAGCAGAATTAGAGATGTCCCTAGGTTGTCAGGTGCTAGGGGTGTGTTTGCTTGAGACTGCCCTATTCACATCTCCATGTGGCAGCTGTCTATGTATAATTTGTTTACTCATTTTGCTTCCAGAAAGAGACTTGGAGGCCCCTTCAGCTGATTTTAGGAAATCTTTCTTTCATTAATTCTCCACATGTATCCAATCAACTCAGAAGTCCAGGGCTGCGTGACTGAATGTGTTCCAGCATCTATTTGTTGGTGACCTTGCCCATCACCATACAATGTAATGGACCATATGATGTTCAAATTCTGAAAGAGATTTGGATCGGTGTCTCTAATCATCATTTCAAATGTTTATCTTTTAGGTATGGTTATGAATGTTTGCTTTTCGACATTTAATATTTCATCTCAAGTTTCACATTTATTTGGCTGGCCTGGCCATCTACCCAAGATTCCAATGTCACAGTCAAGTATTTGTTATCTCTCTCCCAAATACTTGAGCACTGGCAGTAAATTATCCGTAATGGGGTTCCTCCCTGTATCTAAGAATTTTACAGATATTTATTTCCTGATGGATGTACTTGGAAAAAAAGATTGCATTGTTTCCTAATGCCTATTGTCAACTGCATGCTAGGACCTCCAAGTTAAAAGCTTCTATCATGTTTGACGCTGGAAATAAGCTCCAAGAAATTATATAAATCATTTTGTTGTACTAGAATTTCATTGCAGGTGACATTAGGGATCTTCTCTGACATGGAATTACCTCCATGAAAAGTAGACATTTACATTAGTGTTGGTAGACTTTCGTATTAACTTGGAAGAGGATGACATTTCATAGCACTGTTTGATCTGGGCCTTTGGTTCCTACTATGTATTAGAAGAAAGAGACATTTGGGCCTTCTGCCCATACTTTCTCTCGGGTTACCACTGGTAATGTATGAACCACAGGCATCAGAAGTCAGAAAAAGTAAAACTAAAGCCATTATAGCAGTATCCATGATTGGGCACATTCTCTATTTTACTCCTGTCGTCTTTGTTCAGAGAACTAGGCTTTAAAATCTCCTTTTTTTCCTGGGTTTTTCTTTCTCGCGTCTGCTTTTTCATCTGTCACGTCCCGTATGCCGATGATTGGGAAAGAGAAAAAGAGGGGTCTGTCACCGACTAACTCGGGAGGGGTTGTGGTCTGAGCTTTGGGTGTCTGGGGAGTCTTGGTGCTCCCTTCCCTCTCCTTCCTCTGCTCTTTGTTCTCCAGACTTCAGAATGTCCTTTCCCCAGGGCTGTATGTAACCCCTTCTAACTCAGAAACCCTTTGTCCACTTAATTTTTTGTTATGTTCACAGTCTCTCTTTGTCTCTGCCGCCTCTTTGCTCTCTTGCACTCCCTCCAGCTCAGCAGGCCCCACGTCCGCGGTGGTGCGAGGCAAGCGTGTCGTAATGTTGTAACTCCCATGAGCGCACAAAATGACAGAGTCACTCTTGCTCCTTTTCCCTCTCGCCATGCAGTTGATCATGCAGGAGCTGATTCCTTGGTCTTCATCTCTCTCTCGTGTCTCTCTCACGTGCCTCTCCCTTTGTATCTTTCCCGCCACTCCTCTGTTCCACACTTCACCATTGATCATCTCACGTACTGCAGTGGCTCCCTCACTTGTCCTCGAGCCCCTCACCTCGTCTTCCATCAGTTTGTCTACCATATTGCTTCCAGTGATTTTTCTAAAATTTTGTCCAAGAAAAAGGTTGGAGATTTTTCAGCACTGGGATGAGCTAGCGGACAAGTACGGGAGGATGTGGATGGGAGGCTGGTTAATGTTATTAGGCCATCTGTGTTTGCTAATTTCCCCTTATTACCAATAATTAGTTAGGTTCCTACCCTCCCACAGAGCCTGGGAGATAGGGGCCTTATCGTTCATGATGTTTACATTTCAAAATGATGACTCCCAGCTCGTTGAGAAAGACATTTCTGGGTTGTAAAACTGGTAAGAGGTTGAGAGATTTATATCTCAAAGGGGCAGAGAAAGAATTTACAATTGAAAGTTTGCTAAGGTAAAAGCTCTCAGAAACAAGAGATCAGAGGCCTATAGTCAGAAGAAATCAGTCTAAAGTTCATTCAAGCTGAGGGGAACGTGTAGGCTGTCTTGGTCAATAAATCTGAAACTTTTATCTTCCGTTGGAAACCCGTTAGTATCTGCCCATCCTTCTGAGAATAAAGTCTCAACTTCTTAGTATAAAAAAATCAAGGCTCTGGCCTCAGGCTCACCCCTCTTTACTCTGTACTTACCTACCTTTCTAATTCCTGAACTTTTTCTTCTTTTCATGCTTTGTTCACACCATGTCTTTTCAGTCTAAGGATGATGTAAGACTTAGACAATTTCTGTTGCTTGAAAAACTCCTGTTCCTCTTGTCAAACTACCTTATGTTCTTCACTTGAGAGACAACTCCTTGTGGAAGTATGTCTGGTCCCGGGGAATGTGTAGCTCTTCTGGATCTGAAACACAGTTATTTCTCTGTAAGGATTCCTGTCCCAAAGATATCAGTAGGATGTTTTTATGTACTTCCCTCTTCCCCCAAGTCTGTGGACTCCTTAAGGGCAGGTACCATGTCTTACTCAGTATTGTATGTCCAATTCCCAGCACTAGAGTTGTTCTGGGCACCAGAAAGTCCTCAAAGCCTGTTTGCTGAAATGATTAAGTGAATGACTTATAGACCTGAAAAATATTTTGGCACAATTCCTTGTATATCCGATATACATTTTCCAAATTAAGTGAAAATGGAAATCATGAATTGCTATTCAAGATTATAAATGCCATAAACATTTAAAAGGATTTTTAAAAAAGTGAATTGCATGTTCCTAGGGTTGCCTTCTCAGGTAGTATACTATTATGATGAAAAGCAGAATTTGATCTGTAATTGGAATCCCTAATTTGTAGAGAAACTGCTAGTTTCTAGAAAGCACACCTCAGAAACCTTATCCTTGCATAGAATGCAATGAAAATTACATAGTTTACTTTTATCTTGTTATAAAAGTATCTTGACATTTTCAGTTAACTACAGATAGGACCCAGGTGAGCTGAAGCTAGGGAATCCAAACTCTAGGGTTATTTTTAATCGCAAGAACCAGGGGTTGTGAAACCTTTGGCAGACCCCAGGCATGGCATGGCAAGGTATAAAGTTCTGAGGATGTTATGTTTCCCTTTGAATGCTAATATGCCCATTAGTTGCCCCTTGTGGTTTCAGGTGAGCAGTGGGTAAAATGGACTGTGGCCCACAGCAGGTCAAAATTGGATTGAAATACTGTATTGTCAACTCATTCTGTCTGATCATTATCAGCTGTCAAGTAAGAATTTTAGTTCCTTGGTAACCTTGGCACATTGGGAACTAATGAGGTAAAATGGAAAAATTCCACTTGTCCTTACCATCCTCCCTTAGGGCTTTCTTCCCTTCCTCCAGTTTCCTGCCTTGTCTCCTTGATTTTTACTATTAGTCCCTTATTCCCAACATCCCTTTGACTACCTGAATAGTGTTAATGCTATGGCTAAGGAAGTAGGTGCTATTTATTTTTCTATGTCAGTATTATCTGATATCAGCAAAGTATCTGTCTGTAGGAAACCCAGAACAGTTTCTTTTTCTTTTCTCTTGATTTTTTTTTAAACCAGTAGACTTCATTTTTCAAAGCAGTTTTAAGTTTACAGAAAAATTAAGTGGAAAGTACAGAGTTCTATATATCAACCCACCCACACAGAGTTTTCCCTATTATTATCAGCTTGCATTAGTGTAGTACATTTGTTACTATTTTTTTTGTGTGTATATCCTTCCAGATAGTTTTTTAAATGGGTACATAATAGTTGTATAACTTTATAGGGTACATATGGTGTTACTATTGATGAGCCAATATTAACACATTATTATTAACTAAAGTCCACAGTTTACATTAGGATTCACTCTTGTGTTCTATAGTTCTATGGTTTTTCACAAATATGTGATGACATATATCTAGTAATATGGTATCATACAGAATAGTTTCACTGCCCTAGAAATACCCCGTGCTGCACCTTTTCATCTCTCCCTCCTTCTTCCCAAATCCTGGCAACCACTGACCCTTTTATTGTCTCCATAGTTTTGCCTTTTCTAGAATGTCATATAATTGGAACCATACAGTATGTAGCCTTTTCAGATTGGTGTCTTTCACTTAGCAACATGCATCTAAAATTTCTCCATGTCTTTTCATTGCGTGATAGCTCATTTCTTTTTATTGCCGAACGACATTCCATTGTATGGACATATCACAGTTTATCCATTTACCTACTGCAGGATGTCTTGGTTGCTTCCAAGTTTTAGCAATTATGAATAAAGATGCTATAAACATTCATGTGCAGATTTTTATGTATACATAATTTTCAACTCCATTGGGTAAATACCAAGGAACTTGGTGCTGGATTGTATGGTAAGAGTATATTTAGTTTTGTAAGAAACTGCCAAGCTGTCTTCCAAAGTGGCTGTACCATTTTGTATTTCCACTAGTAATAAATTAGAGATCCTATTGCTCAATATCCTCACCAGCATTTGGTGGTGGTATTGTTTTCCCCTTATTTTAGCCATTCTAATAGGTGTATAGTGGTATCTCAGTGTTGTTTTAATTTGCAATTCTCTAACGACAGAAGATGTTGAGTTCCATTTGATATGCTTTTTTGCTATCTGTATCTTTTTTTAGTAAGATGTTGAATTGGCTCTCTTATTGTTGAGTTTTAAGAGTATATTTTGGATACCAGTCCTTTATCAGATATGTGTTTTGCAAAAATTTTTTTTCCCAGTCTATGGCTTGTCTTTTCATTTTCTTAACAGTGTCTTTCACAGAGCAGAAGTTTTAATGAAGTCTGACTTACCTTTTTTTTTTTCATGGTTCATGCTTCTGGTGTTGTACCTAAAGTGTCATTGCCAAACTCAAGCTTGCCTAGCTTTTCTCCTATCTTATTTTCTAGGGAATAGTTATGTTTTCAGGCTATTGGTTTCTTAATATTACATATAGGTTGATAAAAAGATAGCAAATACTTGACATAAACTCTATTGATTGTGTCAAGAAATCTAAAATTGATACTTAAGGAAATGTCAGATTTTTTAAAATGTCTATCTGAATAGTGTTAACACAAAATACATTGATTCT
Organism: Daubentonia madagascariensis; assembly: GCA_023783475.1. NCBI lineage: Eukaryota > Metazoa > Chordata > Mammalia > Primates > Daubentoniidae > Daubentonia > Daubentonia madagascariensis. The sequence continues at coordinate 17,431,645 of JAKFHU010001569.1, forward strand.
AAGATTATCTATATTTTGATGGTTTACCATATTGTTCAATGTTCTTTTTTATTTTATGGCTTTTTAACCCAGTGATTATATTTATTGTTCTTTTCAGAAAGTGATAACGTTTTTTAGCTGCAACAGAGCTTCTGCATTTCTAATATCTTTATGTATATATTTACAATTTAAAACCCAATCTTTGCAAACTTTTATGGTTTCCGAGAAGCTCTTCTCTAAGATATCACACCTTCTTTTAATGATCCCATTGAAGATAGTTTTGTTTGTGCTTTGAATAGGTAAATGGTCCCATTTAGCTGCAGTTGTATTTTAACAGGAATTGCACTGTAACAGCAAAAGTGTCAGATAATTAAATCCTTTCTTTTTTAAAAAATGTTACACTCTCAGCGTTTCATTTCCACAGTGATTCCTTGTTGGACATATCACAGTGCCTTGCAGAGAATGAATTAATTGCTGTGAGTTTTCTCCCTTTTTATAAATCCCGTTATCAGTTTCATGTGGACTTCGTGTCAAAGGCGGCTCTTTCTTGCTGTGGCTCTGAGGGCCTTTGCTCATGTCATAAAGCAGCCAGCTGTGACTCCCCCTCATCTCCGTGTACGTTTGGTTGATTCCTTTATTTACTTGCTTTAGTTTAGGCTCTAGCCTTTAGGGGCTTTGGTACAACACATTGCCTGCTAAAAAAGTTCTCACATACGGTCTGCTGAAATTAGTTTGAAGACTTATGAATGGCCAGAACATGTTGATAATAGAATTAGGAGGAAGAAGTGATAAATTTAATAAGGCTTAGAGAGGTGACTATAGGATAGATTTGCTGTTAGCGTGTGCTTTATTGGCATGGACTTAATCTTCACAATAACCCAGAAGGTAGGTGCCGTGATCTCTCATAGGGCCTTCGCATACTATATTGCAAAAGAATCAGGGCAAGCTAAGCTAACTGAGCAATCAAAATGATCAAAAGTATCTATAATTACAATTTTCCTGAATATACTTATTTACCAAGGATAATTAAACGTTAAAATGAATGGTATGAAAATGCCTATCATAACAAAATTACCAAGTTTATAGTGTCAAATGCCAGCAAGACTGGAAACTAATGTTTAGTAAACACTATATCAAAAATCCCTGGAAAACATCTTTGAATATCTTATGCATCTGATGTAATGAACTTTTCACACCTCAAGTGAGAGAGGTTGGGTTTTGTTTTATATTTTGTTTAACTGTCAATCAGCTCTTCGGTTCAGTATTGGAAATTCTAATGTAAGGATTTTAACAGGAAAACACTTCATGTGATTTTCTGTAACAATTCTGATTAAAGTCTGAGCTGCTCTTGTCATCCCTACTGTCCCAGTAATGATTAGCGTCTGCTCACAATTTCATAGTTGCATTTCTTTGTAAAGTAAACAATACTCACTTTAATTCTGTGACCCCTAAATTACAGACAAGGTTATATAGCAAGCCCATCAACAGTTTTAATAAGCTTGACTGACGATCTGTAAGTTCCTCAGGAGCTGGCCTGTTGGAAGAGGAGGGGAGAGGGGAGCCTTTTAAAGTGACCCTACTCCTGCCAAGTAAAATATGAAAATACGTCTGACTTTGCTCGTAGTTTCTGAGTCCCCTGGTTCTATTCCTTTTTTCAGGCCTGGAGTTGTTGACCTTGGCTCTGCTTCCTGTCTGTTTGCAGCCTTTCTCTAACTTTAAAAGTTTCTTATAGATTAAAGAGTACACTTGCAGAGCTCCACGTGTAGGACTTGTGATTCCATCCTCGCCCTTTGGTCAGCCTGTCGCCGGTTTCTGTCCTCACTTGTCCGTGTTGAAAGCTAGTAGAGACTCCATCCTTCTGCGTGGCCTGAGTTGGATGAAAAGTAGGAAGAGTTCAGAACAGGGGCCCTTGAGTAAGAGAAACCTGGGATGGAAACTGAGTTGTTCTGTTTAGTAGTTGTAACATTTGGGGCATGTCACCTAATCTTTCTGAGACTCAGTTTCCTCATTTTAAAAATAGGAATAATGATCCCCACCTTTCATGATTGTGGCAAAGATTAAATAACGTGGTAAAACTGATAACGTTATTACATGAATGTGAGTTATTTTCTTCTCCTCTTCCTCTGCCTTCTTACCCCCATCCCCTCTCTCCTCTCCTTCCTTGTCCTTCCTTCTCCTCCTCCCTCTTTCCCCTCTTCCTCCTCTTCCTCTTCCTTCTCTCCTTCATACTACATAATCAGTATTATCATTTTCCTGTTCATCCAGATTTATTCCTCCCCTGCTTAAATGTATCATATTGCATCATGTTATGCAACATGACTCAGGACTATGTATCTTTAAGATCGCATGGATTAGATCCTGCCCCCAGAGCACAGGCATGGAAGAAGTCTGTTCTGGCTTAGCTGGCTTTTCCAGAAGTGAAGTACGGTTTATTCATGTAAGAACATAAGTGACTTCAGCCACTCTGCCTCTCCTCTCACTGCTACTGGTGTACTTCTCTGAAGCCCCAGGTTTAGGCTTCAAGTCGCTGTGCCCAGGATGAGTGCTCCTAGCTTAGTCCAGCCTCTGCGGACTCAAGGAGTTTGCATCTGCATGAACCTCAGATTCCCATCTGTTGTGAATGGAACTTGCATTGGCTTCAGCACAATTCAGCACACCCCTTTGGTTGAACCAGAATAAAATTTGCTTCAGAAATCCCTGGGGGTTGGGGGGAAGGACACAGTTTAACTTCAGAGTTGGTCTATAAGAGTCTTTCGTCTTTCTTCAATCAAATAATTAATTCACTTGAAGAAATTATTTGACTGTCTTTTGCATCATACCTCCTGATTTTTGGAAAATATTTTTCAAGTTTCCTTAAAACTCTAGGCACCTTCCACGATAGCCTTTAACAACTTTGGTTTTTAAAGTTTTGGGCAATTCAGCCCCATATATAGGGTACCTGAGCTTGGTCTATTCCCTGATTCTGCTTAGCATTTGTGGTGAAATATATATTTTTGGAATCATATTTTTATATGTTTTCTTTTACTGCATGTAGACTTTAAAAGTTTCTTGTAGATAAAAGAGTACACTTGCGGATTGGTTGCTAGAAGATTTTGAATTTGCTGAAGATGAATAGCATTAATTTATGCACTATTTGGCATACATTTGCATAATGAGTTTATATAGTCCTAACTTCAAGTATAGAAGACAAAATTAATTAGTATGACCTATAGGCATTTTATTTCAAACATAAAATCCAGAGCATGCACATGTGAAGTGTATAATGGATTTCTCAACCAATTAATTTAATCACATTCTAGATTATGAGACATTTAAACAAACAGAAATAGGGAAAGGGGGTTAATGGAGGCCAGGGTGAAGCCTTAGAGGGGTACCAGGGCAGGACTCATGTTTTGGCTGGAAAGAAGTAATTGGTAGTATAATCTTCTAAGGGCTGAAGATCACCAATTAACTCTACAGTATCTTTCCTATTTCTATACCTGAATTTGTCAAAGCTTCATCATTGTGTTCGTCTTCTTGGGCTGCCATAACAAAATACTATGGACGGGGTGGCTTAAATAACAGGCATTTATTTCTCACAGTTCTGGAGGCAGGGAGTCCGAGATCAGGGTGCCAGCATGGTCAGGTTCTGGTGAGGGCTCTGTTTCTGGCCTGCACATGGCTGCCTTCTCACTGTGTCCTCAAATATGTGTGTATTAGGATTCTCTAGAGAAATAAAACCAATTGGATATATGTATATATAAGGGGAGATCTATTATAGGAATTGGCTCATACAATTATGGGGGCCAAGAAGTCCCACAATCTGCCATCTGCAAACTGGAGAGAAAAGCCAGTGGTGTAAATCAGTCCAAGTCCAAGGACCTGAGAACCAGGGGAGCTGATGGTGTATCTTCCAGTCTGAGGGCTGAGCACTAGGGTGGGTGTGGGAGTGTCACTGGTGTAAGTACCAGAGTCCAAAGGCCAGAGAACCAGGAGCTGTGATATCCACGGGAAGAAGATGGATGTCCAAGCTCAAGAAGAAATAATTCTCCCTTCCTCTACCTTTTTGTTCTATCCAGACCCCATACAAATTGGATGATACCTGCCCACATTGGTAAGGGAGATCTTCTTTACTCACTTTACTGACACAGGAGCTAATCTTTTCTGGGAATACCTTCTAGGCATCCTTTCACCAAGTTGACATATATAATTAATTACCACAATGTGTATATAAAATGCACAAATTTAAAGATTAATAGTAGAATAGGCATCCATGTTCCCGCTACTTAGACTAAGAAACAGAAGAAGTACCTCCCCTCACCATTTTCCTACTGAGATTATCACTATATTGATTTTTGTATTTGCCATTCTCTCTCTCTTTTTTTTTTTGGAGACAGAGTCTTGCTCTGTCACCTGGGCTAGAGTGCAGTGGCATCATCATAGCTCACTGTAACCTCAAACTCCTGGGCTCAAGCGATCCTCCTGCCTCAGCCTCCCGAGTAGCTGGAACTACAGGCGCACACCACCACACCTGGCTAATTTTTGTATTCATATTTTTTGTAGAGACGGGGTCTTGCTCTTGCTCAGGCTGGTCTCAAACTCCTGATCAAGGGATCCTCCCACCTTGGCCTCCCAAAGTGCTAGGATTACAAGCACGAGCCGCCGCACCTGGCCGCCGTTCTCTTGAGAGATATATACTTACCACCAATGTATGCATCCCTAAACCAGATGGTTTTGAGAAACTGAATAGCAAACCTGAACCTCCCTGTGTGAAGAAAAGATGATGTTTTCACTTTTAGATGAAGTTTCCCAAGAGAACTAAAAAGTCTGTAGGTCATTCTCTGGTTTTAACTTTCCTGTGTACATGAGCCCCTTCTGAGAGGATTTAATGGGCAAGGTAATCACTGAGTCCTGGTAAGACCTTAGCAGGTGGGTTCTAGCTATCAAGAGGAAATACAGTTACAGGGCGTCTTTGGATTTTTGTGCTTCACTATTATCTAACTCTTGTTAAGACAGAGCACATCTGGGGGTGATACAGTATTATATGCATATATATGTATATACATGTATATATATCACTTGTTATTTTATATATATATAAACTTGTTTAGGCTTTTTTGGGCATTCTATCCTTGGGTCGAAAAATAAGAGTTATGAGAACCTAGGTGATGACAGCTTTCTACACATCTGTGTCAAGTCACAGTGTTCCGGTTGTTTGGTAGCCCAACACATCTGTCATCCTGAGATCTCCCCCTGGAGATTTCTTTTGCTTGTCTCCTCTGCTGGATTTCCCATTTCTTCTATCCCATTCACTCATTCCCCATTCTTGTTGCAAACTCAACTTTTGTTGGGGGCAAATAATCCAGTAGTAGCTTCCTCTGACCTATAGTCAGATGAGTTATCCATTGTGCCACTGGCCCCATGCTCCCGTAGCTTCTTGATAGAGGACGTGTCCTGTATTCAACTCCTGGACTTGTTTGATGGTTTGGGTTATGTGTAAAAGTCTTAGAATTTTGAAGGCATTGTTTCATTGCCTCCCTTACTGTGTGGTTGCCTTTGAGAAGTTCAAAATCATTCTAATTCCTGATCTTTTATATGCAGTCTGGTTTTCCTCTCTCGGAGCTTGTAGACTCCTCTCTTTGCCCCCAGTATTCTTAAATTTCAAAGTAAAATGTCTTCATATTGTCCTGTAGTTATTGTGTTGGGCACTTGTTGGATCATTTCAGTTTGGAAACTAATGTTCTTCAGTTCTAGGAAATATTCTTGATTTTCTTTTCCTTTTCTGGTTATTACACCTCTCAATTTTCTCTTGTTTTTGGAACTCTTACTATTTGGATGTTGGACCTCCTGGACTAGTCTTCTACTCTTCGTAGCTTTTCTCTCCTACTTTTCATCTCTTATCTTTGTTCTACCTTTGTGGAGATTTTTTCAACTTTATCTTTGAAACTTTCTATGGAGCTCTCTATTTATTCTATCAAATTTTTATTTTTAAAGGGTTTTGCACTTTTTGTTGTTCTCTGAATAATACTCCTCCTTCAAATTCTTTCTCTCTTTTAATATTATCATATTTTTATTTCATGGGTGGACCATTTTCTCTTAATACTCTGAGTATATTAAAGATATTGTTAAAAGCCTTTTCCTCCTTGCAAATTACATTTTAATCTATTTTTGTTTTGGTGCCTAGCTTCTGTATTAGAGTGATTTCTCAATTTTCTGATCATTCTTGCCCTTCTGCTCATTACTGAAAGTGAGAAACATGAAAGCTGACTGGAAGTTCTGAACTCATGGATAAAGCTTATTAACTTCACGCTTCAGTGTAGGGGAACTAGGGAAACCATTTTTGGGGAATGACTATCATTGCTCCCCTTAGACCTATGTGAGAGGTGCCTCAGCTTTAGAGGTCCCTACTATGGCCGTCTTCTGGCTTTGACCTGCTTCATGGGATGATGTGTCTAAAGTACTAAGGAAAAGGGCTCACCTAGGGCTTGCTTTGTCCCCTTTTAGGCCGTGCTTTGGGTTCTTAGAATTCCTTCCCCAATATCCCCAAGCCTGCTTCCAGGATCTTCTGGTCTGGTCTCCCAGGAGCCATGCATGATGGGCATAAGACTAAGCCCCCTTGGAGCAGCTATTTGCATGGGCTTGGAGGTATGGTCTAGAATATCTGCATGCATATGCATAAGGCCCTCAGTGTTTTGGATGGAGCCAGGAAATGGAAAGAGAAGGGGGGTCTGGCTATGGGCCACAAACATGTTCTGTTTCAACACTCCATGGAGTACAAGAATTATGGATTTCAACACCTCATTCAGGTATCTACAAAGGAATATTTATCAAGGTAGGAAGATTGAACATATTTAATAGTTTGGGGACTTCACATTAAACTGATAAATACATAGATATATGGAATGCAAGCCTTTATGTTTTGCCTTGGGCATTACAGATGTCAGGGGAGGGCCTGCTCCCATGTCAATATATTAATATTTCCCCATGGGTTTGCTAGATTCCCCAGAGAAGAGTCTTCCAATCTTTTTCCAAGAAGGTAGGGTTCTAACTGCCAGCTTTTAGGGAGGCCAGTGAGGGAAGAAAACTGGGGATCACTGCATTCTGCAGATGATTAGTTAATCCCCATTTTCTGTAACGTAGCTGTGCCTGCCAAGAGTAAGTGGTGGGAATCTACTGATCTAACATCTACTGCTCCTGTTTTAGCTGCCTCCTTCGTCCTCAGTTCCTGAGGCACCTAGCATGCCAGTTTACAAGGCTTTGGAGGGTTCTGCAGTATAAATTGTTCTGGTTCTCATCCATCTTCACCCTTGGTTTAGGATTGGACTCTGTAGGGGTTCTGAGTCACTTACCAATTTTCCATCTGCTTCATCTGTTACTATTTTCTCCTTACAGTTTCTCCTCATTTTTGTTGGCTTATGTCTTTTAAAAACTGATTTACTGTAGCTTAGTAGCATTTCTGTTGAGAGAGAAGTATGTGTGTTAAATCTGCCATGTTAATCTAGAAACCAGCTTATTCTTTTTGCTTAGTTAGGACTTGTAAATTCCATGTAATCCCTGCAATAAAAGTTTCATTATGTAGGTTGAGTACTGACTGATGCTTATTGGAGTCAAATAAAATCTCTGAGACCAAAATAAAATTAATCGTTGAGATCAGAGATAGTGACACTAATGCTCAGGTCATAAGCATCCTCACTACTCCCAATTAAAATGGAGGATATGCCATTGAAGTTTGGCAATTTGTTATCAATAATGTAAAAGGAAGCTGGTAATTTTCCACAAGTTTCTGCTTTTTCTTCGCCATGTAAAGCCCCAAATGGAAGTGTCAGATTATAATATTTTTATACTCCAGTTATTTTTCCCATTGCAGAAAGAGTGGAAATTAATTTTAAGTACACAGGAATATAACTTATGAAACTGTGGCTAGCTAACCCTTATATTAATAGTATTATGATATATTAAAAGATAGATATCCATTTTTTATCTAAAGATGCTCAAAAGATAGTGAAAGGAGTGAGGGAGAACATTGAGGTTTCATTAATTTATTTTTAAATATAGTATTGCATTGAATCTTCACAAAATCCTATAAGATACCTATTCCAAACACCATAGTCTTCAAACCAAGGCTCAGAGGCATGAGTAACTTTCAAGACCAGGCAGATAACTTTAGCAATCTGCAAGACTAAAGCAGTGCTGATATTTGACTTTAGTAGTGAATGGCTATGAATCTTTCTAGTGTACATTGCTGCCTTCTTACAATAAAGCTGACAGATGCCGGTAATCATGCTATGAAATTGTGGTAGAGAAAGCCTTTTCCTTTCTTTTCCCCCCCCCCAGTTAATAACTAAGTAGTTCAATAAAAAGCAGTTACTCTTACTCAGCACCTTGAGAAATAGGCAAAGTTGTTGATGTTATACCTATAGTAGAAAGGAATGACATATCTTTGAACACTTCTTCCCAGCTATTCCTTCTAGATTCCAGGTCTTGAATATACAATCTCTAATTGTAGTTTAAAGCATCTACCACTAAGTACGTTGAATTTATACTTGGACCAGGCTAACTCTAAGTATTGATAATAGAAGGAAATCAGAAGTGTTGACAGGATTCCTCATTTCTATAAGTTATAGCTCCTAAGTTAAGTAAATCAATAAATATTGATTAAAATCTCTCTCTCTATGTTTACACATTTGATATGAAGAGAAAATATCATTAAGCAAGAGTCCAATGTGGACTCTCATGTTAATTATAGCTATATTCCATTTCTACAACATTTGACTTACTATCTAGGCCTAAATTCTAGCTTTTCCTCATCATTCCTCAAATATTAGAAATCCTTATTCTACTTTTACCTCTGGATCACCTTATTTGGATCTATTTGGTAGTCTAGCTGAGAATGATTACTTTAATCAGTACTTATTGAATTTCCCTTCCATTCCCTTCAAAGATACATGATTACCATGCTGAGAACTTTTTTGATGCTTCTGTTTATCTTCAAAAATAAGAGAAAAATATTCTTCCAGAGTATTATTCCCCCAAATATATGACACTTACAGGGTTCCACACCCTTCTGCTCACTGACTTTTTTGCTTACCCTGCTTCTTTGCCTACCCTGGAAAATTGACTTGCACCTGAAAGACCTTTTTCACATTTGAACAGTCCCTAAGCCTACATTCTTCCCTCTTTTTTACAAGCATTTATTGAATATCTATCATTTCTCTACCAAGCACTGGGGAACTGAAGGTAAACAATCCATGCTCAGCCACAGACTTGCATAGCTCGACAAGGTGATGGATGCATTAAAGCTTTGTGTATGCAGAACTTCAGAAGCCTAAAGGAATGGGGGGTATTGATTAGGTATCCCTAGTGGAAACCAATCTAGGGGGTAATATTGAGAAATAAACTCTACTTCTTTTTCTCTAGACCATCCTTGCTCCTCTAGCTAAAAGATCAAATAGGGCTTTGTATCCTTCAGGGAGCCTAAACCCTCAGACAAGAATTAGTCCCTCTCTTCTAATAGTTTTCAAATGACTAAGTTCATACATTTAATATAGCCTATGTTTTATTTATTTATTATTTACATTTATTATTTTTTGTCTGTATGTATGCCTTCTCTATTACTTTCAGAGTTCCTCAAGATTTTTTCCGTACATTTTAAATGTATCTTATGCTGTGTATTATTAATTTTTAAAGCCCTAGCACTTTGCATTTTCAAGCTGAGTTATTGATGATTAGGCTTTAAAAATAAGTTCAACGAGTGAAGGATTTTAAAATAATTCTTAGCACTACTGTCATAGCATCTGCTTGCTAGTATCTAGTCAGTTAATTCAAGATTTTGAAAAGATTTTGTTAAATTATGGATTCAATAGAGTAACTGTACTTTTCAAATAAGAAATATGCAAATACATCTGAAGTTTTGGGAAGGAAACAATTTTTCAGTATTTTGAGAATCTTATGATTATAGGAGGTTCTATCTACTAAAGCCACTGTGTGACATTTGCCACTATGTAAGTAGGATATCTTATAAGGTATATGATTTAGCTTCTTCTTACTGTTTCCTGAGGTCCTGCTGTTAACACAACTGCTGCTGACCATCTTTAAAATCAGTTTTAAGCTGTGCCCCTTCTAGAAGTTTTTCTTTCCTTCTTTCTCTCTTTTTAGTTTTTTAAACATTTCATGCCTTTAGTTCTGGTGTTGGCCACCAGGTAGCAACAGTGCCTTGAGTAGCTCAAGTCTCATGAATAGGAACTGTTGCAAACCGACAAAAAGATGAAGTCGCACACATTCAGGAGGGAAAGAAGTAAGTGTCAAGAAGCATGAATTTTTAATTCCTCCCTGGGACTGTGTCCTCATGCTGTCTGTTGCAAATGCAGGTATAAATTACCCAGTGGCCATGAGCAGCCTCCTGGTCCTGCCAGTCCGTTGTTACTGTGACATGACACTCCATCTTAGGGCTGCTGAGACAAAATGAGATGATGGGCAGGTGGCTCATGCAAGGAAAGTATATGACGACTGTAGACAAGAAGAGATTGAAATCATGAAGGAGCAGTAGGGAGAGGGTGCTTATTTCTTTTTATGGAAATATCCAAAAGCCCGTAATATTTATGAGATTGTTTTTGACCGTGAGAAACACATCTGTGCCAATCTAGAAAAATCACATATGTCATTTTAGATTCTTCTTCTTCCTTCACCCTCAGCCATACCTCTGGGTATTCTCGTTGTGCGTGGAGACTGTGATTTGGAGACCTGCCGTATGTACATAGACCGCCTACAGGAGGTGAGTTCATTTAGCCAATTTTTTATTCTCCTTAGCTTTCCGTTTTGTAAACAATTACCAGCCATATATATTTGCTTGTAAAATGATGCATTTGGGAAGGAAACGGATATGGGGCAGCCTTGTCCTTTAAGCATTCACTGCCCGTCTCCCTCCTCCAACCCCTCAGCTGTTTCCCTCCTCTGGTGGTTGAAATGGGGCAGGAATGATTGGGCTAACTACAGGGTGCTGTTGCGCTAGTGTGTTCCATAACTGTAGCTTGGAACTTTTTCTTGCCACACTACATACCTGTGTTTTTTGAGCTACATAGAATTTCAAAGGGCGCTGATAAATAATGGAAGAAAACAGAGATTATTTCATGTTTTGTATCTAGCACAGACTAGATACAAATAGCTGGATCAGAAATAGCTGGATTTTTTTAGAAATGAAACTTCTACAGGAAAGAAAAATCTTCTATATTTCATAGGAATTTCTCAGAGCACAAAAGGATAATCTATTATTTTTTTTCTCAATCTGGCCTTGCCATAGAGAAACAGAAAGGAAGTGATCCCATATGTGATATTCCTGTTCCCGTGAATTTGAATTGCATCCGCAAAGCCACGAGACCCAGGCTCATCCTTACAATTGTTGTTGGTTGTTTTTGCAAAATTTTGAGGGGGAGTATTAATTGTCTTCATTCCACAAATGACAAAAAGCGTAAATAACAATTTCTTTCTCATATTTCTTGATGAAAGACACATATTAGAGTCACTTTTCTCAGGTGGGGCCTAGACATTTTTAAAGCTGTTGTGTGATTTTGGTAGATACCCCTTGATAAGCATCTCTCTCCCAGATAACACATTATATATAAGTAAATATCATAAATAAAGTCGATGTATAGTGTTTAGAATCACTTCAAGTTGTAGCCATTTAGCTTTGAATATTAGATTCTATGTCTCTTGGTAGGAATAAATTCAGGTGAAAGACATACAGTGATGTGAAAAATGACTAATTTTGAGAAATAGATGCCAAATTTTGAATACTAATATGGGTGAGAGAAGAAGAGTCTACACATTTTATACTTGTGACTTCATTTAACTGTTTTGACTGAAGATAACTGCTTAAATAAGTTAGAATTTGTAAACTTTTAGCATGAGACTCAGGTCCAAATCTATATTTTCCAGAACCTCTAGTATCTCATTTTTCAAAATAATTTCTGTATTTTATGGCAGAATCTCACTCAACAAACCTGCAATAAGAAAGTGAATCCTAATTGGTACCAAATCTTTTTTTTTTTTAAACACTAGGGTGACTTTGTTAACGAGACTTCACATTAGTCAAACACATGACTGATAAATTGACTTTGCTGAAAAACAACTTAACCAACTTCTTGGCATACTCATCACACCAATATTCAACTAAAAGTAGGATTCTAAAAAAAAGAGGAAAGAATGAACTCAACAAATAAAGAGGAAAAGTTTTAAAACTCACTTGGGCTGAGAGAGTAAGTAGATGAAGCCCTGCGGGAAGCAGGTGTCAGGACAAAGGTAGGCAGGATTGCTGACATCTGTAAATAGAATCACCGCACTCATTAGCAAGGAAGCCTGGGAGACATGACAACAGTGCCAACTTTGTTATAAAAGTTTATAAAGGGAGTCAGGCTTTAAGAATCTGCCAGTAAAACCTTATTAATTTCACCCCTGTTAATTTGCCCTTCGTGATAATGCAGAAATTGTCAGTAATTTTCTCTTTGCAGTCTGTGAAAACCTGTTTGCCAAGCAACTTATCAGTATAAACACAATTACCATGACAGTATGTATTTGATGTAAGATAAAGAAATTCTTTCTAAGTGTTTAAAGGGACTTCAGAAGCCTTCCTCACAAGCCAAAAGTTCAGAAGAAAATTGAACATGATCCTCATTTATTATAACAAAATTGCCTGTTCTTTACTTTTGGTCTCCTCTATCCTTGAAATTATAATACATCATTCACCTCTAAACACTCTTTAGGATTTGTAAGTTTCAAGAGCTAAATGACCTTCTTTCAGTCCAGCTTGCTGTGCTTTTATTATTTCTGGCATTACCTTCTTTGTTTAGCCTTGATGGATTTGGGTGAGTTAGATACTTTCCAGATGAGCATAATAACATTAAATTGGGAGTTCAGTTGATAGAGTTGTGGGGCAGCTTGTTCAAACTAATTTTAAGGTACGGATTTTTTTTTTTTTTTTTCATTTTTCTCATTAGGACCTGCAGTCAGTTTCTTCTGGCTTCCAGAGAGTTCATTACCAGGTAACACATAATTGACTCTCCTTGTTTCTTACCTTCTGGCCAAAAGAAGTCCATCTTTCAATTATTGCCTCATTTTAATTGAGAGTCCTCATCTTCCCTAGGGATAGTTTATCCTAAGAACTTAGTAAGGTTGTTATTCTGATTCTTGTGTATTTTCCTGATTTTCTTAGTCTGGCACAAATATGGACTGTGGATTTTTTCCCAGATCATTTAGAAAAGATTATAAAATGAAGGGCTTTCAGGGATAAATATCAGAAAATTCAACTCAACCTAGCTTAGCAAGGAAAAGGTCTATTGGTTTGCATAAGCAAAAAGTCCAGACCAAGGGTGGATTTTGTGTACCATTTGGTCCTTGTTCATACTCTGTTTTTCTGCTGATCCTTCTGCTTTGTTCTCCTCTTTCTGTCAATTTCACCCCTGGGCTAGATGTTTTCATGGTCCAAGATGACTGCCCTGCCATTAGTAACCAGGGCTGTATGTTTTTTCCTTCACATCCAGGGAAGAGAATTCCCTGCTTCGCACAATCATTTAGCAAAAGTTCTAAAATGTAATATGATTGGTTCATCCTTGTCTTTTGGACAAGAGCTAATAAACCCAGTCTGCCTCTCTGTCCTATATGACCCACATAAAGTCCACAGGAGAATATTCAGTTATCCTTTGCCCAACAGACTTTGGGAGTGCAGTTTCTTTCCAACTTCCCCGTCCCTCCTGTGCTGCACAGACATCTTCAGCCATCCTCTTACCATTAGCTTTCTCAGGCACGATGCAGATACCAGAACACAGTATCACCCCAAACTGCAAGAGGCCCGTAGCGTGCTCTTTGGGTGGTCCCATTAAAACCCTTTTTTTGGAGCGCCCCCTTGCCCTGTTTGGAGGGGTATGTGGGAGTCGCAGTGTGCCAACAACTCTCTCCAAATAAATCTCCACAGACCCTTTTATACCTCCATGTGGGGAAGGATTTAAATTTAAATATGTCTAAATCTGTAAATTTATAAATCCTGGCTTAGCACCTCACTTTGGATTTTGGTGTCTATTTTCCTACACCTGAAACTTCCAGCTTAATGTCCTTTAGCATTAACAACAAAAACAGCAATTTAAAGAAAGCCCCTATACCTTGTGGCCTTCTAGGTAGATTTCTTCCCCTGCCAATAGATCCTCTACCCTCAGCCAGAACAACTTATTTATCTTTAGGCTTAATGACAGGAATGGTCTTTATGTTCTTGTTTGTGTGTGTGTTTATTTTTCAAACAACGTATCATACAATTCCAGAGCTCTTTTTTCCAGAAGTCAGTTAGGTGTGTTTATATTGAAAACATAAACTACTTCTAGACTGTTTTTTACCAACCATTAAAAAGTAAATTTCTACCTTTTTTTTTGTAGATAGACCACAACATTCCTCGCATTGGCTATTTGTGTATTTCCCTAGACCCACTGTCTAGGTGTAATTTTACTTTAAAAAGTGTAGTGCTTTTAAAGGCTACAGCGGATCTCTAACAATTAGCAGTGGTAGTTATAAGACTATGAAGGTCTGTCTTTATAAAAGAGTCTGTACTTTTTACTTCTGGACATTTTGAACCTTTGCAATTTTATCAAAATATTTTAAACATTTATCCTAATGAGTTTTATGCAAATAATATCCTTATTATCCTGGCTTATGTCATGTAGTCATTTTGGTGTGAAAGTTTTGATTTTGGATGTTTTGTGCCCTATTTTCTTTATGCCACGTTTGTACATATCCACAGAGATAAGGGATGGATGAGACTCTAGAATATGATAAGGATATTTGCTTCATTTATAGTTTGGTGATAAAAACACACAGAAGGATTAATGATATTTTTCTGACTATGTCAAAATATTGCTGCATTTTTTGTTTACTTGCAGTCAAGTCAAACCCTGGTGTCAAAACTGCTGCATCATAAATGTCATGTCAGAAAGGTTTTGAACATGCAGGATAACCAAGGCCGTGATCAAGGATGAGTTACCAAGGAGTGTCACCTTTCCCCACACCTGGCCTCAGGGTGATGAAAGGAGGGGGCAGAGCTATAAAAAGCAGGGGCCTTTGACTATTAAGGGATGGCTGGAACAAAAAAGATCTGAGGAGCCCAGGATCTGCTCATTAACCAGGAAGCTTAACCAAGAGAGAGACTAAGTTAGAATTAACATGGCCAGAGCACAGGGAGAAGGCGGTGAGGAATTTCCTGAGCAGAGCACGGATTGCTGGTTGAGGCAAGAAGCTGAGGGAGAGAAACTTTCACACTGGGCTGAGATCCTCAATGGAGGAATGAGTTGGAGGGATGGGCAGTAGAGAGTTCTGTGTTAGCCACACTGATGTCAATACGCCTTAGATCCAAGAGGTTTGGTGAGTAGGAAGTTGAGTATGTGAATATTAAAGCTCATTAAAAAATTCAGGCCTACAGATAGGAATTTGGGAGTTCTTAGCAAATGGATGGTGCTTAAAACTACAAAGCTGGAAGAAATCACCTGGGGATAGTTTAGATAAAGAGGGCTCAATGTTGTATCTGTGTTTATTCATCAGTCATCAAAGGCACAGGTTGGAGAGAGTGATCGGTCAAGAAGACCCGTGGAAGCTGAGACAGACAGCAGGAGAGCTGGAAATCAAGGGGAAAGTGGTATCATGGAAGCCAAGAATGAAATGTATTTCAGAAAAGAAAGAGTATGGGGCTATGTCACATGCTGTTGAGATGATGTGGGTTGATTTCTGTGTTTTTTCTAGGGGTGTGGATTACAAAATACATGAGATATAGGTGCTATTAATTTTTATGTAGAAAGAGCAAAACCAACTGGCAGGAAATTTAATACTAAATCTTTTGTTTTTTAATGCAGAAACTGATAATATCAGAACCCCTAGTTGGTCCCAGTGGAGGTTGGGGGTGTTGTTGGATTAAAAACTATAAGAAACATGAACAACTAAACGCCCTAAATGCTTTTTAATGAACTTTTTTTTTGTATGAGATGGCATTAGATATGCTTAGAGAGTTAACTGTGAAGAGAATGAATAAACACCAGTAAGTTTGAAAACTTGAGAAATTTCTGTCAGCTCTCTAATTTGCAGCTGGGATTTTAGCTATTTTCTAAGGCTAGGAAAAAACTCAAAAGA
Organism: Daubentonia madagascariensis; assembly: GCA_023783475.1. Taxonomy (NCBI): domain Eukaryota; kingdom Metazoa; phylum Chordata; class Mammalia; order Primates; family Daubentoniidae; genus Daubentonia; species Daubentonia madagascariensis. Next base: position 17,447,755 of record JAKFHU010001569.1, read on the forward strand.
AAAGCAGCCTTAGAAAGGTGTACATGTGCCCAAGATACCTTATTAGTGAGCCATACAGCAGTTCCTTGCCACTTAAGCATTTCGTTGCTTTGGTTCCTTCCTTTTCCAAATATATAGTGAATTGCCAACAAGCCTGAGGCTCAAAAATGACACCTTGTGTTAACCTAACAAGGAATTATGAATGTGTTGGCTATTTTTAGCCTGCTGAAAATTCCTGCCTACACCATTTCTGAGGTCAAAATACAAAGGCCCCCTCCATCTTAATAGCATCTGTGTAACCTGTAACTAATAGATTAGACAAGCAAAATACATTGTGCTTGCAGATTTAGGATATTCTTGAGGTTGGCAAATAAACTAGGAACCATAGAGAAATTGGACTCCACCTATGTCATAAAGATGCTTCCTTAGGCCACCCTACTAGGAGAAAATTCCTTCTCTGCTTCCTTCCTAGAAATCATTATATTCCTTCTTTAACCCTAAGTCATAAAATTACTAAGGTTCCCAACCCCTGGAAGATTTTGCCCTCCGTAGGCGACATTTGGCAGTGTTTGGAGACATTTTGTTGGAATCTATTGAGTAGAGGCCAAGGAAGCTGTTAAACACCTTACAATGCACAGGGAAGCCCCCTACCACAAAGAATTATCCATCCATGCCAAACGTCAATAGTGTAGAACTTGAGAAACTCTGAGTCGTTCTGATGGTTCTCAGGACATAACTTGGGACCACGGGCAGGTGTAAGTCCTAGATGAGGAAAGGAGAAGGATGAAGAAAGAGGAGCAGGAAGAGAAGTAGCGAAAATAGAAAGAGGCATCTACAGATATGGAAGGGTAAAATAAAGAGAGGACCAGGGGCAATTAGGGGTTTTTCATAGACATCCTGGGTTCCCCCTATTTAGTGCCTGTGGGCACTAAATATTATGTATTATATCTAGATATTTTAGTGAATACCATAGGATTCAATAGTAGGCACAAAAATGGATTCATCCAGGTGGTTCCTTTCTCTAACAATCAATTTATATAAAGATAACACTAGAAGTGTTATAACAGCTGTAACAGTTTTGAAAAGTCCTTTCATCCTTTAGAGTAGTACAGGTGTCTTCACTTCCATAAGGAAAAAACTCTTGGTCAGATCTGAGTCTCCATCCATTTGTTTATCGTCTGATCTCTTCTTTCCCCTACATGCCTGCTCTTCTGGAGGACGGGTCTGCGTAGTGGTCTATTCAAGCTCTGTCTAGGCCTAGGCAAACAGCATTTTCCCACAAATATTTCATTTATTTCCCCTTCTCTTTATGCTGGCTGTCCTTATTCATCTCCCTCCTTTCTCTGAAATCTCTTCCTCCTTCATTTGTTTTCTGGATTCTAGAAGAGTCTTTCAGTGGATAGTGTGAAGCAAGTTTTAGGGAGTCTTCTTGGGAATTAATTGATCTTATTTTAGAGAAGAGCAGGGGCCAGCTAGGAACTTTGGAGAACGTCGTTCCTTTGGACTGGATTGAAGCTGTTGGAAATGTGTCACATGAGCAGTTAAGTGAGATTCACCACGGGCTAGGTCTGTTGCTGTGACAAGGAAAGGCGGTACTGTTACTACACACACACAGTTGTCATTATTGTTAATGGAGGACTTTCTCACACAAACTGACTCTTGAAAATGTTAGAATATCTCTCGTTTTTATCTTCCACCACACCAACACTATTTCTTCATTGTTCAAAGCTGGCTCTAAGAATGGCCATCCCATTTCTATATTCCTCTGCTGTAGGAGTCATGGGTGGTAAAGTAGGTTCGAGGTGAAAGTGTTTTGAAATATAAAAATATCAGGAGCAAGTCTATTAATTGGGACTATAGTTAGGCAGAGACACATAAACACATATTTGTATGCAACTTGGTGATAGAAAAAATCAATGGATGGGTTAGGCGTGGGAGATGTTGGGGCAGACAGATGAGAAATTTGGATGGGTAAACAAGAGAGAAATTTAAAAGTAAGGTGATTATTGACTGGACATTATTAAATGAAGCAGAGATTCCCAACCCAAAGGACTTTTGCTTTGTCTCTACTTGTATCTTTACTAAATTTTATGAAAGAAAAAGAATTTCATTCACAATTAAGGTATAGTTAAATGCCAGGTGAATATTGCTTAATTAGAGAACTTACTGGAGTGTGTAATAGGGCTGCTGTGCCTTCATTAAATTATGTGTGCATCAGCTATGAGTAATTGAATGTAAATTAAGGGCAAATTTGGCATATGCGTGCCAAATAGTGGTTCAGATGATTTCCTCATCAATTTTATATAATTCATGCCAGTTGGCTTTCAGAAATACATGTATGAGAAATATCAGGTTTTCTTTTACGCATGTGGCTATATTTTTAGCATGAGAGACAGATTTTCCATTAACATATATCAAAAGAGAAAATTCACGTATCAGAGATTTTTGAAATGAGCAGTTTTTGTTAATATTATTCATTGAAAGAGCATGTAATTTTAGAAGATTATTATATTTAAAATAGAAAGGAGCTTGGTACATCTGAGGTTGTGTTACTTGGCCTACATTATAGAGCAATGACAGTTGTATTCACCTGAATCACATCATTTATATGAAGAATAATAACAGATCAAAAATGAGCAAGTCAAGTATCTTATCTCTTTGATGAATCACTGATTTGATTATGCAATTTGAGAGGACTGAGGAGACTAGAGGCCCTAAATTACCACTGAAAGCCCTAGATGTGATGGTTAGAGGCACGGCTCAGGTAATTATGTGACTATCTTCTAAAATATAGCTGCATTCACACAATCACATTTCTTGAGTATCTATGGTCAGATGCTTTTGAAAGGTGCATATTTTTAAGCTTGTATTTTGGGTTCTATCAGAAAATAGGTCACTATACATTTATTTTAATATGCAGCATTCACAAATCAAGCACACTTCTGGCCATTTATTCTTGAGCTTATTTAGTGATGAGAACATGGCCAGGCCCAACCTAGAGCTTCCATGAAACTAAGGTCTGCCTTGGAACCAATACTCATCCCTCTGCAAAGGGCCGTTTTGTTTTTCTCACTTCCTCTTTCCTGCTCAAGTCTGATTCATGATCCACATTGTACTGCTGGTCACTTTCCTGCAGAGACAGGAGGATGCCCCTGCGTCCAGGATTCCTTAATGCCAGGGCCACCCACTCTACCTGTCTGCCAGGCCCTCTATGAGAACAGTGAGGTGTTTATCTGATGTGTGAGGTATATTTCCCACAGTGGGTTAGTAATGAGAGTTACTTTAAACAAAAATTACAGCAAATTCATATTACCTCTGTACTAACATCACTATTACTCTCGTGTTCTGATTCCTTTTTTTTTTTTTTTTGAGTACAAGAGAAAGATGTGTAGACAGAGCAGATGCAGGAATTACTTGCACACTGTCTACATATGAGCTTGATTACCTATGTGGTTATTATTAGATTGTTAGTTAAGAAGATCCAAATATAAAAAGTTTACAGACCATGGCTTTAACTTGTGAATTCCTTTCTGATAATCTGCTTCTCTTTATTCCTGCTCCACTTTTAACCCAAACAATATTCATTCCTCTTTGATATCAAGATCCTCATGGTATTTCTCTTGGCTTTCATAAGCTATGTAAGTTATGTAGTCTGCCAGGTTTTATGATCTTGGCTCACCTTAGTTTTCAGATCGTACATAATTCTAGACTTCTGCTTGGATTTTACCTCCCCACCTAATGTAGACCTTTCTGATGTGCATCATTTTCTACTTTTCCCTACATTGATGGAAAGTTACACATAGACATCCATGAATATTACATATGGGGGTTTGCTTGCTTTTTAAAATAAAAGTGGATTTATAATTTGTATGTTCTCACTATATATATTATACCACAATTTATTTTTAACAGTAATATACCATGGAAATTATATCTTGCTAACAGGTGAAAGCTCTAACTCAGTCTTTTAAAACTACTACTCTATTCATTGGTGTATATTTAACTCTGTATCTGTGGATAGACATTATTAGGTTATATATAGTCATTGCCATTCTCTTTGTAAACAGTGCTGCAGTAAACTTTATGGTGCAGATTTGAAAATAAAGACTTAACAGAAATGATAACCATGTTACATGCTAAAAACCTATTAAGATTGGCCATATTTGTAGGAAGTTTAGAATTGTAATCACATAACACATATAGCAAAGTTATCTAAAATCTATAACTGGAATTTTCTTTAAATGAATGTAGCCTCAGTTCCTTGCCTCTGGGTTGTGGTTCCCTACTGTTCCCATTGATTACCATATTTCTGTGGGATTCTTAAGCTGCAAGGTACATAGTGGTGGTAAGTGGGCAGACAACATAACTGGAGAATTTGCAGGAGCAGAGACAATGAGTTACCAGGAGTGAACTTTCTGACAGGAAACAAGGAAGAGGAGTTTGACAATTAATGAAAGCTGAAACTGTGGAAAATCCTTGAATACTAGAGTAGAAGGGAGGTCTTTGTAGCCATTAAGATCATTCTAACTTTCGGCTTTTTTTGTGTATGTTTCCTTGAGCTGAGTTTAGAAAATTCTCATCTTCAAACTTGATCTATACAAATCCCACCCATCCTTCAAAACCCCAAATAATGCTAATTCTTCTAGAAGCTATAAAACCCAGCATATAAGATCATGGGTTCCAAAGTAAAAGAGGTCTATATACTCCACCACTTAATAGCCGGGGACTTTTGAGTAGTTTACTTAAACTCTCACAACTGCAGTTCTTCATTTGTGTAGGAGAAGAGGTTCAGGAAGAATAGTGGGGTGGGTGGTAGGAGAGGTAGGTAGGAGCTGGGTTATGCAGCCTCCTTAATAACAAAATGAAAACAAATCTTGCACATAAATAGAAGGTTATGGCTTAAAATTAACATATTATTGAGACTGTAACCTAATATTTCTAAATGAACTCTGTGGCGGTGGCCAGGTATCTCTAAAACCAGGTGGGATAGTTTTGTGAGACTTGAACATTCCAGTTTTGAGTTCTCATAGTAACATATACTGCTGAGAGACATTTTCCCAACTATAAAGAATTTGGTAGATGAAATAAAAAAACTGAATAGTCTAGATTTTATTTAATATATAGCCACCAAGGAATACAGAAGTAGAGCCACGTTTGTGGAAAATTCTCAGAAGTAGAAAGTGAACAAACTGTAAAAGGAAGAAAAATTACCAGCCACCAAAATGTTCTTCAGTGATTTTTGACAGCTTGTCTAGATTAGTGTTTCTTATCTTTCCATGCCAGACAATGGAGATGAGGCACAGCAGAAGCTGTAGGTGGAGGATTCAGAGTAGCAGGAAGGGATGAGAGAGAGCAAGAGTCAACACGTGCCTGTTCTACTTGACGTCGTGACAACTAACCGCTGTGTAACTGGGTTGAATGATTAAGGGTTGTGCCTAGTGACACTTTTGAGACATATATCAGTGCCACAACTATTTAAAAACTACTTCCCCAGACCAAAGAAGGTTACCCCCAAATTCAGACTTGAAGGGAAAGGCTTTCTTAAATGTGAATTTCATTTGCTGTGCCAACAATTAACATCTTCTATCTTCTGCTGTTTTCATTAGCAGACTCTGATTCTTTTGGCAGCTGACTCAAAATATTTTCCCTGAAATTGGTGGCTTTTGGCAACAGCCAGGAAATAAATTAAAATCATAATTAAAATAGCCATCCCCTGGGAAAATAAGTTGAAACTTGGTAAATCAGACTTACAGTAACTCCAAAAATTGGAGCCAGAAAGAAGTGTGCAGAAAACTCAAGCTGACTCCTTGTACAGTAGCCACCCTTTGAAAACACGGTCTGTGCTTTGTTCTTTGTGACCTTGCAATCACATGCCTTGTACTTCATTGGCTTTAGTAAATACACATTGAAAAGGTAGATCACAGTTGTATCACAGGAATAGGAATAATTTATAGCTTTGTGACAACTGACAGCCCAAATCAGCAAGTGAAAAGTTAATTTTGGTAAAACGAAGGAAATATCAAGTAAGCACAGTTACTGTTGAACGAGGAAGGGAGAAGGCAGAGAAAGAAAATGTTCTGAACAACATTGCTGTTGGTGGTAGAAGACATTCAGCCTTGAAGATGATAGCCTGTATTTAAGACAATTATGTAACTTCTCATATTATGAAAAGAGGCATTGGATTGCTGATTAAGACAAGCCCTGCAAGCCCCAAACCAACAAATGGCATGATTTCAGCCTTTGTTTAATGCTGGTCTATTTTTGTGTCCACTCATACGAATTTGTCCTATTTCTTTCTTCTCTCTGCAACCCAGAATCTGAGCGCAAGTGTATTTATGGATAAAATAGTGTCGGCTGGGGTAGCGGCATGTAAATGATCTGGTTTGGAATGTGGTCTGCATTCCATAAGCCCCTCGTGGGACTAAGGGTCAGAATTGTTTTAGGTAAAATATGTCTCAGCTGCCCCAGCATTACTTGTATAACTATATCTGCATATCAACATGTACCAGCAATGGAGGAAACATTTTACATATCATTTCATTTATTCCTCAAAAGAATCCTTTATCTAGACACCATCATACCCATTTTAAAATGAGGTGTTCAAGGTACAGCCTAGGTAAGAAACTGGCCTAAATTCTCATAGCTGGTAGCTGGTGGGGCCAGGATAGTGGTGACCCTCCCAGCTGGTGCTCTGGGTGGTCAGCCCTGCATTGCCGCTGGGATTGCTGTTAATCAAGGCTGGATCATATACAGTCTCTCACCTGTTTTTCCCTCTCCTTTGTAGGTCTGTTTCCCCTACCACATTTTAACACCTCAAGGACAGGAATGGTTTTTTGTCATCTCAATTCTTAGCCTGTCTGTGATGACGATGATCTCATCCTACAAAACTTTCAGTTTTCCAAAGCAGACTTTCTCACTATCTTTTCACTCAGTTTTTCAGATCAAGTGAAATTCAGTGCCCCCCCTACCACCACCTCAGCCACCACCAGATTTTCTATCCCTAGCCTGCTCTTCACCTCCTGTTGTCCCTCAGACCTTTGAGATGTAGTTCCAGCATCCAGTTATGCTTAGTAACTGGATTTCCTTGTTTTTATTATTTTATAGATTGTTGGTATATTTTGTGGGTATGTTTTCCATTTTGTTGATCTGCTATGATTGGATGATGTCATCCTAACACTGATTTCAGAAAATTCTCCAATTTTTAGTGTCCCAATGTAGGTGAGGTATTTTCATCTGCATATACGTGTATGGACTAGATCCAAGGGCAAGATTTTGCTGGGACTTGATGCTTTCATATATCTTTTTGTATATGTGAAATTTTTAAATTAGTTTAATTGCATTATAAATCTACTCAGATATTAATTACATTTTTTCTTTGGAATTCAAATGACTTTTTAATATAGGAACTTGTTATGCTAATAACTGTCCCCTTAAGAATTCATTTTTTTTTTTTTATGAGTAAGGTGGAAAGAGTTTCAAAAAAAGGAGGAAGAGGATGTAAACCTACTTCAGGAAAGCATTTCAGAAAAGTTAGGGCTCTACTTGTGCTTCTCTAATAACCTCCAAAATTGCAGCTTAATCTTCAATTCACTAGGAAAGTATCCAATTATTTTTCAATAAAGTTGTCTTTTTAAATCAGATTCCTGTGCCTTTACTTAGTTATGTATTATTTATCTTCAATTATTAAGACTATCCAATGCTCAATATACTTTTTTCCCTTGTCTGATTATAAAAATAAACATAAGTAGAACTTAAGGCACTGAAAACAAATGTTCAGGAGAGATCATGGATGGAAATAAACAGAAAGTTTGAGTCCTTCTATGTAGGGATTGGCCTGACTTCAACCCGCTGTTGAGAGAACAGCCATAAGCTCAGAGAACTTCTGTTGTTTGGCACTACAATGACCAGTAACTTGGCAACAGTGATTTCTATTCTTTTGAGTGTTTTGATATTGTTAAGGCATTTTACTGATCAGAATATTCTTATTTTGTTGACTTCCTTCTGACCTAAATTATTTATTTAAATTAGTATCTTTTTAACTTTTTGGGAATCTCAGATCATTTTGGTAATCTAGAACGCAATGGTTCCTCTGTCCAGGAAAATGCACATACGCACAGACACACCAAATCTAGCAAAAATTTCAGAGAGTTCAAGGATTGTTGAAGCTATTTGAAGACCCATTGAAGTGTTTTAAAGAGCTTTATGGCAAGCAATGTATTGGAAAATGATAACATTCTCTTTAGATGAAACCTCTTTAAGAATGTCGTGTTATATCAAATGCTTTATGGATCAAAATGTAGAGTAAATGAGTGCCCAAAAATAAGTAAAATAAATAAGTGAAGTTAAGTAAAGTCAGGCACATGCATAAAACTCTCCAGATACGCAGACATCTGCACATAAAAAGGTATATCCTGTCAATATTTCTTTACCAGCCTGTGCGAAACTAGCCATGATGCTGAGGCAGTGTATCAATCTGCACTTTACTAAAGTAAATAATATCTAATTTTATCAAATTTGAATATCCTTGTGATAGTGCTATCTATTTTTAGGTTTTTGAAATGATAAATCAAGCATTTCTGTGGACTTTCAGTTGATTTTTATCTAGGGAACTTAGGGTAAGTTTTTATGGTGTTCCCTATAGCATGTTTGACATCAAAATTCAGAAAGTGTTCTTGATGTTTAATCCCATGTTTCTGTTTAATACCTTTATTTATTAGCTTTCATAGTTGCCACTAAACCTTTCAAATCACTTTCAAATTTCTTGGTCTATAATTACATTTCTCACCCAAATTCAGAGATGTTGGTAGCTTTACATATTTTACAAAAATGCATTAAGAACCTTAAGTTCCTTTGAAACAAGATATCACATGTGTCAAAATATAATTCTCAAAATGTTAAACATAATTCTCATATAAATAGGTACTGAGCACGTGTCAAGATTTCATTTAGCTCAACCAGCAGGATGACAAAGCCAGTTCAAAAAAGAGAAATATCTATCTATCTGTGTATCCATAGCTATATCAATTCTATATCCGTAAATATAAATTTTGGTAGCAGTCCTGAGTGAGACCAATTTTTCCTCTATTACTTATTTAATTTGCAGAATCCATTCATATTAAAAACTCCATACACCCAAGATTCCTAGTAATAAGATGCTCATGATAAATGGATCCCTTTTGTCTTGGTAACTTTAGGCCCATGGTTCTTTAGCACAGCATCAGACTCACCTGAAAGGCTTGTTAAAACAGATTGTTGGGTTCCACTCCTAGGACTTCTGTAGACCTGGGGTCTGTGGAATTTGTTATTTCTAACAAGTTTCTAGCTGAGGCTGCTGTTCCAGGGTGCACACTTTGAGAACCACTGATTTAAGCATAGGCTTTGCTTGAGGATCAAGTGAGACAGCAGGAGTGTTGATTCAGCCCCGAGGAAGTCAATGCAACCTCTGATTGGCTCTCTTCCTTCTTCTCCTATGTTATCCCCGTTTCCTTCTCCTGTCCCCTCTGTACACACAAGATCATCCACACCTGTGGCTTCAGCTGCCAAGTCTCTATCGCTGCCAGCACAGCTGCAGTCCCGTGATGCTCCCTACATTTGAACATCTCAAATCCCAAATAAGGGTCAAACTCCCAGTATCTTTCCCAGAGAGACCTGGCCTCTGTCGTTTGTCCCATTTCTGTCAGTGATTTCAATTTCACTATAAGCCAAGTTGGAATGCTCCAAATCATGTGTTTTAAACTAGAAAATGCTTTTTAAAAAAAATTTTTTTTCAGTTATCATGAGCAGAACTTCTCTTAGTAGGGAAAGTTTTTAATTTTTTAAAGTTTGGAATCCTAGAGAGATAATCCTTTCAGTTTTCAACCTGCCAGTTCTTTAGTCTGTTCGCTGATGTAGCCTTAATTCCTTGTAAGAAATAAAAGCTTCAGAGACTCCAAGGAAGTTTGGGACCTGAGAGTAGTATTAAATCAGGGAAGCAAGCTGGTCCTGGAAATCCCTTGGAAGAACAGCTTTCGAAGATTGGCAGGTCAGAAGGCAGGTTTCTTAGAGGGCCTGGTTGAGGTAGGTAAATGGGAGTTGGAAGCAGGAGTACTAAATACATACATCAGGAGTTTGGAGGGGCAAGGAAGGAGAGATTAAGAAAATAATCAGAAGATGTAACAGGATCAGCTGGGGGGAATGTATTTTTGGGGGAGGGAGAACCATTAAAAGCAGAAGACTTAATGAGTTCAAGGGTGAGGGAGTGGATTTTAGTAATGACATAGAAATAGAGTTTGAAAGGAGGAAGGATAGTGCAGAGACTACATTAAGTGCTTAGCTTTGGAGAGGAGAGAAATATTTTAATCTAAAACTAGAGGAAAGAATGAGGGTGCTTATATCAGGTAGCCTTGATGTTAAATATTAGAGGGATATTTGGAGGTCTTAGAAGTGAGAAACCTAGAGAAGGCTGAGGCAGATGAGCACCTTGCTGGCTGGGTCAGTGTTGGACAGAATGATTTTGTCCTGGGCCAGCCTGGTACAACTTTCTTTCCTCCTTGTCTACCACTCTGTAATCAGGTTCATTGTAGAAGGCTGAGGACAGAGATGGCCTAAACACATGAGGTTGATTTTCTTTGTTTCCATGCAGATGAATGACCTCATATAATAGGTGCTACTCTAGTTTCAAGGAGATTGGAAACTGCACATGGATGGCTTTTTGTTTTTCTTACATCCTATAAATCTTGTCTGGCCAGTAGATAAAGTTTGATTCTTTCCCATTCTGTGCCAGTGCCTCAGACCTAGATGGAGAACCCAAATGTCAGTGACAGCCAGCTGCCACCAGTTCCTTGGTTTCACAAAGGGAACGAAAGAAATTTCCAAAAGGAGATAAACATCCCGTGTTAGATCCTTTATGAATGTTTCATGGAATAACTGAAAATGTCCTGGAAATTTTATAGGGGAGTTGTTTTAAAAAGTTCTATGAAATAATTTCACAGCAGAGCCCCTGTTTCTGTTTCTAGTGAACAATGTGATTTGGTCTTCTCACCAGTGCTTTGTTTAGGAAAGAATGCTCACTCCTGGAAATAGGTGATATGGCAGAGCGTGGAGTGAGGGCAGCCCCTCAGGTTACTCAGATGGAGCCACTAGAATGTGTGTGTCTCTTTCCAGGACCGTGAAACCTCTTTCCCCAGGGCTCTCTCAGCCCAGAGGCTCTCCCCTCGCTGGTGCTTCCTAGATGGTGAGTGTTTCTGCATTTCTTGGCGGGCGGAGGGAGTGTTGGGAAAGTTGCAGAGCAAGGCATCCATTGGTAGAATGGACTCCAGTTTTCCAAAAGATCATTCAGAGGCCTTCGTGTTACTCCGTGTGATTGGTATTTGCATCTCAAACCGTGTGGACTTGCTGAGGTTACTTACAGTACCATTTCCTGAAGTCCTTTCCCCTAGAGCAATTTGGTTAACTCTAGCTGAACTCAGCGTCACATTACTGTGGCTGAGGTTTCCCCTTCATCAGTCCCCTTTCCCTAAACCTTGTTGAGTGCGTGCCTTAGATTAATTCAGGCCTATAGCTGGATTCTATAAGCATAGGATGGGTACTAGCTTCTGTGTTGTTTGCATGTTATGGAACTTTCATTATTTTCATAAAGACCATCATTTCAGTGTGATGCATATATTTTTGTAAAAAGGGTAGAAAATTTAAGTTGCATTGAAATCTACTCTGCTGAGCATGATGTATTACATGCCTAGTAAGTTATTTTATGATTGTTTAATGAATCCATTTTCTATCTCAAGCATCTCTCGCTGTCCTAGATGCTGCCTAATATGGCATTTCTATCCAATTACCCATACTTCAATACATTCTCACCTCTGTATATTCTTGCTTATATACCACCCAATGTATCTTCTGCCCAGTCTCTCTCTTGTCTATGTGCAGACATGGTTTTCATTGCGGACCTCTTTATGGCCTATCTTTGTGTACATCTGAGAGGATATAAATGTGGATGACAGTATGACAGGATGTGTGAGTGTGGGAACAGTATTACTTATCTGTGTGAGATCGAACCCACATTAATGCAGGTTTTCATTAATGGCTCATCAACTGTCTCTGAAAATGTTCCTCCGGCTTCTTTATTCCAATAGCGATGAGAAACACAATCATCCGTTGTTCCTGAATTCACAGAGGAACAACTTACATTTAAGAAAATTGTGAAAATATTTGTATGTTATGTTCTATACAAGGTCTTAGATAAAACTACAAGTGTGGATAATAGTCTCAACCCAGATATTAGTTTTACTCTATAAAAAGTTTCATTAAAAACTTTAAAAGGTGATTGTAGCCATGGTCAAAAAGAACCGAGTGGCCTAAGTCCCTCTGAGGCAGATTTTACTCTATTCTTACCTTTCAGAGAGCAGGGACCATAACTAGCTTGCATCTCAGCTTAGTTCCCTTTGGAGAGAAGCTACAAATTAAATATTTGTGATTTTTAAATGATTACTTGCACTTCGAGTTTTTCTGTCTTGTGCTGTGATTTTTTTTTGTAGAAAATTTATTTGTAATATTTAGACTCAGATTTAAGTCAGGAGGAATGTAATTCTTTTAAATATTAATAATCAAAATAATTTCTAGAAATATGAAATTTATGATTTAGATTTTTTTCCTCAAACTGCTGATGCAGCCAAATCCCCCTTTAAAGATGCTTAAAAATAATTTTTTTGCTGTTTTGGTTTCCTTCAGATGTGGCTCAAGGGATGCAGTTTGAAAGTGAAATGATTCATTTAAGACCAGAGGTGGTCCCTGGCCTAAATCTTCAAGCTGTTTTCTAAAATGGGAGTCCCTTCCCCAGGAGCCCATCCAACTACAGTTTTTTTCTAGCTTTATTTACTTAATGAATATCGAGTCCCAGCTCTGTTTGAGATCCTGTGCTAATTTCTGAGGACATGAATGAATGAAACAGAGACCTTTAAAGAGCAGGCCTCTTACTTAGTCACATAGTATCTGTGAAGACTGTCTCTATAAGAAGGTTAAACAAAGTGTAGATATTCATAGAGGTAGGAGCAATGATTTCGGCCTGGGCTAGGGAGGTTGGGACTGAAGAAGGTTTCACAGAGGCAAAAGCATTTGAGTTGGTCTTTAAAAGACAAGTGATATTTAGACGGCAGCAGCAATGGGGAAGGACTTTCTAAGCATTTGAATAGCGATAGCAGAGGTGTGGAAGTTCTGAATTTTTCTTAATAGATTTAGGAACTGGCCAGTTTTCTAGCATGACTGGAATGTAGGGTTTTTGACTGATACATTGGAAGAGAAGGCTGTAAATCTGGCGCTAGATCACAGAAAACTCTGACTGCCATGTGGTTTTCTTTTTCCCCCTAGCAACTTCTGCTGATCGTTTTTATCGAATAGACAGATCTCAGGTAAGTTTTATTCAGCCTGCTTATGAAATTGAAAAATTCCCAAGTCAATATACTTTATTAGTAGCTAATCTTGTAAATTTTTCTAACAAAAACACTGAAACATTTACAAATTTTGGGATGGTATCATAACCTAAGCTATGAACCTTTTATTTGTCTTCATGTGTTTTATGATTTATGGAGATGATGATATGGCTCGAGATGATATGGCTTGAACTTGCAAGTGAGTACAGAAAATAACTTAGCCTGTGGACATTATCACCAACATGCACTCCAAATTTTCATGCACACTGGTACTTTTACTCCTTCTTAGCCAAATTTTATGGCTTTTTAGGCTCATTTCTGGTTAGTAAGTTTGAGACCCCACGTGTCTATCTGGGCTATTTAGTTTCAGTTCGTCAGTCCCTGGAGTTCAGTAATGAGAAAAAAAATGCTTTTGCCCAAGGTTAACATGTCCTCTCACTGTCCGAATTCTCCTGGAAAAAAACTGTATGGTTTTGAACTCAGTGATGAAACCAGTTGCTAACCATGCCACTTAGCTTTGACCAGACACTGGGGGCAGAAGTCCAGGCTGTCATACACTCATGCTGGACCAAGGGGCATGTGGGGTGTCACATCTCTGGTAGTATTTGGGAAGAGGAAGATATGAAGCCATTTCTGGTTATATCTATTTAAGATCCCAGTCAACTGGGAATCCTGAAGCAAGGGGATCCATCTCTCCCTATTGCCCACTGCTTACTACAGTTTTGCTTCAGGGAGGAACATCAGCTGATCAGGCTGCTGACAATACACTGTAATCATTTGACATGTCACAGAATATCATTATTCCTCAAGACCAAGAGTGCTTTGTTTTGTTATCCTTCAGATGATAGCTTTAAGCATCCTGTCAATCATCTGACAAACTTATGTTTCTTCCTTAGGAACATTTGCACTTTGTGATGGAGATTTCCCAAGATGAGATTTTTATTCTGGACCCCGATATGGTGGTGTCACAGCCGGCGGGGACACCTCCAGGAATGCCCGATCTGGTAGTGGAGCAAGCCTCAGGGTAAGTGTGCTTCTCCTCTGTTGGTGCCAGTATAAGGCTGGCCACAGGTGACTTCTATGTCTGGTTTGGCTTTGGACTTGATGTTCTAATGACGTCAAACTATTTTGAAATACGTTTTTGTGTGTGTGTTTGTTTCCTTAGAGTGAGGTATAGCTGGTTCTGTCCTAAGTCTGTCTTATGAATGGCTGTATAGAAATACTCTTTCCCAACAAGACTGGTACCATGACTGAGCCTTCTTTACCCATGACACAGACACTTCCTAACATACCTAGGAAACACACTAGTACTTGCATTTGTGCATGTATGGTTGTAGTAACTGTATTATCCAAATACAAAATGGACACAAGTGATTTGATAATTATTCTCCTCTTCCTCCTCTTCTTCTTCTTTGCTATTTCCAGGCTGCCTGAGACATAAAGATTTGTATAACAATTACTATAACATATCAAGCACTTATTATGAGCCATGTACTGTGTCTCTCTTGTATCCCTACCACCACTTCATAGTGACTTCATCATCTTAAGTGCTCTGTGCTTGTTTCCTCATCTGTAAAATGCAAATAATAATAAGACCTTCTCAGAGAATTGTTTGAAGGTTAAATGAACTGACACAGGTAAAGCACTAGTTCCTGGCATTTGATAGACATTCATTAAATATAATGTTATTAAAATTATCATCATCATCATTTCACAATGACCCTGCAAATTTGATGCTATTATTATCCCAACTCCATAGATAAGACAAATGAGGCTTAGAGGGTTATGTTACTTGCCCTGGTATTCCACAGAAAATCAACAGAAAAACTGAGGTTCAGCCCCGGGTTATCTCATGACAGACCCATGCATTTAACCCCTACCTTGCAACACCGAAATTAACATTTCTAGGTTACTTCAACAGTTCAGAAATATTTATTTAGAGCTTTTTGTGTGTCAGGTACTAGTGTTTGCACTTGGAAAACAACAGTGCAAAAATAAAAACAGACAAGAATCTCTGCCCTTGTTAAGTATAAAGAAACCAGGAGTTTACTGGTATATGGGGGCTGAATATACTGGTATATGGGGGCTGAAATAAGGGTTGCCCTAGAAAACACACACATGTGCTCAAATAGCAAATGCAAATTGTGTATATACACTCATGCAATATAAATAGGCATGTGCACTTGAGGTAACCCTTATACCCATTTACCCCTCTTCACTTGATTCACTTTTTTTTGCCCATTGCTGCTATTTGCGAGTATCTCCCACTCACCAGGGCCAGCTGATGTCTGTGGTGTGCACCGAATCTGTGGGGAGCCACAGGAGGGCAGAAGTGGCCACATGGAACCGATACATAGTGTGCCCAGAAGCCAGAGCCAGTGCTGTCAGAGCTGTCCTGGCATGAGGGACAGGCCAGCAGGCACAGGGATGGCCTGATGTAACCCAGGGAGCCCCAAGGCTGGTGGAGAAGGCCACCTTCAAAGGCCATGGCTACACATCAGGCCCATCATTTGTGGGGAAAGCAGGTGTGATGCCTCGTCCTATCACAGAGGCAGCAGGTGCTGGAGTCTGGGTGTCCTCCCACCCCACCCAACCTGGTTCTAGCTCTTGAGCTGGTGACAAGGGAGCCCATTGTGCCAGGTCACCCTGGGTCTTGCCCTCTCGGTCATTCTCTCCATGTCAAATAATGGCCAAAAGGAATGGCTTTGGGCCTGGTTGGACCACTGGTAGCTCTAGCTCCAAAAATAAAGTAGCCTGAAAATCCACTAGAACTTGAATCAGTCCCTTTCTTATTTCTGGTCAGTTGCCTCCTCTGGAAATAAATCAGGAACAGGGAAGCAGTGAAAGAGGATGGACTTTGTTATTTTCTAATCTGTGTATCTACACCAGGTTTATTACTTCTTATTTGTGTTACATTTAAAATGACTTAATCTTAACATTTAGTTTTCTCATCTGTAAAGAGAACGGAATAATCCAAATAGTTCGTGATTGTTGAGATATATGAATGACATAAATAAATGTGAAGTATCTGGTAAATACCCAATAAAGAGAAATTTGGCTTCTCGCATTTAGAGACAAGAATCACCTTGAGAAAGAGTAGACTAAGTGGTGCGGCTCGCTCCTGTGAATGCTTAAGCGTCTGGTGCCTTGTTTCTCGCAGGATGTCAGACTGGTGGAACCCTGCCCTGCGGAAGCGCATGCTGAGTGACAGTGGGCTGGGGATGATAACTCCCTATTATGAAGACGCGGATCTGAAAGACCTCAGCCACTCCCGTGTGCTACAGTAAGAGCTCTCTCTCTAATCTTTTCCTCTGTGCCACTGCGATTCCTGGGAGAGGATCGTACCATGGGCTGTTCACTAATGGGAAAGATTCTCTTCTCAGTGGGGCTCAAGCTGTCTCATGGAGGTGTCACTCTGTGGTTTGACATTTTACTCGCCTTGCTCACTTTATCTACCCCAGACTCCTGATGGGGCTTCACCTTTCATTTCTCCTGTTCCTGAGCAGCCTTGAGGCCTTGTGTGTGGATCTAGAAATACTTTAAACCTCACTAGTGTTTTCCTTCATGGAGTCCAGTATTTATCAGATGCCTCCGCTTGCCACATCGTGAAGACACGCAGGAGAGTGATGATGACTAGTTTGGAAGTGACGTGGCATTTTTCCATTGGTGTGAGCATTGTGACTTGCTGTTTCCTTTGTCTGGGCTGTGCACTCTATGTAATATCGCCAAGTGGTTTTGTTGGCTAAAGGGGGTTGCTGCTTGCCTTGTGGTTGCTGTCTCTGTGGAAAAGCCGTACGGCATCTGTTCATAGATCAGAATAGTGGGTGTGTTTTCTTCTGAGGTCTGATCATAGTCAGAAAGTAGGATGCATGCTGGGGTTTTGCAAGCAATGTTGGTACCTTTGTGCCCAGTGAATCCTCCTTCCTGCCCTCCCTCATGGCAGGAGCAGGTTCTAGGCACACCTACTCTTTAATTTCAGGCCACTCACTCCATCTCAGAGGTTATGCGAGTTCAGTGCAATTCATGAAATTAGGCTGATTTCCAGTCCTCTCCGGGGTCCTAATCAAATAGTGACAATGGCCTTGTAACCACACAGTCTTATCATTTTGACAGACTAACAAGATTACTAAGAGTCTTAGAAGCCTAGGGTTCACTGAAGAGGCAAGACGGTGCCTTGTCTCTAAAGGAAGACCTGAAACAATTATGGTATGACAAAGGGGAAAAAATGAGAAATCTGGAGGTAATTATTTCATTGGCAAAGGTTCTACTCAGACACCCTGAGGGCAAAAGGAGACTTCATTTTAATTGCTTCTTTGTATTACCTCTTATTTTCTTGTGTGAAGAGGGGAATGGAAAAAATGAATTACTATGGATTTTTTCCTTTTAATTAAACCATGTTGTTAGCTTCTGATGGCATTTTGATTGCTTACAATTCACAGTATTTTTCCATTTCCTTTTTATACAGAATTGAGGCTTGTGAACCAGGGTGAGTCAGCCACCCGTGGATGGTTAAAAAAGTGGCCATCTATCTGTAGGCAGACTTATTGGAAAATTAGAGTTTTAATTAGTTGCAGAAATAGAAATTAAACCTAGACAAACCAGATGAGTGTTTTAGTTGTACTTGTATGTAGGCTATTTCCATAAAGTAGACTATGATCCCAATCTATTTCTATATGCCCTGATTTTTCTGTATGTAGCATACTGCTGTGCATATCGTGATACATGAAGTGATTGTTTCTAAGGTTGTAAATATTCTTCCTAAGAATCACAAATAAAGGTACCACTGTATATGATGGCCAAGTTCTTAAAACCTATGTCCAAATCAACTCTAATTTTTTTTATTTTGGTTATGTTATCCTTTTAGGGATTTCTCTTCATTTTTTTATTGATCTTCAATTGGCAGCTATTGATTTTCATGGTCATTTTTACTATTTTAGCTCTTAAATTTTAAGAGCTAGAGTAGTTGATTCTTTTTTAAAAAAAAAATTCTGCAAAATCACTCTGAAAACAAAGTAACATTCAAACATTCACCCCTAGCCTTTGAGTCGTTCCAGCTGAATCTGCAGACATTGTGGAACAAAGGCAAGTCGTCCCTACTGTGCTTTGTCTGAATCCCTGACTCACAGAAGACACAGCATAATAAGATGGTTGTTTTAAAGCACTTAAAAAAACCCCACTAAACTAAATATCTGACCTCAACTTTTTCATTAGCTCTTTTGATTTTTTAAATTATTGTGTCCATTAATTCCTTAGGAAGAACTTTTTTTTATTTCCTTCAGAGATCATCTCTGATACAAAGAGATAATTGTAGCTACGGAAATATCTAATGATGTTAGTAATGACTGCTGTTGATGGAATACCTCCCACTTGCTTTGCACCATAATTAAATTATCTTTAAGTCTTTCAAGCACTTTTAAATTTAGCCATTGCTGGCCAGGCACAGTAGCTCACACCTGTAATCCCAGCACTCTGGGAGGCCAAGGCGGGAGGATCATTTGAGCCCAGGAGTTCTAGATCAGCCTGGGCAACGTGCAAGACCCTGTCTCTACCAAAAAAAAAAAAATTTATTTTTAAATTAGGCTGGTGTAGTGGCACGTGCCTATAGTCCTAGCTACTGGGGAAGCTGAGGCAGGAGGATCCCTGGAGCCCAGGAGTTCAAGGCTGCAGTGAGCTATGATTGTACCACTGTACTTCAGCCTGGATAACATAGCAAGACCCCATCTCAAAAGAAAAAAAAATTTAGCCATTGCTTAACAGAGGAGAAAACCGAGGCTCACAGAAGGTAAAATTTTTATCTCAGTCACTCAATATAGCAAGCATGGTTTGACCTGAGGTTGGTTTGACTTCCCACCCCATGTTTTTTCCACTATACTACACTGTCTTCCCAAAGGGACTGTGCAAAGGCAGCATGCCAGAGCCCCAGAAAGATTTACTTTGGTTTGTATTTTCTTTTAATAGTTGTGAAGTGAAAAATTCTACAATATATAGGCAGTACATATGCGCATTAAATAGATCGACTGCAAACTTACCCGAAAGTAAATATGACTGAGAATTGATTTTAAAGCAATTATTTTTGCTTCAAAAAAGAGATTTAAACAAAAAATAATGGTGGTAGATTTCAATTTAAAAATTATTAAATGTGCTGCAATCCAAGTAAGTACAAAAATTACATAGAAGGCACTCATGCATGGACCAACCACCCTGATTTATCATGTTGTCATTTAGCTATATTTGCATTAGGTCTTTCTTTCAATCCATAAACAAAATAGAGTAGTATAAAAACACATAATACTGTGTTGTGGTTTTGTTTGTATTGTACAGGTTGAGTATCCCTAATCAGAAAATCTGCAATATGATATGCTTCAAAATTAGAAATTTTTTGAGCACTGACATGATGCTCAAAGGAAATGCTCATTGGAGCATTTTGGATTTTGAATTTTCAGATTCGGGATGCTTAGCTGGTAAGTATAATGCAAATATTCCAAAATCCAAAAAAAAAAAAAAAAAAAAAATCCAAAATCTGAAACGCTCTTGGTCCCAAGCATTTTGGATAAGGGGTACTCAACTTGTATATTTTTAAAACTTTTTATTACCTGTGTCACACAATGCATATACTTTTGGAACTTTCTATTTCATTAAAAGTCATATTTTTGAAATTCATTCATACTGATATGTGTAGTTTTTGAATAATTTTTGGTATAGAATATTGCATCTTAAGTATGCCATAAATTATTTCTCTATTTTAATATTGCTCTCAAATAGTTTAGTAATTTACAAAATGAAGCAAACATATTGGTACACGTGTCCTTCTGTGTTACAGAGTATAAATGCAGTTCATCTTTACTTGATATTGAAAAATTTACCCCTTTCCACCTGGAGTATTTAAGAATCAGCACATGAGAAGGGCCTGAAGACTTATTCTAATATTCTAGGTACAATTGGCATCTGTTGGTTTCAGCTTAAAATCCCCAGTCAACTTGGAGATAGGAAAAGTTCAATTTTAACAGTCTGTTGACAGTGCCCAAAAAACCACTATATAAAAAGAAATCAGAAGGGAAACTTTCAATTCTTAGAACTGAAAATATTACTTATCAGAATTTTCAGGACACAGCTGAAGTGGTATTCATGGGACAATTTATGACTCTAAATTCATTTATCAAGGGGAACATGATTATGTACAGATAAAGCCTTCCATTTGATAAACTAGAAAACGGGTCCCAGAGTAAAAAACAATGAAATAAGAGGGGAGAAAAATAATAAAGACACAGACAGAAATTAATGACAAGGAGAAAAAGACAACAAAATAGATGATTAACCAAGAATAAAATTTTAAAAAATTAATTCTTTGAAAAGGCAAAGAAAAGAAGCAAAATTCTGAGAAGACATTTTTAAAATAATGATACGGGAAAAAGAAAGGAATATAACTCCAATGCCTTCCCCGTTCTACCCCCATGGCACCCAGGATGCCTCTGTGCAGGCAGCCCTTTCCCCTCCCAGTTCTAACTGGCCAACCCCTGGGTCTCCTCGGGGTTTTCCCATAGTTTTAAACTTCAGTTTCTTAGATCCATCAACTTCCCTCCTTCTTCAGGGAGAGTGAGAAGAAATGAATAAACAGGATGAATTAGATTTCTATCATTACTAGAAGTGGTTACATTTATATTAAATGTTTCCATTTAGGCACATAATAATTTTTAAGGAACATATATACATGCCCATTCATACACAGGTCCTTCAGGAGGGACTGCAATTCCAAAGAAGGCTGTACAACACATATAGTGTCTTCAAAACCTATGAACGTAGTAAAAACAATATTTAATCATCAATTTTGAAATAAATTGGTGAGAGGTGGTTGACTCACATTATTACTACTAGAACCATAATGAATTTGTCTTTAGGTTTAAAAAAATGTTTTTTGTATCTAAGAAAGTTCTATTTAAAATAACATGATTCCAGAAAGATGTTTACTGTTATCATTAATTGTACCACCGCTTTTAGTGACAAGACTATATTTCATTTTGGCAGAGGATTAATAAGGAGAGAATTAACTTAAGTTTTAGCAGGCAGAATCCATTGAGTCATAAGGAAGGACTTGCCCCACTTTAGAGTCTATGAGATAAGAAAATAGGCACTGAATGAAAACCCAGATACATTCTTTCCAAGTTTTCTTTCTCTGAGTTGAATAGGTTAAGGGCAGGCAGGTTAAAGGGACTGGGAGATATTGCTTTATATTCTGAATTAGAATAACTTTTTTTCAAGTTCTTAGATTTTTGTGGTTTATGAGAAACCCCAAAATTGAAGGAGATATACTTTTTCTCAGTATCCCCACGAAAGAACTAAGATGAAGGACTGTCACACAAGTAAAAACAGAATATCCTGGATGAAGACACTGAGGAGACAGTGTAGTGAACCACCTGGGGGCAGATATTCAATCCAGACTTCTGTGTCTAGGCAGGTATCTCTTACCTGATCAGCTAAGCAGGGCTAATTGGTTATTATGATTGGCAAAGCATCTCTCTCTCAAACAAGAGATAATGTTATTGAAGGTTGAACTATAATGCATGGGGTCTGATTTATGATTTAATTTGGATTCCAAGAAATAGGTTAAACCATTCAGTCAATCATTTATTGAGAAAATCAGTATTGGGCACCTTCAGCGTCTATAGTTAGGCACTGAAAATATAAAACTAAATAAGAAATAATTATTGCCTTTGAAGAGCTTGTATTCAAAGGGGAAATATTACATAAACCATTTATTATGGTTCCTGCTGAGAAGAGCTATAATGGACACACACACACACACAGAGTATTCTGGAAATGAGAGGAAATAGAATTTGCTGCTTTCTTTACATTTTACTTTTTTATTTTTACATGAAAAGGATGAGTATTTAAAGAATTAATAAAAATGTTAGCCTCAAAGAAGAAAATAGGCATTTTAAGGCTTCCATGCATATTTTCTTCAACTTTTGTACATGAGTAGATAAGTATCTGTTGTTTCCTCATTATATAAACTAGAAATTCTCCTCAAATGACTGAAAACACTCAATGACAGTTTAACATCAGTCTACCTGATATGTGCTTAAGGAAGTTTGTACAACGGAGAAATTATTTGGGGATATTCAAAATACCTAATAACCTTAAAAAGGGAAAAAGTGGCCTTTTGAGTGTAGTCTACAATTCTGCAGAAGACAGCTCTGAAACCTCCCCCATTCGAAAACGTAGATGTTCTGGGCTGAGCATAGGAGAAATAGCTTCATTCCCCTCTGGCCCTCTGATCACCTATTTTCTTTACTTCATTTCTTCTGGGAACATTAGGTTATGGCCTGACCCTAATAAAAAGGGTGATTGTGCTTATTGTCAAAACTCCAGGTTCTCAACAGGAAGACAGACTACTGGGCAGCAATTTTGGTTGTGGAAATATCCTTTGAGGATCACAATCAGATAAGAGGGAGAAAATTAATCTTCTTAGTGGGATGCAGGTTTTGCTGGAATATAGCTTAGAGATGAAATCAGTGCTGTCAGGGTAGAGAGAGTTCCTGGCATCTGTTTCACCAAGATAGTTGGGTCCCATCCCTGCTTACCCTTGACTGGTCTCAATCTTGCTTGCCCTAGATAATCACTCCAGCTGGGAAAAGGCAGGAGCGATGACATGTATCTTCCTTTCTTCTTTCTCTTCCTGACTTACTCAGGTTGTTACTCTAGCCAGGCACATAATAATACTCTGTGCCTGTATGTGTGCAAAATATTTAATAAGAGATTTTGCTTTCTTCTTTATATAATTGTTCCTCAATCAGTTATGCAAATGGGGGCCCTAAATCACTTGGGGGAAATGGAGTCATATTTCCATTTTCAAGTTCAGTTAGTGGAAGAGCCAGAATAGAATTCCAGATCTTATTTTGACTCACATTGAAAGAAAAAAAAACTTACTTTACTATTAAATATCCATTTTATTTAAAATGATGCCAGGAAAGTCTGGCTTTCCATTTCCATGAGTTGGAAGTTTTGCCAATGATTACAGCACAACATAATATTGCTACTGTTGAGTGGTTTTCTTTTTTTCTTTTGTAAAAGCTGGTAGCATTACCTATTCACACTTCAGGAATACTGTGAATGTGAGGGAAAGTTGATCAAATTCCTCTTTAAAGCCTGTGAATTTCTTGGATGGCCAAACTGTGTATTGTTCCCTCTGTCTTCACAACACTTTGTACCATATCTGGAATAGGAGGCATTCAACAAGGCAGGGTTTTTGGATGAATGGATGAGATTTGGGTGTTAGAGAAAAGGTACTCTATCAAACCAAAATAGACATGTGTCTATTTGGATCACTATCTAATCACAAAGTAATTATAGCAAAATCATATGTAAAATGTTGAATATTTTCATTAGGCTGTGGAATCCATTTATATATTTCAAAGTTTAATATGGGTATGCTTGATCCAGGGAATTCACGTATCAAAATATTAAAGATGCACTTGAATTCCTGACTCAGAGAGATGTTGGTATTTCCCAAGTGAGAAAGTAGAAAGCAACTGTGGTGGGTATAGGAAGTTGTAGGTGCTGTTGGCGAGCACAGCAGTAGGTAGGGTGACACGGACGAATTGTGTCAAGAAGCCTGTGCACTAAGATGTTCCCCATGTTATATCTCTGGATAATTTTGGTTATATCGGTGCAGTTTAGTCCTTCAAGAGGTTTTAGATGCTCTTTAAATGGAGAGGAAGATGACTTGGCACATGGGAAACCATAAACTAACAAAAATTTATGGATGGAACAGAATCTCAGAACTTTCTCAGGATTTCCAACAAAAAGAGACAAGGGGAAGTGGAGCGGTAGGAAGCCTGGGGGCAACCTGTGAGGAAAAGCTCCTGAACAGGCTGAGAGTACTAGAAAGGGACTCTCGGGGAATTATCAGAGTCTCCTTTAAAAACAAAACACAAGGTATTTCTCCTTCCTTCCAAGAACATATTCTGCCTTAAGGCATGAAAGAAAGTTAGCAAGAAGGTGACAGAGACTTTTGTGACAAAACCACTTCGGCGTCGTCTAAATTTGGGAAGATGATGATAAGTCCATCTCTCTGTGCACTCAGAAGTTATGGTCAACCAGCATGGAAATGGCTTGTTTGCCGTGGCTGTGCCAGAAGGGAGGACTCAGTGCACAACCTGTCCTGTGTCCCATGGGAGCAGCTGTGTGCTAGTGGCTGGGTCCCTATGCCATCCATTTTGGTCCAGTGGGTCCTCTGTGCCCTAATCCAATCACTGGATCTTTCTGAAGGTCCTAATAGTAACAGTTTGATGTCCAAATCTCATCAGTTTGGTAAATGGAGTAGGAACATGAGGTAGGATGGATGATGTCCATGCTAAGACAGTTGGCATTGATGGAAGGGATACTAGGATGTTAGTTCTCAGGGAGATGGCAGTTCTCTCCTTGAGATCCCAGTTTTTCTAAGCACAGGGGTTAAAATTTAACCAGGAATAATAATAATCCCCTAGAGCATACTGGGAAAATGTCCATGCTATCAGGAAAGTGGGTACAGTTTCTGAGGATGCTAACAATGATTTTTCTTTCTGTTCTGAAGGGAAGCAATTATCCAAGGTTAAGTCAGCTGTCAGGTCATCCTTCCTTGGAGCATCCACAGCCTGTGGAGTCCAGATTCCTCAGAACATCTACCATGTCACTGGGCTTCCATAGCAAGTTCTGGCAGCAGAGAGAATGTGGGAAACAACTTTTCTTTCCTGTAGATTTTCAGTTTATAAATAAGTGTACCTGTCTGGATGGAAGCTAGCTATTTGCTTTTAATTCTGACAATCAGAGAGGAGGCCACAGTTTCTACTGGATATAATTTTGGCACATCTACCTGCGACACAAAGTATTACTGCATATACAACCTCCCATCTGCCCACTGGTCCTGGGACTAACACTTCAAAGGGTTCCCTCATTCCCCTCTTGCCTCTGAGTGCCATTGAAGCTCCCCCCTTGCCTCATTCCCTCTTCGCCACCTCCACAGAGACCTCAGGGAACACAGCGAGGCGGTGCCTTGCCAGGGATAGCACGGTGGACCCCCTGGGTCTCTCCATCCTGCCTTCCACTCCTGTTTGCCCCGTCTCTTTTAGAAGTCCAGTGCTTTTGTGCCCGGAGGTCTGTTTTAAGGTTTCAGCCACCTCCTGATGACCTCCTTTCCTCCCTGCCACTCACCTCCAAAATAAACTGTCAGTCCATTTGCTGCTTTCTCAAGCTCTCACCAAAACTCTTGTTTTCTCAGTGTATCTGCCGTAGGTGAATAATTTCGTTAAACAGATCTAAAGTGTGAAAGACTGATCATTTTGAAATCCTTGCAAAAATATTTGCCTGCTGATCTCAGGTTGGAGGGCTATTGACCAGTAATGGCTCAGCATGTTCAGGGTCGGGGCAGGGATGTGAGAGGGATGCCTGTATTGCCACTGGAAATGGTGGTGGAGGGGGGTCATAGATGATGTGGAACTTCTTTGAGGTGCCTCTGGGGCCCCCTGAACCCACAACCCTGAGGAGATCAGAACAAGAGATCTCTCTACAACATGGAGACACTGCTTATTTGGAATTCTGGATGATGGAGACCACATTTCCCTTTTTTCTAGTTTTTCTGGATCTTGTGCTAATCGCCAGGCATAAGAACAACAACAGACATCATCTTACAGTTTTCTTTAATGCTTGTTTGAAGTTAGTCTCACTCCACGACTCCCTTAGAATCTCCTTGAAAATGGGCATGAAGTGTTATAAGTACCTTCCACAACTTCTGGAATGGAGTTAATCCCATAGCAGTGCTTAATATTTTGATATTGAATTAATTGAATCACTCTCATAGATAGAGTCTATGGAGTTTACTTTTATTTCTTGTTTTTAGTATTACTATGTTTTATCTGAATTCATTGTATCATTTGCTCACAGAGCCCCTTTCCTGATGTATTACTGAGAAACTCTCCTGTCTTTAGATACAGAAGAGTTGGGAAGAGACAGCCACATTTTCTATTCTATTTCCCACCCCAGTGTCATGAACATGAACACCCTCTCCTGAGAAGCAGGTGGGATGGTAGGAGATGCAGACAGGAAAACTTCTGGGGTATATTACAGTTATCTTTGGGAGAAATGCCAAAGCAGCTTCCAACTCCACCTATTTTTTTTTTTTTGTCTTCCATTTTCTAAAACTAGATTTAGAAGCCCTTATTTGGATTTCATAAAAATAACTAGCTGTGGCTGAGCCCTCATTCAATTACCATGGCACCACAAGGTAGATATTGCATATCCTGAACCGTGGGGTGCGTGAGCTGGCTTTGCTTATAAGCGCCACATACTAACACTAAACGTAGCACTCATGTGATTTGGCTTCACAATCCAAAGCTTTATATTTCTGCTTATGCTTAAAAAGAAAAAAAGTTCCACATTCACAAAATCCAGATGGATTATGTCTCAACAGGAGTTCTTGGCCAGGGCTCCCAGAGTCACTAGGATAAAGCCAGTGGCTCAGTGCAGCTTTTTCTAAAGGGCACTACCTACCAGCTCTGTGTGTGTGTGTCTCCCTTGGTTGGATTTTAGAATAATATGCCTTTTCTATTCCTTCACTCCCTTCTTAGAAAGTAGGCTGGCAAGTATATTGCAAAGACTGATTTCCAAAGTGTAGCCTCACATCCTTTATTTCTACGTGACCGTGCTGTGTTTACTAATTTTATTTTCCATTTCATCTTCAAAATGCTAAAATGTGTGATGGTCAGATTTTCATGTTTCATGTTGAATAAATGTGTTCAGGGTTACTTTCTTCAACTCCATCTCTTTCTTTTATCTATTTCTTTTCTGTGTCCACTGCCCCCTTTTGCCCATTCCTTCTGCCCACAGATTTCAAAGAAACCCCTTACCCCTCATTTTGCTGCAGTTCTTAGGAATTAACAGTAGGTGGCGGTAAAATTTCACACTCAAAGGACATTTAGGGGCCTCTCAACAAACTGATTAAGGAGGGTATACAGAAGAATTAGAATTGTAAATGCCAATAGTAGAACAGTGCTTTTTTATATTTAAAAAATTAATTTTTTATTTTTTAGTCGACTGATAATATTGTATGTATTTGTAATTTACCACATGACGTTTTGAAGTATATATAAATCATGGAATGGCTAAATCTGTCTAATTAACAAATGCATTACCTCACATAGTTATTACTTGTGTGGTGAGAATACTTAGCATCCACTCTTTCTGCATTTTTCAAGAATATAATACATCATCATTAACTGCAGTCATGCTGTACAATAGATCTCTTGGACTTATTCCTACTTACCTAACTGTAACCATGTAGCCTTTGACCAACATCTCCCCAACCCCAACAGTGCTATTTTCTAAAGGCCAAATAGAACTAAATATAGGAATCTATTTAAAAGAAAAATAAGATATTTCAAGCACAGCTCACATGGGGGTCAACAGAATATATCTTTGGGTAGGAGAGTCTTAAAGGCTAGGAAATTATGACCATAAAGGGAATTAGTGGAAATTTACATCCAATGAAGAACTCTCCAAGCAGCCTCTGTTATCCCATTCTGGAAACGCTGTCCTCTCCTTCCTTCCATCTTGTTCTTTCTGTACCTCTCCTCTGTTGGTGGTGAATGTTACCTCTGAGGCTGTTTGGCATTCCCTGAATGGGTTGTGACCACTTGAATAGAGAATGTGTTTGTCTCTCTCTCATTTCAATGCCACTTTGTGTGGTTGCTGTAACTTTTATCTCTCCAACTCTTATTCTCGCCTGCTCTCTTTTACTCTATGTGCTTTGTTCATTGTCTTAAGAGAAATATTTGTAATCAGAGGGAGTAAAACAAAGAGAGGATTATGTAGTTGATGGAGATTCTCAGTGCTAAGGGATTTCTGGTTCTATTTTACCTAATTAGAGATGCTTTGGGGCTGGAGTGGTGGTGATGAAGATGTCACTTAGATCCATGGTCTCAATATTACTCTCTCAAGTGCTCAAAATGATGTCATAGGCCTGGTATACCAGTCCTCCAGGGAGAAGCAGTGCACACCCTTGAGGGAAACTCAAGGGAAGAAAGCTATTGCCCAGAGATGATAATCTACAGCCGTGCTTTCAGAGCATGTTAAATCCCTTGGCTTATTTGATTTAAATGAAGATTCTTGTCCATGAAGAGTTTCAGGAAATAAATTGAATTTGTGTAGCATCACCACTCCAACGTATTAATAAAACAGAAGAAAAACAAAGATGGTGTTTCCGCAGCAGTGATGCAGACTCTTGAAATGTGCCTGGAAGGCGCCCCCAGCTGGAAAATCAGTTTCACTTGGGACTTCTTGGGAGTTTAACCGAGAGTGAGCATAATGGCTCAAGAAGCAGGGAGCAAAGTCAAACCTGGAGAATCTTGACCAGGCCTGAATGTTCCTGCACGTTCACCATAGGAACAAGAGTATTAGCACGTGGTGGGAGGCTGTTCTATCAAGAGAAGATTGGATTCCACCAGAGTCTGAGAAGGGTAGATGAAAAAAGCCCAGGGAACTCCCAGGGCTGCAGTCAGGAATGGGGAAATGAAGGAAAAGCAAAATGGCAGAAGGGAGAGGGAGAGAACACTCAGAGCTGCTGTAAAGCTGCATACCAGAGGCTTTTATTTCTGTCCTGAGTAGGATGGATGATCACCCCATGCTTGTAGAAAGCACTATTTTTGCTGCGGTCCTCATTCCTAACACTGGAAGGTAAAGAGGAAAGATACGTATAAAAGGGAAATTTAATAACGTACGTGCATAGAGTGAATTACTTTCAGTGTATGGACATGTATGTGCTGCTTTGTTCCCCAATGAAGACTTCACAAAAAGGACCCCATTAATTTATCTGTAGTGTGCCATGCAGAGTATAGAAGTAACACAGCTTCTAGCTCCTCTAGCATTCCTCCTTTGTTTTGTATTGTAATTCCATGATGGTAACCAGGAAATGAAGGGGCCTTGGCTACTCTAGTCAGGCCTGTGTGTTGATATGAATATCTCCCAACCTCCCTACCCCGTCCACTGTCTATTGTCTTAGCAAAACATTCCACTGCTGAGTATCTTCAGAATATGAATCTCTGTCCTTTTCCCTATTCAGACTCTGCCTTTACACCTGTCCTGCATATTTATTCCAAGCTCCCTCTATGTGGTGGCCCCATCCCTTCCCACCAGCTGATGGTTTAGAAGTGAGAAGTAGAAGGTATATATGTTGGGAACACTGGGGAGGAAGATAGACATTCATCTGTGGATGATGCTCTTAAAAAAATAATAGACCCAGGGAGCCAGGTCTCCAATATTCATCCACTCTATCCTCTGTCTTCAGGAAAGACTCTAAAGTGAATAATCTCTCTCCAAGGAAGGAAATGATGTAGGCCTTCTGGGGAAAGGCCAAGTGAGAAAGCCATGGGTGCTATTGACTTAAAGCCATGAAATGAAAAGCAAAATAGTGTACAGAGGCTAAAAAAAACCCCCC
Source organism: Daubentonia madagascariensis (assembly GCA_023783475.1). NCBI lineage: Eukaryota > Metazoa > Chordata > Mammalia > Primates > Daubentoniidae > Daubentonia > Daubentonia madagascariensis. The sequence continues at coordinate 17,477,599 of JAKFHU010001569.1, forward strand.
AGAGTTATGATAATATTGTTCTAATAAAAAGATATTGTATCAGGACAAGCTTGTAAGTTTGGAACATTTAATGGAGGTTACCAAGGAAATGCATGCATCAAAACCTACTGTGCAGCATTATACAGTTAGATAGTTATTATGCACCAGATTATAAAGGCATAAATAGTCATGATGCCCATTATTTCAGTTCCAGGTTTATCAGCTAAAAACAATAAAACATCGTAAGAGGTACAAAACTTTTTAAAGACCTTTGTCTTCACAAATATAACACTCATTTGCTCTTACGTATTACTGTTTGCTGGTAGAAAATAGGCACATTTTCCAGTGCCTTATAATTGATCTATTTGAAAGATAAGAGGCTTTCAAGGGAGACTTGCTGATGGAAGGCAATCAAAAGAACCATCTTTGAGTTTCCTAGAGATTCTTTATTTCTTAGTGATGATAGAGTCTAGATAGAGTGCTGTCCAATGTTGTAGCCTCTAGCCAACATGTGCCGAATATCTTATTTCCTCAGATTCTTGATATTTGCATATATTAATCTAATAAAATGATTCATTCCAAGATGTTATAGTTATATGTAGTTGGATAATTTGATATATTCAGACTTTTCCATGGAAGCACACCTACCCCAGAGGAGAACAAACTCACTTCCTTGGGGACCTGGAGACTTGCCTGAAGCTGACTGCCTCAAACACAGAATATTTTTTTAAGTTTGTTGATTTAAGAATTGAAGAATTGAATTTTGTTTTTGTATCCATAATGTGGATGTGCTGGTTTCAGTATGAAAATAATATTTTGCTTTTTACCTGTTAAATTACGTAATCCTCCATCTAAAATAGTATTTTGTTTTCCCAAAGTTTCCCTTATTTCCAATTTTCTGTGTGTACCCTAATTCGAGAAGTCTTGTCTTCATTTAAAAGGAGAGAAAAGTATGGATATTCTACTAAGCAGGGTTAATATTGGAAAAGGGACTTTTACCAGCAAATATTCAAATCAAGACTCATAGAAAAGTAATTCAAAGTGAAATATATATAAATATATAACTATATATTATCTTAATTTTTTGTAAAAAAAATTTTTAAGTTGACAGATAAAAGTGTTGCATTTATTGTATACAACATGATATACATTGTGGAATGACTAGCTTGTGCATAGTCATCATTTTTGTGGTGTGAACACTTAACATCTACTCTCTTAGCATTTTTTGAGAATAAAATATATTGTCATTATAGTCACAATGCCAAACAATAGATCTCTTGAACTTATTCTTCCTATCTACCTGTAATTTTGTATACTCTAATATTTGTCCCCCCTCCCCCACGCCCACTGCCCCAGCCTCTGGTAATCTTCATTCTATGAAATCGGCTTTTTTAGATTCCACATGAGAGCAGTATTTGTCTTTCTGTGACTGGTTTATTTCACTTAGCGTAATGTCCTTCAGGTTCGTCCCTGTCATTGCAAATGACAGAATTTTCTCTTTTTAATGGCTGAATAGTATTCCATTTTGTGTATATATACCACATTTTATTTATCCATTTTGTACATTGATGGGTAATTAATTCTATATTTTGGCTATACAGTGCTGCAATAAACATGGGAGTGTAGATATCTCTTCAATATACTGATTTCATTTCCTTTGGATATATACTCAGTAGTGGGATTGCTGGCTCATATGATAGTTCTATTTTTTAATTTTTTGAGGAAACTCCATACTGTTTTTCATAATGACTGTACTGACTTCATTCCCACCAATGGTGTGCAGGGGTTACCTTTCCTCCATATCCTTGCAAACACTTGTTATCTGAATCTTTTTTCTTTTTGGTAATAGCCATTCTAACAGGTGTAAGGTGATTTCTCATTGTGGTTTTGATTTGCATTTTCCTGATGATTAGTGATGTCGAACACTTTTTCATATACATGTTGACCATTTGTATGTCTTCTTTTGAGAAATGTCTATTGGGATCTTTTTTCCCATCTTTTAAGTGGGTTATTTATTTATTTATTTATTTTTGCTATTGAGTTGAGTTCCTTATATGTTTTGGATGTTAACCCCTTATCAGATGTATAGTTTGCCAACATTTTCTCTCATTCTGTAGGTTGTCTCTTCACTCTGGTGATTGTTTCCTTTGCTGAGTAGAATCTTGGTGGTTTGATGTAATTGCATTTGTCTATTTTTGCTTTTGTTGCTTGTACTTTTGAGGTCATATCCAAAGAAGCATTGCCCAGACCAATGTCATGGAGGTTTCCCCGTAAGTTTTCTTTTAGTAGTTTCATAGTTTCAGGACTTACATTTAAGTTTTTAATCTGATTTGAGTTGATTTTTGTTCATGGTGTGAGGTAAGGGTCTAATTTTACTCTTCTATGTATGGATATCTACTTTTCCCAACACCATTTATTGAGGAGACTGTTCTTTCCCCATTGTGTATCCTTGGCACCTTTGTTGAAAATCAGCTGGCCGTAAATGCATAGATTTATTTCTAGGCTTTCTATTCTGTTCCATTGGTCTCTTTGTCTGTTTTTATGCTAGTACCATAGTATTTTGCTACTGTAGCTTTGTAGTCAGATAGTGTGATGCCTCCAGCTTCATTCTTTTTGCTCAAGATTGCTTTAGCTATATTCAGGGTCTTTAGTGGATTCATACAAATTTTAGGATTTTTTTTTCTAGTTCTGTGAAGAATGTCATTGGTATTTTGATAGGAATTATATTGAATCTGTAGATCATTTTAGATAGTATGAACATTTGACAATATTAATTCTTTTAATGTATGAACATCATATATCTTTCCATTGATTTGTGTCTTCTTCAATTTCTTTCATCAATGTTTTATATCTTAACATATTTTTAATTATTATTCATCTCCTCTTAGTCTTTATTTCCCAGTACAGTGTGACAGTAGAAAAAGCCCTCAAATTTTTTCTATAACTTAGTTAGTTCAAAGACTCTGGGAAAACCTTTGCCCTTTTCACCTCCTGTAGTCTTATAACTATTTCTTGATCATTATTTCTTTTCTTTAAGTTTATGCTTCACAAAGACTCTATCTCCTTCTCTTTTCCTTCCTCCTTTTCTTCCCTTCTTCCACTTCTAAATTTCATGGAGATTTATTAATAGCTTTTACTTGCTTCATGCCATCACCTTTTTGTTACGTTCCCTGCCTGTGTTTTGTTGTCTTCTTGTGATATTTTTGTGTAGATATCAGGCTGGTTCTTTCTTGATTGTTACTTGTAATATTTGTGGTGGATGAGTTCCTTTGGAACTTCTAGTTTGGGATAGATATTTGGGGCTAATGAATTGGTATGCTGCTGGGAGTTGAACTTTGTGTCTGTTGTATTCAGACTCTTTCTCAGCAGTACTGTCTTGCGGCGTTTGATTCTACTGAGTCCCTGGCTCACAATGGAGGCTTTCTGCCATAGGTTTTGTGGTGCATGATACAGCTCATGTCTCTTTAGCTGACTACATTGAAACTCCCTCTTTCCCTGAAACTTGGTCCCATTTTTACTGGACATGGTAGTTCTTCCTCATATATGATGGTTTAGGTTTATAAATATCTAGTTTAGTCAAAGATGGTATTTCCTTTACTGTTTCTCATTCTCCCTGTTATTTTCCATGGGTTTCAAAAAGAATTGAAGAGCAGAGAAATTTTTCTTTTGCGTTATTAACATGGAAGGGTTCCAGTCATGGTCTTTAACTTGACCTCTGCTTTTTAACTTGTCTTCTTGTTCTTTTATGGTTCAGTCTCCACAGCCTGCTCATTCAGAAGCACAAGTCAGAATGTGTGACTTCTCTGCCTCACAAGCTTGCTCCGTTTAGCTTGGAAGGTAAATTACAGGCGCTTCAAACTGGCCCCACAGGCCCTGTGTGAAACGATCCCCGCCTCTTCTCTACTTTTTGCTTTGTTGCTCCTTTGCATTTTAGCAATGCTGAGTTATGTGTATATCTGATAACACATGATGAAAGTTTATATCTGTGCTCCTTTTCATATGCCTATTGCTTCTGCCTGGAATTCTTCTCCTTTCTAACTTATCTAATAAGCTCCTATTTATTCTTCAAAGCCCAGCTCAGAGGATTCTTGGTGTTTGAAACTTTCTTTCACTGTTTTGGAACAGAAGTGATCCCTCCCTCTCTATGCTGCCTTTTTACTTCATATATATTTTGATCATTATATTTTTTGTACTATATCGTAACTTTTTTTTTTTTTAACATATTTTCTTCACTAGATGATGGGTTCCTTGAAATTGTTCTGTGTGTCTCCATCACATGGCCCAGGGCCTGGTGCTTGATAGAATCTTCAGTAATAAACTGAATCAACATGAATTAAAAGATCCAAGCCTAAATAACAATTACTTAAGTTAACAAAATAGGAGAAATATTTTTAAATGCAGGGCTTGAAGGATTTTTTTACTTTGCTGAATTTAAATGAAATAAAAATATAAAAAAATACCAAAATAAATAAAACAAAGCAAAAATAAATATAAGTATTCTGTAGACCACAATAAAGGACTTGTGATCAGGAATGAGTGAAGAGGGAAACTGTGGGTCATGGAGTTATTTGAATGCTAGTAATAGTTTACACTGTGAGGGCAAACGCTAGCTCCAAGATAACATGTACGTGGAAGAAAAATAAACAGTCTGGGAAAAACCACATGTCTTTCAGGTGTGGGTGGGAAGAATAAGCAGAGAGCTTTCCTGCATGACTCAGCTGTCAGATTGAAGAAGATTATCTGTTCCTGGGAGTCAACCTCTGTTTTTAAAATAACTACTTATATTGCTGATTTCAGGATATTTCTTCTCTCCTGAGCTAACTTTTTATGCCCATTCCCAACAATAATGGATGCTATGCATGTCTCAGTAGTATAGTGCAGTGACTTGCTGCACTGAAAGGTGAAATACTGGCTGAGGATTGAAATACTCCATATGTCTTAAAATTCCACAAATCCAGGCATGTGGGAGACATTCAGCACAGAAACTCGGCATGACTAATTTTCACGAAACACTCCGAAATCGATAGTCCTTCCCCACTGCCTGGACATACTGCAGAACGCATCCTGCTGGGACTCTAATGGGGCCATCTGGAATGTTTCAGATTTAATATCAGTGCTTTGCTTTTGCAGAAAAGCAGCAAAGACCCCGCTTCACAAACTCTCCATCTCAGAGTTTAGTTGTCCATTGGCATGAATTTTTCTGTGTTCCTGTAGCTCTGTGAGAAGTTAATTGCAAACAATCCAAGATGTGTTTTTGCTTGCTTCTCATCAGAAAACACCAGGAGGGAAGATGTTTCCTTGTTGCTGAATTTTTCATGTCCTAGGCAGCTGAAGAAATTAGCTCATCTTACTTCAAATACATGTTTCTCTTTAGATTCGCCTGCCCATCCCATTTCACCTCCCATTTAACACCTGCCCCCTTTTATTTTTCCTAATCATTAAGGCAGATTATGGGCATCTCTGTTTCTGGGTGCTTCAGATATTCTTTGGCTCCGAGAGTGCCTATAACCAATCCAGAGCTTCAGACTCATTCTCTAGGCCCCTTCCTCACAGCTGGTCTAGGACCAGGCAAACTCGTCTTGAAGGTAGTTTGACGGTAACATGATGATTTCCTGAGGAGCTCTAGGATGTGTCTGAGTCTGAATACCAATGCGGTGGCGCTGAAATTAATTCAACAAATTTTAATCAAGGGCTGACTTGTTCCAAATAAGATATAGTCTTAGTTTTCAAGGGGGTTACAATCTAGTAGGAAAGAGTGATATGTGGACAGTACAAAATAAAGGAACTTCAAGGGACAGATAAATCAGCTTCACCTGGGGAGGCCAAGTGGAGTTTTTCAGGCAGCGATGACTTAGTGATTTTGGCAGGTTTCCACTCACTGTGCCCGTGTCCATCTCCTGGATGCCAGTTTTCTTTCCAACAAAACTTGGGACTCACTGTAGTTTTCATGCAAAAGTCTACTTGAAGAGACTCATATGGTTGAAATGGTTTGACACTTTGCCACTAATGGAGGTTCAAGGCTTTCTCTCTGTTATTACTGTGTCTTTATACTTTACTGTTCACTCACATAATAAGCAATAATATTGCTAATCAGCAAAGTAAAGCAATATCAAGCAACCCAAAGTAGCTAACATTTTTCTTTAATCACTTGTGCATCCGCTGAATATTCTTCCCCAGCATTTGTCATCATGTCTCACAAATATTAGTTATATTAACAAGTGGTTTTACTACCAAACTCTTGCATTTATCTTTGTTCATCTCCCCGCTACAGACTCCAGTGAGCCAAACATTCAGAAAAGAGGACTCCTTCCTACTGGGGAAAGTATATGATTTCATGCCTTTCACTTCAAAATTCCAACAACTCTAAATATAGTATGGCCTTCAAAATTGTCTCGTTACTGGTATCCATACCTTTAGATTTTCTTCCCTTAGTTCACTACACACGTGTCTCTTGTTCTCCCTAGACGAGAGTAAGCTGGGAGTTAAAACTTAGTCTTCCAATGTGGAGGTGAATTCACCAAGGTTGTATCTGTATTGCTCAGAGTATCTCAGTTCGCAGTCAAGAGAGGAAAAAAGAGGTTTTATGGTTGATAGGATTTTTCATTTGATATCTTACTGTCATAATTAGAGCTGAACCCACAAATGGTATGCAAAACTTATTGGTTTATGAAAGTTCTGCTTGACCCCAATAGTTGCCCTCTTGTCTCATCCTGATTCTCAGAGGTTTAGAGACATAAGGCCAGCACCTACCGGGTCTATGTCATACTCACGCAAGCGTCAAACTCCATGAAGAGTGGAAACAAAAATCAGTATATAAGGTTGCATTCTATTCTTTTACTTTTGTTTCAATTTATTCTGTCCATGTAGATCTCTTTCTACCTACAGACACTGTATCTAGTGTTTATTTACATCCCTGGCATTTTCTCTGGAGGCCTGGCCTTAGACACCATCATAGGATTTCATCTAATACCACATTTCTATGAGTTCTCTCGTTTTGTGTGATAAATCCAGACTTAACTAAGTTTGTTGCAGCCCTGTGACACCATGCATAGACTGACATTTTAGTAACCTGTAACACCCTGCCAGTCCAGGTAAGATGTGGGGGCTGTTGATTGGAATATACAATGTGACCAACACATTAATTATACTGTCTACTATAGTGAGTTTTCGTTCAGTTGAATTTGGGGGATATAATTTCTGTGAAATTATTCTTGATCATTGTTATAATTATCACATGCAAAATATTTATCATGCTTATTGTCTCCTTTTAGGTCACCAGTCTCTTCAGAAGATCATGGTAAGAATCTGTCTTATTTATACTAATTCAGGATTAAAAGTTGAGCCCTGCTCCTTGCATTTCACTGTCCAGAGCAAAGAATTATTTAAGAAAATGTCTCTGAGATGTTGGCCTTGTATTTTTTGAGTATGAAATGTCAAGACTTTAAAAAATGTAATCACCCTAGTTAAATTTGATATCTTGTATTATTTTCAAATCTGGTAACCATTTTAGTTGACAAATATTGGGAAACTTAATGTATTCTGCCTGATTTCTGGTCCATCAGCAGTAACTTTTTGTGACTTTGGGCTGGTCATGTAACTTCTCTGAACCAGATTTTCATCTCTAAAATGGGAGTTTGTAGTAGCTATTCCCAAAAGTCCCTTCCAGATTAGACATTGAGACCATGCCCTGATCACTCATTTGCAAAGAATATTCTAAGTCTGAAATGAAGCTAATTAGTAAGTGGTATGAGCTGTTATTCAGTTGAGGTGCATTATTTGCATTTTAAGAGACAGCTAATGTCTAATTTTCTTCCATCACTGGAGTTGAAATTGTTCATTCAATCAGTGATTCAAAAATGTTTAGTAAGTGGCTATAATGGGTCAATTATGCTATATAATTTTTTTTTACAAATATGCTATATGGGGTTTTAGTTTAGGGCCTTTTGTGTCTTACTTGGGCCTTCAAAATTGTCTCGTTACTGGTATCCATACCTTTAGATTTTCTTCCCTTAGTTCACTACACACCTGGCCAGCACCAAACAGATTATTCTATAATAAAAATCGACACCCACTGCCTGTAGGATGAAATCTTTCCAACAGATCGGTAATTGGGTCCAGCTTTCCAATATTGTATTTTAATATGGGCTACTGAGCCTTAAATAAAGGAGTCTTTGTCTTCCTCTACTGGTTATTTCATTTGCCGTGTTTTCTCCTCTCGTACCCATGACCTACCCTCCAGCCATGTGGCACTGCATCTAATTTCTGGAACTTGCCATGTCTGTTATGACTTTTATCCATATTCTTTTATCCATACTGTTGTCTCTGGCAGGAGGTGATTCCTTTTGCCACGCAGGTGGTTTCTACTTATCTTACCTCATCCTCTGTGAAAGCTTTCTGATGCCACTCATTGTTGTGCTGAAGATTTTTCTACTTTCTAGAGCTTAACACACAAATTTGATGCTTTATTTACCTATTTTTCCCTCCTAGACTGTGAGTTCTTTGACATAGTTTCTAACAAATAGCAAACATTCAAAAAATGATTATTCAATAAATGAATTAAGGAAATGGGGAGAAACTTTTAGGTAGGCCTTTTCTGCTGCCACATCATGAAATTTGTCTCCCTACTGGAATGAAGTTGTGTCATTTTCTTTGAAGAATCACAGGGAAAATTACGTTCAGGCTTGTTAAGTCAGAATTAGGCAATCTACCACCTAATGGTAACGCCTTATTATATGCTATTTTGCTGATTGTTGTTGGTATGACTAGGCTTTTGATTGCATATTTATAGGTCCTTGAGTTTCCGTGTTCAAATGATAAACTAGAAACTTGTTTGGTCTTTATTTGAACTAGGATTCCTCTTAATAAACTTTGGTTGCTTTTGCCTTCCTATCTGTAAGAATTCTCCTCCATTCAAGAAAAAAAAAAGGACTTCTGAATTGTAATTCTGTAGTCCACTAGAACTTCTTAAGGGGTTATGAGATATCAGTGAGCATAATTCAGGGTGCTTTGAAGTCCTGAAAGGTGACCACTGCCGGGGAGACTAGCTCAGTATTAAGAGCACTTCAGAATAAATTATTTTAAGAACCATTATATATGATAAGTTCAAGAAACATTATCCAAATTAGAAGGCTTTTACATTTCTATGTTTTCAAAAAAAATACTACATGTCCATGCTTCTTAGTTTACTTCTGCAACTTTCAAAAATAGTTCAAAAATGTTAATGCAAAGTTATATTGCCAATTTATCTAATCTTGTCTAATTATTTATCATCTTCTAGCCCATATGTCCTTGGGAAAATATTCTTATATTTTTCTTTATTATCAAGATTTGCTATCTAGCATTCAAAATGTATTTCCTTATGTTTACACATTTTTAAGAATTCATATGTACTATGGCTAGCATAAAACCTCTTGAAAGTCATATCATCAATCTTACATAGCACTTATAGATGGTAATGATATTGCAGTATACTTGTAAGAGAGGTAAGAAGTAGCGTTTTTTCTTTCTCAAGTTTATTGGTAGAAAATTTGGGGCACATTGGACAAATGGATTGTGAAATTAGAATATAAAACCTTATGCCTTTTGATTTTCTATTTTGTTTGCTTTCCACTAATGGATCCTACTTTCCTGTATAAAAACTGGTCACTTTGGCTATCTCCAAAACAGAATTCATTCTTGGAAAAATCTAATTTTGCAAAGTCCAATAACCCTGGCATTTTTCTTTCCTATAGATACCCTTTCATAGACAGCATGAATACAGTGGCCTTGCCATTTGCCCTCTCTTGTTCTCCATTTTGCTTTCTTTATCCGTAAAATAGGGTTAATCGTATCTAGTCTGTGTACCTCATGGGGTTTTGTGAGTTCAAGTGGGAAATCATTTGTTGAATCACCTTATAACTTGTTAAAAGCACCCCAAACATAATGTTAATATTTTCTAGCATCCAGGCAGTGGAAGAGGAAGCATGAATTTACCAGTGATGTTTGCTCATCAAGTACAGCCCTAGAAAAGTTAAAAGATGGGAAGGGGGAATAAATGTTTCTTTCAACATTATCATTAAGTATTATATTTTCAGTGGAACCCATTTGTTATATCAAGGTGAGGAGGAGTAAAATGTTTAATACACAAGTTGGCTTGTAATGCCAAAGCAAAGGCTCAGTTCATGATTAGATGTGTGGTTATATAGAATTGGCAACACAAGGCCCAAATGACATGTAAATTGTTTCTATATTTATATAATAGCATATCAGGGTCATTAAGAACAAAGGATAAAATGTATTGAGTGCTTATTATGCAGAGACACTGTACTCAAGTGCTTCAGTTACATTATTTCCTTTCATCGTTAACAAATAATTCTCTATAGTAGGTGTATCATCCCCAGTTTTACAACTGGAGAAAGAGGCTCCAAGTGCTTAAATAACTTGCTTAAGGTCACATAGCTAGTAAATGGGAGAGTTGATTCTTTAAACCCAGTTCTAACACCCAAACAATTGCCTTTTTATCCATCATGTCTCTGGAAAACCAAAGAAATGATTGTTAGCATTAAGGTGAATTGATAGAATTATGGAGCAAAAAATGTGTTATTTCCCCTCTAACAAGAGTTTATTTACTACTGTGTAAGTAATTTCTTTTTAATGACAAAATAAAACAGAACAAAAATAACAACCTCTCCCTCCTGCTGGGAATGATTTGTCCCTGTAGAAAAAGTAAATACCAATGTCACATTTTCTCATAATTAGTTAACTGAGTGAAACTGAAGCTTCAGGGAAACCTGCCATGCTAAACCCCAGTGGAAACATTACATTTTAATGTTACATCTGGAAGCTGGAGTCCTACTCCTTGTCAGAAGATAAGCTTGGCAGTGATTGATTGCCTTGTCCTCTGCGTTTCCTCCGCATTGAGTGCCTATCACTTCATCATTTAAATTGCTCCTGGAGCTGTCTCCTGTGCCCAGCCTGCTTCCCTGGCTCCGGACGCTCATCTTCTGTTCTGTCATCCTAGCCTGCTTATTTTACAGGCCCCTCAGAATGCTGCTCATGCTGCTGCTACCTGTGCCAGTATACCAAAGGAAGGTCATCTTGCAACTCATGTCTGTTCACTTACAAAATAAAAGGCACTAATTGCATGTTTTGAAAGAAAGTGTCAACAATCTGCTTGATTCCCCCTGTAACATCTGAAGCAAGCATCCCTCTCCTGTCCTTCCTCCTAGACCTGTTGGCAAAAATGGCTGTCACATTCTAGGGTAGCTTTCTTTTTGTTGTAACAGAAACATAGTGGACAAGGATGGCAGAAGTGGCTATCCGGAAATAAAATTGTAGCAATCACAACTAGTGTAAAGTGTTCTAAGATGAGTCCACTGTCGGCTTGGAGACGGCTGTACTTTACAGTAGTTTGTGCAATGAAATGCATCGTGGTGTGGCCTAAAGCTCTTTGAGACATCAGTAACTATCCCTTGCTTATTAATGTTTCTCTCTAATATAAATATATGTTCATATTTATATAATTTTACTGAAACAGGTAATATTTATAAAAATGTATGAAATTGACCTGCTTAGTTTAAGCAATAACCAAAGGAACTGCTGTGTACCCGGCTGCCAGAACAAGAAGTAAGACATCCGTAGTAACCTGGGAGCTTCATGTTGTTTGCCTTTCTGGTTATGTTTCCTTCTCCATCAGGAATGACTACTATTTGCTAATCGTGTTTTTGTTTCTTTTTATTATTTTACTGCATATGTGCATATCTTACATATGAGTGTATATGTATATATATTCACATATATGTATTGTACATGTGTGTGTGTGTATATAGTTTTGCCCATTATGAACCTTTGCAAATTTAATCGTGTTGTATACTCTTCTGTGATTTGTTTCTTTTGTTCAAAATGATATATTTTTTAATTAATTAATTAATTTATTTATTTGAGAATATTATGGGGGTACAACACTTTGGTTATATATATTGCCCATGCACTGCACGTGTCAGAGCTACAATCGTGGTCATCTCCCAAACTGTGCTCCCCACATCCATTCAGTGAGAGTTTTCCCATCCCCTCCACCCCCCTCCCTCCTGCCCGCCCCCTGATGAATATTGTTGCCCTGTGTGATGTAGGTGTTGATCAGTTAATGATATTTTTGTGACTCATTCTCATTTATGAGTGTGTATTCTATTCATTTCATTAAAATGTCATGTTGTGTAATATTATATTGTGTGAATATCCGCTGATGAAGGTTTGTGTAGACTGCAGACTACAGAGTTGGGTTTTTGGGCTTTTTTGTTGTTGTTGTTGCTATTGCAAACAGTATCACTATAGACATTCTTTTCATAACTCCTTCTGGTGTCCATGTGCAAGAATTTCTCTAGGGTTTAAATCTAGGGACGGCTTAGTTAGGTGGTAGATTATACACATATTTAACTTACCAGGTAATGACAAACTGTTTTCCAAAATGATTGTTCTAATGTACACTCCCAACTTCATACATCCTAGCCAAAACTTAATATTAACCAAATAAAAAATTGTTGCTAGTCTTGTGGAAGTGTGAAATGCTATCTCATTGTGATTTTAATTTTGTATTCAATGATTACACATCAGATTGAGCATCTTTTAATATATTTATAGGCCATTTGTGTTTACTCTTCTGTGAAATGCCTCTTTGTTTCTTTTCCCATTTTTTCCCCACTGGGTTGTTTACCTTTTTCTTAATGATTCATAAACATTTTTAATGTATTCTAGGTAAAATATTTTTTGTTGACTGTATGTGCTGCAAATTTTCTCCACCTTGTGGCTTATCTTTTTCAAGGTCTTTTTGGCATCATCTGCTGAACAGATATTCTTTATTTTAATTTAATCAAATGATTAATGTTTCCCTATGGTTTATGCCTTTGATAAGTTTTTTTAAAGAAATTTTCATGGCATAGTCATGAAGATATTGTCCCATATTGTCTTCTAAAATTTTTATAGTGCTGTCTTTCATATTTAATATCTTGAAATTGATTTTGTGGTTTGGTTACAGGTAAAGGTCCAAGTTTATTTTGATTTTTTTCATATACATAACCAGCTATCTCATCTTTTACTTCCTTCATTGACTTGCAAAGCCTGTTGCCTCCCTATATACATGGGATTCTACTTTCCCTTTTCTGTTTTATTGATCCATATATCTATTCCTATACCAAAAGCACACTGTTTTAATTGCTATACATTTGGTATAAATCTTGGTATCTGGTAGAGGACATACACTGAAATTTGTTTTTCTTCAAGAGTGTCTTGATTGTACTTAGGCTTTTGCTGTTTCATATAAATTTTAATACCAGTTTATCAAGTTTTGTGTTGAAATTTTTCATGGAAATTACATGAATCTATAAATCAGTATAAATTGATATTTTTATGATAATGAGTCTTTCCATTCCAAACTGTCTCTCTTTACATTTAATTGGCCTTTCAAAATGGCTATGAATATAGCTTTATAATTTTTTTAATGAAGGGTTTAGTTATCTTTTGTTAAACATATTCTTAGGTACTTTATATTTTTTAGTGACATATTTTATATGTTGTATTTTTAAAATTATATTTTCTGAGTGATCTTTGCTGGCATTTCATTGAAATGCAAATGAATTTTATTGTTTAAAATTTTTTTTAACATTTATACTTCTTTATGAAAAATTCAGTACAAGTCATTTGAAACCAAGAGTGGAATAAAGAGTTAAAATTAAATGAGAAGATGCTTGCATAACATTTCATAAATGTCACACATCTTTATTCTCACACGTGACTTCTACTGAATGGGTTACAGTTCTGGCTAGTTTATAGATTGCAGATGTGTCTGTTGGGGAGCTGCATGAATTAATGATGTTGCTGCCTATTTTCACAGGAAGGTCCAGGGCTTGAGTGGGGCTGCCTTTGTGCTCAACGTCTGGGGCTGGGAGCTGCAGAGCTGCTCAAGTGCTCAAAACATCATAGCCATCTGCGAATCGTAGTGGGTCAGCAAATGAATTTTAAAAGCTTGTTTCTATATCAAAATTCCTGCTAAACTTTTAAATTCATAAACTTTCTCTGAAGGGTCTTTTTGTGGGAAGAGAATTCTATATAGGCAATCTCATCTGCAAATACTGAGAACTTGGTTTTGTCCTTTCCAGACATTATGCTTTGTGTGTATACTTATGGTCCTTTCTGCATTGGTTAGAACCTGCAGCGCAGTATTGAACAGAAGTTGAGATTGTGGCATCATTGACTTATTCCTAATCCCAAAGTGGACACCGTCCACAAGTCATCAGTAAGTGGGAAGTTTGCTGCTAGGTGGTTATAATGTATGTGGTGGTACTTGTTTTATAGATATTCTTTTTAAAGATCTTTTCCTTCACTCTTCATTGAATTTGTTAAATTCAACATAATTTTATTGAATAACTTTTTCTTCATCTTTTGAGATGATAATGTGCTTTTTTTCCTGTGTGTTAATATGGTACATTGGATTAATTGATTTTTTAATAGAGACCAATATATTCATGAGCTGAATTCAAATTGGCTATTATATTTATCTCCTTTGTACATTACCAGATTTGGTTTGCTAATACTTTGTTTAGATATTTACATCCATGTTCATGAGTATGATTAGTCTTGGAATTACCTTTCTGTTGTGTAGTGCATGTATGATATTCCTAGCTTCATATACTGAATTGGGAAGGGTTTCCTCTTTTTCTAATCTCTGGAAGACTTTGTACAACACTTGAGTCATCTATTTCTGAAATATCTTGTATGCACCACTATTATTCCCATTTTATAGATGAGCAAACTAAGACACAAACCTATTAAGTAACTTGTCCAAGGCCACATGCATAGTTAGTTAAGAGTTAGAACTAGGATGCACACTCACGTAATCTGGATCCAGATCCTTTTCCTAACCACTTCTCTGTACTGTCTCTAAATAGCATTACTGAAATTTGAGTTCATGTAATAGAAAATCATGATTCTATTTGTTGAATGGGAACCTTGTAATTATCTGACTTTTTATCGGGTAGGAATTGATCATTAAAAATAAAGATTTTTTTTCATATTAGTGAGCAGTACCCTTGACACAGAAGAACAATTCAAAGATATATTCTTGATTCCCCATCACCTAGCCCCATACTTCCTAATCAAGGATACAGGGATCCAATTTCCTGTGAATAGTACTCATTTTTTTAAAAGGCAGAATTCTAGAAAGGTAGTTACTCCCTTAAGGAAATATCACAAGTAGGAAGACAATTATTATGACCAGAAAAGTAAAGAGGATTAAGAAAGTTAGAAGCTTTTCCCTTTTCTATAAGCTCTTTATTAGTAAAATGTGATAAGCAAACTTGGCTGATGATACAGATGGAAGCATCTGCAGATCTTTAATTGCATTGCTAGGCAGAGCTTACAGCATAAGCCATCACGGTGTGCCACTCTGCAGTGACTTGGGGCTATCTAAAGTGAAGTTGCTAGTGTTCTTTTTCACCCCACATCCAGTTTCTTACCATGGAATCCCTCACTGGCTTTCTGATTAAATTGAAACTTTTTAGTGCTCACTTTTGCGGCTTTTCCTTATCCTGGTTTAGCTCACGTGGCTTTAGTGAATTATATCTACTCCCCCGCTTGCAGGCCACTTTCCGGACCCCATCTCCCTCGCATCCATTCAGCCATACGGTTTCTATCACTCCTACCCTCTGGCAGACCACCTTCGTCGTCCTTCATTTGGGTCCCTCCTCAGGGCTCATTAATTCCCGTGTCTTGGAACCACCTCCATAGATTCTAAGGACAAACAGTGATGAATTTTCCTGACAACTCAAATGCCCATGACTTCTCCTTCCTTATTCACTTACTGTTTTTTTGAGTGCATTCCAATTTTTTTTCTCACGGGTAGTGTTGCCCTTCTTATTTGACTATAAACCCAATGAATAGAGACATTGCCCTATTCTATGCTGTGCCCTGGCACAGAATTGATTCTTTTTATACAAGTCTTACTGTTAAATTTGCTGCAGTATGTGGTGTTGGCAAACAGAGACTTTCAGTACACATCTTTGAATCCCATTGCAGCCTCATTAATACTGTTCCCTGTGGTAGAAGATAGGTCAGTCCTGGTCTTTTTCCAAAGAGATTCAGTTACCAATGTGCTGAAAAGATGGCCTTTTATGGTGGTCTCACTCAGTGTTCCCCAAAGACTGTGTGTTTTGCAAGGAAAGGAAGGAATAAAATGACAGCATATTTCTCGTTGGTTAGTCTTCTTTCACAAATCCTAGGAAAATAGATAATCCACTGATGATTAAAAAACAAAACAAAACAAGAAAACAAGCAAAAAACGAAACAAAAACCCCTGGGCTTTCCAAAATCTGGCTCTATTACTTTATATAAGTCCTACCCCTACTATTCTCTCTTATTCTTCTTTACTAAATCTCACTATTGATTGTAACCATACAATCCTTTTGATTCTTTTGGTTTCTTTGGAATGATTTGTTGGTGATAATTATCTAATTATCATTTGAAGCCTGTTTATAAGTGGGGGTGAAGGAATATGAGGGAATACTCTTAACTAAGGTTTACCCATGGTATTGCTTTCGATTACCTTTGGGCTTACAGAATATTTAAATGAAAGTTCTTAAAACATTGCAAAATAAAGAAAGCAACTGAAAAATGGAAAGAGTTAGGAAAGGAGAGAAGCTAACCTCCTGGTTTCCTTTTAAGTGGAAGAATAAGAAGAGGTCATCAAACAGGGTGATGAAATGAAACTTTCATAGATCTCATTGCCACGGATAAGTCAATAAGGTATTTAAAAAGGAAACGAGAAATTCCTGACTCTTGGTCTCTGTGTAGTATTCTATGATAGCAGAAATGAAAAATTGAATTGTGCTTACTTTTTGAAGTTTGCTAAGTTTAAGATTTATACTGTATGAAATTGTATGAACTGGCTTATATCAACACCCACTGTAACCAAGGGACTAGGTTGTTAACAATGACAATTACTGTAATATAGTCCTCATACAAGTATAATTTTTACTCCATCTATCTGTTTTCTACTTGACTAGAAATCCTAATATCCAATCAAAACTTTTTCCCCAGTGTGCTCCACCTAAAGCTTATTTTTTATTTTGGTGGCTTCCTCTTGCAAAGAACTGTCTGGTGACTGGTTTCCCTGCAGTATGGTCTTACTCTGCACACCTCTTATCACGATTACCAGCTGCAAAATATTAGGATGCTTTGTCACTTTTTCAGTTGGTTCCTACAAGGTTAATCCTAGGTATGTTACTTTAACCTGCATGTTTTAGTACTTTGGGAGTGTGCTTGCTGCTTGTATTTCTGTTTGTCCAGGCTAACTGTTATAGCTACTCAGGCCTGGGCTATCCTAGATGGAGCTTTGTAAATATTCATTAGTCTAGCCCTCTTACAAAATAATGAAGTCAACTAAGTGTTTCCGCATGTTGCCAGCCTTGTTATGCCAACCCTCATTTTCTGGGTCCAGTTTGTGTGTCCCGCAGCATCCTTTCACCAGCTAGCATATCTTCACATAATACTTACAAGCAGTTCATGACTTGGCCTTTCCTTTGCCCAGCAGGATGACTTGATTTCCTGCACCTTCCCTTATCAGAGCCAGAAAAGTATGGTCTAAACCACTAAAACTACATCCCTCTGGGCTGACCAGGGAAATATTGGGAAAGGAAGACCTGGTATCCCTACCTTATAACCCCATAGTACTCTTTGATCGTTTATACAGTCAGATAAGGGAGGCAGGGTAGTACCCTGCTAGAGAGACAGGCCGTCTAGTACGTCTTTCTCACCCTGGCTTTATTCCATATTAGCTGTGTGGTCTTGAGCAAACTGCTTAACACCACTAAGCCTCAATTTCTTCATCCTCTAAAAATGGGGGTGATAATAATACCAATCTAGTGGGCTTATTGTGAGGATTAGATGAGATAATGTAGGCAAAGCATCTAGCTCTGTGCCTAGCACACAATTTGCTTGCAAACATCAACAAAAGAAAGGGACAATGGGAGAGGGAAAGTGCAAGAAAGAGCAAGAGCAACCATCAATGTCAAACAGCCAAAACGGGAATGCGTTTTCCTGTAAATAGATCTCATATGTCTCATTTGCACGGGCTTTTAGATGATTAAAGCCTATTATTTTCTAGGTTTCCTGGAACTAGACATTTCCTTCAGGTTACAGCTCAATGGGCAGAGAATGACTTGTGTCTTTCTGAGCAACTGTCACCTGAGCATGGATGGTAGGGTCGGCAATGACAAAAGCCATGGTCTGGAGTCTGCAGAACCACGCACCTGCCCCGGCTCAGGTCCTCCCTGGCCGCGTCATCTCAGGCCCATTGCTTGCTCCAGGCCTCGGCTTCGCCATGGAGCAGGTGCACTGGCTGCCCTGTAAGGCCTCTTCTGCTCTGGACACCCATAAGCCTCTAAGCCAGGAAAGAACACTGAGCAATGCAACACATGAGGAAAACCCAAAAATGCCACCTTGAATTCTGGGAAAGCGTTTTGGAGACACCTATGCCATGCTCTCTAAGGGATGCATATAAGGATCTCTGCATATGAGTGCCAGTCTATCATTTCGCCTTGTGATGACAAACAGGGCTGCTATGGCCACACCCTGCCACAGACCCACCTTGTGAGTAAAAAGAAAATCCACCTTGCGAGCGTATGAGTGCTGCAGGCAGCTTCCACACTGGTAGCTTTCTTTAACAAGGTAGCAGAACACGTTACTACTGAATTATGCAGCTTCCGGCTTTTCTCCTGTCTAAGCAAAGCGTCATTGCTTATTGAAAAGGGAATGTGTCAGCCACCAGGATCTACTCAATTTTCCCCGTCTGGTAACATTTCCATCTCCTCTGTCACCCTAGCAAGTGAGGGCAATTGTTTCAGCCACTACAAAAACAAAATTAGAGTAGTGTTTTTACAAGACTGCAAAAAAGTCATTTAAACCATTTCCGTTTCTGTTAACTGTTTGCTGTGTTTCTCTGATCATGAGCCTCTCTGTCATCCCGTCTTCCCTAAGTAACCTGCAGGCTTCTTCTCATCCTCCTTCTTGGGAAGCGTGGCCACCCAAAGCCATTCCTCTTCAGGCTTCTGATTTCCTAGCAGTCTTTTTGCTACATATTTAAATTCCTGTTTATCTTTGAGAAATAGACTGGTCATTTGGGTCAAGGGTGTATATTCTGAAAATGAAGTCTCCGAGTGACTTTCATTGACATTATGGGGGCAGGGGTCGGGGGAAACGTCTTTGGCCTCACGTCCTGTCTGAGTCGCAGAGGGAGTGTGCTCAGCATCCCTTTTCACTCTGTTCCTGAACCACTTCTCCCCACCCCCATTTCGCACATGACCAGGTGAAACTGCTCATCCCTTCTTGCTCCACGCCTCTAGGCTTCCTGCTCCTCTCCACAGAAAACCCTGCTTTCTGCCAATGCAAATCTTACCTTTTTTGGACAACTTCTTATACCTTCCCTAGGAAACCATTTTCTACATCACTGTCTATTTCTTTAGCAATCAGGGGCTACGTTTGGATGTGTAAGTTTATGCGTATTAACTTCCTAGATGCTCTTTTCTTTCTTAAGAATATATGAATTCCTGTGAGGAGTGAAACTTTAGCTTTTATTTTATTTCTCTTCACAGCATCTGGACAATAAAATCTGCTCTTTAATAAATATCACTGAAGACTTCCTGAGACATTGAAGCCTATCTATTTTGTATTTTTTGTCTTGAGCACTCTTTAGAACTAACCATTTGCATGATAATTCTTGCTTAATGATGTTGCTTAATCAACTTAGCATGATGTTGGAGTGAAAGACTTATTTTTCACTTTTTGAAATAAAGTGTTTAGTTTTTCTATTCTTCCAATTAACATCTGTCATATGCTTAGATGGAGGAGATTCAAAATTTGTGTTTTATTATAACTTAGGTACAAATATGAATTATCTATCTTGACACTAATAAGAGTATGCCCTAGAAATTTTATCTTTTTTAAAAAAATTGTACACTTTTGCTATATGTGCATGTTGCTGGCATATGTCCCTGAAAGTGACCTTTGCTGTATTAACTCCTCCTTGGCTTTACTTTTGTTCCAGTGAGGTGTGCTTTGGCTAACTCTACTCTTCTTCTCAGTTAAACATAGTGGTCAGTCTGCTGTGAGGCACTGATAAGGAACTGAATGTGCATCATGATGACCCGATGACCCATAAGCCTATAATCTTTTTGAGCTGTAGAACACACTCATCTGTACTTGGCTCTGGGCCTTAAGCATCATTTTCCATGCAGTCTTGATGTTTGGTTAAAACCAGTAACCATCCATCACTCTCAGGCCACAGCAGACCTGCTTACAGCTATCACTGAGTGAAATATGAGCACGCTTTTTCAACCTGAGTTCCTTTCAGAGGTCCTGAAGGACACTGCTAAAATATATCTGGTGGCTTCAAGGAGACCAGTCACAGGAAAAATGCAGGCCTGATGTTGAAGGAAGGGGCAGAGCCAAAGCCCTGATGTTAACTTGAAGCTTCTCTGCAAAAGTCATCAGGAGCTACAGGTCACCAGCACCCCCTCTTGTACTTGGCACTTTCTTTTCGCCTGCAGGGCTACCAAGGACCCTATTTATTATTCTTTTGTTTCTCTTACCTTCTCAGGATTATAACTTTGTCAGCAAATGTCAAGAAGACAAAAATAAACAAAGTTAGTCAATCTAAATTAAATTCCCTGAACATTCTAAGGAGGAAGGACCTTCAGAGAATACTAGAATTTATGTTTTTACTCTCCTACATTGCTAAATCAGTTTGCAACATCCTAAGCATTTTAATGTGTATTACTTCAGTCAAATGTGGAGAAGAGGAAAGAGCGTTATTGTGTCCTATGATTACTTGGGGTTCATGAATTTAGTAAGGTATAATCAGATTAAAACCCCTTACAAATGTGAAAAAATCCTCCCTGCTTGTGAAAGCCTAATATTTACTGAACAAAAATAGTTAATAGGATTTTGTAATATTAATGCTAGAATTTTTATTTTTCTAATTTTAAAGGAATAGTTGGATATTACTTTAGATGGTGGTACTGTATAAAAAATGTGTTGACTCATTGTATGCATAGATGATGATATTAATTTATCACTAGAAAAAAATATTGAGTTGTAGAGACTGGCAAGGAAATATTTCCAAGAACCTCTGCTGGCCCCCTTGTGACTATTGGCACATATGTTGCACAGCTGGCTGAAGGTAACACACTGTGACTATGGAAGAGTGTGAATCCCATTGGCCCCTTAACCTATGAACTTGTTTTTGCTAACCCAGTGCTCAAAGCAGATTAATTAACCCATGAAGTTTACTTTAACACTGATCTAAGACTTACTCCCAATGTTGTAGGAAGTAACATGTATCATTGCTTAACATAGGGCTCTGATTTGACCCATAACACAAACACTTCTGGTCTAGTGAGGTACTTTGCAGTGGTATTTTGTTGCAACTGATCAGTGATATTGGATCCCCAAAAAGACTCGAAGATATTTGCAACACCAGAGTGCCAGATATAGCAGGGGTGAGTAAAGTGGGCTTTCTTTCATTCCCTAAAATGTCTTCCTTAATCCAGAGTTCAAAATATATTGAAATGATAGCCAGGCTGAATCACCAGGTTATAAGTATCAACCAAGTATTTATTAAGCACTTTGTGTATTTCCTGTACTAAATCATTTTCAATTAAAGATGTAATATGGGTAAAACAAAGGAAAAAAGATTTAAAAACATGGTCCCTCTGTTTATGGCTTAATTGCAGAGATATAACTTAGTCATGTGGAACAACAAATAATTTCACAACAACAGAGAAACAAATGGAATGCTTTGGAGAGACATCTGGTCCCTGCACTGTTTACAGCCAATTCCAGTGGCGAATAAAAGAAGTGGAACCAACTGCTTCTGAAGGGAGCATATCCTGGTCCTCTGGCAGCAAGGTAGAGGTTTTCTGCCAGGAGAGAACACTAGATGGGGGCTGTTTGTTTTTTCTCCAAACAGAAAACCTCTTCCATGCTAATAGGAGCTTCAAAAGGATTGCTGCAGCAGATGGAAAGAACCTATATACATTCATGCATTTAATTAGCAGGAACTAATTGAATTTGGGGATTAACTGTCATTAGAGAGACAAAACCAGTTTATGTCTCCCATCTATGGTTACACATTCTAAGATGGATTTGGCACAGGCAGTGTTTGAATGTAAGACCACTGTAATACTTAATGACCTGTTGATGTTACTGATTGATTAATCCCAGAGGTGATGAGATGGTAAGCTATGTAAGATATGTGCTCTGTACCCTCCATTCCTATTTCAGCAAAGGAGGAGAAGCTGGTAGGCGGGATGTAAGGGATAAAGGTCTAGAGTTCAATGAGTTTGGCTGAAGGAGGAAAAAAGGGGAAAAGATCTGGAGAGTCTCTTCTCTCACACCTGATTTTTAAAGAGAGATTAGGGACAGAACTCACCTTAGATAGAATTTCTAATTCAGTCCATCAAGCACTGGTTATCTGCCTAGTCTTCACCTGCCTTCTTCCTGCTCCAAAAAGCTGTTCCTTCAGATAAACAGTTCTCAGCATTTTTAATTTTTCTGCTGACATACTCATGACACAAAACAAATGACATTGTGTGCATGATACATTCCCATAAGTGACACAGGTAACAAAGGCTGTTGGTCATGGCCATTTTCCAACACTAGCTGAAAGTCAACACCAACCCTCTGACTCAAAGCACTTCACAATTCAAGTGTATGATATGACAGTTTGTACTTTCTAAAAATAGCCACAGCATTATCTCCCATCCTACACTCTCATCTTGCAATGTAACTTTGACACTCTTTCCATTGAGATGTGGGGATGTAGGGTCTGTGTTCTCTCTTCTTGAATATGGGCAAATGTGGCACTTCAGCAGGAATGATACTTTGTGATTTCCAAGGCAAGGTGAGGTGACCTCCACTGGGCTCTCTTGGGATGGTTGCATTTAGAACTCAGCCACCATTTTATGAGGAAGCCCAAGCAGCCCACTGAAGTCCACATGAGAGGAACCAAGACTCCCAGCTGAAGCCAGTGCCCACTTACCAGCCATGTGTGTGATCACATTGAAAGTGGATCTTTCAGCTCTCAGTGGAGCAGTCCCACCTGATGCCAAGTCTAGCACAAACTGTCTCTGCAGAACCTTAACCAAAATGCAGATTTTTGAGCAAAAGAAATAATTTTGCTTTAAACCATATGTTTTGAGATGGTTTGCTCTGTAATAATACAGAATCAATGCAGATTTCCATGTCATTATAAGAATAATCTTGAATCTGTTCTAATATGTTATTAAAAAAACCCTCAGCATTTTAGTTTTTATTGTAACAAATAACTTGTCACATATCTTATTTCTGATGTCAAAAACTCCTCTAGGTCTAGATTAAAATGCAGAGGTCCTTAGAAATGTCTAATTTCTCCTTTTTCTCACATCATCTTGGACTTGTTTCACTATGGCTATGTAAAATAACATTAATTACAGTCATTTTCTTGAGCTGCTTCCCATTCATGCCTAATTCACGTAATTCACAGTGGTTATCTGTACCATTAAATGTGTGTTAGGTTACCTTTGCTGTCTGTGTTTGACGATTATACTAAATTCCATTTTTGTGAGCTAAGCCTTCACAGTTGGTTGCTCATGTACCATGGCTGGCTGCTCACAAAGTAGAAATTGGACGGAATGTTTCCAATAAGGTAAATACAGGAAAAGCTGCACAGAAATATGTGTCTCAGAGAAGTGAACTCTTGGTACAAGCTATCTGGTGGCCATGCAGGAAGGAACTTTGAATAAAGGGAAAGTATGAAGGCTCCAGTCATGCTCAGATCAAGAGAACTGTTAGTGTCACATTTGCCATGGGTATGCTCATTATTCAGTGTCTCTGTTCACACCAAAAGAGTTGGGGTTTCAAACCATAAATTGACTTTACTTCATTTTATGTGTCATGCAGTCATGAAACTTTTAGAGGGAGGTATTTCTTTTTATTTTTGGCCAGCCTACTCCAAGTTAAGCAAAGGAGAAACTGGAGAAACCGTGTAGTATGGTGGGAGGGGGGTAAGTAAATGTAGTGGAGTCCTCTGTCTCTCAGTTGGATCACTCACTGTCTGGGTGACCCTGGAATGGCCAGTCCAGCTCTCAAACCTCACTTTTCTCATCTATGAAATGAGTGGTTGGACTAAGGCCGAATACACTCTAGAATGTACAATATGACTGAAGATATATTAATAGTTTAAGGTTGCTATTCTTGTTTTATGCATGAAAATATTTAGGAGTAAAAAGTAGGCACAACTTGGAAAAACCAGATGTGTTTGTAATTCTCAATGAACCAACTAATCTTTCCTCTAGGTCTCCACAAGTCATTCTTCATTCAGAGGTTTTTGTTTCTACTTTTTAATTTTTTCTTCTATAATTTTTGAAGAAGATTTAGATGATTCTACCATGAGTAGGTGACAAACAATTTGGTGATAGAATATTAATTTTTAAAAACTTTTATTTTTTAATTATTAATTATTGTGGGTATAGAATATTACTTTAAAAGCTGAAAAATATGTGAACATGAAAGATTAAACTTTTAAAAGTAGATATAAGTGCTCAAGGTTGTGATTCTGTTTTATGTATAATAATGTAGTTATTTCAGTTGATTTATTGAGAATCACAAACCTGTCTATGATTTTACCAAATTCTGAATACTTTTTTATTCCTAAATATTTTCATCTACAAAGCAAGAATCATAACCTTAAACCATCCTTCAGAAGTAGTTGTATGCCAAATTCTACCTTAGTCTAAAATGTTTTTTTTCTACACTTTTCAATACTCCATGGTGGTGTACACAGATGGCCCCAGATGATCAGGTTCTCTGTACCTTCAGCTTATTTGCAAGGCAGAGCCTCAGAAGAACTGTTTTCAATCTTCATTTTTCTAAAAGAGAAAACTGAAGCTTGATAAACTAACTCACCCAAGGTCATAGCTAGTTAATGGCCCTCGCAGGACTTAAACCTGGGCAGTCTGAATCTAGACTCAATTACGGTATTTCTCTTCCTAATTATTAAACCAGATCTCATTTTGGACTTCTTGCCAAAATGTAAGCTCCATGAGAGGATGAAGTTTGTTTTGTGCACTGCCATATCCTCACCACCTGGAATAGGGCTTGGTTTGGTGGGAGCTAGGGAGGCTCTTAGTCTGTTCCTGCTGCTATAACAAAATACCTTAGATTGGATCCTATATAAATAATAGAAATTTATTTTTCATGGTTCTGGAGGCTGGGAAGTATAAGATCAAGGTGCTGGCAAATTTGGTGTCCAGTAAGGGCTTGCTTTCTGCTTCTAAGATGGCACCTTCTTGGTGCATCCTCACATAGTAGAAAAGCAAAAAAGGATGAAATACTGTGTTCTCACGTGGAGGAAAAGCTGGGAAGGCCAGGCATCTCACTGAAGTCTCTTTTATAAGGGCATTAATCCCTTTCATGGGGGCTCCACTTAATCACATCCCAAAAGACCCCACCTCTTAATACCACCACAGTGGGGATTAAGTTTCAACATGAATTTTGGAGAGACACAAACATTCAACTCATAGCAGCTGTCTTCTCCCTTTCCTGCTCCCATGTGATGGAAGCTATCTTTTCCTTCCATACATGGATGTCTGAGCACATCTAGACTCTCAGGAATCCAGGCCTAAGAAGGAGAGGCTATGAGAAGGAAGATGGCAATTCCCTCCTGGCCATCCTGACTTGTCAGTTCCAGATTTCTATCTTGGGGAATGGACTTGACAGCAAATTATTTGAAAACATAGTACTGAAGAAAAATAAACCATTTCATGTGGACTAATGACTCAACTTCTAACTTCTAAAAATGATAAATTTCTCAGTTCTCTACCCCTTTACATTCCTGTCTGACTACATAAGTTTCTGTGATTTAAATTTCCAGGAAACTTATTATTCATCTACTCAATAACCTTTATGTCCCATGAACAATTTGACTGCCCTTTCTTCTTTGAATTTTGAAGTATTGTTTCCTTGGTATGAAGGAGTTTTGGAAAAGGCAAGAAGGCAAGCTCAGAGCTCAAGCAATTATAAAGAATAATATTGTAATCCTAATAACTCATTATTTGTTTTTAAGCTTGATCTTTCAGAAGGGTATTATCTGGAGTTGAATGCTAATGGATTCAGGCTTTCTTTATGCAGAGGAAATCTTAAACAAAAGTGTTCGTAGGGAAGGACATTAATCAGGAGAGAGAAGTGAGCCTTGTTCCTAATAATGTTTGCATAATAGCTACCCTTGGGTGAAATGCTCGACTTAAAAATAAATATTCATGCTCTCCACATCTAGTACAATTGGAAATTATTTGTGGTTATGATTCTGTTATATGATCCTCTACCTATTCATGGAGACTTCAAACTGGGAGGCTGTTGGAAACCAACAAACATAAATCACAATGCTTGTGAATGATATGGGGTAGAAGTTGAAAAGGCTTAATGTTGGCTATCTGGAGAAAAGCAACAAGGAGCAGGACGTAGCTCTGTTTCCAGAAAGGGAGAAGCAGAATCACACTGGCGTGCCTAAGGCCATCGATATGCTCTCCTGAATTACTTTTAACTCTTCAATAGCTTCTCATCACCAGGAGGATAAAATTCAAGTGCCTCATCATGGCATAAGAGGTACTCAGTGGAGTGGTTCCTATGAAACTCTGCAGCATATTACCTGAGACTACTCTCTACTTCAGGTGTGACAATACAGAGCTCTTTGCAGCTTCCCTCAGATACCATGACTTTTAATTTCCATGTCTTTATTCAAAACCTGCCTTCATCTTGCAAGGATTTTCCAGACCTTCTTTGCTGATTAATTCCACTTATCATAGTTGAGTCGGCTCAAACTTTACCTGCTCCAAGAAGCCTTCTTTGACCCCCACACCTAGCCAATAAGTTTTAACCCAGCTTCTCCTGTATTTATTATTTATTTAGTAGTCCTTAAATAGTCTTGGTCTTGGAGAATTCTTTCATCATCTTAGTTTATTGCTTACATGCAACAAATTTTATTATATGAGTGCTTTAAGTCAATGAATTCCTTTTTTTCTCTCTTCTTTCTCTATTTCTCTCTCTCCCTCCCTGTCCCTCTCCCTCTCCCTCCTGCTCCCTTCCTCCCTTGTTCTTTTTTCTAACTTTTAAGTTCTGAGAAATGTTTCACCAAGGTTTTGAAACACAGGTTGTGCTGCTGTTTTGAACTTCTGTGTGAGTTACAAGGCTTTGCATTAACTGCTCCCTCATGCAATTTTCCTAACCTTGTTTCTTTTTTAATACGGTGAGTCTATTTCAGACAAGAGAACGTACTATACAGCATAAAGTCTAAACTGGTTTGTACTCCCAGATCTGTGATTGCTAATACAGTTGTCCCTTGGTATCCCCTGGGATTGTTTCCAGGACCCTCTGTAGTTACCAAAATCTAAGGATGCTCAAGTCCATAATATAAAATGGCATAGTCTTTGCATATGACCTCCCATATACTTTAAATCATCTCTAGATTACTTATAATACCTAATACAATGTAAATGCTATGTAAACAGTTGCTATGCTGTATCTTTAATTTATATTATTTTTATTGTTGTATTGTTATCTTTATTTATTTATTTATTTCTGAATATTTTCCATCTGAGTTTGGTTGAGTCTGTGGATGTGGAACCCAAGGATGTGGAACCCAAGGATGTGGAGGCCTGACTGTACTTTCTCCAGCCTCTCCTTTCCCTTCCTCTGATGTGGGATTCATGTCTTGGGGTTAAACCCCATCCTGTTGGCTCCTTTATCTGTGCTTTCATCTGATGTGGGTGCATACTTACAGAGATATGTCTGTTTAACTTCACATGCCAATTTTACCATTATCAGTAGGCTCGTGAAATGTCCATAAGTCCTTTTCATATATTTATGTACAGTCACGAAAGTATTGAAAACTACACTTTCTGTTTCTGTAACATACCTATTTATAAAGCACTTTTAAAAATTTTATCCTTACTACAGAGAGGTGAGCAGTGCACGAGTTAACTCATTTGAAAATGAAAGAATTTGTTCAAAAAGATTGAATAACTTTCTAAATTTATATGTCCAGTAAATTACAGAGTTTAGAATTAGACTTCCATCCATAGCCTTTTTCACAACACTGGAAACCTGACAATGGTATTGTCTGTCTACAGGCCCTCCGGGGCCCAGTGGAGCTGTGTGCATGGTGAGCTCCCCGGGGGCACCGGACAGAGGCCTGGCCGGACACGGGGCTGCGTTACGGTGCTGAGGGGCCTCCGTGGCTCTGGGCCAGAGTCACTTCACTCCAAATCCCACTGTCCTCATTTATAAAATGAGGAAGAGTGAGACACCATGTTTAAGTAGGTTCTTTTGACAAGTAACATTTTATTAATTCCCTTTCTGTTATTTTCATCTGTCTCCCTTTCTCACTGTTGTTTTCTTTGCTTTCTTGTCCGTCAGTTCAGCAGCTAATTGGTGTGCATCTACAATGGGCAAAGCACCGTGCTAGGACCCACGGGGGATGAAAAGGTGTCTCGCTAACAACTTGTTATGGCGAGAAGCTTTCCTCCCTCTTTCCTGTTCTCCGTTTGTCTCCATTCTTCCTCTTCCTGCCTCCTTCTTCCGCCAACACTCCAGTAGCCCTCACCGTTTTCATAGGTTCCCACGGCTTCTGCTTTGGTCAAAGGGAAGGCACTCAGCCCTGGGCCGGGCACGGTTTAACCTGCTTATGGTCCTGTGCATCTGCTCACCCAGGACTCATGAATGCTCAATATAGAAGCTTTGACGGTTTTGCTCAGTGACAGCCGTGGCCTCCATGTACTTTGATGCATGATACCGCACTTTTGGCTAACTCTATATGGAAGACTATTCAAAGAAGAATAAAATGTCACTTTTCAAAATACATTTAAATCATTTTTCTTCTAAAACTTTGTGACTTTAAAGCCTTAAAATAATCTATTTTTTTTTGGTAGCTTCAAAATCAAGGCATTTTTCTAAAAGGACCATTTCCAACCTGATGCAGATAGTTCCCTTTAGGAACCATAACGGTCACTGGACACTCATATATTCTTTTTCCCTTTCATCAGTCGTATTTTCTCATTCTTCTACACCCCGCATGATATGCGTGAACCATTACACACTTCTATTTTTCCCCCTTAGGCTACATATTAGTTTACCTATTTCCTTTAGCTATCTTTCCATAAGAGTCACCACTGAATTAGATGCTAAACACATGATTATTTTCCCTAGAATACAGTTAAAAATAGATTTGTTTCCTCTTTGCTAACTCTAGTCCTCTTAATACTCATAGTAGTAGATATTTGTTTATCATTACAGAACACACAAACAAAAAGACTGGTGATTTCTTAAACCCCAAGAGAGGAAAGTAGAAGAAACTAGAAAGAAGAAAGCAAGAACAATCATGATTAGGCACCCCACTCTGTATCAGTGGCTGGGGTAGGAACATTCAGAGGACTTCATGGATCTTTTTAACCACCCTACAAGGTTTAAACCTTCTCTTTTACAAATGTGGAAACTGAGGCTCAGAGGAGTTGAATGATTCACTCAGTGTCCCACAGTTCTTAAGTGTCAGAGCTAAGACTTGAACCCAATCTGTGTGACTTCAAATTTCATGTTACCTTTGCTGTGCCAGGACTGGAGGGGGGCATGCACAAGCTCTAGAAGGATGTATGGGATGGGTACCTGGGTAGGGAAGGGCTGGAGAGGGGGCCTTAGTCTGCTTGACCAAGATTTTCTCCTTCCCTGGTTTCTGCCCCAAATGTAGACTAGTTCTCCAAAATATGGATCCAACTTTTTGTAACATTTTAATGAGAGGGGTCTTCTACTAATGGGACATCTCTCTTTTGTCTTTCACAGCAATTTTGCAGGCAGTAATAGCTGGTGATCTTATGAAGGTAAGATATCCTTCTACCAAAACTTTGGTGATTCTTTAAGAACTTTAAATCAGCCTCATTCCCTCACCAAATTTTCATGTTCCCGTATATCATTTATCATCACCCTGCGTGCACTGGCAGAGTAGAGAAGGAAGGATGCTCTTTTGAGAACTGAGCAGAAAGGGTGAAGGAAGGCTTCACAGTAGCTCTGTGCTTCGTAATAGCAAAGGGAGTGTGCAAGAGAACCATGGTATTTGCCTACATTAGTTAAAATAGACCACGTGTCCCCAGGATGCAGTGCTCATAGTACCCTGAGTTCCTGCTCTCTAAAAACTGACATTTGAAGACTTTAAAGATTTATTTTCAGATTTTCAGATAGTCTTAAAGTGAATGCATCTGTAAGAATTCCTTGGAAAACACCACCCAGAAGTGCATTCTTCAGGCCAGAGCTTACTTATTCCATTGTTATAGTTTTATACTTTGGGGAGCACAGTTAACCAAAAGAAGTAACTCTGTCTGATCCACTTTGAACATTTTAATTTGTGTTTATATTTTCTGATGAATTTAGTTCAGAAGGAAGTGGTCACCACCACCTCAAGAGTGAAAGTAAATTCTGAAGTCAGACTGCCTGAATTCAGATCTTGGCTCTGCCTCACTATATGTGTGACTTTGTACAATTATTTAATTCTCTCTGTGCCTCAGTTTCTTCATCTGTAAATTGGGATAATAATATTACCTCTCTCTTTGGTTTTTTCATGAAGAGTGAATGTAATAATACATGTGAGGCTCTCAAGACTGTTCCTATTACATAAAAGGGGCTCTAAAATGTTAGCTATTTTATTAAGACTATCATCGTGTTAATCTATACATTTTTTAACAGCTAAAAATGGTGGAAATACAGATATTTGTTATTAAGATAACATAGTCTATAAGTATTCTAAAGCTGTATTTGGTCCCATATTTCCAGGCATCCCTGCATAACCCCCACTGGCATTGATCTGCCCTGTAACAAGAGCAGCTGCTTCAAGGCCACGGCTCCACCTTACTCCTCAGCCCATGTAGTAAGGTGCCGTTGCATATCAAGGAAACAAAGGTGTTAAAAGAAAGCTGAGAAGTACTACCCTTATGTATAACTTTTTTTTTAAAGCACATTTTTTGGATAAACTGAGGAGCACTTGTGCTACATTTTTAACAGGTTACTAGGAGAAAGCAAATGTTGAGAAGGTTGCAAACATCTTGATTAACCTGCCACCTGTAGAAATATAATCCTGAATATAGTACCTGTGTCACTGTACAGATCACAGTGTCACTAGGAATTGTTACCCAGAAAAGAAAAGTGTTCTCTAAGCAGTACACGTGTGAGTTCAATGCCAATTCCCACCTGTGGGTTGAACCAATACCATCCCACACTCCTTGCAAGGTCTTATGTTAGGTTCTGTGGGAGATACAGACACGAATGAGGCTGATCCCTGCCCTTGGAGAGCTTGTAAGCCAGAAAATTTTGCAAAGCACTGTACTTAAAACCTTTCCATTTTATTTTCTATATGCTTTTAGTTTAGGTAACTGATTTCCCAGGTCCCTGGGTATATAATCACACTTTTTTGGTACATACCAGAGAATCATTTGAAATATGGGAAATCACTATATCGAGCCAGTTGTCTTACTAGAGTCTTTTCTAATAATAATATTTCCTAAATGACTAAGAAATGACTTGCTGACACTTTATGTGCTGAGAGATGAAATATAGGGACTTAAGGTTGTTCCTTTTCAATCTCTTCTTTTTCTCTCTTACATAATTTTTCTTTCTTTTCCTTCCCAAGTATTTTTTCCCATTTTCTCTTCTTCTCCATCTTCTTTCTTCTGTGTAGAAAGCACATACATACTAAATGTAAAACTAGCCACGTGTCTATGTGTTTGGGTGGGGAGAGACTAGGGAAGAGGCGCTCCCGGGAGCCGCCCCTGCGGGAAGGCTGTCACGAGTAGCTCCTGTGCAACGGGGCTGCATGGGGTGCCCGTGGACTATCTGAACGTCCCTGGTATCTAGAAACAGTGCAGAAAGGGAGGGTCTAGGCAACTGGTGCTGGTTTGGTCTGATCAGGTCTATGCTGCTGTCCCTTATGGATCTGCCCAGAAAGAAAGGGAGTATTATTGAGAGACCGTGCAATTGAGCAGAACAGGATTCTCTTAGATTTTGGTGGAAGTCGTTGGCTGCTTCTTCCTGTCCTCTTGCCTCACAGTTTAGGGGTGGAAGTCCTATTTGTTCCTTCCCTCCATTCAGCTACTTCTTTTGATCCATGTCCCAGGAGGTCTTCTGTGGCTCCTTTTCCATCCCCGCTTTATGCTTCCCCAGTGCCCTTCTGAGAACCTTGTGGTATTTCTCCATTACCGTGTGATCCTTTACGTGTCTGTGTCCCCCGTGGACTGTGAGGGCTTTGAGGCTGGTGACTGAATCGTATTCATCTTTGTCTCTGTGGAATGTGGCACATGACAATTCCATGGATGTGTTTGAATGAAAGCGTGAATTTTGAGTTTTCACTCTTCTTTTAATTTTATTTTTTAATTGACAAATAATAATTGTACATATTCATGGGATACATAGTGGTATTTTGACACATATAATGTAGTTTGATCAGATCAGGGTAATTAGCACATCCATCATCTCAAACATTTATCATTTCTTGGGAATGTTGGGAACATTCAATATCCTCCTTCTAGCTATTTGGAACTATATATTATTTTTAACTATAGTCTTCCTAGAGTGGTATATAACACTGTAATTTATTCCTTGAGTTGACCCTCTTTCATCTTATGAGATGTTTGATTATGTATAACGTGTGCCATCTAACTTCTTGAGATAGAGTGTGTTCTTTCTGTTTGTTACCTGCTAGGTTATTTGATTCTTATTTGTCCCAAAACTACCTTTTAGAAGCTTCACAGAGGCTCTTTTTGTCCTGATATAC
Organism: Daubentonia madagascariensis; assembly: GCA_023783475.1. Taxonomy (NCBI): domain Eukaryota; kingdom Metazoa; phylum Chordata; class Mammalia; order Primates; family Daubentoniidae; genus Daubentonia; species Daubentonia madagascariensis. The sequence goes on from JAKFHU010001569.1 coordinate 17,510,444, forward strand.
CACAGTTTGCAGAAGAGGGACTCACTTACACTTTATCTAATGTTCAATATTTCATGAACTTAGACTGTGTCATTTAGCCACCTTGTTCCCAGGCTGCAAAATCCTGATATTTCCAGTCTTTTCTCATGGAGAAACTACTACATTCTTTGAATCATCTTGGTTCTCATTCTTCGGATCATCTGCAGCCTTGTTAGGTGTGTGTTAGGTGATTAACAGAAGGCCTGCAGGCTGGGCTGCAGATCTGCATGAAGAAGAGAGCTGTACGTATGTATGCATGTGTGTGTTTGCTGTGTGCAGTGATCTCACACAGGAAAAGGAGAAGCAGCTTTGATATTTGGTAGTCAGGTTCATTAGAGACTGAAGAAAAACTAAAGGACATAGGCAAGGATCTTGGCTACCAGACACCAAGCTATTCCTGCTTATAGCCATAATTATTCCCTCCCTCACCCCAACACAGGGAAGCTTTTGTTCTCCACTCCAGCCCTCACTCCCTCGGGACAGAGACTAGTGCTCAGAAAAGAAAAGAAAAAGTAATTTAGCATGATTTAGTTTCTTTGGGCTGTTCAATACCCACAGACCCTCTCTGGAGTTAGAAGAGACACTGGCCATCTCTGAGTGATAACACAGTCCAGGAATGTTACTTCATCTCTTTGACTTTTCTCTGTGTCCTCTGAGGTTGGAAACATTTGTGGTTTGCTACATTACTCTTATTTTATTACCGGTTAGCTGTTATCCTTGTTCCGGATTCTGCCTGAGCTTATTTTCATATGTCTCTCTTGCAGCTAATAGAAAGCTATAAAAATGGAGGCAGTCTGCTAATTCAGGGACCAGACCATTGTTCACTCCTTCACTACGCAGCTAAAACCGGCAATGGGGAGATTGTGAAATATATCCTTGACCACGGTGAGTAGGCACAGTGAACTTACCAAGGATCACTTATCCATGAAATAGATTGCATTTTCTAAGTTGCCTTTCATCCAAGATATCTTCAGAATGGCAGAAATACTCTCCAACTTTCAGCCGGCTCCCCTGCTTATTTGAGGCACCTGTGTTTACAGACACAGACACGTCACTAAGCAATAAATAGAAATAATTTTCATATCAAGCTCTTTATAGGCTATGTTTTTGGCTAATTAATTTAAATAATGAAGCACAAAAATAAATGCAACCTGGTATAATGTGCTTTCTTTTTCTAAAGCTTTTTGTAAATTTACTGGTTGGGATCAGCTACTTAATTCATATTTGTAGTTCATCATTCTGAGGATTAGTGAGTATAATTGTTTCCATCTTTCTAGTTTCTCCTTTTTTGCTGTTTGAATCATATTCATATTTTCAACCCAGGTCACACTTTATTCCTTTTGAAAATGCCTGGTACTGTTGTGTCCCCTGTGGCAGGTCATACCTCCCAGACTGCTTTCTAACTGGGTTTCTAATTTGGTGTCAGATCATTTGCTGGAGGTAGCACACACTGCAGCATCTTCCTCTAAAAGCCCTTTAGAAGCATAAACACATGATGAATACCAAATATTGATTGATCATTACATTCAGCTTACATTCATGTTTACAGTATTTCTACGAATAAAGAACAGGAATAAAGGGGGAAATCTGCCTGGCTTTGCTGTTTTTAAGTGAGAAGGAGCAAAAGAGCCTAACTCTGCTGGACATAGGTCCCCGGAGATTCTGGGAGACTTTGTTTGAGCCCTGACAGCGAGCATGTGGCCTACTCTCTTTGCACCCAAATTCAGGCTGTAGATAGTGAGCATATTAGTAAACATTCACATCTTTTTTGCTCCCCCTTTTATGCAATTCAGTAAATGTCTTATTCCATTCATTGATTCATTCATTCAGCGAATATTTGTGGCATGCCTAATAGGAACTGCCTGTTACAGACGGTCACACACACAAAGATAAAATATAGTCACTGTTTTCAAGCAATTGCAGGCTAAAGAAAAAAATATGATCATATGCACAAATAAATTTAAAACAGATATATGTAGATGTTTTAAGTCCTATGGTAAAGCCACATACAGATGACCTGGCTACCATTTATCAAAACATATTATTTGTCGAATGCTTATACTAAACACATCCTATCGTTTAATCTTTATAAGGACCTTATAAAGTAGGTATTAGACTGCCAGTCACATTTGGCTGCTCTTGCTTTGTCTTCAATACCTTCTCACTATGCAGAGTTTGCTTGAACCCTTGGCGTAGATTATGGTGCAAAGAGTGGTTTAGGGAAAGGAAAGGCTATGAAAGCAGGCTGGTGGTGATTAGAGGATTTCTTTCCCCCTTTGTAGGGTGGGTTGGATAATCCCAAGCCTGTCGCCCTGGAAAGCCTAGGTAGGTAAGATGTGATTTTGATGCTGAGTATGGGGCTTGTACCGTTCCAGCTCCTTCTCCCTTGACTATCCTACCCCCTGCAGTTAAAAACTTTCCTCTTTGGGCAAAACTTGGAAGCAATGGTAACATAATTTCTGCTTGCCTCCTACACACACACACACACACACACACACACACACACACACACACAATATAGGTTTATTCTATTCCCCATGATGACTTCTAGCACCATGGACAATGAATAAAGCCACAATGCTTCTATGTTATTTTCCCCTTAATAAGAAAATATCTCAGGATTTCTACTGCACAAGGCTCAGATGAGCATTGGATAAATACTGTCATTTCATTTTTCTTTAGCTCAGGTTTAAAGTGCTCCTAGTTGCCGTCATCTTGATCATTCCTAATGCTTTTTCTCTAGTTTACCCTTTACCCAGTGAAATTGAATGCTTACTCACATACCTAAAGCCATTTGGTACTCTCTCTGGGTAACTCTGTCTGGAGTTAGGTGAGATGCCCACCATCTATTTGAGTGGTAATGCAACCCAGGAATCTCTCTCCCTCTCCCTCTCTTTACCTTTCCAGAAGAAGCGGTATTTTCCCCCCACCCCAGTTCTAGGCTCCTGTCTGTATTCACTGTCTCACGTGGCCTCACTTATGAGACTGCAGTCAGCTCCTGTTTTGACAAGGCCGTATTGAAGATGGACTCTCAAATGTTTGAGACTCTCAGCTCAGCTGGGATGTCCGGAAGCCCAGGACACCTGAGCCTTTCTCTCCACCTGGTCTTTTATCCCAGGCTTCTTCACAGCACTGTGTTCCTGAGGTTCCTGGAGGTGAGAATGAAAGCTGGCAGATGTCCTGAGGCTCGTCTGAGAAGTTATGCGCCATCTCCACTTGCCTTCTGTTGGCTAAAACAAGTCACAGGGCCAGCCCAGACTCAAAGGGTGAGGAAACAGAGTCCATCATTTGATGGAATGAGCTGTGAATAATTTGTGGCCATATTTAATCTACCACATTCCCTTACTTTCCATTCTCTTTAATTTAAAATGATGGTCCTACCCTCACAATATCCTGAACGTCTAACTCACCTGGAATCCCTGGGAGCTCTGCTTTTCTGTTTTTCTTTGGCTCTGGATCCTAGGCTAGGATCCAGATTTAGCGAATAAAAATACATGACATCAGGGTTTTTTTAGCCTAAGTGTATCCCATGCAATATTTGGGATATTCCTATGCTAAAAAGAAAAACAAAGCCCCTCTCGTCAGCTGAGTCTCTTCAGGGACGTCAACGACGAGGAAGCAGATGATATGGCTCTAACACTGTGGCTTTTCACCTTCCCTACGTCCTCTCTTTCCCCTAACAGTGCCTCTAAAATCACCTTTAACTCAAGCTCATGGAGTTTGGAGTTTCTAATCCCCAATGTAGACCGGTATACACATACTTTGCCTGGCATCAAATTCAACTGGCACTTTAGTCTCTGAGAGCTTTGATCAAAACCTAATATTCCAATACAAACTAGTAGTTTCTCATCAGTCTGCAGTGTCTCTTGAACAGGGTGAGTCATGTAATACCACTCTGCCAAAACTGAAGGACAAAAAGGAAGTCATTCTTCTGTATTTGGGTGGGAAGTGCTTATTTTCCCAGTGTTTTGGCTATATTTTATAAATTAATTGGTTTAATAGTTATGCCCATGAGAAAAAAACCCTCAAGATTTACAGTAATTATCTTTCCTTTACTCCCAGGCAAACAGTTCCTACGGTCTCAGCAGGTATACTATACCTCCCTGCCTCACCAGGATCTCTAATTGGCCACTAGATACCTGGGAGAAAGACAGTGGAGACAGTAAAGCACAATCCATCTCTTCTGTTTGAAAATAAAATCTTATTATGATCTTCCATCCAAGGATCACTGCATTTTTGATGGACAGCATTTTTTTAACACTTCACTGCTATAGCCGAATAATGGAAACTCAAATGCAATTGATTTTTATTGAAATTAGTTTTATCAATCTGATAAACATTATCAATTTCATTCTTGACATCCATCTCATCATTTCTATTTATTCAGGAATATGGATGTAAAATCTTTTGTTACAGCCTAATTCACCTGGTTCTGGAAAAGCTAAGCACTTCAGCTGAACTGTTTGGTTGCTTTTAATATCTTTAGTTGCTTATTTAGTTTATATCAACGTTTCCATTTTGGAATTGAAAACTATCTTTGCAGAACCATTCATCTCTTAAATTATAGAAACTCCTTTAAATTATAGTGGTCTTGAAGTCAAGGACAAGTACACAGAAAACATTACCCTTTCTCTACACTGCAATCACCTGAATGTGATCGCTGTTGATTAAAATAGTTAGTCTCTCCTAACTTAGTCATGATAATAACTTTGAAATTCCTTTGGCCTTACAAAGAAAATAAATAGCCTTCTCCAAGAGGCCTCAGTGAGGCTGGGCTTTAGGGATGTTTACCAGATTATAGCGTTGTATTTATAAATTAGCATCAGATGTACAGTAGTAAAAAAAGTCTGGCCAGTTTGAATTCACGTAAATGAAAAAATAAAGAAAGAAAATTTGTACGCTATGCCAAAGATCAGGAAAGACATTCCTCCTGATCACTGAATGCCGCAAATCTCTTAAAGTTTTAATTAATTATTTATTTATTTTTACAATTTGGTTTGAATCTGTCCTGTGGCTTCATATAATATAAATCTGAAAAATTGTTCCACAACCTGACTGTAAAGATGCTTTTAATAGCAGACAGTTCTGAGGACTCCACGGGCTCTTTTCAAGGTGCACAGCAGATGATCCTTCCTTTGCTGACTGCACCCTTGCTCCCTTGAGCCCGCTCCCCTCTGCTTTGCCCTCTTCTCATCGGATATTTATGGTGAAGAGCGTGGGCACCCTCAGGAGGACTCCTCCTGAACAAGAGTCCTAAGAGATCAGTTATTCTCCCAAACACCCCGACAGCCATTTATTTCTCTTCTAAAGGCTCTTTTAAGGCAGGCTGGGGACTGTTTGACGGGAGATGTGTGGTGTGTTCTGAAAACGCTGCGGGAGGCCTGAGTTTTTCTCATCCTGCATCTTCTTCCTTTGGACGTCTTCTCTCACATGTACAACATGCTGCTTTCCTTTATGAAAAAGTGGAATTTGGGCATTTAGAGGGTTGAAAGGAGACGCAAGGAGGAGGAAGAGAGTTAACAATTCCGCAGAGACGGGAGAGACTAAGGATACCGGGATTCCGGCTGAGGTTCCCCTCTGTGGGTCCCGCTTTTCAACTCCTTTCAACCATATTTTCCTGCTCCTTCCCCCCCAGTTTGCCCCTCCAAGGGACTCTTGTGTTGTTTGGTTTCTTTACCACCCTGCACATTTTGCTCTTTTGTTTTTATTCTCCCCTTGCCTGCCCCGATGCCTCCTACTGTTTTTCCTGATAGAAATCGCTCTCAGGCATTTCCTTTTTGGTTTCAATGGGTTATTCTGTCTTCCCTCTTTTTCTGCCCTCAGTCTTTCTTTTCTTTCTTTTTAACCCCCCTTTTGCTGCCTCTGGTCCCAGAGAGAACGGACCGCCGTCCTGCTGGGACAGGATGACAGTGCTGTTAGCCTTCCCAGTGACAGCTCTCCCCACATCTGTGCAGCTTTTGTCCCTGGGCAGAGGCGGATTTGGAATGGTCTGCTGGCAGCGTCAGGGAGACTAATGGGAAATGAGGTCCTGGGAGAGAGGCCGCGGGAGAGGGGAGGAGTAGCAAAGGGGATTTGGATACATTGTTGTGGGAAGCAAATTAAAGGATGCATGTCACAAAAGACACATCATATATAACACAAGTACAATATTGATGGCAAAGTCGCATCAGCAGGAGCTGGGGTATCCAATGGAAGAGCCTATGGGCAGCAAAGTTGAGCTTTGGAAAGTTTGACTACTCACCACGATGTTCACTTTCTCATTTTGAAAGATTCATGAAGTTTTGCTTCCTTGTGCATTCCCTGGGCTTCGCTGGAATACTGATGTATTTGTCCCCTTAACAGAGTTTAATTTTCAGACCATTTCCTGTATAGCACAGTCTTTTGGATCCATGTTTCAATTATGGCTCTTTCTCTGAAAAAAAAAATGTGATATTGCCTGGGATTTAAAATAATTTAAAAATGTATTTCATGAATCCACTCATTCATTAAAACGTTTCAATTCTGTCCCAGGCGCTTTTGAGAAAAAAATGTTACAGTAATAATCACTGACTGCTAACCTCTATTGTTCTAAATGTTTTAAATACGTTAACACATTTAATTCTTACAACAACCTCGCACAGGAAGCTTTCTTATCTCCAATTGACAGGTGGTAAAAACATGGTAAAGTTAGATTACTTGCCAAAACTCATATGTATATAGGAAATGGTCTGTGCCCTCCTATTCCCAATACCAACAAGGGGAAGGAAACAACCACATAACCGCATAAACAACCACAGCACAGGCTCACAGGCTAGCTCCACGTGAATATCAGGAGCAGGGCTCAAGTGACAACTGGTACAGGTTCTGGAAGAGCAGCAGTTGTTTTCTTCTGGAAATTTCATGGAGAAATTTGCACTCATATCCCATCAGTAGGGATTCTACAGTTTTTTTTCTAGTGCGGGTCAGCTGAGGGATAAAGTGTGCACATTTTTGTAAAACCTGGGAGGGACAGAAACCTGAGGTTTCTTTTTCTATTCAAGGAACAACGGTGAGTTCTCTGCTGACAATTTAATGGTATTCCTTCAGATTCCTTAGGGGAGATGGCATAGTATCCACAAGCAGAATATATGTATATTTGTGTGTAAAGTATACCCAAAACCCAAGTGTTGCCCATTGATATACATTGAAGGAATTCAATCTGCTTCATTTTTTCGCTCTTATTTTTCTCCTTTTCTCTTCTTTATTAGTGAGACTCAAATTAACTTTTTAAAAATCATAGGTGCTATTTTTTATACATTTTTGTTTTTCTTTCAAGAGAACTTGTGTGGTCTTTGTTGGTTTTTGTCTTTCTGGTCCTCCCTCCTCCAAATCTTACACCAGTGCTACTAAACAACACAGGGTACTATTAAGCGACACAGTGTACTGTTACAGCTCAGCTCCCGATTGGTAAGTGCAGGTCCAAATACGGAGGGAGACTACAGCCTTGCCTTAGGCCTCTCCTGGCATCCGCTCTTCCTGTTTCTTCCTCTGCACGTGCTTCCTTGCTAGCACTATGCAAACATAGTTATTTTAAAGCAGGCTAAAAAATGATTAGAATATGTACCTGTGCAATTAAAAATAGCTCCCCACTCTCATCCACATCAGCTGGCTGCCACCCTTCCCCCTTCTTGGCCAGTGTTTAAAGCGTTCTTCTATTTTGGGATTATCTGTGTTGATGGAAGGATGAGGAAAATTGGGGTTAATTAAATTGATTATTTCAGAACCATTCCCAAAACCTTTAATTGGAGTTTCTTTAGATATTAATTGAGAGCAAAAATATCTTGTTTTAGTATTAGCACCTCTGCCTCTCACCTCTGTCAGCTGCGGAAGATTAAAGGGTGACGGGGGAGGGTGATGAGCCTCCGGTGTGCCTGACTCACAGATGGGAGAATCAGCTCTGAATAACTCCGGAGTGGCTGCATTTGTAGTGATTCTGGTCAGAAATTGTGAAGAAAAGGTCCTGTCTTTTTCTTGTCCCCACCTTCACGTTGTCAAACTATTGCTATTCTGGCCTAATTAAAATGCTTCAGGGTCCCCTCACTTGCAGAGAGGTTTAGGCCTGGGAGGACCAAGGACCCACTGTGGTGCAGCTCTGAGAGCCCTGAACGACAGTGCTGTAATAAAGGAGGAAAGTAAACAAGGTCTCTGTTGCCTAAATATTTGTGCAATTAGCAGTATTGATGGCAACAGAACTATTACACTACTGAGGCTGGGCTGCCCGTGTTCATGGAATTCTTTTCAAAATGAATGGCTTAGAATGTTTGCTGAAGGTGACAGGCACTCTTTGACAGGACAATTGGGGGTAGCAAGCCTTTTGCTCCTGATGTTGTGGGGAAGGTCTTGTCAACAGTTAAATAGGCCTGGAGTGCTTGGTGCTCAGGACACATAATTTGAGTCAACAAGTAGCTTCAAATTAAAAGGGACTTTTTTACATCATGGTCCTTCACTGATGTCCCGACTTCTTGACTTAGTGTGACCTGCTATATTATGCCAGAGAATAGGACAGTTAATACTATCTAAACTTTGAGCTGTGCCTATGGTGTGCTAGGCACTCTTTTAAGCACATAACATGTAATGACTCATAAAACCTCACAACAACCCTGTGAGATAAATATTATTATTAATTTGACTTTACATATGTGACAACCAAGGGACTGAGACATTAAATGAACTTGCCAAAGATCTACTAAATGGTAGAGCTGGGATTTTGAACTGAGGAGGGACAGCTCCAGAAACCTCACTCCTAATTACGGCCCTATACTACTTTGCACTTCTTTGGGGGGGAGGATGGGGGGGAAGGTATTATTATTCATGTTTTCTTAGGATCATAGGAGTAAGGAACAAAAAGGAATATGTTAAATCTTTGTTGAATCCTTAATATATGGTAGGTGCTAGAGGGATACAAAAATAATAAAGGTATTCTTATACTCAAGGGGATTTAGAATGATTTAAGGAGACAAGGCATACGTTTGAAAAGCAAATACATAGTACAAAGGTAGAACCAAGTAAGTGATTTTTTTTTCTTTTTATTTCATGTACTAGTCCTTGTACCAAATAAGTGTTGTGGGAGTTCAGAGAAGGGATAGATTTCTTCTGTCAAAGGTCATCTTTTCGGGGGATCTTGTCACAGACTGGACTTTAAAGAACATGTGAGATTCAGGTGTGTGGCTAGAGAAGAAAGGCTGTTCTGGATAGGAAGAATGAGGGGTTTGATCTCTTATATCTGGGAAATCCTAAGAAATATATGGTTAATTGTGCAGCTACCAGTTTAGCTTTTCTGAAAAATGGAACCTTGGGAACAAATTGAGGAAGTGTAGTTCCAAGTGAAAGACTGTGAGCCTTGATGTTTAAATACGTGGGAGTAAGCTGTATATATGGTGTATTAGAAACCTGGAAATCTAGATGATACAAGACCTTATTTTTTGTCTTTCTTAGTAACAGTTTCTGCATGCTAATCGTGTCCCAGGAAGAGGCCTCTTGGAAGTCTGTTTGTCAAACAGGACAAATAGGAAAGACAGATAGGAGAGACAATGCAAGGGAAGGCTCACCGGGTCCCAGTGAACAGGGGATGTAAAAGAGAAGAGGCCAAGATGCTTTAGCTCTTAGATGAGGAGAAGGACTGTGAAGTCCCATGACATCTCGGTCATCTTCTCCTTGGCCAATGACTTTCATGGTTAGAAAGTCATAAGCCTCTTCTTCCCTCCTTCTTATGCACAGTATGGTAATTTTCAATAAATATTAACAATTATTGAAAATTATTACCCATATAGAGAGTCAATCACCAGGGTCATATTTTTTAAGACAAAAATACTTGATACCCAGAACCATGTTTGGCACTTCCTAGAATATTTATTCACCCATTCAACCAATGTTTAACCATCTGCTTAGCACCAGGCTCTATGCTAGGCACCAAGGAATGACAGTAGTGGACAAAGCATAGGCCAAAACTTCAAGGGGCTTTCTAGAGTCTAGTTATGGAAGGAGACAAATCATCAAGTGATTTTAAAGGGTTTTACAAGCATCATGATTAGTAATGTCATATATCCCCACTTGCTTGAGATGGTCCCAATCTGGATGATAAATTATATTATCCACCCAACTATAGGAAACAGGATAAGTACATAAAGTGAAGAATTATGTAGGCAGAATGATCAATACAATATTTGGAGTGGAGTCATAGACGGCTTGATGAAAAAAATATGTCTTAGCTGATACCTGCAGGCTGAATTGGGCAAGGGAGCACAGGGAAGGAAGCAGTGGTGGAGAGGTAGAAGGGTGGACGTTCTAAACAGTGTTTGCAGATTGAATGGGTTAGTGAACAAATAAAACATGGTAAAAGGGAAAACTCACAGAATATTTCAGTTCTTAATGATGCATCTATAATCATTTGATGTGTATGTATAACATTTGTTCCCAGTCTTGGAGGGGAAACTTTACAAAAAGTAAATTTTAAAGTAAGGAAACTGAACTAGATGACGTGTATGGTGTCTTATAGCTTTAATATTATACTGGGTAAGGCCCCCTCCCAAACAACCTGCAGCCAGAGAAGGAAAGTCCTGGTTCTTAAAACCTACCTGATTGGCCCCTTTCTTTCTACTTAGCCACTCAATTATTTTTCAGTTATTCTATTTCAGTTCATTTTGTTTCTTCAACTTGATTGAAAGCTTCTTGACAACAGAGGCCACATCATTCTTCTGTACCTACCGTTCTGCTTCTATGGCTCATGGAGATTGGGAGATTGGTGGTGAGCAGGTAGAGGGATCCTCTTGTTCTTCTTTTAGTCTTATTACTTCTATCACCACATACAGTTTTTACTCAGTTTTCCAAGGCATTTTAATTCTGTGGCTATAGATTTTCTGTTAATGGTTAGTTTTTGAGCTTATTTTTCATGGACGTCTTGCTTTCTTTTTACTTAGGACCTTCCGAGTTATTGGATATGGCAGACAGCGAAACGTGAGTGTTGCCTTTCTTTACATAGTTTAGATTGTTTTCTTCAGAACATATCTAGGAGAAGAATGTAGTCGATAGGGACTATTATAGGTGATTTTAACTTCATTGATTAGAAGTTCCCTTTCAACTGTATTTATAACTATGCAGGGCTAATCTTGTAAATCAAAAATTACACAATAAAAATTGATTATGTCTCATGCTCGCGTGCCTAGTCAACACTATGCATCTTTTAGAACTTCCTACAAGGAAGGTGCTTCTGCACTGGTGCATCTCAGACTGCTGAGAAGTCTAAATAAATACATTTACCTTTTTATGTACCCATCACATTTATTCTTTCTCAACTGGGTTTTCTGATAAAATGAAACCCTACTGCCCTAAGGCATCCTGTGCAGGTAATGACACTTCTCTCTAGTCTAGAACGAAACAAATTATATGAATTATATACCACCACTGGAGATCCGAGGGCATAGTAACTCCAGGCATTTACTGTGCTCTGTGGTTCAGATGAGGAACCCTGGTTGAGAAAGTCATCAGCTCTGGGAAGGTGCCTAAACGGATAATGTTTGTTTTCAACAAACATTCCTATGGCAGCAAAATAGCTACTGCTCCTCAAACAGGAACAAAGAAAGGCTGTACAACAACCCTGATGCCATATGGGAGCCACTAGAGAACTTGAGAGAAATTTGAAACGGGCTAAAGGTGATGGGGCTGGACAGGAGTGAGGTGGTGAGTGGCTAAGTGGGTCAGAGCAGGAGGAGCAATGGAGAGGAGGTGGTGGGCGGAAGCGGTCGAGCGGTGAGCTACCAGGCCTGGCAGAGGCGGTCCAGCGCTCCGCAGGGCTGGTCCACACACTGGCACATCCCATTGGCAGGATTGGAATGCCGCTGTCACTTACCTGGGTTGCCTTCTCTAAGGGCTGCAACTGATTTTTCACGAAACGCTTTGGCGTTAAGCCTCTTTCCACTTCGGGGCTCAGAATGGGAATATCCTCCTCCCTGTACTGCCTGTCAGAGGTGGGGAAACGGCCACTTTCCCTTGCCCTCTTCCCACACTGAGCGGCTGGCCTCAGGCCTGCTGCCTACTGGGGAGAGATTTGGCGCTCGAGCTCTCCCAGAGTCTCACTGTGCCTCTCGGATGTCCTCCCCGGCTTCCCCTCCTTCCGCCTGCCACTCACGCGGCACCCAGCGTGGCTAGAGTAGAGTGGGTGTTGGCCTGGTTCTCTGAAGTTGGGTTCCCAGGGGATATTCCTCTGAAGGCCAGTGGGGGTCTCCCAGGCGCCCGGTGATGTGTCAAAGAGCCCGTGGTTCTCCACGCCGCTCCCTGCCTACTTCACCTGGTGCCCTGCACACCGTGCCCATATAGAGGCATAGAGAGAATTGTGTTCAGACACATCTACACAATCTGTCTATTTAATAGTGCCACTGAATATAACCTAAATCAAACATTAGTAGTTTTTAAAAAAATCACTAAGCCTCATGAACCAACATTGTTAGAAAAGAGGCTGGAGTCAGGTATCACAGTGTGAGGATACTCATGGAATTTTTAGACACCCCTTTGCCCACCTCCCCAGAATGTACCCTGCAGCCGAGGTCTCAGCTGCCTGTAGAGAAGGAGGCTGGGGAGCTCCCGACATCAGCAGCGTGGGTAGGATACGTCCCCTTACCACTCTCCTGCTGCTTCCAGCCCCTTTATGGGTGGTTTCCCATTTCATCTTTGATTTAGGGGTGAGACTGCACTGCACAAGGCTGCCTGCCAGCGGAACCGGGCTGTGTGCCAGCTTCTGGTGGACGCAGGAGCATCTCTGAGAAAGACGGACTCCAAGGTAACTCAATGAGTGAGTGCAAGCATTCTCCCACCGGGCGAGATCGCTGCCGCTGCTGCCTTCATTTGTGCCCATAGCACAGGCATCCATTCTGTGCTTATGGATGTGCCTGGGGCTGTGGAAAAAAGAGGAAAAAATCAAGTGCTTCATTTAGAGAAACTGCAGTTTAAATGTATAAGCACAAAGGGAGGGTGTGTGCTTGCCTATGGGCTTCATAAACCTCTGAACATGCTGGCCTTGGGACTTCAGGGTTGTCCTGAAGAACGAAGCAGCCAAGTCAAGGGGAGGTGAGGCCCGAAGCCCTAGCAGAAGGGACAGGACCACGTTCAAAAACTTTGGCCTGACTACTGAGAAACCCTTTGGGATTTTTCCTTCAGTACTTAATCTAGTGTAGTTTAAAGTCTGTGATTTATGTTGCCCCATATATGGGTGCCAAAGTGATTACCTACTGGCTCCCAGGATGTGAGCTCTGGCTTTGAGGTGGTTATAATCTTAAATCTGGTACATTTAGGTGGTTCTTTTTTTAAAAAAGTTTCTTTCCATTTGTCTTCTTATATTATTCCCTAAAAGTTAGTCTCAGCAATGACAGAGGGTGGGAATTGTAGTCATTGACTACAATTGTGTAGGAACTAAAACCTAAAAAAAGTTAAATACGGCCTTGGACCAGTAGCTGAGCCCAAATCCAAATTCAGCTCTTTCACTATCCAGTCCAGTGTTGTTTCAGAGACTCGATTGTTCTCATTTGGTGACAGAATCCCCTAGTGCCCCAGCAGGATGACATGTGACAATAGTAGCAAAGTTGGTTTTCACGTGTGGTTTGAATAATCTGTTGTGTTGCTGCACGGTGATACCTACGACACTGTGGCTTCAAATGTGACTGGTTTCTCTGAAGCAGAAGTTATGTAAATCTGGATTCAAAGCTTGCAGCTATTTTAATAAGAGGGCAGTGAGGCCAGAAAATGATAGTGTGGCACATTTGCCAACCTTGATCAGAAAGTGCCAACGGGCAGAGGTGGGGCCTCAGGAGACACCTGTTTAGGAGGACTGTCATTGGGCTCTACCCTGAGTTGTTTCAGTTTACAGGGAACACCCAAGAGAACGGGTTGAAAGATGGAACAGAGGAGTTGTAGCTTAGTAGAGATGTCCTAGGACTCAGAGGGAGAGAAAGAGAAAAAGAGAGAGAAAGAGAAGAGTTTACACAGAAGATCAACCCCACAGAGGATCCCGATGAACTCTGAGAGTTTTAAAGCACCCTGGGTAGATTCCAAGAAAGGGCCAACCACGTAACTGTAAAGGGTTGCAGAGAAGAATTGTAGTATATACATGAGGGCTTCATTAAGCAGGAACTGAGTAGCCTAGGTTTTGGGCTAATGAATGTAGCCATGACACATAGATAAGTGACTCAGAAGCCTAATTAATGGCTTAAGCTCCATTAGACTTACTTAAGTGATGAGAATATGCCTATGTTCAATTTTGCCCTGGGGCTTCCTCAAACCTCAGTGCACATTGCGGAAATAACTTTGTCTCCCGAGTGGTCCTCTCTTTCCTTTCTGAGCCCGTGGTATTGCATAGAATTCTCCACTTTCCTGGCCACCCACCAGCATCCTTACTCTCTGACAGGTCCCTGGCTGCCTCAATTCCTCCCCAGGCATATCAGACACACTTGAGCTGTGTCCTGGTTTCTAGCTGGTCTGTTACCTGCTGGCTAGCTACTTCAAATGTGATATTCTTCCCAGATGGTGTCTGTGCTCAGATGTTGTGATGTTTAACCTGACTAAGAAACACACACCTCCGTAAGCAGGGTGGGTGGGAGCCAGGCTGTGGGGTAGGGTTGGCCTTGGGGGACCACTCAGGCCACAGCAGGGCAACTGCGTATTTATCATACAAAGGCCGGTCCTGTGCTCAACTCAGATAACGACAAGAAGAGGGGGAGATGCATGAAATAGAGGGACAAACCAGCTGGGAATCGGGAGACCTGGCTCATGAGCCAGTCTCCCTTTTAAATCTTTCTAAGTTTCTGAATCAGATAAATGGACTCAACGTTCTTTGAGATTTCTTCCTATTTGGGGTTGTGTACGTGCTTTCTTCAAAATGCAAATAACTTTATTATTTTTATGATTATAAATATAGTTCATCCTCACATAGAAAACTAGCAATGTAGAAAAATATTCACTAAAAAAAAGCAAAAAGAAAAATCGTTGGAAATCCCACATCCTAGACCTGAATACCGATAAAAGTTTCATGATCTCTCTTCTCATGTTGGTATGTCTATTTTTCCCTCTTGTTTTTTTCTCCAACTAGATGAAGTCATACTGTATATGCTATTGTATAACTTCAGTTTTCACTCAATATTATGTTCTAGAGATCTTACCATATGACGTAATATAGCTATGTTTCATTCCTTTTTAGGGATTCTTTAATTTTACCGTTCTGTAACTTGATGCTAAGTTGAAGTTGAATATGATAATTATAACTGAATTTTCTCCTGGAATTTTTTGGAGAGAAGCAGTATCCCAAGAATTTCTCTTATTAGAGAACAGCTGCTTAGAAATCAACTCAAAGGCCCACCTCAGCCACCTCTCTGAATATTTGGAAGCTATGAATTCCAACCTCGTTGTTACTGAAGTAAAGACAAGATAGTCTACTATGGCTGTAAACAAGTTGAATAAAAATTATTATAGGAACTTCAAGCTAGTGGTTAAATCTTAAATCCTGACTAAATATGTAAAATTTTAGAAAGCATCTAGAGCCACTGCTACTTCCTTTTATCGTCCACCCCACGTACCCTAGTAGGCTACTTAGAGCAGGTTGAATTGAGGTCAACAGCGTCTGGTGGGATAGCTAAGATGCAGGCTGAGAAGTCTTAGATAGGTTTTATAAAACTTGTGTGCACTTGTACATGGAACTATTTCTTTGGTACAATGGTCATGCCTCTACCCCTTCCTTAGAACTTAATATAACTTTTTAAATAGTTAAAACTGTGTCACTGAACAAAAATTAGAAATTTCGAGGAATGTTAAGTAACACCTACAAGCATTCGAAAGAACGGACGCTTTCCCTCCTTTTACTGCTGACTTCTATTCACTGGCCTCAACTAAAAATATCAAATGTGTGTGTTTGTGTCTACACAAATGTACAAAAAACATTATAGTAGGCTGTAAGAAATTACATGATCATTTAAAATGTTGATGCAGAAGATTTAATGACACAAAAATTTTATGATATATTATTAATTTTAAGAGTTTATATAATAGTATATAAACAAAATGTGGGGTTTTTTTTCATGGTAAAGACTGCTTTATTGGTGGCAGTTAGTACAGTCAATAAATATTGATCCCCAAAGAAAAGCTCAGTTATTGATCAGATTGCTGGTCCATAGAGAGCCGAACGAAATTGAATCAAGTCATTGCTGGGATGACTGAAGTCAATCCTGCTTCTTGAAAAATGACCAATAGTCAGCTCATATGTGGCACATGCTGTCCCACTGACTGTAAGGATCATGGTGGCTCTGTACAGGAAGGCATCCACTACCCAACCCTTTAGATGGACTGGAATTCCATTGTGTTCCTGAAACAGCTTTTGTTTCTCTGGAACTTTATTTTCAAAATGCCTGCATGAAGCAGTGCTTATGATCCTCTGAGCAGTCTAACCAAGAGCCAGCAGATTCCACAGCATCTTGGCTCAGTTACTGCCCACCAACCGCGACAACTGAACACTGGGAACGAAGATCGCAAAATGTGGTTTTATTTTTATAAAAATAATTATGTATAGAGATATAGAAAAAGACAAAAATAGTTACTTAGTGGAAGATTAACAGTGGTTATCTTAGTGGAGTGGAATGATTGGTAATTTTTATTTTCTTCTTTGTGCTTTTCAACTCTCCCAAGATTTTTTTTAATCAATATCCATCACTTTTGTATTCAGAAGTTAACTCATATTTGGGAGAGATGAAGTAGCCATAAATTGGGGAGAACTTAACTGAAGACTTTGAAAGCAGCAAAGAAAACCTTTCAGATTGTTTTTGATGATCTTTTCCTTTCAGTTTCTGCTTGTCCATTACCAGAGTTTAATATGATAGAAAAATCCTATACTAGAGACCCAAACGACTGCTTCTCTATTTTTTAATTCGGTGATTTCTATCTCCCCTTTCTCCAGAAAGCATCTGTGTTGCAAACTCACTAAGCCACACTGTTTCCTTCTGTACTCAGCCTCTGTGCACTTCTATTTCCTTAGATGGAAATTCCACCTGTCAAAAGTGATAAACTCCTTCTCTTTAACTTACCAATCTCATGTGTTTGATATAATGCATATATGAGATAATAAATTTGAAAGTGTCTTGAGAATTCTAAAGCACCAGTGGAAGGATTCTTATTAGTAAGTAATCTTTGGAGAGCTCTGTTGCTGTGATTTTTTTTTTTTTAATCTCACACTGAGTGTTAGTGTTTTTTCCTTTTCACTGTTTACCTATAGGGTAAGACACCTCAAGACAGAGCACAGCAAGCTGGGGACCCAGATTTGGCTGCTTACCTAGAAAGCCGTCAGAACTATAAGATCCTTGGCCATGAGGACCTGGAAACTGCTGTTTGACCCTGGTAGACAGACGAAGAGAACGTGAGCAAGCATATCACCTATGCCCTCCCGGCGATTGGGCAGCTCCCCTGGAAGAAGCTGATGGAATCCATATATCTGTCTCTCTCCTGCAAGAATCTATCTGAGACCATGCCACCGGTTTTTAAGGGCTACCACAATGTACAACAGAACATGATAGCCCATTGAGAAAGAGGCAGGCTACCTGGAGATTTGTGGAATGCAGTACAAGTTCCACAAAATTCGATCCTTATTGCTTCCAGCAAGTAGCATGAACTTCTGTGTTCACCCGTATAATTTATTTTAAAGATTCAAAGGATGTTCGTATTAATGGCACTGCTCCCTCCTCCCCCTATGCATTCATTTTTCCCCTGTACCACACAATTCTACTGCAACTACCCATCAACTTAAAAAATATGATATTATTTCTTCTCTTTACATTCAGTCTCTGAAGACCACAAGATTGTCTGAAGGTCTTCTAAAGCCCTCTGGAGGTCCTGCAGAAACATAACTATAAAACCACTTCCATTTCCAAGACGAAATATATCAAGACTACCTAGTGACTGTTTGCATGTCCCCACCCCTGCCCCCCATTTCATTATATAGGAGCTGGGAAGTGCCACATGGATAATGTCAACTTGTGTGCTATGTCTCTGAGGTATGGTGAGGTGGTATGGGAGTTGTCTGTGCTTGGAGGTACCTCAGAGAGGTAACCCAGGGGTCGGCCCAGGCTGCTGGGCTGTAGTCCATAGCCTTGCAGGACTGGTTCAGCTTGGGCTGTTTGTACAGCTCCGGTACTGCCTATGTGTAGCCATCTTTGCCTTTTGCTGCACTAGAGATGAGCAAAGGATTCAGCAGAGGCCCACAGCTAGTTTTGCAGAACCACTCAATTTTACGTGCTGTTTAAATTGCAGAGCAGAAAATCATGTGTGGGAACTGTGGTTGCAGGAAATGGAGCACTCTAACAATGTTTACTTCTAAACTTTGCTGAGTGATAATAGAAAGCAGCCTAATTGACTTGGAAAAAAAAAAACAGCAAGAGCAAAAGTAGCAACATATGTCAACGTATGTCACTTAAGCAAGAAGACAGTCACTGGAATGTTGCACTGAGGCTAATAACTTTAGACCGTTGGGTACAGTAGTGACAGGGACCTCATTTTAGGTTATTCTTCTAGGTTTTTGGTTTCCATTACTTCAAGTAAGCCTTGACCCAAGGACAAAGCCTTGTTGAATAAGTTCCACTGCCAGATTTCTGGGATGTTTGGGTCTTTCTGATGGATGCTTCCAGTATTACTTGTCAGGTCCCAAGGTCATACCTGATAACCCCATTTTCCATGTGTGGGGTTAGTCTCATGTATTATTTCCCCCTATCAGAAAGTTCTTAGTGTAACCCACTGTGGGACTCTAGCCAGAAACATCTGTCTGGTAGTGGAATTGCAACATTTAATCCTGCCACGGATTGGATGGTACTTGCAGGCACCTCTATCAGGGACTCTGTGATAACTAAAATATCAGAAGAAAAAAGTCTTCTAACTTTCTGTCCAAATATCTATTTACCTTGGGTATAAGTCAAAAATAAAAGTGGGTGTCCAAGGATTTTGATTTTGGCTAAATCTGATATCTCCTGAGCTTATTTCCATTTTGCTCTTGGACACAGCAAAGTGCTTTTCTAGTGTTTCTGCATGTGACCACAAATGATTGTTTCTCTACACTTAAAGGTCCAGTGGTGACATTTTGCTTATCTGAATCACATTTTGGTCACATATTACCATTTTGAAAGTACAGCTATGGTGTACTATGTTACGTAGGAACAGCCTTCCAGTGGATGAGAGTTTTATTTCCACAGTCTGTCCATAGTCATTTCAAAATAAAATTGTTGGCATTATTTCCAGCTGTGGTAGAATGGGTTTGTTGTGAGTAATCTATTTCCATATATCAGTCCCAGAAATGGAACTGTCTTTTGGATTTTACAGTGAGGCAAGTAGGGACTGCAGTAGATTGTTTCCAGAAGCTGAAAAAAATATGCTCCAGGAGAATTTAATCACTGGGCTTCTGCTGGGAGGTTTTTTTTTTTTCAGTTGGTGAGACTGTCAAGGCAATGTTGTGATGACAGAAATATAATCCTTAAAACAGACTGGAATCTGGCTTTGAATAGTATCTTCCATTCCCTGTATTGAGCCAAACAGTTGGCCAAGCAGTCGGTTACTCAGCTGCTACTGCTGGGATGAAGGACTCTATTTTCATCAACTACCATCTCACATTTCTCTGTGAATGCTTCAAAGCAGCCCAGAGAAAATTTAGGGTACAGGTGGCTATGAGCCAATTCAAATAGCTCCAATTGAAGACACAAATAAATCCCTGGCATGAAAAATGATGAGGTACTGACTACTATAAGGTCCTGGTGCATTTGGAAATTGTGCCAAAGTTTTTAAAAAGGCATTAGAGTCCTACATTATTGATGAGGAGCGATGTATGATATATCTTTGAAAAAGCAAAGACCTCTAGAACTTGTGCTTTCCAAAAAAAAAAAAAAAAGTGAGCAGAATAATCACATATTTAATGGTTTCAACATTAAATCACCTCCTGTAGCATTTTTTTTTTTTTTAAATTGGTTACTGTGTGTGACAGTCCTGGGCTTTATGCATCTCGGCTTTAGTGTGTAATATATTGTATCCCCTTTAATAGGCTATCTGGAAGTATAGAAGCAAATGGTCTGGTCCTGGTCTGAAAACCCGTATAACTTTAACAGACATACAAATATGTGCCTATAGAAATATCATTTCTACAAAGCCTACTAAGACAGTACTACAAGGAACAGCTGGCTTAACTGACCCCACTGTGTTTGGCCTTTCATGTTATGGCACTGTCTGCTTTGGGATTTCATTTATAGATTAGGCTGATAGATGAAAAATGAGGAGTTATTAAAAGACAACATTCTGTAACCTTAAAGATAGTCATTTTTGCAAACTTATATTCCAGTATTGCACATTTAATGAAATAGGACACAGTTAACCTGTGCTTTATCACATTTGAGAACTTGATAAAGAGTAGAGGAGAAAACTAGTAAACCAAGAAGGAAATAAACACCAAGACTAGGAATTTCACTTTGAGAGTTCACGTTTCCTCTATAGAGGTGTGATAACCAAAAACCAGCACAAGTTTTGAAGCAATTTAGCTGGCAGATGCACAGCCATGAAATTAGTGAAGACTAGGAGAAAGCCTCACACACCCTGTTGCTCCGTATCCTTTCCTGACAGCTGCTTAGGCAGCTCTGTCTGTGCTAGGAGATACCTGACTAGTTCATTCTCATTCGGACCTAGTGACAGTCTCTTTACCTAAAGGATTTCTGAAATTTATTTACTAGAATCCTCATAATATTCACGTCTTAGAAAATGTGACACAGAAGTTTCATTTTATGACATGTCAATTTTATTAATATTTAGATATTTTAATTATAAAAATGGCACATACTTTATGTAAAAAGTTTTAATACCACAGATCGGTATCATGTCCAAAGTCAATGCATTTGTCTGTGCTGGTGTCGTGTCCCACTCCCCAGAGGTAAACAGTGTTAGTGCTGATAAACATTGTTGCTTCTATGTTATGTCAGAAATACTCCATTCATACACAAGCACCTATGTGTGTAAATATTAATACATACACCTTCTCACACATACATAGAACTTTATTTGTATATACATATGTGTATATCTACTGTACACACACATACTGCATAGTTTTAGAAAAGAAAACATTTTAAAAGAGTGCTAATCATCAATATATGTATAGTTAACACCAACAGGCAAAGATAGATAAGGTAACAGAGAATTTTCATTTATTTTTTGTTTCATTATTACTAAGCTTAGTTCTTTTGCTGCATCACTACAATTGCACATGGCATTTGATATTGCCTGTGTCATAAAATACATGACCATGCATTCTTGTAATTGTTTATGTTGCTTTCCACGAAGCATGAAACCTACCTTAGCCCCAAGACTTATCTGTGCTGTTTCTGGATTTCAAGTAAAGGAGAGTTCTTCCCTCAGTGATGCTTACACCACTTTACAAGGCTGAGTTTACAAAACTAACACTCAGTAGGTTGCTTAATGATACTTAATTAGGGCATGCTACTGCCAGGAAGGTGTAGTAACTTGGATGTAGTATAGGGTCTGAGCAGCTTGTTTTCCTTCCGGTAGGAGTAGCTAATGAAATCACTGAGAACAGCATGATATTAATATTTTGTTCAATTCTGCTATTTAAAAGTGAAAATAGGATTTTGTTAAAATGGCTCATCATAACCATCAAATAAAACTTCTAATCGCTCTACCTAAATGAATTATGTTCATTTTAGGGGAAAAAAGTAGAACATCTATTAAATTAGCTTTTTGAGTAATCTTTAACATTTATTTAGTGTAAATTCTTTTCTTCCCACATCATAATAGAATCTCTCAGTTCCTCTCACCCTGAATCTCATACTCAGCTGATTAGAAGTCCTGCAGTTCTTTCTCTGCCAAGCTTCTCAGACTGACTTGGGACCCACCTTTTTCTGTGTCCCAGTCATTCCTCATCTCTTGTCCCTCTACTTTTCTGGCTACAGCAACAGTTCTGCTATTGGACTTTCTGTCACTACAGTCAAAAACTTTGTCATACAGCTGACAAATTCTTCCCCAGATACTGTGCTCAAAATGGGCCAAAATGAAATTACCCTCTGGGTCAAGTATCCATTTTGCCCAAAGGACAAATAGATGGCCCCCGACCTTGATCATCTTATAGGATTATGATAAACATGATTCTGAAAAACAATCTGTCAGGTTTAGCAAATATCTGTCTTTGTCACATGAGAGTACACAATCATGGCTGCTGCTTCCATATCCACTGAATGTAAGCAACGTGCCCCTTTGACATCACCTGTAGGACCAGATTATATATTAATGTTTTTTATTCCTGAGGGTCATCTGTGGATTTTTAGGCTGTCTCCCCACAGTTCAATGAGAAACCTAAAAATAACTAAGCAAGGAGTAGTACTGGTGGATGTGCTCTCCTAGGACACTGAGATTCACTGAACTGGTCCCAAAAAGAAAGCAGAAAAAATAATTCTTAGACCATTGAAGAATACATTTTAAAGTAAAAATTTGAATATTGGATGGTATCTTCATGAAGGATAGATTCTAGAGTCTATTTATATATGTATTTAGTCATTGTGCATGCAATCATATATTCGTGAATCAGTCATACATACATATATTTAATCATTTATTTGAAAAATATTTACCACTCTGATGTAGGCACCATACTAATGATATAACAATGAATGCAATAGACAAACCTCTTGACTCTATGGAGCTGGCTTTGGAGAAAAGACAAATTCCACTGTGATAAGTTCTGTGCAGGAGAACTCCAGGGTACCCAGCATGTGCTGGAAGCTCAACCAAGGCTTTATTGTACTAGCCCCTCATTAGCCAGCAATGTTTAGTCCTATGAAAACAAATATTAACTAGGAAAAAAATAATGATAGTTTGTATTTCCATTGTCTTGGAGTCTTGGTAGTGTTCTTGAAAATGTATTTGAAACTAAGACTGTAAGGTAAGACTTAGAAACACTACTAAGACTAAGTAGTGTTTCTAAGGGCAAAGACTCATTTATTATAGCTCTCAAGGACAGAACTAGGAACAATAAACATAATTTGCAGTGGGTTTTGACTAAATATAAAAAAAAGAGGTATAAATATTGTCTAATAGTGGAGTGAGCATCCTTACGGAGTTAGAAACTTTCAGCCCCTGGGAGCATTTAAAGACAGGATACCTGACAGACAACCTCGAGGGGTGTTGTGATTAGGGACATGTGATTTGAGGGGGCTAGAATTAAATTTTGTGATATTTCAAAAGTTTCTTTTAAAGTGGCTTCATTGAATTGTAGGATTTCATTTTCAAAAACTCATAAAATCTTGATTTTCATCTTTAAAATGTCATGTGAGAAGCTTTAAAATCTTGGGGGGGCGGATGGCCTTTAGTTATCATTTAAAAAATTTTAAACCAACTAAGCATGAATTTAAGAGCTAGTGAAAAGAAAACATATTAAGAGGTGTAACTTAATTCAATATACTTCTGGAAGCATTATGGATTTTGATGAATATTCTTAGGCCTCGTTAAGTAAAGTCCTATTAGAAATCTGTCTTACTGTCCATCCAATATAAAAAAGTGCTGTGATTTGATATTCTTAGAGTTAAGTATAATCTAAAATAACCACAGAAGAAAATTCTGCTTGAAGACATTTTGGAGCCAAGTAAATGTACATGAAAGGCAATCATGGAAAATTCCTTGGCTTCTGCTACCAGCATGGTAATTGTAAGAGAGGACCTACCCATGGAAATACAAATATGGAAAATGGTGATCCAGGTTTTCCCCCAGCTTTCAAAAGTCCAATATTTTGAGCCAAATGACATTGTGAAATGGGAGACTTTGGTGGTTGGAAAAACTGAAACCATCTTATTTCTCAACCCTTTAGTGAAATACACATATAGCTTTCACTATTTAATAGCTTAAACAACTCAAATCTATAGAGTTTATTAATAACAATTTCAGTAATTTTTAAAATATTAGTGCTTAAACATTTTGATGCATCTTCTGACACTTTTGAACGTCAGTACGACCCCATGAGGCGGATAATGCAGATAATACATTCTAGATGAATAAACTGAATCTCAGAGCAGTGAATTAAACTTGCACAGATTCATACAGTAAGTGCTAGAACTGCAGCCAGAACTGAGGTCTTTAGAAATTGAAGATTAACATGTTTTCTAAGTAAATAATTTTCCACCATTGCCTTCAAGGATGTTTTACATCAATTGTTCAGATTTCCATAGCATAGACATAGAAGGTGGCTCCATGAAAAAAATATTTACCTGAGATCCTACAGCAAAGAGTTGCTTGGAACTGTGGGGGGATGTGACCTCAAAAACTCTTTGCTATCAGAGAGAGGTTTGTCAGTTTGGACATATTTCAAGGAAAAAAGGTCAAATGTGTGGATACCAGGGTGGATTTCATGAGAAGAAATTAACAGTGAGGGTTAATGCCTTTTCTACCTTATTTGTGATTCTCAACATTTAAAAAATGTTAGTACTATTTTCTCTTCTTGGAAGTGACTATTAGAATGAAGTTATTTCAGAATGCTACACCAAAAAGTGTTGAAAATGGACCTGACATTCAAGACTCTATTGCTTTAAGTTTATGGGTGGGTATGCAAGCTACGTTTATCGTATATAGTCATATATAGAGAGGTCTAATAGACCTATGGGAAATTATGCTTTACTTTAAGTGGAAAGAATAAACAGGCTTGAAATATCCTTCAATTGTGAATCTCATATTTTATGAGGGACATCTATGGGCAGGTTGGTGAATATGTCAAAGAGGGATGTGTGAGCTGGACAGAAGAGAAAATTGAATTAGGAATAAGAATGTTTAGAGGAGATAGATTAAATAGGACTGTTAGATTCAAGTTCTCTAGGGCAAATGATTTGTAGAATAAAACAAGGACAGAAAAGAACAGGAACATACATGAAAAGGAGGTAGCTTTATTATTAATATAAGGATTTTTTTTCTAAATATTGCATCCAGAAAAATCGATTGGGCTTTCTGAAAAGCGGAGGGAAATTACCACTATTAGTGGTTTTTCTAGTATTTAAGTGAAGATTAAACAACCAACTCAGGGGTCATATAAAAGCAAATCCTTAATTATCCTTAGTTGTGAGAAATCTTGGACTGAAAAAAACTCTGTGATATTTTCTAGGTTTAGATTTCTATGATTTTAGCCTGGAGCAGAACCCAGAGTCCATTTTTTCCCAGGCTTCTGCCAAATAGATGGTAATGAGGCATTTTTGTGAAAACATCAGTTGTTGCAAATCTATCCCAAATCACTTATAAGCAGGGATTCCATGACCCTAAAAATTTGCTTTGTTTACATGGACACACACATGCACATGTGCGTGCACATACACACACACACATTTTGTCAATTGCTGGCCAGTCTTCAAATCTCCTGAAAAATATATGTTTCCACTAAGGCAAAAAGGTTATAAATTCAGGAATTAAAGTGAAAACAAAGGATTTAGTGTTCCTTTCTCTACTTACTACCCATTTATTGTTTGGAGTATACAGTCAGGAGTGGAACTTAGAGAAGAGACTGAGAATTTCTATATTTTCTGGTACTAAAGAGGCATGGAGGTACTTTCTATAACCTTTTCTTTTTAAAGAAGACTTGATCTCATATCACTAGGCTGATGTTTCTATAATATTTCTGTTTAAGTGGATCACAGTTTTAATTGCCCATCTTCCCTTACTTCCCTAATGATAAAGCCTCAGTGCCTAGATTTCAAGTTTGCTGGATGGGAGAGGAAGTCACTCAGGATGAATTTAGGAAATGAGCCCGTATCCAGAGTCTTGCTCAGAGAGCTACTTCCAGTCCACCTTCTTCCCTGTCCCACCCCTTGCTCCTGGCTTGGGAAGGAAAAGGAAGAGCAGAGTTATGAGGAAAAGGAAAAAAGACTCTCAAGAGTAGTACAATAAGAAACTCTAGTCTTAACACAGATTCTCATGGCAACTCACAAATAAATGATATATATTCTTAGAAAATACTGATCTACATGAAAAAGATTACACTTGTCAGGTAGCTTCAAGGAGTATTAATGGTGAAATTTTTGATTTATGCACCATAGAAGAATTAGATTATGTGTGGAACTTAGGGAGAAACAAGCTCAGCTAATAGAACTTTCTAACAGAGCTCTCCAAAGGATTGGGTTGGTTTTTTCTTTTTTTGAAGGAGTTTCCTCAACTAGTTATAGGAGGTTAGACCTGTCCATAGACTTGTGCTGGTTTATGATGAAATTTGAGAAAAATAAGGAATATTGAGGGAGGTTCCCGCCCCCCACAGATCTAAATATATTTACTTCTTAAAAATTCAGAGACTATGACCTTGTTATTTTGAAGTTTAAATGTAACCTTTCTTCTTAAAAATGACAGATATAAGAAATGTTTACAAATTGCTCTTATTTGTTAAAAAAGAAAAAGAAAAAATATAGATGACAGCCCCTAAGTTAGTTTACCCTAGTTTGTATTGCAAATTTATGGGTCATTCTCACAAATATGTTAGTGAGATTTATCACTTTTAAGATACCTTCTAGCCTTGATATTTTCTGTGTCTTGTATAATGAATCCAAATGGATAATAAACCTTTTGGGTTTATTAACAATAAACCCTCCCTACCCTTCCACTGGTTGGATTGAAGCTCTAGCCACATGCATGCAAAATTTCGAATGCAACTAGAACTTTGATGCTTGCTAACGTCCCGGTTGTAGGTTGGGAAAGTTATGGGTTTCTGCCATTCTGGCGAATGAGATTTAGAACTCTTATAGACAAAATATTCTAATTCAATAGAATATTTTGCAAAACACATCTTTGAAAATTAGGGTCTTTTTTGAGTAAAGGTTAGCTTGGCTGTTTTTAAAAGTTACCAATGGTTAAGTGGGCAACCATGATTCTGAATATTATATAGACCACAGCTCATTGAAAGTGAGGAAAACCATTCCTGTAAAAAATTGAGGAATAGCAGACAATCTCAGCTCCACCAAAATGAGTATATTTGACTTAATTTGATTTCTGAGTGGAAAAACGTTCCCAGGCATCCAGGGTACCCTTGGCTGTGGGTGGTCCACTCACAAAGGCTACATCTGTATGAAGAGTTGCAGTCACATTATAAAGGGCTCTTTCATGATTTCTGATTCTGCCCTATCGCATCCCAGAGCCATGCTTTTGCAAAGCTGCCAGCTGGCAGGTGGAATCCAAAAAAAGGTAGCAGCTGTGGCAGTAGAAAGATGAAGTTTTATTTCCAGGTAAAGTAGGATCCAGATAATATGAATTGGAGGGAGGGTGGGTGGGGAGGGTGGGATGGGAATGGGAAGAAGGAAGTTTTTTGTAACAAAGTCACAAAGTATTTTTCCCTAATTTTCTTGCATTTCCTATTTATATAAAGTATCTTGATCACTGTGTTGCTCTACAGAGATTTTCAATGGAATTAATTTGGGAGACTGAACTAATCTCTGAAAAAGAAATTGACTAGTTATAATTACTTTTTGGACACTTTTTCTGTATTGTGAATTGTGTGGAAATGTACAGAATAAAAATGAAGAAATATAATTGGTTTCTTTTCTTCTTTATGGCTGCTAGATGTAGTTTATGTGAATACTATGCTTAACTAGGATTAAATTAGATTTCCAAAATCAGGAGGTAAGCAAAGAGTTGGCTGTTAGGGCAGGCAGAGACTAAAAGGGGTCCCTAATAAAGCAGAATTCCTTTTAAAAACATTAAGACGTTTGCTTACAAAATGGACTAACAGAGGCCAGATTTACCCACCACCTGAATTAAAGAAAACCCATATATATATATATAAATGATTGTTAAGACACTGGACTTCAGGCAAAAAAAGACAGTGATTCCTGAGAAATGGTAATCAAATGATATTAAGCCCTATGATTGCCCCATTTTACAGACTTTGGAGAGTTTCCTGGTAGTGACTCAGGGAAGGCAGAACTGGGCAGATTTCTTGAGTTGTGGAGACAGAGCTGAGAGTTTGGGAAACTGAGGCAGCTAGAGCTTATAGAGAAGAGTATCAGAGAGGAGAGAACTGCACAGAGAAATAACCTCATATATCTGCAGAGAGCCCCCCTTAAGTATTCAATAGAGTACTGTTCAGTGTATGCATGTGAGGAAACTCCTTTTTTAAATTAATCTTTTGAGAGAATTTATTATTCTTAAACCACTTTATTGAGGTATGATTGATAGGCAACAAGCTGTAGATATTTAGCTTATACAGCTTGATAATGTTTGTAGATAAGTAGACACCCATAAAACGATCATCACAATCAATGACCTAAATTTATCTATCACCTCCAAAAGTTTCATCCTACCCCATTTTGTTTTATTTTGTTTTTTTTAACTTTTGTGGTAAGGAAACTCCTTGAGACTGGAGAAAGAACCATCAAAAATGATCAGAGGAAATAGTGACCAGTGCTCTCACAGGACTGGGAATAGTGCCTGTTGCTACCGGTTACTCTAGAAAATCTTATGATTAATGATGCAGTGGATTGGATCTTGACTCACTTATGAGGAATAATTGACCATAGACTAAATGTTACACTAATCTTGCTTAACTAATCATAAAAACAAGATCAAAAAGTATAAAATTGTTTCCAAATAATTGAACCTTATCCCTCAACAAAGCCCAAGGATAGAGAGGAATACAAGTTTACCAAGCATGTAATAAAGTAAAATTCACATCTGACATTCAGTGCAAAAGCACGCAGAGAAACAAGAAAATATGACATATGAAAAGGAGAAAAATCAGCCAACTGAAACTAGCCCAGAACTGGCATAGATATTAGAATTATCAAAAATGATATTAAAATAGTTATTATAATTGTATTCCAGATGTTCAAAGAGTTAAAGTAAGATATGAAAAATATTTTAAAAGACCCATATCAAGTTTCTAGACATGACAATTACAATATTTGAAATTAAAAATACACTGCTAAAGATTAAGAGCAGATGAGACACTACAGAAGAAAAGGTTAGAAAACTTGAAGACATTATAATAGAAAACATCCAAAATGAAATCTGGAGAAATACAAAGATTTTTAAAAATGAAAAAAGGTATTAGTAAGATGTAGGACAACTTCAATAATTTCATGACACATATAATGGGAGTCACAGAAGGAAAGGAGAGAGAGGAGAAGCAGAAAAAATATTTGAAGAAATAATTGCTGGAAGTTTTGAAAATATGGTTTAGAAAACTATAAAAATACAGATTTGAGATGCCCAACAAACTCAAAGCACAAGAAATATGAAGAAGAAAACTAGACCAAAATAGCTTATGATCAAATTAACCAAAACCAGTGCAAAAATAAAATCTTATAAGTAGCCAGGGAAAAAACACAGAAATAAAAATAGGGATAACAGGAGATTCCTCATCAGAAATAATACAAGAAAAATGCAGAAATAATGCTTCTTAAGAAGATAAGAGACAACATCTTTAAGGTACTGAAAGAAAAAAAATACTGTCTAGCTACAATTCTTTAGAGGCAAAAAAATCTATAAAAATAAATGTAAAATGAAAATTTTACAGATATGTAAAAGCTGAAAGAATTCAATATCAACAGACCTGCACTATAAGCAGTGTAAAAGAAAGTCATTTAAGCAGAAAGAAACTGTTGCCGTAAGAAAATCTGTATCTACACGAAGGAATGAGGAGCACTGGACATCGTAAGTATTAGGGTAAATAAATAAGATTTTTTTTCTTATTATTGAAATATCTTTAAAAGATAAACGATTTTTTAAGTAAAGATATTGACAATGTGTTGTGGAATTTACAAGTAAAATATATGACAATAATAGCATAAAAGAATGGAAGGGAGAGATGGAAATATGTAATTGTAGGATTCTTATACTATATATGAAGTGGCATAATGTTCATAGGTAGAATACTATAGCTCTGCAAGTGGAAAAGCTGAGGGGTACCATCGTTTAAGGGAGAGTCCCCATAAAATCCAGCCACCAGCACACAGGAGGTGTTAGAAAAACAAACAAACAAACAAAAACACTGCTGAGACGTATCTTCATAAAAAATGACAGAACCTCCATGGTTTGGTTCTTTTACTGAAACAGCCAGTAAGCTGGGGGGAAAATAACCATTATCAACAATTTCAGGACTCTGGAACCCAATCAGACACAGCAAACAGGGGAGTGCTTGAGAAAGGGAGAGGATACTGAACTTTGGTATTTACAGGAACTTATGTCAGGTCACAGGCTGGCTGCAAAGACAATGGACAATGAGACGTCAGTGACCACACACAACAAAGAATACAGACTTTGCAAGAGTAATTTGAAAAAGTCATCATACAAGCACATGACTAGAGCTCTCAATAAGCAACAAAAATAATCCCCAAGGAAGGGGAGAATATGATTTCCAGAATTACCACATGGTGTTACTTAAAATGTCCAGTCTCAACAACAAGAAAGTATGGATTATTCACAGAAAAAAAAAACAAAAAAGAATTTGACAGAAACTATCCCTGAGGAAGCCCAAACATTGAAATTTACTGTCTTAAATATGACCCGTGTGCTGGAGAAAATCATCAACAAAGGAGTAAAGGAAATCTGGAGAACAATATATGAGCAAGTAGGTAATGTCAATAAAGAAATTCTAAAAGAAATGAAGAGGAAATTCTGGAGCAGAAATGTACAATAGCTGAAATGAAAATGTCACTAGAGGACAGCAATGGCAGATTTGAGCAGACAGAAGGAAAATCACCAAACATGAAGATGAGACAATTGAAATTATCCAGTCTGAAGAACAGAAAGGAAAAAAAAATGTAAAAAAAAATCAGTACCTGAGGGACCTATGAGACATCACCAAATACTAACAAGTTTATGATAGGAGTCTCAGAAAAAGGAGAGAGATAGGGAGAAGCAGTTGGCATGGATGCAGAGACATAGGAACACTCATACACTGCTGGTGGGACTGCAAACTAGTACAACCTCTATGGAAAGTGACATGGAGATGCCTCAACGAACTAAAAGTAGAACTACCATTTGATCCAGCAATCCCACTACTGGGTATCTAGCCAAAGGAAAAAAAGACATTCTATAAAAAAGACATCTGCACTCAAATGTTTATAGCAGCACAATTCACAATTGCAAAGAGGTGGAAACAACCCAAGTGCCCATCAGTACATGAGTGAATTAATAAAATGTGGTATATGTACACCATGGAGTACTACTCAGTCATAAAAAAAATGGTGAACTAATGTATTAACCTGAGTAGAGCTGGAGCCCATTCTTCTAAGTGAAGTATCACAAGAATAGAAAAACAAACACAACATGTAATCACCATTAAATTGGAACTAATCAATCAACACTTAATGCGTACATGTGAAAATAACACTCATCGGAAATCAAACAGGTGGGAAGGGGGAAGAAGGGATGGGTAAATTCACACCTAACAGGTACAATGCACACTATCTGGGGGATGGGCACACTTACAACCTTAACAAAGCAATTTATGTAACCAAAATGTTTGTACCCCCATAATATTCTGAAATTTAAAAAAAGAAATTGGTTGAGCAAAAAAATTTTTGAGCCTTTAAGTATATGTATATAAAACAATATTATATGTAGTATTTTGTGTGTGTATATATATGTATCTATCTCTATATATATGTACTGTTCATCTCATAACAATAAAGACTGTAAATAAATTTCTATCATATTAGGACTTTTCTGTGGTGCTCCGTGATTATAAAAGTATAGGTTCAAAACTCATAAAATTATTGCAAAAAAAAGTAGTGGTTATAATTGTTTGACAATAAATTAGAAATTATGAGGTTAAGAAAATATCTTCAAACAGGAAATAGTTCTAATTTTTACTTAAGAAAAAATATATTTGAAGAGTAATAATGGCCTAAAACTCCACAAATTTTATGAAAGACATGAACATATACATCCAAGTAGCTCAAAGAACTTCAAGCAATATAAACTCAAAGAGAATTGCACCAAGACACATTATAGTCAAGTTGTACAAAGGCAGAGAGAAAGTCTTGAAAACAACAAGAGAAAAATGACTTGTCACATACAAGGAATTTTCAGTAAGTTTAATAGCTGATTTCTTATCAGAAATCATGGAGGCCAGAAGGCAATGGGATGACATATTTAAAGCACTGGAAAAAACAAAACAAAAACCTATCAGTCATCAGACAAATAGATTCTTTTTTTCTTTTTAAAGATGGGGTCTTGGTCTGTCACCCAGGCTGGAGTGCAGTGGTGTCATCAAAATTCACTGTACCCTCGAACTCCTGGGCTCAAGCGATCCTCCCACCACAGCCTCTCGATTGTCTTGGTCTACAGGCATGAGCTACTGCACCTGGCCCCAGACAAATAGATTTGAAGTCAAAAAACTTTACAGTAGACAAGATGGACATTATATATTAATAAAATTTTCAGTCTATCTAGAAGATATACACACCTAACAACAGAGCCCCCAATCCCCAAAATATATGAAGCAAAAATTAACAAAATCGAAGGGAGAAATAGAGACTTCTAAAATAATAATTGGAAACTTTAATACCCCACTTTCATTAATGAATAGATCATCAGACAGAAGATCAAGAGGGAAATAAAGGACTTGAAAAACACCTTAAACCAACCAGATCTAACAGACATACAGAACACTCCACCTGACAACAGCAGAATATACTTTCTTTTTAGGTGCACATGAAATATTCTCTAGTACAGACCATATATTAGGCCACAAAAACAAGTTTCAATAAATTTTAATATATTGAAATCATACAAAGTATGTTTTTGGACTACAGCAGAATGAAACTAGAAATCATGAAGAGAAATGGGTGAACCCACAAATATGTGAACACTCTTAAACAATAAATGGGCTAAAGAGGAAATTACAAGGGAAATTAGAAAATACCTTAAGACCAACAAAAATGAAAGCATAATATGCCAAAACTTATGGGATGCAGTGAAAGGGGTGCTCAAAGGGAAATTTAAAGTCATAAATGTCTACATTAAAGCAAAAACTGATAGAATTGCAAGGATAAATATACCAATCTAAATTGTAGTTGGGAATTTCAATATACCTCTTCAATAACTGATAGAATAAGAGACAAGGAAGCAAATGTTTATATAAAGACTTGTGCATGGATGTTTATAGCAGCTTCATTTGCAATAGCCATAAGCTAGGAAAAAAATCCAAATGTCAATCAACATGTGAATGGATAATCAAATTGTGGTATATCCGAACTATGGAATACAACTCAGCAATAAAAAGAAATGAACTATAAAAAAAGAATGAACACACTGACATGAAGAAATCTCAAAATAATTATGCTAACTTAAAGGAACCAGACCCAAAAAAAAGGGGGAAGAGTGTTACATACTGCATGATTCCCATTAAATAGAACTCTAAAATATGCAAACAAGTAAATCTATAGCCACAGGAAGCAAATCCCTAAGTTACATGGGTTGGAAGCAGTCTGGGGAATAAGGGAGGAATTACACAGGGGCACGTGGAAACTCTCAAAGGAGATGGATTTTTTCATTATGTTGATTTTGTCAATAGTTTCATGTGTGTATAAATATGTCAAAAGTGATAAATTTTATGCTTTAATATGTACAGACTTATTGAATGTCAATTATACTTCAATAAATTTGTTTAAAAAATCAAGAGATAAACTTTATCCTGAGATACAATAAATTTATTAGCATTACCTACTTTAGAGATGCCTTTGGTTATGAAAGAGAAGCATCCTTTGTTGATAAGGTTACAAACCACAGCCTGCCTTAGTAGCAATCCTGAAACAGGTTGTCAACCCTGATACAAGCAAGCAGCAAAGTTCAAATAAGGAACAAATATTAACCTATACAAAGATATAATCCAACTCAGATTGAGGAGAACACCTGGCCATTACATTTCCAGACAAAGAAATATTACAAGATATGACTGTCCATTTATTAGGAATGCAAAGAAGTTTGGGATT
Organism: Daubentonia madagascariensis; assembly: GCA_023783475.1. Taxonomy (NCBI): domain Eukaryota; kingdom Metazoa; phylum Chordata; class Mammalia; order Primates; family Daubentoniidae; genus Daubentonia; species Daubentonia madagascariensis. Next base: position 17,544,433 of record JAKFHU010001569.1, read on the forward strand.
TATTTTCTCATTTTAAAAAAACTCATTTACTAAAAGTTTAATTCTAAGATCAAAAGATAAAGTGGTCTAAAAAAATAAATGCCTTGTGAGAAGAAAAATGTTCCTCTTTATATGAACTTACATACAATGAATGATTTTTCTTGAGTTATGGCTAAATTCAGTCCATCAAGAAGATATACACACCTAACAAGAGATTTTCCTTTGTTTCCATATGGTCAGGATTTGAAATCACTGATGCACTATTATTCTCACAAATCATACAGAAATTCTTATTCAGATATCTTTAAGGATTCTGTTACAGAAATGGCTTGGGAATATAAAATACGCAATAAATTATTTAATACTTATCCTGAAAATGAAGACCCAAATGCCTGATTACAGGTGCTTAGAGAAGGGACCAGGGGCAATGAGCAGTGCAATATTTTGGCCCTCACTTAAAATTAAAAAGTGTATTTCCTTTGCCAAAGTTTCTAAAGCTAAAAAAAGGAAGTAAAAAATGACTCATTTAGGTAGAATAATTATTCTTTCTCACAACTTTGTTTTCCCAAGAACAGTTAGATCACAGTTTTACAAAGCCTTGGACTTTTAAAGTTGCAAAAGACTAAAGAATAGACCAGCAAAAACAAACCTACATTTATACATTTGCATATCTATTTTTTATATATATGCATATTATATAGTATGTGTATGTGTTCACATATATACCCATATTTATATATTATTTATATTTATATATGTGCATATCTATATGTATAAACCTACACATGTGTGCACACACACACAAACACAAATAAATGCAACCAAATGTAAAAGCTCATTAACTGTACTCGATGCTACTAGGGGATCTCTGCATGAACCCTGGAAGCCCAACAATTATTGAAAGGCTATGGAAACTTGAAGCTTGAAGAATTTTTATCTCTTAAGTGTCAGAGTCATAATAGGATTTATACCTTAAACTAGCTTCTTTTAGGTCACGTGGCCCAGACTTTGAGACAGAAATCATCCAGAAACTTCCATTCCACAGAGTGTGATTAAGTCACCTGGGGATTTTTTTTTTAGGTCAGAGATTCTCAAAGTAGCTGCCCAGGACCAGCAATATCAACATCATCTGGGAACTATTTAGAAATGCAGATTCTCTGGTCCTGTCCTAGACCTGCTGAATCAGATACTCTGGAAGGAGGCCCCGGCATCTGTGGGTTAACAAGTCTTCCAGGTGATTCTGCTGCACTCTGAAGTCTGACAACCCTCGCTCTAAAAGAAAGCAATACAATTGAAACGGTTCAGTAGACCATTTAAAAATGTTAGTCTTCCTATAGTCAAAATACAAATGCCACGACCAATATGATTGACAGTATTGTTGACAAAGACTCAGGAAAAAAAAGAGGAGAGGAGAAACTTTTCAATGAAACCTGACAAATATTAATAGTTACGTCTCCCTACTTTGGTGCCAGTTTATCCCTGTTTGTTTCCTCATTATTTAATTCCTTTGGTGCTTCTTCATTTACAGATGTACAATCTACTCCACTCACAGACTTTTATTTATTAATCAGACATTACACTTTCCTGTTTCCACACTTGGGTCACATTTCCTCCTCCCTCTCTGTTCACAGAAGCAATCACCATGAAGATTTTGTGCGAATTTTAGCATTTTTTCATCTTCTCTTCGCTCTTCTTTACAATTACTATTAATTATATTCCCTAACAGTTGTAAAATTTTACTCTATTTATTAAATGCTATTAAATGTTCTATGTGTTGTCAATGTTTTTATTATAAGAGCTGAAAACCAAGAACATGGAGTTTCCTTAGCATAACATGTTAATAATGTGTACTGGAGACCTAATATGCTAAGATTATAATTTTTTCTGAAATATTTTAAGGCCATGCACAACCCCAATGCCAGGGAAAAACAAAGCTCCTATCATCCAGGTCAAATAATTTTTCTTTTTTAATATTTTTTTGGTTGCTCTCAATTACACCACATTTTAGTCTGCTTCATATTTGAACCCACTGATATTGTTTTAATGAGTTTTTTCTCTTGGTGTTTGTTATTGTCTCTTTGTTCTTGTTAAATGATTTAAAAAATCACATACTTGCAAACACATAATTTTTTTTTACCATGTCAATAGTATCATGTAGTATCCTAATCATTTTCAGAATCCATTCCATTCTTTCTTCTGAAAGCACTGGCTTCTTGTTCTAATTTTGATGAATCGTTTCATGGGCATGCTATACACTTATCACCTTACGATTTTCTTCTTTGCACTTCTGCATTTTTCTTACCAGTTTGTGACTCTCACATATTTCTTAGTTTCTTCATTTGCTGGATTATAGCCATAAATTACTTCTTGAAACTAGGCTCTAGGGAAATAAATTCTCTGAGTTCTTTCATGTCTGAAAATGTCTATTTTGTCCTTTATTTTGAGTTTGTCTGTCTTTGGAATTCTGGTTTCAACATCATTTTTCGTCAGCAATTCAGAGAATTTTAATGAGGAAAAACAGCGCCTGTGTGCTTTTGTGAAAAGTAGACATTAATTCACAAATATAATATATTAAAATCACGGAGTCACATGTTGTGGGAGCAAAATGGCTCTAGAAATCATGTAGAAGAACTTCACTTCACAGAGAAGAAAGCTGTGATTTAAAGAGATTAAAACAGGGGTGGGGAACCTGTGGCCTTAAGCCCACATGTTGTCCAAAAGGGTGGCCTTTTGACTGAATCCAAATTTTACAGAACAAATCCTTTTATTTTTATTAATACATTTTTGCTCCTCTTTTATATTTTTATTTTATTGTTAAAATGAACGTATTTAAAATACCAAAGAATAAAATACGTTTCAACGAAAAAATTCTCCCAGATTGACCAGCACAATTAGAACATTAGTAAGCCTTAAAGGCTAAATTGGCAGCTGCTATGCTCATGATTTAGTTCTAACCTCCCCTGCCTGACTGGCACCACTACCGCACAAGATTGGTTGGTGAGAGTTTATAGGAGTCGAGTGCGCCAGTCTATTATAAGCTTTTGACACCAGTGCACCATGTTTCTGTCTGAAGTGGAATTTGTGAATGGTTGCATAGCTTCACAGTATTTTTTAATTCTGTCTGCTTAACAGCCCATCATGTCAAAGAAGACAAGAGAATGCTGAAGGAAGAAAACAGATTTTTAGTGAGGATTGGGAATTGCAATATTATTTTCTTTCTGCTAAAGATAAGATGATTTGCTTGCTTTGTGATACTGCAATATCAACATTAAAGAAATTCAATGTTCATCCGCATTACAACACTCATAAGGACCACAAATATTTTAAATTAGAGGGAGAGGCATGAAAGGTTGTACTGCAGAAATTAAAAGATGAAAAGCAAAAGCAAAGACAACTCTTTCAAGCAGCAGTAAGACCTGGAAATAATGCCACTGAAGCAACTTATAAAGTAGCTTATAGACTTGGGGAAAAAGGGAAGCCATTCAGTGATACAGAAATTGTGAAAGAATGCATAGTCAAAGTTGTATGATGCTTAGACCCTGATAACGTTTCAAAGTACAAACAACTGCCTCTTTCAAGGAGAACCATAACTGATTGGCAGCATGAATTAGCCTTCGACTTAAGAGAACAACTTCATGCAATACTTAAAAAGGAAAATATATATTATTCAATTGCTTTAGATGAATCAACTGATACTACTGACTTGGTGCAGATTTTATACTTCATTCAGGTCATAACAGAAGATTTTCTTTCCCACAAAGAGTTACTCACTTTGGGCACTCTTGCAAACAGAACATGGGGAATAGATATCTTCAACAACTTTCAAGATAACTGTCATGAAGTTGGGCTGAATTTGGTAAATTTAGTGGGTGTATGTACAGACAGTGCACCTTCTTGACAGGAAAACATGAAGGGTTTATTGCACAGATTTAAAAAAAAGTATTAACGGATCCAGAAGCTCTGATTTCTTTCCATTGTGTCTTGCAGAGTCAGCCACGTGTCCATTGACTCTACAGGCTATTACTTCAAAGGCTTCAAAGGATGATATATGTGAATCATTTGAAGAATATGCAACTGTTATAGACCTATTAATTGGAGAATACAATGAAAGGTTCACTGACTTGGAGAATCATGACATCACACTCAAATTAGCACTTCAGCCTCACCTGGTTGATATCATCAAGGCACCTAAAGAACTACAGATGGAATTGATTGAGCTCTCAGTAGATGACATTTTAAAGTCATTGTTTGATGCTAAGAAAGATCCAATTGAAATATGGAAAAATGCAGTAGAATACCCACACCTTTGGTAACATGCCCAAAAAATGCTTTCTTGCTTTTCAACCACTTATTGCTGTGAATGTACATTCTCCTACCTAACCCAAATCAAGACGCCCTTAAGGTCACAAATGACTGATACCCATCTAGAGGATGAACCGAAACTACGAACCTCCATGCTGCCACCAAATATTCAAATGCTTTCCAACCAAAAGCAGACTCAACAAAGTCATTAAAAGGTTAGTTAACTTTAAAATTAACAAATAGTTTTCATTTTTTGAAATTATTAAGATCATAGTAGTTAGATTTTAACAAAATAATATACATTTTTAAATGTATCTAATTGAAGTTTCTTGAATGCAGCCTTATTTGATTACAGCTAAATTAATGTGACCTTCCAACATGAAAAGCTTCCCCATCCCTGGATTAAAACACTTCCCAAGAATGCACAGCTAGGCAGTGACAGGGTGATGTCACCAAACCCCAGAGACTCCTTATCTACAAATTGTATAATAATGCTGTGTTCAAACGCTTTGGATTCCACCTGAAGGCACTATTAGGATGAAACAAGGAGATATTTGTGGTAGAAGAGAATACACTGGGCCGAAGAATACCTGGATTCCAGCCCCAGGTCTGCTCCTAAGAAGCAGGGCATGTTTCCTCCTTTCCCTGGGCCCAAATATCATCATGTGAGAAGTATGAATGTTGGACTAATAGTCTCAGAGACTAATAGTCTCTGTCTTCTCTCAAGTGGTGGAATTCTCTGAAGAGGATCTTTTAATAGAAGACTCATTATAAAGATGAAAAAAGCTTCAAAATGATCTACATTCAAGGTCATCACTTTGGAAATCTCCACTCATGCCATCTGCAAAATATATTATTTGAACAATATTTGTCATAGCATTCATTACTAGTTGGCATTTTTTAAAATCCAAAATGTCTTTTCAATAAGCTGTCTATGGCTCTAACCCCACAACCTTTTCCTTGGATTGCAAACTTCTTGAGACTATTTTGTGTTTGCTCATTTTCCTAGACCACCAGAGTCAGCCACGTGTTCGTTGACTCTATAGGCTGTTACTTCAAAGGCTTAAGGATAATTAGCTCAGTTTTGTACAGATAAAAAGGACTGGAACTTACACAGAGCACTAATGCTTAATAACTATTATGTATTACAACTACATTGAGGTTATGAGAATGACAATGAGGAAGGATGTTTCTCCTTCCCTGATCAATCTAATTTGGTAGTGGGGTTTCTTTTCTGCTTGGCATTTTCTGAATCAGTATGGAGAGACCTGGGTTTGGCACCCATGTTGCTGATTTCAAACTGGGTGAACTTGCTTATGTAACACCCCTTTTCTTTCTGAGACTCAGTTTCTTCCATCTGGAACACAGAAAATAATTATGCCAACCAAATGGAGCTGTTGTGAACATTCAATGTGATATTAGCTGGTAAAATACTTAGAACAATGTCTAGCTCATAGTAAGTGCTCAAGAACTTGTAGCTGTGAAAATATTCTGCAGATGATTACATTGATGAAATGCTTGTCATATATTTCTAGCACTGTTCTCTATGCTTGCAGCAGGGCACCGGCAAAGAGAGAGGGGCCTGAATGCTCTTACCTTGGATGCCTTAGTCAGTTACCTTATCTTCTTTGTTTGGACATTGAAGTCCTAACCTAACGTTTGCCTCAGTTCTTTTTTTTCCCCCTTTATGTTATAAAAATGTGTTCAAAAATGAAAGATATACAAACTTTGACAGTAATAAGTAAGATAGAATTCTGAAAACTTACATTGACAGAAAATGTGGAATAAATGGACCCAAAAGTTTGAAATGAAAATGGAAAAAATAAATCATCAACTTCTTCTAAATCTAATTTCATATTATGTCAGTCTGTGGGCATTCCTGATTTAAGAAGAAACCACCATGCTATCCCTTCCAAAATGCGTGCACACACAACCCATATTAACAATTTGATTCTAAAGTCATCAGATATTTTTCTTACTTTAAATTTGCCTGAGAATCATCAGATTTTCAAACCCAGGTGACCTAGAGCCAAAGATTTGAAGATTCTTCGATAACATTAAAACCTCTGACAGTAAGTTGTAATGATATTCTATAGGTATTCCAGATATTTAATAGGGTTCTGTTTCAGTTTCTGTGCCTGGTCCCATTGCTTTAAGCCTATCTTTAAATTTACCCATAACTTTTAATCTCAGCTCTGGAATTACATTTGTTCTGGCTCCTCTGAATTTAGTTTTTTTAATACTTCCACAGGGGACAAATAAAATGACCCTTTAATACAAACCTAAAGTTTGCAATGAGAACTATAGTATATTCACATGGATTGCAGCCTTTTCATTGTCACTGACAATGGGTACCAAATACAGGCTTACAAGCTGTTTTCAATTATCTGTATAGAAAAATCAATGGCAGCACTTTGTACTGGCTCGGTGAGCTGCTGGCTCCTTGTAGGGAGACGTTCCAGGTGCTCTGTCTGCCAATGACACCATCATTCCTCCGACAGAGGCCACCAGGAGTGAGATTCTCAACTTTTTTTAGCAGTAGCCTCTGGTAAAAAGTACAGACTTAATCACCAAATGTGAAATGACTATTTAGGTTGTCTTGAGAATGATGATACTGAAAGAATGGAATTTTCTAACCCTAACCCAAAATCAACTCATATTTTCCATTCTATTTATCCTGTTGAAAATGAAGTAGGGAGTAAAGGTTGAATGAATACCAAATACTAAACAACGTCAGAGTGGTCCATAGTAGAACAATGTGCTAGTCATTTGATTTAGTAGGTCCACTCAAGCAAATGGATTTCTCATAGATTTATTACTTCTACTGTAATTTCTGTTTTCAAAGGACTAAACATAGGCTGTAGGAGCCTGGGTCATAAGCTGGTTTAGTGTACTCAGTGGTAAAAATTGTTTGAACCAGAAATTCCATATGAGTGGCTCTGGTTGACTATTATTTTATGGCCCCAATGAACCCTGCCTCCTGATATTAATGTCCCCTCCCACATCGACTTTGGGTTTGAACCTTTTGCTAATGAAACTTTAGCTGGTATGAACCAAGTGATGGTTTTGATAAGAACTTGCATGTCAGGGCTTGCCCTTTTGTTGTGCTCCTTCTTGGAACGCAGTCCCGTTATGAGACAGCCACATGGAGGGGCACGCAGAGAAAGATGCCTGGACAGCCTGAACCCATTTGAGCCATCCTAGCTGAGGCATTCATCAGATGTGTGATTGAAGAAGCCATCTCGGATGTTCCAGTCCTAGCATGTAGTGGAGTAGAACTGCCCAGAAAAACCCTGTTGAAACTGCAGAGTCATGTACAAGTAAATGATTGCTGATATTTAAAGCCACCAAGTTTTGGGTGGTTTGTAACACAATGACAGATCATTAAATCAGAGTCTCAATATCTGAAAAGAGACAGCCCAATAGTGATCCATTCCTTTGTTAGTGGGAGAGAAGAAGAGAATGTTACATAATTTTTTTAGCCAAACCAATAGTTGAATTTGTGGCATTGGAATAGCTCAAACTACATGACATAATCATAGAATTATGGAGTTGGACAGTCCTCACAAAACATTTATTCTGAATTTTCAAACACCCCATTTTTGAAAATTAAAAGAACAAGAAAAACAGAAAGACAACTGGAGACCAGAAAAGTTAAGCTAGGAATAGAATTTAAGTCTCATGATTCTTTCTAGTACTTGGACCATGTTGACTCCAGTGGTCTCCAATACTTTCCTGGAAGTATACCACTATTGACATCATCTGAAACGAAGTAATGCTAAATTAACATGAAATAATTTGTTATCATTATCGTACTTTTTCTGCTGATGTCAATTTAAAGCCACCAGATCCATGGTTATATCCACATCAGAGGACATAGCATATGCTGATAATCAAGTCTTTGAGAGGAAAAGCGTGAGGGGAAGGACTGAATATATCAGTAGAAAAATGGCCTTAGCCACTTTCTTTCCTCACTGAAGCAGCAACTATATCAGCATCTGCCTCCTAAAACAGAATATTTCAGCCTCAATAGCTTTTGATTCAAGGGCTCTGCTTCAAGTCTTGATTATAACTTAGGGAGCTGCAGTCTCATGCCTTCAGAGCACTTAGACACCAGCTTATGTTTTCCTTTCTCTCTCCTTTCATCCCTCCCTCCCTCCCTCTCTTCCTTTCTTCCTTCCTCTTTCCTTCTTTCTTTTTTGATAGAAAACCAATCACTCAATGACTTGAAGGTGTTGTAGGCTCCTAATGGAAAGCTACTTTAGGCTCTTGGGAAAGACAGCACAGGGATCATTTGTGAGTTTCTAAATCCCAGATATGCCTGTCTGGAAAACCTCTAACCATGGGGTCAAGGAATCACCAAAGTTGAGGTTAGATAAACTAATAAAAGTTATTTCATATTCTAGATACATTCTTATGATACATCTTTGAGGTAAAAAAAACCCAGTGTATGACATATTTTATTAAGTTTACTATAAGCGTAAGGTAGTTGACTAGTAATATCCCAGTTACTCAAATTGTCATTATCTCTATAGTTGCAAAGATGCACAGAATCAAGAATCACAAGTTGTCATGGTGTAGAACCATTCCCTTTTGAACACATGGCTAATAAAATTAGTCTCCACAATCTTACTCCAGGTCCGAGCAAGATTATGGAGACTAATTTTATGGTTTTTATCAAAAAGTCCCAAAACAAAAAATGTTGGAGGGGATGCAGAGAGATAGGAACACTCGTACACTGCTGGTGGGACTGCAAACTAGTACAACCTCTATGGAAAGTAATATGGAGATACCTCAAAGAACTAAAAGTAGAAATACCATTTGATCCAGCAATCCCACTACTGGGTATTTACCCAAAGGAAAAAAAGACATCCTATAAAAAAAATCTGTACTCGAATGTTTATAGCAGCACAATTCACAATTGCAAAGAGGTGGAAACAACCCAGGTTTCCATCAATACATGAGTGGATTAATAAAATGTGGTATATGTATACCATGGAGTACTACTCAGCCATAAAAAATGATGAACTAATACCTCTTGTATTAACCTGGATGGAGCTGGAGCCCATTCTTCTATGTGAAATATCACAAGAATGGAAAAACAAACACCACAGGTAGTCACCATTAAATTGGTACTAATTGATCAATGCTATGCACACATGTGGAAACAACATTCACTGGGGATTGGGCAGGTGGGAGAGGGGAGGAGGGGATGGGTAAATTCATACCTAATGGGTGCGTGTGCGCTGTCTGGGGAATGGGCATGCTTGTAGCTTTGACTTGGGTGGTGCAAAGACAAATTGTGTGACCAAAGCCTTTGCACCCCTGTAATACTCTGAAATAAAAAACTAAAAGAAAAGAAAAGAAATCTGCTTTCCAAGAGCCTTCTCTTCTGTACACTAGAATCTGTCTTCAACTGCTCAATCAAGATCTTATTGGTCAGTCTGTCACTGACTTTTGAATGCTGTAATGTCCTAACAACACAATATAATACAAAGGAAATAAACTATAGAGATAAAGCTCAGACCTTAAAAAAGTGGAGAGCAATGACAGAGCAGTCTCTGGAAATGAGAATAATTTGAATAGTAAAAAATAAGAGGGAATTTTGAAAAATTGATGAGGGATTTACATATTATAATCATGCTACAGAATTAAAATGTGAAATGAGGCATATTATACTGTCTTACATAATTTTTTACATAAACAGATGAAAATGTAAAAAATATTTGATTATTTTCTTTGGGTTAATAATGTTTATTTGCAGTCACAATCTAAATTTGTTAAATATAAAATATTTTCATTTTATTCTTCAATATAAAAATCCCCATTTACTATGAAATTTTGGTCCCCTACATAAATAGACATTTTCCAGGTTCTAATTACCCTCAGATAATGAGGCCTTCCTGTATATATTAATTGCATTGTATGTAAGATTCAGACAACCACTTATTGAGTGTCTTTTATATTTTGTGGTTTGCACTAAGTACACATTACACTTATTTTCTCATTATTAATCTTCATAGCAACCTTCTGCAGTAAGAAGCTATCAGTAATCTCATTTTACAGATGAAGAAACCAAAGCTTAGAATTTAAGTAGCTGGTATAAAGTCAAATAAATCTTGTGTGAAGGAGAAGGAATTATGTTCATAAGTTGTTTACTGATGGAGTTCAAGAAGGATCCAGTAAATAACACAATACCTTACTGCTCAGTTTCTCAGCCAACTGAGAAATTAAAAATGAATAAATAACTGAATAAAAATAAAACAGGGCAAAGCAAATGAGTGCCCAAAATATTACCTTTATTACTGATAAATCTTATATTGAAAATTGTGGCTCCTTTGGAATGACAAGTGGGCCGCCCATTAGTAGCTTCTAGAATGATGCAGCCCGCAGGATGACATTACATATGGTTCCCTAAATCTCCTCACCCTTAACCTGAAAAAGAAATGTGAATTGGTACAATTAGGGTTTAAAAAGTTCATGAAGAAGAGATATATGATTGGTTGGTCAGGAAAAATGAAGCTTTTTAGACATATGCCATTCCACCTTTAATAACGTTTGGCCACATGCACACCTTTTGTGCCACTATGAGAGAAAAAATTTCTGGCTGAATGAGACATTGGTATGACTTATCAGGAATACATCTTATGCTCTTAGTATTTTGTTCTTGTAAACATTATGATGGGGAAAGTGTCTGAAACAGTATATTTCTCACCTACTAATTTTACCATCTCCCTCTTGAGCCAGAGAAACAAAAATGTTATTATTTAAAATACATAGTCAATTTCAGTGACATGAATACATTATCAATAGATCTTGGGAAGGAATTCAGAGTTTATAAGGTGAGATCAACCCAAAAATTCTCGAGGAAGAGACTGAAATAGAGAATGAAGGGGAAAGAATAGGACTGTTTTAAGAAGGTTGGCACAGGCAGAAGCAATGAAGTAAGTGATCTGATGGAAATGAAGAGTAAAATAACCATTTTTCCATTGCCACAGCTTTTTATTAAGTCCCTGGCAGTTAAAGGAAATTAAAAATGTTGCTGAAACTCAATACAGATGAAGGTGCTGAAATTCACTGTTAAAAAAAAATCTCAGGTAGGTGCAAAAGACTATGTTTGGTCTTTGGGGAAGAGACCGTATAATTACAATTTGTTCATCATCTCAAAGGGGGAAAAATCTATGTGTGCCACACAATACTTGTAGCATATGTGTTTGTTGTCTACCCCAGAGCCTTCTCCAGTCCCCATTTCCTTTGCCTCACTTTCATCACAGATGCTGAAAAAAATCCTGTCTTCAGTTTACTCAATTTTCCGTCCAGGTGAGGTCACATATGACCCTGTCATGGCTATACCATGTAAGGAGGGGTCCCCCGGTAGGAAAAATCAATCTCCTCCTTTGGAAGGATTTCTCCTTTTCCCATTAGAATGAGGTACTCAAGGAGGAAGCCTCTTCCCAGTACCACCCCTGAGACACAGAATAGCAGGGCAGGGACACCAAACAGGCTCTGAAATCTTTGAACCACTAAACGCATGCAGCAACCACTTATTTCCAGAAGTCTTGTTACGGGAACATTGTTAGTCAGGTTTTTCTGTTATCTGAAGCTGAAAGCATTCCTAACATATTCCTGAAAGTGGAGGCCACCCTTGAGGATAGAAACCTTTGTTATCTAAACTCCATCATGATTTTTTTTCTAACTGTTTTGAAAGATAAATAATCATAATGATTCATTTCCCACAGATCAAAATGTTATATGATGTGGCCAAAATATAATGAAAAACTTGGGGAAAGGATGACTAAAAAGAACAAGAGTACATTTTAGGTCAGACCTGGCCCGAACCCTGACTTGACCACATCTGGCTGTGTGAACTCAGCTGAAAAACAGAGACAGTAAGAGACCGCATGGGATTGTTGTGAGATTTACATATGATATTTGTAAATTGCTTACCCCAGTGCCCAGAAGATTACAATGATTGTAACCAGTGGTTATTTATGCCCCTGAATTAATTTGCAGAATAAATGTTCAATTTTTCTAGTCATCTTCTGGCTATTAAAACGCATTTTTTCCAGTTTTTCAGGAAACCTTTATTCTGTATTTATTTCTCAAATATACTAATCTTTCCCTTCTTGATGAAATCCCCATTGTTGCCAATTTTTTTTTTCTGAATGGTTATTACAATCCTTTAGAGATTATGCACAAACCAATCATTGCATCTTCTTACCAATCTCTAACTCATCTAACTAGGATGAGACCAAAATCAGTGTGGTGTAACGGAAGTTGGGGGAGAAGGGTGCAGGATGGGAGTATACAATTAACTAAAGACCAATATCCAGGATTGCACATGATAAAACAATACCAGAGAAATTTCAACTAGCTACGGCAGGGGAATGGAGCAGAAGTTAAGGCACCATCAATCCTCTCACACATAAAAAGGGCCAAAACAAAACAATATAACAAAACAAAAAAGAAAGTGACAAATATGTAAAACAAAACAAAACAATAACAATAACAAAAAAAAAACCCAAACAAAAAACAACCCATGCAGAATTTAAGACATTGAAATTACAAGCCCTGGGCAATAGCAAAAATCTACTTGCAAGTTTAGGAAATGTACATTAGAAAAACTATTGAAATGGTTAAGAGGAGGGCGTGAGTGGTGGGAAGGGGAAGAGTGGAGGGTGACTGGGGGGGAAACAGGCTTAGCTAAGCTACCGACTTCATCATTTAAGTACACAATTACCAGACGTTTTGGTTTCCAAAGACATAGCTTCCCTTTTCTCCAGTACATTTTGATGTAAGGAACCACCAGAATATGGTTACCTCCCAGATTAGGGGAGAAATTAAAGAATTAGCCATTACAGGAATTTCTCCTTTTCACTTTGGATATAAAATAGAAGCATCAAAAAGCACCCCCTTTCATAGGACAAACTCTACTTTGGAAAGATTTTTATCATGGGGTTAAGAGCTTCTTTCACAAATTGATTTAGAGAGGCATTATTAATGGACTAATTAAATAAATTGGCCCATAGTTTTGGATCATTCATTGAAAATACACATAAAAGTTGAATCGAAAATTGTCAATTTGTGCCATGGTATGCACTTCTTCTAAATTTTGCTTAAGTAATACATTCTCCACTTGGATCTCGCACAAATCTCCAGACTTCACATTTCTAAAGGCGGACTCCTTTCCACCTGTTCAATTCTGTTCCCTGGCTCAAAGCCTGGCATCATCACCCACAAAGCTGAAGTCCTAGGAGTTAGTCTTAATTGTTTTGTTGTTTCGCCATTTGTAGCCAATCATCCACTGCTTCTTGTCAATTTTTCTCTTTCTATGCTGTCGTACCTCTATCACCATTGCTGGTTTTCTTATGCAGATCACCATTACTTCCCACCTGAATTGTCTCAACTGTTACCCCTTATATCTGCACAATGCAGCCAAGGTTGACTTTTTAAAAACACAAATCTGATATGTAGTACTCCATGGCTTAAAACATATCAAAGCATGCCTATAACCAGAAAATAAAGTATAACTTGTTTAGTAATATTGGCAAGGTTATCCAGGGATCTGACCCACGCTCATCTTTTCAGATTCATCCCCTATAATCTCTTTCTAAGCATGCTATGTAATGAAAAAAATGGCAAATCTATAAAAATTGGTCAGTTGTATTGTTTCGATTTTGATTATTCTTTCACATTGAGACAGAAAAGGATATATATATACGCATATATATATATACGCATATATATATATGCGTATATATATATGTCTTCCTTCAACCCAACCTTTTATTTTCTTGTCTAAATTTCTACTGTAATCTCTATCAGTGTCAGTCAAAGATGTCAACTCATTCAATACAAACCAGTTAGTCAACAGGGTAAAATGAGGGTTAGGAATTTACTTCTCATAGCGATTACTATTCATTTACATTTTGAAAAAATGAAAAATTTGAAAATTATATGCCAGAATACATTATGACAAGATTTAGACATGAGAACAGGTTGCAATTAAATAAGGTATTTATAATTATTTTCATCTTCCATATATCAAATCTCACTTTGCATACTGGATATATACTATATTCACTCTAATTCTTGGAAAGTAAGTTTTTTTTTTCCAAACTATTCAGAGTTAAAATGAACAAGTTGTAAATTATACATGCTCTGTTTTCAAGAGAAGAAGGCCTTAATACAAACCGAATGTGAATGGACACAGAGGCAACCACTCTGAAAGCAGCTGATTGGGGCACTCAATTACCACTAAATAATTCAGAATCTCTAATGGAAATCAGATCCAATGTTTCCCCAGTGAAGGAGCAGCTATTCTTGGTTACCCAATATTCAGCTAGCTACTCAAGAGCTTTAGAGAGCAACAATAAAGTAAAAGGTAAAAAATATTTTAATGGCATTTATGTTCTCTTGGGTGCTCTCCTGGCAAGAAATTCCCCACTTCCTAGCAGCTGCTGCCATTATGAAAAGACAGGGAGAGTGAGAAAGAAATCAATATTTAAATCTGAAACAGCCAGAAAGTTCAATGATGGGTGCCAGTATTAACTGGCTTGTGTATGTGTTTGGCCTTTCAAAAGCCCCTGGTCTTAAGAGGAGAGAGGACATTCTAAGTAAACAACTCATTAGGAATCACACAGCAAGGTTTGGTTAGCTCATTACAAACACATTTAATTTAAGAAAGAATATTCATGTGAGACTTTTGTCTAGAAATTTCAATAATAGAATGAATTGTTGCATAAAGTAATGTATTCTTTTTTTTTCTCTCTCTCTCTCTCTCAAAAACAGGAAGAGAATATTGATTTGCCAGTCTTGGCCACCAGCCCCACCTCTTCGCACTATAAGTATTGAGATGAATGAGTTTGTGTCTCTAAAAGCACTAAGCAATCTTCAAGAGAGTACCGCTTTATAAATCAAAAAGCTTTATTATTATTGGGTAGAAATGTTAGAGAGAAAGTTGGAGCTCTTATCAAAGGCTGTTGGTGCCCCGACATTTGCTGTCAGCTCTGAAAAGGTGGCTGTGAAACTCATTGTATCCAACCCTGGTTGGCTTTGGGCCCAGCATACAGTGGGATTTCTGGCCAATGGCCCCGTACAGTGGGACGGCTGGCGCCTGGCCCAGGGATTAGAGAGCTTTCATTTCTTTGTCTCATTGATATTAGTCACAGAATCTCCCTTTTCATGCACAACTCAAACCCGTGTGGGCGGGGGTGAGGAAGGCAGATGCAGAAATTGCTGCAAACTCTGAGCTCTTACACCCTAGGAGTAGCAAGAAAATTTCCATTTCCAGCTCGGTTATCCAACATCTGTATCTATTTCGTTATGCACATTTGGCAGGAAATGGATAGTCTGGTATGTCCTTGAAAGGAAAATTGCTTTATAGATATAAGATACTGAAAGTTAACCTTGGACAAAAAGGTACTCAGTATCTTAAGGCTTCTTTTTCTTCCTCTCCCTTCCCCTCTCCTTCTCTTTCTTCTTCTCTAATGAACTAATGACTGTTCTGAAATTTCATCTCAAGGAACAATTTAGTAAACATAATTTGTGGGCACATTCCCTTCAGCTCCTAGATATATGTGTGTGTGTGTGTGTGTGTGTGTGTGTATAGCCTTTGCAAAAGGCCACATGTAATGTATCACTTTTTGACCAATTTCCTTCAATTCCTTCCTTTGCGTGTGTGTGCATAATTATGTATTTGTGTGCGTGTAAGTGGTGTATGCTTTGCAGAATCCATCTGTGATAATATGTCCCAGAGCCATATTCTACTTGAGTCTTGGAAAATGCACTGCTGAGTTCCATAGAACAAACTTTGGTCTCAAACAATAATAATCTTGTCTTAGATATTCATGCCCAGTGGAAACAAAGTCATTTCCAAAATAAAACTCGGAACATGAATTACTAAGTAGCAACTGATCTTACAATAAACCACAGAGCCCCAACACATCATAACAAAATTACTCAGGCTCACTGTCTCTTTGCCAGATTCTCCTAAGAAATATCCACTGGTATAAGGAAGGAAATATTAATATTAATATCTTAGAGAAGGTCAAAATTGAGTACATGTGCATAACCTTGTTCCTTTTCATTATATTATAGAATTGTCATTAGTGAAAAGTCAGTTAATTCCAGTACAAAATATGTATATTTTCTGGAACAAGCTGAGAGGTGGAGAGAATAGGGGGAGAAGAACCCTCAGATAACACATAAATACCCCTGTGAAATGTTGTTACCCTCCTCGTTAGAGGATTAAACTTCAGCTTCCACAGCTATGAAGTAGTAGTAATGATATCTGTCCTTGTAGGGTTCACGATGTATGTTAAATGGTAAAGTATATGTAAAGGACTTTGCAGAACTCATTGAGAGAAAGTAGTGTTGCTGTAGTACTTGAGGATGCCAATATTTACGGAGGGAAATTAAAGGAAATGTGGATTATGTTCCTCCTGTGAATACATCTTATCTAAGGGCTTCTAAGTTCCTAAAATTATAATCATATGTCTAATTCCATACTCAGAATAACAGGAATTTTAAAGATTGCTAGTCTTATCATATTTTAGGGATAAGAAAAATGAAGGTCAAGAGAGCCATTAGTGATTTATCCAAAGTCAGAAAACAACCCAGTAGCAAATTGAGGGAATCAGACTCTGCTCATTTTTAACTCCGTATTCTTACATCTGCATTCCTTCCAAATGACAACTCACTATTGGTTTTAATAAACGAACAGTGAGCTCTGGGAGAGGCAGTGCTGGTGCCGGGACAGCACAGTGTGGCCGGCCAATCCTAGAAAGGCCCATGGTGTAGGAGGAACTTGACTGAAGGGTAGGGTTAAAGTAAATGTAGCAGATCAGGGAAGACCTTACAGGTGCAGAAAACAGCAAGAACCTATGAGGCATAAGAAAGCGTGTTGTGTACAGAGGCCATCGGGGAGAGCTACTTGGCTATGATAGAAAGAACACATAGTGGACTGTAAGAAAATATGTACATTAGTAAAGGCCAAATTTTAGATGATACCTTTTAAGTAAATTTTACTTGATGCTATAAAAGTTTAGACTCTTGAATGAAAGACAGAATGACAGGTTCTTAATAGATTTTTTTTTCTTTTAGGCTGTCTCCATGCTTTATACATCTGCCAAATTAATCTTCCTAAATATAACCTGTGTTGCGTCTGTTCTAAACCCTCCCAATTCTCTTCAATGTCTACAATAAAGGCAAATTCAAGATCTGCCTTAAGGTAAACCTCACCCCAACTCAGGTTTGCTTTTTGATCTGCTTCAGCCAAAATGATCTATGAACCAACCATTCCCAAAATTCTTTCTGAATTTCTTGGGCTTCCCCATCTGAAATAATTGCCATTCCTGACTCTACTCATCACATTTTTTCTAAACTCAGTATAAATCCCTCCATTTCTATTTTGTGTTCCTTTATTTTTCTTAATCTTTGATGTGGAAGCTTTTGCCTCTGAACAGAGGAAACAACCTTTTACTGTAAACTCATGCATTTGTCAGTAGTGCCAGATACACAATCTCTTTGAGGACAGGGCACATGCTGCCCTGGATGAGCTGGTCCTGAAGCAGAATCTCAGAGGGCTGACTGGTCAGGCACCTGCACACTGCACACATCATTCTTGGTTGACTATCAATTGACTATATATTAAAAATAGGAGTTAGGAATCTACTTTGGGAAATGAAAAAATAAAAATAAAATTAATAAAAAATAATAAAAATAATTTAGAAATTTTCCTTAAAATGAAGGAGTTACTTTTGAAAGTCTTAGGATACAATTTTTCTTTAAGAGAATGTATATATTTAAAGGACTTGTTACTTCATAGCATTTATTTTCTTGTCACATGGGTCTAGTCTCAATTTAATGCAGTGTCTGACTCAGAATTTAATGCAGTGAGTTTAGAGACTCTTTGTTAATGAGTGATAATACAGTGTTTATTAATTACCAAGCAGCATTCTAAACATGTTAAAAGTTTAATTTTCTTAGCAAACTTATGGGGCAGGGAGTGTTATTATCCTTACTTAAATGCTAACCCAAGGTACAGAGGGGTTAAGTAACTAACCAAATGTTACACAGCCAGTAAGTGAATGGTCTAGGCTGTGAAATCAGGCAATCTGACTACAGAGTCAATGCTATTAGCCATTGCACCACGTTGTCTCTTTATTTCGTTTTTTAAAATAAACATTATTGAGGTAAATTCAAGAATTTCAGTTATATACAAAAAAATGCATCCATTGAAGTATACAGTTTGATTGATGACTTTTGGCAAATATGTAGTCCACGTAACCTACACATCAGTAGAATATTTGGTGGTTCTATCAATCTCTCCCTAACTTGCAGTCCCAGGCAACCACTGATCTGTTTCTTGGCACTGTAGACTAGGTTTGGTTTTCCTAACATTTCATATAATGGAAACAGTATATATTGTATGTGCTCCTAAGTGTCTGGCTTGTTTTGTTCAGTGTAACGTTTTTGAAGCTAATCTGTGTTTTTGCATGTAGCAGTAGTTTATTCTTTTATATTGCTAAATAATATCTCATTGAATGAATCTACTAAATTTTATTAACATATTCATGTATTGATGGATTTCTAAGTTGGAGCTATTATGAATAAAGATTCTATAAACATCTATGTACAAACCCTTGTGTGGGACACATATTTCTCTTGCATAAATATCTAAGAGTGAAAAGTCTAGTATGTCTAGAAAAGTCTAATCATATGGTAGGTGTATGTTTAATTTATAAGATGCTGTCAAACTATTTTCCAAAGTGGTTCCACTATTTATTTTACATTTCCATCAACACTCGGGATTGCCAATCTTTTTAATTTTGGCTCTTTGAGTAGGTGTTTAGTGGCAGCTCATTGAGGTTTTAATTTGCATTTCCTTGATGGGGCAAGTGATGTTAAGCATTTCTCATATGCTTATTGACATTTACATATTTTCTTTTGTAAAGTGTCTGTTGAGATCTTTTCCCTATTTTTTATTGGATTGATTGGCTTCTGATTGAGTTACATGAGATCGTTAAATACCCTGCTCCACAATCTTTGTCAGGCATGTATTTGGAGAATATTTATTTCTATTCTCTGGATTTCCTTATTATTATCTTAAATTATGGCTTTCAAAGAGCAAAATGTTAATTTCGATGAAGTCCAAATTATCAATGTTTTAATAACAGTTTGTACTTTTTACATACTAGCCAAGAAATCTTTGCCTACCTCAAAGCAACAAAGATTTTCTTCTGTTTTATTCTAGAAATATTATAGCATTTGCTTTTACATTTAGGCCTATGATCCATTTTGAGTTAAGTTTTCTCTATGGTGTCCAGGTTTATTTCTTTCTGTCTGGATACTGTTCTTTCAGCACCATTTGTTGGAAAGACTTTCCTTTCCCCATTGAAATATGTTTGATCCTATTTGCGAATTGATCATTTTGTTTCACATTGTTCTATAAGTCTATCTTTATGCCAGTACACAATAATCTTGATTATTATAGCTTTATAGCAAGACCAAGTAGTGTGAGTCCTCCAACTTTGTTCTTTAATTCTAAAATGTTTTACCTGTTCTATGTCCTTTGCACTTCCATATAAATTTTGGTTTCAAGTTGTTAATTTCTACAAAAATGTTTATTGGGATTTGGTTTGGATTTCATTGAATCTATAAATAAATATGGAAAGAATTTACATCTTAACAATCTTAAATTTTCCAATGGGTAAACATGATGAATTTCTCGCATTTCTTTAGGTGTTCTATAACTTCTCTCAGAAATGTTCACTGTTTTCCGTGTATAAGCCCTGGACATATTTTGTTAAATTTATTCCTAAGTATTTCATGTTTTTGATATGCATTTTTAAATATCTTGTTTTCTAATTGTTGTTAAAAATAGAAATAAAATTGATTTTTATAATTTTAACTTATATCCAGCTAAAGTCACTAATTAGTTCTGGAAATTTTTCTGTGCACTCCTGATAACTTTCTGTGCACATACTCAAGTTATCTGAGAATAAAGACAATTGTGCCTCTTTCTTTCATTCTTTTTATTTCTTTTTCTGGCCTTATTTCATTGGCTAAGGTCTCTAGTAAAATATTGAATAAAAGTGATGAGTGGTCATTCTTGCCTTGTTCTTGATTTTAGATGGAAAGTGCTGTAGATATCTCTTATCGGAACAAGATATTTGTTTACATTCTTAAGTTACTAAGAATTTTTATTATGAACGGGCATTGAATTTTGTCAAGTGCTTTTCCTATATATATTGATGTGTTCCTTTCTTCCTCTACTTACTCTGTTAATATGGTAAATTATATTGTTTTATTTTACACATGTAAAACCAACATTGCATTACTGGGACAAATATCCAATATGATATACCGGATTATACCTTTTATACATTACAGACATTACAGACATTTATTTGATAATATTTGTTAAAGACTTTTGCACCCATGTTCATGAGGGGTATTGTTCTGTATATTTTGTTTTTGTAATGTGTGATCAAACTTGTTTGTATTTCAGGCCTTGTTTTTTGTGTAAGTCTGAGTAAGGCCATTGTCTAAGACCTGCTCTTTTAAATAGGTTTGCCAGTGTAGAATCTTGATTTTAGCGGAAGATTGAGGGACTTGATTCAAGCTCTTTAGACTCATAAGAAACTGACTGATACAATTCAAATTTATTTAATTTCAGGGAGAAATTGTAGCAGGCATTGTTGTTTGTTTCCGAAATCCTGTCTACCTTTCTCATTTGCTGGCAGAGTCTGTGTGGCTATGTGACGAGGGAAGCTGCACTAGGATTTCGGTCTTTTTTTACTTTTAGGCCAAATAGACCTGATACTCCTTGAAACCATACTGAAGAGCCTTGGTTTGCAAATTGAAGATGCACAGTCAAAAGATGGAAAGACCTGAGTCCTTGAAGACTTTAAAGCACTGACTTTACCAACCCGTGTTGTTTGTGAGATAAAGTCCTAAATTATTTAAGCCATTTTTATTTATGTTTTCTGTTTTATAATAAAAAAAAGCATAATCACTACAAAAATAAACTTAAAATAGAAGTAAGTTTTGTAATCTAGTCACAGCAATTAAAAAAGTAAGAGTTTTTTTTATTACCTTTGAAATATTTTGGAGAGGAGAAAAGAAATGTATTAATGGGGCTTCTATCACAGTGTGATAGCTTGATGAATTGTCCTTTTACATTCTAGGGATATTGAAGAACTTGCAGTGGTAATCAAGAATCTAAACATCCTTCCAAGTAGGCAATCCAAGAGACAAGCTGACACATTTTTCGTCAGGTTCTTTCTTTCACATTTTTAAACTTCATGCTGATCACACTTCTCTCTGTATTTGCCACTGCAAAATCAGCAGCCTCATTTTCCAAACACCCTTAGGACATGTTATAATTTCTATGATTTCAAATCACCTTGCATTAGTTATATTTTAGCCTGGTAACACTCATGCAAGGAGCTCATTAATTATACCTGGAGAGGCTGAGAACTGGAGAGAAGGGCATTAGCAAGCCAAAATAACTGCTGACAGGAGCTTTGGGGGCAGAGAAAGTGTTAAAGGGCAAGTTTGGAGTTGGTTATTCTTCACAAGAAACAGGAACAAAGGGAAGACTTTTGTGCAGTGGATTAATGCCTCCTACTGGGATCTCAGCATCCACCCTCACCCTCATGTGGTCTATTCAACACAGCACAGAGACCTTGTTAAACCAGAGTCAGGTTAGTCACTCCTAATGGCTTCCCACCTCATTCAGTGTAAAAATGAAATTCCCTACAGTGGACTTACTGATGTGGCCCACTATTTCCCTTAATGCCTGTCCTCCCCCACTGAGTTTCCATCACAGTGACTTCCTTACCTTTCTGCTAAAACTTGGGACAGGGTCAGACCCCAGAGCCTTTGCTTTTGCTGTTCCCTTTGACTGGAGTTTCTTCTTCTAAATATTTACTTGGCCAGAGTCCTTAAATCTTTTAAGTCTTCCCTCAAATTTCACCCCAGGGAGATTTTCTCCCCAAATCAACACTTTATCTTCCTTCATTGTCTTATTTTTTTCCATGGTATGCATTTATCATATCTTTGTAAAAATTTAGTTAATTAATTAGAAACAACAATATAAGTCCTATGAGACTAGGGATTTTCATCCGTTTTTCTTCATGGCTCTATTCACTCGAATAGTTAAGTGCTCAAAGAATGTTGGGCCATTGAATGAAATGACTCAAAGTCTTAAATCAACAGACCCAGGGCTATGCCTAGGATGAAGTTTGGATTGGAGGTTGATCATTTCAGGGCACACTTAAGAATATGTTCTGCTTAAACTTTGGTGTAAATGCTGGGTTAAATTAAATTATGACTACTGTCAGCCTCACAGATTTCTAGTTATTGAAAAACACAAACTCTCTTTAATCTTCCTTTTTATTTTTAAAATACAATGGTAAATAATGTTGGAGTTTCTTAAACTTGGCCCTATTAACATTTTAAGTGAAATAATTTTTTGTTGTGGGGACTGTCTTGTTCATTGCAGGATGTTTAGCAACATCCCTGGCCTCTACTCACTCGATGCCAGGGCAACCCCTTCTCCCAAGTTGTGACAACCAAAAATATGTCCAAGCACTGTCAAATGTCCCCTGGAGGGCAAAATTACTTCCAATAGATAAGTAACCACTGATGTAATTTTCATATATTCCTATTGAATAAAGGGTCATATTTTTTATATAACACATATGATTAAGTAAAAATCATGGGAATCTCACGCTTACTTTGTCAACTCTATAGATGAGCACCACAATCGAGCAAGTATTGTTTACCTAACTGGTAGCAGCATGTTACATTTGTAGATGTTAAGATAAAGTGTATGAAGAAAAAGAAAATGGATAACCCTTTGTTTAATGGCCTGGAAACTTCACCCCTGTAGCATGTTAGTAAATGCTGAGACATCTCTTTCAGTAAGGGTCTGCGAAACATGCTAATAAAAATGATAATGTGCATTCCTCCACAATTTATACAAGTGAAATCAGATTAAAACAAACATTGCTTGTTTTATGGGTAAAAGTGAATCACAAAAGGAAAACAGGCAACCTGAAGTCTGTGTACAGAAGGAAGGAGGACAGCTTCCTTATTTATTTATTTCATTTGAAGACTATATGTGATATGTGTATGAAGAGTTTGCTTAGGGGGCTAAATTTTAGGTGTATAGATAAATTTCTGACACATCTCCTTTTCAGAAAATTGATTAATTGCTTGATTGAGTAATAGCTTTGTTTGTAGAACCACTTCTTTGACCCCACTTGACTCTTCCATGGGACGTTTCTCCAGGTAGCAGTCAATATAAGACCCCTAAATCCCTAAATTTGCCATAAAACAATGCCACAAAACAATGCTTCTAATTTCAAGGTTTAGGGATGGTTTTAAGTAAATGTAAAATTTAAGAATAATATAAGATGTCAACTTGAAATGAAGGGATGTAACCTCAGAACTTGGAGAAATGTAAATATATTTTATAACCAATTTGGGGTGGAGGCCATCAAGTGATAAGCTGAAAAGTAAAAGTAAGTAAAAAGAACAAGCCAAGGAGCAGGAAAAAACTGATAGGTGGCAAACGAATCTCAAAATTTACATTTTGAAAATGTTGGGATAAATTTGTGTTATGCTTCTTAATAATTTTACACAATACTTTTATCTCATCTATATCATTAATATTTACCTATGTGTGACTCAACATAGATATATTACCTTAGCGTCTTTCCTCAATGGAATGAAGTGGAAATTCCAGAGAGCCGTGACGCCTGGCCTCTGAGTTTTACAAACCTCACAGTTGGAGCTACATTGATGAATCCCCTAAATTCTTGGGTGTCAAAGGCATGTCACTAAATAGGTCACTAAAGACACCAAGGAAGCCAAAAAAGGAAAGAGCCCCCTAAAGGAAAATGGCACTTAATTGACAACTTTCATGCATCTGTCACTCTTTGTGACAACTAAGAAGTACTTTGCACATTTTGAGCTATGCAGGTGAGAAGGAACTGACAGCTGAGGTACCTGCGCTGTGTGTAGGGAGGGCGTTTGTGGGAGGAGGGAGAGGCTGGTTTTGGAGAGCCTGCTTTTTCATCCTGAACATCATTTTAAAAATTGCGTGGGGCCCAAACTGTAATCTCAAATGCCATCCGTTGTCCATTTGAGATAGTATATACCCATCTCAAGAACAGATCATGCATAGAGTTTGGGGACGAAATACTGTGGTCCGTCCGTCTGCTAAAAACAAAACAATGTTCCATCCCCTGGCCCGCGCTGCAAATCCGTTTTCTCGCTGCGCGGGGAGAGACTGGCCCTGGAGCATCTGCTCCTAATGAGCTTCCCAATCAGCTCGCGCGCGCGCAGCGCTCTCCCCCCGCGCGCAGCCCGCGTCCTCCCCGCGCGCTCCTCTCCTCCCGCCCAGCCTCCGCTTCCCTTCCGTTCCCTCCCTGTCAGGGCTTAATTGAGTCAAAGGCAGGATCAGGTTCCCCGCCTTCCAGTCCAAAAATCCCGCCAAGCGAGCCGGAGAGCACAGGAAGACCCCAAGCGGAGAGGGGGGAAGAAAGAGAGCAGCGAGTCCTCGGTCCAGAAGGCGGGGAGCGCCGTAGCCGCCCAGGCGGGAGCCTCGGAGAGCCGGTACCTGGACTCGGCCGCCGCAAACCGCGCCCCTCGCGACAAACACAGCCCCGGCGCCGGAGAGGACATTTGCGGCTCAAAGTAAGCGAGAGGGAACGTGCCGTTTCTCCGAGGGGTCTCCGGTGGAGTTTGTCTTCACCCTGTGCCACTTTTCCCGTGCCAGCAGATGATGGTGGCAGAGTGGGAGAGGCGCTGCCTCATGTCTTTGCTGATAGGGCTGCTTTCAAAACTGACTTGCTCCAGAGGCGAACGGAGGCATACTTTGGGGGAGTCAGGTCAGGGTAGTTAGGGTGTGCTTAGATGTGTGGAAGGAAAAAAGCTTCTGTGATGTCATGCATGCATTTGGACGGTGTTCCAGCAACTAGCGAGCTGGACAACACGCCAGGGTGGGCTGGAGAGTGCGTCTTTGCTCTTTGCAAAACCTGGGGCTTTCGTAGGTGTGTCGGTGGCTGGGTAGCAAAGAGAGAGAAAGTAAGGCAGCCTGAACAAGCAGGTCTCATTTTCCGGTCCTTTGGCTAATTCTCTGATTTGCCCCAGGGCTTGCCAGCTGATGACTCTTAGCTGCCCTTTCTAGGTGAGAGGTGGGGCTTGTTCCTGCCTGTGCTAGCTGACATGGAGCATCTCTCTCGCAGAACCGCTGGCACTCCTTGTCCTGCCTGACAACCCAGGAATGGTTCCAGAAATGGTTAAGTCCAAAGTTTAAAAGACACACCTTGAATGCTGTCTCTCATTTGAATGCTAATTTTAAAAACTGCCCTGTACACGGGCACTTAAACTTTTAATTTCACCCACTTAAACCTAGGGTATATTTGTTACTAATTTGCTGGATACTTGGAGTTTCTGAGTTGTTGTTTTTAATAAGAAAATATTTTTGAGAGGAATGTATTCAACTTCTTCCTTACTTAATACACAAAACTTTAAACTTCCTCTCTCCTTAACACACACACACACAACCTTTCTCTGTAACACAGCACACACACACAAACACAAGAACACATGTAGAGTTTACGTACACTCTGTTATTAACTCACCCCTGTCTGTCTTAAGATCTGCTTTGTAAGTTTGGGGATACATTGAGAAAATAGTAGTGGGTTGGGGGGGCATAAGAGGAGAGAATGAATAATGTGAGGGAGTATCAAAGTTCTAGTGTTTTAGCATCTCTCATCTTAAGGGTTATCAGCAGCTTGAGAAAGGGGTGGTGTGTATATGTGTGTGTGTGTGTGTGTGTGTGTGTGTGTGTGTGTGTTGGAGGGAAGGGCCTGGGAGGAGATTTAGGAACTACCAAAAAGAGCTCTTGAACTAATAACATAATGAAGCAATTTCACGATCTCAGGCAAATGTGGAATTGATGAAACAGCGGGGCCCGTTTTAGTGCCTTGATCATCTGGGAATGAATTGATATGTAGAAATATTAAAAGGTAATAGGAGTGAAACAAAAGAGAAGTCTCCCAACATAGGAAATAAAGCTTGTATTTTCCATCTTCATTATGTTCCTTTTTAAGCAAATTATGCACTTTAAAGACCAAATCATTAAAAACATTTGTAGTCTAGTTAAATTAAAAGGAAATTAGAGTGGATATTATCCTTTTCCCTCCTTTGGGACTTGAGTTACTTCAGACTGTCAACATTTATGCTTTCTCATTTAAATTAGAGGATGAAATTTTAAAAAATTGTTTGATTTTTAAAAACCCTAATGTCATTCTTTTGTGCTTTAAGAAACTTTTGTGCTTTAAGTTCTTTAATTGTACTTTAAATAGTTAGAAGGTGATCTTTCCTCTGCCACTGTTCACAGACCCTCTTTAGGACACTTTTTCCCTCATTTGGTGAAAAGCCTCTATAAGGAACACCACCTTCAGCTGTACATAACCACAGTAGGTGCTGTGTGCCAGCTGTTTGCTTGTGGATACAAATGTATGATGTTCTCAAAGCTAGAACTTTGAGGGAAATGAAACTACTGCTAATACTTGACTTTTTAATTATCTGGCTTTAAATGAGGTATGATGGAGAATGAGTATAATAAAATATATTTAACTATATAGTCTAATATAGTATATATATAATATTTAATTCTCTGTTTTCTTGGACTTCTTTCCATAAGATTTGGAATAATAAATTTACTAATTTATTGCGAGTTTCCATGTGCCTTATTTGGTCTTCACACATAGCAACATGTAGCAAGACCTGCATTTCTTTTTAATGGGCATTTTTTTTTTTTATTCCAGTAAAGCCAATGGCCTTGTTTAAATTTTCACAAAACCTGATTATTGAAAATAACATGACAGAAATAAGATCCCCAGATAGTTTAATTGCTTTTTTCAAAAAAATCAATATTAGAAATAAAATATTTTAAATTTAAATGTTTTATTTCCCTTTGAAGGTACTGTTGCTTTCTCACTTAAATGACATTCTTACATGAATTCTGATTATATTCCTATTTTTGATGTGGTGTTTTTATTACTATTCAAAGTTTTCCCAGGAAACTGAGTTTAGCTGGCTTGTTAAAAATTGTGTGATAGGTTAGTGGTAGATTAAGTCCAGAAGTCAGAATTCAGAATATAAATTCCTGTTCTCTAAACAGTTATGCTTTTTAATATGGTGGCATAGTGATGAACGAAGTTGTCCTTGACTTCTCTCCTGAAGGTAATGTCCAAATTGAGACCACCCAGAGTGAGCAGAGCGCAAATGTACTCTACACCTGCGTGCACCTCAGCTCAGTTTAAAGTCTGCTTGCTTGGGATCGTCAGCTGAGTAGAGCTCTCCAACCTTGGTTCTGTCACTTTTCTGGCGATGCTGACTGGGGCTTCTCCATAAGGGTGTTTTCTCCTCTGGCTGCTGTTCTAATGAATAATCAAAGAGTTTTTATCTTCTCCCGGCACAAGGCCATGTCATTGCTCTGGGAGAGTAGGTAAAATAATATTCAGATGTGGACCTTCTTTTTGTGAGCTGGACCTGCTTTTTTTCCATCCAGAGTCAATTGGCGTGAGTGGAACTTGGGCCATGGCCTCAGTTCGGAAAGTTGTCCTCCATTCTTGATGTTTATAGCCAATTCAAGTTTCCATCCACTGGGCCATTTTCCCATCTACTTCAAGCCAGTTTTGTATGTGGCATAGTTTTCATGGTGTCATAATATTTCAAGATTGTAAAATATAAGAAGTCTTTTTTTCTCTCTATTTTAGCATTTAGTAAATAAGAAGTTCAAGTTTTGTAGCTTAAAAGGGTTGCTATGATGAAACATTATCTGAGCGTGTCATAATTATGGTAATGTTGTGGATTTAATTATGTAGATCACATTCACCACAAATCCCTATTTCTTAAGGGTAGGAAAGGAATACAGTGGATCGTTCATGCTTAAGATATTTTGAGAAATAAAAATTCCTTTCTTCTACTGGGCTTTATTTTTTGAGCCATATCTTCATAGTAGGTTTAGAGAAAGTGACATCTCAGATAGGAAAAAAAAAAGTCATGGTGAGTTTTCTCAAAGCAGAAATCTTATATTTTTTAACTTCATACACAGTATAACCAAAAAAATCTATTGCAGTATAATAATATTGAATATTGAAAGAAGTGAATCATTGTAACTGATAATTGGGATCTTGATTCTAGGAATTGCTTAGTGAGAACCAAAACATCATTTTAAAACACAAATAGCATGTTGTGTCTCTAACCCTTTGTTCCCATTTCTTCCAACGTTTATTCTTACCAATTTTCCCCTCTTTGCTCTCATTTCTCACTTTTGTTAATCCAGTTCCTATTGTTTCCCATCCAACAGGTCCGAAGATGTCTTGCCCAATTCCCTCCTTATATGATTGCATATATTTCAGGAATGTCTGTTCATATCTTGGCGTTCATGGAAGGTTGGACCTTGCTAGCTGACATTTTGACATTTTTTGACCTGGTCCACTCAAATCTGTTTTTAGTGCCAGTGAGCTCTCTACCAACTCAGCCAGATTTTTCCTTTTTTTGATTCAGACCCTGGCTAACGTCAGCTTACGCTTTCATCACTGCAACAAATATTGACTTAATTCTCCTCTCAGCTCCCCAACTTCAAGGTAGGCGTGCAGCTAGAGGCACTTACCTCCATCACACACTTCTGGGTCATACCCCAATAACACAATTCTTCTTCCTGCTATGGCCAGTCAGTTTAACAATATTTATTATATGGATGTTGGATACCTAATCCTGTGCTGGACAATGTAGCATGTTTAAGAAATACAACATGGCTTCTTTTCTTTAGGGGTCACAGTTTTACAATTTTAAATACTTTGTGTTTGGTGAATGGTACTAATTTGTGAAATTCTTTTTTAGAAGTGTATTTAAAAGAGATCACAAACAATTAAAATCCATCATATCCCCACCCATCTCTGGAAAAAATACTTTAAAAGTCACAGGTCATTCCATCAAACCAATAGCTTTAAGTTTTTCTTCCTTTTCCTCATGTTACTACCTTAATTTTTTTCCAACTTGTCTACTTTTTTTTTTCCATTTTTTTTTTTTTTGCTTTTCCCCCCTCAACTTCCAAATGTGGACATTCATTTCCAAATATTTCAGTTTTCTCTCTCTTTCTTAAAATGCCTTGATATTGTCATAACTCTTCTTTGAGCTTCACCTCCAGCTTTCATTGGGAAAACTCTCAAATCTCTCCATTCTCTCTACTGTACTATAGAGTCACATTTTTTATTTTTTTTTAATACTGAAGGGAATCATTTGGATACAACTGTATTTGGGGGAGGAGATTGAATTAAAGTACTTATTTTATTTTTATCCCTAACACACTTCTATGATAGTGACTGCCCCACCATATGTCAGGTAGTGTGATAAGGGCGGCTAAGAAGATGAATATGTCTTCAGGCAGCTTCTGATCTACCCAATACATATGTAAGAATGTTAAAACACTAATTACTGCAACATAAGTTAGAGTAAGATATGTGTGATTTTTGTCCTAATCAGTTCCAGTGACAAAGGGATCACATTTTTATGAGAAAAAGCAAAGTGGAGTGTATGAAAGGCTAAATGGTACTCAATATTTATATCAAAAGCATTATTTCTTTTTTTTTGCTTTAGTGTCATTTATTTTGGAAGAGAAATTGAGCTCTTAATTCCTTCATGTTTTCATTTCACATTTGCAACATAATAAAGCAGAAAAAATTATTGGAAGTGATTATCTTAAGAAGTCAGTCTGAGTTTATTTGGAATAAATATAATTTTAAAGACATGGCATCTCCCCCTAGATGTCCTTTTCAGGAAAATTTATACTAGACATGAGGTGACTGTCCTTCAGTGAAAACATCTACATGGAGGGAAAGAAAGCAAATCCTTCTACTCCAGCTTTGGAATTTGAGTGAAATTATAAATGAATCAGAACTTGATGGCACCAAAGGTTTTCCGAGGCATATCCTCCGTCTAGGTGGAGCTGTAAATCTCCCCTCCTATTTTCTTTTAAGCCTTCCCATCACCCCTTGCAGTGATTTCAGCTCTTCCTTTCTCATGATGACTTACCATTAACACCAGCTCCACCCCACCATGCACCCCTGACGGCAGGAACTAGCTCTCATTCATCTCAAGAACCCTAGAATGTTTGGCATAGGACCAGTGAAGATGCCCAATAAATGTCTAGTAAATGAGTGAAAAAATGAACAGACAACCCTGAATGCCATTCATTCTCTTTGCCCATCAGGATCCAATCACCTTGGCCATCTGTCTTCTACACCTAATCCCCTTGCATCACTAAACATTACCTGGTGCCAATTTCCTGTTGAAGCCCAAGCACCCTCATTCTCAACCTCAAACCTCCAGAGCCTGCCCAGCTCTCTTTCCTTCACTTTCTTCATTCCCAAAGTCATGTAGGCTGGCCAGTTTTCTGGAGTGTCTTCCTAATCACACTCCACCTTGACCACTTTAAACTTCTCGTGATTTCTGACTCGAGGCTACCTCCACCATGGAGAGAAAAACCCCGACCCCTTCTTTAACAAACCATATTATTCAAGGCTACGAGATTGATCATTTGAAGTATTATTTTCATTATAACCCCAATGTAGCTATAAGGCCTTTACTTTTCAGAATTTTTCACATTTATTTTTCCATCATATTTTTGTAACAACTCTACTCAGACTGAGTGGGATTTTTAAAAAATTGATACAGAAACTGAGGCTTAGAGAAGTATGAAAAAAGGTCTTAAAATTCCTAGTTTGGGTTTTTATCTCTCTAATAAAACGTTATCTCTTTCTTCAGCTAATAAATTGATTTTATCTCCCAGTTGCCTGTCATATCAAACCTAAAATCCAATGTATGTGCAGTAAGAGCCAAACTACTAGAGCAGTGGTTCCGTCTTCATTGTTGATCAGATTAACTGGAATCGTGTCTAGATGCCATATGCCTGGGCCCATCTTCAGAGATTCTGATTTAAGAGGTACAATCAAGGAACCTGGACAGCTGACAGGGCCTCTGAGTGCAGATGGTCCATGAGAAACTTTAGCCCTAACGGCCCAATAGTTGAGCTCCAAGGTCAAAGAAATCAAAGTATAAACTGCTAACTGCACTCCTTACCAGCTGTGTGAGCATGAGCAAATATTGCGGTCATTGTCATTCCGGTTCTTTGTCTCTAACATGGGGCACAGACTTGCCTTCTAGGACTGACATATGAGTATTGATTGAGCAAGTAAATGTGAAATACTGAACACTGAGTCTGATTGCTGGAGGTGTTTGATAGGATGATGAAAACGATGCTTATGGTGAAGCAGCACCAAATGCAAGTCCTCTCTTATATCTCATGCCCACTTGGCTTCTCCAATAAACATACAAGCAGAAACCTAGGTGAAACTTCCTGCTTCTTAAAAGGCCTCTCCCCTCCACACTGTCAGACCATTCTCTCCCTTCTTTCTAAATTGAATACTCCTTTTTTTCTGAAAAGAAACACACAGAACATTTGATTATGCTCCAGTTCTGGGGGATGTGGCATGTAAAGTCACCGATTCAGATTGTTTGACCTTGATCTTTCTCATAAGGTCTAGGAGAGCATTTTGCATACTGGGGATTCCCATGAAAGGTGCAGCCACCTCATTGCTGACCTTAGTGATGCTTATAACCGTGTCCTTTCTGACCCCTGCTGATGGAGGCTTCAGTCCTGAGGGAGGAGTTAAGGTTCAGATTCAGGAACTAGCACTTTTCCGTGGTTCTGCCTATTTTTTGGTGTGGGTTGCTGAATGTGTTGCTGAATCTCCTGGGACCTTTGATTTTTCAGCTCTTAGTTGGAAATGATGATGATGTTATTGCTTTGCCCACCTCACAGGTTGGTGGTAAAGGTAAATGGTCATGCTGCAACATTTATAAACTGTAAACTGTTACACTAAACATGAACTGCTATTAATAAAGTCAGTGGGACAAGCTCTGCCTTTCTTCTTCCCCAATTCTGCAGCTGTCATTGTCATTTTTCAGGACACCTACAGATTGCCTAAGATGCCTGAAGGTAAGTTTGACCTGATGAAGCAAGGAGGAGGAAAGATGTGTGACAGGAATGAAAAAAAGGAAATCTGAGTCATAGTAAAAAAAAAAAAAAAAAAGTGAGAAGACAATCCTAAATAAGGCTAAATTAAACAGTCACGACTTCTTTTACTGAATGTTGTGTTACGATTCCTTTTCAAGAGTCTGAAAGGATATGCACCAAATTTTTTCAATTGGTTATTCTCACTAAATTAGGCCTTAACAATTGGCTCACAGCGCTGTGTTACAGGACCGCTGTGTTTCTCGAACTGTAATGTGCATCCCAGTCACTGGGGGTTTTGCCGAAGTACAGATTCTGAATCAGTAGGTCTTCAGTGGACTCTCAGAGTCTGCATTTCTACCGAGCTCCAGATCACAGCAGTGTTACTGGCTTGGGCATCTCACTTTAAGGAGCAAGCCACAATAGTTTAGTAGTTCAACAAACTGGGGACTGGGGAGAGCAGGAGAGGCATCAGAACTCGCTAATCATAGTATCCACAGCTTAATAAAAACTATGAGGGTCACTGGCAGTAATGCTTTGTGCTACATGAAAAAGCTGCTCACACTTACATCTTCATGTCCAAATAATATTTATAATGTTTGATTATTTATGAAAGAAAGTTGCAGACACCACCTGATTTGCTATTGACTTGACTGAAGCTCCCTTAAATGTAAAAGCCCCCCAGCCAGGTGTTGCCGCCTCCTAGCCATTGCTTCAGTGATCCAAATGTTGCTTACCTAATTTGCCTTAAAAGCTAGTGAAAAGTGTTTGGGAAACGTCATTCTTAACATGAAAAGGATATGCTATAGTATGTTTTCTTAGCATTAGGGTATTCCCTTCTTTAGGGTTTTAACATCTATTACTCCATTTGAGTGTCCCCTTCCATACTATAATGGAGAAGAGTAGAGATCATCCATCTATGTGACTTTCTCAAAGACACTGGTCTGCCCAGAGAAAGAGCCAGGGCTTTTTGTATCAGAGCCCAAGTTTAATCAATAAAGAGCATATCTTGGTAACAATCTAGGTAACAGAGAAAATCTTCACTCAGGCTAAAACAAATGGAAACTGTCTTAGTCTGTTTTGTGTTGCCTATAAAGGAATACCTGAGGCTGGGTAATTTATAAGGAAAAAAATGGTTTATTTGTCTCACGATTCTGCTGGCTGGATGGTTCAAGATTAGGTATCTGGTGATAGGCTTTGGGCTGCTTCCATTCATGGCAGAAGGTGAAGGGGAGCCACCAACACATAGTGAGAGAGGAAGTGAGAGAGAGGGGGGAGGTGCCAGGCTTTCTTGAGCAACCAGCTGTCATGGGAAGTAATGGAGTGAGAACTCACCCCTCCCCCACCAGGGAGGACATTAATCTGTTCGTGAGGGATCTGCTCCTAGTGACCCAAACACCTTTCATTAGGGGTTTTGGGGGATCAGATCTCAATAAGAGATTTAGAGGGGACAAACATCCAAACTATAGCAGAAACCATACAAAACTCTACAACATTTTCATTTCATAATGGCCTTCCTTATTTGCTGAGAATGCAGCATTTTCAAGATCTAGACATGGGATCATTGTTCACAATAGCAGAATCATCTCTGAGGTTTTAACATAAGGTGGCCTTCATTTGTGAACGTAAGAACATCAGATCTTTGGCTTAAAAAATACCTTGCAACTTGGAAGAACCTGATTTCATGGGTCAATTTAACTCTTCAAAAAATATTATTACAAAAAATACTGCCGTCTGTGTACAATGCATTTCTTTAGATATGTTCCAAGGGGTTCAAATGAGGAAGCCTGAAGCTGCTATAGGAAAGAAAGCAGATAGTTTATTAAATTATTTTTAACAGGTCTATGTGCTTAAATCTTGAAACAATAAAATAAGGCCCTTCCTCCCATCCTCTTTTCTTATTTACAATATACATTTCATTATTGAATAATGTCTCTGGGAATATGCAGAATCTCAAATATAGCTTAATGCATGTCAAACTTGTGAAAAGTTTGATTAATTGTGACCATGTGAAAAATAATGAAATTTTTTCATTATCATGTTTGTTATTAGGAAAACACAAATATACCCAAAGAAACATATTATTTTTTTTCATTCTAGAAAAATACGTGTTCATGGTACAAGATATTCAAATTTTTCAAAAAAACTCACTCATAAGCCTCAAAATAGGTCCCACTATTAGCACTTTGATATGCCTTTGTTGTCTTTCTGATGTAACTTTTTAAAATAGTTACATGCATAATTGAGTGTCCTGCTTTTTATCAGCATTATAATTGATACATGAAATATTTTTAACAGCTATGTACATATTAACATGTGCATTTGTTTCTACTAAATGAGCCAATTAAGATGAAAATTCAATTTATTTAGCTTGATATGGGTAAATTGGAATCATAAAAAAAGCTAAGTAAATTAATCTTATGGACTTTCATTAAAGAGCAGGAACTAGAAAACTGCAAACAAACAAATATCCCGTGAAGCAAACAAATAAACAAAAATCTTTGTCCCAGGAAAGGATTTACTGTTTAGATGGGAACAAATAATCCTGAGGAACTTAACTCTGTGCCAATTAAAGGCCAAGCTGAATACACATTGCCTTTCATTCTTACCCTAGAGGACCCTTGCATATGTCCAGGGGTAAAAGTCTCCCCAGGGAAGATACAGCTGCCTGGTCCCACCCGGGTCTGATCTAACTCCTTAGCTGGTCCCAGGAGCCAAGGAACCAACCTTCTGAGCTTTTCTGGGAACCAGGGGAATGGGCCTGCTGCACTGCAGGACCAGCAAACCTCTTTGATGCATGTTGCTCTAGGAATTGGAACCCTTTGGGGAATTATTTATTTTCTCTGTTATTATTTGGAATGACTAGTGAACAATTGGCTCTAGTTTAAAGTGAGTCAGATCAAATTTGGGTTTGATTACCACATTTCTGATCACAGAGGAGGGTGAGAGTCAAATGCTTTTAGTGTTTGTGCCAGTATTGGGATTCCCACCAAATTTAGCCTGATGTGATTTTTAGCCTTTTTAAATAGTGGTTTTAGTCTGATGGTTAGGGAACCACAGAGCTTGCCTTCTGATATGTGATATCTGGGGATTCGAAAGATGTAATACAGGGCTGTCATAAGTGAATTTTCTTTGGAGAAGTAGGTCAAAAGCAATTTAGTAGGAATAAGTGGGTAGATGTGGATTTCTACCAATTTCTATCTAAACAGATCTACATTTCCTAAAAGCAGGCTAACTCTGTGGGTTTCTAACTTCTCATCCAGTAATGTTCTCTTGCAAGAGGTTAAACGAGAGCCTTTAACTCAAAGACAGCATAACCAAGAAGGCAAAAGAAATAGAAGCAGACTTGAACTGAGGCCTTAGAGAAAACATCTGAGAAGCAGCACTATGCCTGGAGAGGGAAACTTCGGACCTCACAGAAAATTCCATTAGATAGCATCAAGTCTTCCTCCGCCATGGAGGGACTACTGAGCAAATGCCACTGGTCCTTTGGGCCCACCTGGCAGTGGTGGTGTTCCTTAGGAGATTTCTCCGGGGTGAATTTGCCTTGTTTGCTTTCTACATCTCCTGGGCTCCAGGTGCCTCTTGCCGTAAAAATCCCATGAAGTCAATCCAGCTCTGTGGAGCAAACCTGTTCTCTCCTTGCTCTTCTCAGAGGAAGCATTTGAAGACAAAGTAATATCAGCTGAAGAGTGAAGAGTTCCTGCCTGAAATAGCTGAGCAATCTTGGATGCAGGCCCCTGAGTTGGACAATCTGGTTCCTGGAGTCAACTCTTCTATAAAGCTTCCCCAAAACTTATTGCTTCCATCAGTGTCTTCCCCACCCAGAGGAGGCTAAGAGGCTCCTTTCATGGGCTGGAGCACAATAGGGTCCCTCCAGCCCAGAGTTGAGCTGCACACGTGCCTTCTAGCTTCCTGGGTTGTTTTCTGCCTTAACTACTGTTTGCCGGTTGTAATGTGTAACATTAAACATCCTGTTTCAATTCAGAAAAAGTTTAGTCTTGGGTATTTCTATTAGAAATTCCAATTTTATTTTGAAGAACAAACATTATTCTCTTTTCTTTTTCTCATCTCAAATCAACCCCTTCCTTATCTGATTTCCATCATCATCATCCATTAGCACTTGAGCAACAGAAATTGAAAAGAAGTATAGGACAGGAGAAGGCATAACTTCTCTTCTTAAAGTAGTTTTAATGATTCTTCAGTGAGGACAGCCTTAGTATTAGAGGCTGTTTTCCTCAAGCAGGAATAGATTTCATTGTTCATCTAAGATGACGTGGGATTGTTTATCTCTATTCTTGGTGGCATTTAAGCAAAAGCACACTTTGTCTTTTGAGAATGTTTAGATGCTTATATCTATGATGCCTTATAATACTGCAGTGAGATTGGAGTGTCATTTAAACCCACAGAGAAGCCAGGAACCTCTGAATTGAAAGAGGAGAGAAATCTGGCAAAGAAGTATGGGCCAATTATGTGGTATATCCAATAACTATGACTTTTACTGAAATGAGGATGAGGGAATGCCCAGTGAGGAGCATCATGTGCAATTGAGGGATATTTAAGGTACATATTAGAAAGAATAAGGCATAGAAATATTAACTGGTGTTTTCTAAAGAAAATATGCAGGTCTTATAATACATCCTTCAAGATCACATCTAACTGGCATTATTTCCATTTGGAGGTTTCCATAGGAAGCTGCTTCGATTGCTAAGTCATCATTGGTCTTTTATATTTGAAAGAAGTCACTGTATTGATTATGAGTTTCAGTGGCCATGTATCTTGTCACGGAACGTCATTGTTCCTACTGTGCTGCTAGCTAATTGTGTTTCCTTCTTCCACTTTACAACTGTCTGAATAGCAACTGACAGGTAGCATGTGTTTAATCCATGTGTGTTGTTGCGTAGCCCTGGAATCACTTTACCTAGGTTCTACCCCTCCCTCCTCCCACCTCTGGTCCTCCACCAACCTTGGCAAGGTTTAATATTCACTGGCTGCTCTAGCCAAAAATTGTGACATGAGAAATCACTTTCTTTGGCATCTCCAGCTTTTTTTCCTCTGCTCTAGCCTTTGTACTCAGAGAATAATCCCATTATCAATGTTCTGGTACCTGGAGCCCAGCCTCCCGCTATCGTACGAAGGCATATCTTGTACCCCACCTTCACGCTAGCCGTTGGCATCCCTACCCTCCCTTGCTATTTTCTGAGGACTCATGGCAACGAGTCAAAATCCAAGACCTGCTAGCCCTTCTAAGGCATTGTTCCTAGGAGCTGCCAGGGACAAGGAGGAGACTTTGTCCCTTATTACCAGCTACTTCTAGAAGCTGAAGTCCTTGCTTTCTTTTCTTATTATTTTTTTATTCTTTTTTATTCTTTCTGAGCACAATTCATCAACATTAATAATAATAGCTAACATTTATTGAGTGCTTTCTATATGGTGGGCAGCACAGTACTAGAACTTTACATTCAGTGCTGGGTTAAATGCTGCCAACAACCCTCTCCTAAATGAGGGAAATGAGTCTCAAGTAGTAACTTGCCCAAAATTACAAACTAGTAAGAAGTAGAATTGAGACTGTAGCCGAAATATTTCTAAACACAAAACTCTTAAACATCATGCTCTTCTACCTCTATGCCCCTACTCAATGACAAGGGCCCAATGAGTCTTTGAAGATATTTCGGTTCACTCCTCCCCCCAGCCAGCATCCAGGAATATGCTCTCATGCTATGTCATTTGTTTCTACCTCATTACAATCAGAAGAATACAGTCTCCTGGATAAAGAATGCTGTTGCTAGACCAGCTCTCCCTGATTGCGTATTACTGCATATTGTTTCATTACCATTGTTTTCTCAAGCAGCAGACTGCCTGGCCTGGTGGTTCAACATGCCCGTGCTGAGGAAAGGACTGGCCGAGCGGGCAGTCAGGAGGGAGGGGGCCTACGGGTGGCTCTGTCTGTTCCTCCAGCCTGCTATCACCTGACTAAATTGTTTGCTGGATTGCTGTGTTCCAGCTCTGGGGGAGACCACAATGCGGGGTTTGTTTGTGTGTGAGAGTCTCTGGCTTTGATTAGCAGCTAGCTCCAGTGCAGCTGAACACACAATAGGGACCAAAGGATGGGAAAAAAACTCCTGCTACAGTTTCCCTTTGGAAAGCATTCACTGTCAAGCTTGGACATCCAACAGTGGGACACAGAAGAACAGAGGCTGGGAAAGGTTAGGTGATGGATTCTCCATGCCCTGCAGCCTGTTGTGTGTGGTGAGGTCATTCCTTTACATGGAGCACTGAGCCTCTATCCCCGTAAAGGTCTTTTTATGATTCAGGTTTGAGACCTGTAATGATGTGGTTTGATGAGGGGCAAAACCTGGAAGGCTGGAAAGCATGGAGGAACCCCTCAATCAGAAGAGCTAGAGCAAAAGCAGCAAAAATGATGTACCTATCTTAAAGGGCTAGTCACACGGTTAAGAAAAAGTTCTTTAATCTGGATGCGTGGAAGTGGTGAGAAGAACTATAACCGTAATTCTATCGATGAAACAGGGAAGTAGGATGTTTTTATTTCATCACATAAATAAAGCCAGTGATTTCTTGACAAAACTGATAATAAAAGTTTTATTTCTTCTCACTGAATTAAATATTAAATCTATTGTAAGTGCCTTCTAGCTTCTGGTAGCTGAATAACAAAGTGTCTGCCCGAAGTAAAGAACCACTCATAAGTTCTTAAGGATTTTTATTTACCAGAATATTTTTCTGAACACTGTGCATGTTGCATCAAGACACCATCCATGATCCTGGCCTGTAGGTACCTTAGTTGGGTCTTCGTGAGAGGATCAAAGCAAAGTCACAGTTAGAAAATGTGATGAAATGACAGCGTATGATGAAATGATAACAGAGGGGTTCATCAAGTTTTGCAGGGAAGGAAGACATTCTGGTCTGGAGTGGAAAAGGGAGGCCACATGCAGGAGGTAGGATTTTCAAAGACAGGGTTGTATTGTGTGTGGCAGAAGGGCGGGGTGAAGCATCCCAGGTGAGGGAGGTAGAAGGAGGAAAGCCAAAAAGATGATGCAAAACAAGACATCAGGGGCCAGAGAACAGATGGGCCTGATTTGTGCAGAGAGTGGAAGTTAGGGTTAGAAAAAAATGTTGGGAATAATAGCAAGACCCTTCAAGTGCTGGCTCACCTGCCTGAATTTTATGGAGTTAGATAGTAAGGAATCACTGAAGGTTCTTCACAACAGGGAGGAAAAATAGTCGGTAAAAGTAAGGCATAAGAAAGATCATTTTTAAAGAAGTAACACGTTAGAGGTGGAGAGAATCAGTTAGGTTTTAAAAAGTAATCCTCTGTGTACCACCCTCCTCCCAAGCCCTTGATCTTTCTAAATTCTGGAAATCCTGTTCACACTTCAATGCTTTGCTTAAATACCATCTCCTCCATGAAAACTGTCTTTATTTCCCTAGTTAAAATGAATACTTACCCCCATTTTCTCTTCCAAAACCTTCTCTGGTTTTTCTTTTATAGTTACTCATTCATGCATGCATGCATTTGAAAATATGCAATGAACACAATGTGCCAGGCTCTATGTTAAGTATCAGGAATACAGAGATGAACATGACACAGTCCCTTCCTCAAGTTGCACAGTCTAGTTCAGGAGAGCAGGCAGGCACATCGACAGCTAATCAGTGCAATGGTCTAGATATGCATCTTTGGAATCCTGTAGGAGAGACACCTAAGTCAGCTGAGCGTGGCTTCAGGAAAGGCTTTCAGGAGAAAGTATCTCCTGACTTGTGTTTAATGATTGAAGAATATAGGGAAGAAGGTGTGAGTTCTAGGTAGAGGCAATGGTGTGAATCCTTACTTCATACGTGTCATACAACAATTACTTTAAATGACTCTCTCTCCCTACTTTACTGTGGATCGCTTGGCCCAGTGCTTTGCACAATGACAAATGAATGAGTAAATGAATAGCTGATGCCTTGGTGTAAATAGGTAGTCAGGAGGGATCCTTTCTGGAGACACTGTGAGGGAAAATAAAAGCTGGAGTCTAGACATTATGATGAAAGGTGCGTGCACAAGTGTGAGTGAAAAATGAGAAATTGAAATCAATCGGTTTGGGAGAATTCTAGTGCCATTAACAGAAATGGGAAATCTAGAGGAAGGGCTGATTTTGGGGAAGAAGTGAGTGTTCTAGGCCTGAAGGAATTATGGAGAGACAGGATTAACCTCAGAAGTGAGCATGAGCTAGGTGCAGGCTTCCGAGACCTCTCTCTCTGAACTCTGGGCACCCTCAATGCCTGGGAAGCCCTTTGATGAGAAGTGGGCATGTAGGTAGCCCTTGGTCAGTGGTGACCTGGCTCCCATCTAGACTCAGATTTCTAGGCTCATTACTGTACCTTCCTCCCCAGGAGCTTTTGCAATATACTTTCACTAGAATGTGGTTAAGATCGTGTTAACAATGTTATTTTCTGGGAAGTATTTTTTATTACTTTGCTTTTTACCTTAAGGGTTCCTTGGATGCATCAGCTTTCAAGAAAACTCCATAATCAGTTCTGGACATTTCACATGCACATGGAATGGTTTGAGGCCACATCTTCTAAAAGAGGCCCATTGGCCTAGCAGAGTCTTCTGTAATTTGAGTAACCGTATTTTAGCTCAGTACTGATTCACCCACACAGAGATGCCAGCTCTTCCCCTGAAACCGCTCATTTTCCTATGCTGAAATGAATAATCTGCCAGTCGTTAACAGAGTCATTGCTTCTGCAGCCAGTGGAAAAGATGAAACTCAAGGCCAGAGTGACAGTGAAAGCCAGATTGTTATGGATCAATAAATATTGATTAAAATATGCAGAGAAACACAAAGTACCAGGCAACTGTCAGAGGCAGAAACAGTCTCTTATGCTTGTTGTTGAAAGGGCTCCTGTCCTGGGAGGGTATTTTGTAACAGGTTGCTCCTTGCTGTCCACAGTCAGCACCTCCTCCTCTATGTGCCCTGCTGGGATGTGAAGACACTCCCTTCCTTTTCTGTATTTTCTTTATTCCACTCCGGGGATGATCCTTCATAGTGAGGGCAGAGTCAAGGATAAATGGATCGTTTTCATTATTCTTGCTTAAAAATTAATTTTTCAGCTTTGTTAAAAGAAAAGAAAACTCAGGAAGTAAAATTGTCTGCTTTCCAATCCCCAATTTAACTGTAAGTCAGAAGAGGCAGGAAATGTCTTGGGGACAGAGATTAGACAAGATATTTTCTAAGAAAGCCATTTAACTCAGGATATATTATATTTAATGTTGTTCCAGATTAGGGTTTAGTCAGCAATTCCTGGCCCAGGTAAATTTGGGGCCTGGAAGTGTAAAATCTTGTGGTTTCATTGAGGCTTTGCCTCCTCTGGTTCCTTTGACCAGTCAGGAAGCTTCTGCCAGGATGAGCCTATTATAGTACAAATAAAACTCTTTTATCTGCAGATGAGCCTCTTGATATTAAAAAAAAAAATCATACTCTGTTTAGGTTTTTCTGTAATGACATTAACAACCAATATCCATGTAATATTTTACTATTTGCAAATTGAATTCTTGTATGTTATCTCATTTGATCCTCAAAACAATTCTATGAGATCAATTTTAATAATACTACACTCTCTACAGGTGAGGAGGAGGAGGTTCCAAGACTGGAGGAGACTTGTCCAAGGTTTCTTCAAGAAGAGAGAGTGACAGTTGCCTCAGCTACCTCATAGGATCTTTTAAGGGAATTATCATAGCCTGTGAAAGTGTTTTATAAGAAAATTCTAAGAAAAGTTGGCATTCTGTTCTTTCCTGTGTGTAAATTCGGTGGCTTAAAATATTGGCTTACACAGTTCTAGAGCATTGTCTCTTAAAGAACAGTTTACCTGTTCTTTAGAATCTCGTGGGGCTGCAGTCCAAAAGTGCCCCATCCTCTACCAATGAGAATTTTTGGATGATGACTTAAGAATTTTAATTTTAATTTGTAGTTATTAGAGATGGGGGTCTCACTGTGTTGCCCAGGTTGGAGTGCAGTGGCTATTCACAGGCACGATCATAACACACTACAGCCTCAAACTCCTGGGCTCAAGCAATCCTTCTGCCTCAGCCTCCTGAGCAGCTGGGAATACAGGTCTACAGGACTACTGAATGCCACAGCACCCAGCATAGGAATGTTAATTTTTAAGGAGGCCGCAGGACTACTTTCATGCACAGTAAAGTTTGAGAACCCATTTTTGTGTGTGTGTGCTTGTGTGTGTGTGTGTGTGTGTATGTAATATATTCAGCATATATCTATTGAAAATATGGCCTATTATGATACTAGCAGTCTTCCAGAATTTGTTGGAATAGAGTCTAGATTCTGCGCCAGACTCTACAACTGGATAACTTTGTATTTTAATTAAATCACTTGAAATGTTCAGGCTTCTAATTTCCTCACTTGTAAAACAGGGGGCCTACACTAAAAGATTTTTACGATCCGGCCAGGCCCTTTGATTCACTGTCTATGCTCTTGCCAGATTTTGATCTCTGGATTCTTTCCTCTCTCTCTGTGGAATACTCTTCTGATTGTGTTCAATGCAGTGGTTCTCAAAATGTGATTCCTGCATCTTCAGCATCAGCTTCACCTAGGAACTCATTAGAAATGTAAATTCTCAGATAGCACCCCAAAGTCTGAGGGTGGGGCCAGCAATCTGTGTTTTAATAAGCCCTCATGGTGACTCTAATATATGATGAAGTTTGAGACCATTGATTTAAGCATTTCTGATCCTGGCTAGTAAATGTAAATATAAAACTATACAATTATAATGTTTTGTTTTCTTAGACCTATGCTATGGCTATGGCTAAGGATCTACGGCTGTCTATTTCTCAGGGAAAGACATTAAGAAAGTGTAAATTCTCTTTGTTTTTAATATGTGACTTCCAAGGGTGAAAAGCCAATTTTCTATATTTCTGAAGTAGCTTCTCCATATATAAAGATATTCAGAGGGCATATGAAAGTTTGGCAGAGAAGTGAAGTTTTTAATTACCACAGTCTTCACTTTACCACAATTAAATTAACTAACACCAGTCCCCTGACAACATAGTTCAAATTTTAGTATATTAACTAAAAGTAATTGCATAAAGTACAAATTTCATTGCTAGCTACTCAGTCTTCAAATCACTACTTACTTAACAGATGCACTTTATAGCCAGTGACCAATCACATCGCTTCTTCCATAGTCTGTCTGTAGTTGGTCACTGTGAATCTGTCGTTCACTTTAGGCACAGGCAACAAAGCATATAGTTTTGTTGACAAGACTCCTTGTCTCGCAGTGATAAACCCACAAGACATTTTTCAAAAATGGGTAATCCAAAGAAGAAATGAGCCAACAAAGATGAAAGTGCAGGCAAGAAATGAGAAGTAAGTTAACACTGGAAGTGAAACTCAAATCAAACATAAATGGAATTAGAGAAGAATTAAATGTAAGTGTGAACATTGATGCTGCTGCCTCTTGAGAGACTCTTCATGTGCAGCCAAAGGCACTTAGTGAAGGCAAATTCATCAACATAAATGAAGGAAGCAGATATGACAAAAAGGATAAACCTGTCCCATTGGAATTGATGCTGGCAAAAACTCACTTTACTGGCATTCTCAGATCTATTTTACAA
Source organism: Daubentonia madagascariensis (assembly GCA_023783475.1). Classification (NCBI taxonomy): domain Eukaryota; kingdom Metazoa; phylum Chordata; class Mammalia; order Primates; family Daubentoniidae; genus Daubentonia; species Daubentonia madagascariensis. The sequence continues at coordinate 17,588,451 of JAKFHU010001569.1, forward strand.
CATGGAAAGAATGAAGAATAAAATGTTGGAAGCTAATCCAAACCTAGAAAGGTGTATGACAATTTGCCAAGTCATAGAAAAGATGCTCACTTTGTATCATAATGTGTACCAGAAGAAAAAAAAAGCAAGCTGTTAAAACTACTCTTGCTAAGTATTTTACAGAAAGTGCCAAATGACACTTTAAATCTCAATACATCTAATGTTTTATATGACAATATACTAAGTAAATGTCAGTTTTGCTATATTGTAATTTCCCTATACATTTATAAATGATAGAATGTTTTTAATTATTGGACAAAAATTTTAAAAGGTCATGGAACAATCATAATTTTCCCCATCGACTATTAAGGTTGCTTTCCATGATTTCAGCTTATTTGGTCATTTTTAAGGTTCTAAACTGTACAAAATGAGGGCTGCTTATATATATCTGTCCATACGTCACTCACGAAAAATAGCTACAAGAGAGTATATGTTTTGTATTTTTAAAGTAGGCTATAGATGTCTCCAACTGAAAACATCTATCCATTTATTCACTCATTGACTATTTCTGGAATGCCTACATACTATTCTTTTAAACTCTGACAACACATGGGTAAAAAACTAGGTAACTGCTTTCAGTGAGCTTTCATTCTCAATAAATGAAGAGCAAATAAGCAGACAAAATTCTAGTACCAAAGGTTATGAAGCATATAAAAGAAGGTAGAAAATGGTTGTGTATGTGTGAGAGAAGGAGGGGTGGTTTAGGAGGGAGGGTGTCAGGAAAGGCCTCTGGCTTTCAACCAAACATATTTTTGTTCCTGGGCTGGAATAAACAGCTGTTAAATCTAATGTCATATAATTTCAGTGATTAAGTCCAAATGTCTTATTTTGTAACTCATAGTACAATATATCTATAAAAATTAAGTAGTTTTTAATATTAAACAGTATTTTACTTATTCTAGTCACATATAGCCTCTTTTAGGTAAAACAAATAAAAAGCTAATGACTTATAAACAGAATTTTAATTCAAGACTATGACAACTTTTTCTTCCATAATTTAAGCATTAAACAATATTTTATTTTTGTCATTTACATATGTTTAAAGACGGAGCCATATGTTTGAATTCCAAAGACTGTGGCCACAGCTCAATTGAGAAATGAAAATCAGAGTATTGGGACAAGAAGCAGAGCCATGTCCTGTTTTTGATTAAGCAAAAGAAGAGCCATTCAAGCCTTAGTCAGCATCAAGCAAAAATAACATTGTCATAGAGAAATTATAAATCCAGATATAAAATAACTTTGATCACCCACCATCTGAGAACTTGGCATCAATGTCACTAATTAATTTTGCAAGTAGCACATGAGCATGAATAAAGACATTGGATTACCATTTTAGGTGATGAAATATGAAATGTGAACTGTTTGAGAGAGAAATTTATGTAAAAGTATTTGGTTTAAAAACTATTTTAAAGCCAAAGAGAAATCCAAACCATATTTGGTTTAAAGGATTTTATTCTTACAAAACAAACATCTCTTTGATTCTTAGCCAAGCTGTGAGCAGGTATAAAGCCTACCCATAGCAAGTTTGATAAAGGTATTAACCTCAGAGTTTAGAAGAAAGAGAGCATGGAGAACACGCAGCTCCTTTGCTTGTTTAGCTGTGCATGTGTTTTGTAATTCAGTACAGCCTGGAGCATGAAAACAAGATTGGCAAAAGCAAGGGAGCCCTAACAGCTGTTGGGTTGTTCCCTTAACTGTCCATTAGCCTGGATGCTCTGAATGCGACACCTGTGGACACAAAGTACATTACTGAATATTCATTATAGCACATACAGTTTACCTCAAAGCTTACTTTGAGTCTGTGAAAATAAAGCCAGAAGTTATAACACAGAGGGTTCTCCCAATCCCAGCTTGCTCTGAAAGATGAATAACCTCCACATCAAGATGTGTGAAGAGGAATAACAAGATATCCTGTGGGGCAGGTTGACAATGAGCTACTGGACCAGAGAAGACAGAGGTCTGGTTTCTGTAAGGCAACTGCTGTTAGGAATGAAATGCCATTGACAAGCGAATGTCAGAAAATCAAGGCAAAGCGTATAATGCAAACTTGGAAAAAAAAAACCCTACAGTGTTATGAAGTTTATTTATTTTTTCTCTATTCAGTATCCAGCATCATATTTTTTGCTATAATTCTCCTGAATCCTGCTTTAGTTCTCTTTCTCCTATTTAAACACCCTCCAGGGAATTTCCCCCTCCCACCCCCTTTGTCTCTCTCAGCAGTAGCTTTAAGTTTACCTTGGTGCAAAAGTGTTCCTAATCTCTATAATAAATACAATCACTGCGTATGTGTTCATGCAAGGAAAGGTATTAAACTCCAAGAGAAAAACAGCAGTGTTAAATTTCCTGTTAGTGTGAAATGATCTAGTTATGGTTGTACTAGGACTACAGTGGATAGGATAGTTAGAAAATGTAGTCTTCATTTTAAATTTGACACTAAAATATTCTATTTAGAGAAGGATTTTATAGTTCCATGTGTGGCTCTTATTCCTTCTGTCAGGTAAGTAAGGAGTGAGCGTGAGCATTGGGAAGAGGGGTGCATGGGAGTAGTGAATGAATTATGGTAAAAGATGAGTAGAAAAAGGAAAAAATAGGAAGACTTTTATTTCCCCATGGTATAAAATAGTAATAATAAACTTGAGAATGCTCAATGGTTGTCATTTAAATATAAATGCATATATTTATGTCTTCAAAACTAGCAAGCACTTATTGAGCAGATACATAGTGTTGATGGGAATTTTGGAGCTTGAAAGAGGGAGGGATTTGCTTTCTGCCTTTTTGAATGTGATGGGAACACAGACATAAGACTTGTGGACTCGTAATTAGTGGACGATGTATAGAGGGGACTTCCGAGGAGGGCAGTAGTATTCAGGATGCGCTGAAAGACTGAGCTAGACCGCTTAACATCCCCTTTGGCCTTTGGATGTTACACTGTATGCTGCTTAAATGCTATCCTAAATGTGCAAAATCATAATGTCAAGGAGTCCCAGCAAAACTGTGTGAAGATGAAGAGTAGGCAGCCTGCCCAGCCCATTCCAACAAAGGAGAGCATAGATCTTGTCCCCAGCCTCTGGGCCCCCAAGTCTTGGCAGTTAACCCTGCTCCTCATCTGCACAGGTTTGAATACCCTTTGTGAACACTAGGAGACAGTCTGAGATTCAGTCAGATTCTGATAAAATGGAAAACAAAACTCCACAGGGAAGAAATCTTGGGTTTTCCAATTCAATGCCTACACAGGAAGCTGAACAGCCAAAAAAGGTCTCCGAGCTGAATGAGGAGGATTGTGGTCTTGGTGAAATAACAGAAATGTTTGCTTTCAGCCCCTTGCAGCACCTTGATTCAATGTCAAGTTTTAAGGAAATACTCCCCAAAGAACTCTCAGGTTGTGGGTATTAAAGTAATGTCCTCTTTGGAGACTTGAGCTTCCTGAGATCAAATGGAAGGGAGTAAAAGCTAACCTTTTGTAATATCTGACATTTTCCAAGCTAGAAACTCTGATACATGCTTTGTGTGTATGACTCAATTAATCCTCACAAGAATTCTGTAAGGTATAGAAACGAATTAATCCCATTTTTCAGATGAGGAAATTGAGGCTGCAGGATGTTAAGTAAACTGCACAAGGTCTTTGGGTTTCAAATATAAACACTTAGAAAACAAGTGTTTATATTACTCCAGAACTCAAGTATTCAGCAGCTGTGCAATATCAGTTGAAATTAATAGCTTAGATGTTATTGGGGTGGACTGATGGATAGAGAACAGATAGTAGATAGATAGATCAGAAACATTCTTCCTGTAGTAATGTAGAAAGGGAGAGACACATAACCCCAGTCACTGAAATGCCAGAGAGCAAATGAGGACATTTGGGTGTTGGGGGGGTTAATTCTATGTATTGTGTTGAGTGCTATCTTACTGCTTTCTCGTACCTCGTCTCACCTGAAGCATTACTATCCCATTTTACACTTAAAGAAACTGAAGTCTCAGACAGGTTAAGTTGATTTCTCAAAGTCATCAACCAGTTAAGAACAAAGGCTAGATTTGAACTCAGGTTGTCGACTCCCAAATCCATGCTCTGTTTACAACCGCACAGTGAATGAAGGCAAACATCCAGAAAGACGGAAAAGGAGGATCACACCATTCAGAAAAGGCCTGTGGTCGTTGGTTCATTTACTTACTCATTCACAGGACACACATTGGTGTGTCTGGTCTCTGAAAGGCATGGGAATACAAAGTTAAATGAAACTTAGAGCCTACCATTTTTTCTCTTAAAGCTATATATATTGAGCCCGAAGTAAGTAAAAAGTTAATATTTAATGTGAAGCCACAAATGATAAAATACTACATGAAAGAATCTGTAGAATTCTCTCTGACTTCGCTGTCCTTTGAAGTCTCTGGAATTGCTGGAGTTATTCTCAGGGCCAGTGTGAGAAGGACAAAATGCTGAAATACTTGGTCCATTTCATAGCTTCTTTTCCAGTGGCTTCTCTGCCACTAGATTACTTTTTGTGAAGAAAGGCTCAAGTCCATCTGGTCCAGAAAACCTTCCTTAAGCCTTCTGGCCTACCTAGCCATCCAGTCCTTGAGCTCCCAGGGTACTTACTCGTGCTGACCCTTGCTCACATGTCCCGGGTCACGCCTGTCTCAGTTGATTCATCTTCTTCCTGCAAAGACTATAAACTATTTGAGGGAGGGACTATGCCTTTTCCCCCCTAATATAGCACGGTATCCTGCAAGGCAGCATTATTTACATATTGAGTGCCCTACATATAATTATTTCACTGTATTTAAGAGAGGTATTCTCTCCAGAAGGCCCTATAAAATCCAGAGACAGAAAGAAAATAAATACATGGTTACTCATCACAGTATTTGTTGATGTGGGATTGGAACAATTTGAAGTTTCTGAGATGAAAAGGAAGATGGTAAAGTTCCAAAGTCTAGAGGATTTCCCAAATATGGGACTCCCATGCATGTTGTCAAGAGACTAGAGGTAAAGGGATTCCCATATTGCGGACCTCTGGGATTTCGCCCATGCTCTTTACCCACATGCTCACACCCACTGCTCAGTTAGAAAATTTAAAGAAGAAAATTATGATTCTAGAGGTGCTTGGACATTTATAAAATTCTTGATATTTAAATTTGACTCTCACTACCTACATGAGGAAAAAATCCTAAAATTCATCATCTGATTTCTGCACCAAGGATACCAAAACATAGAATAACAAAAGCCCCCCCGCCCCAGTATCTGGAGACAACTACAGCGAGGAGAGGAAGCACAGCCTGGATGTGCATGCCCAGCCCCTCCACTCCCCGACTCACCCAGGCATCTGTTCTCTGAGTGATGGATTCACTAACACAGTCTCGGAGACGCTCTGGGTGACTGATGTGGTTTCTGATTAAGATTGCGTGCCTGTGTGGAAATGAAAGAGCAAGCAGGAGAGAGAGAGAGAGACTGCCAGCCTGAGAGGAGCCCTACCTCCAACAGCAGGCCAGGCTTGGGGACAGACGAAGAAGTTAACTAAGGGGTCTGGGAAACTCCAGCACAGAGGAGCGTCTGTGACCCATTTGGCAAGGCGCTGCTGCTGGCCTTGCATATTTCCACATCCTAGATAGTCAAACACCTGGGTTACCTCATGAGTGCAGCCCTGTTCTTAGAGATTTATGTTCACCAAACCTGGCAGCTGGCTAATTGGCAGGAAAGGTAATGCTCTGGGAGCCCAGTCTGCAACCCAACACTCCCCAGGAGGGCTTCACTCCTCTGCTTATGTTCTTGCTGAATTGCCCGGCCATCTTCTACGGCAAAGAAAGTGCCCTCTACTCTCTTTTGGGACCACTTGATTCTCTGGTATCTGATGTTGGTCATTTTCAAAATCAGCCCTCTCCTGTTTGAAAGACGTGAGGTCCCTGTTATTAATGAAAGGTGACCTTGGTCTCTATGAAAAAATCCTCTTCCATTGCATCGTGTGACGTATGTAGTCAAGAAAAATGTTTCACTCTTAATTTCTCAGGAATACTTGTTTGTCTTCCAAAGGGACTTTCTAATAAGATTTGTGTTCCCTTAATGTGGAGGATGCCCTCAAGATCAACATTCCAGGGTGAAAAAATGAGGTGTAGGTTCAGTGCCTTGCTCCAAGCTGTACAGCAAGGAGTGGAGAGGCTGAGAACTGAGCCAGTGCCGTTGGAGTTCAGAGTCCTGCGAATTTTCATTTCTAACAAGTCCCCAGGCGATGGTGATGCTGGTGGTCTGAGGACAATTACTTTAGACAGGAAGAGAGAATCTCAGAATCAGCTACCTTTAGAGCAAGAAGGGTCTTAAGAGATTATGTTGTCCAGAGGTTTGGCGACTATATTCAGTAGAGCCTCAGGACCCTGAAGAGATGCCTCAGGGTGGATGCAGTAGGCAAGGGGAGGTCCCCCATTTTGGTACCAGATATAATCAGAGCAGCTTATTTTTTATCGGTTTTATATATTAACGTTTTATACATGGTTTTATTTGATACGTTTTTGCTACTTAAAATGAAAATGAAGCTACCAATCTAGTACAGTATTTTATTTTCAATACACAAATGCAGAAAAAAGGGCAGAGACTAAAGATCACAGATCTGCATAACTACTTCATTCCACTGCATGATGGTACCTCCTAGAAGCTGTCCAATTTAGATGCATGTCTGTGCTAGATACTACAGTCTTGTCTCTCAGCTCCAAACCCACCCTTCTGTACTCTACCTGGTGACAGCTGGGGTTGAGACGCTGCAGATCGCATTTCTGTTGCCAATTGGCATCAGGTTAGGCTGTCAAGAAAGGGTACTAGAGGGAAACTCAGAGGTGTAAGAGCCCAAGTATTGTTGAAATCCAACTAGATTTCTCCTTTCCAAGTTTCAGGAACTCTCTTTCCAAACAATGTCCTTGCTTGGGCGTGAGAGAATTGGTGAAACTGTAACTTCAACTTAGTTTTTAATTCTGCAGCACACACTCTTAAATGCCATACTTGATTTTTGACAATACCAGCTCAGAGGTTACAAGAGATGAGATTCATTTAGGGCTGCTGCATAAGTTCTCTTCTGTGATTTGTGATAAGAATTTAGATTTGAGCTTGCTACTTCTTTCTATGAGTGTTCCAGGGTATTCAGAAGAATCTACCCCACACCACAGTCCTCATAGTCATCATCACTTCCATAATGGTCTAGGACAGCAGCCATCTGGGCTCTTAAGGCACTTTCTTCAGTAGGTAATTTATCACAATCAACCACAGGTGTTCATTTGATTAATGGTGATGCCATTGCGTTGCATAACTATTAGCATTCTATTTTCCATTGGCAAGGAGCCCATCACTGTGTTCAAGTCCAAGGATACAACAAAACCAGTTCCTGAGTTTCATCTAGAAGGATATGATTCCTGACCTCATGCCTGCTACCAATCTATGTATGTCAGGACCAGCCAAAACATAAACCACACAAATTATTTTAACAGAGAGCATGAACACAAATAACGGTATATAAAGTTATTAATCAGGAAACTAAAATAAAACACCAAGGAATCATCTAGTGTCCCAAAGCAGCAGCATATAGAAGGATGGGTTTGGACCTGAGATAATAACTTAAAAATAGATATAATGTATGCTGCATGCATATATATAAATATATAATTTCCCTTGATTTATAATCCTATCCAATCTTGTGAGAAAGTCTGTATTTGTACAGCACTTTTCACTTACTTCTGGAATGTATACTTTGCATTGTGTTATAAATATTTTTATACATGTCCACCTTCCATTAACTGTGAGTACCTCATTGGTGGCTCTTATTCATGCCCAATACATGAAACAAAGTAGATTACTACACATAGCAAAAGATAATGAGCCATGATACTGCTGAATCTGCTTTAATTAATACAGTACTCAATGTACACCCTGTTCTGGAGAACCTGTCTTGGATTTGTGTCTTTTAGGGCATTATAAAGTCCTCTGAAAATTTTGGCTATGCTTCATAGTTTAAAGCTGAGTTTCAGTGACTCTAAAAGATACTTTATTCTGCCTTTCTAATGGGATATTCCAGTCCTGCTCATCACCCAGCAGCTGAATAATGGATCCCTCAATAACAGAATAACAGATGAACATAAAATAATGAATACATAAAAATAAAATAAAATAAGTGAAACTTTATGCTGCTTTCCAAATGTGATTTCTCAGCTCCTGCTCATAACCCAATAGCTGATTAAAAAGTCTGAATAATAAACCCACCTCTGGCCCAGTCCAGTCGGGCTGTGCGTGGCGAATATCCAGTACTGAGGAGATACTAAATTCCAAGAGGGTAGAAGTTCTTTAGAGTTCCTAAGTGGATTAAATGAAGCTTCTCAATCCAACAGATATGATAACTATAGTACATTAGATTTTGTAACCTTGTAGGAGATACAGAGGACCTTGCCTCATAACTCTCAGAATAGTTACTCATGTGTGAATTGAAGTAAAAAAATCTTAGTGAGAACTTATTTATTTCATTCTTTGACAGTTATGAAAGGGCTGGCTGGGAGAGAATTTGATAATAAAAGAAAGACTGAGTATAGGTCCTTTTTTTTTTAGTTACAAACAACAAAATCCCCTCTGGCTAGATTAAGCAGTGAGAGATTGATTAAGGGATAGAGGCAGCTCCCACAATAACTGGAGTAGCTGAATGAATAAATTCTATGCTAAACTTCTAGGAATGGCTCCTGAAAACATACTGCAGAGCTGGGTTATCACGGGAGTTGCTGCCTCTGCCATGATGAGAAAGTTTAGATTCAGGGAGCTGCTAGCATATCTGCTGGCTCTAGTGCCATGCCATTTCTATCATGAACAGGAAGGAAGGGAGTCAGGGCACCTGGGTGAATCAGAAGGCCACCAACAGAGCTGCTGTCTCCAGAACCAAGCTATCTGGCCACAGTCCTCACCTGCATACCCAATGCCACACGGCCTGCCTTTGTCCCCTCATCACTCAGATCCCTTGTGAGTTCATCTGACTGACAATTCCCTAACACCTCCAAAATAGCTCTAAGATAGACTGGGAAATATACTTAAGTTGTTTAGTTGTTGTTTTTTAAAAATTTGTTTTGTTTTGTTTTTCTTTCTGCTTTTTGCTTTTCATCTTCTGCTTGCTAAAAGAGAGTTGGGGTGGGTGTTGAGCAAGCCAAAACATGATATAGACTTGGAGATGGGGAAGTCAGACAGCTCTCAGCAAAATGTCTCTTTGGAGACGTATGTGGGGAGTGAGAGCAACCAGGAGGGCTGGGTTTCAGTGAGGTGGCTTAGCGATGGGGAACCGGAAGGGAGAAAAAGAGAGCTTATGAGGTACAGGGAAGCACCTAGAAGTATTTTGTAACAATATCACATTATAAATAACACTTGACACAGTATATCAAACATTAAATATTTATATAATCTTATGTAAACATTTATAGAAATATATAAAATTATTTTACAGTTTTTATTATGTTCAATCTTTTTGCTTTTCATTTGATTATCACAACAATCCTGTGTGGCAGGTAAAGAGTAGTGAATTAGTTTGAAGTAGTTTTAATATCAACAAATCCCTTCACGTCCGAATTTATATGTTTTATACATTTGCTTTACAGTAAGTTATTTTAAATAGAGTATAATTCTATTCAAAATTTTTCAATTTTCATTAAAAAATGGAATTTTCTAGCCTTCTCCTTCTCTTACTTTTGTGTCTACTCTTGGATATTGAAGATCTCTCCAGTGATTAATAGCCTCATATTTTTTAATCAATATGAGGGAGGGGTGGAGGAGTGGTAGAAAGATAAATAGGAACAATTTTCCAAAAGATAGATATTTAAGCTGAATTGGAAAGCTGAGTTAAAGAGTGTAGCTCAGAAACCGTGGAGATTGCAGCTAAGCATCAGATAAAGGAAGCAAAGGGGCAGAATAAACTTCCCAGACAAATTATCAAACCAGGCAGTTTGTCTTTGAGCATCTTCTGTTTCTGATTTTAGTAGGCATCCAGTGCTTAGTTCCTTGTCTCTTTTACCTGCTCTCTGTCACTGGTAGAAAAGCAAGTAAAGCATCCTTAAGCAAAACTGTTCTAAGAAATGTGTGCTGTAGAAACTCCCAAAAGAAATGGATGGATTCACTTGGCTGCCTTATTGCTGCACATCCTCGTTTATATTCATTTTTGCTGGAGAATGATCACAACTGTATAATTAAAAAATTGGCTTTGTTATTTGCACTAAAAAGCAACAGTAATTAATATCCTGTCTTTTAAATGGGAAGACCTCACAATTCACCCATATTGGCAATGACAGGTAGGGTTTACAGATTCCTTAGAGCTTAGGAATTGCCACCTGTGTCTTCAAACCAGGTCCACCGACTTTTGTATAACATGGCCCATTGATGATATACAGGCATATCTCATTTTGTTGGGTTTTGCTTAACTGCACTTCTCAGATACTGTGTTTTCTACAAGTTGAAGGTTTGTGGCAACTCTGTGTGGAGCAAGTCTATCGGTACCACTTTTTAAAATAGCATGTGCTCACTTCATGTCTCTGTGTAACGTTTCGGTAATTTTCTCAATATTTCAGACTTTTTCATTGTTATTATATCTGTTATGGTGATCTGTAATCAGTGATCTTTAATGTTACTATTGCAATTGTTTTGGCGTGCCATGAACGCTGCCCATATAAGATGGCAAACTTAATCGAAAAATGTGTGTGTTCTGACTGCTCCACTGATCTGCCATTGTGCCGTTTCTCTCCCTCTCCTCAGGTATGTTTACTCCCTAAGACACAACATTCTTAAAATTAGGCCAATTAATATCCCTACGATGCCCTCTAAGTGTTCAAGTGAAAGGAAGAGTCACACATCTGTCACTTTAAATCAAAAGCTAGAAATGATTAAGCTTAGTGAGGAAGCTTAATGTCAAAAACTGAGATAGGGTGAAAGTTGGTCCTTTTGTGCCAAACAGCCAAGTTGTTAATGCAAAGGAACAGTTCTTGAAGGAAATTAAAAGTGCTACTCCGGTAAACATGTGAATGATAAGAAAGCTAAATTGCCTTATTGCTGATATGAAGAAAGTTTTAGTGGTCTGGATAGAAGATCAAACCAGCCACAACATTCCTTTAAGCCAAAGCCTAAATCAGAGCAAGGCCCTAATTCTCTTCAATTCTATGAAGGCTGAGAGAGGTGATGAAGCTACAGAAGAAAAGTTTGAAGCTACCAGAAGTTGATTGAGGAGGTTTAAGAAAAGAAGCCGCCTCTATAACATAAAAGTGCAAGGTGAAACAGCAAGTGCTGATATAGAAGCTGCAGTAAGTTATCGAAAGGACCTAGTCAAGATCGTTGATGAAGGTGGCTTCACTAAACAACAGATTTTCAATGTTGACTAAACAGTCCTCTATTGGAAGAAGATGCCATAGTGGAGAGAGAAGTCAATGCCTGGTGTCAAAGGACAGGCTGACTTCCTTCTTTGGAGTTAATGCAGCTGGTGACCTTAAGTTGAGGCCAATGCTCATTACCACTCTAAAACTCCTAGTGCCCGTGAGAATTATGCTAAATCTACTCTACCTGTGCTCTATAAATGGAACAACAAAGCCTGGATAACAGCACATCTGTTTAGAACATGGTTTACTGAATATTTTAAGCTCACTATTGAGACCCACTGCTTAGAAAAAAAGATTCCTTTCAAAATATTACTGCTCTTTGAGAATGCACCTATGCACCTGGCCACTCAACAGATCTGATGGAGATGTATCAGGAGATTAATACTGTTTTCATGCCTGCTAATACAACATCCATTCTGCGGCTCATGGATTAAGGAGGATTTCAGCTTTCAAGTCTTATTTATTTAAGAAATACATTTTGTAAGGCTATAGCTGCTGTAGATAGTGATTCCTCTGATCGATATGGACAAAATAAACTGAAAACCTTCTGGAAAATATTCACTATTCTACATACCATTAAGAACATACATGATTTATGGGAAGAAGTCAAAATATCAACATTAACAGTTTGAATGAAGTTGATTCCAACCTTCATGGATGGCTTTGAGGGGTTTAAGACTTCAATAGTGGAAGTAACTACAGATTTGGTGAAAATAGCAAGAGAACTGGAATTAGAAGTAGAGCCTGAAGATGTGACTGAACTGCTGCAATCTCGTAATAAAACTTGAACAGATGAAGAATTGCTTTTTATGGATGAGCAAAGAAAGTGGTTTCTTGAGATGGAATCCACTCCTGGGGAAGATGCTGTGAACATTGTTGAAATGGCAACAAAGGATTTAGTATATTACACACATTTAGCTGATAAAGCAGTAGCAGAGTTTGAGAGGATTGACTCCAGTTTTGAAAGAAGTTCTACTGTGGGTAACATGCTACCAAACAGCATCGCCTGGCACAGAGAAATCTTTCATGAAAGGAAGAATCGATCAATGTGGCAAACTTCATTGTCTTATTTTAAGAAATTGTCAGTCATTCAAGCCTTCAGCACCTACTGCCCTGATCAGTCAGCAGCCGTCGACATTGAGGCAAGACCCTCCACCAGCAAAAAGATTACAACTTGCTGAAAGCTCAGATGATCGTTAGCATTTTTTAGTAATAAGGTATTTTTAAATTAATGTGTATACTTTTTTTAGACATAATGCTATCGCACACTGAATAGACCATAGTATAGTGTACGCATAACTTTTATATGCACTGGGAAACCAAAGAAATTTGTGTGGCCTCGCTATATTGCAATTATTTACTTTATTGCTGTGGTCTGGAACCCAACCTGCAATATCTCCTAGGTATGCCTGTAAATCAGTTTCCTCAGGCATTCCTACACTCTAGGTCACAGAGAAATTTTATCCAACCGTCACACTTTACTCTGCTCTAGGATCAATTTCAGTGCATACTTTAGGATCACATCCTTCTTGTTTTCTCTTTCAGTCCTAGCTTCATATGGCCATTTAAACTGATAGAATAAGTCAACCTCTTACGTCTAGAGGTAACTTAATTTCAATTTGAGCTTCCCAGGTGTCAAAGTATCAATCTCAGACAATTCAGAGCAATCCAGTAAATTTGGGTTTATCTAATTGATTCAAATCTTGCTCTGGCTGGGCGCGGTGGCTCACGCCTGTAATCCCAGTGCTTTGGGAGGCTGAGGTCAGAGGATCACTTGAGCCCAGGAGTTCGAGACCAGCCTGGGCAACATAGTGAGACCCTGGCTCTACAGAAGAAAATCTTTTTGCTTTTCCTTAATCTTTACAATTCCTAGAATAGTGTTTATGCTTCAGGGAACTTACGAGAGCCAATGTGCTGGAGAGAGGTGGAGAGATGAAGATTGGGCCAAAAGTATCCATCCTGTCCTTGGTTATTATTTGCCTGTCACAAAGGTTTTAATCCTCACCATATCTTAGGATATAGACTGTGATTATTACCAGATCACCTCAATGTAGTCCCTATCATGATATTTGTACCAAAAATTTGCCTTACCAAGCTCTGAACCCCAGTACCCTGGCATAATCTGCCATGAAAATGAAATAAAGCAGATAGCTAATCCCTCAAGTGGTTTCAATAAGTTTTGGTCAGCTGAATTGAGAAACTTGTCACCACTGGTAGTATTTATGTATGTATGTATGTTTGCATTTCTGTGAGATAGTGCTGTTAAATATTAGGGTTCATTCTGTACTGATTTTGTTTTCCTACTAGTAAATCCAGTTTTCCTACAACATTTCTTCCTTTGAGTAACTAGACAAAACCATAATGTAGCTGTCAAGAGAGAATGGTTATAGAGGAGCACAGGAATAGAGAATACAATTCATGACTTTTGAGTAGCAATCAATTTTGGAGCCTCCAAAGCCATAGGGGATTCAGAGCATAAAATTCATAATAATAAACTATGAATTGGCTCAGTGAGAGGTGGTTCTTTCTCCTTCTAGACTAGATAAAGATATAGGCTGTAAGAAAAGCAAATCCAAAGGAGCAAGATTGCAAAGACACAGGTGTGTCCCTCAGTGGGGATTCTGTACCCTTCCCTTTGGATGAAAGAGGACAGAAAATACAATCCTAGATGCTTTAGAGATTCCATGAACAGAAGGAACTGTTTCTCACTTCCAAAGAACACAGGAAATCTTGTAATATCCTTCTCCTCCAACCCATGGCATTCTGCATGCCACAAGGGCAGGAGTAGGAACAGCTGTGTGGGAGTTGACAGAAGAATTTAAGACTACATTGTGCCTCCGACTCTGACCCTCATTAGTGACTTTGGGCAAATTTCTCAGCATCCTTTTCTATTGGGCAGTGTTGTTGGTATTGGTTTGCGTATGTTAAAGCACACCATCAACTCTAATCTCAGAATTGTAAGCCATATTACATACAGAAAACATCAACCTGGATTACCCACATTAAATATAAATATAAATATATATATATATAAAATATAAAAAGAGAGAGAGAGAGTGTGTGTCATAGATGTATTTAGTCTGAGTTCCTAATCAGGCAAGAATGAATTTTAATGAGCTGGGTGTGGTCAGAAATAAAAATTACAAAAAATGGATTGTTGAAATGAAAAATCAGTATGAATAAGTCAGCTTTCCATCCAATTAGAGGCATTCTTCAGACAACTATAAGTGGCCTTTTCCTTCAAAAATTTGTCTAATGATTTATTCTAGCAAACATGTATTGAATGACTTTCAAGTACCAGGTTTGGGAATTCAGTGAGTGGTACCTTTACTAGTACAACATGAATAAGTACCTTTCCTGTCCTGCCCCAAAAAGAACTTACATTGTCAGGAATTAAACAGCTGTCAGATGCTGCACCTCAGTGGGCCCAGCATGAGACAGTGTTAGTGAGGAGGGACCAGAATAAGAGTGAACTTTCATGGAGGCTGAGACTATCCATAGGGAAGATAAAATGTCAAAATGGACCAAAACCCAAACTTTAGATCTGATTTTCAAAGTAGCTGCCACATATGCCACTGATATCTGGATTAAATTTTAGTTTTTCAACTGAGCATTGACTGCTTGTGGCATGTATGGAAAATTGGAACACGTCAAGGGGTGCTAGTTGCCAGTGCATGTCAAACCCATTATTTTCATATGAGGAATCTGAAGCCCTAGAAAGTGAAGTGACTGTCCAAGATTATGTGCCAGGGAGTGGTAAAGCCAGCAGTAAGGGGGAATATCCCTGTTTCCAGTGCTGTGATATTTCCCATTGCATTTAGCCCTAGCTACCTAACAATGGCTTACTATCATGATGTCCTAACATGCATGTGATCTTTCCAAAACCATAAGTCAGGTTTCATTTTGAGAATGTATTTAGCTCAAGCGTTGTCATATTTAGTGATGCAAAGTAAAGATAAGTAAATACTGGTAAGGAGATAAATAAATTGTGAATACATTTCCAAATCTTCTGGAAGATGAAAACTCAGCTATTTTTGTTATCCTTGGCCCAGATTTTTCTATTCCTATAAAAGAAAAAAAATTGGTGAGTTAAGCTGTATTGGCTTTGGCATTTTTTCAAAGGGTTTCTTTCATTTCGTAGAAGACCTCATTTATTCCTAGTTCTCCCTGCTCCCAGGGGGCTGGAAACTCAGCCAGGGCATCTGATTTATATAATTAGCCTTTCGTGAGTATGGATGGCCTCTCACTCTAGCATGAAGTGAGGTGAATTTGAGGAAAAACACTCTTCCTTTATCCTCCTTCCTACCCTCCCTCTCAATTCTAGTTCTCATTTGTAACCCGATTTACCAGGGAAAGCAATGATTCTGCAATCCAATGTGACCTCACCCTGTCAGAGCTTTCAGCCAGAAAGACTTAGAGCCCATCAATTTCATAATAATGGGTGAATAATGACAGTCCCTTTGGTATTGCTTTCACCCAAATCCCCATTTAAAGACGGTGACTAGAAGGACAAAGGCTAGTGTTTCAGGAAGGGCAGATTTAGGGTAGATCAGCCATGGAAATCAGCATTGGCTCACGTGTCCAGGACCTAATGAGAATCTGGCAGAGGCCCAAAAGGAGTTGAATCCACCTTGCCTCTACATTCGAGTCCCCTATTTTGGTTCTTTTCATGGGAATCTGTAGAATTATAAGGGGAGGAGGTGAGGAAACAGTGCAGGGAGAGGGCAATCACAAGTGTATTTGCTGCAGGTTCATCTCAGTGTCCTTAGCACAGTGACAATGGATGGAGTCTCTGATTATTTCTTCTGTGAGGGATTCTTCTACATTGATTTCTATATCCCATTTTGTGAATTCCAGAGATGCTCAAGGTCACTGCCCCAGATGGAGGGAACTATGTATGCTTGAAGTCCATGAGGTTTCCACTTGACTCAGCTCATGTGAATTTGCCAGTCTGTCAGCCTCTTTATTTTTTTTTCAATCATGATACATCACCTCCTTCAAGCATGTTCTTATGCTTGAAATCTGACAGTTCTAGAAAATATAGTCAGAAGGTATCAGTAGAAATGAAATAAAAGGGAAAGTACAAACAGATATTTGGGACTAATGCCACATTTCCTGGTGAAATAATTTTAGAATTCTATTTGAAAGTGGCTGGAATATGTCAGTAAGGAAGTAGGGGGACTTTGTTTCCTGCAAGCACAATCCTTATGCAGCTATAATGGTGTAAGTGATGTCCTATTGGTGACAGAGGAATGGTCTGAAAGGTGATAGAAATGTCTTCCTGCCCCAGCATATTTGATCTGAAGCATGTGGTGGTTACTTTGATTCACATGGAATGGAAACTCTTTGGAGATCTCAGAGATAGCATTCATGTGATGAAAACAAAACAGGTTTTCAGATATAAGTTTAATAAATTAGAGAACGTTTACATCTTACAGGGCAAGGGGAAATATGGTGACCCCTGCAGAATTATTGAACTCTATCTAGTTTTGAGGTTGATCTGTATTTACTGTTGATTCCTCCCCCCATATCTAACATTTTTAAACTGAGAGGAAATACCTTTTGAGTGTCTGTCTCTGTGTTTTTACCGAGGTGGTTGACCATGAGGACATTGTCCATTTTGATTTGAGTCACTTCTGTTGTGGTTTGGTTCTGGGCACATCAAATTGCTCAACCATGCTTGTTGAAATACAGATTGGCTATATGAGTGGTCTAAATAACATATCCACTATAACTTTCTCTCTGATATATAAAAACATTTCCTCTGGATGAGTGTCGGATTTTACAGGAGTTCCAGGTCCCGACTCTCTGAGCAAATGCCTTGTTTCCCTGTCTCAGATCCCAAACCATGCCACCAAGATGGTTAAAGAAAGGACGATCCCAGAGGATCTACAGCTTTTCCTTTTGATTTTCTCTAGGTGCACTCTTTTGTCTTGAGAAGTTGTGATATAAGTAATGGTATTCGTTTTTGAAATGAATTCCTTTTGCACCTTACAGATAACTCAGTTTGGGAAGATGTGCAATGTTGCTTTTCATCTTCTGGGTTTTTATGTTTGAGCACTTGCAACTTGCACTCCACACTAACTTCCCTCCGCCCCTCATTTCTTTCCCTGGCATTCCTTCCGTTTTGCCCTCCCTGTTTCTTAGTTTGCCTTCCAGCCATGAAGGCTTTCTTCATCCTCTCCTGCTTATTGATGAGTGCCTTGCATTCTTCTTTCTCTGTCTCTTTTTCGGATGGGGAGGGGGAGTGGGGTGGTCTATGAATAGCTATAGACTTTGCCTGCTCCCATTTTTCCACTTGGCTATTCAGTTCCATGGAGACAGAAAGTGGGAGAGAGCAGCAGGGTGGGAGGCACCAGGGTCAGAGGTCAAGAGTGGCCACCTTTTGAATTAAAGCTTCTGTTTTCCACTGGGGATAACATATTGTAACCCGAAGTAACTGTGCAAGTACTTGACTGTCAGAAGTCTCAAAGCAAGGGGGAGGAGGAGAAAAAGGAGGGAAAGATCAGAGAAAAGGGGGAAGAATGCAAATCTTGGGGTCAGTTAACATTATTTGTGGTGTTCTTTAAGGTAGTGTTTGGTGACTCCATTCGAGAGTCATTATGCTTTGAACCACTCTGCATGTCTTCTAAAGTGTTGGACTGGGGATATATTGTGCAGTCCATGTACAGAGGATTACAGCTTTCCTGCCTTATAGACAACATTATTTAAAATGATTTAATTAGGTGGCAAACTACTGTGCAACATGAAAGCTTTTTTGGGGGGGTATACTACACGTGAAATTTATTGTCACTTCTTAGAGACTTTGCAAGACCAGAACTCAGGAGGCTATCTGTATCTTTTTGGACATTATATATGCACTTATGCTTAGGTGATTTAGCATCTTAGCGATTGTCTCGTAGCTAAAGTGCCAGAAATTCTATAGAAATAGTCAATGACTGAGATGTGCTTGTTTTTCCACTCATATATGCTGTTTTAACACCCTAAATATAATTTTGGTGAGGAAGGGATTAACATTAAAACCAAATTATAATTTTCCTACTGAATTTTTAAGGGCTTCTTCTCCATTTTATTTGTCTTTATGCCCATATCACAGACCTGTGCAGTGTTTGATAATTGTGCGTGAAAAGGATGAGTGATGAAAAAAGGGAATTTAAAAATTTTCAAGCATCTTAGGCACTTTTGTATGCTAGATGTTACTTGGTCTATATCCAATGACCCCAGTACAAATTGAGAGCCATACTAAGAGAAGCTTTCATGTGATTAGGCTTCTAGTTTTATCTCGAGACAGGTTTCCATTCTAATAATACAATAATAATCTGATTGAACCTTAAAATACAATTATTCAACTTGAGTCTACATTAAAACCAAAGAATGTTACATAGAATGGTCTGTTTAAAACTGGGTAGCTCATCAGAATAATCTAGGAATCAAAAATTTTTCTTCCTGGGTTCCATAACTGGTGATTCTGATGTGCAACTTGTTTTGTAAACTACTGTCATAGGACAGAGAAAGTAAAGGGAGAACAAGTCTTTGCAAATTAAACTCTTCAAATCTGAAACACTTAGTAGAATTCAGAGCCATATATAACAAAATTCCATTATGACAACAGCAAAAAAATACAGTGAAATTATTGCAAAACAAAGCATTTCCATGGCTCATGCAGCTGGCCCATAGAAACAGTGCCTTATTGATATGATTACAATAAATACTATATAATGAATAAACATGAACATCAACTGCTTTCTCTTTGAGACCATACAAGTAATAGTTATTGTTTCATGAAGGAACTCAATTGCATACAGTTTACATTTAGAACAGGGAGAGCAGAGCTGAACTGATTCACTTTTGAGTTATTTTGAGTTAATGTAGGCAACTGTGCCCTACCATTAAATGGCACATCCTATTTGTTCCAACCATCTACGTACACAATAAAATGAAATAATCCAAATGGAAATGCCTTAAAATTATAAAATCACCAGGTGAGTATAAGCTGGTGTCCACTATTGCATTTTTCTTAACAAAATTTCATTACATAACAGCAACAAAAATATTGGATAACTCCTGACATTCCTTGTCAAAAATGTTAACCTGGAGAACACACCAGAAGTAAGTTGAGGAGGAGGGTACTGACGGTCCAGTAAAACTCCTTGTGGTATTTGGTAAACATTGGTGGTAAATGCAACCCCTTGGCATCCATTTTGGATTTCCTTTCTTCTTTGCTTTATCTGGCCTTTCCTTCTGAATTTTTTTTCATTGAATTTGACTTGATTGCTAGAACTTCCTATTTGCATTTTAAAAAACAACCAAATTCTTCCATTTACCAGTACTTAAATATTATGTTACCATACTGACAACATTCACGCAGTTTGGGAATCAGGAATCAGAGGCCATGGTTTGTTGCCTCTGTTTTGTTTCTTATTAGCTGTGTCAAATTCTTGGTGACCTTTAGCGTTTCTGAGGATTAGGTTTCACCTCTGGGAGATGGGGATAATACCAGTTGCTCTGCTTGCTTCACAAAATGGTTGGGATCAAATAATAAATTATGCACAACATTCTTTGGAAACCATAAATTACTATCTAAATGTAGAGATTTTTAGGCTTTACTTTTTTCTGTATTAATACTGACTTTGTTTAAATCTCCACATAATTTTTATTTTACACAGACATAATTTTTATAATATTTACTTCTTGTAAAGATGCTTTTTGTATTTATTATTTGAAAAATTAAACAATAACAAAAATAATAAGGTACTAGAGCTCTTAAAAGACAAATATTAACATTGTAATTATTATCCAGAAATTTTGACATGCAAGAATAATGAGGTTTGGGGTTATCTCTGCCTTGCTAGATCATAATCTTCTAATGAATGCTAAGATACATTTTTAAACTATGACATTAAATTTTTTTAAAAAGGACAAAACATACTTTTTCTATTGAGTTCAAAGGACAAGAAAATGGGTAGTATGGTTTTTTTTTTCATTTATTGACGTTAATGTGACTTCCTAGAGTTCTTCCCATCCTGCATCTGTAAAGGAGCTTATTGGTCCTTTTCCATGGCAATCCAGAATTCAGAATTTTTTTCATTGAATTTTACTTGATTGCTAGAACTTTCTATTTTCATTTTAAAAACAACCAAATTCTTCCATTTTCCAGTACTTAAATATTACGTTACCATACTGACAACATTCAAGCAGTTTGGTAATCAGGAATCAGAGGACGTGGTTTGTTGCCTCTGTTTTGTTTCTTATTAGCTGTGTCAAATTCTTGATGACATTTAGCGTGACGTTCTGCACTGAATAGGCTTGCTATACATTTTTGTTGACTTTATATACACAATTCTCAGCCTGTCTTGGCATCGTAGGGGGAAGCTGTGGACCCTTCTAGTTGTTACTTCTCTATCTGAATTGACCAAATATGCTCATTATTCCTCTCTCTTTTTAAACATCTAGTCCAGTCTTGCTGCGAGCTGGTTCAGCTTCAGCACTCTGACAACTCCCACTGCTGTCTCCTTCCAGATGGACTTGGGGGCATTTATAGTTAAGGTCCATGAGCAGCCTGCCTTGTCCGTCCCTCCCCATGGCAGCCTTTTCCTGAAGTTCAGCTGTAGTTTCACATGCTGACTCTATGCCCTGAATCGCCTTGCTTCATTTCTGTCTCTGACACACATTGAGAATCTTCAGATTATTGTTTAGGAGACTCTAGTCATGTAAGAATGTTGATTTCAAAAGCTGTGTTTTACCGCACACTGTACCATATCCTTTATACTTTCTCTGTCTAGCACCCAGCCTGACTTCTTTGTAATTGTCCAACACATTCTTTAAGAGCCTGTTTGTACAACATTAAAAATGGAGAATGAATGGGAATTCAGCTTAAGGTATAGGTGGAAGGATTAAAACATAAAAGGCCTAATCCCTAATAAGATGGCAAGAGGAGGTTGAATAAACTTTATGCTATATTCAGAGGGGGATTTTGGAGGTGGAAGCTTCAAGTGGACAAGATGGTGCTCAGAAATTGGAGTTACGGTTCCTCAGGGCAGAAGCAGGGATGAATTCGGGGAAAAATCAAAGGGCTGTGAAGGGAATTTGAGATGCAGATCTGCCTTTGTGCTCTTTGCAACATTCGTCTCCCAAGCCCCATAGTCCCTCCTTATTGGTTGGGAGGCCCACTGTACTGAGTAGGTCTGTGGGGCCCGAGTGCCTCTGTCCCTGCCGTTACATCGGCTAAGGCCTGCTCATCCCTTCTGTGTTCCACCATGCCTTATTGTCTCTGGAAAACCTTCCTGAACTCACCCCTGACTCCCAAGGAAGAGTTAAGTCCCTGCTCTTGTCTCTTTCCATAATGCCCCAGTATCCTCTATATAATTGTCAGCTTATTTTTCAGTTTACTCTACCAGGCTTTGATCTTCTTGAGGGCAGGTACCATGCCGTGTTTTGCTCTGTGTCTCTGGTCTCTAGCACCTTGGCTGACACCTACAATGCACTTGATAAATATTCATAAGAATGAATGCATGAAGAAGTAAAAGAAAAAAAATAAGTTCATTTGAAATAGCTGATGAATTTTTCTGCTTTTCAAATTATACTGCTGGGATCAAACACCTGTCCTTAGGCCCTAAGTCTACTCTGATGATCACAAAATTCTGAGTCAGATGGGGTAAAAGATATAACAGTGTTTAAATCATGAATTTTAATGTAATACCAGCGTTCATTCTATCTTTCTATCATCTATCTATTGAGAAAGACAGAGAGCTGGTGTTTTACAGGGAGAAGTGACATTGCTCCCACACATGTGGCAGTCACCTCATCTTGGGCCTTTGTTTCCCACGTGCTTAGCCCACAAGGCTTGGGATAAAAGGCCATGGGCTCTCCATGAAAGGATTTTAAACTTAGACTAAATGAAGAGGACTTTCAAGGATCTGGCATGTGGGTTAGAATTTGGGGCTTCCCTGGCCTTTTTAATGAGAGATACCTTTTCCTTGGGGGCCACTATGATTCTAGGACCAGGATAGGGTCTCTGGCAAAAGAGTCAGAATATTAATTTTTCAGTGGTGATTCTCAGGCAGAGAAGCAAAAAACAGAAGTGTACTATTTCTTTGACGTTTGTCCTTTCACAAGGATAGGAATAGGGATGAGGAGTCAGGACAGATTCTCTGTTGAAGATTAAAGGTTGTACACTGGATGGAAGTGTGGTTTTCATACCACAGCATGATTTTTAGTAACACCAACATTTTCTGCCTCCATTTTGGAAATAACTGTCCATCATATTTGGTGGTCTCATCGGGAACACTTCTCTCTGTCCTGCATGGTGCCATTCAGTGTTCTCAGAGGGGAGTGCTGTGGTCGACCTTGTGGTAGATAATGTAGCATTTCTGACTTTGGGCCCTGGCTGTGTTCCTTATGAACCTTGCCTGATGACTTGATCTTTTTAAAACTCACTTTTCCCATTGGTAAAATGGGGGTTAAGAGTCACCCCCCGATGGGGTTATGGTAAAGATGAACTGAGATAGCAGCATACAAAGCATTTAGTAGTATGCCCGGAACCAAAAACAAAAACAATAAAAAAAACCAACAAACAATCCAGTTAATGTTAGCTATTATAGTTGGAAATTTTCTTATAGTTAGAAGGCATCCACTTTGGACACTGGATGCCTGAATAACATGACCACAGGGGCTGCCAAAGCTTGGAATAGGGCTAGACGTATTGTGGATAAATAGTATTCTGACTGTGAATGCCCATGGGTAGGTAGCATGGACCCATATAGGAAACATGCAGGAAGGCTCAGTGCAAATTTTTATTAAATCCCAGGGGCAGTGAATACTCTCTTTGCCATCAGTACTGAATAAGACGCTCTCTAGAGTCCCCCAGTTGCTTCTGATTAGTCCGAGGCTCACCGAGACTACCTAGAACTGATCCCCACCATGAAACTAGCAGAGAGCATGTAGAGAGAAATGGCTGTTTTCTTGCCCGGGCTTGGTGCTATTACCAGAACTGAAGTCATGTCATTTCTCTGAATCCCTAGATGTATTACAGATCTTGCTCCATTTCTTTGCTCACAAGCTGAGTTCTGGATAAGAAACCAAAACAGAGTTACTTTTTTGAAATTCCTGGCAGGGAGCTCTAACCCCTGCAGGGAGTTGGTGCCATGAGCAAAGTGAGTTGACAGAGCTGGATGCTTCCTGCTATTTGGGGCAGGAAGGCAGGAAATAGTCCTGCTTTACAATAATTATAGGCAACAAAGCTAGGAATAAACTAGGGCCTCTATGGAAACAATCTGTTCTTAATACGGTGTGCTGAGCCACCAAGAGTGTGTACAGAATCTTGACCAGATTTTACTGTGTCTCAGTGATTAGCCACTCAGTGGCTATGCATTTTTTAACATGAAGTTTAATAAGGGGTTTATAATTGTCTAATTACCAATGTTTTTATGTTAAAACATGTGCAAGGATCAGAAAATTTGAAAAAAAATAATTTTCCACATTAAAGAAATTACTATATTAAATGACTGGGACACTTTTTTTTCTGTTTAATGTCTAATGAGAGACTAAATAAGCTTCTGGACAGATCAGGTCAATACCTGGCTAAGTCAAGAAAAAGAAAATCAAAAGCATATTTACTCAGCTAATGAATATGGACTTGAGGATTAGTTCAATCAAATTTAATCAAATTGGATACACAATTCGTGTAGAATCAGATTAGAAACAATAATCTTTTTATGTTTACAAATTCTGTACACTCTTAAAGTTGCACGTGGACCTCTGTCATGTCCATTCCTGCTCCTTAATCCTTGATTTAGGTACTTTATGTTGGAACTCAGTAGGTTAGCTACTTGTGACAGTTCTCTGCTCTCTGCAGTGTGAGCTACCTCTGCCATGTGGACAATAGGAGGTAGATTCAGAGCAAGCTTGTGACAGTGTTTGTGGGTGCAGATGGCAAACAGTCCCTGTAAACATTTCCCCATTCCTGCCCACCATTGGAGATCTTCTAGCCCCATGGGTATCCTGTTGACCTGACTTATCAGCTCTTTGGACATATTCTGTTTGCACCCCAGGTGTACTATCCTAGCTCCTCTATTCTGCCCTGAGTACCAGGAGGCTGGCCTTCATGGAAAACAACAGATCCCTTTGCCATCTGGCTTCTGCTTGGCTTTAGCCAATGGAGGCACTATCAGGAGATCCAATGTTGGAAACGAATGTGTCTGGGCTGCTCATTTCCCTCCCTTCCTGTCTGCTTTTGTGTCTTTTTAGAGGTTGTTCTTCTTTAGGCTGCTCTATCCTGCTCTCCCTAGGTTCTGACAATCACCCCTTCCATCTTCCACCTCAGACCTAAAGACAGTGAAACCTTTCGGTGTTGCTCATCTCAGGACGCTTCAACATCTGTCCTCGGTGTTCCTTAGCTCTCCTCACCTGCCTTTAAATGATGCATTCATTAAACTCTCCTCAAGGAGTCTGTGTGGGGATGCCATCTGCTTCCTGCTGACTCTTCTCCCTGTGCTACTAGTGAAAGCTCCACTCCTTTCAGAAAGATTCACTCGTCACGTCTGTAATATCTACTGTGGCTTTCCCACCTCCGCATGTGGAAGGCCCCATGCCCTTTGATGCCACAAAGCCACACCTAAACCAAACCTAACCGTGCTCACATGAGGGAAGTGATGGTACAGATACTTTGGGAAAAATGGTCCTGCTCTGTTTTATAACATGCCTTATTTAAAAAAAATTATTCAACATTATTTTGTCTGTATCTTATGGAAGCTTCTTTGGGCAGAGTCTATTTCTTTCAATTCTATGCATTTCCCTGTGGCATCAACCTCTTTGTCATGCACATTGGAAAATGTATTTGCTGATTTAAATTAGCTCTGACTTAGAATACTTTTTGAATCTTTTGTACAGTCAAGTAAGCATAAAATAGCTCAAACTTTCCACACTATAATAAGCTTCCCATACTGTAATACCAGCACAACCAAATTAAGACTACTGAGGCCATCTGATCTGCCTTGATTTTCAGGGTCTGATGGAGAACCAGGAATGTTAGGATAAGCTCAGATACTCAGAAAAATAATCATGCCTCTGTGTTTGGCTAGTAGGCAATTATGGGCTAAGTGGTGTGGTGCCTGGTATTGCTAAACCAGAGATTATACAGAGTCCCCTCTGTTTCAACAAGCTTCAGCTTATGCAGTATTAAATCAGAGTTCTACCCACTAACCCCTGTCACCACAGAAATATTCAAACAATTGACCACAATATAAATGGGGTGAAGATTCTATTTTTAATCAGTAATGTTTTAATGGATCTTATAAGAGAATATTCATTGGAAAGGCAAGTAATATCAAAGTGATCTCCTGGCATCAGCAATTTGTTTTGGAGATATGAGCTCCAAAACCAGATTGTCTCTACTCTTTAACATGCTTCTACTCTTAAGTTCTCATTCCTATAACTCTCTTCTTTCTTCATCAACCTTCCTTTTTATACATTAGCATTTTAATATTTCTGTTTAAACTTTTGTTGATTTTGGAATTTTCCCAGGATTATGGTATTTAAATCTTTTACCTCTCGTAATTTCTCTTGATTGCTTATAGAAGTATTTATTAGGATTATTATTATAAATGATGATAGTGGCAATATGGTTTATGGTTTATCAAGGGGTTTCACATATATTTATTTTACTTGCTACAATACTATCTGAAATAGAGAGGACAGATTATTTTTCTATTTATACCTAAAGAGATGGAAATTCTGCAAGATTTCATGATTTGTTCTTGATCTTTCATGAAGTAAGGAAGAACTCTGAGACCAGAGGAATCAGGTTTTCCTATTAAAATCTACTGCCTCTCCATGGCATCATGCTACTTAGGCTTTTTGAATCTTGTTCATTAATCACTCAAGGTACAAGTGACCCTTCAAACAGAAAAGAAAAGGTGGAGGGTGCAGACGGAGGCAGCTTCTAGTTCCCTAGCCAGGTTCAAGTCCCTTCGTCAATTTGCTCCGCAGCTTCCTGGAGGGAAAAGCTCCATTTAGTGTGGTTATTGGCACTAAAGAAGTGGAAAAAACTAGTCTCGAGAAATGCTGGCCAATATAAATATACTGTGCGCCACATATGTAATCTTAGATTTTTTATAATCACATGAAAAAAAGTAAAAATAAACAGATAAAATTAACTTTAATAATATATTTAATTTAACCCAGTATATCCAAAATGTTATTATTTCACTATGTAATCAATATAAAAATACAAATGAGATACTTTGTATTTGTTTTTTTATACTATCTTTGAAATCTCTTTCGTACTATCTTTCATACTATCTTTGAAATCCAGTGGGCATTTTATACTTACAGCACATCCCAATTCAGACTAGCCACATTTCAGGTATTCTCTAGTCACGTGGGACTAGTGGCTATTTTATTGAACAGTGAAGCTCTGACCTTTGCCAGGCAGCAATTGGCAGTGTACCCCTGGCTCACAGCCCTGGCCTTGACATTGCCTCAGAGCTACAGTGGTGTCTGCTTTGAGAATATCAAATATACAGTCAAAGTATTCAGGTGAAAGTCCAAGTTCCTCAAAGGCCAAGACCACGCCTGTGTCACTCGCTGCTGTATTTGTAGCGGCTGATGGAATGAATTAAATAGCTGCATTGGAGACATTTTTATGCTCTTTCTGTTCACACTAAGTCTTCAAAACCTGCTGTGTATTCCACACTTACAGCACATCTTGATTCCGACTACTCACGTTTCGTTTGATCAATAGCTACAGTGGCTGGTGGCTACTGTGTTCGATAGGCAAGGTCTAGATTGTTGGGATATAAGACAGACTGACTGTGTCGCCACCATAAACCACCAGATGGATGACCCAGAGCAACTTATTTTCTTTCTTTTTTATCGTTTTCTAAGCTCTCCGAAAGCTTGAGTTCCGATTTAAAATTCTGCTGGTCACCTTATTAAAAAAAAAAGGAAACAGCAGAGAGATCTGACATCCACACCTAATCCCACACTTACTTGATCAAAATATTTACCTTTATTACCATGCCGAGTAATATGGCTAATGGAAATGGCATCCATTTTTATTTGCCCTTCTCACCTTCCCACAAATGTACAAATGCACAATGCCACAGGGCACATAACTAGAAGCACTGAGAGAAGTTCAAGACACAGTGGGTACCGGGCTTTTCAGTAACTGCAACTTGGCCTGCTTTCTGGTGGCTGAGGTAGATGGCAGAGGAATTTGCTAACAGGCCAAACTCTCTTGGTGGGGCATGACATGTCCTAGGAGGGAACAAGTGATCCTAATTTGGCTTCTGACTGGATACTTGACTGCCAAGCAAAACAGCCAGAGTCTAAATTTTAAAAGGAAACTTAAAAGTTCAGGACTAAAACTATTGCACATCAGGATGTAAATTGTGCCTTGCACAAAGGTACCCAAGCCGGCGGAAAATAGGGAGAAAAATATATACTCAGTATAACCTGCTGTGGGCTTATGTTCATCTGGAGGAAGAGGTACTTTCTTACATTTTGTGCAAGGATGCTGTGGACCATTAACAGCCCTCTTTAGGACCTAAGCAGACTGTGTTCAACGCCCAAACTCATGGCTAGAAGGAAGAATTCCCTTCAACTAAGCTGTAAAAAATAATGACAACAACAATTTAAAAAATCAATTTGCAGCTAGTCTACAATATGGAAACCCTTATATATCTGAATTTTTATTTAAATATGAATACTATTTATTTCTAGGATGTAATATAAAGGGGGAAAGGCAGTGAAACTGTAGATACTTGTATAAGAGTAGGCTCAAGGTATATTTGTAATACTCTGTCAACATGTTTTGCTTTCATGGTACAATAAAATTTTTGTTCTCCTTAAGTATTTTAAAACAAATTCTAAACATTTTGTTATTTCATCTAAAATTCTCAGATAAAAGCTTTTTAACTGTTTTAACCACAATATGATAGTTATAACTAATAAAATAAGATTCAGTGTTCTACCCTTTCTTAAAATAATCTCTATCTCCATAATAAATCCTTCATTTTAAAAAGTAAGGTCAAAACAAAGACAATGTTTAGGGCAGTGAAACTATGTATGGTGCTATACAGAACTTTATAGATATATGTCATTATACATTTGTCCAAACCTGTAGAATATACAACACCAAGAATGAACCCTAATGTAAACTACGGACTCTGGGTGATAATGATGTGTCAATGCAGTTTCATCAGTTGTAACAAATGTACCACACCGGCGGGGGCTGTTGATAAGGGCGGAGGCTATTCATTTGTGGGGGCATATGGGAAATCTCCATACTTTCCACTCAATTTTACTGTGAATCTAAAACTGTTCGGAAAAAAAGCCTATTAAAAA
Organism: Daubentonia madagascariensis; assembly: GCA_023783475.1. Classification (NCBI taxonomy): domain Eukaryota; kingdom Metazoa; phylum Chordata; class Mammalia; order Primates; family Daubentoniidae; genus Daubentonia; species Daubentonia madagascariensis. Next base: position 17,617,191 of record JAKFHU010001569.1, read on the forward strand.
AAAAAGTAAAGTCAGGACATCAGTGTTCCATCTTCATGATGCTGTGTATGGGAGAATCATCCAAAACTTCACTTCCCAAGATAAAATAGTTCTGTCTTCCTCAGCACCTTGCACTAATAATTCCACTCTACTAGCATTTCAAGTATACTAGCCCAGAAACTTTATCAATTGAATGATGAATGGCTTCTAAAGGTATTTAGGGATGTTCTCTTTTTGATTCTTTCTCAGTATATAGTTGCTCTGCTAGGGATGTGGAGGAAGGCCTGCTCCATACCAGCACATGCTACTTTCATGTACCTATTTCTAGTCCCATGAGTCAGGAAGTAGGAGCTGGTTCCACTCCATCTATTTGTGGATTCTACCTCTTCTTTCTTATGCCTCAACTTGAATGTTAAGCAGTCTTAGGCCTAAACAAACTCTGGTGTTCAGCTCCATCACAAGACCCAGTTTATGTTAACCCATTTAGAAGACCAGGAATGGGGCCAGTACAGTGGCTCATGCCTGTAATCCTAGCACTCTGGGAGGCCGAGGTGGGAAGATCACTTGAGGCCACGAGTTTGAGACCAGCCTGAGCAAGAATGAGACCCTGTCTCTACAAAAAATAGAAAAATTGCCTGGGAGCGGTGGTACGCGTGCCTGTAGTCCCAGCTTCCCAGCTATTTGGGAGGCTGAGGCAGGAGGATTGCTTGAGCCCAGGAGTTTGAGGTTGCAGTAAGCTATGATCATGCCACTGCACTCTAACTCGGGTGACAAAGACTCTGTCTCAAATAAAAAAAGAAAAAAAAAAAGAAGAAGACCAAGAATGGTTCTAGGAAAGTAAAGCCATCTGGGGGTGGTATATGGAAGAACTAGTTCAAAGCACATTAGCTGAGCAATATGGCTGTGCTACCTACGTATCTTTGTCTAATGTTTAGGCAAGAATGTTCATTTTTGAAAGTTGGTGAAAGGGAAAGGAATAATGGACATGCCAAACTGTAGTACATCTACTTGGTAGGAATTATGTAGCCAATAAAAATAGAAATTAGACACTGCATAGAAGCATGGGGAATGACACATGGCTTGTTAAATTTCGAGAACAAGAATGCAAAATGGTGAGTATCATGAGATGGCAACTATGCACTAACAAATAAATATACATGTGAGTAAAGGATTGAAGGTAATTAGAAATTAAAATAATTTTGATAGGGTGTTAGGACTAAGGATTACGTTTTTTTCTTTTTCAAATTTTTAAAATATTGTGTTATTCCACATTTCTATTGCATTTTTCCTTTTTGAAGATGACCCCCCGACATTCCAAAACTTACCCACCCTTTTGACCCCAAATGGGATACAGTTGACCTTCCCTATCTGTGGTTTCCACATCTATGGATTCAACCAGCTGCAGATTGAAAATATTCAGGAAAGAAAAATGGATGACTGCATCTGTACTGAACATGTACAGACTTTTTTCCTATCATTATTCCCTAAACAATATAATATAACAACTATTTATATAGCATTTACACTATATCAGATATTATAAGTAATCTAGAGATGATTTAAAGTGTATGTGAGGATGTGCGTGGGTTATGTGCAAATGCTACACCATTTTATATAAGGGACTAGAGCATCCATGGATTTTGGCATCCATGGGGGGCTTGGAACCAATGACCAATACTGAGGGTCAACCATATTTTCCATCAGTGACAGTGGACACAAAGCTACAGAATTCATGTGCCCTTTCATTGGTTCAGGACAGGCCAAAGACTGAAGGTTTCTCATGCTTTATCCAAATCCTAGTTTTATTTTTCAGACACAAAGGAACACAAGGAGTGAATGACCTTGGGTTACTAGTAGAAGATGCCAAAGGACATACTCCCAATAAGGGTGGTTGATTGAACCCCTCACCAGGTTACACCTACTTACTTCTTAAGTGTGTCAAAAGAACCCACAGTCATTTTTATCTTACTGCCTCTGGCTAGAAATTTATAGATTTCAGCAACTCTGATTGGACTTAAAAAGAGTCTGACATTTTTACAGTCCATGAAGTAGAAAGTGAGGCAAGAAAGTTCCCCTCAACTTGCTTCAGTTGGGCTTTTGAAAACATGGAGTCAGCACTTATGTCAGAGGAACTAAGTGTTCTCTGAGGCTTACCTTGGTGCTCCCTGTACATGATGGAATCTGGGATACTGATGGGGACGTTAATTGGTACTTGCCACTTAAGTCAAAACTGACTGATGGTTAAGAACGGTGAGAGAGCTGTAAGCAGTGGTCACTAACCCTGCAGATGGTGAGCATGTGATGTCCGGCTGCCCAGCTACCTTCATGGGAACAAACAGTGCTCTGATGGCGATGAAGGCCTTCCTCTACGTCTGGTTCTCAACCTTCATATAGACTGTTGTATATTTAGCAGTAACTATGTTGCTTTGCTATAACTAGGCTGAGGGACAGTTTCAATAGAATTATTTTGTGAAATGAAAATAACTTGAGTGTCATTTTTCTGACAATAAATATATACTATAAAATATAGTATTTATAAAAATGCAGAAAATTTAGAAAAGTATTAAAAAGAAAATAAAATGCCCCACTTTCTGCAGATAATCTCTGTCAAAAATTTGGTGTATTACATGTGTGTGAATGTGTTATGTATGCATATTTACATTTTTTTTTTTACAAAATGGGTTTGTAATGTACAAATGGAATTAACAGCTTCTCATGTGAATAAATATATATCACAACGGTTTATGTGGGTAACTATAAATCACATTTTGAAGGCAACATAGAATTCCATTTCATAGATGTATTTAACAAATCCCATATTGGTTATCGACAATTTTTTCATCATACAGCTTTAATTTTTTTTTAATAACTTTAAAATGGTCCACATTGCTTGAGGGATAGAAATGCTTGAGGTAGGAAGAAAAACATTTATTCCAAGTGGAAAATATTCTAGTTTTTTTTTTTTTTTAATTTCTTGAAATAGGAAGACGGGGGAAGGGAAACATAACTTCATGTTTTCCCAACATATTTTAGGTCAGCCCTGAAAAAAAAAATGTGGTTTTGAGAGAAGTCAAGAGAGCTCGATTGCCGTCTGCTAGACACTGCACCACACCCCCAAATTCTTATGGTTGCTCTTGAGTTAATCACTTGTGTTCTCTACATATTCATTTCTCTCTGTAAGGAGAGAAAATAATTATTTGTCTATTCTACTGGGTTATAATAAGGCTCAAATGATATAATGAATGTGTAAGTACATTGAACACTCTAAAACATTATTTACACATTATTATTCATATAATCATTATTTTTTTTAAAGTCCACATGATCAGATGACCAGTGGGATTTGATGGACCTTCTATTTATTTATACACCATTGATATTTTCTTGCAAGTGTATTTGTAGAGAATTGATTATACTATTTACAGATAATGCAAGATCATTTTCAAGTTAACCTGACCTATTAAAGTCATAATAAAAGGTTAACCGTCTTGTTTTATAAAAGTATTTAGACTCCCATTTTTTTTCTATTGCCATATAACAATTTACTATAAACTTAATGGCTTAAAACAAGACACAGTTCTATAGATGAGAAGATCAGGTGTGATGTGGTTTGATTCTCTCCTCAGGTTCTTGAAACTGAAATCAAGACGTTGGCTGGGCTCTGTTTCTTTCTGGAGATTTTGGGGATGAATCCCCTTCCAAGATAATTCAGACTGTCAGCCATATTCAGTTCCTTGCAGTTGTAGGAGTGGTGTCGCTGTTTCCTTGCTGGCCCTCTGCTGTGGGCCACTCAGTTCCTAGGGACCATTGACGTTCCTTGCCCTGTGATCCCTCCATCTCAAAGCCAGTAGGAGAATTTTTCTTGGGCCAAATCCCTCCTGCACTTCAAATTTCTGACTTCTTCTGTCTCTGACCACAAGACCCGGGTTAAATGGCCTCATGTAATTAGGTCAGGCCCACCCAGATAATCTCCCTATTTTAAAGTTGACTGATTTGGGACCTTAATTGCATCTGTGAAATCCCTTTACAGCAACACTTAGATTTGTGGTTGCTTGTGAATGACTAGGAGAAAGTGTGTGTTCTTGGGAGCATCTTAGAATTCTGCCTATGACACACCTGAAAGCCAAGGTTCTTCTCTTCCAATGATCCACAGGACTGCTCTTTCCCTATGATAAAAAGAAACCCTCCAGTGTGAAAGTCATTAGAAAGTTCAAGCTCTAGGGAGATGGGAGATCATATTTCAATACCAAGGTTCTCATTTCATGATAACAGCCAGGCTTCCTCCTCTTATCAATCCTAAGAGAACAGCCTTAGAAATCAGATATACCAAGTTCAAATTTTGTTTTTACCGCTATCTACGTGAGTTGAGCAACATGCTTAACTTGTTTGAATCTCTTTTTCTACCTGTGAAATGGTGATAATACTACCCATTTTGTAAGATTATTGTGACTATTAAATAAGAATATAAGTGCATATATACACATCTACATGAAAATGCAAAATAAATAATAATCTTAATATTGTTTCAGTGGGTAGGTTTATATTATTATTCAGTGGGGAAGTTGATGTTATTATCAGATTTATAATACTTTCTCCTCCTGGCCTTTTAAAATTAAATCCACTATCCAGCAGAAGGGCTAATTCTGCCCTATTAGTACTTTTACTGAAAGTGATATCCCATAATACCGTCATTATTAATAAATATGTTGTACATAATTTTAGTTTTTGTGAGGAGCGATAAGTCCAAACTTTCCGAACTCCAAATGCAAGTTTTTCCCCCACATAAATGTGTCTTTCCATCTCTTTGTAAATATTTATTTGTTGATTTTTATGTCCCAATGTTGAATTAAAAAACACATTTACCTTTAGATAAAATTAAATAAATACATATGATAATAGAAGGGTGTGATAGTTTCATTGGATGCCCCTAGAATGTGGTCAGATATCCTTTAAAGCATAAACAATAATCACAAATCACATTTAACACATAAGAGAACTGGGTGGTCAAGGCAGGCTCCATGTCACCTGGGATCTGAGGGACAAAACTGAGATTAAATCCAGGCAGAGCTCCCAAGTTACTCTCATTATTTTAGGAAATATTTGCCCAGGAAGATAAGGCAGTACAACCAATGCATAACTTTGTTGCTTCATAAAATTCCTGAAAGCTAATATATCTAAACAATTACTCATCTGGATAAATTGTTCTTCTATTAGAACAATCGATTGCATTCCTGGGTAAGCAGCTTGCTTATAAAACAGCAGTCCACTTACTAAGACTCACTTTAAGACCTTTGCCTTAAAATTAATATGAACTTTGCTGAATCCCTATCAATTCCCTACCTTGAAAAATTCACCTTATACCACTTGAGACCTGACCCCAAAGTCCTGTAAATATTCTTGATCTACTCTTTCAGCGACACTATGACGCAATCAAGGTAATAACTCTTCATTACTGTGGTAATGAAGTTTAGTAAAATTAGCTTTGCTTAGTCAATATATTTTTCTGGTTGGTCTTCCAGGGGAGAATCAACAGTTGACAATAATTATCATATATGCGTTTTATGTCTGGAAAAAAATATTTATTAAAGAAAATAAGTCATCTAATAGATCAACCTGGGTTCAGAATGAACTGCACTTATAAACATTTTGAAAGCCTGTGCAGTGTAAGGCTTTTCTTTTCTTTTTTTTTTTTTCAACACAGAATATGAGATCTTTTATTGCCATCAAGTAATCAGTGAGAGAGTTCAAACTGAGGTGAGATTGTCAGGTATTTGTTAAGACTTTTAATTCTGTGGAACATTTTGTTATATTGAGCATAAACACTATCATTTACATTTTCATGAAAACCTTCAAGTTTTAGTTTAAGTTCTTTATGGGTGAGGGTCATGAATTATATTTATTTTATTTGTCCATAAGGTCTTATACATAAAACAGAAGTAAATAAATTCTGCTTGATGGATTAGGAGCTTAAGGACCAATTTATGGTCATTCCCCTTTCTAAAATTCTCTGAAAAAATGTATATGTTTTTTGTACTTAGGTCACATCCTGAGTGACCCTAAGCAGAAAGGAATTCCATATCATACCAACAATAGCTGATAAGCTTTAAATATACATAGTAATCAGGTTTGGGCCACTTATGTTACTTTTTACAAGTCTTCTGGAAACAGTAGTTATTTGAAAGAAGTACTTATAAGTAGAGGTAACAGTGAATTGGCTCATAAATTGTGCATGTGAAATACCAAGAGGGGTGGCAGAAAATATTTTACTAGTCAGGCACCAAATATTACATCATTTGGGGAACAAGTCTACTTTATTCAATGGGCTACTTTGTAAATAAGCCACCAAAATTAGATTTCAACCTATGAAATGGGGTAGCTGATGATTTCCTATCATGCAACATGAATGAGAGGCATTATATAATACATAGAATAATTAATTAGGACTCAAATCAAGTTAACTTCTTATCTGGCTTCACTATTAACTAGCTGTGTGGTTTGGAGTAAGTTATGCAATCTATTAAATCTTTAATTTCATAGTCTATTAGCTGCAAATTAACAACTCTTGCCATGTTTATCTCACAGTGATTTTGGGGAATTGAGCAAGGTAGAATCATACCATTTGGGGGTTGAAAAGTAGTTAAGGCTTATTTAGTCCAACTAAGTATGGAAATATGCTTGAAAGAAGAAAGTTTAGTAACATGTATGATAGCTTCTGATTTGTAACTCATTCTGAAACTCTCCTTCCAAATATTTATGTGTCTTGTTGTCTCAAGAGAGTTGCTTGTGTCTACATTTGCATCACCCAGCCTGGTACCTGTTATTTAGTGTGAATTTACGCCATAAATTTGTTCATTCTAAATGAATAATTATGTGAAAAAACAAAAACTCTACCTTTGAGGAGTAGACTGGCTCACTTTTATCCTGATTTACTTTTTTGTGTCAATTTGGTTTACATAGTCATAAATTGGATATGATATTCTCATTCTGCCACTCTGAGGTGTTATGACAATTGAGGTGAAAATAGGATTCGCTCATAGGAAAAGATCTCTTGCTGGAAGCTGGTGACATGAGTTGCTATGGAGGTTTTCTAGAAATGTAATGAAACATGCTGTCAATGTGCCAGAGGGAACAAGTAACCATGAATAATGGGGTTTATTTAGAGAGCTGTGAGTTTATGCCTTTATGTACTAATTTTTTCAGCTAATAAACTTTGTAGGCATAGTCTTGTAAAAAGTATTGCACATACTTTCCTATATTGCTGATCACATAATGCCATATAAATATAAGGATAACTTGATGATCTTAGTTACCTTGGTGCATATCAATACTGTGAAGTCTGTGGGTGCTCCCATCAGGGTAAACTGAGTTATTGGGAGTTATTTGACTCTATCCTAAATGACTCTAAACTATGTAGAGATGAGTTAAAAAATAATTTCCCCATATTTTCCTTTACTTTTATGCTGATACCAATATACTTGGCTATAACATTTATTTTTCTTCCTTCTAACTTCCTATAGACTTGAAAACCTGATACCCAAGACTGCAGAATTATACATAAAATTCAAAAGATAATGGCTAATCTCCTAAGGGTATCAGCTGTGTGATATTGTTTGATTGAGTTTGGCTGGTTAGTCTTTTTAATTTAATTCATTCTTCATTTATTCATTCACTATTTGCCAGGTGACTAGGCACTTTACCGGACATAGAGGTAGGAAGATTATATAGGATACAGTTTTTAAGATACATGAAGTTGTGGGATTTATACTCTAATAAAAAAAGATGTTATTGTATGGTCTTAAGGAAATATTATTATCTAGATTAGCAAATACTTTAGATCCAGTTAAAATTTGCAACTGCAAAGTAATACTCTCTAATCTATTTGATTGTCATTCCCTGCTGTCATAGTCACATCAGACACATTATAATCGGAGTGAATTCTTTATCCTATTGTCTATATATGAGTTTCCAGGAATTCGACCTCATTTATCTCTGAGAAAAATTAAATGAAACTTACAGTGAATAGATTCCAGCTCAATATAAGGAAGAACTTTCTAACAATTTGAGCTTCTCAAAAATGGAAGGTTCTTTTTCATTACCTTTTTTTAATCTGTATTTACCATTTGTGTATATTAAGCTTGTGGTCAAGTAAAACATTCACTGTATCCTATGATCTACTCTGAAACCAAGTTATCTTCTATTACTTATTTAAGTTATTGATTTAAATGCATTCAAATGCAAGATTTTTACAGTTATCATTGCAAAATTCTAATTAATTTATTGCAAGTCAATATTGTATTCCATTGAGAACATAATTAATCTAGATTCTATCACCAATATAATTTCACATTTATCCCAATTTTAAGTAGCCTGTACATTGAACTACAGTCCTTTTGATGTTTTTATTCCAATTACTAATAAAGTCTTTTATAGAACAGGTTAAGGAGGGAAACTTCTGTTAATTTCTTGTGGGCATCTCTCCAAGTTGACTTCTGAAATGTAGCCATCTAACAAAGTATTCACCTCATAATGTTACTGTCTAACTCAGACTTCACTATCTTCGCATTATATTTGTCAAATAATTTCCTGAAACCAAGATAATCTATGGCAATAAAATCACTATTATTAGCCATTTTCTCACAGAACTAAGTAAGATTTATTTGGCATGACCGAACCATTTTGATCTCTTAGTTTCTCTGATAACTATCAATGGTAGTTTTAGTTCTTAGGCTAATTAATTCTAGAAAGGAGGGAGGTCAGTGAGTTGGGGGCATTTGATGCTCCTAAAGAAAGGAAGGAGAAACAAATTAAACAATCTCCTTCTTTGACATGGAAACTGTGCAGAACTTCAGAGGATCTCTGAAGGGGCAAGAAGCAATTGGTTGTCACACACCACTATGAGATCCGATGTTCCTGTTCACATTCCTTTATCAACAGTGTCCAGTGGATCACTAGGCAAAAGGAGATTGAGTGGGATTGTATGTATGAGAGAGGAGTATGGTCACAGAAGCAGGAAAAGAAAGTGGGCTTTTAGAGGACAGGGTGAATGGTTGGAATCACCACCCCTGATTTCGGTGTTTCTTATTTCTAATAAGTCACATTTCTTTCAGCGTATTTATTAGTTACAAACTTGTCACTATTGTTAATAGTAGGATGGGGAATGCAAAGAATGTGGCAACAAAACGGATGGGGAGGGGGTAGCCTGACCAAATTACAAGGCCACTTGCTGTTTTAAACTAACCTGATATAATGTTCTGGTTTTAGAAGATGTCACTAGGTCCCTTAATGAAGTAAGTTTGCCAGGCTTCTAACAAGATTTCCCTCTTTCCCAAAGCAACGCTCTGCATAATCAATGAAGCCTTTCCTTGATTTCTTTTCTTGTTTTTTTTTTCTTTTTTTTTCAGTTCTTTATTTTTTTAGTCAATGAGCTCAGCCTTAAATGAAAGCTGGAGTTGTATGAACTGAATTGGCTGGAAATAGTAGCTGAAAGGCGTGCAAATCAAAGCTGGCAAGTTCAGCTCTTCCGTTCTTGAAGGAGAGGCTAACTTCAGTCCAAATGGCTTCCTGGGCAATTGTTTGATTATTCTAGGGTTTTGTTCCTGGTATGGAACCAGGCACTAATAACCCAGCTTTTGCCAGCTAAACCAAGAGAATACACATCTCATCTTTACCTTGAAGTGCCCCCCCCTTCCCCATTGGACACTTCCTAGCAGTGTGGGAACTGTGTGGGAAGGGATTTTACATCATTTGTGGGGTGGCGGTGGGGGTGAAAGGGGTAGCCTTCAGGCCCTTTGATATTTCCTGTTCTGCTCCACCCTAGGATAGGGCCCAAACTACAGACAAAGGAGGAGCTAGGGGCTCTGGAAGTCAAGTAACCTAATCTACTTTGGTACCTATGCTAAGGGCAGGGACTTCTAATATTTTTTATTATATATATCTCTCCATATACACACACATTTATGGGGTAAAAATTATTTGTAATTTTCTTTTGAAAATTATTTGTCTTCACGTGATTCATTTCTGAAGCATCACTAAGGGTCTTGAAGGATTCTTGCAAAGTGAGAAAATCTAATCTAATGATGGCTTTCAAATACAGTGAATTTCTAAAATATTAAATATTGTTAAATATTATTATTTATGAAATTGACATAATGCTTTGTTATGTAGCCATTATTAAACACTAATTTCAATTGCTTCTATTTTCTTGTTTTAGTCACATCTTTCTTTTTCATATCTCAAAGATTTTTAAAGGCCTCCAAAAAGCCTATGGTACTAGACACTCTGACTATAACGGCCAATGATAAAATAGCCGCGACTGAGAGGGATTAGTTCCTGACCCTCTATTCTGCTTCTCTGTTACCACTCGTCTACCTACCCCTCCCCACATTTTCTAGATCAGAATGATAAATTATCAGTTATCCACTTAAAGTTGATATAATATTATACCACAATATTAAAAACTCTCTGGGTAGGCTTCATATACATATTAGCTAAGAAACAGGACCTTAAACCCATGCTATACATTTCAGTTTGTTGAGGTTTTACATAACTCATACTTTTACAAGGATGTATATAGTGCCCCTAAAAAAAGTGATAGCTCTCTTCTACCACATGAATAAAATTATGATAGGCAGAGAATTAAATACAGACCCTCTGAATGTTATAATCACTTATATTCTCTCTTCACATCAGCTTCTAGAAAGTTTAGAGCCAAATGGAGGGTAAATATATTTAAATATGTCACTGGCATTTTATATTTTAACCTTACTATTTAACTTTGTGATTAAGAGCACAGGTCTATTTTGGTGTTAAGCAGGTCTGGGTTCAAACCCTCCTTTTAACACTGTGTGATCTTGGACAACGTATCTTAATTCTCTTATATTTTCTTCACCTAAAAAATTGGAATAATATTGACTGCCTTCTAAAGCTGTCATGAGGGTAAAAGTTAGATAAAGCTCTTAGCATAGGTAAAGACTTTAATACATGATGGTTATTGTATTTCCCTACTCTTATTTTCCCTTGGTATTTTAAAAAAATTTTTACTTTTTAATCTTTCTAGAGTGTGTGTTTTTAAAAGCTGCCTTTAAGACTTATTGGAAGAAGTTGGATTATAATTAAATTAAATAAGTAATTGAATAAATAATTACCAAATATTTTGTTTTTTAGTTTCAAAGACATTGTAGTTTAGAAGTGTTTCTCAGACTTTCATGTGCATAAGAGTTTGCCTGGGGATCTTGATCTTGTAAAAATGTAAATATTAGTTCAAAAGTTCTAGGGTAGTGCCTGAGAGTCTGCATTTTTTTTCTCGCTCTCTTTTTTTATTTAAATAGAATTTAAGGGGCACAAGTGGTTTTTTGTTACACGGCTGAATTGTATAGTGGAGAAGTCTAGGCTTTTAATACACCTGTCACCCGAATAGTGTACATTGTACCCAATAGGTAATTTTTCATCCTGCATCCCTCCCCCTTCTGAGTCTCCAGTGTGCATTAAGTCACTCTGTATGACCATGCATACCCATTGCTTACCTCCCACTTATAAGTGAGAACATGCAGTACTTAGTTCTTTGTTCCGTGGTTACTTCACTCAGAATAATGGCCTCCAGTTCCATTCAAGTTGCTGCAAAAGACATTATTTCATCTTTTTTTGATGGCTGAGTAGTATTGCATAGTATATATATACCACATTTTCTTTGTCCAGTCTTTGGTTGGTGGGCACTTAGGTTGGTTTCATATCTTTGCAATTGTGAATTGTGCTGCGATAAACATGGGTACAGGTGTCATTTTTATAAAGTGACTTCTTTTCCTTTGAGTAGATCCCAAGTAGTGGGATTGCTGGATTGTATGATAGGGAATCTACATTTCTAAGAAGCACTTAGGTGATGCTGATGCTGCTGGTTCTCAGAGTAGCACTCAGTATAGCAAGGGGTTCCAGTGAGAGGTATATATATCATCTTCAGAGCTTTATAAAAACCCACAGTAGCCAGTTCCTAGAACTCCTTGAACCACAGCCAAAAGCAATGAGATGGTCTCTTATTTCTTTTTCTTTTATGAATAAAAGCTTCATCTCTCTCACCAAAATTATCTGAAAGAGTCACATGGTGTTCTATTTCTGAGAAGTGTCATTGTTGTTGCATCCTTTCGAGTGATACCAGCTCCCTTAGCAGGCACCTGGCCCCTTGACTCTTGGACAGAGTCTTGTTCCTTACACTGTATCAGCTCTCAAAGCCGTTTATTATTTCACATGGAATATTTATGAGGCTCTTCTAACATAATAACTTGGCTGAGTCACACAGGATATCCATTGGCAAAAAAACAGTCTCTAAACCAATGCTATCTTAAATTAATAATGTTTCTGAAACAGCTATTTGATCTTTTAACTTCAAAATTTTACTAAAACTTCTCTCATTAAGGTTACTAGTGACTTCTTATTGCTAATTCCGACGGGCACCTATCTGTAGAATTTGACCTTGGTCATAGTTTTTTAATTTTTTTAAAATCCTGTTTGCTTGGTTTCCATGGTTCAACTCCCTCGCTTGTCTCTTACTTCCCGGGCTGCTACCCCTAACACACTTATGTAAGAACTAGAATTCTCACCTCCTTATTACCTATTCAGTTCTTACTCTATGTCTTCTTATTCTATGGTCTCCTTAGGCAATCCCAAATCCTCCTACTTATTTAAACAATATATTTGACTATGCTTTAATTTCTATCTGTAGGCCAGAGTTCTCATCCAGATCCGTGCCTACTATCTATTTCAACCCCGATGTCCTACGGGTACCTCAAATTCAACATATCCAAACAGAACCTTGCTACCTTTCCTTAACTTTAGTTGCTTTACTTAACTAAGCCTTACTTACTGGTATAAAAAGCAGAGATAGTAAAAGAACATAAATAATTAGATTTTCTAAGAGTTAAAGCACATTTAACATGTCAGATGCTTAGAATACTGTCCTTAGGGTAGATCATAGTATGTATTTTTTATGAAACTGTTCATAAAACTGTTTATCCTAAATTTCTTCTCCCATATTCAATTACTTTGATAAGTCCAATAAGTTTTATCTCCTAAATAATTGATCCTTTTCTCTTCTCTCCACATGCTTTTCAATGTCACAGTTTAAGTCTTTGTAATGTCTCCCCTGGGCTATGTCAAAAGGCCCTCTCTTGGCCTCCTTGGCTCTAGCCTCATTAACCTCCATTCATTCAGTATTTTGCCTGGTGAATGCTCTTTCAGAAATTCATATGTGATAGTGGTCTTCTTTTGCTCCAAATTCTTCATCCATATCTCTTAAAGTATAAACATCTAAATTTTTCATGTAATGAAAATTTTTCATTATATATGACAAGTAAGAAACATAAGATTAGTCTTTTCTGTTAATATCTCTATAGTTCCTTTTTTACTTTCCAACTTTTCTCATGGATGCTCCAGCAATATTTAACTAATTGTTGATTTCTGAAATAGATAAGACTTACTTAAGTCTATAACTTTTCCTAAAGGTTCTTCCTCCCCTCACTTAATCTACTACTCAAGACTAAACTCGAAATTAGTCTCTGTTGGAAGCTTTCCTTAAAGGCTATGAACATGCTTAGATAACTTTTAAATTCACATTTAAAAGAAAACTTTATCACAGTAGCTTTTTAATTTTACTGCATCATAATTTCAATAGGAAATAGTGTTAGATTTGATCAAATTATTTTACTGTATGTGATGAGATGATCTTGTGATTTTTCTCCATTATTCTGGTGTTGTGTTAATGTGGTAAAATACATTTTTTTATTTATATTTTATGACACTCAATTGTTGAATCAACCTTGCATTCTGGAGTTAAACACCTCTACTTATTATTTATTAGCTTTTGTTTTGTATTTTTTGAATTTGGTTTAATAGTATTTTTAGAAGGTTTTAATGTTTATGCTCATTAGGATATTGGTATATACTTTCTTATCATGTTTTTGTCAGGTTTTGATATCAGGTCAAGTTCATTCATATTCAACTCATGTCAATTATTCAGAGAGATTTTTTTTAAACCTCAGACTGTGATTCTGGGTTGGCCTATTTCTTTACTTAGTTATGTTAGTGGTTAATCCGTGTGTTCTGAATTTTGTTATTTTCAAACCCATTTGATATTGTTATGTTTTTCAGATCAATAAAAATCTTCTAATTATAAAATGACCCTCTTTAATTTGTTAATTCTATCTTGAAGTCTAAATTGACTAATACTGCTGTAGCCACACCAGCTTTCTTATGATTACTATTTCTGTGAATAGTTTTTCCCATTCTTTCACTTTCCGCCTTTTAAAAAATGTATATATTTAAAATGTGTCTCTTGTACATAGCATACAGTTGGATTTTGCTTGTTTACCTAGTTTCACAATCTGGCTTTCTGATTAATATGTTTAGTCTATTTCTATTTAATGCCATTATTCATATATTTGGGTTTAAATATACTTTCTGGCTATTGATTTTGCTTTAAGCGGTAAAGTTATTGCTCATGCTCTAGACAGTTATCAATTTAAAAAAATAACAAAAAGTTTATATTTTATATTTTTTGCACATTTTCCATTTTCTGTTCCTTTTATTCCATCCTGTAGATCTAATTTCCATGTATATATAAAATATGGATATATATTACATAAATATGCATATTACAATATGTATAATACATATACAGCCATGTATGGTACAATACAGGCAAATATAATATTTCCCTTCATTCTGAATAACTTCATTTAGAATTTATTGTAAAGGAATTTTGCTAGCATCGAATTCTTTCAGCCTTTTTTTCCTGAGAATGTATTTATTTACCCTAAACTTTTGAAATATATGAATTATAGTTTGTTCTTTTTTCTTCTGTCAGATGTTATTCTACTGTCTTTGGCTTTCCTTGTTTTTGTGGGAAGTAAGCAGTAATCCTCACTGTTGTTCCACTCTACTAAATGTACCTCTTTCCCTGGTTATATCTCCTTTTTAAGTTTTTTTTTTTTTGTTATTTGTTTCTTTTTATTTGGTTTTCAACAGTTTGAATATGAAGTGTCTATGTGAGGTTTTCTTTATTTTTATCATGCTTGGGGTTGCTGAGTTTCTTGGTTTTATACATTGGTGTTTTTATCAAATTTTATCAGGGTTCAACTACTATTTCCTCAAATATTTTTGATACTGCATTCTCTCTCTTCTCTACTTTTGGGACTCCTAACTGGAGTATGGTAGACTGTTTAGTACTGTCCCACAAGCCAATGAAGTACTCTCATTTTTTAAAACAAATTTATTGCTTCATATTTTAGTTTAGATCATTTCTGTTGATCTATCTTCAAGTTTATAACCCTTTCTTCTATTGTATATAATCTTCTATTAACCTCATCTAGTGAACATTTCATATGTATTTTTTTTTCCACTGAGATTTCCCCATTGCAGTGCTTCTTATACAAATCATTGGACATATTTTTCATATCTAAACTATAATATCTGCAGTATTCTTGTCAGCTAATTCCCATATTTGTGCCAACTTGGAATCTGTTTCTATTGATTAGAGCAGGGTGGGGAACCTGCAGATTTAAGGCCCCATGTGGCCTTTTGACTGAGTCCAAATTTTACAAAACAAATTCTTTTATATTTATTAATACATTTTTGTTCATCTTTTATATTTTTATTTTATTTTTAAAATGAATGTATTTAAAATACCAAAGAATAAAATAAGTTTCAACAAAATAATCTTCCCAGATTGACTGGCACAATTAGAACATTACTAAGCCATAAGGGCTAAATTGACGGCTGTTACACTCATGATTTAGTTCTAGATTCCCCTGCCTGACTGGTGCCACTACCGCATGAGGCTAGTTGGCAAGAGTTTATGGAGGTCAAGTACGCCAGTCTGTAATCAGCTTTTGACAATGGTGCACTGTGTTTCTGTCTGAAGTGGAATTTGTGAATAGTTGCACAGCTTGACAGTATTTCTTAATTCTGTCTGCTTAACAGCCCATCATATCAAATAAGACCAAAAGAACACTGAAGGAAGAAAACGTATTTTTTAATGAGGATTGGGATTTGCAATATTATCTTGTTTCTGCTAAAGATAAGATGATTTGCCTGCTTTGTGATACTGCAATATCAACATTAAAGAAATTCAATGCTCATCAGCACTACAACACTCATAAGGACCACAAATATTTTAAATTAGAGGGAGAGGTGAGAAAAGTTGTACTGCAGAGATTAAAAGATGAAAAGCAAAAGCAAACACAATTCTTTCAAGCAGCAATAAGACCCGGAAATAATGGCACTGAAGCAACTTATAAAGTAGCTTATATACTGGGGAAAAAAGGGAAGCCATTCAGTGATGTAGAAATTGTGAAAGAATACATAGTCAAAGTTGTATGATGCTTAGACCCTGATGATGCTTCAAAGTACAAACAACTGCCTCTTTCAAGGAGAACCATAACTGATTGGCAGCATGAACTAGCCTTCAACTTAACAGAAAAACTTCATACAATACTTCAAACGGAAAATATATATCAATATTATTCAATCACTTTGGATGAATCAACTGATAATACTGACTTGGCACAGGTTTTATACTTCATTTGGGTCATAACAGAAGATATTTTTGCTACAAAGAGTTACTTGCTTTGGACACTCTTACGAACAGAACACGGGGAATAGATATCTGCAACAACTTTCACGATAAATATTGTGAAGTTGAACTGAATTTGGTAAATTTAGTGAATGTATGTACTAGATGGTGCACCTTCCATGACAGGGAAACATGAAGGGTTTGCACACATTAAAAAAAAAGTATTAACAGGTCCAGATGCTCTGATTTCTTTTCATATCTTACATCAGCAAAATCACTGTGCTAAAGCTGCTATTTTAAGTGACACTTTGCAACAAATTATAAGTATTATTAACTATACTCATGCAAATGCAACACGGCATTGTCAGTTTCAAAACATGCTAAAGTTGCACAATGAGGTATTCAGTGCAGATTTGCCATATCATTCTAGTGCATTGGCTATCGCAGGGACAGGTGTTAGCCAAAATTTTATCTCTGTGAGAACAGATAGTTAAATTTTATGAGGAACAGAACGAACAATGGGAATTATTAAAAGAAGATTTCTATAGGAATGTAGCATTTCTCTATGATATCATGTCATACCAAAACGACTTGAATATTTATTTCTTTGCAAGGTAAAACTCAGTCTATATGTGATATGTGGCAAAAAATCCAAGCATTTTGAAAAAAGCTGTCTTCTTTCAAAACACTTCTTCTTCAAAAGGAAATTTCAGATGAACACTTTCCCTAGTTAGCAAAGGTCATTGATGAACAGGATGATATATGCAAATCATTTGAAGAATATGCAGTTGTTATAGACCTATTAATTTGAGAATACAATGAAAGGTTCACTGACTTGGAGAATCATGACATCACACTCAAATTAGCACTTCAGCCTCACCTAGTTGGTATCACCGAGGCACCTAAAGAACTACAAATGGAATTGATTGAGCTCTCAGATGACATTTTAAAGTCATTGTTTGATGCTAAGAAAGATCCAATTGAAATATGGAAAAATGCAGTAGAATACCCACACCTTTGGCAACATGCCCGAAAAATGCTTTCTTGCTTTTCAAACACTTATTGCTGCAAATGTACATTCTCCTACCTAACCTAAATCAAGATGCCCTTAAGGTCATAAATGACTGATACCCATCTAGAAGGTAAACTGAAACTGTGGACCTCCATGCTGCAACCAAATATTCAAATGCTTTCCAACAAAAAGCAGACCCAACAAAGTCATTAAAAGGTTAGCTAACTTTAAAATGAACAAATAGTTTTCATTTTTTGCAATTTTTAAGTACATGGTAGTTATATTTTTAGAAAATAATGCACATTTTATGTACATCTAATTAAAGTTTCTTGAATGTGGTCTTATTTGATTATAGCTAAATTAATGCAGCCTTCCAACATGAAAAGATTCCCCATCCCTGGTCTAGAATATCTCCTGATTATGTCCTATTTCATAATTCTTTGATGTCTACTCTTTTAAAGCTTTATTGTGTTTGACATAAAGCATTTGATGACTTTTTATTTATGTAGATACTTGTGACATTATCTTCACAATCAAGATAATGAATATGTTCATCACCTCCAAAAGTTTTTGTATGTACCTTTATAATTTTTTCTCATGCTCCTCCTCATTCCCCCAAATTCTATTTCCAAATAACCACTGATCTGTTTTTCTGTAACTATATATAACTTTGCATTTTCTAGAATTTTATATAAATAGAATCATATAGTACTGCCGTCCTCAAGCCCGGGCTGTGGACCGGTACCGGTCCATGGCCTTTTAGGAACCAGGCCACACAGCAAGAGGTGAGTGGCAGATGAGGGAGTGAAGCTTTATCTGTATTTACAGCAGTTCCCCATAGCTTGCATCACTGCCTGAGCTCCTCCTCCTGTCAGATCAGTCACTGTCTCCCATCACCCCCAGATGGGACTGTCTAGTTGCAGGAAAACAAGCTCAGGGCTCCCACTGATTCTGCATTATGGTGAGTTGTATAAGTATTTCATTATATGTTACAATGTAAAAATTGTCTTCCATGAAAGTGGTCCCTGGTGCCAAAAAGGTTGGGGACTGCTGATATACTAGATGTTATTTTTTAAGAACTTCTTTTACTCAGGACAATTATTTAAAAATTCATACATGTTATGTGTATCAATAATTCTTTTTTTTTTTTGCTTAAGATAACATCATATGACTATACCACAATTTATTTATTAATTTACCTGTTGATGGATTTTTTGGTTATTTCTAGTTTTGGATATTACAAATACAGCAAGCTGCTATGAACATTTTTGTAGACGTCTTAGTGTACACAAAAGTTTTCATTTCTTTTGGGAAAATACTTAGTAGAGTAGCTGGGTTGTATGATACATGTATTTTTAAATTCTTACAGAACTGCCAAAATATTTTCCAAAGTGGTTGTAAGCATTTGATAGTTCCACCACCAGAGTATGAGAGTTAATGTTGCTCCACATTTTTGCCAACACTTATTACAGTCAGTCTTTAATTTTAGTCAGTTGAGTGGGCTATGTATCACACTGAGGTTTTCTTAATACTGTTGGGCATCTTTTCATATGCTTATTTGCAATTTGTGTATCTTATTTGATAAAGTATTTGATTCTTTTGCTTATATTTTTATTGGGTTTTCTTATTACTATTGAATTGTAAATGTTCTTTATGTATTTTAGATAAAAGTCATTTGACAGATACATATTTTGCAAATATATACTTATATAATTGATATTTGTATATTGATCTTATATCCTGCAACATTACTAAACTCACTTATCAGTTCTGCTAGTTTTTTGAGTGATTCCATTGAATTATAAATAGAATCCTGTTCCTTGCAGGCTCTTTGTTAATTCTAAGTATCAAATTGAGAAAACTGGTACAGACTTTCAAACCTTTCAGACGTAATCAAACTTTACTGAGTAAAGGTTTTCTGTGATTTTTTTTCACTGTCAAAAGCAATAATTGTGAATCAAGTTCACTGTGTACCAGTATACATCCCAGGAGAGGACTCTAAAGAGTTCACCAATACCATGCACAAGTATCAATCAACTTGCATGACTCTGGTGAGACAGAACACTCACACAAGTTAAGCAAAGCAACCATAATACTCATAGAAAGGCATCAAGGGACAACAGAAACCTAGAATTCATGGCAAGCCAGTCCCCCAAAGCTCAGGAAAGCTTCCCAAGGCACATGGAGTCTCATCTACATGTGGCCATGTCTCACTGTAGCAGAGGGACCCCAAAAGACCACCCCAGCCTGGTTTTATACCCAGGGGCAACTGGAACCTCTGGGCTAAAGTGTTTAGGACATCCTGTTCTGGGAGAGATGGGAACAGAGCCTGGGCTATTCTGATCAGTTCCTCCTCATCTCAGGATCTTGCATTCCCAGCACATTCTACAGTTATTCTTGAACTACAAATAGAGAAAGGGGAATGGGCTGGGTTTTTAAGGCCATCCAGGGAATTGTCCTACAATTATCAATGTCTTTTCTGGTACAAATTTATCATTTGTAGTAGGCCAATCAACAAATTTAGATCCCTCTTCAAAATTCTCACTTCCCAGATGGGGCACTTTCATTACGTGTTTGACTTCTGTGGCAAATGTTGGAGAGCTTCTTCTCTGAGTTGTGCTTGATGCTGCTCTGAGACATCCCTCCCTCACACA
Organism: Daubentonia madagascariensis; assembly: GCA_023783475.1. NCBI lineage: Eukaryota > Metazoa > Chordata > Mammalia > Primates > Daubentoniidae > Daubentonia > Daubentonia madagascariensis. The sequence continues at coordinate 17,637,394 of JAKFHU010001569.1, forward strand.
CATAATCAGGATAAGCCATACATTATTTATTCTTTATCTCCCCCCAGCTACATAATAATGTGGGACTCTCTTCGTTTGCTTAGTGGTATACCAGTGAACCTGAAAATCTGCATGCTGCTTTGTTAATTATAGTTTTAATTGAGTCACTTCATCTAAACAAATAAAGCCACCAGTTATTAGAAATGCCATCTGAACTCAGTAGTTAATAAAGCTGTACTGATTTGTTTTATAAGTGTACAAAATCTTGACAGAAATACCTTTTTATTTGAAGCTGAGATCTATACATTTTTAAATGTGGTTTCTTACTGAGCTAGGCTGAATGAGCACGGATTTATGCTTTAGTCAACATGGGGCATTTATCCATGACTTGTTAATACTATAGATTCTTGCTTTGAGGAACTAATTCAGTTTGCCAATACAGAAGGTTTCTTTTGGTTTTTAATGACAAAAATCAAGAATTATCCTTTTAATTTTCCACAAGAGATTTTGGCGAGAAAATTAGACTCTCTCTTTTTTATTGTAAACACTTTTGCTTTTAGTTACAGTGTTTTTATATCTCACACACAAATATTGCTTTAGTCTCCTTAATGGATCTGTAATCTTGTAGAGTTCACAATATCACATATAATTCCCATTTGTGTCATCTTTATAACTTAGGATATTATCTTGCATATAGTAGGTGGTTGCTAAATAGTCACTGATACTAAATACAATTTCAAAACTCTGCCTGCTATGGCTTCAGCTTATCTATACTACACTTTCTCCTTTTACTATTAAATTGAACTATTTACTTCAAATTGGTCTCTTGATTTCTCACCTGAAACTTTGGCTTGTTCTATTTCTTCCATCGGAAATACTTTCCACTCTGGACTTAATTATCCAAATCCAAACCATCTTAGAAGGTTGGACTACCACCCCTGTGTTTATGAAGCTGCCGCTGATGTTTTTTCAGGAAGATAAACTCTCTTTTACCTCCACTCTCTTTCTTTAAGAACCAGAAGAGCAACCACTGATGGAGGACTTAATCTGTGCCTGGCAAGATGCCAGGCATTTTATATGCTATCCCATTATAACCTTCAAACAAATATGAGCCTGCATAATAAAACTCTAAGTTTTTATGGAGGAAGATACTGACAGTAAAAGAGATTGACTACTTTGCCCAGATCAGAGATATAATAAGTGATGAAGCCAATGTGGAAAAATTCTGACTGACTTCAGAACGTTTTCTCTTTCCACAGCGTTAATATTTGTTTCTAATGCCTTATGATTTTTTGTCCTATATTCCTCATAATTATAATCATACTTGTTAGGCTACATGTTTGATCTTTGATAAGAGGATAAAATCATTTTGGACTCTATCATAAAGTATAGATTACTTAAAATATACACTTATGAAATTCATATTTTAAAATATAATTCCACAAATATTTATTGAGTACCTATCATGAGCAAGGCATTTTGCATACTCAAAATACATTTCATATTTATATCACCATCTTTGAGGTACTTCCTCTATTCTACATTTTTAAGAGGTATTGTTTTGTGTTATTGCCATATCCCCTACTGTACAGACTCTGATATTAGCTAGACCAGTGGCTTTTAAACTTATTTTTCTTTTTTCATAAGTAAAATATTACAAGGTGGTCAGTAAGTGTAATAATTAAAGAGGAGCTGGTCTGGTGGAAGCTGGGATAAAGGCAGGAGAACACTGGAGGGGGTGTCGATGCACCTGCTCAGGACTCTCTCTGTGCCTTGCAGCAGCCCTTGATGCCTCCGTGTGGAAATACAAGCACTCTAAAAATCACTTTAATTCAGTTTTGTTTTCCTAGTGAAAATCAGAGGGAATTTGTGTGTGTGTGTGTATGAAATTTTGGGGTCTTAGAGCTTGCTCTTGACTCCTAATTGTAGTATTTTTAAAATAAACGAACATCCAAAAGTGACCCGAAATACCTAAAACATCCACAAAACTGATAAACAAAAATAAAAGCAAAACCAAACAAACAATAACTAAAATACCATATAAAGGATATCTCGATGAACTATTGACTATGGTGGCTGACGCTTGGTGGGAAAGTCCGGTTTTAGCCATGTTGACACAACACGTATGTAGCCTTTTTCACTGTCTTTCCCTGTGGGAGGTCTTTCATTGCCTCGTCACCGGCCTACTTAATGACGCTGTCTCTCTGTCTCTCTTCCGTATAGCTCCCGGGATTAGCTCATTTCCTTGTTCTTCTTTTGAGGTCCATTCACTGTTACTTGTCACTGTACACTGTATACTCCAACAACATCTTGTCACTGAATATTTTATAGACACCACCTGCACGTATTTGCTTACATGGTCCCTTCTGCCTGAAGTTTCCTTCCTTGCCTCCCTTCTTCACCTAGAAGACTTCAACTACTTTTTATTTTCAAAAAGCTGATAAAAATATTTTCCAACCCTCTACCATGCTCAGTCCTGCTAAGGAAAATTATGACTTGGGCTTCTGTACTCAGATAGCACTGTGTGTGTAATTTTTCATATTTACCACAGTGAATCATAATACTCGTTTATCTATCTTTTCTCCAAATCAGGCAAAGAGCTTTTAGGGAGAGGGCTGTATTACATCCATTTCTCATATTCCCATTCCCAAGTACAGACCAAGTCCTTAGTAAGTACTCTAAAAATTGGTAAATGAAGGTCTAAGGCAAATGTCCTAAAATATCACACTTCTCCAGCAGGTGCCACCATGCCATTGACATTTTTCAGCCTGAAATTTCCCTGTTTTTGAGACATTGAGTTATCCAAAATTAAATAAATACTTGATTAATCTAATTGATATGCACTTAGTGAAAATCAGAGATGGAACACTGTTGAATTCATTTCTGTGCTCCAGGTAGGGTACACCTGAGGTTCTATACACACGTACTTGGGACACTTCCGTTTCAAGGCTTAGTGTTTAAATAAAGCAACTCACAAAGACCAAAGTGAGTTGCTGATTGAGCAACAGATTCCATCATAAACCTAATACCTTCTTTTGTGAGACTGTAGGGATCTAAGGCAATGGTCAAACCATTTGACACTTATAGAAGTGTTAATGAAAATAAAGAAAGAAAAGTGACAGGAGACAAATCATCATCATTAAGTAAATTTATAAAGTGGAAAGATAAAATAAAAATGGATATTTGCCTAACAGACTTTTTGGCTTGTAACCTTATAAGAAAACTACTTTTAACAATTGTCTGTATTTCATAAGCAAGGTGGAGAGAATTGACTTATATTTAAAAATGAGCTACTCTAAAATCAAGGTCCTTTAGCTTTAAAAGCAAAATAATTAAAATGTCTTATAATTACTGTTGAAGATAATGCCCAGTGCTCTGCAGATCCCTGGGATGTCTTTTTACATCTCTGTGTGATCCCCACCTCCAGTCTTCAATTTGATTTCAACAGCCAGCACCTGCTGCTGTTCTTCTAGGCCTGTCCTCTTGGGAGAGATAGATAATTAGTGTATAAAAATAAAGATATAATACATACAACATTAATTCAAGCTGAGGAAAAATAAAGCCAGGTGAGGGGGTAAAGATGTGTGGGTGGGTGCTATTTTAGATACCATGTTCAGTTATCATATTGGATGTCAGGCTATTTTTCCTCTTTTTAATTTATTTTATTCATTTATTTAACAAATATATAAATGACTATATAAACACTGTTCTAAACCTTACAAATGAACAAAAAAAGATAATGTTCTGTCCCTTAAAGCTTTGGTCCCCAACCCCTGAGCTGTGGACTGGTACCAGTCTGTGGTCTGTTAGGAACCGGGCCGCATAGCAGGAGGTGAGTGGTGGGTGAGCAAGTGAAGCTTCATCTGTATTGACAGCTGCTCCCCATCACTCACATCACCGCCTCAGCTCCACCCCACCCCCCACCCCATGGTCCGTGGAAAAATTGTATTCCATGAAACCGGTCCCTGGTGCCAAAAAGTTTGGGGACTGCTGCCTTAAAGGATGCATTGATTACTGAAGGGAGATGTATGTAATGTTTGTGTATACACACACACACACTCTATTATATATATAAGTGCTTTTGTATACAAACACTATTATATATACATATACACAAACACCATCACATCACACATGTAAACACAGAAAGTTATATTATTATCCAAAAGCTTTTGATAGAACTTCATCAGTAGAGGCTGGTCTAAATGTCAGTTAATCTAATAGGACCTCAAAGGCCCATGACTTGTATTGCTGGTAGTTTTCCTAAGATGAGAATTTACTTCTCGACTGGTGTGTGGGAACCAGCCAATTAGCTATTGAGGAACTTTAGTTGACTTTTCAGTATCTGTCTCTCAGGGTAGCTTTGTTATTGTCTACTTACTTTGTGTATCACAATTATAATGTGTGATTTTAGTTTATTTTAATTTAGTTTAGTTTTTAAGGAAGAAATAGCTGTAAAAGAGAGTCAGTTGCTACTACTGATAATGAAGGACAAGAAATTGAAGGAGTCTAAAGGTGTGATGGTTATTAAATATAATGGTCTAGGGAGCTCATGCCATTTTCTTTTCCATTTTATATGCTACATTTTGTAGAATCAATAATATGCCACTTGCACTTTCAGAGTTGTGAATGAGGATGGTCCATGGAATGGGCATGGCATATGTGTTCCAAAGATAAAGAAGATACTATTACCTTGACAGAGGCTTCACTGGGGGTGAAATCCTTGAGCTAAGCCTTGGAAAGTGATAAAGGTTTACCAGGTAGAGGGGTTTGGGAAAGAACTTCCAATCACATTGGGACACCCTTAACAAAAGACCCAGTTGATTAAAACAACATTTTTAAGATTAAAGAACCATAAGTACTTTTCTCTAGCTAAAGATACATAGATTGGGTATAGGAAGGGAGAGGACGGAGTGAAAGGGGTGTCTCTGAGAAGGAAAGCTTTGGAGAGTCTAGACACCTTGGCTTCAGTGGAGTATGGATTAGAAGGAAACAAGCAAGACAGCAGGAAGGTGAGTTAGGAGATATTACAATAATTTGCTAGAGAGGAGAATTGGATTGCCATTTTGCCCAGTGACAATACAGTGTTTTGCAATCTGTTATAGGGAAATTCTACCCAAAATGTCAATGTGTTGCCTTAGTGCAATGACAGATGAAGGAGCAAGAAGGCTGCAGTATAAGTTAGGAAAGCATATTAAGAAAAGATAGTGTGGTCAGCCATGTGCCAGGCATTGTGCTGCTTGCTTTTTAATCTCCGATCCCAAAACATTGTGGGTGAGATATTATACCCTAAGAAAAATAAGTTTTAGAGAAATTACATGTATTGCTTCACATTACCTAGCCAGAGTTGGGATTCTAACTGAGGTCTGACTTACTCTAAAACTCTTACATATTCCTCTATACCAAGTTGCAGCAGATAGATATAAGAAAAATTAGGAGGAAACTAGAAAATTCTAAAATTCTAAAAGTCAATCTCCATTTCCTTTTGATTGTAATAAATTAAAGTAGTAAAGGAATAATACAAACAACCCAAGTCCCTTTTGAACTTACTTGGTATCCCAAAGTAATTGAACGAACATACTTTTATAATCACAATCACATTATAAATGAAAAACCAAATGCATTTCCTTTGAATACATTTTTCAGTTGATTTATTTTTTCCTTTCTTATTCCTACATGCTTCTGTATATTTAGAGTTGAATTTAAAGAGGAAGGCAATCTTCAAGAAACCTACACATCCTTGCAAAGATTAATAGGGGGCAGAGGTGAAAGGCTACAGGCTTTTAGTCAAAATGGATTTTCTATTATATTATCAAGTCAGAAAACATGAGAAAAGAACACTGTGATATCATGTTGAAGTAAATAAATGGTAGTCTTTGTATTTCTTGGGTGAGGTAAACATTTCTTAAAACTATTATTTATTTGTTGGGTTTCAATTTGAAATTATGACATGAGGTATTAATACATATTATAAACTGGTGAGATTTCAAGTTTGGCTAGGTTGCCTACTAGTGAGTCAATACAAAGTGAAAAATAGTTTGATGTTGGTCAAAGGTAGGAAGATTGAGTGGATCCAGAGACTGCAGTAGTGTGTGGGGTGAATGGGGTCAATCAGGAGAAGGAGAAGTGGACGGCTAATTATTGAATTCTAGAATTACCAAAGCTTGGAGGCAAAAACATGACCATTCGGTCTCATAAAAGAACAGTGAGGAAGGAGAAGGAATAACTGGGGGCCCATGATGCAAAATATTTATCAGTAAGAGATACCACACTTCGCTGGCCCCTTCTCAGTCATGTGTACAAAGCCATCCGCTACCCACCTGCCTCGGTAGCCCTCCTCAAATGACTCTTTGTCACATCAGTTTTTAGTTTTCTCACAAATTTACCACAATCAGAAATTATCTTGTTTATGAATCTGTTTGCTTGTGTATTTGTTTACTTGTTATTTTCTGGCTTGCCCACTAACTATAAGCATTATGGAGTCAGGAATCTTGTCTATCTTGTTCCAACTCCTTATCTGCATTGCCTGAAACAATTTATACCACAAGGGATGCAACTCTTACAAATATATGGTTTTTCAATAATTTAGTAAATTGATACACAATTTGTAATGGTTCAAATATCAGTTAATATTAACGTAAGTCAATATTTGTAATGTGCTTAAAACAGGTCCTTGAGTATGGGAAGGACTATAAATATATTTGTTAACTGAACGAACACTGAATGTGCTGTACAGATCCTGACTGATGAAATCAGAATTGATCTTCCTTGAACTAAATTAAAATTATTCCTGATAAGTATAAAAAGATAGACATTTGGTACTATGACTGACATAATTAGGGAAACGATACTAGTTGATGCTCCATAACAGAATTTCTAGCTGTAAGTGGTTTCGTTTGCTTTATAAGGAACTTCAGGGAAATTAAATCTTTGGCCTTAACTGAATCCCCCACCTTAATTCATTTACAATCAAGAAAGGGAAATGCAAAATAGTTGCCCTTCCTTATACTTCATGACATTCTGTACTTATCACAGGATAATGAATTACAATTGGCTGTTTATTTGTCACTGAAAGTTTATTGGAGTGTAGGCTACATGAGGACAAGCCAAAATTCTATCTTATCGCTTGTCACTGTTGTATCTTGAGAACGTAGCTCAGTGGCTGGCATAGGGTAGATGCTCCCAAAATGTATAACGAAATCATGTGTTAATTTTGGGAGGAAGGAGGTGTCAAGATGGTTTTGGGATCTTCCTGAATCCTCACATAAAAACAGATGGAATAGCTTGATTGACAACAAACAAGAGAAGGCACAAGGAAGCAACAAAATAACTGACAAACCTGACAATGGGAGGACCTCAAAACAGCCTCACAGGCACCACCAATCCTGGTGGGCCAACTTCAGAACAAAAGCTGACCCAGGGGGACTCCCTTCTAGGACAGGAACCCACAGTGAGGATAAACTGCTGGGAATAAAATCAAAATTGACCAGGGGAGCAACAATAGAAACAAAAGAAAGGGAAAGAAAGTCCAGATAAAAGTCAGGAGAGGAAAACAGAACCTGGAAATCTCGGGAAGATAGCTACGGTATTTTAACCATTATATGGAAAAAACAGAAGAACGAATTTTGTGAAATAAGAAAAGCCTTCTGAACATAAATATGAGCAAGAGAAAAGTATGAAGGTCAAATCTCATACAAAGTAACTATTAGAGAGAATAAGAAGTAGACTAATATCCCTATGGGCAATGAAAGAATTACTGAACATAAGAAACAGAACAAAAGAAAATTCCTTATAACATATTGTTTCAAAATGAGCTAGAAAACGTTAGAGAAATGATCAAAAAGTAAAAGAACATTGTAAATCATAATTAGAAAAGCTCATGAATGAGGTGACAGAAGTCAGGTAAGAATTAGAAATAAAAGAAAAATATTTTAGAAATGAAAACTAAACTAGAAGGAACACAAGATTGAATAAACACAGATAACACCTTAAGATAAATAAAAGGTAAGAACAGCAATTTCTTTTAAATGAAAAATATAAAAAGGATTGGGATAAAATAATACATATTGAAAATAGGCAAAGAAAAGAGCCCATAATTATCTGAGAATATTGACCCCAAATGAACAACACCAAGTCATGTGTTAGGAAAAGTATTGTATTTAAAAAAAAAATAAAACACTTTGGGCACCTCAGCAAAAATAATACTATATAAGGAAATAAAAATTAGATTTTTAATAGACTTTTCTACATTTTAATGTCTTTTCATCATTGACCTTCAGACCTCATTGAGATAATTTAACAATATCCAGCACCCATCTATGGTGGTCTTCTGCTTAATTGTTAAATCCTATAAAATCAAATCTATAAGGGCAAGTAGAAGAATGATGACAATAGAAAAACGGGATGAGAAATAAGTAAGTTATTCAAAAGAACTGAGCCAATTTAGTAAGCCTTATTCTCCCACATTGTTTTATTTTCCTTGGTGCTAAAATATGTCATGATCCTGATCACTTCCTTAAGATCAATGTTTTTGCCTCTGCACTTACCTGACACCTGGTTTGTTGGAGAACAGGCAGGGTTAAACTGTAGACATTTGCAAATAAACAATCAACTATTCGAATATCACAAGCAAGGGGAACTGTCATCTACACAGACGCTAATTACTCAAGTATTTACTACAGCAGCAAGGCACCAGCAGTTTAATTGGGTATTGTTTGGGCACACTTAAATTTTTGGATAATTTTAATCACTGCGTTTCTAACTCCCCTCACTCTCTTCTTTTAAATAACCTTTATTCATTTTCTCTACCCAGAAAACCTAAGCTATCAAAATATAGGCTCAAGTAGAATGACAGGCAAAATAGGAGGGAGGGGAGCGGAAGTTAGGAAGAAAGATATTGTCCCACTCGAAGCTGTTGCTGATAGCGTATTTTACATAGGTGACTCATTCTACACGTGGACGCGTGTGCATTTTTTCCTTACAATATTTAAGAGCTGAAATCGATAATTTTCCTACTTCTTATGATCGTGAATTGTTATGAATAAATATCAGAAGCAGATAGAGTGCATATCAATTCTACTCTCTCTCCAACTCCTGCTCCATTCTTACCTTACCTCTTTCCACTCGGTTCATATTTCGGTTATAATAACTTGTTTAGTAGACAACTCTATGACTCATGAATTTAGATGATTAGGAATTTTGGCTTGTATGGGTTTTTTTTTCCTTGAAATAAGTGAATATGACTTGATTAGGTGAAATCTTTTTAAAAATAATGATGAAAGTAAGAGCTTAGCAATGTAAAACTAGAAATGTTGAGGTTGAAACTCACCAGTGATAGCATCTTTCCATTAATAACTCTAGGGTGTGTGTATGTGCGTGCGCGTGCGTGTGCATGTTATTGTGTTATTTATGGAAGGAAGAGTTCTTTCTATTTCTGCCAAGTAACCATGTCTCTTCACTGGGCTCTGAGGTGCCTCTGACCTCTCTTCCTGCTGAAGATCTTGTTGTTATAAGACTGCTGAGGACCATCCCATTGCTTGGTCAGAAAATTCTCTCAAGAGCTGTGGGAATTTCCAAACTCTCACAATAACATATCTCACAACAGTCTAAATACTTAAGGTATGTGTGGGTAATTTTTGGACAAGGAGACAATTCTAACTTGGAAAGAAATACATTACCATTTAAAAGTTCTGAACTGAAAAATTAATTTGCCTTTTAAGAAAACTCAAATGAAAAGTTTCTGCCTCCAAAGTGGCTAGTCAGTGGAAGAAGGCTCTCAGACAGCCTTTGGGAAAAGCTGGAAGACATCCACTTTGGTTCACTTTTACACTTAATAATTTTAAATGATATTTAAATATATTATGAAAATATATAGGAGTACAAATGTACCAGAATACTCGACTCTCAGAACTCTGAGAAGACTTGCAAACCAGTAAGTCTAGACTGGCTTCTCACATCATTCATGCCAATGAAAAGCACAGGAAAAGCCTCAGAAACATTAGGAACTTTTCTGTGTGACCATCCATGAGGTATTACTATAAGAACTTAGCATTAGGAAGAAGAACAAAATGTCCAATATTAGATTGTAGAAAGTGTTAGAGATGGTGAGTAGATAAGCAGGGCTTGTGACTCAGTGAAAAAACAAAATGACCAAAATATTAATTTTAATTGATAAGTGATGCTTCATCCATACAAAGGAATCTAAAGTAAAAAAAAAAAAAAAAAAAACACTAATAAGGGAAAACATGTCCATTGTCACAGAAGAGGAGACAAATTCATGATGAGGATACATTTCATAGATATTTCTGAATGATAAAAATAAATTTCAGAACAGAATTGTCTCAATCTCTTATAGACATGAAATTTCTTTTACACTAAAGAAAATGTAAAAACATTTAAACTAATCCATACAGTCTTTCCATGTAACAAAAACATTTGTACCCCTTTAATATTATATTTTGAAATAAAAAAATTTAAAAAAAGCTAATCTATTACCACTTATGGAAAAAATATCCTCAAAGCTAATGACCAAGGGTCATTACTGTCATTTGTATATTAAGGGTAAAACACCATTAACACAGCAGATGGAGATAAATAACTGCCAGGCAAGTTACTTTAGCCAACGAGTTGGTGTAACCATTGGGAAGTAGGTTGTCCTGGGGCTTGGACTGAGACTTCCTCAAGGGTGATTTGGATAGGATGACCATATTGACATTAGGCTGTCGTAGGTATCTTCCAGTTCTAGGCAAGTCTTTCTAGTGTTATCTTGGGATTTTGATTCACATCAAATGTGGAAAATTTCAAATTATGAGTGAGTGTAAAGGCTTCACTGTATACTAGAATTAGAGGATCTTTAGCACATGTGAGTTTGTAAGTGTGTTTGATATGTATCACAAGTGTGTCAGTTCTACTCTGGGCTTCACTGTGCTGTAGATCGATAAATAATAGAGTAATGATAAGATGATAGTAATGATCATGGAAAATGATTAAAAAATCAGAGATGTTGGTCATTATGACTGTATCTAAAGATAAACAATAAACACATACTTGTATAGCTACTCTATTCATCATGTTCGTTCAAATTAACCTTGTGGACTGCAACACCGTGGTTATTTCTAGGAATCGTCAGGAACTTTGAAGATGGCTGTACCTGTCCATATTACCAAGTGATGCTATCAGCATGAATTCCTGTAGGAGGGTGCTCAAATACGTGCCTTCAAATCCTTTCACTTCTATTATTCCTGAGTCATACTTGGCAAATGATTGTGAAATCTTGTGCAGAGAACTGTTGCATTTTATCAGTGAATGTGACTGATTGCAGAAGAGCACTTATTTCAGTGGCTGTTGGTGAGAAAAGATAAAATTCTGCCCAAGATAATTGATGTGAATCTTTCTGAAATCTAACATTGAGAAATGGAAAGTGGAGCCCTCCATCAGGGAGCTCAATGAGTCTTCCTCCCCGACTTAGGTTCATACCACCGTCTTTTCTTTCTGTTTATTCCTAGAATGCAGTCTCAACAGTACCAGCAACACCGTCGAAAATTTGCAGCTGCCTTCTTGGCATTCATTTTCATTTTGGCAGCTGTGGACACTGCTGAAGCAGGGAAGAAGGAGAAACCAGGTAAGCAGTAGGGTTGAGAAGGCAAAATGCTTCATTGATTAATGTCCATCTAGCTCAACTACCTGTCCCTCCCTCCCTTCCTTCATTCCTTCCTTCCTTCTTTCTTTTCTCCTCTTTGTCCTAATTATTTAGAGGAACCTAAGGGACATCCCCTCATATTTTTCTCCCATTATAAGACCTGGAGTTTAGATGATGATGATCATTAACATAATGATCAAATTAGTGGCTACTATATATAGAACATTGACCAGAAATCAGATGCTTTACTTATGTTATCTCTCTTCCTCAAGGTCCTGCAAGGTTTTTTTTGTTTGTTTGGTTTTTGTTTTTAAATCTCAGATTTATAAGAAGGGAAACTGAAGCCCAGAGAGGATGAGGCACCTTCCCTATGCCGCTCCCAAACTCCTAAGTAGGCTGTGGAACTGGGGGTCGGTTTAAGTCTGTGATCCACCCTATTTCACTTATGCCATTCCATCTGCAAGACAGAGAAAGGAATATCAGCTTGCATTGAAATGGCTAATCTGACAACTGTTACCTCTAGTAGAATGTTTTCTCGTTTTTTTCGGCTTGACTGTTTTTGACCATCTCTTCTTTTGTAGAAATGTTTGCTTCTAAAAGATGTCAGTAAATCATTTAGCACAGTCTCTAGCACATAGTAAGAACTAAGTTAATGTTGGTTCTAGCTCCTTCCTCTGTTTTCTCTCTCTCTTCTCTTGATTATTCATGGATTCAAACATTTGGCTAACATCTGTCATGTTCCTACTATTTACTGGACAATAAGGATAGAGGTAAAAAGCACAGACCCTGTAATTAAAGTGCTCAGGGAAGAACTTAGTTGTATCTAGGAGTGACAGAGTTTTCTGGATGCTGGTTATTTTTCTTCCTTCCTTCCAGAAAAAAAAGTGAAGAAGTCTGACTGCGGAGAATGGCAGTGGAGTGTATGTGTGCCCACCAGCGGAGACTGTGGGCTGGGCACACGGGAGGGCACCCGGACTGGAGCTGAGTGCAAACAAACCATGAAGACCCAGAGGTGTAAGATCCCCTGCAACTGGAAAAAGCAATTTGGAGGCAAGTCTCATTCTATTGTTCTACTGATTTAATCTCCTACTCTGAAGTAATTCTCAAATTTTCTACCAAATGTCTTTTCAAGGTTGAGTCCTTTTTATTTTAATAAATAAGTTTACTTTATCAGACACAAAGTGGCCAGACATCTTGCCCAGCCCCGGGGTTTCTCAACCTGGGCACTGGTGACATTTCAGGCCAGGGAATTCTTTGTTGTGCAGGTTGTCTTGTGCATTGTAGGATATTTAGCAGCATCCCTGGCTTCTACTCACTGGTTTCCGGTAACACTCCTCACCCCCACTAGTTGTGTAAACTAAAAATATCTCCAGATATTTATGGCCAAGTGTCTCCTGAGGGTCAAAATCATTCCTGGTTGAGAACTACTGCCTTACCTTGATTCCTGCTAATAATGTTCATAGATCTATCTTCTCTCTCCTTTCTTTCCTTCTTCTACTTCTAAGTTCCTTTTATTTTCCTCTCCCCTTTTCTTATTCATTCTCCTCTTTCTCTACATCCCTGTCTGTCACTTCCACGTTCTCTCTCTTTTGATCCCTCCCACCCTCTGCACAGGTTCATAGATTTACTTATCGAATCCAGCAATCCTGTTCACAGCCACTTTTTATAGATTTTTCTCCCAGTTACTACTGTTAGCCTCATGCTGGCCTGATTGACCTATATGAGACAGGATCTCTTAACACTTTCAACTTTAAACCCACTATCGAACCCCCAAATAACCTCTTCTTTCCATATGCCAGACTTTTTGGTCTTTCTTAGCCATGGTAAGACATGATACCCCAAGTGTCCTCCCTGTGTTCTACAGAAATGCACTATGGCCAATAGGCAAGTGAAGAACAGTAAATACAAACACACATATCTTTTTCTCCTTCTATAACCTTTGGGACATTTTTTAATGGAGATAAGTTCTATGAAGGTATGATGGAGTTCAGATACATTTGATTTAAAATTGTACATGGGCACCTTAAAGATATACTTACAAAAAGTTTAAAAGGTCTATCTTAAAGTATTCACATCTAGAATATTAAAGAACTCTTAAAACTCTACAGTAAAAAACCTAACAATTCAATATGAAAGTGGAGAAAGACAGTATCAGACATTTTACCCAGAGGATGTATAGGTGGCAAATACATACCTGAAAAGTTGTTCAATATCTTTTCCCCATTAGGTAAATCGAAATTAAAATCATAATGAGATATCACTATAGACCTATCAAAGTGGGTAGAATAAAAAATAGTGATAATACCAAAGGATAGCAAGGATGCAAAGAAACTGGATTACTCACATGTTGCTAGTGGAAATGTAAAATGGTACAGCCACCCTGGAAAAATGTATGGCAGTTTTTTTACTAAATTAAACGTGTGTTTACCATGTAACCCAGCAGTTTGTTGGGCGTTTATCCCAGAGAAATAAAAACTTATGTTTCCACAAAAATATGTACATGAATGTATATAGCAGTTTTATTTGTCATAGCCCAAAACTGGAAACAACCCAGATTTCCTTCAACTGATGAATGGTTAAACAAACTGTGCTATATCCATACCATGGACTTTTACTCAGCAATAAAAAGAAACAGACCATTGATATACACAACTTGGATGGATCTCCAGGAAATTATGCTAAGTGAAAAAAGCCAATCTCAGAAGTTTATATATTGTATAATCCCATTTATGTAACATGCTTAAGATGGCAAAGTTATAGAGCTGGAGAACAGATTAGGGGTTGCCAGGCATTAAGGAGGTAGGAAGGGAGGAAGGTGTCTAGGCCTTGACTATAAAAGATGATCCAAGTGACCCTTGTGTTGCAACTGTTCTGTATATTAATAGTGATGGTGGTCATATGCTCCTGCACAAGTGATAAAATTGCACAGAATTAAATACACACACATATACACTCTTTGTATTGTTTCTTATAAGTGCACATGGATCTACAGTTATCTCAATACAAAAAGTTAAAAACAAAAGTGTGCCTTAATTATCATGGCAGTACAATAGGATCTTTCAAAAATTTCTGTTTGGTTCTACCCTGCCTTTAGCGGAGTGCAAATACCAGTTCCAGGCATGGGGGGAATGTGACCTGAATACGGCCCTGAAGACCAGAACTGGAAGTCTGAAGCGAGCCCTCCACAATGCTGACTGCCAGAAGACTGTCACCATTTCCAAGCCCTGTGGCAAAGTGACCAAGCCCAAACCTCAAGGTAGGTCCCTGCTGTTATACCACCATTTTTATCGATTGATAGAATCAGGCAAGATCTTCACATGTGGAAACCCACATTTTCCAGAAGGAAATAGTAGGTGAATTACCTTAAGAAAGCAATTGAAAAAGTTCCATATATTGAGCATCACAAAAGTACTTTTAAGCAGACAGGCTATGAGTTCAAATTGAAATCCTCTGCATAGATGGGGGAATTGGTACAGTCTCCTAATACAAATAAATAATTTAGCAAAATATGCCAACTAAAACATTTGTTCTATGACAACCATATATTCCAAACTCTAAGTTGGAGCTACATTCTGACAAGATGAACAAACTTGTGATGTGTATGAAGCAGGAAATTTTAAGTCAAGCCTCTCCCAGATCATATGAAAAATAGTTTTCACAAAACCAGGAAAATTATTTTACATTTTCCCTTTCTCCACTGCATAACTTGTTAGGTTCTGTATTTCCTATACTTCTTTTAGAGTTTTTATATTTTTTGAGTTGTATTAGCTTAACAACTACATTCATCACATAATTTTAAAATGATGGAGATCTATCTTTCCCAGAAAGTCAGGTTCTACTGTCATGTTGGAGAAGGTAAACCAAAAACAATTACCATGGCCATGATTTTATACAAACAGAATCCAAGCTGAGGGAAGTCAAGGAGGAATTAAATTCTTTTATTTCATGGGTGTTATGTGATGAATTGTGTCCCCCCCAAATTCATATGTTGAAGTCCTAACCCCTAGTACCTCAGAATGTGGACTGTATTTGGAGATAGGTCTTTAAAGAGGTAATTAAGGTAAAATGCAGTCATACAGGAAGGCCCTAATCCAATATGGCTGGTGTCCTTATCAGAAGAAGAGATTAGGACACAGACACACAGAGGTAAGGCAATGTAGAGACAGGGAGAAGATGGCCATCTACAAGCCAAAAAGAGAAGCCTCAGAAGAAATCAGCCCTGTTAAGACCTTGATCTCATACTTCTAGCTTCCAGAACTGTGAGAAAATCAATTCTCTTGTTTAAGCCGCCAACTCAGTGGTACTTTGTTATGGCAACCATAGCCAACTGTTACAATGGGCCCCAATGAACTCTAAATTAAAATACCCCTTTGGTCTGTATTAATATTTGAGCTCTAAAATGGACCTGAAAATTAATATTGCCAGAGTAATTATAAGGAGAAACTCAGGAAAATAACCATGTAGTGAATTCTCATAATAATTGAAAATAGGAAAAAAAACATCCCCAGAAACTGAGGATTGGCTGGTTTGCTGACAGTGGTCAGAAGGACTCTTTTCACAGGCCCTGCTTTTTGGGCTCTGATGGAGTTGTCCGTGGAAATGGTTATATCCAACCTCAGGATGGCCAGGTATAGGCTGGACCTGCAGGTAATGAATCCAGGATTCAGGCTGCCCCTTCCAGAGCATGGAAATCTCTGCGTGTTGTAATGTGTTTTTGGAAGGCATGAGTGGGCCTGCGGTGAGTACTTGTGCCAACTTTACAAATGTCGCTTGTCCTGAGAAAACCACATGGATCTAGTCAAGATCAGTAGCCATATCTACTAAGTGAAACATTTCCAAAAATGGAAGAACTCAGAGATACAGTCTTCAGAATAATTTATTTTTAACTCAGCTATAGAACCAAAATGTTCAGCATAAATATAGAATGGAAAGGAAAAGAAATTAAGGAAGTTTCCACATTCTAGCACAGTAGTGCTCAAGTTGGACTTCACATTAGAATATTCTGTGGGAACTTAAAAAAATCCCAGTGCTCAGGCATAACCCAGACCAACTAAATCAGCAGCAGCAGTTTTAAAATTTTATACGCTCCTTAGAGGGTTTCAAGATGCAGCCAAAATTGACAGCTACTGCTCTGGTATGAAATTGATAAGAGACAATGCGCACATGCATACACACATAACACATAATACACACATGCACACACACACACACGCACACACACACACTGTCCTTGTTCTCTTCTATGGAAGAGAGAAGCAGCAGCTTAATGAATGTGGATAAAAAAATGCAAAAGTGATTAGGTGGGGAAGGGTGTGGCTGGGTAAATATGGAAAATGTTGAAAAGTTTAGAATAAATAGGACAAATCAGGATACTTGATTAAGAAAGACCCCTAAGGATATTTGGTAAATATATTAAGTGAAGTCTTCCTTTTAATTGGACTGGTGAATATTTCACCTTTTTACATTTTCCCATCTAATAATATTTAATGAAGGTTAAAAGTTTCAGGCTTTCACCTTTAAAAATGGCAGTAAAAATATTTCAATTGGATAGGCATTCTGTAATTTTCATACACATAAATGAATTAAGGTATATAATTAATTGACAATGGGATTATCCTGAGTGAGCTCTATGTTTCAAACTACTAGTTATGCAATTTATAGGTCATTAAAATGAAGACTTCTCTTTATGCATATCATACCTTTGTTAAAACTAACAAATCTTTTCCCTCTCAACAGTGGATGGTTTTATAAATGCTGTTTTGACACTAAACACTCTGCACGAAGGATAATCTTATCACAGGAGTTGAGCCAGGGAGATGTGTCAGATAGATTTTCTTAATGGGACAGACACGTGTTCCATGACATATTTTTCATAGTTTAAATAAAATGTAACAAGTAGCATATGTGAGTTGTATATATTTCTATCTTATTTTTTTCAAATAATCCTGAATGGATATGACAGCTTTTCTTTTGTGAGTCTCTAACCTTAAGATAGCTCATTTTCTTCTAACCAATGGAAAACCAAATAATAATAAAATGGAATCTAAATTACTATTGTCATTATTCTGTTTCTACTCTTATGCATTGCTCTAGGTGTTTTACATATATTAAGTCATAACACCTATATATCTTTGCAGGTAAATATTATTATAAGGAAAACTGAAGAGCACTGGTTAATTTATTTATGATTATATATATTAATTTATTATATCTCTAATATCTGTCAAAGCCAAGATTTGGCTAACTCTAAACTCATGTTCTTTTTTGTACTCTGATGATTTTTCACCTAAATCACATAGGGGTATGAATTAATCCTCCAAGGGTTTTATTTTCCTTTGAAATAGGAAAAGGTGAACTCTGTAAACTGCAATACTGATAGGCTGAATGGAAGAAGACATTTTCTACAACATTATTTCTAAGACTGTTCTGGAAGTCATCCACCAGAATATAAGTTTCAGAAGGACTGGGGCCTGACCTATTCTGTTCTCTACTCTATCCCCTGTGCACAGAACAAGGAGTAGCACATAGTAGGTGCAGAATACATATTTGTGTAATAAATAAATGCTAAATGGAAAAAGGTTTTGCACACTAAATCCACCGAAGACTGGTGGAAACTGCAGTAATGAAGTCATTTAACTAAACCTTTCTCAAAGTGATACAATTATAAATTGTTTTCTTCTCCCATTAAGGAAAAAATAAGTCACCAATGCTTTCTTATTTTAATTCAGTGCATGAAGAGGATAGAGAGAAGTAGGGAACCCACTAATTTTGAATTGGGATAGGAGCTCCTCATCAGTTAAGTCTCAAAGCAACTCTATGCAGTAAATTTTATTTATCCTACTTGATATATGAAAAAGCATTGGTTGAGAAAGGTTAAGCAACTTGCTGTACGTTTCCCAGCTTGTCAGTGGTGGAACCAGAATTCAAATTCAAAGTCAGACTGACACTAAAGACCTTTTGCCTTCTCAAGTGCACCATGCTGCCTCTTGGTAATATAAACTCATGAAACTCTGGTCATATTAGATAAATCTTTATGTCTAGGATCTTTAAATGGTAGAGCTTTTGGAGACCTTGCCTATTATTTGATCTAACCCTCATGTAAGAAATGAGGACAAAAAAATCTATGACTTATCCATGTCCATCCTGTTGTATAGTAGTGGAGTCAGTTCCAGGTTTTATTTTTGTTTGATGCCATGATTTTGCCTTATTTCAAACAGAATTATAGGAAAGAGACTATTTATAGCTGTCAGAGTTTCCAAAATAAACAGAATAGAGTATTGTGGTCTTGAGGAAATTCAGTAATGATTCAAATATAAGTTTAATTACAGTCATGAGTCATTTAATGAAGGGAATACTTCTGAGAAATACATCCCTATGTGATTTAGTCATTATGTGAACATCATAGAGTGTACTTACATAAACCTAGATGGTATAGCCTACTATACACCTAGGCTATGGATGTGGTATATAGCCTTTGGATACAGTTACCGTACTGAATATTATAGCCAATTGTAACACAACAGTAAGTATTTGCGTATCTAAACATAGAAAAGGTACAGTAAAAATACTGTATAAAAGAAAAAATGGTACACCTGAATAGGGCACTTCCCATGAATGGAGCTTGAAAAACTGGAAGTTTCTCTGGGTGAGTCACTGAGTGAGTGGTGAGTGAACATGAAGTCCTAGGACATTATACTGTTCACTACTGTAGACTTTATAAATACTATACACTTAGGCTACACTAAATTTATGAAAAAATATTTTTCTTTCTTCAATAATATATTAACCTTCACTTATTGTAACTTTTTTACTTTATAAACTTTAATTTTTTTTTTTTTTACTTTTTGACTCCTTTGTAATAACACTTAGCTTAACACTAAAACATCATACAACTGTGCCAAAATATTTTCTTTCTTTATATTCTGGTTCCATAAGTTTTTTCTATTAATATTTTTACGTTTTATTTTTAACTTTTAAAACTTTTTTGTTAAAAACTAAGACACAAACACACACATTAGCCTAGGCCTACACAGGGTCAGGATCATCAATATCACTGTCTTCCACCTCCACATCTCATCCCACTGGAAGGTCTTCAGGGGCAATGACACGCATTGAGCTGCCGTCTCCTGTGATAATAATGCCTTCTTCTGGAATACCTCCTGATGGACCTGCCTGAGGCTATTTTATGGTTAACTTTTTTTTTAATAAGTAGAAGGAGTACATCCTAAAATAACAATAAAATTGTAGTATAGTAAATACATAAGCCAGTAACATTTATATTTGGTTTCATTACCAAGTATTATGTACTGTACATAATTGTATGTGCTACACTTTCATATGACTGGAAGCACAGGTTTGTTTACACAAGCATCGCCGCAAACACGTGAGTCACATGTTGCCCCAAAACATCAATGAGTGATAAGAATTTTTCACCTTCATTGTACTCTTATGTGACCACAGCCTGTATGTGATCCTTCATTGACTGACACATTGTAATGAGGCACATGACTGCATTTCCTATAATCTGGTCACTGAGCTCATAGCCAGAAAGTACCTTCTTTTCCTGTCACTATGATTCTCATCAAATAGAAGATCAGACTCTGTTTTGTTTGCTTGTTTGGGATTTGTTTGTTTATTTGTTTTAGGGAACTCCTTTGCTTGGTTTCTGACCTCACTTGTTTTGGAAAATGGTAGTGGATTAATACACAAAGTGCTTGATTTTCAGTATGAAAAATATGCTCTTTAACTTTTAGAATGGAACATAAAGATGTTAGTAAGGCTGTGGCTATTCAGCAATAAATTGAGGGAAGGCTGGGGAATATCTTTGTGACTTGATTACTAATAATAAGGCTAAAAGATAAAAAGACTTGGCTAGGAGGTGGAGGGAAGCTGAATGTCTAGAGTTGCTGTCCAAATGCTGGGAAATTACTAAATATCTCACTTACTTTGGTTAAAAATGGCCTTAAAATTCATCATAGTCCAGTCTAACAGCATTATCTCTAGAGGTGTAGAAGCAGTTCTTCCTATTGCTGTGTCAATATTGTGCAAATTCTACTCTCTAGCCTCAGTCCACAGTTTTAAGGATATTGGATGTCAAGGTGGAAACCCTTACCTAAAGTTTCTCTTGTGTGGGAACCCCACTTAATCTGAGGAGAGCTTTTAGCCACCCACTTCTACATTATATACTGAGAAGAAGAGGAAGTATTGGTATTCTTATTGAGACATAAGAATTGAAGGATGTGTATTTGGGATATAGGAGGGAGGCAGTGTTACTTTGGGGAAGGATCATTCCTTGACTGAAAGATGGTAACTGGAATTTGCTTAATAATGACCAGAGTCTAGCAGGAATAAATTGGTGAACAATTGTGTTGGACGCTTGAGATTTTAATTTCTTAGGAAACGAGGTTAAGAGTTTTATTAATTAAGATTAATTTAATTAATTAAAACCGTGTATCTGTCAGGGTTTTTAGATGCAGCAAGATCCACTCTAGCTAGTTAACCAGAAAGAGTTTTGTTCAAGGTATTATATAGTTCAAAGAATCTCCAGGAGGGCCAGAGGATCCGGCTTGGTTGCTGCAAGGCCAGGAATAATGCAGCCAAAGGCAACAGATCCAGGAGAAATATCTAATCACACCACATGTTACTTGTCTGGCAGAAATCGCTCTGCTGAAATTGCCCACTGCTAAGCATATATAATGCTAAAAATTGAACACTGGAAACTCCGCCATAGATGTCCCCCCAAAACCAGATACTTCCGTCTCCTTTCTTGTGGGGCATATTCAGTCCCCTCAGATTTGGCACCTATTTCTGGTTGTTCACGTCTACCTCCCTCTCTCTCTTTTAGGTGTGATTGCTTGATAGAAACTAGGTCTCACAGGACAATCCTGCTGTAAGGGAGTCTGGGGAATGTGTCTTTGACTTCCCAACTCTACCTCTAGACACAGGAAGGGAAGCTGAAAGGGTCTCGACTTGGTATATAGTGAGCTAATCTGCCACCGAATGTGCAGGAATGTCAGAACGTGGTGGAGTGTATCACTGGACTTGCCCCTCTCTCCTGTGGAGCTGGATGAGGCATTGGTGCTACTCCATGGAGAAAAAGTTGTCAAGAGTAATCTTATGTTGGGACAGTGACTACCCCACTGTAGAGAGAGTTAGATCTTTCCTCCTTGGAGCTACCAGTCTTTTTTTTTTTTTTTTTCTACAGGGGTAATTGATCTGTGGACTATGAAGAAAGTTGTAATGATAGTCAGTCTCTGCTGATAGCACTGTATAAAATGTCAGAGCAGAGAACTCTTCAGAGGGCAAATAACTCTCCCCCAAGCCATGGATGTTTCTTAGTGGTCCCCTTAGAGGATGGGCACACTGTGGAATTGGAAGATGGCCAGGACAAGTGATGCTGCCAGGATGGGCCCATGTGTCGGGGCGCTTGTAGCAGCCCTGTCTGTGTGAGTGGGTGCAGCCCCGTGGAGCAGGCTCCAGGTAGTTGTTGCTGGAGTGCAGAACCAAGCTTAGGGTGAAGCTGGGGCTTGTGTGGGAGGCTCCAGTATCAGCTGAGATTTTCCCTGGGGCCACAGGTCATATTGCCTAGTGATCATCTTGGAACATTCTAGGATCTTGGGTTATTGTTCACCTGGCAATTATTAGTTGTTGCTTTTTAAATAGGATGCATAAATAAGGGGTATTGTCAAGCTCCTTTTGGTACTGATAAGCCAGCACGATGTTGACATTTACCTCAAGTTTGCCTGTACGAGGGACATTCTCAAATGATTTCTGGGACAGGCAGAGGTGGGAATGCGTGGAGGGATGTCTGTGCTGCTGGAGGTTCAGGGAGCGAATGTCAATCTCTCCTGCTGTCCGTACCCATCCACACTCTGCTGTTACCAGATCCTTGTTAAGTTTCCCTGCTCATGATAAGCCCAGTTGCTTTTCTTTCTTCCCAGCTATTTCAAAAAGTTTTGCCATCTTGCTGCTCTTTTTTTGGAAAGTTGCCTAGCCCTCTCTTAGGTTTGACAATTCATCTTTAAAGATCAAAAGGACGGCGACTCTTGAAGTGCAAGACTCAACTGTGTGCAGGACGCAGCTGTTGGCAGCTGATTATTAAATGGAAAAATGGGGTCATTAAGTGATATTCCCAGCATTCCCAGTTCTCTCCCCTGCTAAATAGACTCTTTTGTTAGTTCTTTTAAAGATAAAAGAAGTTCCCCCACATTTCTTTCTGTGTTCTGGGCTCTGACATCCTTCAGTCATGAGCATGGCAACACTGTGTGGATGGGCTTTGCTAGGCTGGGAGACTTTTAACTGTGTTGAGAGAGGTGAAGGGGCAGATCCCACCACAGGCTAGTCTGGGACCGGCTCCCTCCCCTTAGAGACCCCCTGACAAGGTTGATGATTACTGCCCTTGAATTTGACCAGAAGAGGCAGCATGGGGTGCCTTGTGGGAATTCCGTTCTTCTTCATCAGAGGGAAACATTCCTACTCACTTTGGTCTCAAGAGCTTTATTTCTTTTTTATTCAGCTTGTGGAAATGTCTTTTAACACCTACTTTTTTTTGTATCCACGATGGTGGACTTGAAGGGGGAAGATCTAATTCTGCCCTTTTCTTATTAGAATGATATCTGTTTTGTCTTCTCTAAATTAGAGTTGACAATGAATTCATCATAGCATTGTTGTGAGGACAAAATGAAGTACTGTCGGTAAAAATCCTTGGTAAATGTGCAGTTTTTTAAAGACTATTTCCTTCCTTCCAAGTGAATTTCTTGAAGTGAGCGTTTTTCTCAGCACCTTTTTAGGCAAAGGGGGAATTATGGTGATTACAACAATAGTAATTATAGTTCATATTTGTTGAGAGCCTAGTGTGTTTTGAGTAATGGTTAGTACATTGCTCACACATGGTGTCATTTAATATTCACAAAAACTCTATGAAATAGTTACTATTATCATCCCCAATTTTACATATGAGAAAACTGAGGCTTTAGACAAGTTAGATGCCTTGCATAGTTACACAACTAGTAAGCAGGGGGCCAGGGCTTGAATGCAAGGCAGTCTGACTCTAGATCTCTTGTGTTACACACAGCTCCTTCCCCTGCATCTATGCCATGCAGCTAGGTACGCTCTTATCCAGGAAAGATAATGAATTTCAGACCCATCCTGACTCCTTAGTGGGATGTCTTGCTCATGTACCATCCTGATTGGGCTCTTGCCTGATCCTTGCTCCAGACATTGCTCATAGGCTCTGCCCCAGATTTACCAAACTCCCAGAGAAAGCTGGGTGGGCCGAGATTTCTTACGTGTCCTTTTTTCTGCGCTAGTAGTCCTTGAAACCTAGAAGTTTTCCTTCTTCTATTCTTCATATATTTCTGCTCTTTCTGTAAAACCTAGCTTGTTCATTCAGCAAATACTTATTGAGTGGGTGTTATAATGCTAGAGTTAGCACTAGGGATAAATGAGTGACCTCAATGGTTTTATAGTGAGTGCATTAGGAGAAGCAGAGGGATAAATCACAATGTACCACACAAAGTGACAAATGCTATGGAAAAGAGAGGTGGAGAGTCCTTTGGCATCATTTCTAATTCATTCATTTATTTATAAAATCTCTTATGAGCCTGTGATGGAGCATACAGTATGTTAAGTGCTAGTGATATTAGACAAATACGTTTCCGTCCCTCTTGCTGCTATGTTCCAGTGGTAGTGGTGGTGGGTTGACAATGAAGACAAAAAGAAATAAATAATAATTAAAATGGTAAGCACATATTGGAATAAGTGACTTTAAAAACTAAACAGAGTCAAGTGATAGAGTGAATGGAAGAGAGTAGGTTAGACAGAGTGACTAGGGAAAGCATCCTTGAGAAGTTAACTATTGTACCTGGTCTTGGGGAGAAAAAAGGGGCTAGCCATACTAGTGTTCCAAATGAATGAAGTCTGAAGTCCAAAGTCCCTGACACCAAAAAGAGCTTGTTTTGCTCAAGGACTAGAAAAGAGATCAGTGTTAAAACTTGCCAGAATCCCCTTCCCAAACATTGTCACTGTCTTCTGTAAGAGGGGTCACTCCTCTGATAAGGCATTCATTATGCTGTGCCGAGTGCATATCTGCTTCTCCTAACAGGGAAACTCTTTGTAAGTCGCGTCTTACTCACTTTTGAAAATTACTAAGTCTCATAGTCCCTAGTCCATGACAGAAACTCAATGAAGAATACTGACTTGAATGAATGAATGAATGGATGGATGATGTATCCAACTAAATTGTCTTGGTCTGGCTCACTAGCATCATTCATTCATTGGCTTCAAAAACGTACAGAGAAATCACTGTGAAAGCACAATGAGCTCACCTGGAATAAAAGTCATCTGGGTGTTTTCCTCCCATCTTTATTAAGGAATTTTTGGTCCTAATTGCCAGGGCAGATGTGAGAGCTAGGAACTGTAAATATTTGTAGGGCTTACTTCACACTGTGTGTCTGCTTTTATCTCTGTGGGTAAATTCCAAGCTCAGAGGCTCATTAGCTGTGCACACACAAAACAGCTATATAATAATGAGTATTAAGGAAGGCTGCATAATAGAACAATGCTCACACTAATTAGTTACTGGGTTGAGGGACCTGCTTTTTCTTTCACTCCCTGAAGCTTTTGCATTTTTCCCTTCTAACTTCTGAATTGAGGATTTCTACTTGTGTTTAAAGATGTAGCTATTGTCATTTACTAAGCATCATACCATATTTATGATATGGCAGACATACTAACCCCTTAGAATGCATTGTCTCATTTAATCATCACAGCAGCCTAAAGGAGTTTTATTCACATTTTGCAAACTAGGTCACTAAGGTTGCAACTTGCACAAGGTCGTCACCCAGCCAGTTGGTGGTCAGACTTGAAGTTGAAGGCAGGGCATTCCCTTTCCGGAGTTGCTTTCTAGTATACCAGGGCTTCCCAAACCAAGTGCTCCCGGAAGGATCTCTTCCAGTATTCTAAAAGAAATTAATAATTTGTTTTTTGTTTCCATGATAATCCTAAAACATTCACACAAACATATTTGGGGTCATTTGTGATTGAGTCCTGTTGGATAATTTCTGGCCCAAGCTTGTCTTCGTATAATAATTGCATTGAAATCAAGTGATAAATTTTAGTGCTGCATTTCTCAAGCTGGGGCCCCTTAGTGGGCTACATTCCTTGAGAGTAAGAAAGAGCAGTGCAAGGCACCCTGTTATACCCATTGACCTCCCTGTGCTGGATTCAGGATTGTCTTCTCTCCTCTGTGAGATTCATAGTGACTCTGATCCTGCACCAGGATCCGAGGCACGGCTGTCCTGGTAACAGACACCGCTGGTGGGAGCACTTGGCACACTACCAGTGACTCCACCCAGTTCAGCGCTGTTGCAAAGCCTCTGGGAACCTACAGGGAGATTAGAGCAGCCTGGCTGTTGCTTAGCACACAGAAGCTGTGAAAAGAAAAAATAAAGGCTTTTTCTAGAGGAGTAAATGATATTTGTAGAAGACCTCATCAGGAATCCAAAAGGCAAGAAGCAGGTGCAAATCTTCCTGGTGTCCCGCGGCTGGTGCAGGTAGGAGTGTGGCTCGTGCAGGTAGGAGGCAAGGCCTAGATATTTACTGCAGGTTAACGCATTCACAGTACTCTCTCGCGTGAGGCTTTTGAAACCATTTTCATTCTACAGAAAATAGAAAACATTATTTTCAGATCTTCACCCAGATGTACAAGAATAGTAAATTAACCTGCTATGAATTCTGCTGTCTAAAAAATGTAGAGAAGCATGGGGAAAGGGCTTCGGATCTACTCTTTGCTGCTGCTGCTGTAGACAGAGCTCTGGGCCCGTGGGGGCGAGAGGAATCACCACGCGGTGGCATTCACGTGGTGGGGAAACGTAGCTCACCTGCTTAGAACTGGGAGGACAGGCGTGGGGGTGGGGGAAAGGATTAAGGCAATAAGCATTTGTGAAATCATTAGTAAGCATAAAATCCTACATTACTTAGTACCAAAGTCACATCATTAAATGATTTAAAATTTAAAACTTTTCTTTAATTCTGGAGGACAAATCAAAAAATAACAGTAAACTCTCATGTATTTTGCACTTCTATAGCTGATGAGGATACTCTGAAAAATCTACAAAAGTGAAATATAGACTGAAATCTAATTCATGGATGCATTAGTTTGCTAGGGATACCCTGACCAAAGTACCACAGATTCAGTCGCTTAAACAACAGAAACTTATTTTCTCATAGTGCTGGCGGCTGGAAGTCTGAGATCAAGGTGTTGGCAGGATTGTCGTCTTCTGAGGACTCGCTTCTTGGCTTGTAGATGGTTGTCTTCTTCTTGTGTCCTCACTGTGTGTGTCTATGTTCAAATTTCCTTTTTATAAGAACACCAGTCATACTGGATTAGGGCCCATCTTAATGAGCTCATTTTAACTTAATTATCTTTGTAAAGACTTTATCTCCAAATATGTTTACACTCTGAAATACAGGGATAGGACTTCAATATGAATATTTAGGAGAGACACATTTCTGCCCATTGATTCTACCTCTGTCTCTCTCTCTGTCTAACTTTTTTGAACCAAAAAAAAAAAAATTCACTTGGGAGCAAGCAAGGAAAAATTTATG
The DNA here is from genome assembly GCA_023783475.1 of Daubentonia madagascariensis. Taxonomy (NCBI): domain Eukaryota; kingdom Metazoa; phylum Chordata; class Mammalia; order Primates; family Daubentoniidae; genus Daubentonia; species Daubentonia madagascariensis. The sequence continues at coordinate 17,664,617 of JAKFHU010001569.1, forward strand.
GAGTTGTACCTACTGAAATTTTAAATATTCTAGAGTTCAAGCTGCCCTCCTTTTTCATAAATCATAATTTGATCTCCCAGTAGCACTGGCCATATTATATTAAAGTAAATTTCAGATATGATAATAGAAAATAATGATGTTTTAAGTGGGAACTACTTATTACTGATTATAATCATATATTTCAATTCTGACAGAAGCTACCAATATAATTTATAATGTTGTATAATAAGGCATATTTTCTACCTGTGCCCTCATTATTGCAGAAATAAGCTCTTAAACATTTGAACATCCTATCAGAGATAATTGTTTTTCTTTCCTGTTTGGGAGTGGAAGAAGTCAGTGAATCTGTGTGGTGTGGAAGGTCAAGAAGTGCAAGGTCTTGAGAGTAGCCTACAGATTGAAGAAGGGCAGAAGCTTTTGCCGAAAAGAAACCCAAGTGTTAATTTCCTGTCTATGGTTTTCTGTGTGTGTGTGTGTGTGTGTCTAAATAGGTGTAGCTAATAAATAAGGATGATGCAGATGTGTTGAGCTAAAGAGAGGAGTTTAACTTGGCAATTTTCTACCTAGTCACCACCTATGGCAGATCAGGAAGTGACCCCAACACACTCATGTGTGTCCAGTCCCCCCACCCTGACTCTCCTGTATAAAGAAAGTGCATCCTAAAGAGAGTCCCTTCGTGAGTTGGAGAAGTCAATAGATACCTCTAGGTATCTAGGTATCCCTAAAGATACCTTTAGGGATTGTTTTCCCTTAAGAAGGGGAAATGGAGAGACAGGAGGGGGAAAAGGCTGAAAAGATGGTGGAGAGGAGTGTTTGGATGAAGGGAGAGGGATTAGTCTACTGAAACTGGATGAGTTGCTTTGAAAAACAACTGATATATTTGGGACTTTTATTGATTTTTCTCTGTGTAGTTGATGAAATAATTTCCTCATCTCCTCCACTAAATCTTCACTTAAATCTACATTAGTCACTAGTGCTTTTACAGCTGAATTTCCTATTTTGAGGAGACGCAGTTAAATGCTGAACCACCCCCCAAATGAATGGGGGCAAAACAGAGGTTCCTGAAAGGGTCCAGACATGTTCAGTCTACATCTAGACACAGATGTATACCATCTGTTGTTCACATATACTTGACGTCAGAAAGCAAACGTGTGTAGAAGGGCAGATAGTTAAGCACGAGTAGGAGGTATTGTTATGAAATAGAGAACTAATGAGTGAAAAGGAAGGTGGACAGTGAGGGGGGAGAACAGGTACGGAGACAGGGAAGCACCAGCACGTGGGCAGCACTGAGGGCAGTCCTGTGTGTGCGTCTATGGGTATACGAATTCCGTACATGATGCTAGAAGTCAATGCACTGAGTCTATAAAAGATGAAGAAACAAGTGGTGCTACAATGAAGAAATCAAAGAAGAGACAACAAAATTATTACATAAGTATTGGACTGAACTATATCTGTTAATTATATTTTGAGCAAATTTTTAAAAGATTATACTTTTTATTTATAAATAGATAGAAATGTCTTCCTGTATTGTGCCACTTAATATATACCACTCCAATTTAAATGGAAATACTTGGAAATTGAATGGATAGTGCCATGTTAAGAAGCTTAGCCAACGATTACCTGGGTTCTAATACCTGGATCACTGAGTGGTACATTTCACAATTTGACAAGCCTTATTATCAGTTCTGAGGCACAGCTGGGATGGGGTGAGGGATTGGGTATTTCTAGATGTCCAGGCAGCTAATTCTTAAGCACAAGTGAGTTACTTTAAATAGGTCCCCAAAGCATTAAAAGGATCTTGGTGATATCCAGACTTTTGGACATATTCACATTGTGATAATACTGTTTGACAGTGATATGATCCTTTTTCTTTAATGAGTTCTTGTGATTTAGTACACAAGTCTCCGAAAGTGAATTTTTAGTTATCTCTATGGCCTCCAGCTGTTCCTGTGCCGCTGGCTCTCTTGACCTCTGAATCTGCCATGTACATTTCTGAGTGTTTTTAGCTTCCTTCTAATATAAATTCTACCTCTTAGAAGAAGCAAATCTCATGTTACTATTCTAATCAATACTTGTTCCCACTGCTTTAGTGACCCAAAGCCACTTTATTTAAGTCAGCAGCATACAGAAACTGACCCACTTTAGTTAAAATCTGGGATCCCCTTAATCCTCAGTCATTTCATCTCCTAATTTCCTTTTTAGTTTTTCTGTATACACAGCAGCAGGCCATCTAAAAATAAATAATCAAAGCATTTCCTTTTGCTAAGCAAATGAGGTAAGCTTATTCCAGAATTCTCAACTTCACTCTTCTACTTCTTGGAAAAACATTTCCCCTCAAGGTCTTCGAGAAATTTTTAAATTGATATCTTTCTCTCAACCCTATTTCTCCCAAACTTTCCTAATATTGAAAATGGGAGTAGATGTTTACTTGTGCCAACTACATGGCAATCCTGTGTCTATAGGGCCTGAGAAAAGATGGAAAAAATATGATGCACGTTGTTTGATTATTTGCCTTTTGAGAGTAAGTCTGCTGTGATAGACTCTCATATAAATTTCTGATAAGAATTTAAATTGGTACTTCCTTTCAAGAAATAAATTTGCCAATACATATCTGGAGCTTTAAAAACGTCCTGACCTTTCATTTGGCAAATCCTCTTCTATTTAATAATAATAAATACTAAGGCAAAATTTCAATATACAGTGATGATTTGTGAACAAAAATAGCACTGCATCATTATTTATACAAGCAGTTAGAACAATTCAACTGACCTACATAAGAGGAAAGGTTACAAAAAATATGGAATAGAATGTCATAAAGGAATACTACTCGGTCATGTTTCAAAGTATATACAGTGGCATGGAAAATAGATTCAATTAAATTTTTAGCATAAAATACCATATCAACTGTCAACATACTCCTATGTAAAGTCATAGAAAAAAACGTAAGTAGAACCCACTGTTCAAAGCATTGTTTCTATATTGTGAAATTATGGTTAATTTCTATTAATATATGTATATCTTTCTTTATTTTCCATATGAACCTGTAACACTTTTAAAATAAGAAAAGCAATTTTTTTCAAGAAGAATGAAATAACTCAGAGGGGATAAACTCTCTTCATTCATCAGGTTAAATCTACTATAGATATACTTTTTCTCCCCTAGTAATCCATTCTCCCAGCGGATGCTCAGTCTTTTACATCACATGCCTCTGGAAAATAGTAATTAGCAATAAGAAAGTAGACCTTGAAAACATAAAAATAGCTGCCGCATACCCATGATCTTTAGTATAAATGTATGTTTTAGAGCACTTCACAATTTTGGAGGAGTCCCCACAGAGCAATCATGAAAAATTACTTAAAATGTCAGCTCTATGAGAGCAGGATTTTTTCTTGTTCACCTTTATGCATCTAGAACAGTGCCTGATAGATAGAGGAGATGGACTGTCTATTTGCTGAGTGAACGAATGAATGTTTTTTGAACAATAGTGGTAAAATGGGATCTTAGAGGTCATAATCTCACATGATACTCACAGTGGTCCCCTGAGGAGGATGTAGACATTTATTATCCCCAGTTCATAGGAAGCAGAGGCAGAATGGTTGATTTGCCAAACATCACAGCACTGGCAAGTAGCAGACATCAATTTGAACCGATTCTTTAGGTTAGGACTGTGTTCTCAGTATGATCCTAACAAAAATTCATTGTTTCCTCATTGTCTCACTGAATCAAAAGACCCTAGTGCCACTTACTACTTTAGTGTTCATCAAGATTTTTTTTTTATTCAGAATATAAAAAAAATATGGGCTCAGAATTTATTGTAGCACATAGCTCATCTTAATTCCTTCTTTCCTATCAGTAGTTACTATGCATTGAAAGAATTTTCTTGGCTAAATTTTATGTTTTCTAGATAGAAGCCTGTATCCTTTCTAGAGTGTTTTTCTTAGGAAAGCCTTAGGACTTTCTGAACACTTTCAAAGGTATCTTAAACAAAGCAATCTATTTTTATTCAAATAATACAAAGTTTTTCACACCTACCATCCTCTCTCATCTTTATATCCCAATTATTATGAGTACTATCCTCTGTCAACTCAAGAATGGGCCAAAGAAAAGATGAACATTTGCAAAACCAGGAAGTTAAAACATACCAAGGGCAGAGCTGTAAGATTTCAGTGCAATGATGTCCTGATAGGAAAGAACAAGGCACCTCTCGGGCAGGTGCTCTTTACTCTCACATTTTGACAATGGCTCCTTTTCTGTTTGTATCCATTTCTGCTTTGCAGACTCAATCCAGGTGGGGAAGAGGGACATGTAGTCTGGGGTGTTATTTGATGTGTGGCATGTGTATACTTCCTTCCCTACTTTTGGCTCTGTTCAGTGTGAACTAAGGTGCCCTAGTGTTTCACATCAGGTTGGGGATCCTACTGGTGCTCAAAACCTTCCAGAGTAGCTGCTATATGACTTCAATACAAAGCACTTGGTTTTACCCCATGATAGCACTAGGCCACTTTATAACTCTCATGCTCATTGTAAACGTTTCTCTCACTGTAATCTTGAAAGGCAACTAAAATGGGACACTCATTTTACCTACTAAGTTCATTCAGGACTCTCTTTTAAAGATAAGAAAAATTTCTCCCATTCTATAGGTTGTCTCTTCGCTCTAATGATAGTTTCCCTGGCTGTGCAGAAGCTTTTTAATTTTATCAGGTCCCATTTATTTATTTTTGTTGCTGCTGTGATTGCTTTGGGGGTCTTCTTCATAAATTCTTTGCCTAGGCCAATGTCTATAAGAGTTTTTCCAACTTTTTCTTCTAGAATTCTTAGGGTTTCATATCTTAGGTTTAAGTCTGTTATCCATTGTGAATTGATTTTTGTGAGAGGTGAGAGGTGTGGATCTAGTTTCAGTCTTCTACATGTGGCTATCCAATTTTCCCAGCACCATTTATTGAATAGGGATTCCTTTCCTCAGTGTATGTTTTGTCTACTTTGTCAAAGATCAGATGATGATATGAGGATGGTTTCATATCTGGGTTCTCAGTCCTATTCCATTGGTCTATGTCTCTGTTCTTGTGCCAGTACCATGCTATTTTGGTTACTATAGCCTTGTAGTATAGTTTGAAGTCTGGTAGATTGATGCCTCCCAATTTGTTCTTTTTGCTTAAGATTGCTTTAGCTAGAAGGGGTCTTCTCTGGTTCCATACGAAGCATAGAACTATTTTTTTTAGATCTGCAAAAAATGATGTTGGTATTTTGATAGGGACTGCATTGATTCTGTAAATCACTTTAGGTAGTATAGACATTTTAACAATGTTGATTCTACCAATCCAAGAGCAGGGTAGGCCATTAGAACTGGAACCAGACAATGTGATTCCAGATCAAATTTGAATTTGAACCAGATCAAATTAAAAAGCTTCTGCACAGCCAAGGAAACTGTCATTAGAGTGAAGAGACAACCTACAGAATGGGAGAAATTTTCCCATCTGTTTACATCCTCTGCGATTTCTTTCCTCAGCGTTTCATAGTTCTCCCTATATATGTCTCTCACCTCCTTAGTTAAATATGTTCCTAAATATTTAATTTTTTGATGCTATTGTGAAAGATATTGCATCTTTGATTTGTTTCTTGGCTTGACTGTTATTGGCATATAAGAAGGCTACTGATTTGTGTGCATTCATTTTGTATCCTGAGACTTTGCTAAATTCACTTATCAATTCCAGGAGTCTCTTGGTTGAATCTTTGGGGTTTTCTAGATATAATATCATATCGTCAGCAAAGAGTGAAAATTTAATCTCTTCTGCCCCTATTTGGATACCCCTAATTCCTTTCTCTTGTCTCATTGCTCTGGCAAGGACTTCCAGCACTATGTTGAATAGAAGTGGAGATAGTGGGCAACCTTGTCTGGTTCCACTTCTAAGCGGGAAGGCTTTCAATTTTTTTCCCCATTCAGTATGGTATTGGCTGTGGGTTTATCGTATCTGATAAAGGGCTGATAACCAGAATCTATACAGAACTTAGGAAAATCAACAAGAAAAAATCAAACAACCCCATTAAAAAGTGGGCAAAGGACATGAATAGAAACTTTTCAAAAGACGACAGAATAATGGCCAAAAAACATATAAAAAATTGCTAAACTTCTCTAATCATCAGGGAAATGCAAATCAAAACCACAATGAGATATCACTTAACTCCAGTGAGATTGGCTTATATCGAAAAGTCCCAAAACAACAAATGTTGTTGTGGATGCAGAGAGCTAGAACATACACTGCTGGTGGGACTGCAAACTAGTACAACCTGTATGGAAAGTAGACATTCTATAATAAAGACATCTGCACTCAAATGTTTATAGCAGCACAATTCACAGTTGCAAAGATGTGGAAACAACCCAAGTTCCCATCAATACATCTGTGGATTAATAAAATATATATGTATACCATGGAGTACTACTCAGCCATAAAAAACAATGGTGAATTAATTCCTCTGGTATTATCCTGGATGGAGCCCATTCTTTGAAGTGAAGTATCACAAGAATGGAAAAACAAGCACCACTGGTACTCACCATCAAATTGGTACTAACTGATCAATACTTATGTGCACACATGGAAATAATATTCATTGGGGGTCGGTCAGGTGGGAGGGGGGTGGAGCGGATGGGTAAACTCATACCTAATGGGTGCGGGGTGCACTGTCTGGGGATGGGCATGATTGTAGCTCTGACTTGGGCAGTGCATAGGCAATATATGTAACTAAAGTGTTAGTATGCCCATAATATTCTGAAATTTAAAAATAAATTTTAAAAAAGATAAGAAAAATTGTTAAGAAATCTGGATAAATTTCATGTATATATGTTTATAATTTTCTTCTTCATAAAGTATTTAATTTTAAAGATAGACAGAAATGTGGCAAGGTTCTGATTGAATTTACACTCCTTACTTTCCTTGAGAGATACTACATTTCTGTGCAGTAATAGTTAACCTTTTTTATTTCCTATTCAAGTGTTCATTTATCTACTCTGCATGCAAACAAGTATTTCATGAGCACTTGTCGTGTTTCAGGCACTGAAAATACAGATGCAAAAGACAGATATGGTCTCCACACTCACAGGAAGGGGAAGATGTATATTAAATAATTAGGGGCAAAACTAAAAGTTCAATTCTAATTTTGGAAAATACATTGAGAGGCACAATGGGCGTGTCTGTGAGTGGAACCTGCTTAGTCTGGCAGTTCTGGGAGGGCTTTCCTGAGGAAGTAAAATTGAGGCTAAGATCTTAAGAATGAGTAGGTGTTTGTTGAGCAAAGTTGGGATAGCAGGAGGAAAAGCACTCAGGCTTTTAATGTGTATAATGTACAGTGTATAATGTATAAAGGCTGAGTTGGAAAGAAGCAAAGAAAATTCAAGGAACCTCCTTAAGAAAGATGGGCGAGATATGTTCTTGCCGTGTCACGGATCCGTTTATTTCACTAAAGATTTACTCATCAGCTATTACGCACGAGGCACTGTGTCATGGGCTGGAGGTACGACACTGAGTAGAGATTCTGCGCTCTCACAGCTTATACTTTGGTGGCAATTACAATACTAGAGATAGGTGTTCTCACAAGAGAAGTAAAGGGAAAAGCTAACTCAAATGGAGTGGTGAGCAAAGTAGACGTGATGTTAAAGCCGGTCCCTGAAGGATGGAAGGCATTACCGAGACAAAGGTAGTAGTGAAAGTGTGGGGTTGATGGAATGAAGAGTGGCTTTGAAGGCCAAAGACTAGAGAGAGAGAAAAAAGGATGTTCTTGGGGAATTGAAATAAGTGTAAGTATGAAAACGAAAGGAAAAGTAGGTGATGTGAATGTTTCTTTTTCTTCATCTGTTATGTAAGGGAATTGGTCCAGGTTCTTTCTGGATCACAGATTTCACAACACTCTTTTAAACACTTCATGTATGCTAGGTAAAGACTGAGAGGTTGTTAATAAGTTTTTGAAGCCACAGAGAGAAGCAGTGACAAAGTTCATTTATACTGTCAGTTAAATGTACATAAAAGTCACAAAAAACTGCTTTAGATTGGAAGCAATATTACTGACCTGATTTTCTTTATTTGTAAAAATTCAGACACTTTTTTACATGAGAAATCAAATTGACCCTATTGCAAGTGCAAATTCTTCCCTCTTTCCATTGCTTTTTAGTGAAGACTCCCCATATTTCTATTTAGATTGAGCCCAGAGTGGACTCAAGGTCTGCAGTGTGTCTGTGCACTCAAGCTCTATGCAATGCTGTGCTGACTCACCAGTAGTGTCAGGAAAATCGGTTGATTGGCATTGTGCAGATTAATAGGCCAGTGGTTGATTTCCTGGTATTTGGAAAGTTGTCAATTAATAAATAAAAAATAAATGTCAGCCTCAGGTAACAGAGAGAGGGTAAGCTCTTACCTTTATCAAAGAGAATTTGGGGAAAGATTTCCATTCCTAAAGTGTTCCTTGAAATGGACAACCTACATTAGCTAGATAAAATAATGTCCAATATTCAGAATAACTTCAATTTTTATGAAATAAATGTATACAAAGACCTGATTAGTATGGCATCCACTCAGACTTATGTATGGAGTAGGGACATGCTGGCTAAAATAAGAAAGTTACTGCCACAAACATCTACACTACTGGAGAGCTAGAGGACTACAAATTACTGAGGGTCCCCAGTGAGGAATATGAGGAAACTGAGACAAGAGAAGCCAGAGTTAGGTCTCAGTAGACATCCTGGATTGTTCTCTGAGGACACCATCCTAACATACAGCTGTTGCTTAAAATGTCAACCAAAGTCTTGGAACTATTAATTGTTCAGACACTGACTATTTGTTCAGAAATTAAACAGAATACCTTCTTTGACCTTACAGGTTTCTTTGACTTGGAAATTCTGGTTCTCTCTCCTTTCAGAGGTTGAAAGAAAGAAACATTTATAAAAGTAAGATTAAATCTTTCAGTATAGAAATGGGGAAAGCTGAGTATAGGCGTGCACAGAATGAACAAACTTTTGGGCAACAATTTAGTAAGAGCTTAGAAACTGCTGACCCAATTGCATATGATGCACCCTTGAAGCTTCAGTAAAGGAAACTTAGGAAAATTACATTGAACAGAAATACTACTTTGCCTAGTGTGTTATGGACTTTGGGACCTACTTTAAGAGGTAACGAGGACAGTATATAAGAATGGAAAAGTTTCTAGCTCTGTTTGAGTATGAGTTTGGGAATGTACAACATTTTTGGTTTGTATCATATCATACCTTCTCTTATCATAGGTCTTAGGGCCCTCTTGGACACAGGCTCGACGCTCCAACGAACAATGCCCTAATGGTCATTGTTTTTGTCTTGGTGATCCTCTGTTACTTAGCACATTCATTGACCTACTCAGTCAATATCTTGGTGATAATAAAGAATTTTAATTATACAGATTAATGACCTCTTGTTCTTTGTCTGTTATCACACCCTAATGGTAACTCATAACCTTATTAAGTACACTCTATTGTACCACGTTCTATTCTCAGTGGATTTTATACAACTCCTTTTATTTGGAAATAAACTGTATGGTTACTCTTATATGATAGGATACTATGCATATGCCTGTTTAAAAGTGAGTAACCTGAGACACAAATATATTAACTAGCTTTCCCAAAATCTCATGGTAGCTTAGTGATGCAGCCAGGATCTAAACTTTGACAGCCTGGCTCCAGAGCCTATAGATAACCAGTCGGTTTCTACCACTCCTGTCAACTAAATGGGGGAAGCACTTAGAAATATTTAACAATATTCTCTCACTAGCCAGCCCAGTGATTCTGACCATTCTCATCTTTGGAGCCAAATTAGACTTGTCCTATTCTATATTGCATTCTCCTATTAGGAAAATAAAGGCAGCAAGATGATGGAATGAAAAAGGATGGAGTCTTTTGACTTAAATCCTCAGTGATTTATTTACCCAGTTTAGCCCAGGTTGGCACATTCCATTTCTTCACCCAAGACTAGGAGTCCTTCTAGGTAAAGCTCCAGACAGAGTACATGTGGTTCATAGCTGGTCCTTCCAAGATAACTAGCTGGCTAAATATATACGCAGAGGGCAGACCCAGAGTGGAAGCACTTTGAAATTGTTTGCTCAGAAAATGTGCTAATAAACAGTCCCATGGAAAGGGGATGTGTGAAGTGAGGGGCCAAACAGAGCTCTTGTAGCTCTCCAATGATCAATGACCTGGGTAATTCTCTAAGAAATGCCTGCTGTATTTCTATGTTCTAAGCAGGACCCCAAGATGATATTTTGCATATCAAATTAAGGCAACCAATAAGATACCAGGCAATTATAGATATTCACACAGAGGTAGGCTGTGTTCCTCCTGCCTACTCTTATAGGTACTCTCTTGGCAAAAGCAGACACACACACACACACACGCACACGCACGCATACGTGCACACACGCACACACACTGTTTTTTCTCAACTTACTAAGAGAACTGCCAAGAGCAAGCAACTTGCCTATCAATCTAATCTTTTCATTCCTGGCCAATTATAAGAAAAGTGGCTATTTCCTCCCTGCAGCTTAGTAACTTAACACTTATTTTTCTCTTTCTCTCTCTTTTTAATCATAGCAGAATCTAAGAAGAAGAAAAAGGAAGGCAAGAAACAGGAGAAGATGCTGGATTAAAAGATGCCACCTCTGTGGAACATGAAAAGGACATCAGCAAACAGGATCAGTTAACTATTGCATTTATACCTACCGTAGGCTTTTTATTCAAAAATTATCTATAGCTAAGTACACAATAGGCAAAAACAAAGAGAAAAGAAAATTTTTGTAGTAGCATTTTTTAAATGTATACCATAGTATCACTAGAGGCTTATAATAAAGGACTGTAATCTTATTTAGGAAGTTGACTTATAGTACATGATAAATGATAGACAATTGAGGTAAGTTTTTTTGAAGTTATGTGATATTTTACATTTACTTTTTTTTTTTTTTTACATTTTTTTTCTTTTGGCAGCAATTTAAATGTTATGACCATGTAAACTACTTCTCTTGTTAGGTAAATTTTTTCACCTAGAATTTTTTTCCCAATTGAGAAAAATATATACTAAACAAAACAGCAATAAAATATAATCACTCTATTTGAGAAAAATATCTTGTTTTCTGCCAATGGATTTTTTAAAAAAATGTAGTCAGCAAAATGGTGGGTGGGGGGGAGGAGGCAGTGCATGCCCTAGTTTAATGTTGATTTTTTTTTTAAACAAAAGCATTAAAACATGAAATTCTTTCACTTTGGCAGAAACGTTTGTTTTATTGATGAAATTATTTTTCCATATGAGGGAAAAAAAATACTAGGAAAATAAATCAAGGTGATGCTGAAAAAAAAAGTTGCTTTTGTGTGTAATAATTTTATATTGTAAACCTCCTCCTTTTGTCACCTACACTCACCCATTCAACGTATAAGCACTGAGAATTTATACAAACCAGTTAAATCACTCTGACACAAGCATTGCACAGAGTTTTTGTATGTTTGTTTGTACTTTCTGTCGGTATTTTGTAGGTTAGACTGGTGCTACTGAATTCAACAAAAGTCCCAAAGTAGTCTAGGATTTGATGAACAAGAAAATGCTCTTCTTAATATTGAATAAGTTTGGACTAGAACCAGTCCAACTCAGGATCACAGTAACAATATGCAAAATGGTAGTTTGTGTTTAGTTTCCATAAACCAAGAATTTCCACTTTGTTTTATACCATGAATGCTAAAGACTACCTGTACAACTTTCTTATCTGTTGGACTCTAAGCACAATCTTTAAACGAGTCTGTGCTTCTATTATTCAGGGAAATAAAGTCTCAGGAAATTGGCTGGGATTAGCTTCAAAGTATTTCACTTGCATAGTCACCTCAAATTCTAAAGGGATAAGGCTCAATAAATAAACACCTATCTACCAAGATAATTATAAGTCCATTTTTAGAAATGATGGTTTCAACATATGCTGGGGTAGCTGTAAAGTAGATAATTACATACTGTTCTGATGATGTGGCCAAAGGGTCTTGGCAGCTAAACTAATTTTGCCATCTAGTCCAAGACTCTACTTGAGCCAGGAATGCTGAGTGGGTCTATTTCTCCCCTCTATGTGAAAGCCAAATGCCAGTAGGGAATAGAGAAAGAGATGAACTTCAAGGCATTTGATGGACTGGTACTTAATAAAAACAGAGCACCTTGTAAAGTGCAAATGACAGACACATGAATAGTAAATGCAGACCTTTCACCAGCTGACCTTAATAGGAAAAAGTACTCATGGGAATGGATAGGAGAGATGAAAGAAAGGCAGTGTCTTGAGGGGAGTTTTTGACAGCAAAGTTCCAAAAGGGTGGGATGATGGGAGAGTCTATAGCAAATGTTGCTAGCCTCACAGCTAACATTGCTCCCCCATCATCATTTAGCCCAAAACAGCAGCCTATGAGTCAGTAATGAGTTAAGGTGAACTAGAATAAAATCTCTCAAGGGAAACAGTCCTGTAAATAACCCTGGCATACTCCTTTATTCACAGGGAATGGCAGAAAGCCAAAAATGCAAGATTTCTCTGCTGTGTCAACTGTGATACTTAGCAAACCTTATAATAACTCCCTGATTCTCCCTTAAAGCAAGGATTGGAATGCTAATCTTCCTTGCATGGGGTATGAAATTCAACTTACCCTAAGTCTCTTAAATATCTTGCTGAAGCACACTAAAGCATTGAAACATAAATGCGAAAGGACAAGTTCCAAAAATCACTGATTCTCACAAATAGGAAAAAACAGATTGTCATCAGGCACTTCATAGTGTACCCATCCAAGTAAATTATCTCTTCCCAGATGTTCTGGGTTTTATAAACTTTACCCAAAGTTCATTAAGCCTTGAGGAAGGGAAGGAAAATATAAAGAAGTCATCTATGTTGCTTTAAATGGCCTTGGAGTAAAGACAAACTTTCCATCCAAAAATTGGGAGGGTACAAAGCTACCTCACCAAGACACAGGCAAAAACAAACCTTCACTGACTAGAAAGTGTCCTGGTTCAGCTCAGTGTTTGTATCCCTCACACTTGTGCTCTGATAGACTTTCCAGTTTATTCTGAATGTATGAATGCTGTCAGCTTCTCCTATATATAGGCTGTGAGGAAGAGGATGTTGGATAAAGACATTTGACTTCATATGTTCCTGAAATGACATCCTAACACCTCGCTAACTCTGTAGGAGTGGAGCTCAGAGTTTGATGCTCTGAATATTTATCAAGGGAGATTCTACCAAATTGGGTGGGTAGAAAGATGTGGGAACAAAAAAGTTAAATAATTTCATTTGACCATGAGAAGTCTTGCTGAGAAGGGAAAGGCTACAGTCTTCTCCTCGTTGAGGAGGCAGATATCTCCCTAAAAATACCAGTTACACATCTTTTTCTTTTCCATATGTAACTCTTGGCTCTATAATTCTGAAAGTCTTAAGTTAATCATTTTACAACTTCTTTAGATGAAGAGCAGAGGTAAATATGCCTTAGGAAGCACTGAATGAGGCAATAGAAAATACCATCTTTTACAAATTGAATTATTTTAAAATAGTTCCTAAACATAAAAATTAGAACTTTATCAAGTTTTAGTCACGGAGTTTTCTAATTGAGTGAAGTAAAGGGGCTCTTTTCCTCATTAATCCTCTGCAAAAATAATAAGGCAGATCAACATCCTTGGATACAGAATATGAAAGCATTCAATCTACTTTTTAAAAAGTTATAGAGTCTTGGAATACTTTAATATGAGGAGAAAGGGGCATAATGATATTCTAAGCATCCAGCAGGTAATGCCTACTTTAAATTTATGTGGACTCTAATTTCCCTAGAAATAAAAAAAAACATGGAGCATTTTTAAATAAAGAAAAACATATCTTAATCTTAGAAATCTACCCCTCCTCTGCTGTTTCTGCTCTTCCCAATCATTTGGTCTTCTAAAGTAAGGCACCAAAAGTAAAGTAAAAAGTGTCATCCTTTTGGAGTCACAAGTAAAATAATGTAATTTAGGAGTATTTCAACAGAAATGGGGAGAGCAGACTTACTTTTAAAATTATTATTTAAAAAGGAAAAACAATTAGCCCCACTATCTAACTTCTGTAAAGTGATTTTTTTTTAAAGAACAAAACCTTAACGGGTAGAACATTGACGTATTTCTCATATATATATATCCATTACAACTACTGTATTAAGTTACTCATGGGGTTGGCTAAGGATATTATGTCTAGGTTATCACCATATATTTTCTTTTGTTCTTTGAAAATGTGGTGTAAGCCATATACCTTGTTAGAGAATGAAAACATGGAAAATCCCGACATCGTATCTCTCAACTCCTGGGGATAGAGGGATGCCTTAGGGAACGCACAGATAGAGAAATTGTATCCACACATTGTATTTGCTCTTAGCGGACGTACACATGTTGCATAAAATGAACTAACCACAGAGAATGATTTTTTCCTCTTTTGATTGTCAGGTCCATCAAACACAGGGCATAGCTTCAGATATCTTAGCTTATAAGATTCTTAAAGAATTACATGAATGCCTCACTTAATGTGCATGATCAACAGTTTGAGATATTTGCAATGAGTGACACAAATTTTAGACTTCTAAGTCCTGAAGTTGTATGCTTTTAAGGTAGTCATTTTTGCCTGATAATCTTTCTGGAAAAAACAGGTACCACACTACTTTTTTTAAAGAACATGAAAAATGTAAATTAAGCTGCTCTTGAAGACTTGTTCTTGTCACCATGAATATCGGATTATTATTTTTTGCTATGATGGCAGCTGTAATTGTAAATATTTTCTCATATGTTTCTCATGGGTCATAAGATTGAATGAATATGGAAATTTTGTCTCTTCTTAATGAAGATAGAATGAAGTATATGCCACTCCCTGACCTATAGGATAATATAACATGGTGACTTTTATATGGAATTATACAAGTGAATGTCAGGATTAAGCAAACTACTCTTAATCATTTTTTTCTTGCCTTCTAGAAAAAAAATCTTTGGTGTCTTTATTCTTGGACTTGTCAATTATATTCAAGCACTATCTATTATTTATACATCAGTAACTACCAGTATTATGAGCAATCTTTGTCTTTTTCAATCTACATTTTCTCTCACTTGTATTTCACATGTTGATTGGGTGTGGAGGAGCGCTACTTAGCATTGATCATTTTAAGAATATATGCAAATTTTTATTAGTTATCATAATAAAATGTCTCTAATAGGTAATGCCATATCAGTGAAAATATGAATTTTTTTAATGTACAGATAGAAAGTCCATATATAACCTACAAAAATAAGCAACTTTCTTATGAAAACTCTTTTGTAATAATACATCATATTTTGAAAAAAAATCTTTGTACAAGGTTAGATTCATTGTAACATTATAACATTTAATGGTAGGATAAAGGTACAAATACTAAAAGACCCTGACTAATCTTTCCCCTTTTTTAATTACTTTAATGGTATAATCAACATATTCAATTGAATTACAGTTATCTGCATAATGTGATGCTAGGCACCCTGGGAAGAAAACAAATAAAATTTAGAATTCCTAGCCCCCAACCTCATCCATTTATAGATCCAGAATATACAAAGATTTTTAAAATTAAGAGTTAATAATGTAACATAATAGAAATACAAGGTTAATAATGATTAAGGGTGAGCAAGACCTAAAAATGTTAAAGAAATCACTGGGCAGGGGTAATAAGGGAAGAATTCACAGAGGAAGGAATTAAGGGTTGGAGGATAAAGGGGCATTCTAAGAGCAAAGCTATGAAAAAGATGCGGAGTTACAAATGTTAGCAGTATACAACATTTATTTAGTATAGCCAGGCTAATTTACCTAAAGTTTAAGGCAGTATCTTTAAAACATTTCTACCATCATGTAAAGTCAAATTTGGCATTGTCAGGCAACATCCCCCCAAACACACACACACACACACACACATTATTAATGAAATATAAGTTTCACAAAATATTTATCTATACTATGTGTTATGTACTCTGACACATTTTTTTCTCTTTTATTTCATTTTTTAAAAAACTGGTTGCAAACCATTAAATTGAATTATGACCCATATATGGATTGAAATCCATACTTGAGCACTTTTTCTTTACAGACATTTGACATCTGGCCATACTTTATCTACTATGCAAGAATTGTTATAGAGTCAAAAAGTTGAAGTTCTCTGTTCCCTGTGGTAAAAATGAAGTACTGTCCTTGTCAAGTAAATGAAATCCTTCATCATGTGTTTTCAGCTTTATCAAGCCCACATTAACTCAGGAATTAATGGCGCCCTCCTGGCCTGGTTAGCAGAGTGTCTCCCCTTCCTGCTAAGATAAAAGGGCTTATTTCAATGAAGCTTCAGTTGGATTTCTAACATTCTAGATTTCAAGTATTCGAGACCAAAAGAGAATAACCAATAATTGAAATTCTCCCAATTTATTTAGAGAATTGCCACTCTACTGTCTTGTAATGAAAATGAAGAGAGATATTAGTGGTCTGTTCTGAGCTATAGTCAAGAGGAGAGTGGGAAATCTGTGTGTCATTGCTGTCATCTAGCATTTCTGAACTCTTTGAATTCCTTCCCTCTATATTAAGTTTAAAGCTATCTGGCCATCCATAGTAGTTTTCTTTGGGCAATATTTGGTTTAGGTTTTCATTAATTAAAAGAGGAAACTTAACTATAGGTGGAAAATTGAATTCAGACTTTCTGGTGCATACATCCTTATCAAGAAATTTAACCGTACCCAAAATAAGATTGCATTCTCTTAAGAATTCCATTCTCCAAAGTCTATTTGAACAAAGACCATTCCATGTTAATTATATAGATTATAGTAATTAATTCCTGAAAATCTCTTTGGGTATATTTCCCCTTCCAAATTCTGATTTTTCTTTTCACCCCATAGGCTGTTACTAATGGGTGGTTCTTTTGCTCCATGAAATGTGAGCTGGAGGGTCTGGGATGTCCAACATGACTCCCTCACATGTCTGACTTCTTAGTGGAGATAGTTGAAGATTGGACTTGGGTGGGATACTGGATGGCTGGGCTTCTTTCTTTCTCCATGTAGTCTCAAGACTTCACTGTTTCCATATGGCATCATCTCTCCCTTCATGGTCTATCCACCTGGGTAATCAACTTTTGTACATGGCAGCAGAGAACTCCCCAAAGCACATAATTAATTAGAAGCCATTAAGCTTCCTTAAGGTTTAGGCCACTAACAGACCCCACAACACTGCTGCCATATTCTAATGATTAAAATGAGTTGCAGGGCCAGCCCAGATTATAGCAGAGGGAACTGCACAAGGAAGTGAATTTCAGGAGGCATAGTTCATTAGGGTCAAGTTTGGGACCAAAGAAAACAAAAAGTAAAATATATGTGTTAGATGGTGGTAAGTAAAATAGAGAAAAATAAAGCAGTGAAGAACAATACATAGTGCTGAGCAAGGGCTGACTTGTAAATACCACGGCCACAGAAGGCCTCCTGGAGAAGGTGACATGCAGTGATCAGAAGCCTGGAGCATGTGGTTTCCGGGGGGCATGGGGAGTTTCTAGCAAATTCCAGGAATAGCAGGGAGCCTGTGGCTGAAGTAAAGTAAGCAAAGGGAAGGGGAGAAAGAGACCATCAGAGTAATGGGAAATGAGGTTTGGGCGCTAGAGGAGTTGTCTTATTTCTCTCGTGAGAGACTCTGCTTTCTGTTGCAAAGGAGGCAAAGTGGGAGTGTTGGCAAGAGGTTTGGTGGTTCAGGTGTCTCTAGGTTCTTCAAATCTTCACTAATAGAACTGATAAACATCTTTTCTCCCGTTATCTTCCTCAAGATCCGCGTAAGATATGTGTCAGAGTTCTCAGTTCACCTTATCTAATTTTACAGGCTCCATGACCCATCTCTGAGTTTGGTTTTCATCAACCTCTATCCTATGACAACTCGTTGAAAAAGGCGCTTAGTGCATGGTGACGGGAAGGCTCTGGATTTCAGTCCATGCCTCAAGCTGGAAACCTTGACCTTGAGCTCATCATTCCCTCAGTTGAATTTATCCATCTGTTGTAATAACTACTAGTTCCTAAGAATTTCATTCTCAGTATCCCAGGTGGCCTGGTCAACAACCTTATTTATCAGTTCTCCACTATATATCATGGACCATTAATTTCCCGGTTTAAAATAGTAACGTCAGTCCTACTGCTTTTTATGACATTTTAGCTCAATGATTAATTCTACATACTCTAATAATCCCTGAGGGTCTTTTCCTAATCTTTACCTATCAGTCCTTTCCTACTGGGTTAGCATTCTTTGGTTGAAAACAATAGAAACTACTATTCTTAAAACTAGTGTGTGTGTGTGTGTGTGTGTGTTAGTATTTTCTTTTATTTTTTTTAATTTGAGAATATTATGGGGGTACAACACTTTGTCTATATATATTGCCCAAGCACTGCCCGTGTCAGAGCTACAATCGTGCTCATCCCCCAAACTGTGCTCCCCGCATCCATTCAGTGAGAGTTTTTCCCATCCCCTCCAACCCCCTCCCGCCTGTCAGACCCCTGATGAATATTATTGCCCTGTGTGATGTAAGTGTTGATCAGTTAGTACCAATTTGATGGTGAGTACCAGTGGTGCTTGTTTTTCCATTCCTGTGACATGTAGCTCAAAGCCTTGAATAGAAGAGCCGAGGAGGGAAGGATAGAAGATCAGGGACATTGAGAAAGGTGAAAGACACAGGTACTCTGAACATCTAAGCATCACAAGCGTTTCTCACATGACTCAGTTCCAATCAATTTTGACCCCTGTGTGTCCTTGCATTCTTGGGACACTCCTCCTGGGAAAGGGATTCTGGTTGGCCTAACTTGGGCTATGTGGCACCCCTGTTGTTAAAAGTTCATGGTCTTCAGATTGGCAGCCCACCAGAATCACATGGAAAATTAAGTAGAGCAATTCTTCAAGGAAGGGCACACTTGTTAGAAATAAGAAGGAAATACTAAAAACAAAGTATTCAAATATTAAACATTTAAATTATTTCAAATGTTTGATATTAAAATATTGAAAAATAAGAAGTACTAGGTAATAAGCATTGGCATGGTTTGGGACTAAACTGTACAGAAATTTAAATGCAAAGGAAAAAAGCTTATTAGGCAATGAAGAGTTGTTCCTATTTCTACCAAGAAGACTGAAGTGAGTGACAATGTTTACACTTGAAGAATTTTAGTCTGTCACCTGGAAGTGGCTTATAATATAAATTTGAATAGTGAAGCACTTAAGATGGGAAGGCAATTTAGGAAGTTATTGGAATTTTCCAACTGAGAAATAATGAAGGCCATTTTGAGCTGTTATATTTTGCCTCTGGCTACCCAATTATTTTTTCACTTGATTATTGCTTTTTCTCTGCTTCTATCACTGTTGCCTTACTATCTTCTTTGTGATCCAAGGAGGTCTGACTTAATAACACCTTTTGCTTCATGTGTGGAGTGAAGATTGCCAGAGAGTGAAGCCGATTTAGATTTAGATTAGCCAAGTTGTCATGAACTCCCTGGTTCCCTGCCTTCATACCCCTTCATTCTTATTAACAAAAATCAGGTTACCTAGACTCGCAGACTCAGTCCCAGTATGGGCTTTGTGAGCCATCCTCTCCTCAGCTATTTAAGATGATCTGATTTAATAGGAAATTGGGCATCAAGCCAGCCTTACTTCCGTCATGTTCACATTGTTCCCCAGGTGTAAGAATTAGGGTCGTGTCTTACACCCGAGATAAAGTTTCCAGCTTATTACCCTTCTCTACCCTGTTCTTAATTAACTTTCTCATAGTCAGCCCAGTGTTCTAGCCCTTTTAAGACTGGTCTCTGTTTTCCTCTTTCAATCCAACACACCATCACCATCCTAGCTGCAATCTTGCTCTGAATCCCTTACCATGTCTGCACAGACTTGTATGATGCAAATAAAATCTCCAGGCCAGGGTGTATCTCCACTATATTTTGCTTCATCTTAGAATACCTGCTGCCATGTTCTCCTGGCTACATTTCAGCAAACATTTTCACTTCTTGCTGGACTTTCTTCATATCAGCCTCTGGCCTACTCCTCCTGCATTTTTTGGCTGCTGGGTTCTGGGTTCTGGGTTCTGTCTGCTCTGCTGGTCTTTCCTCCTACAGTACCTATGAAGCTCTGTCTTTCCTGCCATTATCTACATTTCCTTTCCTTCCTTTTGGCAACTTTTATCCCCATGTGGAGATCTCTGCTTCCAGATTTAAGCCGTTGTGAATCTTCCTTATCTTGTTGAAGTTATCACCTCCATCTTCAGGTATGTGCTGAGTTAGGGGAATTCATTTTAATGAAATGAAAATGGACAAAAAGAGAGAGAGTAAAGAAAACAATAGAAAAAGGGGGTATAAAAATTCTTAATCTTATCAACACATACAACAGTAGGAACTGTCCTAGACACCAATTACCTAAGAATCCTAGAGAGAGCTAATTCATGGAGCTACCTGGAAATTGTTAGAGAACTAATTTGATGGAGAAAAAGGGGAGGGATGCTAAAACCGAAATGCTGGTTCTAATTTAGGGGTTCATAGAATTTCTTGCTCCATGAACCCCTTTGGCAGTCTGAAGAAACCTATGGATCCCTTCACAGAATAGTGTTTTTAATGCTTCAAATAAATTATACTGGGTTATAAATAATTCCAATGATATTAAAATACAGTTTTCTTTATATTATGACAAAAAATTTTTGATATGGAAATATTTTGCCTCACTATTAGCCTGTTAAATAACAAGGTCTACAGTTAGGTTTAATAACTACTGAAAGTAGTAATACATATGAATGATATTTGTAGATATCTGCAAGGACTGTAATATGATAAGAGACTATCTGTGATCTCTACTTATCACAAAGTCACAAATACTGCTAATACTTCTATGGTTTATTGCCCACATCTGCAATGGAAGAAAATGTTGAATTTCAGTTTAGTTAGAGATTGGTGCAAATGAACACATTTTCTCCTGTTTCAGTCAGGGACCTCCAAATCTACTTCAGGTGCTCATTAGTTAAGAATCTTATCCCAATGTAGGTCACAAGCATAGGCAGGCAAAATTTTGGTGTTGTAATGAGTCTGTTAGTCACTTTTCCACTCACCATTATGTAAAACAAAAATTATATAAACTCAAAGCTATATAAATATATAGTATTTAGCCATGCTTAAATAAGGACCAGTGGGCGCTATTCTGCTATTCATACGTAAATTTCTTTTGGAAGTTATTAAGTTGAGTAATAGCTATAAAACACAAAATAAGAAGATGAATCCTCCATGCCCTTCTGCTGGTGAAATGTACAAATATCAACCTTCAATTATACCTGGGAAGTAACTTATACATTAATATACATTAATGCATATATTAATAGTAGCTATGAATTTTGGTGCATTATGTTTCCTATTGTATTAAAATTTGTACTTTATTATAAAAAGTTTTTGTTCTCTTTTCCTAAAAATAAAGAAATTGTCTTTGCTTCAATGATGAGGCAAAAACCATGAAATCCTTATTACAATAAAATAACAACCATTATTTGTTTCACCAGGTTAATATAGGAATTGTAGACTAGGGAAAAAAGATAAAGAAAAACTACCTAAAAAAATTATTAACATGAATTAAATTCTCAGTGGCATCTCTGCTCTCATTTATTTTTAATGAATCTAACAAAATGAAAATATAATAGGAAAAAATTAATAACACCTCAATATTTTTTGAGTCAACATTTTTATATGCATTTTTCTAAAATATTCTCCATGTACATATATACAGCCAGATCAGATTGGAACAGGGCATTCTGGAGGATACAGCAAAGTCATCCTTATTCAGATTTATTCATATTCTAGATATGAATTTACCTGCTCTGTCACCCTCATTTATGCAAGGACTTCCAGAGTGCCATATTTACTGACAATCCTTAGAATATTACCTCAAACAGGGGACCCAATTTTCAGCATAAAAAGGCATTGCAATAGGCAAATCACCAGAGGATACACTGGTCCTAACATATATAGTATTGTCTGAAGCTGCTGGTACAACAGAAGTTTGGAATGGCTTTTTAACATCTTAGCTAAGGTGTGCACTTAGGGAATATACCTGTGGAATTTCAGCACTGAATTCTAGGACACATAAGGTACCAGATTTAGCAAATAAAATACAAGATTCCCAGTTAAATTTCAATTTCAGATAAAAAATGAATGAACTTTTCAGTATAAATATGTCTCAAATGTTGCATGGGATATACTTATACTAAAGAAATTATTCATTGATTAACTAAAATTTAAACTTAACTGCACATCCTGCATTTTACCTGGCAACCATAGGATGTGGTATATAAATTGAAACAATGGTCTTTACATGGTGCTATGCCCCTGCAGTGGCTGAGAAAATGCTCTGCTCAGATACTGTGTTGTGGGGAATCCAATGTAATACTAGATAAACAGAATTTCATTGACTTGGGGGCACTTTCTTGGGAGACAGGATTTAATACTCTGGCAAGAATCACATGAACTAAACTCACTGTTAGATGGGCCTTTTAATAGCCTGTAGAAAGCAAGGATTCACATTGAGTGGAGTAAAAATGGCTGCATTTTCAAGTCAGGTGGTAAAGAAAAATATTGAAAGGCTTAGGGAAGTGGACATGCTGAAATGGATCTGCTATATGAGACCAGAAGATCCACCAGGAGATTACGTTATACCTTGGGCCCAGGGGACTTACCATTCACCAAGGCTATCGGGAATGCATGGGTAAGAGGAACACCAGCTTCACTGAAAAATCCAGTGGGTGTTCATGCTTAAAATCCAACAGCTAGGAGGTTGCAATTTCCTTAATGACCAGGAAGGTGTAAGGATCAGCCAATTGCACTTTACCTTCAAAGAGGTTAGAAAATGGTTAATGGAGTCTGGTGTTCCTAGAGACAAAATAGTAAGGCAAAGCAGCCAATATCAGTGATGCTGAACATTTACATCCAGAAAAGGTAAGAATAGAACAGCAGGAGGCTGAGGTGTTGCCCCCCCCAAAATAGTTATGATTCCTTGCTCAGTTCCTAAATCTGAACTAATTTTTAATGTTTGAAACCCAATGACTGAAAAAGGTGTTCAGGTCACTGGAAGGAAAGACTTTGTAACACTGTAGCAAAAAAAGACTAAAATGATTCCTTTAGTCCTTCCCCAAATGGATCTATAGACACTAAAAAGGTGACTATACACTGGAGAAAAAAGAATACATAGGCTTTTGGGAAATACTGAACACAATGTCTGACTTGGCATGGATACCTTGAGACCCAAACATCATCATGGCCTCCCGCTCCAATTGGGGCATACAGGAACCAGTAAAAAATGGTGCCCTGGATAAAGTCCAGGTCACAGATAGCCCATTCTATCTGCAGACCATCCAAGTGGTCACTTTCCCAGTCCCAGAATGGAGAGTTGGAATTGATATCCTTAGCAATTGGAGTAACCCCCATGTTGGGTCATTAGCCTCAAGTAAAAGCTATTATAGGAAACCTCTGAAAGTGCCATCCCACCACAACCAACACAGCTAATCAGAATGAAAGGATTTTGAAAAATTACTACAGAATACTGCACAAAGCCCCCATTGAAGCTGCAGTGCCAGACCTGGTATCATTGGTAGAGAAGATTAATGATAGCTCAGCTACATTGTAGCCAGCCATTGATTTGGCGAATGTGTTCTTTCTGATTCCAACTACAGTGAAGGAGCAGAAACAGTTTAGGTTTGTGGAACAGACACTATTCACCTATAGTTTTGCCCCATTCTTTGTCATAGTGTGAAGAGATTTGGACTACCTGGATATCCCACAGAATATCAAATCCAAACTATTATATCAATGATATCAAGCAAATCAGGCAGGATGAACAAGAGGTGGCTAGAATGTGAGAAACCTTGGTAAGACACTAGTGATCCAGAGAGTGGAAGATAAACCCTGTGAAAATTCAGGGAACTGACACATTAGTGAAGATTTTTAGGGATCTAATGGTAAGGGGCTTGCAAGGATATCTACTACTCTAAAGTAAAACAAATTGCTATAAATTCATGCAGATTTGTTGTACAAAATTTACATCCCCACTGATAAAGTATGGAAGTTTCCGTTATTCCTTGTATTTTTTAATGCTTGTTGTTATTAAACTTTTAAATTTTACTAAGATAATGTAAATGACTAATTTTTATACTATTTCCATACTATTGATATGGAAAAAATAAAAAATAAACTTATTTTCCAAGCATCTTTGCCTCTTGTAGATAGTCTTTTATAAGATAGAGGCAAAGCCTTAATAGCTAAGATACAAGATTACTTCCACTCAAAATAATAATTTTTAGAAATTAGGGAAATACATTTTTTACAATATGGAAGGAAAGAAGCTTCAGAAGTTTTCATAACCTTTACACCAATTGATACTTTACAATTGTTTCTTTTTCTATATTGTATGATTACTCCTATCCCAGATTTCTGAAAATACACGACAGTATCACAGTTTTTGAGATTAGAGTTTCTGTAGTAAAATTGTGGAAAAAAAGAAATAAAAAAGATATGTATGTAAATAAATAATAATAAACTTAGGTAACTGAGTTTGATGTTCAGGACATTTAGGGCTTTCAAAGATTATTTGCCCCATGTTCATGTATTTGACTATGTCTATGAGATTTTTAAGTCTAGAGGATGCTAGAACATCCAAAGAAATAGTAAAAATTCTATTCAAATATTAAATTGAATAGTAGGTAAATAATCACATTCTTTACTTTTCTCCTCAATGTCTGTTTTTATATTTAACATCCACTTTCTGTGGCTGAGATTCTTCCACTTAGGAATCTTTCTCCTCTGAAACAGAAGTCATAGACATTCCCCCAAGCTCTGATGGCCCATGTTACCTATGAGACTTTAAGGAGTCCATAGCTACTGCCTCTGTGTTGGGTAAGATTAGTTTAGTCTGAAAAAGTAGATATTAATCTCTATACAAGAGAGAAAATTAATTTCATGTCAAAATAATTATTCCTGCCTGAGATATCATTATTTTCTCATTATAAATTAACCCTAGTGTGCGAAAATTATTGCTAACATTGGTGTCTCACTTTTTATAGTCTACTGTCTCTTGTTTTGTGTTGGTATTCACAAAGAAGTCATGTTATTCACAAGAGTCATAAAGATGTTTTCTTTAACATCTGCCTTGAACTCAGCTCCTTTAATGGCCAACTGTTGTAATAAACTCCACTTCACAATTCATAAATATGTTTCTCTTTTCAGATTTATTTTAAGTTACCACATTTCAATTTCTAATCAATTACACAAGTTTGATTTTTACCTATTGTCAGTAGTTGGAGTCTGCAGACGGGCAGTCTCCAAGAGTCTGGAAGTACATTTTAACAGGAAATAGATTACCTTTTGAAAGTGAATCTACAAAATCAATGCTCAATAGGTCACATGAAAATGCAACTTAAAAGGAAGAATGGCTGTTAGATCAAGGAATTGAGTGGTACAAGGTATTAATGTCACAAACAAAGTTACCAAACAGGGATGTGCCAATCAGAACTAGGAGTGGTGGTGGGTTGGGGTAGAGCATGAGAGGGAGCAGAGAAAGGCTGTGAGTGTAGGGAAGGGGGAGTTGCAGTAGCCCATATTGCAGTGCAAACGTAAGCGTGCTCAGGAGAGGCAGATGCTTCAGCAAAACACCTACCACACTCATACCCACTGACTTGACAGTACTGATCTCAAGGAAAATATATCTATACCCCATTTAGGTCTCCATATAGGAAGAAAATCAATGCTGTGTCAAAGTGAGTATTGCAGCCCAAAATGCAGTTATTTTTATTACTGTAAATTAATACATGGAGATCATGATTTTATATGTCAGCTCTGTAACACGATTAATGTGAGTTTACCTGCCGTATGTGTCCAATATTTGAATGCTGATAATTCAATCTTTGAGCCAGCTGGGGTCAGCCCTTGATCCACGGAATACTAGCCAATATAATGTTGCCCGTGGGATAATTTATAGCATACAGCTGCCTTTTCCAAGCTATAATTCTGTTTCATGTAACTGTTTTTGAAATTCCTACGGTTGATATAGGTCGTTAAAATTACCAGAGTAGAAAGTGCTCTATATTAAATTATTTAAAATATCATCAACTTCATAGTTGTAGTATACATTCATGGTAATATGTACTTCTTTATTCTGATATCCATTGGGATGAAGAGAATTAAACCTAAGATAGGGAACACATCAAAATTAAATCACCAGGAAATCTCATTAGCAGAAAGTAGACAGCCAAACAAACTTTAATAACCTTCTGAAAGAAGCCTCTTCTAACATTTTATGAGAGTAGAAAGAGAAGAGAGACTGCAAGATGTTAAGTAGGGGAAGGAGATTTCTTATATATTAAGAAAAATCTTCAAGACTGGAATGACACCTCTTATAGTATTTATATGAATTTTAGAAAGGTTCATAGAAAATGTGTGAATGGGTTGTGTCATTATCAAAGTATCTGACCAAGTTCTGCCTACCTTAAATTTCAATTTGAGAAGGAAATTTAATAGGTAAGAGATGGAGAACATGTAGCAAAGGGAGATTCATTTTCCTTTGTCCTTCTGTTGCCTAATGGACTCATTTTTAGTGATTCAATAATACACAGTAAGTATTATTAAAGAATACGGATATTTGTGAGAGGGGGCAGAGCAAGATGGCTGAACGGAAACCTCCAGCAATTGCCCCTCCGCATAAATACTGAATTAAACAACTATGTATGCCAGAAAAGACCTTCAGAACAACCAAATATCAGGTAAGTGATCCCAGTACATGGTTTTAACATTATATGAAGGAAAGAGACACTGCAGAGGGCAGGAAAGACAGCCTTCTACTGCCTACGCCCCCCCTCTCCCTCCCCCTCCCCCAGCAGGGCTGCCTGGGTGTGCCAGGTGGGGAGAGAATCCGTGTGCCTGAGGGATAGTGAAGGGATTGTGGGACTTTGCATTGGAACTCAGGGCCACCCTGTCACAGGGAATCACAGCACAGAGCAGAATTCTGTCTGTGCCCATGGAGAAAGCCAGCCTGGCCAGAGGGAAATCCTCTGCTTTAGTGGTAGAAACCAGAGACACAGGTAGCCACACCACTGGCTGACAAAAGTGGCCTAGGGCCAGGAATAAATTCATAAGGCAGTCTGGCCACAGAGACTACAGTCCTTGGTCAAGTTCTGCGGCTGTGCTAGCTTGGAGCCAGTGGACTTGGGGTGCATGCGACCTAGTGAAATGCCAGCAGCTGTGGCCAATCCTCTGCCTGTGTTCCCCTCCCCCATCTCCAGGCAGTGCAGCTGAGAGAGACTCTTCTTCCACCTGGGGAAAGGGAAGATTTCGGAGGACTTTTTTTTGCAACTTATGTATCGGCTCCGTGACAATAAAATAAAATAAAGTACCAATCAGGCTCTTGAAGCCCCCGATTCCAGGGCTTAGTTCCTGGATGTTGTTTATAGACCCACCCAGGGCCAGAAGGAAACCCACTGCCCTGAAGGGAAAGTCACAGTCCTCACAGGATTCACTACCTGCTGATTAAGGAGTCCTTGGCTTTGAATAAATAGGAGAGGTAGCCAGGTATCAGTCACCATAGACTTTGATGAGACTAGGCTGGCTTTAGGTGTAACCTGGCATGCTCCCAGTTGTTGAGGCAGTGAGGCAATGCCCATGTCATTCCTTCCCCAACTTCAGCAGCACAACACAGAGAGAGAGAAGAGAGAAGCTTTGCTTGGTAATCCAGGGAATTCTCCTGTATCTTACCCAAGTCCACCGAGGCAGTACCACCAGGAGTCTGCAAGAGTCACAGCAATCCTGGGCTTTGGGCACCCCCAGGGCTGATACCACTACAGTGACCAAAAACTTAGATCACAACACTCAATTCCCTTTGAATATCTGGAAAGCCTTCTCAAGAAGTATGGGTTCGTTCAAACAAGCTCAGACTGAAAAAATTAGAATAAATACTGAACTCCAAAGACATTCTGAGCAAATAGAACAAAACTGGAAGAATCATATTACCTGACTTTAAATTATACTGCAGAGCTGTAGTAACCAAAACAACATGATACTGGCATAAAAACAGACATGTAGACCAATGGAACAGAATAGAGCACCCAGAAATAAATCCACACATCTACAGTAAACTTATCTCCAACAAGGTTGCCAAGAACATACAGTGGGGAAAGGGCAGTCTCTTCAAAAAATGGTGCTAGGAAAATTGGATATCCACATGCAGAAGAATGAAACTAGACCCCTATCTCTTGCCATATACAAAAATCAAATCAAAATGGATTAAAGATTTAAATCTAAAACCCGAAACTATGAAACTACTAAAAGAAAATGTTGGGGAAATGCTTCAGGACATTGGTCTGGGCAAGGACTTCTTGAGTAATACCCCAAAAGCACAGGCAACCAAAGCAAATTGGACAAATGAGATCACATCAAGCTAAAAAGCTTCTGCACAAAGAAACAATCAACAAAGTGAAGAGACAACCCACGGAATGGGAGAAAATATTTGCAAACTACCCATCTGACAAGGGATTAATAACTAAAGTATATAAGGAACTCAAAAAATTCAACAGGAAAAAAATCAAATAATCTGATTAAAAATGGGCAAAAGATCTGAATAGACATTTCTCAAAAGAAGACACACAAATGGCTAACAGGCATCTGAAAAAATGTTCAAAATCATTTGTCATCAGAGAAATGCAAATCAAAACTATAATGAGATGTCATCTCATCCCAATTAAAACGTTTTTTATCAAAATGGTAGTCAATAATGAATGCTGGGGAGGATGTGGAGAAAGGGGAACCCTCGACGCTGTCGGTGAGAATGTAAGTTAGTGTAACCACTGTGGAGAACAGCATGGTGGTTCCTCAAAAACTAAAAATAGAACTACCATATGACCCAGCAATCCCACTGCTAGGGGTTATATCCAAAAGAAAGGCAATCAGTATATTGAAAAGGTGTCTGCACTCCCATGTTTACTGCAGTGCTATTCACCATAGCCAAGATTTGGAATCAACCTAAGTGTCCATCAACAGATGAATGGATAAAGAAATTGTGTTGTATATACATAATGGAATATTATATAGCCATAAAAAGAATGAAATCCTGTCATTTGCAACATGGATGGAACTGTTAAGTGAAATAAGCCAAGCACAGAAAGACAAATCTTGCATGTTCTCACTCATATGTGACAGCTAAATATTAAAACAATTGATCTTATGGAGACAGAGTAGAATGATGGATACCAGAGACTGGGAAGGGTAGCAGGGAGGGGTGGATAAAGTGGGGATGGTTAATGGGTGCAAAAATATAGTTAGATAGTTAGATAGAATGAACAATATTTGATGGCAACAAAGTGACTATAGTCAATAATAAGTTATGGTATACTTTAAAATAACTTTTTAAAAGAGTAGATTTAGAATGTTCCTAACACAAAGAAATGCTAAATGCTTTAGGTGATGGATACCCCAGTTACCCTGATTTGGTTAATACCCATTGTATGCCTATATAAAACACCACATGCACCCTATAAATATATACAACTATTATGTATCCACAGTCATTAAAAATTTAAAATAAAAAAACATTAAAAAAAGAAAGCATATTAGTGGTTAGCAGGGTCTGGGGGAGTGAGAGACTGGGGAGTGACAGCTTAATGGCTGTGAGGTTTTCATCTGAAATGATGAAAATGCTCTGCAGCTACAGTAGATATTTAGTAGTGGTGATGGTTGCACAATGTTGTGAATGTACCGCCACACTGAACTGTCACTTTTAAAAATGATAAAATGGTGAATTATATGTTATGTGAATTTTACCACAGGAAGAAAAAGCACACTACAAAAAAAAAACCAAATAAACAAAGAGTATAACATCTGGGCAATGTGGAAAAATGTAAGAGACATGGCCATTCTACGAATATCTTGACTAGTTGGATAAAATCCACAACAAAATGAATTTGCCCTTTGGGTTTTTCAGAAAAATCTCTCACATATTTTTTCTATCCAAGAACTCAAATTGAACTGTCCTGTTTTAAATGTATTTACTTAAATTATTATTGATTTGAACAGTACCCCAACATATTGCCAAATGAGTGTGCATGTGCATGCACACACACACACCCCCACAAACAAACATTTGGCTGCCTCAAACAACAAAACATAACCTATGTTTTCTCAGCTGTTATAACAAATTACCACAAACTGGATGGCTTAAACAACAAATATTTATTTCTGATAGTTCTGGAGACTGGGAAGTTCAAGATCAAGGTTCTGGCAGAGTTTTGTTGTATCAATGATGTCTCTCTTCTGCAATTGCTTTTTAATTGCAATTGCAGATTGCTTGGAACTCCACGATACCATTACTGTAGGAGGCACTTCCTTACCCGAGGTGGTTGGGAGTGGTGCCTGTGCAATCCTGGTTCAGTTAAACGCTGAGCTGCATTTGGTAATTGTAGTGATTTAAGTCAGTCTCTTTTCACCAAATCTAGTGCTTTGTACTTACACAAATTAGGCAAAACTTTAGTAGGCTGTCCATTTATATCAATTTTAGGGATACCTGGATCAACTAGCTAATACCAAAGATTTCTGCCAATGAGACTATTTCTATTACTGATTTTGGCTCTGCCTCTTGGGTAATTTAGTGCCACCAATGGCCCATGACACCCAGGAATCCCCTTACCTTCATTGGAATCAGGCTACCAGTTTGATAGCAGCAATACCCACCATGAAACTCGGCCTATAGAAAATAGTCACCATAGAATGCTAAGGCTCCTCTCATTAATGTATTTTACAAATCCCTAAGAGGGTCTATAATACAACCAAGTCCAAACATGCATTAATTATGTAGTCCAATTCTAAAAAGAATCAAGCCTTCAAGAATCAATTTGATTAATTGATTTACTCACCCATTTGTCTTCTTTTTTTCTTTTTTATTGGTGTACCTATTATATGCCAGCACTCTTCTAGGTCCTGGAAATAAAGCAGTAAATAGATAAAATGTGCCTATAGAATTTATGCTCCAGGAGATTCTAGTATAATAAGTAGTGGAAGTTAGACTGTGATGTGGTTTCAGGGGTGGAAAGAAGAGACAGTGACAGTCAGGTAAAACCAGGATTCTTTTAAGAGGTAATAATTAGTATTAAGTTGTAGAAGTGGAAATCTGACTCCCAGTAATTCATTCACATTAATCATTTTCATAGACTGTATAACTGAAGAGTCTGGAATGTTAAAAGAATATCTGTGTTTTCCCAAAGAGAAATCTTCATACCTCAAAATCAGAATTACGCTTATTTGAAGTGTGGACCTTTCTTTCTCTTCGTTTTCTTCTTTAGGTTAGTAAAAATAAAACAAAACAAAGCCAAAAAAAAAAAAAATCCTGCATGACCCATTTTTTTTGGTTACAAAACAGAAGGTACTTCACATAGCAAAACACGTTTATGTTCTCTTCCCCCTGCTGATCCCCAGAATATAGATCCCATTTATAATCAGTCCCATTCACAATATTTTTTCCATAGTGAAGAGTGTTTATATTTGTGTTTTTTCAGCTCTTACTAAAAATTCACTTTTTTCCAATTCATTTGTCCTATTATTACATCTCTTATTCTTGTCTCGTTGCACCTTTGCCAAAAAAAAAAAAAAATGAGGAAACTAAAGCATTAAAAATACTTTTCTGTTTTTCTATGTTTTGATGTTCTTCAGCCCCCAAATAATTAAAAAAATTTAGTTCCATGTGTTATAGAACAGAATAGGGAGTAAAGAGGAATTATTAAGTGGTCCTAGGAGACTTGATTTACTATTTTGAAAAAAAAAAATAAGGACTGTAAAGTTATATCTCCATCTCATATCTTAAATTATAATAAATATTAGATGAATTAGAATCATAAATCAGAAAGATGGAGAGAAGATGGGGATAGATGGGTAAGGTGCATCTACTAGAAAGGTGGTGTCTGAAGTTTTCCTTGCTATTGCTTATTCTGCTGTAGTGTAAATCTCTCTTGCATCAACTTTTCAAGCCCAGTCTTCAGCAAATTATACTATTAATAATATTATGAATGCTTTGTCTGGGTAAATAGATATATGCATAGCGTTGTATGGGGCTGTAGGTGTGTAGTGTGAATATAGATGACAGAATACGGCTAAGTTTGCACTCTGAAGTCTCACCATATGGAGCAACCAAAGTATATACAGAAGCAGGACCTAGAGAAAGAGTGAACCACAAAACTATGTGCTTTTGAAATAATCCTTGATAAAGGTTGTGTTATTTGTATTAGATCCCATGACTGCTGTAACAAATTAACACAAACTTGGTGGTTTAAAACAACACATATTTATTCTCTTACAGTTCTGGAGGTCCAAAATCAAGGTGGGTTTAAATCAAGGTGTTACCGGTGCAGTGTTCCTTCTGGACTATCTTAGTCTACTTGTGCTGGTATAACAAAATACTTGAGACTGGGTAATTTATGAAGAACCTAAATTTATTTTCTTACAGTTCTGGAGGCTGGGCATCCAAGAATGAGGCACCGGCAGATCCAGTGTCTAGTAAGGATTGCTCTCTCCTTCCAAGATGGTGGCTCTTGCTGCGCCCTCACATGGTGCAAGGCAAAAGGACAAAAATAGCCTCGCTAGTTCCCTTGAGCCCTTTTATAAGGGTACTAATCCCATTCATGAGGGTAGAGTCATGACTTAATCACCTCCTAAAGGCCCCACCTTTTAATACTATCTCATTGGGTCTTAGGTTCCAACATATGAATTTGGGGGGCAGGGGACACATGCATTCAATCATAGCATGGAGGCTTTCTGGGGTATCTCTGTTTCTTACCTTTTCTGGCTTCTAGAAGCTGCCTGCAGCCCTTGGCTCATGGCCACTCCCAGCAATTGCATCACCTAACCTCTGCTTCCATTGTCACATTTCCTGTCTGACTCTGATGTTCCCGCCTCCCTCTTTCACTTATGAGAACCGCTGTGCTTAACTTGACTCCACCCAATTAATCCAGAGTAACCTTCTTATCTCAATATCCTTAACTTAATCATGATTGCAAAGTCCCTTTTGCCAAGTAAGGTAACATACTTACAGGTTCTGGGGATTAGGATGTGGACATATTCAATTATTCTGCCAGCCATACATATGAAATACAGAAAGAAACATAGTTGACAAAACATAATACACACATTGATTATAACATAAGATAATATGACAAAATTGAAATAAAATTTACCAGAAATATCAATAAAAGTGAATGATTTTTACAAGCCTATTAAAAGAAAAATAATCTAGTATTGGCACACAAATCAAAATTCTACCCTATGCTCTATACAAGAAATATATCTAAATCACAGTATTTCCAGAAGGTTAGTACTAAATGTGTATACAAAGATTTGACAGGAAATGGAAAAAATAAGAAAGCAGTGCTTTCAATCCTGATAACAAAGTAGAATTTAAATTAAAAAGCATTAAACAAGACAAAGAATAACATATTTTAAATGTTAAAAAAACACATTTCACAATATATATTTAATGGTAAAATCCACATTTCAACAAACTACAGATATAATAGTTATGAATACCTATGTGCCAAATAACAGAACAACTGAAATGTAAAACAGACATGACATGAGATGAAAGGATTCATAGATAAAAACTCATTAATAATATGGGAATCAACACACCAACTCTCAATATGAAAGAAGACAAGTTGACATAAAAATAAGTGAGGACATAAAAATCATCTAAATAATACAATCAATAAAGTAGAATTTTTCAGGTATATATAAACAATATATCCTCATAATAGAGAATATATCTTCTTCTCAAGAGTACTTGGAACATTTCTAAAAATTGGTCATACATCAAAAATCATTAGTTTTTATAAAGTAGAAATATTACAGGCAATACTGTCTGATCACAATGTAATGAAAATAGTTAAATATGAAACCAAAAATCAAAAGCATCCTTCTACATGGAAATTCAACTTTTTATGAAACAACTCTTGAATGAAAGGGTACAGATGCCAGAAATTTAAGTTATTTTGAAACATAATGAGAAGAAGAATCCTAGCTGTCAGACTCTAAGGGACACCTTGAAAGTGGCAATCAAAAGAAAATGTATAACAATAATGAATTATAGCAGTAAAAGTAAAAACATTAAAAATAAATGAATTAAATTATCAGTACTTAAAAAACAAGAGAAGAAAAATAAAACAAAAGAAAGCACAAGGAAGGAAAAATTAAAGAATAAAAAAAAAGTGGGTCTGGGCATGGTAGCTCATGCCTATAATCCCAGCCCTTTGGGAGGTCAAGGCAGAAGGAATGCTTGAGGCCAGGAGTTTGAGACCAGCCTGAGCAACATAGCAAGACCCTGTCTCTACAGAAAATTTAAAAATTAGCCAGGCATGGTGGTGCACCCCTGTAGTCCCAGCTACTCAGGAGGCTGAGGCAGGAGGGCCCCTTGAGCCCAGGAGTTTGAGGTTACAGTGAGCTATGATGATGCCACTGCACTCTAGCCTGGGTGACAGAGTGAGACCTTGTCTGAAAAAAAAAAAAAAAGAGTGGAGAACAGAAAAACTTCAAATCAATTAATAAAAAAATCCTGTTTTTTAAAAATAATCAAAATAGACAAATCACTAGCTAATAATTTCTTAGGCTTTTCAGCCTTAGGGTAGGTGACGTCTTTACCATGCAGAATGGCAAAATCTCTGTTAGAAAATCTAAAGTTGTTTTAGTCTAAGGAGTTCAGGGAAACCACAGCCAATGGATAGTAGGGGAAGAATCCTAGAAAGGAGAGAACCAGAGCAAGCAAATTCCAAGCTTTGCATAAAATCTGCCTGAATCCCTGACACTTGACCCTTATACGTATTGGATAGACTAAAAGCAGCCCATTGAAAAATCCAAATAACTGTACTAAGATGTCGCATGACACCACACAATTGGCAGTTTGAGTCCAATCAAGATAATTGGCTACTAAAGTTTATAGACAACAATAACAATAAACACTTATTGGGACAATATAACAGAATCTAGTCATAACACTCACAATGCCCAGGAAAAGAATTTAAAAATTATTTGATATTCAGAGAATGGAAAAAATTATGATTCATTCACAAACAAAAAGACCATCAACAAACAGAGAACAATATCAAGATGACCCAAATATTGGAATTAGCACTAAACAGATTTTATTTTTATTTTTTATTAACATTATAATATTTGTACATATTTATGGAGTACGTGATATATTTTGTTACATGAATAGAAAGTGCAACGATCAAGTCAGAGTAATTAGGGCATCTATCACCTTGAGTATTTATCATTTCTATGTTTTGGGAACATTTCAAATTTCTAGCTGTTTTGAAATATAAAATACACTGTTGTTAACTATAGTCACCCTCCTCTGCCATCGAACATTAAAACTTATTCTTTCTAGCTACCTGTGTGTTTATGCCCATTAACCAACTTCTCTTCGTCCCTTCTCACACCCACACACCCTTCCCAGCCTCTAGCATCTGTCATTCTACTCTTCTCCTCCATGAGATCAACTTTTTTAGCTCCCACATACGAGTGAGAATATACGATATTTGTCTTTCTCAGAAAGAGACAGATTTGAAAGCAATTATGACTAAACTCATGGTTACAAAGGGAAATGTTTGCAATAAAATAGAATGTGGAAAAATACAACTTAAAAATGCAATCATTGAAATAAAAATTTTACTTTATAGGATTAACAAAAATGTGGAGATAACAGAGCAAAGGGAGAGCGCTTTGAAGACAGATCAGTATAAATTATCTGAAAAACTAAGAAAAAAAAAGATCGAAACAGCCTGAAGAATGTGTGGGACAACATCAAATGCCTAACATACATTTAATTGAAGTACCAGAAAGAAAAAAGAGATGGAGGAGTGGAGGAACAAAATTTTAAATTGTTGTGAAATTCTACAATTTATTGTCACAAATTTATTTTTTTTGTGATTTCTTGTTCTAATTTTAGAAGTTTAGTGAACCCCAGTCAGGATGGAGATGTAGAAAACCTCTGCTGTGTACACTACAGTAAATCTTGGGAAACCCAGTGACAAGGAGAACACACGTTGATAGCAGGCAGAGGAAAATGATATGTTACATCCAGGAGAACAACTGTTCCAATGGCCACTGGCTTCTCAGCTGACTCTATGGGGGCCAGAAGACAGTGGAAAACATTTTAAAAAATGTTTTAAAACATTTTTGAGAGAAAGAAAAAAAAATGACCCAGAATATTGTAATGATCAAAAGTATCCTTCAAGAGTGAAAGTAAAATAAATATATACTCAAGTTGGGAAAGGGGAGAGAGAATTTCACCATAAAGTATGCCAAAGGAAGGACTTCAGGATGCAGTAAAATCTGGATTTTCATGAAGGAAGAAAAAAGGAATAAAAAGCATTAGGAATGATAAATATTGGGGGAAATATAAAAGACGATCATGCTTCTTAATTAAAAAAATACATCCTGTTTAAAATTTAAAAATACATTGTCTCATAGAGCTTGCAATATATGTAGATGTAACGTACGTGAAAACTATTGCATAAAGTAGGGGTTGACAATTATTTTCTATTAACGAAAAAAGAATAAATATTTTGGCTTTTCAGGGCATGTGATCTCTGTTGCTCTTGGTGTACTCTGCCATTGTACTGTGAAAACAGTCACAGAAAATACATAAATGAATGAGCAGTGCTGTTCTAATAAAGCCTTATATTTTACTTTCAATTCTGGGAAGATGGATTAAATGTACTTTCTCCTAATCCCCTAGCTAATTAAGTAAAATGAAAAAATAAGAACATGATACAGAAAACAAATATAAGAAGACTTTGAAAAGTGGAGAGAAGGCAAACCTCAGCATTTGAAGAACAACACAGTGGTTAGTTTGGTGGGTTTTCTATTTTCTCATATATTCCAGACTTGGAGCTAATGAAGCCAGCAACCTGGAAACACCAATGGGTGTAGATTTTTTAAAAATTCCAGCAAAAGATTGTTCTCTATAGCCAAAGGATCAGGAACAGGGCAGCTCAACAAAACAAAACTTTTAAACAATAACTGCTCTACTGTAGCCAAACCCCACTGAAAACACTCTGGCCCCATCCTCACCCACACCAGCAAAAAGTGGAGAGCCCTGACTTGCATGCTTGCAAGGCTGTTGACAAAGCATCCCAACCTGCCCCCTAGGTTTTCAAGAAGCAAAAAGTGACTCCAGCAAGACCCCAGGATACAAGATAAACATACACAAATGAGTTACATCTGTATTCCAGCAACAAACATATATATAATGTGCATACATATATATATATAAATATGCATCCAACATGTGGGCACTAAAATTAAAAATACAATATCATTTGCAATGAGTCAGCAAAATGAAATTCTTAGGTACAAATCTAACAAAGGATATATAAGACTTGTATGCTGCAAACTATAAAATGATGATGACAAAAATAAAAAAGCTAAATAAATGGAGAAACATACTGTGTTCATGGAATGGAGAACTCAATATAGTAAAGACATTAATTCTTCCCAAACTGATATGCAGGTTTAATGAAATTTCCATCAAAGTCCCAGTAATACTTTTTTGTAAATATAGGCAAGATTATCGTAAAATTTATATAGAAAGGCAAATAAACAAGAATAGGTAAAAAATTTTTATGGCAAAGAAGAATAAAATGAGAAGAATCATTCTACCCAATTTAAAGATGCATATTAATCTACAGTAATCAAGACTGTAGGGTATTGGTAGATAGACATACAGATCAATGGAAGAGAAGAGGAACAGAAAACCCAGAAATAAACTCACAAATATATGCCCAACTTATTTTTTATATGTAAGAATTTCATGAAGATATAAGTAATACTATAGAATTCACACATTTTAAATGTACAATTCAATATAGTTTTTTAAAATATATTCACAGGGCTGTGAAAACTCTAACAGAAATTTTAGAATATTTCCGTCACCCCAAAATATTGAAACCACGTACCCATTAGGAGTCATTCCCCAATTACTCCCAATATTCCCACTCTCCCAGCCATAGGCAGCCACTAATCTAATTTATTCTCTATAGATTTGTCCATTTTGGACATTTAAAAAAATGTAATCATACAATATATGGTCTTTTGTGACTTAAGTATAGATTCGTAAGTTTCACTCCAAGCACTGCTTCTGCTCCACCCTCTAAGTTTCAATGTTTTATGTCTTCATTTTCATTGGCTTCAGAGTATTTTCTAAATTTCCTTTTGATTTCTTCTTTGATCCATTTGTTATTCAGGAGTTTGTTGTTTAAGTTTCACATGTTTGTAAATTCCTTAAATTTCTTCCTGGTATTGACTTCTAATTTAATACTGTTGAGGCAGGAGAACATTTCAATAGTTTAAAATCATACAATTATTTTTATGGCCTAGTAGATGGCCTATATTGGAAAAGGTTCCATGTACACGTAAGATGATGTTCTGCTGTTGTTGGATGAAATGTTCTATAGGTCGTGTTTAGGTTTATCTGGTTTGGAGTGTTCTTCGGTCTTCTGTTTCCTTATTGATCTTCTGCAGAGTTTTTCTATCAATTATTGAAAGCAGGGTTTTGAAATCTCCAATTATTATTGTTGAATTGTCTATTTTTCTCTTGCATTTTATCAGTTTTGCTTCATATATTTGGAAGCTCTATTTGTCAGTGTGTATGTGTTCCTATTTGTTACATCTTCCCAATGGATTGATTCTTTTTGTTATAAACAATACCTCTTTTCTCTAACCACATTTTGCTTTTTAAAATCAATTTTTTCTCGTATCAATATAACCACTCCAGGGTTCTTATGATTAGTTTTTGCGTGATATATCTTTTTCTATCATTTTGTTTTCAAATATTTGTATCTTTGGATCGAAAGTGTATCTCTTGCAGACAGTGTATAGCTGGATTTTGTTTTTTTTAAAATCAAGTATATGCCTTTTTATTGAATTTTTAATCTATTTACATTTAAATTTATGGGTAAATTTGGATTTTTGTGCTATTTTTGTTATGTATAGCATACCTCTATATTTTTCAAACCCCAAGTATACTGCTTTAATTATGCTTTGTACAATTTTATATCATTTAATAAAGCTAAAGGAAGGAAGAAGAGTACACATATATATATACACTTTTTATATTAATCTTCTTATTTACCATTTGTTTTATTTATTTGTTCCTGTGGATTCTAATTATCATTCTGTATTATTACTTTCTTTAATACAGCTTTGCTCCTACCCACTAACTTTGTTAAAATTGTAAAATGTATTTGTTATTGTCAAATACATTACATTTCTATATGTAATATTCCCCATAATACATATATACATATATAGTTCTATGCAATTGCTTTTTAAATTAGTAAAGAGGAAAAAAGAGAAGTCTACATTTATACTTTCTTTTTAATTACATTACATAATCATCTTTACCATGCTCTGTGTTTTCCATATGGATTTGAATTACTGTCTGGTGTCATGTGCTTTCAGCTTAAACCACTTCCTTCAGTATTTATTAAAAAGTCTGCTAGCAACAAATTCTCTCAGTTCTTGTTTATCTGGGATTGTCTTTATTTTGCTTTCATTTTTGAAAATTTTCCTAGATGTGAAATTGTTGGTAGACTGTTTTTTTGTTTTAGTACTTTGAATATGGGAAGTCTGCTATTAATTTTATTAGGATTCTCTTGTGTGTAACAAGTCATTTTTATTTCAATGCTTTCAATATTTTCTCTTTGACTTTGGCTTTCAACAATTTTATTATAATGTGTCTAGGTGTAGATCTCTTTGTGGTTATCCTCTTTCTAACATCTGTAATATATTAAAAAAAACTTTCAAAAGTCAACAGTCAAGAAGCAAACAATCCAGTTAGACAATGGACAAAAGAAATGAAGATATTTCACTAAGGAGGACTTACAGGCAATAAATAAGCACATGAAAAATATTCAGCATCACTAGGCATCAGGGAAATATAAGTTGAAATCACAATGAGATGTCACTACACACCTATAAGAATGACTAAAATAGAAAATAGTGATAATAATACTAAATGCTGGTAAGAAAGCAGAGAAACTGGATCACTCATGCATTGTTGATATAATTGTAAGATGTTACAACCACTCTGGAAAACAGTTAGGCAGTTGTTTAAAAAACTAAACATGCCATTAACATGCAACCCAGAAATTACATTTGTTGGTATTTGTCATAGAGGAATTAAGACCGAGGCTTACACAATAACCTGTACATAAATGTTCATAGGTGCTTCATTTATAATAGCTCAAACTGGAAACAATCCAGATGTTCTTCAACAGGTGAATGGTTAAATAGCTATACCCTCATACCATGAAATACTATTTAGAAGTAAAGCATAATAAATTATTGCTACATGCAACAACCTTGATGAATCAACAGTGAGTTATGCTGAGGAAAAATAGCCAATGCCAAAAGTTTGCATAATGTATAAGTCTATTTATAAACATTCCAGTAAAGGCAAAATTATAGAAAAAGAAGGCAGATGGTAGTGTGAATGGTTAAGGAGGGGGTAGCAGCACATGGGAAATGGGCACGGCTATAGGAGGTCAATATGAGGGATCTTTGTGGTGATGGAAATATTCTGCATCTTGACTATATCAGAGATAATATCATGTTTGATGTATTATACTATAAATTTGAAGATGTAACTAATGAGGAAACCAAGGTAAAGGGTACATGTATACCCTTGTATAGTTTCTTAAAACTTCATATGACTCTATAATTTTCTCAAAATAAAAAAGTTCAATTTAATAAAAAGCATTTCCTTTTATTTACAAAAACATAAGTGGATCAGATTTATTGAGCAAAATGAAAAAGTAAATATGGAAAATTGTTAACAATAGGTAAATCTGGGTTAGGGCTATATTAGTGTTCTTATTACGATTCTTGCAACTTTTCTAAACTTTTAAAATTATTTCCCAATTCAAGAATTAAAAATAGCAAAACAAACAAAACAGAAGAGCAAAGACTGCAGCAGAGGCAAAAATATATATTTTGGTGATCATATACAAGCTAGTTTGTCAGGAGTACAAAACGTTTGCAGAGGAGAGATGGAAAATAGCATTAGAAAATGAGAATTTAACTGATTGTGGAGTGTTTTGATGTGTGGCCTGAGGAGTTTAGATACCATGCACTAAATAGTAGAATGATATTAAGTATAATAATTGTCAGCAGGGGAATGGCATGATCAAAGTGGGAGTTTTAGAAAAATTGATCTGGCAGTGGTGTGCAAAGGAGGAGATATCAGGTAGGAAACTAATGCAGGCAGGAATGCAAATAGCCTGTCAGTTTAGGCAGAGCCAAGAAATTATGTAAGTGAACACTGTAAACAAATAGAAAAGATTTTATTATGTCTAAAAAAATCAATTTCATGAGTACAAAATTGGAGAGAATCTAACTCTAACAGCTACTGTTATATAAAAATTAATTAAAACCCTAGGGATTTTAAATGAAAACAAGTACAATATGAACTAATAATATTTTAAAAACTTCTGAAAAATCTATAGTAGAGTCTAATAGAAATGTATTGTCTGTATAAGGGTGATAAAATTCCACTATATTTTACCTTTGTCAGACAAAACCTGAATAACTTGCAAAGTTCTTGGCAAACACATTTTAAAGGAGTATTTCTATTACTTTTCATTTGTCTGTAATTTTGAGTTTATAAAAGAAACATTGCATGCTGGGAAATCATGACCTGACTTTTAACAAGCAGTATTAACACTTCTTTCTCTCACATTCTGAGATCAAGAAGTTGGGATCAAGAGAGAGAAGACTGATAGGCACTAACAAGAGACTGAGTTTCCCTGGGGATTGCATATATGTCTAGGAAGCTCTGAGATAATGTTGATAGACGAGGAAGATTCATCATGAATTTTTATGATGGAATTATTCATGCAGGTACCCCACATTGAATTGATTTGCTTGAAAAATTTAATACACTTACCCCCATGTGAAGTGTGATCTGGGAAGCCACTAGCTTAGACAATCATCCCAGCTCTTGGTCTCTTAACCCATTGTGGGAGACACAACTTCCACGTATGTGTGATGGGCTCTGCTACTCATCTTTTTAATTTTTTTCTGTCTTCCCCACCTCATTTGACAAATGGTATTGTTTAATAGTAAAGATAATTTTCTTCTGGCTATAGCTTTGCCACCCACATATACTTTAACCTCAGAACATTCCTGATTAATGTCTTTTCTGCTACCATCTCAAGTACTGTGCAATATATACATCATAATAATATTATATGAATAAGTTATAGTTTGTAATATTTACATAAAATACTCTGCTTTCACAGAGATTGTAAACCAAGATGTGTCATTATAATATTTAGGGCATGTAATGAGAAGCCCATAGTGGGTGGTTGTTTTTCTCAAAACAACTTCTATTTCTGTGATCATTGCACCAATATCCCTCAGGTATTCAGGTTCAAATCTCAATGTCATGTATCATTTATTCTTTTCCCTCATCATTGGCATTCAGTTTTTTGGGAATTTTTGTTAATTCCCAAAATTAACATTAATTTTTGTTAATTTTGCTAATTTTCATAAGATTTCAAATATCATAACAATTTCTCTCAATAGTCTTCACAAACATGACTCATTTTTTGGGCTTTCTTACATACTTAGGGTAAACTTACCTGCTTATAGATAAAAATTCTTAATTTGTGAATTATGACTTTAAAAACTGACCTAAAAGTGATGAACAGAATCTGGGTTCTCCAATGGTTGGATGGTTGACATGGCTGGAAAAGTCACCAAAGAAATTTGTTGGAAAAAAGCATCAATAGGAAAATGGCAATTCCAGTTAGGAAGTTATCAAAAATCTTGATGAAGTGTTTGGACAAGGTCACTTGAGTCAGCATCCCAAGCCTTAATTGAAGAAAAGGTTCCCAGTTCAACCTTGAATCTTCAGTATCCTCAATGTTCATCGTTGACTCAAGGATAGGAATGGCCTCATAGAACATTCCTGATTTCTCATTCTGATGGAATTACATTAGTATGCCTCTCTTAACTTTCCTATTCACTCCTCTAGTGTAATGCTCCCAACTTACCGTTAACATCACCACTACAGTACTTAGATATTAGCCTACATATATTGATTTGTGTGTTTATCTTTCTCCTAATTTAGGCAGCTCTTAAATGGACCATGTTTTTATTAGTCAAAATATTTGCAACGTATTCAGTAATTTTGGGGGAACACAAAACAACTGAAAAAATATTTCTAAAGAAATTGCATAAAATTTTTCAGTGTAACTTATTTAATTTTATAAACTTTTTTTTGTCTCTACTTTATAAAACTTCCTGGTTTTTTTATTGTAAACTTTTACTTTGAACTTTATATTTGATCACTTTTTTGTGAATTTCTGTCCTGTAGGGTATAGATTTTGATATGTAGTCATATGTGTCTTGTTTATGTTCTTTAGTTCTTCTATCTCCTCCTTTATTTATTTACCAACTGATCTATTTTATACTGAGAATATTAACCTCTTGTCATTTTGTTTCTATCTATGTCACATTGAATGTCCCATAGTT
This sequence comes from Daubentonia madagascariensis, assembly GCA_023783475.1. Taxonomy (NCBI): domain Eukaryota; kingdom Metazoa; phylum Chordata; class Mammalia; order Primates; family Daubentoniidae; genus Daubentonia; species Daubentonia madagascariensis. The sequence continues at coordinate 17,708,239 of JAKFHU010001569.1, forward strand.
TTTGCTTTATAAGAGTGGTTATTGTGTTGTTTAGTACCTTCATATTTATAGGCCATTTTATCTTCACTATGAATTGTGGTGTTTAGCATTAAAAAATACCCTCTCTGATACAATTGATGTTTGTTGGCTAAAATTCTACACTTTCTGATATCAACATTGTTACCTCTATTTGCTTATTGTTTCCATATGTTTGATGTGACTTTGCCCATTCCCTCATCTTTGGCCTTACTGAATCACTTTGTTTAACTTGTGCCTCTTCTATATAGCATATAGTCATTTCTTGCTTTGTGTACCAAATTGAAAATCTTTTCCTTTTACTAGGTGAGTTAAGCCATTCACATTTATTAGTATGATTGATATGATTTGACTCATTTCTGCCATAATGTTTTATAAATGTGTAGGTTGTATTTATTACATTCCTTTCTCTACAAGATATATATTCTTTACTCTAATTGGTAAGAATAAAAAGATATTTAGGAAGATTTGTATTTTTCTTATAGTGGTTACCTTTGTACTTATTTTTAATGCCTCTATTTCTATGTTGTATTTTTAACTTTCTATCATATGATTTGCAAGTTTTTGATTGGCATCTTTTTATTCTTATCTATTGGTGTAAAACAATAAGTTTATTTTACTTTACCTCTATCCTGTTTTCTTCCATTTTTATGTACAATATTTCCTTTTTTTTGTCACAACATATAACATTTGGATATTAGCCTATCTTTTTTAACCTTTACTTTGGTCTTGTATCCATATTTATCTACATATTAAAATTTTTACCATTTTGCTAAAGTTTTATCAGTCATCTCTTGTTTGGATGAAGCTCATTATCTAGCATGTTCCTCAAGAAGGGTTTAGGGTGTAGAACTTTTTATGCTTCTGTGTGTTTATAAATATTTGTTTAAAGCCTTGATACATGAAGGACAGCACATGATTCACACTGTCATTCGCTGTGTTTTTGAGAATGCTGCCCAGCTGGGGCCTGGCTCTATATGAAAGATATTTTTGAGAAGTTTGATGCTGGTTTAATTCATATACTTTTGTAAATAATTTGATATTTTCACCTAAAGGACTGAGAATATTTTCTTTACCCTGAAATCTAATAATTGTACTGGGATATGATGCAATGTTGATCACTCTGCACATATTTTTTCCAGGTACCCCAGTGGTGCCTTAGAATATATAGATTCAGGTCTTGTTTTATTTCTGAAACATTTTCTTGGGTTATTGTTGTAAATATTGGCTCTGTTTAGTAATTTTGTTTTTCTTCTTCAGGAGCACAAATTATACAAATCTTATTCTTCTTTGACTGTTTATGTCCACCAGCACTTCTCACTTCTTTCTCTTGGTTATTTTTCTACCTTACTTGAATGACTCTTAGTTAAATTTGCACCTGAGCCCATTCTCAACTTATGACTTAGTAGTTCTTCCTGAGAGAGTTTTGTCTTTTTCTTTCATTTGTTTCCTAATTTAAATTAACTCTATTTTCATTTATTTCTGAGTTTTTTGACAATTTCTATTTTTAAGGTTTTAATTTCCCATTTTAGATGATTTTTCGTACCTCCAAATGCTTTTTTGAGTATCTTTAATTCAGTTTGCATTGTTATGTTATAGTTTTATTTCTGTTTCATTTTGGTTTTTTGGGAGTTGTTGCTTTTATTTGTTTGTCTGTTGTTTGTTTTTTCCCCAGTGTGTGTGTGTTGGCTCTTGTTTTCTAATTATTTTTATAATACCTATCTATAGTTTGTTTGTTCTCTTCTCTTTATTTTTTCTGGTATTGGAGTAGTTTTAAAGATTTCTAGTTTAAGGGCACCATTCTCTTTTATTTTAACAAAGTCCTAATTCTTTTATAGATATTTTATTTTTTTGTATTAGTGGCAAAGTGACTATATGCCCTTTAGTTGTTTGGCACACTTTTATCTTTCCACATCCTACTATGTCCCCTTTTGCTTCTTTTCAACTTTTAAGTTTCTTCCTTGTAAACTTTGTCCTGACCTACCAGAATATTTTTTGAAAAATATTTTCAAGTTAGTGTGGACTTACTGTTATTCAAGCACAGGTCCACCAATACCTCCCTCTTTTCTCTTCCCTTCAGTATTCCTCAGCTGGCCTCTGATGCACAAATTTGGTATATGGTTTTTTTTTTATCTATAACTATTTTCAAGTTTGAGCATTATCTTGATCAAATCATGCTGAGGAATTTTATTGTGTAGGTCTTTTTTCTCCTTTTTTTTCCATATTGTTTATGGGTAAAATATTAGGAGACAGGGACCTCAGCAGCCACCAATGTCTTCAGATACCTAGAAGTCTTAGATTTATTTTGAAAAATATCTTTCTCTATTGTATTAAAGGAAATTTGGATTTCTATAGGGAGATAAATACAATTGGTTCTTATTATTTGTGATAGTTATATGATACAAAGTTGCCGTGGACACTGAATTAGTGGATAGTAAACCATCGTTCCTAGGGGAAATATAGTCAGGTTACTGTGAGACTCTGTTCACAACATTTTTATCAACCAATCAGTAAATAACCTTGTTTTATGTGTGTTTTTTTTAAAGACACTTTATTCAGTATAGATTGGGATTCATTAACATTAAACTCAGATTCAATGAGCACTATAACTCATGCTTGAACAAGCTCATTTGACACACGTATTTTCTCCATAAGGCACACCATAACTTCTTGTGCTTAAGAACACTAGACAGCCCTTCAACACTATGCTAGGGGGCATTTAAACAGTGAAATCACCAAGAAAAAACACAAACGTGAAAAATGTGGCACTAAATACACTGTGAAAAATATAGCTGTTTTTAGCATAAGAGCTAAAACAAGAAGGCAAAGTATCACCTTTTCTTACCTCAGCTGGGAACGTGCATGTTGGGTCATCCAAATTTTTCACTGCGTTAAGTATGCACGTCTACGACATGACCGTGAAAGTTCTGAAATTATTTATTTGGGGTTTACAAATAAATTTCAGGGAATAGACAAATTCACAAATACAGAACTCATGAATAATAAGGATCAACTATATATGTTCCTAGTTTGCTGTATAAAGTGGAGGTCCTCAGGCAATAGAAAATTGGCTTTCATCTAAATAATTTTTTGGAGTTTTGTTAAGTGTACTTTTCTTTTGGTCTTAACCTGAAGTCTTTAAGCATAATTGACATTGTAATTACCTAGAGAACACAAACAAGCAAATATTTCAAACAAAAAAATATTGATGTCAGACCCTATCTTGGGACAATTGAATTGAAACAAACATGGCTTCAGGCCAAGAATTAGTAGCTATAAATTCAATTTTGTTATTTGAGAGCAATTGTTTTAGAAAAAATGGGGTTTTGTGTCAGGGAGGCTCTAATGGACATACTGATTTTGAAAATATCTAACTATACTTACTACTAGTAAAGTAGATATAAGCCCAACATGATGTAAAAAGAATATCACCCTGTCCATATCTGTTGTATATTCAAAATTAAAAGTACAATTTTCTCAGGGAGCATTTGCCTTCCATGCATTTGCTTTGTTCTATCCGAGTTCATGAAGCAGAGTTAGAAGAATATGGATGATGCAATGGCTTGTGCCTGGAATATGGAATGGTCTCTCAATCAAGTGCACACATACAGCCTCAGACACTACAGGCACTTTAGCTAGGAGATGTATATCTTTCCATTGTTGCTACCCAGCTCATTCTATGTTGTTGTACTATTATGTACCTACCAGAATCCAGTGCTGAATACATTTACTTTTCTTGCCAGGGTTCCTGGACTAGCCTACATTTGTGATTTTTCCCCTCTTGAAGCAGAAAATGATACAAATGCAGGAATAGAGGTGCAGAGAGAGAAGGTAAGGGAATGAAGAAAACTTTGTTAACTTAACACCTTTGTCTTTAGATTAAATTTGTGGGGTGCATATATATTGTAAAGTGGTATTTGGTACAATGACATGTAATTTGGAAGTAACTCATCCCTGACCAAAAAAATGCAAGCAATGATAATGAATTCTATTTTTCATTTTTTGTGAGGTCAATTCAATGATTTCTCAAGGTAAAGATGCATTTGTTCTGAAGCTTAGTGAGGCTCCATTTTGGATGATTACAATATTTTGCTTTTGTGAAGCCAAGAAAATGTACTTTCTTTGTACAATCTTCAATGGATTTGCGAATAGTGACACTAGACAACTTGAATTAATATCTCATCTCTTGCAATTCTTGTATGACCCTGAACTTAACCTCAATGAACCTGTTTCCTTATAACTATAATAGTGACAATAATATTACTTTTCCCAAAGGATTCCTGTGAAATAATCTATGAATAGCAGTTAGCACTATTTGTGACACACAGTAGATACTTAAAAAGTGTTAGTATAGTTATTATTAGCTTTTTATTACACTTGGGTACATAAGAAGCATTTGAAAATGTTCAGATATTCCCACTGCTCTTCTGCAGGCAACACACTACTCACAATCCCCGTATCTCAGCCACAGGTGGTGAGTGGAGCCCAAGCTGAGAACCTCAGTCATTTCCCAGGGGCTCTGGCAAGTTGACAGCTGCTTTATTACTGAGCTTGAAATTGAGGTTAATAAACTTAGCTCACAGGGACCTAAAGTCCGGTTTGCGGAGACAAGGCCACCATCATGTGGAACCTGATGGAACTGCACAGAGATTCACGTTCCCGTTGCATAGGCGAAAACGCAAATATCAAGTTATCAGTGCATCCCCGCCGGGAGAACACTTCAAGAATGCCTTGTCAACATAAGAAATGTACAGTGAAACTAAGACTAGAGAAGATTCTGAGAAGTCCTGTTTAAAAAGAAACAAAATACAGATTGAAATAGCTAAAACATATGTGATGAAAATCAATGAAACCATAAAATGTAAAATGGGGACTTATACAAATCTCTGCTTGCTGAAACCAAGGTTTTCTTGGTAAAGTTTCAAGTATAATGTTGGGTTAAATTTACAATTTTCAACAGGAAACTTAAAAAAAAATCCTTATCGTAAGAGAGAGCACAGATTTGTAAATAAAGCAAGTGCTACAGGACAATGAGTTAGTTAATCTTTTTGAAGAATAATCAAACCAGTAGAGTCAGTTATCAGGAAGGTTTGAAGTGACAAGATGTCTTTCAAATGGCAAATCGCTTTGGCAATATTAAGGAAGTTAGACTATTTCTGTGACAATTCTATACATAGTCTATCTTCTAGTTTCAAATCACTGTAACATGGTACATCACATAATAAGAAAATTTCCAAAATATTCAAACATATAAAATGTAGGCACATATTTTGTGAAGTTGATGAAATGGTCAGGATGTGCCTGCTGAGAAAAATGTGAGACATTTGTATAATATCAAAAACAAGTACCGCAAAGTACATCATCATGTGTTTTTACCATTTCTTCTACTGAAAGACCCATGTTTTCTTTTTCCTCAAGCACACTGATATTTGCTCCCTGTAAACTCCAAGTCTTATTATTAACCATGTGCTTTCTGAGCCTGTAGAAAAGATTAAGTGATTACTAGAAGCCGATATGGATTCATTAATTAAGAATATGTCAGAACAAATTAGCCTGTTTTGATAGGGTTGATATACAGAGTATCATGATTTCTACATGGCATTTAAACAAAGGTTACTCTTATTTCCTGGTTAATAATATGGTGAAATATAGTCTGAATTATTGTCCTGTTGAGCACTTTCTCCATAGATGTTTAGTTCTTTCTGTATTCAAGGGCATTTCTAATAGAATATTGCTAAACTTGGTGATTTATCTTGTCCTTTTAATATTTTAGCAATGACATGACTAAATGCTTAGAAAACATGGTGATCAAATTTGCAGATGACATAAAATTTGGAGACTAGCTAATATGATAGATGTCAGAATCAAGTTTTGAAACGATTGTAACAGGCCTAATCCAAAATGATGACATTTAACAAAGATAAATGATCTTGTATTTTAGTTTAAATAATACATTTTACAACTGGATTGAGAAGACCTTTCTTTGAAGCAATTTATATAAAAATAATCTGGAAATTTTGTTTACCACAAAATATAAGTTTGATAACACCCACACAATTTTAGTTTACTGAAATGGACCTTTTGGGACCAAATGAAATTTCGTGATAGTCCCCCTGTACTCTATGCTAAACAGACAACATTGTGTTAATTTTTGTGCTGCATTTTGGGAGACATACCGACAAATTGTATAGGGAGATAGAATTTTGAGATGGTTAGTGCTGTAGAAGCCACTTGTAAAAAGGTCCTATTTAAGGAATTGTAGTTATTTTCAGTACAACATAGCATATGCTCATAAATTATGATATCGAAAAGAAATGAGTTCAAGTCCCAGAATACCCCTGGCAGTCTGATCTTGGGCAAGTTATTTAATTTATTTGAGCCTCAGTTTCTGCATCTGTAAATTGCTTATGATAATAATGACAAAAAGGACACATGCTAGCAGAAGTTAGATTATAAATAGGGATTACACAGTAGACACATTCCATTTAGCTTTGTATCATAAAACTGATGAAAGAAAGGGGATTTTAATTCAATATATTCCAGTAATTTAAATTATCCAAGTGAGTAGTTAAATTACACAGTTAAATTACCCAATAATTTAAATTGTCTTTATAGGTTATGAGCTCTTTGTCACTGAAGCTATTCAAAGGAGTCTGCCCAAGATCAGAGTTTCCAGCTCTCAGGGGATTCTTGCTGTCAAGTGGAGGTTTGATGATGTATATGGCCACTAATTCTCATCCATGTAACCCTGCCATTTATTCTTACAACATGCAGTTACTGTTGCCAGGCACTATACAGCCAAGAGACAGACAGGCAGGTGACCTGCCCCTGAGTGTCTGAGTGTAGTGGAAGTGCACACATACTCAAACAGGTACATTGCAACTGGTTAAGGGCCAAGTGTGAGGCACTAAAATAGAACAAAGGAGACAGCCACAGTTTACCTCTCTGGTAAGATTTTTTTTGCCCCATTACTTATTTTTGTTCTTATTTCAAACATCATCCTTTAGAATTAAAACAACAGAATAACTTTGAAGTATTTAACGGCCTGCAACAAGTTCTCTTATCCCAAATCCTATTCTGGCTTTCTGTACATTTCTCTCTCCCGTAACTCCTTACTGGGCTCTTCTTCTTTATGTTTCCTCACCTAATATTTCTAGGGAAGTAGAAGGGACAACACAGCATGTTCTTCTTTGCTTCTGTTTTCTCTTCTCTCAGAGCCTTTTTTTTTTTTTCTTTTCTAAAAAGACCAAATTCCGTTGTTTGCTGAAGAGTAAGGAATAGCCATTTGTACCTAAGAGGTCCAAAATCCTTTATTTTGATAATAGTTTCTTCCAAGTATGTGGCATTAAAATAGTCTCCTTTTCAGGGCTGAATTCTGAGCTTCCATTATGCCTGGACTTGAGTGTTCTATGGTTGCTTTGGCTCTTTGGGAAAACACAACCAGACATAGTTTTTGAGCTTTATTTCCCAGCTGTATGGACATTCAGCCCTATCCTTCCTCTCAGAATTCTGCCCCACTAGGTGTTCAGTCAGGGGGACAGCACCACATCATCCAATTTTAGAAGGGACAGAGGAAAAATACCTGTTTCTGTTAATGAAACCGTTTTGTTTTTTGGGGGGCATCTGCGAGTAGGGGGTGACTTGACTGCTGATCTCTCTCTGCAAAGAACGTTTCTGGAGTTCAAGAGCACTCTGCATTGAGATGTAAAGGAAGAGAAGCCCCCCTCCTTGGACAGCCAAATGGGTCTGCTATAGACTTAGGATGGCTGCTTAAACAGGCTTACCTAGTCATCCATCAACGACAGCGTTTTCATTCTTCCTTTGACTGCTGAATCCATCCCACATTCAGTGCACAAATTGATTAGGTAATGAAGACGGGTAATCAATCACTAGGCTGGCACAAAGTCAGGGAAAGCATCTCAGGCAGAGCCATCTGATCCCTGAGGAGAGAAGGACGCACAGAGGCTGGTGGCTGGCTAGAAAGAAACATTCTCTTGAGCATGAGACCGTTCGGGATGTTTTTCTCCTCATATAGTTCATACCACCAGTTCACACTTGAACCTTGAAGTATTAGAAGAGTTCCTTAGCAGGAATTTAATTTCTAGACGTTTTTGTTATTTTTGTTTAAATTTTGGTTTAATTTCTAGTTTCATTTTCTAAATTATCAATGCTTATGGTATGATAGGTTCTGCTTTTTGAAATTTATCAAAGTTTTTTTTTCCAAAGAAATGTGTATGATCAGTCTTTGTCAACATACCAAGGACTGTTAAATGAGAACCAAGGACTGTTAAATGAGAGTGTACTTTAATTTTCATACTTAATATGACTAACGGGGAATGGGTAGTGAGAGGAGGTTTGGAATAATTCCAGTCATGACTAACACAAAACTATGGTCAATTTTCAATAATTCTGTAGGCACGTTAACCAGTATACAGATTAACATGTTTAAAACAGCATAAATTGGGGTCATCGTCCTGCAGCCCTTTCATTTCCTGAATTCTTTTTTGTTCCTCGTATATTTTCTGTTAATTCACCTGGATTTTCTGCATATACAATTTTACCATATTTAAATAGCTACTGAGTTTGCATTGTTGTTTTCCTCCATTATTATTGCAGAAGAGTAGTGTAAGTATAGCCAGATTTTGTTCTTTTGAACATAACCAGATTTTCTATTTTTAACATTTTGTTTTTAGTTGGTTATTTTTTTTCCCCTTGAAATCCTATAGGGTTTTCTCTTTTGCCCTTGTAACTGCAAGAAAGATGTGGTATGGATGTAAGTGTAGATTTCTTTACCTTGAGTTATCTGGCACATGATGATCTGAATTTATTTTCACATTCATGTTTTTCTAATTGTTTGATTTTTAGCTGAGGAATTATCAATTATGTTTCTTATTATCGTTTTGGATCCAATTATCCATCGCTTATTCCGGAACGATTGTCATTCTTAGTTTGTATCTGCATTATTTCTTCTCACTATCTATTGTATTCTCTATTGTTTTCTCTTTCTCTCTGCCTTATGGGAAACTCCTCAAATTTGTCTGGTATATCACCAATTCAATTTTCTGCAATGCCAGTTCTGCTTATTATTACAGCCAAAGAACATTATTAATATTTTTCTTTTCAGTTGTATTTTCAGTTTCTATGAAATTATTTTTTATCTCACCCATCTCACATGCATTGTACCTTATTAGATCTTTAAACTAGCCAATACTCTTTTTTATTTTCTTGCTGGTTTCATAAAAGCATTTGTATTTGATTTCAGAGAATTAAAAACTATTTTATAGTTGTGTGTGTGTATTTTCTGGATTCACATAAATTTTTAGAGGTTATTCTTTCTTTAAGTGGAAATTCACTTTTTTACAACCTTGATATTTCTTATAGACTCCTTGTAATAGTGGTTGTTTTTCAAAATTTCCTATTCCCTTATCTATTAATAGAAATAAGAGTTATTTTCCAGACACATTTTTTTTTTTCAGGCTCAAAATGCCTTATCTCTATTCTATGTCCAAAAGTCAAATCCTTATTTTGGTTTATAGTTGGGAGCCAGAAGTTTCAAATTCTGTTCCAAGTACAAAGCAGAATTTCATAATAATAATAGCTAACATGGACATAGCATTTACCACATTCCAGCCATTGTTCCAAGAGCTTTATGTATTTTCATTCACTTGATCCCCATTTGAGGAAGATACTATTATTATTCCTATTTCACAGATGAGAAAATTAAGGAAAAAGGAAGTTAGGTGACCTTTTGAGACCTCACGGCTGGTGAGTGGAAGAGTCAGGCTGCTTTGGCCTAAGACTCTCTATCTCCTGTGCTTTACTGATACAGCTTATCTTCTCTCGTTGATTTTTTTTTTTCTCAACAGAGGTTCATAACCTTTTTTGGATCTCAGTTATCTCAATGAAAAAAAGACAAAAAACAAAACAAAACAAAAACACTACTAATATGCAGCCAAAATTTTGTATACAGTCTTATACAATCTTGTATGCAATAGATCTCTGGACCCTCTTGGTTTAGATTTTCTGCTTTAATGGATCTAGTACAAGGTGCCCTATCTTTGGAACATTCCCATGCCAGGGCTGCTCCTGATGTTGGTGATTCCTCAAAGTATGTCGTCCACCTTCCCCCTACATTCTGCTTAATTGTTTTCTGGAAATTGTATCCCACTAGCTGAAAGAGAGATCTTGGTGGGGTAAGATGGGGAATAGCATTTGGATAGACTAAAAACCAACCACTCATGAGATCAGAAAATTTCTGACTTACCTTTTGGGGATTATTGATTCAAGGGGATAAACAAGGTGGCAGAGCGTTAAGGTTTTCCCAAATTAGTCAGGAAATCTTATATTCTTTCTAGCAATTTAGTGGCAGTTTGTTACAAATTATATATTTCATTAACTACAAGAACAGTGGAAAAAATTCGTGGCATCTGTTTTATTGTGTTGTGAACTTGTACGCTATTTCTCTTGATCTCAGAGACATATTAGTATAAATGAAGGCAATCACTGCTCACAGGAAAGGATCCAGGTTTTATAGGGCCTGGAGCTCCTGCAATTTTAAGGATCATTGTAAGTTTTTCTTTTTCAATACTAAATTACCGAATAGGTACAACAATAAATATTTATTTAGAAAGAGAAAGGAAATCACAACAATTTAAACATTAAAAAGCTAACAACTGTTGACTAAATGATTATGGTTTTTCATGATGGAGGCTGATGTCAGCCTTCTGCTTGTCAGCTTTTGATGTTTATGGTTAAGCAAGTCATAGATATCCATGTTGGTTTCTCATTTATCTTGCAATTATTAATAGAAACATCATAGACAAGCATTTGTATGTCTACCATGTATCAGCTAGGCACTCACAAGGGATAAAAATTACAAGGCAAGTTTTGTTTTTCCCTTTGCATTTTGCAGAGGACCATATGTAGCAATAAAATCATTTTGGAATAGAACTATAGAATCATAAAATTTTAGAGCAATGATGGATATAATAGATTGTATATGACTGTCTCATTGATGTTTTTCATTTCAGTGTAAGTGAGAGAAAATCAGAATGTTAAACACTGGCATCAAAAGGAAAAGTAGATTGCAAAATATCTTTTAGGATCTTCACTAGGCTAAGCTAGATATCAAATAATATAGAAATATATTTATTGCTATAAGATGAACTTCTCAATTTGTTTACATATAGTTTTGAAAGTAATTTTACTATCTACTATGAACAAATGTGAACCTGAAAGAGCCAATTTTTCAAGATGGATCCCAAGTGGCTAACTAGGCCTAAATTTAAAATAGAGCCAGGAGGTCATTTGCTGACTAGGGGTCACATGTACTCTGAGTTTCCCAAAAAGCTGCACCTTTTATCTTTGGGACTTTCAGTGCTCACCTGAACCAACCAATCAGAGCTCATGTGCCTCAGCCAATCAGGCCTCAGCTGCATCAACCAACTGGGGCTCAACTGTGTTGACCAATCAGAACTCAGCTGCTCCAACCAATCAGAACTAAAAGTTTCAATCTCTTATTTGCATAAATGGACCTGATTGGGAAGCTGAGTGGGAATTTTTTGCTATAAAACTCTAGCCTTCCCTTTATTCTCTGGAAGGCACGTTCATTTTACACTGGCAGCTGCATCTCCCAGGTTTGCAAACTGTTCACTGGAATAAAATCTCTTTCCTCCAAATTCCTTTTCAGAGAACTTTTGTTTACAATACTTAGGCATTAACATGAGATTTTTAGTTTATTTCGAGCTGTGACCTTACTTGATTTAAATTTTAAAATATCCTATTTACCATCAAAGTAACTAAGGATGTTATTTCTTTTAATTATAATTAATAGAATTGAATATCAAGTTTTCAAGTTGAAACTTATGAATTAAAGACAGCTGTTTTACAAAGCACCAAAATGTTTCTGATTCTGTAGAAGAAATAGTGACTTTTACAGCTGTCCTTGAGGAATGCCAAGTAAAACTTGGCAAGCAAAAAAAATTTTAATTTAAAAAAATGGTAATAAAAGACAGGCAAAGCCAAAGCCCTGATTTTGGCTTTGTTTCTGCATATTACTCCATATTAGCACTTGCCTTCATCTACTTTCTATAAGATAAGTGAAAAAAAATGTGGTGTATGGAGAAAGGAGAAGTTAAGCATCCAACACTGAAAGGAAATGCAGTCCCAACTTTTCTTCTATCAGTTAAAGAAGTTCCTTCTTGGCCGGGTGCAGGGGCTCACGCCTGTAATCCTAGCACTCTGGGAGGCTGAGGCGGGAGGATCACGTGAGGCCAGGAGTTCAACACCACCCTGAGCCAGAGAGAGACTCCATCTCTACTAAAAACAGAAAAAAAAATTAGCTGGGTGTGGTGGTGTGGCCTGTAGTCCTGGCTACTTGGGAGGCTGAGGCAGGAGGATTGCTTGAGCAGCCCAGGAGTTTGAGGTTGCTGTGAGCTAGGCTGACACCATGGCACTCTAGCCCAGGTAACAGAGTGACTCAGTCTCAAAAAGGAAAAAAAAAAAGGAAAAAAAAATAAAGGAGTTCCTTCTTGTCACCATTGTCAGAGCACTAATGGTAGGTGCAGGACAAAGGAACATGGCAGTTCAGAAACGTCTGGAATGTTCTCGTTATTTCACTATTTCTTCCTATTAAGGCTACTGACATTCTCAACTATTCTACAGCTAAGTGGTGGAAGCCAGAGGTAGTTTAAAGCAGTTTTAGTTGATCTACTAGCACTGGCGTGTAGCAATTGGCCTAACACTAGTCTACGAAATGCCAAAAAGCTCAAAGAAAATGATCAAATTGTTCTTTGATGAAATTCTTGATAACTTTAATTCTTGAGCTTCTCTCTCTCTCTCTCACATCTTCTATTTCTTTATTTCTTTGCTAAATATAAGTAATAAGATTAACTTGTATTGAATTTTATAAGCCTTTGTATCTTTTCATAAAATATGATCTTTAATATTGAAACTATATTTTAACTTGCAGAATTTGCTTTAATATCAAATGGGTGCAAAGCAACTTGGTTAACTTATTTTTTAAATATATATATTATGTGATTTACCAGATATCTGCCTGTTCATGACCTGCTTTCCTTCCCAAATGAAAACAGCTTTATTGTTTTTATTATGATACATGATTATTGTAAAAGTTCAAACCATAGAAATATAAATAATAAAAGAAAAATCCCTGAAGTCCACCAACCAGAGTTATTAATTTATTTTATTCATAAATATCTAGTGGATAGATGAATGTGTACACAGGTTTGTATATTTTAAAAAATAAATATAGTAGTTATATTTTGTAAATTATTTATATACTGTATTTTTTGATATTTAATGTCAGATGATACAGGTTTATATCATAATTTCCAATGACTGTAGAGAAATGCATTGTTTTAAAAAATACTTAGACTGATCTTATAATTTAATTTTCAAAATAAAACAATTTGAGAGTGAAAAGGGACACTCTTCATAATTATGACAAGACAATAGCCATGAACTGGAACTCTCCTAGAGAAACCAGGATATCTGGCTGCACTATACTTAATCAATCCCATAATAATGGACATTCAAATTTTTTCTAGTTTTTGTAATGTTATAAGTAACACTGTGATAAATTCTCTGTGTGTTATCTGTATATTTGCATGCTTATCTGATCATCAGTTTAAGAAATATTCCTGGATATGACTGTTGAGTCAAAGGATATACACAACTAAAACTTTAATAAATGTTTCCAAAATACTCTCCAAAAGTTTGTACATATTTACACTCCCACTAAAATAATAGAGAGCGTATTTCCCTTACTTTGTCTTCAAAATAGATATGGTCCATCTTCTTAATCTTTGATCTGATAGATTAAAGTATAATATTATCTTGGTTTTTGATTTTTTTATTTTGGTTTTTGATAAGTAGAGACTTTTTTTATTTTTTTGCTATTTAGTACCAATTTGTATGCATATGACAATGTATGAGTGATAAGGGGTTGGGTAGGAGAGTAAGAGAGAAAATGTCATCTATTTTTATACTTCACCCATTTTTCTTTGAGACTTTTTTTTTGGTCTTCATTAATCTATATGAATTTTTGTATAAACAGATATTTATCCCCTTATGAATCAATATTATAATTGTTAAACACTAAGGCTTTGGAATCAATACAAGCTTAGTGCAAACTAGTCCTAGAATTATTAGCTCTGGGACTTTGAGCAAGATCACTGAGATTTATAGTTCCTTCATTTGTAAAATAAGTGTACAGAATTGTTGGAAAGATTACATTAAGTAATGCATATAAGTGTTAAAAGATCATTTGTCAATTAATAATAATAAAGGTAGCTACTAATATCATTATTATAAAAGTTATGTTACAGGTATACATTTTCATTTTATCAGTTGATCATTAAATTTTTAAGCTATTTTAATGCCATTCAGAATTTCTTGCTTTTCTTTTAAAAGTCAATAGAATGTTCAACATTTTTCTTTATATTTTTTTACTTTTGATGTCATGTCCTAGAAAGGATTTTTTTTTCCACCCATAGAAGAAAATGATTACCTCCATTTTCTTCTAAAGCCTTTCTGGTTTGAATTTTTCATTTTGAGTCACCTGAAATTTAATTTACTATTATAAATAAGATAGAGCTACAGTTTTAATTTTTTGCCCCAATGACTAGCCAGTTGCCCCAAGCCACTATTGAAAAAGAAATTGCCTTTCTCATGTTTGAAATAACAGTATTGTCATATGCTAAATTGTATTTGAGTCTATTTCTGAACTTTCGACCCATCAGTTTATTTCTGTTTAATTGCCATACATTCTCCATCTCACTATGCTGCTCTTGTTCCATCCAATCTCCCTCCACACTTCCATATTCTTTCCAGCTGTACCAGCCTCTAGTTTCCCAAATAAGTCTTCCTATATTTCACACTTTCATATGTAATACTGTCTTTTACTTTGCTGTGAGAGTTTCCTACTTGTCTCCGACTCACACACACACTTATCATGTAGTGTTTTCACGTCTTCAAAACCTCAGTTCTACCAGCAGTCTTCCCTTAGAGTCTAACAATGTTTTGTGATCCTTCTTTTGTACTCTCATGGAACCATATTCATATTTCTACCAAGTTAGTTTTTACATGGTAACCATTGATTTACAGACATTGATTATATGTCTCTTCCTCTAGAAAGTGTCCAGAGACCTTGCCTTCTTCAACTTACATACCCAGTGCCTGAAGCATAGTAGGTATCTGATAAATATCTTGAAGTGAATGAATTAGTTTTGTTAAATGTTGTAAAATGTTCAGAGAAAGAAAAATACATTGTTCCTTTTAATAATTCAAAGCAGTTTCAATCAAAGTCCTGAGCCACATGGTAAATTATAGAAACCAGAGAAGTGAGCAAAAGTTCAACTTTTTTAAATGTCTGCTATAGTTTGAAGAGTTAAGTAGGTGATTTCATGGCCCAAAATAACCTCTTTCTAATGGGGAAAAATATATATATATATTTTAAAGAGATATACTTGTGGGAGGGGAGTGGGAAAAATGTGCATTTGTCTATTTTATTTTACTTTTTAAAAATTATTATTGGCCCCTGGAAACAGAATTCATATCTTGGAGCAGAGAACATGAGTTTAATGGAAATTTTCTCCCATTAGGGAGCACAGAGGGACATCAGACTTCAGAGGCGGAGGGATGGTTTTGTGGAGAACAACAAGCTCATATATGGCCCTGGTGACGGGGAATGGGGAAGCGAGACTGAAAGGTGTTTGTACTACAATCATTTGTTAGAGTAATGAAGATTTCACAGCCAAAAAACCCCAAAAAACAAAAAACTCTGTGACTTAAAAAAAACAAAGGATTGTGTCTAAGTTAGAGAAGTTATATCCCCAAATGATTTCTGATTCTGAGAGCATAATTCTTCCATTCAGCAAATATATAAATCCACATTATATGCCCAAGATGGTTCTAGGCTCTGAAGATATAGCAAAGAGCACAGCAAAATCCCTACCCTCCTTCAGATTACAGAGTGCTGTGTGGTTAGTCTGCTGAGGAGAAACTGGTCACTGGTGGTCTAAATTAAAAGTAATATCAGGTAGAGGGTAATTAATATGTACTTAGTTGTTTATATTCCTTTCCTTGGTCTTTCTATATGATAATGAAGAAGTTATTAAATGATTTGTACTTTATTACTTATTTCCAAAAAAATGTTATTAATGCTTTCTTCCGATTTTATGTATCTATCCAGTAGTAAAAATGTCTATTCCCTAGCAATGACTAGTAATGTTATAGGTCTGGAAGCTCCAGAGAGACCAAGAGTCTTCTCTAAAGTTGTTCTTGAACTCTGGTGTAGATGAGAATCTGCTTTGGAGTTTAAAAATGGATTTCCCCTCTGGGTATTCTGAAGCAGTAGGTCTGAAATGGAATTATATCATCTCAGGGCACCCCACGTTGAGAACCACTACTCTATGGAACCAAACACTTACACTTACAAAATGAGGTGGTGGTATTTGAACAGACACATTTTTTTCCCCAAATAATTTAAACCTCCACAAATACTGACAAGTTGATTGCTTCAGTTAAGCAGCCATTCCAATGAAGGGCTGAGGAAAGAATTCCTGTTTTACCATGGGTGGCAGCTCTATTCCACATATAAAGACTGTGTAAAACACTTAGTGGATATGAGAGAAGTGTTTTTATACCACCTCTGCATTTCATAGACAGTATATATTATTTTGATCATCACCAACTAGTAATAGATATCATCCCCAAATAGTCAGACCTACAGATGACTGGCATCTAATTTGATAGCTAAATTTTAAGTTCTGATCTATCAGGGTATAAGTGGTAAGCTGAGTTTTATATATGTTCCACTTTCCACCCTATTTAAAGAGCCATTAAATCATTAACGGCCATATGAATCATGCCAATGATGTCATGCTTTTTCCCGCATATGTGTGTACCTTTACCCTTGCCTGACTGGCAAATCTCTCTCTCTCTCTCTCTCTCTCTCTTCCCCCCTCTCTCATACACACACACCTCTCAATATGCTCACATATACTCACACAGGCACAAAAATATCCTCTCTTTAGATTTTTGTTGGATTCTTCTCATTCTTTGTAAAACAATCAGCGTGACAACTGAAAAAAGAATTTGAAAGAAATATTTTTCTTCCTCTTCTCCTCTCTGGCTGCTTCCCAAAAAACTAAGCTATGCAGTTCTGGATTCTGTCTGACACATCTTAACTACTGACATTTAGCAGATGCTTCTCCAAGAAATGGGGGAGGGTGAAGGTGAAGCAGGGGTGTGATATAAGTAATTAGACTAACGATGTCTCAATTATCAAGATGTTTCCACGGTGTCCCCTTCTGTTAGCAAATCTGGAGCAGGGAGGCTATCTTTAGGAAAGGAAGGGTGGAGTAAAAAGATACATTAATTTGGATCTACAATAGGATGAAGTCGGAAAGTTAGACAGGAGTTATGAGTCCATTTTTATACCAAAAAAAAAAAAAGGCAGATAAGTCCACCCCTTAATCTATATGAGATACTAAACTGGTCAAAATAGACTGGGTTTTATAATCCCCCCCACCTCCATCCCATTGCCATGGCTGATTTGATCATGTGATTGTCTCCATTAATGTAAATGTTAAATAATTCACCTCCTTCTCTGTGGGTCTCACAAATTAGTTATACTTTGGTAGAGTATAGAAAAGTCCAGGTTTTGTTGCTCAGCTCAAAAATTCAGTTTATTCAGCTCATTTAAGAGTAACCGTAGTCTAGGGGGTGGATGGCATCACTGTAACATGGAACTAAAAATGTTAGCTTTAGTCTGGCATTTTTTGAACATACAAGATATAAACTTGGACGTAGTTAATGGCTTATCGTTATCTACTGTTTGGACTTGGAAGCAGAGAAAATAAGCACTGAGAAATAAAAATAAAATTCTAAGCCCCCCAAATGACTGAATAGACCTCCCCTTTGGACCTCCCTAGGGGACTCCAGAGAAACCTTAAAAAGTGAGTTCCTGGCCATTGTGGGATGGGAGGTTGGGTTTGCCTTGTTACAGCCTCTTCCTCCCTAAAGGTTAAACAGAACCAGCCCTTCGGAAAGACTTGCGCAGCCTAATGGGGCTCCTCCTTATTTGTGGTTTTGACCCAAGTGACCAGCATTCCTTCCTGATAAGAGATCACCCCGAACATGAAGTGATTCTGACCAGTCTATGGAGGATGCACAGTGAGGGTTTTCTTGCCCTCTGCTTCACCAGGGCCGAAAACTCCACCCTGGGTTGGTACTAACACTGCCATTTTTTGTACTTGTGACCTGGGAAGGGGCATGAAGCTCAATTGTCATGCACATGTTTCTCCTTTCATAAATATTCATGACTCCTCCTATAGCTTATTAAATATGTATATCTGGCCACCCTACTCAGTATAAAGTCTATTCCCTTTACCTTTGCCTGGAAGTGCTTGCTCTTGGCTTCTGGCTGGAGGCTATGCTTTCCAGCCTGTTAGAATAGCCACCCTGCAGACTGCAACCCCTTCTGAAAAATAAAGCTCTTCTCTCCAAATTTATGAAGCTCATCATTCTTCAGTTGTTAGTATTCAGCAAGAGAGAGCAAGCATGTAAAAATCCAAAGTGGAAACAAAAGATATTTTGAGTTCAATTATGCATGCCAGTCCAGACTTGTTCCTGCAGTCTTGCTGAATCCCCTCCTTGGTGTCTAGGAGATGTTTCTGTATACTTGGGCAAGATTTTTAAATAGGCAAAAGAGATTGCTGGATATCATTTCAATGAAATGCTGAAGTCTCCAAGGATTGTCTGATCCTGTAGGGGTGTGTGTCTTTATTTTATTTTATTAAATAGTCTATTTTACAACTTGAAAGAGAAATTAACTTGTAGAAAACTGATAGTAATGCAAAATAATTCCTGTTCATAGAAATGCAGATTGTGTCTGGTAGAATGAAATTGATTATCAGCCTGTGGATATTGGAGATTGAACAGTTTTATTAGTTTTGCATCCATTTGTAAATTTGTTTCAGCATTCCTTTTAGAAGTGTGTAGTACTTTGCTGTTTTGAACTAGTTGTAACATCTACTATTTCCCTCATTAATTAGTTAAATAAAATATTTGATATGTTTATATCACGTCTGTATGAGTCATGTTTATGTCCCTTTGTAAGAATTATCCTTTGTCTTCCTTTCAATAAATGCCTTTTCTATTTAGTTAGTTATTTCTGTTACTTGTACCACCAAAGAATTCTAATTATTGTATTACACAGACTACCTTTCTTTCTCTCTTGCTTTATCTTTTTCAATTAGGACAATCTACTTGACAAAACAAAGCATAATGAAAAGGTTGTTTTAAGACTTTAAAGTTAGAATAAATCAAAGCATAGCTATAAAAAATGAAATATTCTTTTTGAAAGTACCATATAAATGATAGTGCCTATTGCTAATGAACAGGATTGAATGGTATTAACAGAAAAGTCGTTAAGCTCTGGTGATACTCCTTTTTATTGGATGTAACTACTACAGGTGTTGATTTCTTTTTTTTTAAAACAGTGATTTCTAGCTTTATTGTTTTTACGTAGTACTGCATGCAGAATCCAAAATCCTAATTTTTGATGACTTCTTTTTCAGTATTTTTTATCAGTGTCCAAAGCTTCTGTTATTATGACATTACCTTGTGCCAGGATTATTATGATTTCCAAGATTGCAGTTTATTTTATTTTATTTTATTTTCCTTTTTGTGTATTGGTTTTTGGTGCTTTTGTTTCAGAAGTAAACTATCTTAAAAACCCCACTGCAGGATGAGTTACACATGCTGTCGTGCATTATATTATGTGTCGATTTTTTAGTTTCAGAGTCTGACTTTTCCCGACTTCGTCCTATGATTATGTGCTCTATTCTATCTACAGTCTCATAGTCTCATAACTACTGGCTGTAATGCATAAAATTTCAGCAATCTGGCAGTGTACAAAACATTAGAAGTTTGAATTTGATGCATGAGGGCTTTAGAGATCTCTGTTATTTTGACATTTTAAGATGAAAATGCCTCTTAACAAAGACAATTCCTACTGTTGTGAAATTGAGAATAGAGTCTGGCATGGAATCAGTGTAATTCAACTTAAATGGAATTTAACATATTTTAATTAATATTTAATTTAATTAAATCATATAATTAAAATAATCATATTTTAATTAATAATATTCTCAAGCAACATATTTAAAGAGAGCAGCAAGATAAGACCATATAGCAGTGCATTTTCCTTGTGTCTTTTTATTGGGTGTTGACCACTGTGGCAGTGGTAATTCTAAGATGTAACCTAAATTCTCACACCCATGTACATGCCAGGTATGATCCTCTCCCCTTTAGTGTAGTTGGGACCAATGAACATGACAGGATATTAGTCCATTGATAAAGTCACTAATCAGTTGACTTTGAGTTAATCAAAGGAGGGAGATTGTCCTGGATGGGCCTGACCTAATCAGGTGATCCCTTTAAAGGAAGGGTCAAGGTTGGAATTCCTTTCCTGCTGGTTTGGAAGAAAGCAAACAAGCATGTGGGGAACCGCCTCTGGCAAGGGCCACATGGTTAAGACCTGAGGCAGTTTCTAGGAGCTGAGAGTACTCCTTGGCAACAACCAGCAAGGAAACAGGGACGTCTATCCTATGACTACGAGAAATTGAATTCTATCAACAACCTGCACGAGCTTGGAAGGGCACGTTGAACTCCAGATGAGAGTGCAGCCTGCCAACACCTTGACTTCAGGCCTGTGAGACCTTGATCAGAGGACTCGGTTCCGCTGTGTCTGGCCTATTGACCTAAGGAAGCTGGGAGATAGTAGTTGGGTGTCGTTTTCAGCCAGTGAGTTTGTGGTAATTTGTTACACAGCAAGAGATAACTGATGCAAACACTCTTCAGAAGTGGGCATGACAGACCCTGAAGGACTGTATGTAAACTCAGGTTTCTTCAGAAAACAGTATGAAGGGGATCCTCAGAGAGAATCCACGTGGGTCAATTCAGTGGCGTGGAGCAGGACCTGCTAAGCATGCCCTCATGAATTTGAACTCAGACGGGCTCTCTGACTGGGCAGAATGCATGTCTCTGTTGGGCAGTGCTTCCCATGCAAAACTGGGAGAAGGACTTCAATCTGTAGTGGACTAACCCTTTTGTAAAATACAATAAACATAAGTGAGTGGAAAGTTAAAACTAAAAAAAATAGGGCATTCAAAATACAAGCTCCAATTTTTATTATTTAACGGACACAAAATTACTCTGTCAAGTTGCCATACAGTATTCCAAATGCTTACTCTCCGTTTCTTCTATGCCTGGAATGCATATCTGGTGTTCAGCGAAGATAACTTGCTGTGTTCAGAGAGGACCACACCTAATAATAGGTATTTTCTGTTTTTGTGCTGGCTGGTCATTTTTTAGCTTGGTATAGTTAGTCCCCTGCACTTGCGATCGAAAATACAAATTATAGCTCCAGCTCCATTATTTAATAGCCATGTGATCGTGGCAAGTTATGCTTGCTAAGAGTCATTTATTTGTAAGATGACAATGATATTGTACTATGTCTCATATGGCTGTGAAGCTTAATGAGGTAATGAGTATGTATGTGTTTTGTAAGCTGTTAAGCACTTTACACATGTGTGACTTACTAGTATTTCTATTCTTAAATTTTCTGTCAATAATTCATTCCAGTGTGCTTTGTACAGAGTATGGGAAATGAGAAAAATCTGACCATGTGCTGTAACAACTTGACTTTACTGTTATTGACAGTTTCTGGGAATGACTGGGAACTGATGTATGTGTAAATGGCAGATACTGAAAATATCTCTTTGTTACATGAATAATAGTCTCCTCAACAAATCTTGTTTGTGTGTAGAGTGTTCCTAATTAATACCATAAGCAGGAATAATGGTCATTGAATTCCACCCTCTAGTCATAGCCTCCATTCTGCAGCTATTCTCAGGGGTGGACTCAGGCAGGACTTACACTTCAAAGAACTTCCACAATAGTCTGTCGAGTACCATCTGTGAACTCTGTGGCATCCCAACACCACAACATCTAGAAACGGAATAGGGAAGGGAGACAGCAGCGTTGGCATCACAGCAGAAATCCAGCTCTGCCTTTCGGTCCATAACGGACTGTTGCTCAGTCAGACTACTCCAGCAATGCATTTATTTTAGACAAATAAAATAACAATTTTAGATTACTACTCATAAGGTAAAAATACTTTCTTTTCTATGTTTTCCCCCTACCTTGTCCCTTTAAAAGAATCACTTTAAAATAGATTTATTGTATTGATAGTCCCATTCAATTTTGAGAATTGAAAGGCAAGAAAAATATTATGGCCTCCTGGTTGGGTTTTTTTTTTTGCCACTTAATAGATAACAAATCATTCCTCCAAATATATTTTCCAGTTCTCTATTCTGTTGTATATATTCTTCATCTTTATGAGTAAAACTACCAAAAAATACCTCAGAGAGGAGGTAGAATCTCTTCTGGCTAACAGTCCATGAATCACTTTGAATATTTATTATGAACTTAGTATTATACTACATCCATGCCTTCTATATTATACAAACCTTATCTTACAGAGTCATTATGAAAATTAAGTATGTTTTGAGTGTGGGGGAAACCAAGAAATAACATATTTTATCTAATGAGAAAGCACATTCCTTAGACACAGTGTCTGCAATTTGTGGGTGACCTACAATTCATTAACAGGCCAAGTGGGCACATTCCTGTGCAGAGACCAATGGAGAAAGTTCCTTATTGGTCAGGTCAGCTGAATTCCAGCTGTTGATGGTGACATCAATAAAGAACATACCTGCAGAGAAATGTCCCTCTAAATTACAACCTAATAGCCAATGGATTCTGTAATAAGATTTCACGTAAACATAACTCAGAAAAATGGCAAAATTGGAAAAATATTAATGATTTCAACAAAAGTGAGAGATGGAATTTTATGGTAAGTTTCAGCGTATGCTGTACAGTGATGGGGAGAACAGAGAACCCAGAGATTCTCTGAGGTTTTCTCAGCTTTTCTGAACTGTACACACTTCCTCAAATCAGAACTTTTCTTCCCGTCCTAATTTAAATTATTTTATTTTGCTCAGGGTTTCATCTTATTGAAGTGATGAGTCTGTTAAGAACAAAAGGGGCAACCATGATTAGAGATATAATTTTAGCTCTGGGTTTCTACTTCAGCAAGCCCAGTTGGACAAGAGTTCCTAACCCTGTTTCCTAAGTGGCATTCATTTGAATCCTGGCACACTATTTAAACATTATTCCTGTATTTATAATAATATTAACAACCAAGACATACCTCTACCAAGCACTTTCTGTAAGTCTTAGAAAGATCTTCTGAACAATACATCTTGTCAATATGTGATGTCTGCTGTCACTATGAAATAGGGATGAGGCTGAGAGAGAAGCCCAGGATATGCAAAATTATAGCCACACCCTTAAGTAGGCTACTATTTTAGTCTAGCATTCATGCAGCTGAATCAGGGGGTGAGCAAGAGAGAACCAATAACAGAGCTTTACAAAGTGGTATCAAGAACACATCAAGGTGTTAAGAAAAGCCACAACATAGGGTAGAAAAAAAATGCAATCAGGAAAGATACCTGCTTTGGACATGATGGTTTGAGAATTCAGCTGAAAGGATTATTATTATTTTTTATAGTTAAACTGTTTGTCCTGACTCTATTCCCTTCATTCCATCAATCTGTTTTTTTGGTCCAATCTTCCAGGATCAGAATAGAAGGACCTATGTGAATTTAGGCATATAGGAGGTACATTTGATTGAAGTTAGTGATTATAGGCAGGAACTTGGGGATAATTATCTGCATATAGGTGTTTTGATCTAGGTGTATTTTTTCAAGCTTAAAGCCTGTGAATGCATCCTCTCTATTTTTGTATATGATTCTGCAGATCCTAGTAACTCATTCACTGACTTATTAGTCCCAAATTCCTCTACCTTTGTAGACAATGCTCTCAAATCTGATTCTTGGTTTGCAGTTATTTGCATCCCATAATTGTCAGTTTAGTTCTCCCCCTGGCTTTTATATCACTGTAAGTTTTTTGTTTTTATTATTATTTTTTTTGGTATCCCGTGACTACATTCTTGAAGCTTTTCATCTGTGTTGCATTAACAAGCCCTTGCTGGCAGCTGTTTATGCTAACATCTCTCTGTTGTCTTACCTAGAGCTGGATAAAAAAAATCAATAGCTTCTGCCAGCTTTAGTTTCAGCAAGACTTCAAGTTCCGCCTGGGGACCCTATATTATAATAGTGATAAAACATTCTTGATCATCATTGTAGTGAGGCAGCGTAAATAAGGTGTATAAAACTCTCCGAGAGAAAAGCAGTTTGTAGTAACAGGGGCATTTGTTTTTTGACTTTTTAAAATTTTACTTTGCTTACTCAAATGTATAGGGTACATGTGAAATTTTGTTACATGTATATAGTGTGTGGTGATCAAGTCAGAGTATTAGTATTACATCATCCAAGTACAATAAAGTTTTGTTTAACTATAGTCACTCTACTCTGCTATCAAATATTGAACTTATCCCAACTAACTATATGTTTGTACCATTTAACCCATTTCTCTTAATTCTCCCTCCCCCAACTCTCCCTTCCCAGTCTCTGTTCTCTGTCTTTCCACTCTCTACCTCCGTATGATCAAACATTTTAGCTCTCACATGTAAGTGAGAATATGCAATATTTGTCTTTTTATGCCTGGCTTATTTCAGTTAAGATAATGACCTCCAATTCCATCCATGTTGCTGCAAATGTCCTGATTTCATTCTTTTTAATGGCTGAGTAGTATCCCGCTGGCTATATATGTTTCTTTATCCATTCATCCATTGATGGGCACTTAGGTTGATTCCATATCATTGCTATTGTGAATAGTGCTGCAATAAACATGCAAATGTAGGTATCTCTTGGATATATTGATTTCTTTTCCTTTGGTTAGATACCCAGTAATGGGACTGCTGGATTGAATGGTAATTCTATCTTTAGTTTTTTGAGAAATCTTCATGCTGTTTTACATAGTGGCTGTACTAGTTTACATTCCTATCCACAGTGTATGAGTTCCCTTTTCTCCACATCCTAAGCAACATCCATTATTTTTTTTACTTTTTTTAATTTCAACATATTACATGGGTACAAACGTTTAGGTTACATATATTGCCTTTGCACCACCTGAGTCAGAGCTACAAGCATGCCCTCCCCGAGACAGTGAGCACTGCACTCATTAGGTGTGAATATACTCATCCCCTCCTTCCCCCTGCCCCTGACCTGCCCAACACCCAATGAATGTTACTTTTGTCTTTTTAATAAAAGCCAATCTGACTGGGGTAAGATGATATCTCATTGTAGTTTTGATTTGCATTTCTCTGATGGCTAGTGATGTTGAACGTTTTTTCACGTACCTGTTGGCCATTTGTATGTTTTCTTTAGAGAAATGTCTATTCAGGTCTTTTGCCCACTTTTTAATGGGATTATTTGTGTTTCTTTTTCCTGTTGAGTTGTTTTGAGTTCCTTGTATATTCGGGAGATTAGTTCCCTGTTGGATGATTACTTTGCAAATACTTTCTCCTATTTAACAGGTTGTCTCTTCACTCTGTTGATTATGTCTTTTGATGTGCAGAAGCTTTTAGTTTAATTAAATCCTATTTGTCTATTTTTGTTTTTGTTGCCTATGCTTTTGAGGTCTTAGTCATAAATTCTTTGCCTAGATCCATATCCAGGAAAAGTTTTCCCTAGGTTTCCCTGTAGTATTTTTATAGTTTCAGGTCTTATGTGTAAGTGTTTAATCCATTTTGAGTTGATTTTTGTAAATGGTGAGGAAAAGGAGTTCAGTTTCATTCTTGTGCATGTGGAAATCCAATTTTCTCATCACCATTTATTGAAGAGGGTATAGTTTTTGCATCGTAATTTCTTGTTGGTTTTGTCAAAGATCAGTTGGCTATAAATATGTGGCTTTATTTCTGGGTTCTCTGTTATATTCCATTGGTCCATGTCTCTATTTTTGTACCAATACTATGCTGTTTTGGTTACTATAGCCTTCTAATATATCTTGAAGTCAGGTAATGTGATGCCTCCAGCTTTGTTCTTTTTGCTCAGGATTGCTTTGGCTATTCTGGCTCTTTTTTGGCTACATATGAATTTTAGGATTGTTTTTTCTAATTATATGAAGAATGATGTTGGTATTCTGGTGGGGATTGCATTGAATCTGTAGATTTCTTTGGGCAATACAGTCATTTAAATGATATTTACTCTTCCAATCCATGAGCATGGAATGTTTTTCCATTTGTTTGTATCATCTTCAATTTCTTTCAACAGTGTTTTGTAGTTTTCCTTATAGAGATCTTTCACCTCCTTAGTTAAATTCATTCCTAGGTATCTTATATTTTTTGTAGCTATTATAAATGGGATTGCTTTCTTGATTTCTTTCTAGCTAAATCATTATTGGTATATAAAAACACAGATTTTTGCATGCTAATTTTGTAACATGTAACTTTACCAATTTAATTTATCAAATCTAGGAGTTTTTCAGCAGAGTGTATGGATTTATCTAGATATAAGATCATATCATCAGCAAAGAGGGACCATTTAGTGTCCTCTTTTCCAATCTGGATGCCTTTTATTTCCTTGTCTTGTTTGATTGCTCTGATTAGAACTTCCATTACTATGTTAAATAGAAGTGGTAAAAGTGGACATCCTTGTCTTGTTCCAGTTCTTAGAGGAAAGGCTTTCTGCTGTACCACATTTATGTGATGTTAGCTGTGGGTTTGTCATACATTGCCTTTATTATTTAGAGGTATGTTCCTTCTGTACCTAGTTTGTTGAGAGTTTTTATCATGAAGGGATGTTGAAGTTTGTCAAATGCTTTTTCTGTGTCTATTGGCATGATTATATGGTTTTTGTCCCTCATACTTTTGATGTGAATTATCACATTTATTCATTTGCATATGTTGAAACATCTTTGCATCCCAGGTATAAATCCCACTTCACTGTGGCATATTACCTTTTTGCTATGCTGTTGGATTCAGTCTGCTAGTATCTTGTTGAGGATTTTTGCATCTATATTCATCAGAGATAGTTGGCTTGTAGTTTTCTTTTTTGTTTTGTTCTTGTCTGGTTTTGGTATAAGGATGATGCTGGCCTCATAAAATGAGTTAAGGAGAGTTCCCTTATCTGATTTTTTGGAATAGTTTCAGGTGGATTGGTATTAGTTCTTCTTTGCATATTTGGTAGAATTTGGCTGTGAATCCATCCACTCATGGGGTTTTCTTTGTTGGGAGACTTTTTATTACTGATAATCTTGCTACTCATTATTGGACTGTTTAGGTTTTCTATTTCTTCTTGGTTTAATCTTGGGAGGTTGTATGTTTTCGGGAATTTATCCATTTCCTCTAGCTTTTTCTTTTTTTTTTCTTTTTGCCATGCTGTGAATTAGAACCATTTCCTCTAGCTTTTTAGTTTGTGAGTGTATAGTTGTTCAAAATAGTCTCTGATGCTCTTTTGAATTGCTGTGGTATCAGTTTTAATGTCCCCTTTTTCATTTTCGATTTTGTTATTTGGGTTTTATCTCTTCTTGGTTAGTCTAGCTAGCAGTTTATCAATTTTGTTGATCTTTTTGAAGAAACAACTTTTTGTTTCATTGACCCTTTGTATTTTTTTTAGTCTCCTTTTCATTTAGTCTTGCTCTGATTTTTATTTCTTTTCTTCTGATAATTTTGGGTTTGGTTTGTTCTTTCTGTTCTAGTTCTTTAATGCATTGGTTCACTGTTAATTTGTAGTCTTTCTTTTTTTTTTTCATGTAGGCATTTGTTATTATAAACTTTCCTCTTAGCACTGCTTTTACCATATCCCATAAGTTTTGATATGTTGTGTTTCCATTTTCATTTGTTTCAAGAAATTTTTTTTTATTTCCCTCTTAACTTCTTCATTAACCCAATGGTCATTCATGTATTTTACAGTTTCTAGAGTTCCTCTTGGTATCAATTTCTACTTTTATTCCATTGTGATCTGAGAAGACACTTGATATGATTTCAAATTTTTAAATTTGTTGAGACTTGTTTTGTGGACTAACATATGGTCTAGCTGGAGAATGGTCCTTGTGCTGATGAAAATAATGTATATTCTGCAATTGTTGGATAGAATGTTCTGTAACTGTCTGTTAGGTCCATTTGGTTTAAAGTCCAGTTTAAATCCAATGCTTCTTGGTTAATTTCTGTCTAGATGATCTGACTAATGCTGAGAGTGGGGTGTTGAAGTCCTCCACAATTAGTGTATTGCAGTGTCTCTCTCCCTTGAGATCTAGTAATACTGAGTTTATGAACCTGAACGTGCCTGTGTTGGGTGCATGTATATTTAGAATCATTATATCCTCTTGCAGGATTGATCACTTTATCATTATATAATGACCTTCTTTGTCTTTCTTTTTACTGTTTTTGACTAAAAATCTCTTTTCTCTGGTATAGGTATAGCTACTCCTGCTTGCTTTTGGTTTCTGTTTGTGTGGCATGTCTTTTTCCATCCCTTTACTTTCAGTCCTTATGTCTTTACTGATAAGGTGAATTTCTTCCAGGCAGCATATAGCTGAATCATGGGGTTTTTTTTTGTTGTTGTTGTTTTTTAATGAATTCAGCCATTCTAGTCTTTTAAGTGGAGAATTAACCCATCTACATTCAAGGTTATTGTTGATATGTGAGGCTTTGTTTCTGTCATATTGTTAATTGTTTTCTGGTTATTTTGTGTGTGTGTATATATATATATACATATATTTTGCTCTTTTCTTTTTCTCTTATTGTTTGTTGTTGTGGTTTGGTTGAGTTCTATAGTGGTACCATTTGAATTCTTTCTCTTTCTCCTTTGTGTTATTGCTTTATCAGTGAGTTTTATGCTTTCATGTGTTTTCATGATGATAAATGTAGTTCTTTCACTTCTAGGTTTAGGATTCCCTTGAACATTTCTTGTAGAGCCTGTCTAGTGCTACCAAATTCACTCATCATTTGCTTGTCTGGGAAAGAATTTATTTTTTCTGTATTTTTGAAGGATAACTTTGCCAGATATAGTATTCTTGGCTAACAGGTTTTTCTTTTTTGTTTCAGCACTTTAAATATAGCATTCCATTCTCTTCTGCCCTGTAAGGTTTTTGCTGAGAAATCTACTGTTAGTCTGATGGAGTTTCCTGTATAGGTGATTAGATGCTTTTCTCTTGCTGTTTTTAGGGTTCGCGAGACAGGTATGTGGGTTTGTTCTCCAGCCCCTGGGCACCTGGTGTGATGTGGGCAATAGCAGTAGCAGTGATATAGCAACTCACTAGAACCCATGCAGTCCATGCTGGTGTTGGTGGTGGCTGTGACAAGTTGGGTGGGCCAGTCCCCTGGCCTGTTAGTGGTGTGTGCAGCTGGGTGCCAGTTGTGGTATGACTGACAGGTTGTATCAGTCCAACCTCAGACCCTGACAGGAATAAGCAGGTGCTAATGGTGGTGGACTGGGCTGGGCTGTTTCCAGGCCCCTGGATGATGTGCTCAAGGACTGGGGGATGGGACTGGAATGGCAGACTTGTCCTCAGGCCCCCTGGTAGTGTGTCAAGTCACTGGCTATGATAGGCAGAGGTAGGGTTGTCCCCAGGCTGCCTGCTGAATGCTCAGATGTGAGCAGTGGCAGTTGTGCTGCAGGACTGCCACTGAGGATTGCAGGGTCCTTCTCAGATGAAGCAGCATAGGGAGGTACCTGGGGGGGATGCAGTTTTCTCATGCCATTGTCCCACAGCAGCTCACAGCAGCAGTGGTGGGATTTGTCCTAGAAGTATATGGGAGTGCCTGGCCTCCTCTTTCCCTCCTCAGCCCAGTGGCAGCAGCATTGGCATTAACTTGGCCCCAGGGAAGAACACAGAACATTGGAGGCTTGGCTCTCAGAATGGTACCAGCTGCAGGCTTGCCACTGGGCAGTTTGGGACCCCTCTCAGCTGGTGCAGCATAGGGAGGTAGCTGTGAGGAGTGTAATTTGCTCACACATTGGTCTTATAGCAGTCCACAGCAGCAGTGGTAGGATTTGTGCTAGGGGGGCACAAGAGTGCCCCAGCCTTCTCTCTTTGTTTTGGCCCTGCAGGGGCAGCAGCATGCCATCCCCGGGGCATTGATCTCAGAATGGCATCAAGCTGCAGCTGTTCTGCACTAAAATGTCTGTGGGACTCTGCATGAGTTCCCTCTTTGAAGCAATGTCTCTGTGCAATCTCTAGGCAGCTCCTTTTGTTAGGCCGGAGGCCTGCCTGGGTTGAGGGGTTCTCCCATACCTAAGATTGTAAAAGATTGTGGCAGGAATGTGGACCCCTGGGGGCTTCTCTCTTACCCTCTCCCCACATCTGAGAGCTTCTCCCAGCTCCCAGCCAATCCTGGCCAAGCAAGTTGCCTTGCTTCCTTCTCCTCACTTGCTTTCAGTGCCTCCTGTCACCTCTCTGTTGAATTCCAGTGTTCTTTCTTAGATGATCTATTCAAAGTGTAAATATCTACTTGCTATTTTGGTTCCTCTCTGTGGAGGAGGCACATATTAGCTGCATCTAGTCAGCCACCTTGACTCTCTCCAGCATTTGTTTATTAAGTGGAAGAAATAAAACAATTAGGAGGAAAGGTTTGGAGTATGTATAGAAATGGGTTGTTGTAATACTGTTGATGAACAAACATTTATAACTTTGTAAAAGTTCTAAAAATAAAATATGATGAATTGTTGACAGGAAAATCTCACTGAGGAAAATAGATGAAAATTCTTGGGAAGAAGTTACATGGACATCTGTTTTTCTTGATAAAAGGAATAATTTGCCATGATTTGTGTTGTTTTAAAATGGGATAGTTTTGTCTGTGGGGATGTGTGAAATCCCTGTCAATAGAAATGTAGAAGTATTATGCTATTTGGTTGTCTTCTAATGATTAGAAGCATGCCTTGTAAAAGAACATTCTACATGAGAGATTTTGTAATGTAACTTTTCCCCAGCTTCATTGAGGTATCATTAATATAAAATAAAATTCTTCCATTTTAAGTGTGCAGTTAGATGCATTTTGCAATGGAATGCAGTCCTTTAATCAGAGACCCAGAATCATAACACAGAATTATTAGTTGTAAGTTTTTCATAGATGCCCTTTATCAAGATACAAAAGTTCTCTTGCAATCCTAGTTTGCTGAAAGTTTTTTATTATTATTATTAGAAATGGAAGTTGAATTTAGTCAAATGCATTTCTGTATCTATTGGAATCATTATATGTAATTTTTTCCTTTTTGGGATTATTAATATGGTGAATTGCATTGATGGGTCCTCTGATTGATAAACCAACCTTGCATTCCTGAGGTAAATTCCACTTAATCATGATGTATTTTTGTATACATTATTGGACTCAATTTGCTAAATTT
This sequence comes from Daubentonia madagascariensis, assembly GCA_023783475.1. Classification (NCBI taxonomy): domain Eukaryota; kingdom Metazoa; phylum Chordata; class Mammalia; order Primates; family Daubentoniidae; genus Daubentonia; species Daubentonia madagascariensis. Next base: position 17,739,654 of record JAKFHU010001569.1, read on the forward strand.
TTTTTAAAAATTTGCATTTGTGCTCATGAAGAATATTGGTCTGTACTTTTCTTATAATGTCTTTAACTAGTTTTAGAAGCAGGGTAATGCTGCTTTTATAGAATGAGTTGGAAATTGTTATGGATTGAACATTTGTGTCCTCAAGAAATTTATTTGTTGAAGTCCTAACTCCTAATATGATAATAATTGGAGATGGGGCCTTTGAGAGGCAATTAGGGTTAGATGTGGTCACAAGGGTTTGGACCCTCATGATGGGATTAGTGCCCTTATAAAAAGAGAGATCAGAGAGCTTGCTCTCTTTTTTCCCCTTTCTTTCCACATGTGCAGAGGTCTTGTGAGCACACAGAGAGATGGTGGCTCCTAACAAGTCAAGAGAAGAGAATTCAGAATGAAGCCTATATTATATTACTGTCACCTTGATCTTGGACTTCCCAGCCTTCAGACCATGAAAAATAAATTTCTTTATTTTAAGTCATCCAGTCTATGGTATTTTGATATGGCAGCCAAAGAAAACTAAGACAGGAGGCATTTCTTCCATTTCAATTTTGTGGAAAAGTTGATGTAGAACGGGTATAATTTCTTCCTGAAGTGTTTGGTTGTCTTCCCCAGTGAAGCTATCTAGATCTGGAGTTTCCCTTGTGAGAAGGGTTTTTATGACAAATTTAACTTTTTTAATAGATTGATATCAGGATATTAATATTATTTATTTATGAGCAAGTAAATATAGTTTGTATCTTTCAAGGAATTTGTTCATTTTCACTTTGTGGCTGAATTCATGGTCTTACAGTTATAAAATATATTTCATTTTTACCTTTTTAATAGGTGTAGAATCTTCAGTGTTGTCACCTCTCATGCATGATATTTACAATTTTTGTTGTCTCTCAGTTTTTCCTACTACATATGGCTGGAGGTTTATAAAATTTATTCTTCTCTCTAGGAAATAGCCTTTGGCATTACTGATTTTCTTGTTTTTTGTACTTTCTATTTTATTGATTGTCACTCCAGTATTTATTATTTCCTTTTTACCATCAATTTGGGTTTAATTTGCTCTTTTTCTAGTTTCTTAAAATGGAGATGAGGTCATTGATTTGATATTTTTTTCTACTCTAATTCAGGTATTTGGTGTCATAAATCCTCCCTCTCACCAGTAAGTACTGCTTTAGTGGCATCTCAGAAATTTTGATATGTTGTGTTTTAGTTTTCATTTCATTTAAAATATTTTCTAATTTTTCTTTTCATTCTTTTCTTTTATCTATGAATTATTTCATTTCCAAAATTTGAGGATTTTCCATATATCTTTCTGTTATTGATTTCTTATTTAATTTCCTTGTTATCAGAGAATATACATTGTATGAATTAATCCTTTAACATTTATGGATAGAATATAGTCCATTTTTTGTAAATTTTCTATATGATTTTGAAAAAAATGTGTATTCTGCTGTTGCTGGGTACTGTGTTTCATAAGTGTCGATTAGGTTAAGTTGGTTGATGGCATTGTTCAAGTCTTCTATATCCTTAATGATTTTCTGTTTGCATTTCATGTCAATTGTAAAGAAGGGGGATATTAAAATATCTATACTTGTGGAGTTGTCTATTTCTTGAAGTTCTATCAGTTTTGCATCACATACTTTGAAGCTGTGTTATTAGGTGCATAAATGTTTGGAACTGTGAGGTCCAATTCATAAAATTATCTTTTTAACATTATGTAATAACCTTCCTTTTCCTCTCCCCCTGCTAATATTCTTTGATCTGAATATATCTGATATTTATATAGTGACTGTACTCTTATAGGTTACTGCGTAGCTTTACATTTATTCATTGTTTGCTTTTCATGCATTTTTGCAGGAGCTATAGTTGGTCTTGCTTTTTATTCTATTCTGAAAATCATTGCCTTTTAATTGGCATAGTTACACTATTTACATTTAATGTGATTATTTAAAATATTAGATTTTAAGTAAATTATCTTACTGTTTGTTTTCTATTTATCCCATTTGATCTTTGTTCCCTTTTCCTTTTTTCCTGACTTTGATTGGATAATGTGAATGTTATTTTAACATCCCATTTTATCTTTTTAATTGATTTGTTAACTATAAATTATTTTGCTATTTTACTGTTCATAGTTTATATCTTTGACTTACCATAATCTGTCTTCAAATGATATTCACGTGTTGTGTGGAATCTTATAATAATATACTTCTATCTCTCCCTTCCTGATCTTTGTGCTCTTATAGTCATATATTTCACTCTTACATACAGTATAAAGCAATCACTGCATTGTTATTCTTTTAGTTTAAAGACTCAGTTATTTTTTAAGGATAATCTTTTTAAAATGATAAGAAAAACACCTTATATACTTATCATGTGATTGTCTTTTCAGAGCCTCTTCATCTCTTGTGTGGATTTATATTTCCATCTGGCATTATTTTTCTTCTGCCTGAAGAATTTCCTTCAATAGTCTGTGGTGTGGGTCTGCTAGTGACGAATTCTTTTAGATATTGTATGTATGAAAATGTCTTTATTTCATTCCATAATATTTTGTGTGAGTGTAGAATTTTAGTTGACAACTTTTTTCAGTATACTAAAAATATTTTGTCTTCTTGCATTATTTCCAATAGTGAATCTGCTGTCATCCTTATCTTTGTTCTTCTGAATGTAGTGTCTGTCTTTTTCTCTGGCTTTTTGAAGAATTTTATTTATCATCAGTTTGAGCAGTTTCTGTGTCTTCTTAAATTTCCTTGTACTTGGGTTTCATTGAGTTTCTTGGATCTATGAGTTTGCAGTTTTCATCAAATTTTGGAAAATTTCAGCCCTAATTTATTTAAATATTTTTTCTGTCATGCTTTCTCTCTCCTCTCTTTTATGGACGTTATTTACATGTATATTAGACTTCTTAAAGTTGTCCCACAGCTCAGCTCACTAGGGCTCTGTTCATTTTTCCTAGTTTTCTTTTCCCTGTTTCATTTTGGATAGTTTCTATTGTTGTCTTCAAGCTCACTGATATTTTGTTTGCAATGTCTGATTTTTAAATTTTATCCTGTGTATTTTCACTCACACATTGTAGTGTTTATCTCTCATAGTTTGATTTGGGCCCTTTTGACATCTTCTACATCTCAATTTTTTTTGAACACTTTGTAGTTTTTATCTCTAGTAAGTAGTTTGATAACTCCAGTAGTAGTGGTAATAACTTTTATAATGTGCTTGTCTGCTAATTCTGACATCTGATTGCATTCTGGGTTTGTTTTTTCAATTAATTAATTTATATTCTTGTTATGTGTCATATTTCCTTGTTTCTTTGCATGCCTGGTCATTTTTGAATGTATGAAAACATTGAGAATTTTACTTTGTTTGGTGCTGGGTGTTTTTGTGTTTCCATAAATATTATTTAGTTTTGTTTCGGGATGCAATTAAGTCACTTGAAGATAACTTGATACTTTTGCTTATAGCCTTTAAGATTTTTTAGGTGAGACCAGAGTGGTATTCAATATAATTTTCCCTCATTAATCAAAAAAGAATCTCTGTGTTTTCCATAAAATGGGTTATAAATCAGATTTTCCAGTCTGGCTGGAAGGAACAAGCACTATTCCTTGCCCTGCTTTGTATGAACACTGAACATTCTTACCTCTTATCCTTTTAAGTGGCTTACAGTGGTTCTTTCCTTGGCCTCAGTTAGTTTACCACATGAATGTACTGATCAGTATCCAGTTGGATAGTCCAGAGGGGCCCTCTGTAGCTCTCCAGAGTTGTCTCCATTTGGCTCTCTCTTCTCTGGTACTCTGTTCTGAAAACTCTCCCTGGGCTCTGAGTTCTGCCTGCTCAACTCTGCAAATCTGCTAGGATTTTCCTTTGTTCCCCCTCCCTTTGCCAAAGACTGGGAACTCTCTCAAGGTAGTAAAGTGGCAATCACAGGGATCACCTTATTTGTTCCATTTCTCTGGGAACACTGTCCTTTGTTTCCTCATGTCCATTTTCTTGAAAAACATTGTTTCATGTGTTTTGCACATTTTTTGGTTGTTTCCAGTAGAGGATTGGAATCCATTGTTTTTACTCCATTTTGACCAGACACACATATATGCTAATATGCTAAATTTCTTTAAATCTCTGACTGAATAGTCCTTCTGGCTCAAATTGGGAAGACTTTCTGGATAAGTCAGAATGTGAAGTTGGAGAGAGAAAAAGGACAATAGAGGGCCAGGAATTTCATACATTTGAAGTAGAAAAACACAAGAACATAAGATACATGGTGTGATGTCCCAAATAAACAGAACTCAAGAGGTATTTTTCTGATGTGTACATATTTTAATTAAACATTTGGTGACATTGTTTTTGATACAGAAGGAATCACAAATATGACTTATAATTTGGATGTGGAAAAGAATTTTATGAATATGATACCTTTTATGAATATAATACCTTTTTATGATGCATAAAGGTATCAAGGTATTCTCAAGGTGGAAATAGCACAAAATAAGGAACCAATATACTTGATTTCTGATATGCCAGTCTTTTGAAAATCTCTTCATGCGGGGTAGAGGGACCTAGTTTCTTCAGCTCTAAATTTAAGGTATGGTGGGTAGAAGTGATGAACCTGTTGGTTGATTAGCCAATAGCCTGTATATCTCAGTTTTCTATTAATATAACTCTGAGTTATACTTTATGTGTGATATGATTGATAGTAACTATTTTTTTAATAATACTAATATATAGTTTACAAGATTTAAACATACTTGTCACAAACAGGTGGAACTGCACTGGTTGGTTGAGTTGTAATGGCTAAAACAGTTTAATTTGAGCCCTAACTTAAATCATCATCACAGTTGGAATGGAACCATCTGTGAGCCCATGTAGGCAGTGTGATGGACATTATTCTCTTCATATTTCAGTTTTGAGTCAACATAAATATGTGGAAGAGGAGCCAAACCTGGAAATTTCTCTTTATAATAGGAATGTCCTGAAATTATGGCAATGAGGTCCTGTTTCACTTCCCAGGTCCAAATTAATTTTGCCTGTTCTCCATTCAATCAAAATTTATTGTTGACTCATGTCTAAATTTCATGGATATTAAGTATTAGAAAAAATAATAAGCCCAATTTCAATTTTTGTAAAACAAAAACTCACCTATAAATGTCCATTTAAAACATAATATACTTTTAATAATGATTTATACTTTAAAATTTTATTTATCATCTATTTCTCTGGTAAATGAATATTATTTGGGTTAAATTCTTAACACACATAGTATAATATAACATAAAGAAAAAGAGAAAATTAAATATCTCTGATCTTATTAGCACCTGATTTAACTATTACATATGCAGTCAAGTTCATTTGTACATTTTTATGTAATTAAAAGTCTTGAGAATATAATCTTTATAACCTTTTTTTAATCATTATATTTTAAGGTTATATATTGTTATGTTTCCCATACAGTTGTATGCTGTTGCAACTCTTTGTAATGTAAATTTTAATGAATAATATTCCAGCTATTTGTTATACTGTTAATTATATGGTCATCTGCCAATATTTAGCACTGACTTCTTTTCAAATTTTTATTGTTGCATATAAATCAAAGTGAGTATCTTTATGTCATTTAAATATTTCCTTAAGATTAGATGCCAGCACTTTCTGTTCTTTGTCCAATAACTTAGTATAACATCAACAGCATCAACAACATTACATTACATTATACATAGGACCCTTACAAAATGTCTCTAGTTGACTTTACCAGTCTTATCTTCTGGATTTCTCTCCCTTGACCTCATATTCCAGTCACATCAGCTCTTCACTGCTCCCTGATTGTAGTGCTGCACCTGGTGAAAGCACACTTTGCAATAGTAAAAAAACAAGACCTCTCTATCATCTATCTATCTGTCTAATGCAAAAAGAGATAATGTTGAATGAGAAAATTAAATGAATTCAAAAATTCATATTCTAATACCATTTATGTAAATTAAATACTTTTTGGAGATTACTTTTTATTGCAAGGAAAGACTGTTCAGAAAAATTATTGTAAACTTAGAAATAAGTCAAAAGGATGACAGCATGACCTGCATTGTCATGCTTTGCTAATAAAGCTTCTCAAAAATCTACTGGCTCTAGGAACATGTGCTTTTGTTTGACTTACCATTAATTAGCAGCAAATTACAACTCTTTAGAGTTAGATGTTAATTTGTAGGAAATTAATTAGATCCAAATAGTTTTTTCCAGGAGAGAAGATAAATCTAAAGGTTATACATTTTCCTCCTGTAAGATGAAATAGTTTTGAATTTAGTTTAGTAATTTTATTTCAGCATTATTTATTTTTTCTTTCACTGAACTTATGTACATAAAATATATATATTCTGTTTACTATATTGCTCTGAACCAGTTTTGTCATCCCACTAATGTCCCAGTTAAGAGATCAATGAGGCAAGTACAATTTTAACATATGTTCATTAAAACATACATAAAAACATATATAAAATATACACAAAAATAGTACAAAGTAACATATTAAATATACATATAAGTTAAGAATATACATATTTATAAAATAATAAAATATTATATTGATAATGTGGTTTTGTTAGGGGATAGAAATAGAAAACATAAAATATTAATAAAATATTATCCTACAGGCTACTAATTCCACACAAAAGTTCCAGAGTTCCACAGAATAATAATCCTGAAAGGTAAAATACCAAGTTACAAAGTTCAAAAATGATTTATATCTTATAACGCTAGTTTGGAGTTAATAAAACAGCTTGCATGTCAAAGGAATAACTGTATTGAAAATAACTGTATTAAAAACAGCTGTTGCCAGGTGCGGTGGCTCACAGCTGTAATCCTAGCAGTTTGGGAGGCTGAGACAGGAGGATTGCTTGAGGTCAGGAGTTCAGGACCAGCCTGAGCAAAAGCAAGACTCCATCTCTACAAAAAATAGAAAACCTAGCCAGGCATAGTGGTGTGCTCCTGTAGTCCCAGCTACCTGGGAGGCTGAGACAGGAGGATCCCTTGAGCCCAGTAGTTTGAGGTTGCATAGAGCTATGATGACACCACTGCATTCTAGCTGGGCCACCAGAGCAAGACTCTGTCTCAAAAGAAAAAAAGAAAAAAAAAACAGTTGTTTAATTTTGTGTCATAGAATATTTTCAAAACAATTTAGTTCAGGACACTTTTGTTTGTTTTAATTGAAAATTCCTTAACATAATATTTTTACAGACTTTACATTGGGAAATAGTGCAATGATAAATCATTTAATCATTTTAGCATGGAAGTAATATATTTATTTTTAAAATATATATTTAGATATTCTATTTCCAGTAATGGGAAGTACCTTAAATCATACTAACACTCCTGCAGGAAACAACTATAAATTCTGGACAAAATATTTTAACCAATTATTTAAATGTGAGCACAGTATAAAAGCAAGTGGAAACCAGAGAGGAGTCAACCTTGAAAAAAATGTTCTAGATCAGGTGATGCATTCAGGTTTATGACTTTTTGCCTGACAGCACTGCCAACTGCCTTAGAATGAGGTTACTAGAACTCAAGGAGAAAATCGTAGCTTTACTGGTGTGAGGAGTCATGAGGCATAGTTTGTGGCTTCCAGAGCAGCTGGAAAATAAGGAGGAAATCGTGAAAAGGAGAGAGTCACACTGAAATCTGTGTAAACATTTCACCCAATTCCTTAGCATATGCATGGGGGAGACACCAACCTAGTAGCACAGCAAAAAGCAACTACTAGAAGTCTGAATAACTGAAAAGAGATTTCAGCTGCTGCTCTCCTTCGGGGAAACACAGGAGTTTGAGTTCAGCCAAGTTAACTACTTGCTAGAACAAAAGTCAAAATGATGGCTTAATGAATTAATGGGTTATCGTGGGAGTGGAATTGGCTGCTTTATAAGAAGAGGGAGAGACACCTGAGCAATCACATTAACACTCTCCGCCCCCTTGCCATGTGATGCCCTGCACCCCCTCGGAACTCTTCAGACTCCTGACCAGCAAGAAGGCTCTCACCAGATGTGGTGCCTTGATCTTGGACTTCTTAGCCTCCATAACTGTAAGAAATAAATTCCTTTCCTTTACAAATCACCCAGTTTTAGGTGTTATGTTATAAGCAACAGAAAATGGACTAAGACATTGCATTTCTTTAGTTCTTGTATTTTCAAAAAAAGTCTGTGTACTGCTTTTTTACTTTAGTGATGGCTTGGCTGTAGGTAAAACTCTTAGACCCAGTGTTTCAATACTAAGAAGTGTGTGTTGCCCTGGCTTTTCTCTCTTTAGAAATGATTTGGCATTTTGCCAGGAGACCTATTGATTTCTTTCTTTTAGGGACCCAGTATTGTTTCCAGAATAAATCTTCTTTAGAATCTTTCACTGTTGAAGTTTTCCTGATACCTAATGGGACCCTTGATTTGTACAGCAAGGTTTTGTGTTTTTTTTTTAATTTCAGAAATTAATCATTAATAAAACTATTTTTTTTCCTTTTACTAGGTCTATTCTCTTCAGGAAAACCAGATATACTTTCTGTTGTCATTGCTTTCTGTGCCCCCCATTCCTCCTTTAAATTCATCTTCTTTCTCTTGTATTTTCCCATTATTTTCCTCATGCTGTTTTCCATGTTCTTGATTATGCTTTCAGTAATAAACATGTTTTTGCATCTCTTATTTGAGAGCTTGCATGTGTTACTTGAATTCATTTTTTTTTTCCTGAGGCAGTGGTTACTTTAGTTTCTTAATTTTTAATTTTTTTTTCTGAAATTTCAGTATTTCAAACAAATTCTTTTAATTTACAAAAGCTTGTGATATATGCTTTTCAGATGACTAGAAATATACTTCTTTTCTTCCTTTTACCCTGAGTGTGACGGGCCTAACATCATCATTTTGGGATTTTACTCATCTCTAAATGGAGACTGTTCTAGATGGGGAATAGATATAGGAGTTCAGAGGTGGGGAACAGGAATACTGGGACATCTTAGATCTTTCTTGATTGCCTTTGAAAACACTTTCATTCATGTTGTTCCAGATGCAAGTCCTGCTTCTGGCTAGCAAGAATTCCTCCTGGCTTGCAGTAAGACCACTCATAAAATAGGTATTTTGTGTGGTGATTTGGCATTGGCTTAGCATCAACTGACTAAGATCAGGAAACTCAGAACTTCCTGATCTCATGTATTGTCCTATATTTTGCCATGATATTAGCCTCGTTTTTATAAAGATGTTATATCTACAGGTGTCAATGTTTATTCCTCTGCTTCCTCTGCCAATGTGGGCTCACTCTTCTAATCAAGGAATAAATGATTTAGTATTCATTCCTAAAGCATTCATTCAATAAATATTTGTTAAGCATAGATTGTCACTCTCGTGGTGCAAAAAGGCCACAGCAACTTGCTGGCACAGTCAGAACGTGCTTCCCCTGCCTGGCCTACTCCCCACCCCATGCCCAGCTTTGTATTTGTGGGGATTTGGTTAGGATGCATTCTAGCCAAAGGTCATCATCAATTCGAAATCCATGAGGTGAGATTGAGCTTGTTGTGTACAAAGACCAGCAAAAAAGACCACCAAGACAGGAACAATGGAGTGTGTTTTGCACTAGTTGAAATCTGCTGAGGCCTGTTGTGTGTCCTGTCTTGGCTTCTTCCATCAGCCAAGTCTGATTTTCACTGTCCTCAGCAACTCTGCGCTGTGGTTTATACCAGTGTCTGTTTTCTGACTTTCTTTTTTGTTAAAAGCTGTGGTCTCTGATCTAGTGCCCAGCTTTTTCCCCGCAAGCAGGTGCCGCTACCTGGTTCTGATCCAAACACAATATTGAAGCCTCTTCTTTCCACGATTCCTTTTTCACTCCTATATCTTTTGGAGAAAAGAAAGGCAAGGCTTTTTGTTGTGGTGGTTTGTTTTTGTTTTTCAACAAACAGCTTCATGTGGTCCCCAGGAAAGGGGAAAATGTCAGGTTGATCTCCTGCCTCTGGAGTTTCTAGCAGTAATTTACCTTGGAATGTACTGCTTTTCTGAGTTTGATCATGTCAGCGTAGCAGAGCTGATCAGAGTTGGTGGTGCCAACTCATGCTAACAAATCTCACACAATTTATAAAAGCTGAATGCTGATTTACTAAATTTCACTAAGAATTATGACTGTAAGGGGACAGAATGTTCACATCTCCTTAGTTGGTGCAATTTTTTTTTCTTGTGGGCAGGCTACATAGAAAGACAATTTATTAGAAGATAATTTGGTGCACATGAATCAGAGTAAAACGAGGGAGTATGATGTCAAGAATGTTTAGTGGTATTAGACCTAATGCCTTGATGCTTCCGTCTCTACAATAGGACCCCATCTGTCAGGAAGACAGAATGCTTATAATAGCCTGAGGGTTCCAGCATGGTCAGAGCTGGAACAATCTTAGCCAACAATTGCATCTAATTCTTTTTACCCATGCTTCTTCAGCTGGAAAAAGAACAAAAGCACATATTTAAAATTTGATGGATATTCTTTTTTTTTCTTTCTTCCAAGCATGTGGCAAGATTGCACTTCCCCATCCCATTGAAGTTATGATTTGCTTTGGCCAATTAGTTGAGAGTGAAAGCCATTAAGAGCCAGCATGTGGTCTGCAACATTCTCTTTATCTTGCCAAAGTAATTAGTGAGGACTCCATTAGCCTGTGTCTCTAAGTGAGGATGACTTGGAGAAGAGCCACTATCCACTCAAAATTATAAGCAAGACATAAAACTTTGTTGTTTTAAACCACTAACATTTGGGGATTATTTGCTACCATGGCAAAATATGACTCATGCTGACTGATACGGCTACAAGTACCTTGACATAGGGAGTGCTATTAAACAACTTTAAATGTGTGGTATTGGTTTAATGGGTTATATTGTAGATAGCAAGGACAATTTATTACAGACTAGAAGGGTGTGAGTCCTTGCTGTGTAGTGGCTAAATACTTGGTGAAAGGGGCAATTACAGTAACTTAGCAGGCAAAGTGAGGCATTCATACAGGCTACAGACATCCAAATTTAAGTAGAGAAAGAGGCAAAGGAAAGAGAAAGCAAAAAATATTCAAAGTGAGAATTGTGACTCAAAAGAAACTTGGGTGTGGCCATTGCTCATGGAGCTGACTGCAATAAAATAGAGAAGCCAAAAATATGTTTGAGAGAATTGTGCTGTCAAAAGAATCAACAGTCTGAACTAAAATAGACCGTGACTGAGACTTAAAAAGATCCTAGGGCTCCTAACCGTCTACAGGCAAGAAGCAAGCGGAGAGTTGCTCAGGTTCCAAGATGAACATCTTGCTGATGTCCAATTCAGATATAGCCAAGGAGGCTTATATAAAAAAAGAAGAATCACACAGAGTGTGGATCCAGGAGAAAATTGGACAAGTTAGTTATTCTCAAGAAGGAGAATCAGGGTCTATTCAAAAGTCATTCCCCACCAACTTTTGGGGGGAATCCTCACAGTGTCTCTTCAGAAGTTTTCAGGATTTCTAGAGACAAAGTCTCTGTTATGTGGGACCAGTGTATGCTGTGTGATTCCCATTCTTCCTCTTCTGGACTATTTACTGCAGTTGTCTGTTCTGATTTTCTTATCGTATTTTGGATTTTGGAAGAATTCATAGGTCTTCAAATCAAGCGGATCCACCAGACCTAATATCAAGATACTGCACAAACCCACCCTCATTCCTTAGAAATTCTGGGTTGTGAAATTGATGCCACGCCTGGAAAGGACTTTTGGATTGCTTCCCTTGGTGGAGGAGAAGGGCATATTTTGTGTGCAGGAAAAAGAGAGAGCTAATGTTCTCTTACCAGAAGTGTGGAGTATGGTAGTCATTAGAGCTATTTACCAATCTTTGAGTTTTACCCTTTCTGCAAACCCTAGAGGTTTGCAATTCTTCTGTCCTTTGATGATAGCCATGGCCATTTGGCTTGGCTTTGGCTAATAAAATATGAGTAGATATAATTTTTATGACTTCCAGAAAAAAAAGTCTTTAATAGCCAGGGCATGCTTTGTTGTGCTCCCCTCTTTCTGGTGGCCTGTAATATCCCAGATGGTGGGAGCTCTATCATCTTGAGTCCCTGCATGACTGATGTGAGATGAGTATATGGTATGAGCGATAAATAAAACTACAATGTGTTAGCCACTTAAATTCTGAAAGTGTTTTTACTATGGCACGACATATACATCCTAAATGATATAACCCCAAACTAGATAAAATGAAATAAAGTAAATATTATTGCCCATTTTTCTTGTTATTTCTAGAATCCTAAGCAAAATATTAGCAAGGAAACTTGGTAATCACCAAAAATGCACTAAAATAAGTTAGATGCATCCCAGGAATGCAAGGATGTTTTAATATAAGAAAATATATAAATGTAATTCATTGACTTAATAGATTATAGAAAAAGCCATGTGCTCATCTCAATAGATATAGCAAAAAGAATTGGTAAAATTCAAGACTCATTCACAGTAAAATTCTGAATAAACTAGACATAAAAGAAAACGAACTTAACCTGATACAAGATAACAACAAAAAATCCTACAGTATGCATTATGGTAAATGTGGAAATACTGGAATTACTCCTTTTAGCTTTAGGAACAAGGCAGGGATTCCCACTTCTATTAACACTGTATTAGGAGTCCTAGACTATGGAATAAGATTAAAATAAATTAAAGGATAAATATTGGGAAGGAAGAAATTAAAGTGTTATTAATTGTACATAAAATTGTTTTAATAGAACATAAAGTGGGCAAAAGACATGAACAGAAACTTTTCAAGAGAAGATAGACTAATGGTCAATAAACATATGACAAAATGCTCAATATCTCTAATCATCAGGGAAATGCAAATCAAAACCACAATGAGATCGCACTTAACTCTGTTGAGAATGGCTTTTATCAAAAACTCCCAGAACAACAAATGTTGGCGGGGATGCGGACAGATAGGAACACTCACACACTGCTGGTGGGACTGCAAACTAGTACAACCTCTATGGAAAGTAATATGCAGATACCTCAAAGAATTAAAAGTAGAACTACCATTTGATCCAGCAATCCCACTACTGGGTATTTACCCAAGAAAAAAAGACATTCTATAAAAAAGATATTTGCACTTGAATGTGTATGTATGTGCATGTGTGTGTTTAAAATATGAATGATAGCATAAATGAGTAAATAATCTTTATTATATAAGAGGCAAAAAGAAAACTAATGAATTATCTGATGCATTTTGGACATGTTGAGAAGAGATTTATAATCCTGTTCGATTTGGGGGTTGCATTAAAAATATATTACAAAAATACCAAAAGAATAAATAGGGAAATAGAAAACTGTGCAATGAAAAGATAAAAGATATAATAAACCACCTGGCTGAACTATGAAGAACATTAGCATGGTTATAATGTTATTAATATTGAATGACCATAAACAGAGCATTTTTATAAAATCATATTTTTCAAGGGGAGTCACTATGAGTGTGGGTTTTGGTTGATATAAAGGAGATAAATTCTCATTTTCCATTATAGGAGATAAATGGAAAATCAGACATGGTAATGTGGGTTATTTGAAATTAAGAATATAAATACTCAGAAGTCTTATAAGCTCTCTCAAGAAGTAGAATATTTCAGCATGTGTGGAAAGCCTAAGAAAACTGGAACTCATTCTAATGCCTAATATATATATATATATGTTTATTTTAGTAAAACCTCCACTTATATCTTGCAATGGTTTGAGAGCCAGAATCTCTTGTAGAGATTTTTAGCTCTCAGAAAGTTCCTCTTTTTCATGGTTTTAAAAAAAACTTTTACAGTCACCTAACATATAGCCTGCAGTGCTCATACCTTTTCTTCCTAAATACATACATATAATTTCAACAGTTATTTATTGACCAACTGGGAACAAGGAACAGTGCAAGGTATACATTTTGAGATATGGATATAAAATGGTTATGAGATATAAAAATAAGGCTATAAGTAAACCTCAAATAAATTCAGATTTAACCACTTGGCCACAGATACACAGAAATAGATGCACATGAAAGTACAATGTAAACAACTAAATGTTATAAAACATAAAGAGTTTTTACTTACCTTTTATCTACAACTGTGTATTACTTATATAAGTATACAAAGAAACTACAGAGAAGCTTGAAAAGCCATAGAGAACTTAAACATATATGTATATATATATTTACACATATATGTATGCACACAAGGAGAGAAAGAGAACCATTCTTACTCACAAACTTCCATATACATATATGTCCGCATAGTCATTTATATATACACACATACTTCTGAAAATAGGCCCCACATACAAATATATGCATATTTTATGTGCATTGGTACTCCAATAAAATTGAGAAAAGAGTTATTTTGCAGTACATATAAATTTAGAGTTATATTCAGACTTGCAGATAGATGGATAGACACTCATTTTTAACTCCCACATACAATTGAATATATGTATAAATACCACTAGGTTGATAAACACACACACACATACACAAGTACAGAAATAGAAATAGTGTTCTGTCTTCAAAACTATTAAAATCTGAATACTCAAGAATATGGAATCATGGAATGATAACTAGGTATGGGTGGATTAATCAATCAATGGAATGAACAAATATCTACACAAAAGAGCAGGAGGGCACAAAGAAATGGAATTGGAAATATGTACAAAAAATAACTGACATTAAAATGTTTAAGGTAACATCATAAATTTGAAGTGTCCCGTGTACAAAGTAATCTTACATCTCTAGACATATTAATGTATTCCTTTTTCTCTATTTCTATTCATTTTTTTCAGCTTATAAAAATGTGTAACCCCCAATGGGAAGTTGTGAAATAACAATCATCACTTCAAGGATGACATTTGGCATAAGGATGGTGGTGTTCAGCACTGGGATTCCCATCAAAAGAATTAACCTAATAGAGTAGAACTTAGAAAAACCAAAGTGTGAATTTTCAGTACTAGAAGGTCTAAGTCTGGGACTGAAGGTCTAAGGCAGAAATAATCAGAAATCTCCAGGGAACACTTGTTGTTGTTGTTATTTATGGTGCATTTTTACTGACTCTTAGCGACATATTGCTCCTCTGTTCTTTTTGCTGTCTTGACAGAGCATATCTGCAATTGATTGTGATGTATTTCCCAGTATACATGATGGGACTTACAAACATGCTTACACTGAGGGGTAAGTCTTGCATCCATAGTCCCGTCGTGTAGTCTCGAAATAACAATTAGTCTCTGTGTCTTAATCCATACTGTTTGAAGAGGAATTGGTCCAAAAATGTGCTTTTTAAATTCAACACTAAAAATTTCACAAGGTATTTGTGCCCTGAATTATCTAGACTACTTTCTTTCTGAAACACTTTCAGAGGGAGAGTAGGCATAAACCTAGCACCCATGTTATGAATTATGATGCATTCTCACCAGAAATAATATTACAACTGTATTTAGAAGTTATTTAAATTTAGGAAACTAATACGTGCACTTCAGATAAATCAGTTTTCAATGGGGATAACATCAATTCTTAGAGGATATTTTGTTGGAGTAATTTTGGTTGTCACTACATTTTAGGTCTACTGGCATATAGAAAGATTTAGGAATGACTGTTAGACATTCAAATAGAAAAAATATCTGTTAACAAAAACCAGCTCTATGTAAATAGAGAAACTTCTACAAGACTGTTCACTATTTTAGAAAAATAATACTACTGACAGAAATATTATTTATGATATTTGGCTCACTAATACATACCCCTGTTTCACCCAATATTTTTGACTAGTTAACTCAGTGATTTCATATATAACTGCACTACTTCATTACATCTCTGACTACTTCATTATCTCTTTCAGGGTAGTTGATCCTAACTTTACATTATGAAATACAAATTATTTTATTATAAATTATTCTCATTTGGATAGACTCCCATTATCTAAAAATAGCATTAGTTTTTCAAAAAGGGTAATCATTTCAATTTATTAAAACCAACCAAATATATTTAAATATATGAACTCATAATACAATTTAAAAATCTAATTGATTAACTTTGGCAGATGATAGGGAAATAAGTCATTATCTTGAAAACTGTACAGACAGCAGAACAATCTTGCCAACTTATCTTGCCTTCTCTGTATGAACTGGATCATTGTGTAACCAAATAGTAGATTAGGGTAAACACGTCTCTATAGTAGTATTTTAAATAAACATAATTAATACTATTCAGCCATTAAAAAAAAATACTGTCATTTGCAACATTGTGAATGAACCTGGAGGACAGTATGTTAGTATGTTAAATGAAATAAGCCAGGCAGAGAAAGACAAATATTGCAGGATCTCACTCCTATGTGGACTCTCAAAAGCTGATCTTGTAGAAGAAAAAAGGGTAGAATGGCGGTTGCTGAAGGCTTGGGTGGTAAGAGAGGAGAGGGATGGGGAGATGTTGTTAAAGGATGCATAGTTAGATAAGAAGAATAATTTCAAGAGGTTTATTGTACAACATGATGATTACCCAGTAGATAATGATACCTTGTATTCTTGAAAAATGTGCTGAATTGCATTTATTAATTAGCTAGATTTAACTATTCCACACTGTATATGTACTTTAAAACATCATGTTGTACACAATAAATACATACAATTTTATTTCAATTAAAGAAATTTAAAAAAATAATAAAATTACAGTATTACTATTTTTCAACCCCAGTGAATTATTGGATCTAAGCATTGAAATTCAACAGCTGCTAATGTCATAAAAATAGAACAATCAAACATAGAACACAACACATACTGTCTTGACAAAGTTGTTGAATATAGACATGGTCAAGCCTCTAGATCTAACTGCCAATTTGCCAGAAATTTAGAGGACTGAAAACACTTGCCAGAAATTTAGAAGGTACATGATTTAGCAACAATCTTAGTCAAAATCTCAGCAGAATTTTTGTAGAAATTATTGAGATTTTTACAATCATGATATAAAAATTCAAAGGACAAAGAATAGGTAGAATAATTCTTAAGAAGAAAGTTGGAGAACTTATACTACCTGATTTTAAGATTTACTACTAAGCTAGAGTAATCAAGGTATATAAATCAATAGAACAGAATTTATATCTCAAACATAGACTTTCTCATATATTTTCAATTGACTTCTACAAATTTTACAGTGGTGAAAGAAATGCATTTGCAACAAATAATACTGGAAGTACTGGATATTCACAAGGTAAAAATGCAATAGGAACATTATATAGCATGTGCACCCTATAAAAAAGTATTCAGACAGATGATAGATATAAATGCAAAAGCTAAAACTATCACATTTCTAGAAGTAAAGATAGTAAGGAAATTTTTACCACCTTGGGATGAACAAATCTTTCTCATATATTAAATCAAAAGCACAAATCACAAAAAAATTAATCATTTGGACTTCATCTGTTTGCAATTGAAGCCTCTGAACTTCCAAAAGCATTGTTAAGAAATTCAAAACAGCAAACCACAGACTGGGAGAAAATATCCATAACACTTATATCTGGCTTGTATCCAGAATATATATAGAATTTTAAAACTCAATGAGGAGTATATATACATCCAGCAACAACAAAACATTGCACAAAGATTTGCACAGGGGCTTCACTAAAGAAGATGCAAGTAGCCAGCAGGCAAAAGATGCTTAACTTTAATTATTAGATAAATATATGTTAAAACCACAATAAAGGAAGATTACACACTTGGTAAAATGGCTATCATTAAAAACAGACAATGTCAAGTGTTGGAGAGGAACTGGTGCTGCTGAAACTGTCACAAATTGTTGCTCAGCATGCAAAAGGTTGCAGCCATTAAAATAGGCAGTTTCTTATAAAGTTAAGCATACATATACTTTCCATACAACCTATATATCCTACTCCTAAATATTTATTGAAGTGAAATAAATCATATGTCTACACAAAGACTTGTACACAAATATTCATATCAGCTTTAATAATTATAGCCACAAACTGGGAAAAAATAAACAAACCCAAATTTCCATGAGCAGGTAATTCCTAAAGCGATTGTGGTAGTATATCATATACTGTAATATTATTTAATAATGGATGACATTGGAACAAAAAAATGGAGCAAATTACTGATACAGTCACTTGGATGAGTTTCAAAACATCATGCTCTGTTAAAGAAGCTAGACATAAAACAGTTCAAATTATTTCCAATTATATGAAATAATTGAAAAGACAAAAACTCATTTACAATGATAGAAAGCTGATTAGTGGTTGCCTTGGGATGTCTGTAGGAATGAGAACGACGGTAAGGGAACAAGAAGGAACTTTTTGAAGCCTTGGTGCATTTGATTTTAAAATAATTTAACTTTAAAACTATTAAGGCAGGAAATAGTTCAGCTTTTTTTTTTCTGGGTGTCACAAATAAGTTGTAACCATGGATCGATTTTTTTAAAAAATGTTAACAATTATTGATTGTGTAATATTTATCAGGTACTGAGCTAAATGACTTGTGTAATTTTATTTTATCCTCATAATAACCTTTTGCGTTTGGTAACATTATCCTCACTTTACATTTAAGAAAATTGTAGCTCATTAATAGTAAGTAGCCTGGCCAAGGTCCCTCAGCTAGTAAACATAAGAGCCAGGAATCAGTTCTATTACCTGTTCAGCTTCAGAGAGCCTGAGTTTAATTATCACCTCCTTGGTCTTCTGATTCTTAACATTGAGCTTATACATCTTATTTCCTTGCATAGACCTTAAGGAATCACAATAGGTTGTTATGTTTTTAGTTTAGTTTGTTTTCTGCACATCCATTCAATAAAAGATACTGTGAGGGTCTTAAAATCATGGAAGGGAAAGGATAATGTACAAAAATAGTAATTATATAAAGGAGCTGGATACCTAAGTTATTTTTCTATATTTCTATATTTTATGTATTTGTAGCAATATTGCTACATTACATCCATGAGTTATTTGTTTTTTTAAAGCAAGAAAATGTTGAGGACTTTTTACACCTATGTTTAGCATCATTCTTCCTATATCTATTCCAGGATCTACACTTCTTGGTTATATAACAGAACTTTGACGTGGAAAGCCCCAGCCAAGAAAATGATTATACTGTCTTAGAACGGTAGCATACTACTTACAGGTAGTTTAGTAATTAAGTTACGTCTACGGATAGGAACGATATAGTACCAATAGCTTACTGTTGCTGTCTTGCATGTTTGTCCTCATAAGTAACATCTACTTATTGTCAAAATTTCTTTAACATGGGTTTTTTTTTCATTGCATACAGCATTTCTATACATTGACATGGTCTCTGCCTTCACATTACCAACCCACAGCCAAACATAGGTTTGAAATCTGACTCAAAACTCATCACCTTCCAAAAGATTTCTCCAATTAACCTCTCCTTTCTGGATCGTTTATTCAATATGACCCAGGATTTAAGAAATAATCCTTAATTGTGCTTAATTTATGCTGCAACATTTTGACATGATAATACTTTCTGATATATTTTTTTTAATGTTGAGTATTTGTGTTGCCTTTTGTTGCTATACTATTAGGATTCAATAAACAATTAACTATTTAATCATTGCAGAAATAGTATATCTCTATCTACCAGAAATAGTGTATATATAAGATATATAGTGTGTATATAACATATATACACATTATTTATGCAATATATGGATATATACTATTTCTGACATATACACACAATTTATATAATAAATATATATACACACTATTTCTCATATATATACACACACGCACGCAAGCATGCGTGCACATATCTTGTTTGAAAGGAGATAGTGTAACTTTTTATCTTCTGTGTCCCTGAAAATGTGTGCTATTAAACTATGTGTTTTGCTGAACACAGACTATACCCAGAAAGTTAGATTTCTTCAGCAACATTGTCTAATTTTATTTTCTTTCTTTGTCACCTCTGGATCTGTGATGGATGGCTCGGTTTTGCTTCCTTAAATCCCAAATCACAACAGAAAGTATTGCACCACTACACTGCCAAGTGCCTCAATTCTCAATGCCATTATAAATATTTCATAACTTCCTACGTGTATACACACTTCTACTCCCTGTCTTATTTTAGTAACCTCTAAAATGTCCACATGATTCTCTTTGGGGCAATTTCTCTCCCACTTTCAATTTTCGATCCTGCTATCTACCTACATATTATGAGATTTTTTTTTCCCCAGAAAATTGCTTCTACATAGAAGATCCTGCTGTCTTGGGTAAAATGATCAGAAAGTACAAACTTCAATCTGGTCCTTTCTAAAGGGAGATCTAATTACCCAGCTGGCACTAGAGAATACAAACATTTTTGCTCTGGACAGTGCTTATCTGTTTTTTGCAAGTACATCACTTTGGAAAGCTACTTTCTCAGCTAATCTGTAACTGTCATGGAAATGTAATTGTCCCCTTCTCCAAACCAATAACAGGCACCTGGTAAGACTGTCTTATGTACCCATGCATTCAAGTCTAACCGTTTCCATGGAAACCTATAAAACCCAGTGTGCAAGTTTCCCAGCATCTTGCCACATTTCCCTTTTCTTTATGCTGGTCTCTCTCTCACATCTTTACTGCCCTTGCATGCGATTACAGTTCATTGAAACAACTCTGTAATAGACTTCTTTTCCATTCTGGCCCTTTTCAATGATTCATTCTTGCCATGTTAGAGGGCAGAGACTGGGGCCTACTCAGATGTTCAGCCTCCTCAGTATTTAGTCCAGTGCCTTAGAGTTAATGGGCACTCAAAGCATATTCCTTGAGTTGCACTGGATTAAGGGCTTATTGTCTTAGTCACTTTTCCTTTTGTAGTATCTAAAACATGCTTGTTAAGAACTTCTTCAGCAGAATTACTAGAAAGATAAAAAGAGCCTGCTGACTGAATACACTGTTTAAACCACCAATTTAGATATTTCCCAACTAAACTTGAATTTTCAGCCCTCCCTCATATCTTAAAAATTTTAAAGTCTATCTAATTCAGAAATGAATGAAAATGAATTAATATTGATTGAGCAACTTTTAAATGTCAAACATTTAATTTTCACTTCCTTGTGAATTAAGTATTATTATCCATAATTTATAGATAGTAAACTCAAGGTCAGAGAATTGAATAACTTTTCAGAGATCACACAATTAGTAAATGATAGAATCCTTTTTAAACCAATATACCAGGTGTTCCCCTTGTGTCCTTTTAGGTACACTTTTATGAATTTAAACATTAGAATATTCAATCTGAAAATAATGCAGGACAATTATAATAATATAGCATCTCCCTGTGAGTCCGACATCAAGAACTCACAATTATGTAAAACATTATCCAAGAAGAATAATTTAAAGACAAAACAATGAAACTACTAAAAAGAAAATGAAAACCACTAGTCACAATGAAGAAAGCAGTTGTTAAAAATGCTATACATTACCTGTGTTGAAGTGGGAGTGAAAACTTGGGATCATTGGTTTGGACTATTACGTCTAATTAGGAAGCCAATGGCACATACTGGAAATGGGGAGATATCCAGACAACTAAAAATAGAGAAGTCAGGAGATATAATAAAAGTTGACTGAAGAACTAGAAATGCGTATCATCCTAGATATTTTAGATTAGGGAAGAACTCTAAATGGTTCAAAAGTCTGAAAGTCATCATTTCATTACAATAAAGTGTAAGCAATATTTATAATAATGATTCTGGATTATCCCCAAAATGGGCGCTCTAAGTAGCAAAAATTGTATAATAAAACATGAAATTATTAAGTAGAAATAAAGATTACAATAGCAGGTTCCTTTCTTGCTTCACTTTTTGTCAACTATTTATTATGTTCATATTAAAGGTTGCACTTGCAGGAGACACTGGGGACATAACAATGAACAAAGCAAAAACAATTCTTGCTGCATGTAGGTTGGACTTCTAATAGAGAAAATAGACATTGAAGAATACATTGCTAAAATAAATATAAAATTGCAATAACTTCCATGAAGGGAAAATACAGGACGTTATGAGAAACTGTAAATTATTTTGCGAGTTTAGGGAATTTAAACTAAGACTTTAAAGATGTGTCAAGTTTAATAAAGCACATACCATGGGGAAAGAACTTCAGGCAGAAGAAACAGTATGTGTAAAGAATCTGAGTTTGGAGAGAGGTGTGAAAAGATAGGTATATAAAAACCAAAATAAACCCATCAGAAAGTGGGCAAAAGACATATGTTGATTTTTTTCAAAAGAAGATATACAAATGGCCAAAAAAACATATGAAAATATGCTCAATATCACTAATTATACAGAAAATGCAAATTAAAACCACAAGATACTACCTTACTCTTGTCAGAATGGCCATTATTAAAAAGTCAAAAAACAATAGATGTTGGTGCAGATGTGGTGAAAAGGGAATGCTTATACACTGTTGGTGGGAATGTTAACTAATACAATCTCTATCAAAAACAGTATGAAGTTTCCTCAAAGAACTAAAAGTAGACCTACCATTCAATCCAGCAATCCCACTACTGGGTATCCACCCAAAGGAAAGGAAGTCATTTTATGATGGAGTTCTACTCAGCCATAAAAAGGAATAAAATATTTTTTCTTGTTGATTTTCCTAAGTTCTATATAGCTTCTAGTTATCAGCCCTTTATTGGATGTGTAGCATGCAAATAATTTCTCCCATTCTGTAGATTGTTCACTCTAATGATAGTTTCCTTGGCTGTGCAGAAGCTTTTTAATTTGATCAGGTCCCATTTTTTATTTATTTTTGTTGCTGTGATTGCTTTTGGCATCTTCTTCATAAATTCTTTGCCTACGCCGATGTCTAAAAGAGTTTTTCCAACATTTTCTTCTAGACTTCTTATGGTTTCATGTCTTAGGTTTAAGTCTGTTATCCATCATGAGTTGATTTTTGTGAGAGGTAAGAGGTGCAGATCCTGTTTCAGTCTTCTACATGTGGCTATCCAATTTTCCCAGCACCATTTATTGGATAGGGATTCTTTTCCCCAGTGTATGTTTTTGTCTGCTTTGTTAAAGATCAGATGACAATAGGAGAATGGTTTTATATCTGGGTTCTCAGTCCTGTTCCATTGGTCTGTGTCTCTGCTCTTGTGCCAGTACCATGCCATTTTGGTTACTATAGCCTTGTAGTATAGTTTGAAGTGTGGTAAATTGATGCCTCCCAATTTGTTCTTTTTGCTTAAGATTGCTTTGGTTATACGGGGTCTTCTCTGGTTCTATACGAAGCATAGAATTATTTTTTTTAGATCTGCAAAAAATGTTGGTATTTTATTAGGGATTGCATTGAATATGTAGATCACTTTAGGTAGTATAGGCATTTTAACAACATTGATTCTGCCGATCCATGAGCATGCAGGGTTTTCCATCTGTTTACCTCCTCTGCAATTTCTTTTCTCAGTTTTCACAGTTCTCCCTATATAGGTCTCTCACCTCCTTAGTTAAATATATTCCTAAATATTTAATTTTCTTTGATGCTATTTTGAAAGGTACTGTGTCTTCAATTTGATTCTAGGCTTGACTGTTATTGGTGTATATGAAAGCTACTGATTTATGTGCCTTGATTTTGTATCCTTAGACTTTGCTGAATTCATTTGTCAATTCCAGGAGTCTCTTGGTTGAGTCTTTGGGGTTTTCTAGATATAATATGTTGTCAGCAAAGAGCAATAGTTTGACCTCTTCTGCCCCCATTTGGATACCCTTGTTTCCCTTCTCTTGTCTGATTGCTCTGGCAAAGACTTCCGCCACTATGTTGAATAGAAGTGGAGATAGCAGGCAAGCTTGTCTGGTTCCAGGTTAAGTGGGAATGCTTTCAAGGAATAAAATAATGTCTTTTGCAGCAACTCAGATGGAACTGGAGACCATTATTCTAAGTGAAGTATCTCAGCATGAAAAAAGAAATACCACATGTTCTCACTTATAAGTGGGAGTTAAATGAGAAGTATATATGGTCATAAAATGGTATAATGGACATTGAAAACTAAGAAGGGGTAAATGTAGGAGGAGGTGAGGGATAAAAATCCAACTATGGGTACGATGTACACTATTCTGGTGACAAGTACACTAAAAGCCATCACTTCAGCATTATACAATTCATCCATGTAACAAAAATCTCTCGTACCCCCTAAATCTATTGAAATAAAAAAATAAAATGATGTGAAATAAAATTTACCTTCCTCATATTCTTGGGAAAAAATGAGGGACTGTGAATTGATTCTATTATTTGTGTTGCCAGAACTTAATTAAATCTACTTTAATTAAGTCAAAGACCTAATTACTGATAAATGATCAAAATCATTGTATTCTAGAAAATTAACATTCTAGAAAAATAAGATTGAAGAGGAGAATGCCTCTGGAGTATTTACTAGTCTTCCTCTACCTTGGGTTATGAAGTGCAATGCAAATGTATGTGTTTCAAAGATTAAATAATAACCTTAAGTTAAAGGCAACACATGTTCCTCCAGCAACTCTTACGGTTTATTTCATTTCCATTCTGTCCAGAATCTTTTTGGTGTTTTCACTAGAAAGTCATTGATGAATCTCTCTCTCTCTATCTCTAACTCTCTCTGTCTCAACACACATACACACACACACACACACACACACACGCACACACACACATGCAGACTTTTTATTGTCAACCATTTACCAAGCAGTGCAGAAATTATCCCTCTCCCACCTTCACAGGCATGTTTTCTAAGTGTTTGTTTTATTTCCTACCAACCATAAGATCTGGGTATTAAACCTTCAGCAGGTACAGCACATATAATCATGTAATTTGGGTTTTAATTTACTTAACCTTATAACCTTCTTAAATACTCATGCTGGCACAGATTTTGCAAATGGTTGGGGTTAAGAAACATAGAAGAAAGTGGTGAGTATAAAACTGAGAGCTTTATTGTATTCACAGATGAAACAGGCTGAAAAGATATTGTTAAAAACATTTTCAAAAATTCACTGATGAAAGAAGCTATAAAGAATATACTGGGACATTTAGAAGAGATTACATTATATTTGAGGTAGACCAACGTATAAGAATAACAATAACTAATAGGAAGTGTTAAATGACAGCACACAAGAATGTACCCAACATTGGCAAAGGATGATCAGGGTTCAAACATTCTAAATTGCTGTATTTATGAGAGAAGATACAGACTAACTATATTGATAATGAAAAAGCTAACATAATTTGAGATGTTTAAAAGATACAAAAATAATAGGAGAATATTACGAACACCTTTCTGCCAACAAACTAAAAATCTTTGAGAAAATGGACAATTCATGAGAAATATTGTTCATCAAAACCAATTCAATAATCTAAATAATAGGTCAATATTTTTGAATAATTCCTATCCATACTTCAAAATCTTTTCAATATTTCTGGTTTTTGTAACATGCCTGTTACCATGAGCTCAAACTACTATATCCTCAGAGTAAGTGTAAATGAACTTGACTCCTCAGAGTACTTCAGGGGAAATGAATGCCAAACATCTTGGCAGTCAGTGGAGTAGAAAATATATCATCCCTGAAAATTAACAACTCCCCAGATTTTCAGCTAGAATTCCCACTATCTGTGATCCTTGGAAAATCCTCAAGTCAAGAGTTTAGGTAAAAATCCTCTCTGGATGAAGTTTCCCATGAGTTTCAAAGTATTCCCACAAATAACTTTTGAAAACTATGTCTGTATAGTCAAAAATTACAAAATATGTAAGGAAAATGTAGAATAAGCAAAAGCCAGAAGAAAAAATAGACTCAGAAATCAGACTTGCATATTGGAATACTCAGACATGAAATATCATATACATATGTTTAAAGTATTTAGTTAAATATAAAAAGTGTCAAAATCTGAATAAGTATCAAGAGACTGTAAAATAAACTAAGAAACAAGTTCAGAATAAAATTTCTGTAACTAAAAGGAAAGCATAATCATTAAAAGTGCAAGAACAGAAGATAGGTTTTGATAATATAATAGACACAACTAAAGAGAGAAGTAGTAAAATGGAAAATAGGTATTAAAAAATTATCTAAAAATCAGCCCTGGGATACAAAGAAATGGAAAATAAGAATGAAAATAAAAAAGTTACATGGGGTATAGAGTGAGATCTGATATGTCACTTTATTATTTGCCTTATGGGAACTCTTACATATGTACACAAGAGGTATGCCCATGAATTTTCACAAACCTTATTTTGCATAACAAAAATGGAAGCAATTCTGAATTCCATCAATAGTATATCAGCTTAAAAATCATGTTATATTCATAAATAATATGAAAATGAATAACAGTAAACATGAAACAAAATGGATAATGCACATTTGTAAAATATTTAGCATAAAAGTACATTTCACAAGAATACAAGTAGTATGATTCTACTTTATAAAGTTAAAAACACGAGAAACTAAGCTATATGTGTGCGTATATCTTAATATATATGTGTATATATATCTTGAAATACATATATATTAAATTATGAGGAAAATCAAGAGGGTAAAGACATGTATACAACTCATAACAGCAATTTCTTCTGAGGAATGAGAGAACTGAATAAGATTTGTGAGGGTCATCTGGGATCTCAGAGGAAAAGGTGAATTTTTCTTAAACAGTGCAGGTACAAGTGTAACCATGTTATGCTTTACGACTTACAGATACACTTACAAATACTCCTATTTAACTGTTCAATATTTAATAAAATATTCTGAAAAATATGCACATAAAAGAACACCAGACTCAGAAAATTTACTCAAATAATTCAGTACAACATTCAAGGTAAAGGTCATTTAAATTATAAAATAACATGCTTCAAACAATGGAAAATGGAGATTTTCTACATCTGATTTTATGAGGTTAGTATAATATTAATTGCAAAGTAAAAGATTGTATAAGAAGTGATAATTGTAGAGTAATCTCACATGTAGTTATACATGTAAAATCTCTTAACAAAACCCAAAGAAACAGATTCCATCCATGTATAATAAAACAATATATCATGACAATATTAGTTTATACTCAACATGCAACATTGTTTAATATATTAAAATCTATAAATTCAGAACTCCACATTTACAGAGTAAGGAAAAATTAATATTACAGTAGATATAAAAAAATCTTCAACAAACATTTATGATAAAAATTTAGCAAACCAGGATAAAGGTAATTTTCATAATATAATGAAATATGTCTTTCAAGAACATCATATTTAATGATCAAATTTTAAGTATTCCTTTTAAAATATGGAAAGAATGTTGATTCTGCCACTCCATGAGCATGATATGTTTTTCCATTTGTTTACATCATCTGCAATTTCCTTCCTCAGTGATTTATAGTTCTTTTTGTAGATATATTTCACCTCCTTGGTTAAATATATTCCTGGATATTTTATTTTCTTTGTAGCTATTGTGAAAGGTATTGGGTCTTTGATTTAATTCTCAGCATGACTATGGTTGGTGTATAGTAATGCTACTGATTTGTACACATTGATTTTGTAGCCTGAGATTTTGCTGAATTGATTTATCAATTCTCTTGGTGGAATCTTTGGGGTTTTCTAGATATAAGATCATATCATCAGCAAAGAGTGATAGTTTGACCTCCTCTTTCCCCATTTGGATACCCTTAATTTGCTTCTCTTGCCTGATTACTCTGACTAGGACTTCCAGCACTATGTTGAATAGAAGTTAAGGACATCTGCTATCTCTGCTTCTAATTAACATTGTCTTGGGACAGTAGTAAAATAACAGGAAAAAAATAAGCTTACGGACAAGAAAAAAAAATCGCCATTATTTTAAAACAATAGAAATAGCTTCATAGAAAACCAAAGATAATCTAGAAAACATCATCAGAAATAGTAATGGAATTTAGAAAGTTTTCTGGATATAAAATCGAAATTTAAAAATCAATTACAATCTTATATTAATTATGTAAATAAAGCAATTAAAAGTAATAAAATATAATATCCAATTACAACATAAATTACCTGCCTAGGAGTAAATGTAATGAAATATATCACAAATTTTATACTTCAAGTTTTATATGTCTTAAAGACAATTTTAAAAAACGTGAAATAATTTAGAGAAGCATACTATGGTCATGGTAAGGAGAGAGAATATCATAAAGATGTCAATAACAACAGGTATTTTTTTCCCGGGAATTTGACAAGATTTTCAATGTAAATAGAAAAGCAAAACGAGTAGGATTAATCAAAACAATGGCCAGGACTACTTGTAGGGCTAAAACATGTAGGATGATTGATCTTCCTGCTATCAAAAACTGTAATGCTATGATAACCAAAATTGCATGGAATTTAGGGAGAAGTAATCAAATAGACCCATGGGACAGGTAGAGAGTTTAGAATTAAACTTCCATGTGCATAGAAACTTGATTTATAACAGAGGAAATAGAACAGATAAATGAGAAAATGATGTGCTATTTGATGTATGTTGTTGGAATAATTGTTTACTCATATGGAAAATACAAATTTGACAATTAGTCCATACCATATAAAAAAATGAATTCTGGTCAGCTGAAACTCAATCTGCATAGCCAAACTTTAACACCTGTTGAAGTAAATATAAATGAATAATATGACTCAAGTATTAGTACTTGTATTGAATCAACACAAAAACAAAAGCAGAAGAAAGTCATAAAATAGTGGTAAGTCAAGTTATAGACTTAGAGAAGGTATTTGTATGCAAAAAAACTAACAAATATTAGTATTCAAAATATGGTTAAAATAATCCATATGGGTAAATAAGTAAAAGAGTAACAAAATAATAGAAAAATTGACAAAATGTGAACTGGCATTTCATAGGAGAGCAGCTATGGTTAATAATTATATGAAAATATGCTCAACATCACTAGTAATGAGGAATACATATATATATATAAAAATACACACATATATATAGATTTTAACGACACAATTTTTCACCCAACATTTTTGAAAAAATAAAAATAATTAATGTCAAATTTTCTCAAAGTTATAGAGAAACAGGGATCATCAGCCACTTCAATTATGTGTCTAAATTGGCCTAATGACAATACAGCAGTATTTTATCTTGTTGATGATATGTATATCCCATGAACTAATTTTACTTCTAGATATAGGAGGTGGAGAAATGAATAAAACAGTGTTGACTGGATTAATACAAGGATAAACCTTGAATATATAATGTTGAGGGAAAAAGTAAGTTGCAAAAAATATACAGAATATGATACAATAACATTTACATAAAGTTTTAAAATATACAAAACAAATCTAAATGCTTTTAGAAAAACATGCATATTTACTAGAAGTATAAATTACAACATGATTATATACTGAGGGAGAAATAACCGTTGGGAATTTATGGAAGGTTTCACTGGAATTTGTAAAATTTTATTTTTAGACTGGATAACAGCCACATAGGTTTTTATTACATTATTCTTATTATTTTTTTGTATTTCTAAACATTTCATAAAAAATGAAGTCAGCACAAAGTCATTGTTATACCTGGCCTCCAAACTTGTCATTAGTACAAATACAGTAAATATAATATCCATAAAGAAGAACGTTATTCCTATTTTCCTGCATTATGATTATGGAGCCATTTGTCATTTAAACATATCTAACTCTAACCTATTTTGAATATACATAAGACCATATGCAAGTTTCACTTGGATATGTTGTAAAGAGTGAACATCTATTATGTCAGGGAAGTAAATAAATTTTATGTCTAGTGAATTTCTTTGTAAAGAATTTTCCTTAAGGCTTTATGGATTGGAATGCAGTACATCATCATTACACACCACTATTACCTTTTCGATAACTGATTAATGTCCAATTTTTAAATGGTTAATTTTAAAATGTTATTTTCTCAGAGTACTGCTAAAAAAATCTATGTCCCTATAATATAAAAGTTGTTGTAAACCACAATTTTATTGGAATAGAAAAAATTTAATATAATATATTCTTGTCCTACTGTGGAACATTTTTTCTTGAAGATCTTTAATTCTCCAACTTCTCTCACAGTTGTGTAAAATCTAATTTATTATCATGAAATCCATAACATTTATAATGGCACTGTTCCCTAAGCAGACTATACCTTAACTCATTCCATTATTGATATTGAATGTATTTCCTGGAGAACATAACCTAAGAATGGGCATCTGGAATTGGTTCACTGAATGATTAAATTTAAAGTCATACATGACCCTGTCACCAGTACTAAATGGGACACTGACAGCTCATGGCACACAGTGACAACACAGTCATATTATGATCTATAGTCACCTATAATCAAATGCCAATAAGTGGTAAGGCAGTGATTAACCAAGTATCTGATGCCACAGAATATTCAGTAAAGAAAAACAAAGCATTTAAAAACTGTGGAGCTTGTTAGTTGCTTCTAAGTGCACCACAGAATTTAAAGAAACAAAATGATTGTTGTATTGAATAGTCCTATGTGTATTAAATAACTTGATTTTGGAGTTAAAAACCTTCCCACAAAGAAAACTCCAGACCAAGATAGCTTGACTAGCAAATTTCACCACACATTTAAGGTTGCAATAATGTCAATTCTACAAAACCTTTTTCGGAAGAACAAAAAGCAGGAAAACTTCCCAAGTCATGATATTAGTTATGCTATACATGTATACCACACCAGATAAAGCCATTATGAGTAATGAAAACTCTAGAGCAATATCCCTCATGAACATAGGTGCAGAAATTCTGAAAAAAAACTTGTAACAAATGAAGTCCAATCATATATAAAAATATAATGGGTTATGACCAGATGAGGCTTATCCCAGTAATGTAAGGTTGACTTAACATGCAAAAATCAAGCATTACAAATCACCATGTTAACAAACCAAAGAGTATTAAAAATATGATTTCCTTATCATGATAAAAAATTTATGAAAAACACCTAATATTATACTTACTGGAGAAAGATCAAACACTTTCCTTTGAAGATCAGGAACAAGACAAAATGTCAATTCTTACTTTTTCTGTTCCACATTATAGTGGAGTTTCTAGCCAGTGAAATCAGGCCAAAAAAAAGCCATCGATATTGGAAAGGAAAAAAGGAAAAATGCCTCTATTCACAGCTGACTAATTTTTTATAGAGAAATCTGATGGAATATACCACAAAAATGTGCTATGACTGGTAATTTTAGCAAGGATGCAGGACACAAAATTACTGTATAAAAATCAATAGTATTTATATACGCTATCAACAAAATTTGGGAATTGAATTAAAAAATAGTCTTCAAAATAACAGCAAAATGTAATATACTTGGGGATCAATCAAACAAAAAATATGGAAAGACCTGTGCACAGAACACTACAATACTCTGCTGAAAGAAATTAGAAATGATCTTATAAAATGGAGAGATATACTGTGTTCATGGATTGGAAGATTCAATTATTATTAAGTTATAAATTATCTTCACATGGATCTATAGGTTCAACTCATTATCAACCAAAATTCCATCAGATTATTATTTTGGTAGAAACTGATAAACATCCTAAAATTCACATGGAAATTCAAAGGGATCTGTAGGACCTAGAAGACCTAGAATATTTTTAAAAATTTGAAAAATGAGAACCAACTAAAGGACTAATATCTGATTTCAAGACTCATTATAAGGCTGTAGCCAACAAGATCATGTTATTGGTGCAAACATAGAAAAATAGAAAAATGGAACAAAATAGAGAGCCAAGAAATACATCCACAAATACATTGACAACTGATTTACAACAAAAATGCCAAGATAATTCAGTAAAAAAAGAATATTATTTTCAACAAATATTGCTAGCATAATCAGATATTCACATTAAAAAAAAATAACTTCTATTCGTACTTCTTACCATATACAAAAATCAATCCAACTTGAATCATAGACCTAAATGTAAAATGTAAAACAATAAAACTTATAAAGAATATATAAATTTTAGGTATAACTCCCAAAGCACAAATGTAAAAGAACAAATTCAGTGGACTTCATAAAAATTAAACACTGCTGCTCTTCAAAGGACACTGTCAAGAGATTATAAATACATTCACAGAATGGGAAAAATATTTGCAATCATACAATTGATAACGGACTTGTATTAAAGATATAGAAAGATTCCTCAAAAGTCAAAAATAGACTTCCACTTTTGGGAATATGGAGTAGACATACTTTCCCCTGTTCCTCCCACTATGTACAACTAAAACTCTAGTGACTATGAATAAAG
Organism: Daubentonia madagascariensis; assembly: GCA_023783475.1. Classification (NCBI taxonomy): domain Eukaryota; kingdom Metazoa; phylum Chordata; class Mammalia; order Primates; family Daubentoniidae; genus Daubentonia; species Daubentonia madagascariensis. Next base: position 17,771,847 of record JAKFHU010001569.1, read on the forward strand.
CAAGCATAACAAGCCCCTGAAAGTTGGAAAGAAATAGGCAGACCAGCTAGAGACTTTGGAACCTGAGGAATGACTGTGAGTCCCTTGAGTTTTCTTTTTGCCTCAAATAATCCAGATTGATAGTAACAAACAACCTTTCCCTGCCTCTCCACTATGTTTGTGGAGACCACGTGCAGAGCCTTAACTTCCTGCAGCTGGTAGTAACAAGGCACCTCATCCTCTTCCTCACCAATATTGTGTCAGAGGAGACCTAGTGGAGAGTAAATAGTTATGTCCCACTTAGTGGCAACAAGGCCACATCCCCGAAGAACTGCCAGCAGAGACCACATGGAGAGGTTGAACTTTCATCCCATTTGGTGGTAATGAGGTATCCTTACCTTTCCTTGCAGGAGGGATATCAGAGGAGACCTACTAATAAAGAGTCAAGACTTTTACTACTTCCCAGCAGTAATAAGGATAGCCCCATGGTGTCAGTGGAGGCAGGTGGGAAGAGTAATAAGAGACCCCCTCCACTGATGGGGATCAGCGGAAGTCTAGAGTCAAGTGTAAACTCCCACCCCACCCAGGAGTAACAAGGAGCCCCCTTCACCCTAGGTGTCAACAGAGTCTACCTGTGGGGATGGAAGTCCAGTTCTCCTCTTAGCCTCCGTGGACACCTAGGGTCAGGACAATCCCAAATGGAATGAGAAAAGAAAAATCAACTCTGGGTTTTCAACCACAGAAGCAGTGTTAGAGGAGGAATGCTAGAACATCATTTACATAACACCCAGGGTCTTACAGCATCACACCCCAAGTGTCCAGGTATCAGAGAATTATTAAATACTTGTTATACCAAGAACCGGGACAATCTCAAATGGAATGAGGAAAGATACTCAACAGATACCAACACTGAAATGACAGAGATGTTAGATTTGTCTAACAGGGATTTTAAAGCAGCTGTCACAAAAGTGTTTCAACAAGCAATTAAAACAAATGAAGAAAATAGAGAAAGTCTCAGAAAAGAAATACTAAATATGAAGAAAAACTAAATGGAAATTTTATAGCAAAAATGTCTAAAATTAAAAACAGACCGTACCAAATGTTGACAAGGAAGGAGTGAACTTGGAACTCTCACATACTGCTTGTGGGAATATAAAATGATACAACCACTTTGGAAAATGGTTTGTCAGTTTCTAAAAAGTTAAATATGCACCTGCCATAGAATCCAGCCATTCCCTTCCTAGGTATTTACCAAGACAAATAAAAATATATGCCTATACAAAGATTTAAACGTGTTTGTTCCTAGGGGCTTTATTTGTACTAGCCAATATTAGAAATAATACAAATGTCCATCAACATGTGGATGAGTAAACAAACTGTGGTATGTCCATACAGTAGAATACTATTCAGCAATAAAAATGAACATTTGATACACACTACAACATAGATAAACTAAGGATGATTATGTGGAGTGAAATAAGCTAAACAAAAATCAGCATATACTGTATATTTTTATTTAGATAACATTTAGAAAATGCAACTTAATACACAATGACATAAAGAAGATCAAAGGCTGCCTGGGGTGGAGAGATGGGGAGTTATGGCAGGGAGGGATTACAAAGTGGCAAGAGGAAACTTGCAGGGGTGATGGCTATGTTCACTATCTTGATCATGGTGATGATGTCATGGCTGCATACATATATCAAAACATCAAACTGCATACTTTAAATATGTGAAGTTTATTAAATGTCAATTATACCTTAAGAAAGCTGTTGATTTTTTATGTATATGGCTATTAAAAGCCCTAGTGTTTTCTTTTTTACTTAATTGCCTAATTTTAGATGACATAAATTTCTTTTCTTCTATAACATTAGTAAAAATTCTGAAGGGACTTTAATTTGGTATTATTGTATTGTTTAGAGACTTCTGTGTACCAATCAAGGAAAGGTAATTTTTTTTTTTCATTACAGGGATTTTTTGTCATTTCTATTCTAAGGCTCTACTTAGATGTAATACTTCACCAAAATCAAAAGTTCCTAAAAGTAAAGACATTGTAAATAAATATCATCTGTGATGTTGAAATTTTATTTTTGTAGATATTGAAAACAATTGTGGCCATAATGAGAAAATATTAAAAATAAACCCTGAGTCTGAGAAAGAAAAATTTAGAGGAATCCACATTGGTACAAACACAACAAAAGCAATCACAGATCTATTTATGAATGGAAGGACAAAATATTAATAACTTTTCACCCCTAAATTTCCAAATGTCAAAAATATCAGAATCATCAGGATAACACAGAAAGACAATGCATTTTTACCAACCTAATTTCCTGACATCCCCTGACAAGAGACCAAACCTCTGTTGTCTGCCACTTGATAGAAATCTCCAGATAGTAACACTACAGAATCAAAGGATTACATCACTTTTGCCATCTGTATGTACAAAATATCACCTGTATGCAAATCAGAATTATAACCAGAAACAACTTCACTAAGAAATCTTGGGAGAGGCTAAGATGGCAGACTAGAAGCAACCTGCATACACTGCTCTCACTGAGAGGATTGAAGGTAGCAGGTGGATGTCTACCTTCATGACGATCATTTAAGAGAGAGTGTTGTAAATCCAAAGAGAGGTGACAGGAGACACCCAAAGTGAAGGAGAAGGAAGAGAGACGACCTGGTCTGTGGTTTGGAGGTACACAGGGAAGATGAGCACACATATGGAGAAGGCACAGAGGGTAGAATCCTGGGACTCCACACCTCACCCATAATCATTGTCATCTGAACTGCGAGACAGACCCTACACTGCAGAAGGCCTCAGGATGGACATAGCTATCTGGAGACTGCAACAGCATGGCGCTGGAGAGAGTGCAGAACTGTGACCCACTGGCTGAAGAATCCTGGGTGCTGAGGCTGGCACCATTTTAAAATCCTAGACCCAGAATGCTTCCTCTATTCAGGGGTCAGATCCATTGCTGCTGCCTCCCCATCACCCCTGCCAGTCCTGGGGGAGGGAGCGGGGAGGCCAGGAACTCTCATGAGTCCCATGGGCAGGAGCTGTGCATCCCCACTGCTTCTGCGGGATCTGGGCAGGCCAACAATCACAGCCGCCTGGATGACAATGACCACTGCCCAAGGGTGTGGGCAGAGTTGCCCTCAAGTCCGTGCCCACCCGGCTGACAAACGCCACCTTCCAAGGATCTGAACAAGGCACCTCTCAAACAGGCTTAGGCCGACAATCGCTGCCGCCGCAGGTGTGGGCAGGGTTGAACTTAGGCCAGTGCCAGGCCAATAAAAACTGCCACCTGCGGATCTGAGCAGGATAGCCCTCGAGCTGGTGTGAGCCATCAATCGCCACTGTCCATGGGTGTGGACAGGGCTACCCTCAAGCTGCAAGGGCTGACAAACTCTGCTGCCCACAGGTCTAACGTATACAGCTCTCAAGCCGGCATGAGCTGACAATCACCATCACCTACAAGTGTGGGTGGAGCTGTGCTCATGCATGGCCAATAAACATTGCTGTCTGTGGACCTGCGAGGGGCAGCCTTCCAGCTGGCACAGGCCATCAATTGTTACCACCAGAGGGTGCCAGTGGGACTATGCTGAAGCAACGTGGGGCGACAAGTGCCATCACCCATGGAACTGAGTGGAGCAGCTTTCAAGCTGACTTGGGTGACAGTCACCACTGCTGACAGAATTAGGTAGGGCATTCACTCACGCTGCAATGTGGGGCCTACCAGATATAACCACAGGGGAATAGTGAGGCAGGAGATGCAGGAGAGCAGCAGTGTTAAATGCTCACAATACATCTGCCCACCTCAGGTGGGCCAATCCTCCAGAGTAGGACACAAGTGTACCATCCACCGACCTCTCTTCCTCTGCACTAAATAAGAGAGTTCCCAACAGAAGAGAACAGGTGCACTACAGGCTTACCTGTCCTGAGCTGAGAGAAGAAATTTCATATGACAAGGAACCAGAATAAGAACTCTGGCAACATGAAAAATCAACCTGTTTTGAGACCCCCAAGGAACACAATAGGTCTCCAGCAATGCACCCCAACCTAAAGGAAATTGTTGAAATGTCAGAGATGGAATTCAGAATATGGATGGCAAACAAGATGAATGGAATTGAAGAGAAAGTTGAAAATCATCATAAAGAAGTAAAAAAAAAAAAAGTCTCAGGACATGAATGAAAAAATGAAAAACTCACTAAAGAGATAGACAACATAAGAAAAGATATAACAGATCTTAAAGAAATGAAAGAGTCATTTACGGAATTTCAAAATATAGCAGAAAGCTTCAACAACAGGTTAGAAAAAGCAGAGGAACAAATTTCAGAGCTTGAAGACAAGGCATTCAAACTTGTCTTCAAGCTCTGAAAGATGCAGAAAAAAGAATAAAAAAGAATGAACAATCATTCAGAGAAGTATGGGACTATGCAAAGTGGGCCGATGCAAGAATTATAGGTATCCCTGAGGGAGAAAAAGAAAATGTAAAAAGCATGGAAAACCTATTCCAGAGAATTATTGAGGAAAACTTCCCTGGTATCACCAAAGATTCAGATATCCAGATATAAGATGGTCATCAAACACTGGGAAGATTCATAGCAAATAGGACATCTACAAGACACATAGTCATTAACCTGGTCAAAGTCAAAATGGAGAAAATTCCATTAGGTCATTAAATATGATATAACCAATTTTGAATCAAAAGTTTAGTTTATTATGTCCCAAACAAGAAGCAGTACAATTAATCAAAGTATGCACCTAAACTATTGACACAGTTTTGCCATCTTAATGGTAGCTTGTTTATGCCCGCAGTGAAGAAGCCTAGAGAGCGAGTGGGGATGAAATTGTGAAAGGCATTTTCCACAGCTTGTTGAGAATTGAATATTTTTCCTTGCAAGAAGTGGTCCAAAGCCTGGAAGAAGAGGTAGTCAGTTGGTGCAAGGTCTGGTGAATATGCAGGATGACAGGGAGTTTCCAAGTCCAGCCTCTGTAGTCTGAGCAATGTTGTTTGTGCAACATGTGGTCAAACGTTGTCTTGCAAGAGGATTTGCCTGTCTCTATTGACCATTCTTAGCTGCTTAATCATAAGCATTCTCATAACTGCATCCAATTGGTTGCTGTAGACATCCACTGTAATCGGTTGATCAGGTTTCATGAAGCTGTAGTGGATAATACCAGTGCTGGACCACCAGAGAGACACCATTAGCTTTTTTTGATGAATATTCAGTCTTGGACTATGTTTAGGCACTTCATCTTTATCCAACCATTGTGCCAAGCACTTGTGATTGTCTAAAAACATCCATTTCTCATCACACATAACAATTTGGTGTAGAAATGGTTCACCTTTATGTCATGACAGCAAAGAAAGGCAAGCTTCCAGAATTCCAGAGAATTTCTCTTCTGCCACCCATTTAATTCATGCGGTACCCATCTATCCCTATTCTTTACCTTGCCAATTTGTTTCAAATGGTTCAATATTGTTGGAATAGTAATGTCAAACCTTGTTGCTAATTCATGCATAGGTTGAGATGGATTTGCTTCCACTACAGCTTTCAGCTCATCATTATCCACCTTGGTCTCAGATTACCCATGTGGTTCATTTTCAAGATTAAAATCACCAGAGTGGAACTTCTCACACCATTGACGAACTGTGCATTCATTACCCACATCCTTCCCAAACACTTCATTGATATTTCGAGCTGTCTGTGCTGCACTGGTTCCATGGCAGAACTCATATTTGAAAATAACACAAATTTTTGACTTATCCATGGTTTCACAAAAATTTCTGTAAAAAAATTTTGAAAGATAAGCACAAGCCAAACCACACTTTTGAAAGAATGAGGATATACCTTCACAGTAAAAATAAAACAAGAAGTGTCAAAGTGAAATATCAAAGATCAACTGTCAAACTTGGTACTTAAGGAACTCAGACTTTTCATACTCAATAACCTAATATAAGCTGCAAGAGGAAAGTAACAACTAACCTGTGAAGGAAAATAGCTAACAGCTCACTAACAGGCTAACAGCTAACTTCTCAGCACAGACCTTACAAGCCAGAAGGGATTAGGGCCCCATTTTTAGTCTTCTTAAACAGACTAACTGCCAGCCAAGAATGTTTATGTCCTGCAAAAGTAAGTTTCATTAAGGGTGGAGAAATAAAGACTTTTCTGGACTAGCAAACACAAAGGACATTTGGCACTACTAGACCTGCCCCTACAGGAAATACTCAAAACTGCATTATATATGCAACAGCACACTAGATATCCACCATTGTAAAAAAACCCAAAAGTTAAAGCTCACAGCTCTAATAAAAAAATAGCACAAGAGGGAAAACAAAGCAACGAGGTATCATTCAACATAATGAACAGAATAGTATCCCACATATGAAAACTAATACTAAATGTGAACGGTCTTAATGCCCCACTTAAAAGACATAGACTGGTCGAATGGAGAAAAAAACACATCCCAAGTGTCTGCTGTCTCCAAGAAACACATCTAACTCACAGGGACTCATACATACTCCAGATAAAGAGATGGAACAAAATATTTCACACAAATGGAAATCAAAAGCGAGCAGATGTTGCCTTTCTCATATAAGATAAAATAGACTTTAAAGCATTAATGGTAAAAAAAAAAAAAAGGACAAAGATGGTCATTATATAATTGTAGAGGGAGCAATTCAACAAGAAGACATAACAATCCTAAAAATATGTGCAGCTAACACAGGAGCTCCCAGATTCATAAGGTAAATTTTACTAGATCTAAACAAAGTAATGAACAGCAGCGTCATAATAGCCAAGTACTTCAACACCCCAATGACAGAACTGGACAGATCATCAAAGCAGAAAATCAATAAACACTGGACTTAAATGGGACTTTAGACCAAATGGATCTAACAGACATTTACAGAACATTCCAACCCAAAACTACTAAATACAACTTCTTCTCATCAGCACGTGGGATATTTTCCAAGATTTATCATATCTTAGGCCACAAAAAAAGCTTCAGCAAATTCAAAAAAATTGAAATCATACCGTGTACCTTCTCAGACAAGAGTGGAATAAAACTAGAAGTCAATTCCAAGAAAAACACTCAAATCTACACAAAGTCATAGAAATAAACAACCTTCTCCTGAACGATCCTTGGGTCAATGATGAAATTAAAATGGAAATCAAAAGATTCCTCGAACTGAACAACAAAAGAGTCACAAGCTTTCAAAATCTATGGGATCCAGAAAAAACAGTCCTAAGGGGAAAGCTCATAGCCTTAAATGCCTTCATCAGAAAGACAAAAAGATCACAAATTAACAACATAATGTCACATCTCAAGAAACTAAAAAAGAAGAGCAAATCAAACCCACAGCCAGCAGAAGAAAAGACATAACAAAGCCCAGAGCTTACCTAAACAAAATGGAAACCAAAAAAAAAAGTGTGTATATATACACACACACACACACACATACACACATATATATATACATACACACACACACAGGATCAACAAAAATATTTGCTTCTTTGTAAAGATAACCAAAGTCAATAGACCACTAGCCACATTAACCAAAAATAGAAGAGAAAGGACTCAAATAAGCTTAATCAGAAATGAAAAAGGAGATGTTAAAACCAATACCACAGAAATACAAAATATCATCTGTGAATACTATGAAAACCTCTTTGAACACAAACTAGAAAACACAGAGGAAATGGATAAATTCTTGGAAACACACAACCTCCTAAGCCTGAATCAGGAAGAAATAGAAACCCTGAATAGATAAATAATGAGCAGTGAGAGTGAAGCAGTAATAAATAATCTCCCCCCAAAAAATATCCCTGGACCAGATGGATTCAAAGCTGAATTCTAGAAGATCTACAAAGAAGAACTGGTACCTATCCTACAGAAATTATTCCATAACATCGAGAAGGAGGGAATCCTCAACTCATTCTATGAAGCCAATATCATCTTGATACCAAAACCAAAAGCATACACCAAAAAAGAAAACTACAGACCAATATCCCTTATGAATATAGATGCAAAAATCCTCAACAAAATACTAGCAAACTGAATTCAACAGCAAATCAAAAAGATAATTCACCATGATCAAGTGGGTTTCATCCGAGGGATGCAAAGATGGTTTAACATATGTAAATCAATAAATGTGATTCACCACATAAACAGAAGGAAAAACAAAGACCTTATGATGATCTCAATAGATGCAGAAAAAGCATTCGATAAAATCCAGCACCCTTTCATAATAAAAACCCTCAATAACTAAGCCTAGAAGGAACATACCTCAAAATTATAAAAGCCATATATGACAAACCCACAGCCAACATCGTGTTGAATGGGGAAAAGTTGAAAGCATTCTCCCTAAGAACTGGAACAAGACAAGAGTGCCCACCGCACCACTTCTATTCAACACAGTGCTGGAAGTCCTAGCCAGAGAAATCAGGCAAGAGAATGAAATAAAATGTATCCAAATCAGGAAAGAGGAGGTCATTCTGTCCTTGTTCACTCACAATATGATCTTGTATCTAAAAAACCCTAAAGACTCCACCAAAAGACTCCTAGAATGGATAAATAAAGTCAGCAAAGTCTCATGTTTCCAAATCAATGTACACAAATCAGTAGCATCGCTATATACTAATAACAGTCAAGCTGAGAGTCAAATCAAGGACTTAATTCCATTTATAATAGCTGCAAAGAAAATAAAATACCTGGGAATATACTTAACCAAAGAGGTTCTCTACAGGAGAACTACAAAACACTGATGAAAGAAATTGTAGATGACACAAATGGAAAAATATTCCATGCTCATGGATTGGTAGAATCAACATTGTTAAAATGTCCATACTTCCCCAAGTGATATACAGATTCAATGCAATCTCCATTAAGATACCAATGTCATATTTCACAGATCTAGAAAAAATAATTCTACACTTCATTTGGAACCAAAAAGAGCCCAAATAGCCCAAGCAATCTTAAGCAAAAAGAACAAATTTGGAGGTATCACATTACCTGACTTCAAATTATACTACAAGTCTATAGTAACCCAAACAGCATGGTACTGGTATAAACATAGAGACATAGACAAATGGAATAGAATACAGAACCCAGAAATAAAACATCTACCCATAATGAAGTGATTTTTGACAGACAAAACATACCCATTCTGTGGGGAAAGGAAGCCTATTCAATAAAAGCCACATGCAGAAGAATGAAACAAGACCCCTGTTTCTTGTCATGTACAAAAATTAATTCAAAATGGATGAAAGACTTAAATGTAAGACATGAAATGATAAAAAATTCAGAAAAAACCACAGGAAGAACTCTTCTAGGCATTGGCCTGGGCAAAGAATTTATGACTAAGACCCCAAAGATAAACACAGCAACAACAAAAATAAATAAGGGGGACTTAATTAAATTAAAAAGATTCTGCACAGCAAGAGAAATAATCAACAGAGTTAATCAACGACCTACAGAATACAAGAAAATATTTGCAAACTATACATCCAATAAAGGGCTAATATCCAGAATCTATGAAGAACTCAAACAAACAAATCAACAAGAAAAAAACAGACAACCTCATTAAAAAGTTGGCAAAAGACATGAACAGAAGTTTTTCAAAAGAAGAGAGACAAATGGCCAACAAAGACATAAAAAAATGCTCAACATCACTAATCATCAGGGAGATGCAAATTAAAACCACAATGAAATATCACCTTGGGTGGTAACCCTGTCTGAATGGCCATAATTAAAAAGCCAAAAAACAATAGATGCAGAGAGAAAGAAACACTTTATACACCATTGATGGGATTGCAAATTAGTACAACCTCTATGGAAAACAGTGTCGAGATTCCTCAAAGAAATAAATGTAGACTTACCATGTAATCTAGCAATACCACTGCTGGGTGTCTACCCAAAGGAAAATAAATAATTTTATCAAAAAGACACCTGCATTCCAATGTTGAGCACAGCACAATTTCACAGTTCCACAATTGCAAAGATGTGGAATCAACCTAAGTGCCTATCCATTCATGAGTGGATAAAGAAAATGTGGTACACACACACACACACACACAATGGAGTACTACTCAGCTATAAAAAGGAATAAATTACATTTTTTGTAGCAACTTGGATGGAGCTGGAGACCATTATCCTATGTGAAGTATCTCAGGAATGGAAAAACAAACATCACATGTACTTTCTAATAAATGGGAGCTAAACAATGGACACACACAGGCACAAAGAATTTGTAAAGGACATTGTAAACCAAGTAAAGGGGAGGTTGGGAGGGTGTGAGGGTAAAAACTTACCTATCGGGTACAATGAACACTATTCTGGTGATGGGCACACTCAAAGCCCCCACTTAAGCATTATACAAGGTATCCAAGTAACAAAAACATTTGTCCCCCCTTTAATATTTTGAAATTAAAAAATCCTAGCCACCAAAAAAAAATATCTATTTAGCATGTTAGAGCTGACATTTTGAATTCCTACGATGAATAAGATTTACCAGAGGAGCTAAGAGAAATTGAGCCCCTTGAAATATACAATTTAGACTTTAGGGTACACAATTTTATTGGCTACAATTGTAGGACTCAGGTCAATAATGCTTCAGTGGAAACTTTGGAGAAATAAATTGTCAAAGAGCAAGTCAGAGACATTGAGTTAGTTAATGCATGCTAATAATTGCATGCATGAAGAAGGTTCAGCAGCTGTCCATTGACAAAGACAAAAGCAGATTATTAAGAGAAAGCAGAAAGAGGGGAGAGAAAGTTTGGGAAGAGTGAATTCTGTTTTTACATATTTGTAGCTAGGAAAGAGGCCAGCCGTGGCAGAATGCTCTTGAGCAGGCTAGTGAGGGTTACCGAGGGAAGCCGTTTTGTTTCTTCATGAATCTTCAGGAAGGCTTGGTTGTTTGCTGGCACACACAGAAGGAGGTGGGTGAAGATGTAGTGGGATTTCTAACTTGAGCAATTGGAACATGAGGGCCATTTTTTCCTTATTAAGTTCTATTTATTAGATGAAATAAAGAATAGAATTGTCAGATGAAGGTTGGGTTATGAGGAGAATGCTATGAGTCAAGTAAGAAATTTGAAGAAATTTCGTTAGAAAAAGGAAGGCCTGGAATAATTAGTGTACAGAGTTGAAAAGCATGCTCACTACAGAAATGTGGTAGGGTTAGAGAAAATATCTCAATAAAGGAAAGCAATTTAAAAAAAAAATCCAAGTAATATATATTTTTTCTTTATGCTGAATTTGACTGTGAAATCCATATTTGCCCCTGTTAGGTTAATCTCAGCTGTTATTTTTAAAAAGTCTCAAGTATGTATGTTACACAAATTTCACTATTCACGATGTTTTAATTCACATGGTACCGATTTCTTCTTAGCCTTTATTCCCTACACCTCCTGAAGCCTTCTTTGTATGGTCATCACTCTGTAACCCTCCTCTTTGTAGCAGTCTGTGGTCATCCAGGGTCCACTCTACCCCAACCCCCTTTATATGGACTCTTTTAAATAAATGTTGTATTATCATGACTTGGCCTTTTGTTTTTTCTTTTCTTTTTAAAAGTAAGCTTATTTTGAATAAGTATTATAGATAATCAGTAAATAATTAAAATGTGTTCCCACATTTGTGTTTTGTTCCACCTGCTAAGGCAAACACTTACTACTTTCTCATTATCATCCCTCAAGCTTGGAGTATGTATGTAGCTGGACATGTGTGTGTGTGTGTGTGTTCATGAATATAAATATTTCTGTTTACAACACAAATTATAATATACTATATATAATGTTTGGCATCTTGCATGTGGGGGTAGAGGATGAGGAAATGTAGTTCAAAGGGTACAAAGTTTCAGTTAGACAGGATGAATAAGTTCGGGAGATCTACTGTACAGCACAGCTACTATGGTCAGTAATAATGTGTACTTGAAAATTGCTAAGGGAGTAAATCTTAAATATTATCACAGCAAAAAATGGTAAGTATGTGAGGTAATGAATATGTTAATTAGCTTGATTTAGCCATTTCACAACATATGCATATATTAAAATGTCATAATGCACACAGTAAATAGATACAATTTTTATTTGTCAACTATGTCTTTATATATATATATATATATATGTACACACACACACGGAAAAAATACATATGGAAAATCATCATAACATGATGAGTTATAATACAAAATTCAATCAAATAAAATTCAGGATTATGTTATTAGGGGGATTAACAAAATGACTGGGGAGAAATTATCCTTCATAGAGTAAGGCCTTAATATTTCTTGGTCTCAGTTGAGATTTGCCCCTGCCCTGGTGGCAGTTTTCTGTTTCCACTTAAATATCTAAGGAAAGATTCTGAGCCCGATCACTGGAAAAATTATTCAGTGAAGCAGAAGGGATTCCAGCAATCTATTTGGCTCCCATTTTGTTCACCTAGTCCAGAGGAGGTTAGTAAATGAGAAAAATACAGGGGCTATAGGTACCTACCCACTTCCCCAGCTTCCAAGATTGGAGTTCTGTCATTTCCGTATCAAGCCCCACTTTCTTCTCACATCCTCCTTCCCAAAATAAGAACATTAGTTCACCCACATCAGTGCTGGCTGGAAGATGGCAGCCAATAATTAATAGCCAATCAAGTTACATCCAAATTACATTTTCTCAGGGTTCCTTACTATTGTTATTGCTGTTCCTAGTTTATCAAAGTTATTATTTCATACCAGTAAATACAGATATATGACGTTCTTATTAATGACCACATAGTTCTCCACCATATGGATGCAGTGTGGGTGGTCAACCAGATAAATCTGTTTTACTTTCCAGGCAACGTTTCTGAGGCTAATCAATAATGTAGATGCTTTCTAATGGTGCCAACTTCTCCAGGGCAGTTCTGGGCTTTTAATATGCCATGTGCTCTGTTGCTGGAAATTTATGAACAAGCTTCTCTAGTGTTTGATTTAGAGCATCTATAGGCTACATTTTGTCAATATTCACAGTTATTTTTTGTCTATCTTCTTTTTCCTATCTAGACCGGTTTTTCTGTAGGTCTGTTTTATAGCTGCCATCTTCAGATATCGCTGTACCTCTCTCTTCTATGGGATTCATTCTTTTTTGTGTGCCCGCCCCCCCATATTTCTGTCTTTTATGGTTTTGTAAACGTACCCTTTAGTGTCTTCCTGAGGAAGGAGTCATGGGAAGAGACTTTTATTAATACCTACATGTCTAAAAATATCTTTATTTTGTCCTGCCACTTAAATAGTGATTAGTAGTTTGATTAAGTATAGAAATCTAGACTGAAAGTAATTTTCTCCCAAATTGTTAAGATAGAGATCTATTAATGTTTTCAGATGTGGTCAATTGGCATATTTATAGTTTTTTATATTTTTCATCATCTTTTTAAGTCCATTTTAATTTTTGACAAAGCACTACCTATACATAATAGTTTAAAATATATATTTTTATAAGACTCATAACAAAAAAGAGTATTTTCCTGTTCTATTCCTTCTTACCCAATTCCTACTTGCCACAGTCAACTACTTCCAATTCCTTTAGATGTTTCTCCCGATATTTAAGGAAACCTTTGACATTGGGAATGTTTCAGGATTTCTGGGGATCTCAGGATTCCTTTGTGTTCATAAGGACCAGAGAGAGGAGTCAGTTAGAGCAAGATCGCTGTGCTGTAGTCACTATGGCCCATCAGGTATTGATGAGGGAGTGAATTTCAATAGCTTATGATTAAATAACCAGCTTCTACATAGACATTAGTTGGCGGAGATGTAAAAGAGGAAAAATAACACAAATATGCCTGTTCTGATTTACTTAAATATTCAGGACACTGACTTACAGAAACAACCGAAAGGAGCGTCCTAGAAATACCCAAATTTACACATGTAGATATCCATCTTTACTAAATACAGCACAACAATAACAAGCCTTCCTTCTTTACTTCCCCATTATTCCTTCCATTGGCTCCACTTAACTTGACACCACTACCCACATAGTTCCATGGCCCCACTCACTTTCATGACCTAAATTAGGCCCAATAATTCCCTTTCTTGCCCTACCATATCATTACATCATTAGATTTTTTTTTGACATGTGCTAATTGGCTTTCTTCCAAGTATGTGCAAGCCAAATTATATTTCTATAATACAAATTATGCAAAAAAATCAAACGTTTATCTTCTATGATGTTGTATAGACACTGGTTGCTATTAAATTGCCCTATATATATTTTTCACTGCTTTTGCTTTTTGTGTGTGTGCAAATCTTTCCCTCATTTGTTTTATGGTCAATTTTACCAGTTTACCATTTTATCATATAATATTTATACAAATATTTGCTACTTTTCATGTTTACATATTAACTCTGAATGTCCTAATTTGAAGAATGGGAATTTAGAAGTCTTTTTTCTATCTTCTCAATATAGTTAGCCAACACTTTGGTTAAATCAATATTTGTTGTTTATATTTAAATAGCACATAGCTTTTAGCTTCTCTGGTCAACTATGTCAGTTTCAAATCTTAGATCTTTTTTATTTTTCCTTCCTATCTTCCAAAGTAACACAGAGTTTATGCAGGGAAGGAGAACCATAACTGGTGATATGGAATAAGGTATTTATTACAGGGATTTGGTCTTATACAACTGTAAGAGTTGCTGAAGATGTCTATGGAAGCCTGTTGCCTCTGCATCTCGAGGTCATGTTTAATCACTGAAGGTCAGAAGGATTTGCAGTTTTAAGAAAAGCTGAATGAGAAGCAGAAGACAGTCAGGACAAACTAGAATCCAGGAGGAAAAAAAATGTAACCTATAAGAACAAACTGGGTCTCACGAAGACAACCTGAAACTTGCCTCTAACTTAAATCTCCTCCTGCCTCAATGACCCATCACCTGCAGAATAGTTGGTACCTTTTGCCATGTGCAGCAGAAGTGACTGACCCAGGACTTACAGAATTTGAAGGAGGAGACCTGGAGAAACTAGTAGCTGTGGCCTAGCTACTAAGAGCAGGCAGCAGACCAGTGGCAATATATATGAGTTGCAGTTAGACTTGATGCCCTACAGTGACCTACTCTGGCCCAAGACTATAGAGGGAAGGGAATTCTGGGAAACATCCATGCAACTTAGCTTTATTGACGGTACAAAACCACCAAAGACACTCAGAAAAATCAAAAACAAAAATTATTGGATTCATGAAACAAAAACACTCTGTAAAAAGAAAAGTAAATTCAAAAATTTATTTATACTAAGTTTTCAAAATTGGTGTGTACTTACAGTACATAAGAATTTGGCCCAACCACATTTCAATGCTTAATAGCAACATATGGCTAGTGGGAACCATAATAAACAGCCCACCAAAGAATATATTTAAAAAAGAAAGAACTTTAGAAAAATAAAACTGCATATTTTTATAATTCAATAGATTACTTATAAATTTTAGATGTGAAACTCTCCAATAGAATGGAACAAAAGGACAAAGAGAAGAAAAATGGGACAGAAAAAAAATAAGATGTTTATAGGATTAAGCTAAGATATCCAAACAATAGAATTTCTAGAGAGAGAACAGAGAAAATTGGGAAGAAGAAACTCTTTGTTGTACAGAGATAAGGAGCCACTGACTACATTGATGTTCAAAGCCTTAATTCCTCTGCGGAGACAGGGAGCTTTGAGTACAAGAAATATGATAAATTATAGAAATACAACATAATTCTCATTTAGTGTAACCTCATTAAATTTGAAGAGGTCATAACTTTTCCCAGCTTCTCACTTGGGCCAGAAGATATATTCCTCTAATATGGATACTTCCCCTTAAGAAGATAGATACCACAATAATAAAATCAATTTAAATGTGAGAGTTACGATATGTGTGGAACCAGCCATATAAGACAGAGCTACAGCAATTAAATTCAGGGATAGAGAAAACTATGGACATGCAGGGTCCCTTGTGTAAGCCCATTAGAACCTTTGCTCTGGATCTGAGTATCTTAGGAACCACTGCCCTTCACTAAACTCAGCATCTCTTGGGATTTCTGCCACTTGCTACATTTCCTGTATTTCACAGAAAGCACCTAATTTTGATTCCAGTGCCCTTAAAGTATATTCTTTTTAGGTGGTGCTTTTTCAGGCTAACTTCCTAACAGTCTTCTTCGGTAGGTTCCTTGGAGCTCCATCACCACGCCCAGTGAACCAGGCCTCTCTATTCTCAGAGCACATCATGATAAGTGTACTTCAGAAATTTAACTTCTTGACTCATTAGTAGAATTTTATGTAAACTCTTGATATTGAGAGTTATATGTCAGAATTTAGGATATGTAACTCATAAATTCCATGTCTACATTCTTATGGTACGTCATATATGTTAATGGCTACAAAATGCTGGTCCCTTAGTCAATAAAAAATATATTAAGGGTTTCAAGGGAAATGAGAACAATAATGATATTTAGTGTTCCATAAATTAAGTTCATTAAACTTAAAGGTTCTGAAATCATATCTTTCCCAATTTTGTTATAAAATTTTCCTTCATTTTATGAAATGATAGAAGTGGTAGTTGTTGTTTTATTTGAAATTACCTTATTTAGCCAAATAAACATTTGACTGCCAAAGAAGAAAAATAAATTAGCCACCATATATTTTTCTGCAACTATTGAATTGAAAACTCTAGCAACAGTTGATCCAACTCACCATGCCAGGAAGAGCCATATCTCCCAGTATATTACATTGCAAAGCTGACTGTATTTCTTTCTAAAACCACATCCATTAATCCTAAATATAAATCAAAATCTGAAATGCAATTGATTAAGTGTGTGTGTGTGGGTGTATATATATACACACACATATACATACATACATACACAATAACCAGGATTTTGATGGGACTCTCATTTTTTAGATTAAAAAATCTATAAAAGTTTCTATCTTAATTCACAGATTGTATTTTGTCTCATTAGTTACATGTGTGAAAGGTAAGGAAAGCCACACAGAAATCCAGCTGTTAAGATCTGGCTCTGCCTCTTCACCAGCCTTAATTCATGACAATCTTTCCCATAGTTATGAAGCAACAATGATGTGGGATTCCTTTCATGTTCTTGAATATACTAATGTCTGTCCTGCTCCAGAGTCTTCACAGGGTTGTCTAGTTTTTATTTAATATAAATAATATTTTTTTCAAAATTGTATACACAATTTTTAGCAGCTTGCCTGTTTCATGGTAGGCATAAGTATTTCTTAGATGAATAAATGAATTTGTGGTATATGTCAACATATAAGTGAAACAACAGATTAGAGGAAAAGTAATAATGATGTTTCAATAGTGTAAAATAGGAAGAGATGAAACGATAGGATTATTTCCCTGTGTAAATAAGGATACAAGGTATTATTTCCTCTTGACTAAGATAGCTATTACTATATTTAGGTCCTTGGAAGTTATTGCAGCAGATGGACTTTTTCCTCCATGTTTACATATTCTGCCCAGAACCCTTTTAGCTTGTTGGAATTTGTTTCAAGAATTCCAGTTTTCCAGCAGTGATTTTCCAAGCCCACAGTTTCTACTCACACACATTATAAATACTTTTAATGCCAAGCTCTAGCCCTGACTGGATGACAATTTTATATCTCTAATTCTGAGTCAGATGGAGGCATTTCACACGCCTGTGCGGCAGCAGTGGGTGTCCAAGCTGTTTAGCTTGCTGATCCTTCAGCATTTATTGTCTTATGGAAATTTTGAAAAGCATAAAAATGCTAAAAATCTAACCTTTAGGTCTAGCCTGGTGATTTCTAACCCCAGATCTGACAATCATTCATGGGAAAGATTACAGTATGAATTGCTAGAGGCTTTAAAAAGATTCAAAATTTGATGAGTCCCTAAACCTTTTTCCTGGTTTCATGATGAGAAAGACAAGAGGGCATGTTTCTGGGAAAAATTTCATGGCACCCCTAAAGTGCCAACACTTTAATTAGGACAATATTTCAAGTGTCAATGGATATGACTACTAAATAAAGCCAGAGGATAAGCTGGTGGAGGTGAGAAAGTCCTTGAAGGCACTTTAAGCTCTCTGCAGAATAAAGAAATGTGTAATATATAGCGTTGAAGAGAACAATAATTACATATAATTTATGCCTTCAGATCTCAGTATAATCAAACGTCATCTTATTTTTCTCACTAATGGACTTATGTTTTGCTTTCAATGATTGGGTTGACAATGCATTACATTCCTTTACAGACAGCTAAATGTTTAGCTTCTTTCTTTTTCACATGACTGCTTTTTCTACTGTATCGTAGGCTGAATTTAGATCTAGTCTATAGGCATGGCAGAAATATGCTGTTTGCTGTATCTGGAATAGCCTTTCCTCTTTCCTCACGGCTGCTTCACCAGGCTAAATCTTGCATAGTCTTTGGGACTAAGCTGAAATCTCCTCCACAAAGTCTTTTTATGATCCAAGAATACTGGAATTGCCGTCTTATCTCAAAATGCTGTAACCCCCATGTTTCTTCATTTCCTGCCACTTGGTACGTTGTGCTTCCCTATTTATTTCTGAGTTTACATCAGAAAGCTATAAGCCTGTATTTAGTTGTAGTTGTAAGCTTGGGCTCCAGAGTCAAAATAGACCTGTATTGTTAGCTTTGCAGCTAACTAGCTCTGTGACTCTGGGAAAGTTATTTAGCCTCTCTGTTCATTAACTTTTTATCTGTTAAATGGAAATGATAAAAGTGACTGTTTCGTAGGGTTGCCATGATGATAAAATGAGGTAGTACATATAAAGAACTTAGCATGGTGCTTGATTGAGGAAACTGCCCAAAGTGTCTTTACTATGTAATATTTATCATTATTTTCTGTGATGACAGGGAATTGTATTTTCTATCTAGTACCATAGTAGAGGCTGAAAAATAGTTAATAAATAATTATGGAACAATTCTTGTTTCTCTGGCTATTTAGTAGCCAAGAAAGTAATTGTATTTATTTTTTTAAGAAAGTCATTTTAAAATTTAAAAAAAGCCTAAACTTAAAGCAAAAAATCTAACAAAACTCTTCTTTTCTGCCCCCAGTAAATGGGAAAGTAAAATAGTATCTTTAAAGAGGTAAGACACTGGAGTTAAATAGATGTATTTTGCATTAACCTCAATGTAATAAAGACCATTCTCACAAAAATTTGTAACAAAAGACCCTCATAGCAGAGGTCTGTTTTTAGGTTATTATAGTGGAAATATCTGTATTTGGTTTGAATTACTTGTGCATTCTAAAATATCACATATACCTGCATTCAAATATGCAGATAGTATTTTAAAGTATTCAATATTTTAGGTTTTCCATTTTCCACTTCTGTTGCGTGAATAAATCATCTCTCCTTACTATGAGAATCTGCTTGTCTATGACAGGCAGGATATGCAGAGGTTCAGACAGTCATTACCTTAGAGGTTGTTTATAAATCAGAGATTGCTCTACCAGTTTGGATACTACTGTGGAAGTGCCATACCTATTTGGCAGGAAAATTGTTTCCCAGCAAAACAGAAACAAAAAGAAAATAAGATTTCCTATAGTCTTCCTTGTTGTCAGTATTTTAGATTTCCTATTGGTTATTACCTTAAGTTTCAAGTTCACCACCTGGTTTTCAAAGTCATAATGATAGTGAAAATTATTATATCTTGCATTTACATACGTCTTTGTAATTTACAAAATGTTTTAACAGCAACCAGTTCATTACTTCTGGAACTTTCCAGTCTGGTTGAAGAAAAACCAGCAGAGAGATGCAAACTTTGTGTGGGTTATTGACTCTTCCAGAATGACTTTGAATGTGTCACAGTGTGGCACAATTAGGCTCTGAAAATGTTGGTAAATTGTTGAGAAGGATTTGTTGTTCAGTATAAGAGAGAGTGCTCTATTTTGGAAGACTCACAGAAAAAACTTCCTACTACCATAATCTAGAGAATAACTGTGTTTCTCTTGAGCAACTTAATCATATGGACATTGTATACTATAGAATTGATGCCCTTTTATATATTGACTGATAAAGTGATTAAATTTAATTTTGTTGAAAAGCAATAGGAAGGACACAGGATTACATTAGCCTCATTCTTGACTATCTTATATGTCTCTGTGCTTTTTTTTCCCCTTCATCTACTTTAAATTTTGGTATCTTGCCATATTTACATGTCACTGTAAAATACTTCAAATTCTTTTTTAAGTAAAGCAAAGCATACATTATTAAAGTGTTTTCACATATAATATTCTATTTGATTCTCATATGAGTCTTCTGAAAAAGGCATATTACTAACCCCATTTTAACTATCCATCCATATTTCTCACTATTTTCCCCCCAAACAGATATTTTCTGTAAAGTTTGAGGCTGACAAAGAGCTATGATTGGGACTCTGTGCTCTGCAACCCCGGATCCTGCTTTGTATAATAGATCCCAAATGTAGGCTTATGCAAGTAGGCAGCCTAGAATCTATGCCAGGACTGTGTCTCTCCAGCACTGATTAATTTCTGTGCCTAAAAGCCATGTGTTCCTTGTGGATGATAAGCTTGTTGCACAAACACAAGCTAACCACACTGAGTAAGTTTGGCATTCGTTCTGCACAAACCCCAGTGAGAAGGATATTTGCCAAAAGGAAAGAAAAAATTCCTGCCAATTTAGGCATGAATGAAATGTTTTGAGGCATCTGTAGACTTTTACATACTAAAAAGAAAAAAAAACATACGTTTATGAAGCTGATTTGCAACTTATTCAGCCAAACATGTCACACTGAGGAATCCCAGATTCTAGACTTTGGAAGTGGTCTAGACATGTCCTTTGCAGCAGCTGCACATAAGTACAAGTAAATATAAAATCACTAAAAATCAAAAGATGCTATTGTACTAATTCTGCTCAAAATACTCATATACAAAAGAAGTAATGGCACTATTTTGCAGTGTACCAAAATGTGATTTCTGTGTATGTAATTATAGAAGCCTGAAAGTTGCCAAATCAGTCTTCTCTTTCTCTTCCATTAAAAAAAAAAAAAAAGAGCAAAGCAAAAAGCAAACAAAGAAAAAAGAATAAAGCAAATCTGTAAAGGAGCACAAACGACCACATGAACAATGCTGTTACAGATTGGGTAACCTCAAAAATCCCTCCGTTTTAGTTTTCCTTGTGTTTTAACATAGGAAAAATAACAGCTTGTTATTTTTCAAAAAGTGTTATTTTCATATTTCTGGAAAAGAAAGGTGAAGCGAGGCCATGTGTATGTGGTCCACTTGGAAACAGAGTGTGGAGCTTGGAAGAAACCTGGGGATCCTTTACTGGATTCTCCCACCTGGTGCAGAAAGTCTCCCTGCTGCATCTCTGACAGATGGTCACTGAGCCTCTGCCGGGAAACCCCAGCCATGGGAAACTTAGCACACGCCCACTGCCACCACCACTATGAGGAAGGAGGCTTGTTCTTCCCCGCATGCATGAGTGCTAACTTCTTTTTTTGTATTCTTGCTCTTTGGAGAATCAAAGGATGGGCTTATCCTTTCTACTATATGGCAATCCTTCAAATAAATGCAAGAGCTTTCATGATTGTCCTACTATGATCCCAAGTTAAACCCACATGTTTTTCTCATCTGTTATGTATGTTGCATTGCCTCCAGAACCTTCACTAATCTAGTCACTGTCCTCTGAATAGAATCAACCTGTTCATGTTTGCCCTAAAATGTAATTTGCCAGTGAGGGTTTACTCAGTTCAGGCTGCAGGGGGACTATGACTTCCTGTTATGAAGTTATACAATATTTCTAATGGTCTGGCTAAGACTGCATTGGTTTCCAACAGCTACATCACTATCAGCTGCTTTTGTGTGAATTAAGTTACATAACCTCTCAAAAATGTCTAAATTTTTCCATTTAACATGATTTTAGCCCATAATAGTTTTACCAGATACTTGATGGGAAAATTACATGCTAATCTAATAGAATTTATCAGAATTGCATGTAATCCCGCCCCCACAAATGCTTGATTTTTGTGCTACATTTACATTATCCAAGCTTTCTTGTAGATAGGTCTTATTTTGGATCATCTTTGTGTGACCCAAATATCTCTAAGTAACTGGGGAATCTGGAACTGGTATCTTACTTACATGAGGTAGCAATACTCACCCCTGATTATATACATTATGTGTGCAACCAGGACATTGAGCAAGGATAAAAATATGAAAATGTTTCTTTCTTTTTCTTTTTTTTTAAACTTTCTCTACCAAATCCCTTTGTTTTAACTCTTTACAACTCCATTAAAAGCTTCTGTAGCCTTTCCTGCCATTTTCATTTAATATACACTCAGTTTAAAATACCTTTCACACTCCTACTTAAATGTCATCACCTCCCCTCCAGCTAGTGCCAGGAAGGCCTTAGCCTGAGGGACTTGGTGTGAGCAGGACGCTCTTCTCCTGCAATCGTTAGGAGGGGAGTAAGGAGGGAGGCAGGCTGAAGGGGGTTTGGTCTGGCTTGCACTCCCCTAGTGTTGAGGGCTGTGATTGGGAAGAGTTGAGGAGGGGTAATGTCACAAGCATAATTTTCTGTGGTTGCCATCCCTCTGCCTAACATTGACTGCCATTTCATGGTCTTAGGAAGCAGGTATGTCTACACACTGAATCCTTCATGGAACACTACGCAGTTCCCTCATGTTGTGTGGGAGATCTCTATCTGGCTCAAACCATTTCACCATTTCTTCCTCCTGGATCCCAACACTGGCAGAATGTCCCAGGCCCTCTTGGCAATTGGCATGCCCTTACTTGACAGGCAGTCTTCTTGGATGTGTTCATAGCACAGCAAATGACTGCTCACTTAAACCATGGAAAATTCATA
This sequence comes from Daubentonia madagascariensis, assembly GCA_023783475.1. Lineage (NCBI taxonomy): Eukaryota > Metazoa > Chordata > Mammalia > Primates > Daubentoniidae > Daubentonia > Daubentonia madagascariensis. The sequence goes on from JAKFHU010001569.1 coordinate 17,794,650, forward strand.
CATCCTTCATATGCCAAAGAGCAAGCAAGCAGGCTGCGTACTCGTCCCTCTTCTCTGCACAGCCACGTCTCTTCAGCTATCTCCTAGCCCTGCTTCTAAGGCCGTTGAGCAAGTACGTTGCCTGATACAGGTCTACCTGAAGAATTAGAAGCTACTATCACCTTCTTGCAGACACGCTGAATCTCATAGCCCTGTAGCTTGAAATCTCAATGAGTGATATTTTTGAAATCTCTTTTCCTCAGCCTTGGGAAGGGGAAAGACTCCTCTATTTCCCACTGAGAACAAAGAGAATTGTGTCTTACCACAAGTATTGCACGTGTCATAAGGACCACGATCTCACGGCTCTCTCCTTTGCATCCCCCCTGTTGTCTACATGTAGAGTAAAGAGAGTTGATTGGAGGAATGAAAGGTTCTAATTATTAGTGGGGTGTGTGTGTGCGTGTGTGGTGTGTCTCCATTAATTGTGGGAGTTTCTCTTGGGGTTGTGGGGTATGTATCTCTTGATCTTCATCTGTTAGTGCTTCTTAATAATTCCAGGGAAATGGAAGTCAACCCAAATCTGCCTGGTTTCCTGTTTTAATTCAGATTTATCATAAGAAGTTTTTTGCATTTTGTAAAGATATGTAAATTTCCAGTGATTCTGATTTCATGGTCCTGGGTGGGTCCCAGGAATATAAAAAGACGCTTGTTTGTATCCTCAAAATCATACCGGTTGTGGGGCAATCTGAGGAACTATCCTGACGCCAGCCATTTCTACTACACATCTCAGGATTATTGATAGATGCGGGGCGGCTCTCCTTCAATCTCCTTTGCTATGTCATGAGAATCTAGGCAAAGACTTTTCTCCTCTAGGAGCCCCTCAGTCTTTCGTAGGGTGCCATTGGTGTTCCAATCATACTACTCGTATCTCTCTTCCTTGGACTCCCAGAGGAGCCGTGCTAGTCTTCCTGCTTGATACACCTTTAGGGGAGTGAATATTGAAAGCCCTTCTAATGCTTGCTGTTTGAGTGGAAGGAAACAGAAGGGTAGGAGTAAAATTGTATGAGCAGCAATAACAACAATGACAATAAAAACATCAATAATAAAGATTTCCCCAATACCTATTTAACCTCTTCTACCATGATGGCCCATCCCTGTCTCCATACATTTGTAGATCCCAAATATATATGGTATTAGATAGGTATTTATTGTGAGCATTCATATAGAAAGAGAGGTTTCTTGCTCTAATTCCATTAATGTAGATATCTATGAAATCAATGTTGATATTAATATCGATATATCCATACCACGAATCTGATTATCCCTGTTGTTCCTAGCAGCTCTGTCTTCTCTTTTAACACAATAACTGCCATGTGAGTTATATTCAACTCATGGGCCTCGTGAACTGTATGTAACTCACAGTCTCTTCAACTTGGGAGCCGCGTGAACTATTTTTCAAGCTGCATATAACTGACACACAGAAAACAATAAAAAATAACAATTTTTTCATCAAATTAAAGGATCATTTTGTTTCTGAAGTTTTTATTCTACGTTCATTATATTACACCGTGGCCCCAAGAAAAAATATTTCTTTTCTAGTGTGGCAGTCAAAGTGTTAAATCTCTTTACAAAAAAGTACATGCCTTGATAAGAGTAGCAACGAGTGATTTTATTAATTGTAAATTATCAAGTAAATTTATCGAGCATAAAACCAGGAGTGGGGACCGGGAGTTAGGGTAAATACAGATTTGACAGTATAAACCTAAGAACTTATTGATATTTGCTTTCTCTCAATAAATGCACCTTTTAAGTTGGTTATTGGGAAGTGAAAATGGTGTTGCTGCATGTAAAATACCTGTTGACCAGGCTTGAAGGAGGCTAAATCAAGGAAAAACATACATAAGGCAGGGAAGAAAATTATATGGAGATATTTTGAATAAGGAATGCACACTGTTATAGAATATAACTATATTTAGCAACATCTTAGAGAGCACTTCTTGATTTCATCTGGTCTGTTTTGTGTAGGGCTCAGCTCTTTGCAAGTGAATCCTCAGCCATGGCATCTGGATAGTTTGAAGTAATAGAAAGAACTAGGAATAATTGGACAGATAAAAGCAAGTCTTATGATATGAGTATCTAAAGGATTCAGATGGTGGGTACAATCCATTTAAGTGAGACTGTTTATAAAGATTTTAGATAAGGGTGCAGGAAAGAGGCTGAAAATACTTGCTTTTAGATTCAGGATGTAAAGAAATGTTTATTGGCAAAGATAGTAGAATTGCCTTATGCCCACTGGTGAATATGAAAGGAAGAGATTTGGCCCTACCATCAGATGGGAAAAATAATTTCCTTTTTTATGAGATGGCCTGCACTAAGTCTTTCTTTATCTATTTTATTATTTTCCACTGGAATAGAACCCATTTCTGGCCAGGAACCTCTTACCACCAGAACCAGTGAACAGCACACTGCCCTTCAGGAAGTAAAGTCTCCTTGGGTAACTCCTGTGTACGGATGAGATGCCCTACCTTGACCCCTAAGCCTCTTCTCTGCCCTAATCCTTTTTTGTAGTCCTACCATATCTTATCCTGTGTTCAAGGTCCTTGATTTGAATCTAGGAATCAATTTTTGATGTTCTGACCATTTCAGGAAGCTATCATCCACCTTGTAGTTTGTGAAGATGCCTTTTTTTTTTTTCTATAAGAAGAATTTCAAACTATCAGGAAGATAGTAAATTTCCATTAGAGTGAATGATCATCTCCTTCCAACGTTGAAATAAATTCACTCTTTGAGGAAAATTAGCTTGAAGCAATTCAGAAATTGCTGAGACATTTAGGTAGAACCGGTTTTGTTTTTCTTGTACTCTCCAATTGCATTCTCTGCACTCTTATATCATGAATTTCTTTTTGATTTTTAATGTTTGTTTTAAAATATTACTAGACCTGAAGCTTTGGCTCCAACAGAATGATATAATTAATTTTATGTTGTTGCCTTATAAAAAATAAGTGTAAAAATAATAACTTTTAATTTGAGCCTTAAATTTCCTTTATTTTAAGGTAAGTTCAAGGCCCTGCTGAACTACAACTTAAATATATTCTGAATTGAATGTTCAGATTGCTTGGTGAATTTAAACAAAACACCTACACGGCATTAAAGCTGGAGTTTCCTAATTTATAATAAATACTTATAAAGAAAGATGAGGAAATTTAAATTTAACAAATGTTTAACCTAAAATAATCAGTTTATTTTATTGCTTAGAAGGTGTTATTTGGTGAAGGTCAGTTACAGAGTTGACTGAGTGTTACTTTAGCTTGGGGCACAGGTTCACATGGACAAATACCAAATAATGTAGAGTATCATTTTGTTCATACCAGCCATTTATTTCATTGTCTCATTGAAGCAAATTCTATCCAAGAAATTTCTACATTCCATATGAGATGGGAATTCTTTATTTTTCATTTCACTGAATATATGGCATCTTTCTAAGTAACTTTGTATTTTCGTCCCCACCCATCCTCAGTGGGAGAAGGGGAAGGCAGTCCATCTCTATTCTTTTCTGAACTGCTAATCATTTAAAAAGCCAAAAAGTGATGTTTCTAATAAGCTGGATAATAAAGAACAATCCCTGCATTTGCTAGCAAGGCCCAGGGTGTTATGGATAATCGCCTGGGCAAGATCTCTTTACTTCTGCCCTCTTTCTCAGAAATGTGCAATTTGATGGAACTTCCTTTCTAATTCAACTGCTATCATCAAAGTTGGCAAGAACACACTACCATATCACTTCTTTGCATTAGAAGCAGAAGGAACTTATACTTATTGGTGAAAGTTCAGCCTCTAGAGCCAGGCACATCCCATTTATTCCTGAATACTGAGCAGGCCTGGAGGAAACACATTTAGGGTTTGATCACCTTCTCATATCCCAGGCTTGATTTCCTGAGAGGAACTTATAGAACAAGCCCTGTCCTCCCATATTATTCAGTTAAGCTGTCCTGGGAAACTCAGATGATGATTTTAAAGGGTCAATATCCCAAACTACCCTGAGTCTAGACACAGCTGTAAGCAGCTTGAACCCTGACTACAGGATCCTTGGTCTTTCTTAACCCTCTATAACCAAAGATTCTCCAAAATAAAAGAAACACCCAGCCCAAAATGTGCCTTCATTTCCAAAATGGACAAAATGGATTGGTTCTCTAAAGGGCTCCAGAAGTCTTTATAAAAATGTACGAGGTACAAGAGTCATATACTTTCTATAATCCCTTGCTCCATACTTTCAATTAAGATCCTGTCCCAGGTTTTTGACTTTTAATCCCTGGCAAAAAGGGAAAGAATGAAAGCTGGTCTTTGTGCCATTGCAACTCTCTCTTCCTCTTTTGACATTTTACATTCTTATTAGCTGGGTTTGTAGATAGTACCCGTGACTTAATGTCTAACAAAGGGAAGTGAAGAGTCTTTTGGTACTATTTACTGGATTCCTACTGCAGAATCCTATCTAGTGTGGAAGTAAATACTGAATTTTATAAAAAAAAAAAAAAGTTGAGTAAAGTAAATTTAGTTTTAATGACTCAGACATCAAAATCTATAACATTTATAGGCTATGAGCCACCCTCAGCACTTCATCTCTTATGAATTCTTTCTTTCTTAGGAACATACAAACTATACAGTAGAGCGATGTTTTTCTTATGCCTGGAAGCAAAAAGAACACTTCTATTTTTTTTAACTTTCTTGTTCGGCTCTCCTGCAAATAACATATTTGCAAAAATCACAATGATGATTATAAAAGTTTTCATCAAGAAAACAAAGAATAAGAAAAAAAAGAAAGAAAAATTACACTTTAAATTGGAATGTTCCTAAACAAAGAAATGGTAAATGGTTGAGATGATGGATACCCCAATTACCCGGATTTGATTATTATACATTATACACCTGTATCAAAACATTATATGTACCCTGTAAATATATACAACTATTATGTACCCATAATAACTAAAAATTAAAAACTAAAAAAAAAAATCTTTACCATTCTCTTCTTACTTGTTGGCATCTAGCTGCTTGTTTCTTAAAAATAGGTACAGTTGTGTGACGGAGGCCCAGTAATCACTGTGTGAAAAAAATTGAGAAAAGAAAATCTGCTAGAGGCAAAGAAAGTTTTAACTTCATACTTTGGTTGATTTGAAAATAGATGAAAATTACAGTTTTCTGTGGAAATACTAATCAATTACTCATAGACCGTTTTGCATGTATGTAGTGTGACTCCCCCAATTAGTGTTTTTGATACCATATACTGTCATTTAATAAATATTCAAAGCTGATTATGTACTGGCATTGTCCTAGGTGGAAAAGTCTTGGAAGAAAATGTATTTTTCCACCCCTTTGCCATTCATATCCCCAGTGCTTCTTATACCAGATGGGATAGTAACAGGATAGTAAACATAATGCTCCATGGATTTGTTATCCTCTCGTTTTTACTTGGGAGAGGCAGGTGCACATATATTAATATTATCTCAAAGTTCCTGGTGAGTCCAAATTGAACTGGAGAGATCATCGAAATCTATAGATGCTGGGACAGAAGTAGGCATTTTCATCTTTTGTTTATGAACTGTATATTACCACTTTTTGAACTCCAGAATAGAAAGGAGGTAAGACAACGAGGTGCCTAAGATGAATATTTTGCCTCAGCACAGAGACAGGCTTTTGTACCCTTGAAACTAATGCAGGAAACCTTTTTGATTTTGAGTCATCAGAAACCCAGGAGTAAGTGATGTCTTTGTCACCTTAGTTATTGCATGAGTCCTGTCCTCAAGTTGTTATGGACCCATTCCTCAAGCCTGGCTCCAAGCCCAGGAAAGGCAGTCCCCATGATGGGCTGCCTCCTGGATCGCCACGGACACACACACAGAGATCCACTCAACAGACATCCTGACATAATAGCACAGATATAGCATAGATGTTAGGGAAATACAACAGCTTGAGGTCATAGGAAATAAGACAAATATCAGGCCCTATTTCAGGATTACTACACTGGAAAGTAACTGAACTGGCAGAGGGCTCAGTAATGGAGACAATGCCAGAAAATTAGGGGATCCTTGGGAAATGCTTTATGAACATGTCCTTTTGTCGCTTTTATACCAATTGGAATCCAACTGTTTTTCCTGAGTGAAATATAGGCCTGTGGGGGAGGAGTGGGAGAAAGACATTGTATTAGTCAGCTTGAGCTGCTATAACAAAATACCACAGAGTGGGTGGCTTGGGCAACAGAAACTTATTTTCTTATAGTTCTGGAGGCTGGAAATCTGAGGGTGCCCTCATAGTCAGGTTCTGGTGAGGGCTGTCTTCTTGGCTTGTAGATGGCTGCCTTCTTGCTGTGTCCTCACATGGCCTTTACTTGGTGTCCAGTGTGTGTGCAGTGAGGGTGGGGAGGGAGAGACACAGGAAGGGGGCAGAGAGAGAGAGAGAGATCTTCCTCTTCTTATACAGCCACCAGTCCTATCAATTAGGGCCCCTTGCTTTTGACTTTTTTTAACCTTAATTGTCTCCTAAAGACCCTATCTCCAAATACAGTCACATTAGGGGTTAGGGCTTCAACATATGAATTTATGAGGGACAAAGTCCAAAGCAGACATAAAGATTGTATAATATTAAAGCAGTAGAAGAAACTATTATGTATCCAGCAGAGAATAAGAATAAGCAAATAAAATGAATTGAATGAAATATTAATAAGAACTACTACAATAGTAGTAAGTATAGTAAATGTAAATGGATTAGCTTAGTAACCATAGACTGAGAATCTCAGAATGATTAAAACAAACAAAAAATTTCAACAAAATATTTTATGACACACACACACACACACGTTGATAGTATTAATAGAAGGATGAGAACACATATGCCACACAAATATAAACCAGAATAAATCTGAAGTAGCAATATTAATCTCTAAAAAAATAAAGATCTAAATCAACAAATATCTTAAGTGACAAAGAAGAATGTGCTGCACTAACACAAGGAGCAATCAGAAAATTACTATATTCATTAATAATACATATTCACATATCTACCTAACAATATAGGTTCAAAATATATAAAGCAATAGTTGGCCCAACAATAAATTCAATTTCTCATAAAAATTTTTATTAAGAAAGACTGCTAAATCTATGAAATTTCTCTTTCTTCAACTTCCACTGATATGATAATTTGTTTTTCCAATGTATTTTTTTAATTTTTGAAATTGAGCCATCTGCCATTCCTAGAGTATGCACAATTTGTTGATTGGACATATTACCATTGTGATTTGTTCTGGATTCTTTCTGCTAATATTTTAATTAGAATGTATGCACATATATTTGCAAATGAGATTTTCTTATGAATAACATTTTATACCATCTTTACCGAGTTTTAATTAAAAATGTGATGCTCTCATAAAATAAATTAATAAAGATTGTCATCTTTTTCTGTGGTCTATTTTGTTAGAATTGTCCGTTTACTAATGGTTATCTGGGGCTTAGCTGTGAAGCCCTTTATTTGTGATGCCTTCCTTGACAGATATCTAGATCTTATTTATAAAAAGAGCATCTATGATGTCTTTTTTTTTTATTCATTTTGAGTCAGTTTTAGAAATATATATTTTGCTAAGAAATTATCCTTTTCCTTTAGCTTTCAAATTAGTTGCCACCAAGTTGCATATGGTATTCTTTTATACTTCTTTAATTTCTTCTGTATTTCATATTGGTCTCCATCCTCATACCAAATCTTGAATATTTTTGCCCTTTCTCGCTCTCTCTCAGTCTCTCACCTTCTCTTTCTCTTTCCTCCTTTCTTTCTTATTCGGATATTCTGGGTCTGGATAGTGACTGTGATTTAGAAGGACACCTGCCTGGCCTGAAGGAGCCTGGGGAACAGGTTTTTCTGCTCCTGCTACTTATCTATCAGGGAATCACAGGGATAAGGCACAGAAGCATCTGAGACTGTGTGTGATTGAGCGTATCAGCTTTCAGTGCTTATGAACTTTAGGCACATGCTCAAAGTTACAAACATATTTAGTTTGTCTAACCCAACATTACTCATATTGACTTTATTTTACTTAATTTTTCAAGAATGAGCATAAAGTATCTTCTTCTAGGAAGAAAGTGTTCAGGTTCCATTGTACTTTTGAATGATCACAGTTGGCCTTTTTATACAGTGAATTCCTTATTCCATCATTATTCATTGTTTAATGAGCTATATTCAATATTTGATAGGCTGTATCCCTGCTTCTCACTGCCTCATTTTCCACAGGCAGGAATATGGGAGGAAAACATATCTGTGAACATCTTTTTGGGTTGTGCCATGTGAATAACTACTTGGCAGTGTAGAGAATTCTTGTTCACCTTGTAAAGTTTGTAGACTGCCTAATTTTTCTGACATCTTGTGGTCTGATCCTCAGAGCTCTCTGGTATTTCTCCTCTAACCCTATTTGTTTCAATTCCAACATATATGATGGACAGAAAAGAGAAAACATGAAAATATTGACTATTATTAATAAGATAGGAGACATAGCCACATACGTCTTAGAAGTTTTAGATTTAGCTGCACATAAAAATATTATATGCAACTCTGTTGCAGCACTTACAAAAACCTGAAAGAAAACACTTTCCCAGGAAAATATTTACCAAAATTGATCCAGGTAGAAGTGGAAAGCTTAAATAAATCAATTTCATATAAGAGATTAGAAATTTTAGTACCATCTCTATGGAAATCCTTATGGATATTTCTCAAAGAACTGAAAGTAGACCTACCATTCTATCCAGGAATCCCACTACTGGGTATCTAATCAAAGGAAAAGAAGTCATTTTATGAAGAAGACACCTGCACCCATATACTTATTGCAGCACAATTCACAATTGCAAAGATATGGAAGCAACATAAATGTGCACCAACTGATGACTGGACAAAGAATGTGGTATATATATGTGTGTGTATAATATACATATATGTATACACGCACACACACGCACACCATGGAATAATACTTAGCCATGAAAAATAATGAAATAATGTCTTCTGTGGCAACTTGGATGGAACTGGAGGCCGCTATTCTAAGTGAAGTAACTCAGGAACAGAGAACCAAATACCACATTTCTCACTTATAAGTGGGAGCTAAGCAATGGGTATGCATGGTCAAATAGAGTGACTTGATGGATATTGGAGACTCCCACAAGGGAGATTGTGGGAGGGGGATTCAGGATGAAAAATTACCTGTTGGGTACAATGTACACTATTCAGCTGATGGATATATTAAAAGACTAGGCTTGTCCATTATACAGTTCAGCCATGTAACAAATAAAACCATTTGTACTCCCCAGATCATTTTAAATAAAAAAAGATATCCATGCAAAATAGACTTCTTGCCAAAATTATCTTCTAGAAAATGGAAATTATTTACACAGAATCATGATGTAGTAAAGCTCAATGCTTATGTACAATAATAATCTTTGAAATGGAACATCTAGGAGTTTAGAAATGTAATATCCCTCTGTGTGCATTAGCCACAAAGATATCTGAACAAAAAGATAACCAAAGTTAAGGGTCTTTTAATCCCCAAGTGTAAGTAAAAAAACAAGAGAATAAGCTAAATGTTCCTCTTTTTGGAATTTTTAAGGAAAAAGAGAAATATAACTGTGTTTACTGTTTGGGACTAATGAGAAATTGTTACTTGGTATTGTTTTCTCTAAAAGCTTTTTCAGTATTTTTTAAAAATAAAGCTAAGTGATATTAAATTTAATTGTTTTAATAAACATTAAATGTTAAAGTTTAAGATGATTTGCATATTCCCCAAAGCAGTGATTTCCTTTGGGCATATTACACCATTTTGTTTCAAAAGGTTGTTCAGAAAGATAACAAAGCAAGGATATGAGTTTGTATAGCTGTAATTTTCCATGTTAAGCCAAGTATGTGAAGCAGGATAACTGTGCACTGGTTACCAACTTGTCTGAGTCTAGTGAGACAGAATATCCATGTACAAAACCAGTTACATGAAGTAGGTTTATTACTTACAGATAGGCAGCAAAGGACTACAGAAGCCTAGAATTAGTTGCCAGCCAGTCCCCCAGGGCTCAGGGGAGCCGCCCAGGGTAGATGGAGTCTCACTTGCTCGTGTTCCAATTGCACCACTGCTGAGGGACCCAGGAAAGCAGCCCACACTGGGTTTTATATTTTGGGGTCACGTGACATGCTGGGCTAAAGCATCGAAGTACATCCTGTGTCTAGAAGGGACTGGAGTACAGCCCAGGGTGTTCCAGCCAGACCCCACTTATCTCAGGGTGTTGCATTTCCAGTACATTCTAAAGTTATTCTTGAGAATTACAAGCAAGAAAAGGGGAGGGACTACTGGGTTCGTCCATGTCCACCTGGAGAACTGTTCTGCAGTGAAGTTACATTGTAGAGAAGGTCAGGACATCTGTCGATTGCCTTTTTTTTATTTCAAAAAATTTAGGGGGTACAAGTGTTTTTTATTATGTGGATAAATTGTATCATGCTGAAGTCAGGGTGTTCAGTGTATCTGTCACCAGAATAGTGTACCTTGTACTTGATAGGTAGATTTTTATCCTTTACTTCCCTCCCCAGCTTCTTAGTTTCCAATGTCCATTACTGTTCTTTATGACCATATATATCATTTGTTTATTGTCTTTTAAGAGGAAAATAGTCTTATCTTAGTGGCTACTTTTGCAATCTAAACTCTTAAGCCAATTGTGAAATGCTGGACATTATCACAACTAAGCTACTAAATCATCTCTGTCTGGAAACTCCTGCAGAATCACCCCCATCTGGAGCCACTTGGGACCTCAATACCACTCTAAACCAGATCTGCACTCTGGTCTGGGCAGAGCAAATTTAATGCTAGCTCCCTCTGGGAGCAACCAACCAATATTTTTTTGTACCTTTACCCATGTTGGCCTCCTCTGTTTTTCTCATAAATCTATGTCTGAGGTATCCATACAGAAAATGTAATAGAAAACAGATACCATTTGTAATCATAAAAAATTTACAAAATGCCTATAAATTAACTTGGCAAAAATTGTAGGATTTATTGATAAATCATCAATCAAGAACAGCACAGTTTATAAAAGATGATTTGTTTGCATGTAATAAAATAAATGACCCAGTGGGAAAACTCAACATTCTAAAGATAAAATTTAGACTCAGATTTATATACACACATATGCACTTCTAATCAAAACGTACATAGGCTTTGGGGGAGGGTGTATTTTTCAAAATGATCCTAAATATCATGATGAAATTTAAATGAATAAAAATAATCAAGAAAAATTTGAACAAGAAGAATTAAGAGGGACATGCCATATTAAGCATTGACATATATTATATTGGTATAATAAATAAAATTATATGGTGTAACGGAAGACAGGTTAATAGAGCAAATATAGAGGAAAAATCAGTATGTACTATGATAGGTCCTTGTTGACACTTTTCATCTGGAAACATATTTTTAAACTCAGGGAAATTTTCTTCAATTATTTTGTTAATGATTTTATCCTCTCCATTTTTTTCCTACTTAGCTTGAAAGTCGTTTTAGTCATTTGTTAGATCTCCTGGATTCTTCATTTAACTTTCTTATATTTTATCTCTTATTTTCCTACTCAAGCATCTTTCCTCCTCTTCTGTCTAGGTGATCAACTTCACTTTATTTGCCACACCTTTTACTGACTTTTAAATGTGTGCTATTATGCGTTTATTTTCAAGAGTTATTATCTGATTTTTTTCAGTAATCGTCAATGATTGTAAAAACATTCTCTTCTTATTCCACAGTTTCAAAACTCTCAGTTTCTCTCTCTCATGATGTTAATGATAGCTTCCTTCCTTAATGTTTCTTGTCTTAGATCTGGTGCTAACCACTTTAACCAAGTGACCAAATTTAGCATCACTGATTATTCTTAAGTGTGGACCAGTCTAAATTTATATGTCCTTCTAATGTGATGTAATAAGAATACAAAATAGCATCACCTGTAGAGTATATCTATATTCAGAAAGTACAAATAATATGAAAATAAGTTAAATGACATCATGATGAAACAGTCAAATCTAGAATGTAGGATGCCCTATCTACAAGGCAATTGGCCTGGACTCCTTGAAATACTAAATGTCATGAAAAACAAAAGACAGAGAAACTGCTCTATATTAAAAGGCCTAAAGAGACACAAAAACAAAATGCAATTCATAAAATCTGATTGCATCATATAATAAAAATGAAGCATCAATAAAAATCACTTGTGGCACAATTAAGTGTGGATGGTAAATGATATTATAGAATTGTTAATTTTATTAGATTTGAAAGTGACATTATATAGGGGAAGCCCTTATTGTTAGGCGATAAATGCTGAATTATTTAGGAGTGAAGTTTCATGAATCAGCATTTGAGAGAAAGAGAGAAACAGTATACAAATGTGGTAAAATGTTCACTGCACTATTCATTCTTAGGGTTGAGACTTTCAAAATAAAAATTGAGGAAAGGTGTTCTCTTCCTTCATAGTCTGTTTCTTCTAAGTTACCTCTTTTTTTATGTCTTTCATGTTTAGAGGATTTTCTTAGATTGCAGGTAATTCTTGGTTGTCTGCTCACATGAAAACAGGTAAGAGCAAATCAAAATGCTGCTTGTAAACTTTGAATGTGGGTGGGGCTTGTTTACTATGATTTAACTGTTGTGTGATCTGTCTGGGATGTTTTATTTTTATTTTTTTGTGAACAAACCTCCAGTAAATATTGTCATATATTTCCTCATTTGCTGGTTAGATTCTCTAGAGAATAGTTTTTCAATCTGTTACCTGGGGAGTTTAAGCTTGGGTGCCTGGGTGCTAATAGGAAAAGAAAGTCAGGAAATTCAACATTCACTTTATAAACCTACACTTAATTCTCCATTTTCACTTTGGTACACTCCCCAGTTGCATCTGTTCTCCCAGCCCCCTTGTGCAGAGACCTTCTAATTTATCCTCTCAGAGCACAAACCTCAAGGAAGAGCTGGTTAAGTAGTTAAATGGGGTGGGGGAAGGGATCAATAAGGTTTAACAGACTTTGGGAGGAGCCTTTTGCTATTGTTCTGTCACTGTCGATCTAATCCCTATGACTATTGGGGACTCCCCATTGCCACCTAGGATTCAGCTTTCTTGCATGTGCTAAATTGGTTACCACTCATCCATCTGCCTTCAGCTTTCCAAAGTTTGCTGCATTTGCCTCTTTCCCAGCTATTTTTGCTCTTGTAGATTTCTGACTATTCTCAAAAATCCCTTCACTTTTATCTTTGTAGAATTTTGGAGGTAAGCAAGGGTGTATGTGTGTCTATAGCCCATCATTTGTAACCAACTTTTCCAAGAATATATAAGGATAAAGAAGAGCACTGAAGATACGTTGATAAAAAGCATAATGTATCTTTTTATTTTTAAAAGCTAGTATTAAATAATCTTAGTTTTATAACGTTAGTTTATACATGCAGAGAGAGAGAGTATTGAAAGGACATAACTTGAAACTGTACTGACAAATAAGTAGGATAGGATATCAGGTGAATTTTTATTTTCTTGTTTGTCTCTATTGCCAAATTTTTATAGTTACAAATATTAATTTTGTAAAACAAAAAACACACGTGAAAGCTACATAAAAAATAGCAAATAACCCACACATTTTGGTTGGTTTCTTTGTATGACCAGAATAGCAGAATTTTAAAAATTACTGAGAATATGAAATGGAATTCATATGATTTCACATAACATTCCCAGTATTAACTATTAGCATGCTGTTTTTCAGTGCAATTCCTTTCCTGTTAGGGGATGTATGATATGACAATAGAGGACCAAATATCCGTCATAACTGTTCACAAAATGGCTTTTGCTATTCCCCCTTCATGACAATAATTTAAAGGCATGGTCTTACTAGGAAGGTGGACTTACTGTCCTTCCTTAATGGGTGATAAGCTTTTTCTCCTATGCCAATCAGAGCTTCCAAACTATGGCTTCTAAGTAAATGAGACAGAAGCAGTATCAGCCTACGTCCATCAGGCATAGCTAAAACTGATTTTAAATAAATCTCCATCTATAACGAATTCAGGAACACACTTGGATGGAGGAAAGGAATCATGAGATCTTTATTTAAAAGCCTTCAGAGAACTCGATGGCACCCAGTTCTGCTCTGTGATTATCTTCCAAAATAGGTCAGTCCCAGAGGGCCATGGAAGTCATATTCACTTGACCTCTTTCCTCTTCTTTTTTGAGTAAGCTGAGCATAGGCAGGCAGATAGGGCACATAGTTTCAAAAATTCACTTTCATATTTTATTATTTCAAATCTACATCAAAATTGGAGAATTATATGAGATTTTGTGAATTGTAAATTTCCAGGAGGAAAGGGTGCTAGGAAATTGAGCTTTCAGATAGCCAGGAAACAGATTGTACAGACCAGTGTGAAGAATTACCTTGCTTCCTACTCTATTGCCCTTCACACTTAATTCCAGGCATCCCTCTGTATCTCCACTTTTAGATAATCTGAAATTGGACGGGTGAGGAAAACTCTGATTCACAATTTTGCAGCTTAGCATCAATTTCTATTTTTCCTGTTGATGCCCTCTACTTACTACTGAAGTCTCTTAATGAGCAGCTGACCTCTTCTTGCACCAAATTTTTTTCTAGGTTGCTGATCTTTCAGTTTCCATTCTCTTACCATGGTTCCCACTCCAGGCTACCGATTTCCTATACTCTAGAACCGTTGTAGACATAAGCCCATTCCATCTACCTGCTATTCTCTTTTAGCTGCCTTTGATGAACATAATCCCAGAGTTGCTTTGCTTACAGAATCACTGCTAAAAGTGACTCTTCCTGCTAACTACTTCCCTTTTTTTACTTAAAAGAATTTTTTAACTGACAAATAAAAAGTGTATATGTTTATGGTGTACAATATGATGGTTTAATATACGTATACTTTGTGGAATGGCTAAATTGATCTAATTATCATATGTATTACCTCACATACTTACCATGTTTTTTGTTGAGAACATTTAAAATCTGCTCTCTTAGCCATTTTAAAGTATATAATGTATTTTTATTAATTATAGACACCATGATGTATAGATCTCTTGAACTTATTCCTCCTGTTTAACTGAAATCTGTGTCCTTTGGCCAACATCTCCCCAATCTCTCTCCATTGCTGCTCTCTGGTAACCACCATTCTAGTCTCTGCTTCTGTGAGTTTGACATTTTAGATTCCATATGCATGAGATCATGCAGTATTTGTCTTTCTGTACTTGGCTTATTTTGTATAACATAATGTCCTTCAGGTTCATCCGTGTTGTCACAAATGACAGTATTTCCCTCCCTTCTTAAGGTTGAAGAGTATTCGATTGTGCGTGTGTGTTTGTGTGTGTACACACCACAGTTTCTTTATTCATTCATCTGTTGATGGACACTTAGGTGGCTTCCATATTTTGGCAATTGTGAGTAATGCTGGAATGTACGTGAGAATGCAGATATCTCTTTGACATATTAATATCATTTCCTTAGGATATATACCCAGAAGTGAGATTGCTGGGTCATATGATAGTTCTATTTTTTAATTTTTTGAGAAACCTCCATACGGTTTTCCATATTGTTGTACCAATTTACTTTCTCATCAAAAATGTGTAAGGGTTCCCTTTTCTCTACGTCATCATCAACATTTGTTGTCTTTTGACTTTTTGATAATAGCCATCTTAACAGGTGTGCGGTGATAACTCATTGTGGCTTTGATTTGCATTTCCTTGATGATTAGTGATATTGAGCACCTTTTCATACACCTGTTGATCATCTGTATGTCTTTTTTTAAGAAATGTCTATTGAGGTCCTTTGCCCATTTTCTAACTGGGTTATTTGGTGTTTTTCTTATTGAGTTGTTTGAGTTCCTTATATATTTTGGATATTAACACCTTACTATGTATATGGCTTACAAATATATTCTCTTATTCTATAGGTTGTCTCTTCACTCTGGTAATTGTTTCCTTTGATTAGCAGAAGCTTTTTAGTTTGATGCAATTGCATTTGTCTATTTTTGCTTTTGTTTCCTATGCTTTTGGGGTCATATCCAAGAAAATCATTGCTCAGACCAATGTCATAGACCTTTTCCTCTGGTTTTTTTCTAGTAATTTTATAGTTTCAGGTCTCACATTTGAGTCTTTAATCCTTTTGAGTTGATTTTTGTACATGGTGTGAGATGGGGTCTAATTCTTTTTTTCTGCATGTGGATATACACTTCTCCAAAAATCATTTATTGAAGAGATTGTCCTTTCTCTATTGTATGTTCTTGGCATCTTTGTCAAAAACCAATTGATGGCAAATTAATGGATTTATTTCCAGGCTTTGTGTTCTGTACCATTAGCCTATGTGTCTGTCTTTATGCCAGTGCCATGCTGCTTTGATTACTATAGCTTTTAGTAGATTTTGAAATCAGGTAGTGTGATACTTCCAGTTTTATTCTTTTTGCTCCAGATTGCTTTGGCTATTTGGGGTCTTATGTGATTCTACATTAATTTTAGAAAATATTTTTCTATTTCTTTGAAAATATCATTGGAATTTTGGTAGTAAATGTATTGAATATGCAGATCTCTGCCAACTACCTTCTAATCATGTCCAGAGTCCTAGTTCTCTTTGTATCTTCCATGTAAATCCCTGTATATAAACACAGAAGAGAGAAAGAAATCATCTTTTTCCTTAGCACAAATAATCTAGAGCAATTCTTTTTTTGTACTTGAATTTTTCTTGATTATAGAGACATGAGTTTTGAATCACTCATCTCCTAGCTGGTGGGTTTTATAAACTATATATAATCTCTTTCAAATTTGGAGCAGGATGAAAGCACCTAGCTTTACCTGTTGAAGAAGTACTCTATGCAGATCTTTGAGATTTCCAACTCAATGAAGTTTCCTAATAAACATTTTTCTGAAGCTTATCCTTAGGAGGCTATAGCTCAGGGGCCCATGGTCTTAGTTTACCTGGAACAAACCTAATTCACACCAATATCCCCAACATTCTATGGGGTTAACCATACACAGTACCCCTTCTGTTGTTTTGCTCAACTACCTTCATTCTTAAAATGGTCCTGGTTTGGATGATAAATTATATGACCACTCTTGTCATAGAAACTTATTTTTATTCCTCAATGTAAATATCCAAGACAATGATCATTGAATTGCAATTCTGATGTATTACTATTCTTGCTATGCTTCAAGAATAGGAAATGTTCATTATCAAAATAAATCAGAAGTTGGGCTCAGCCTTTATAATCTGATCTGGATGATTCTGGTTAATCAACCATTTTAATTAGTAGATAGTTATTGATGTATTACTCAAAGATTAATGCCTCTTTCAAAATACATTTGAAATTCTTCTAATGTTCAAATAAGTTTTTCTGGGTACATAAGCATGCTATAAGTATAACCTGGCCATATTAGTAAAGGGCTTATACTCTGAGTATAAATACTTTTTAAAATTTTATGTCTACTGCATTATTTGTTGCTATTTTATAATATTAATTCCTTTCTTAAGATATTCCTGTTTGTTCTCTTATTGTTAGTCTATTTCTCCCACATTATTTGACTGTTTTCTTTTTTACTGAGTATGAGCCACAGTTCTGTTTCTTTTGGTTGAAAGTCAAATTATTCTATATAGAATATTGTATTGACTCTAGGTATAGTTATGCTTTTCTGAGGGTTATTTTTTGCGTTGTGAAAATGGGCAATTAACTTGACTGAACTTAATCTGTGAAATCTGTCTACTGCACATTGTGAAACAGTCTCTCTTTTTTTCCTTGTTCTCTGTGACTTTGTAGCTCAGACACCTAAAGCTAGTCAAGTATCCATCTTCTGCCTGAATAAGGAATAGATTCAAAGACATGACATGTTTGTAAGGTTCCCTAGCCTTTCAGGTTTTCTTCAGCCATATTGTATATACTGCATGTGCACATGGTTTAGCAGTCAGCCAGAAATGTGGAATGTCTGTTATCTCAGCTTCCAAAATCTCCCCCTTATATTAACAGCTCCAGTGACATCTGCCATAAACTTCATCGGACAGCTTTAGCTCAAGCTAGGGGTGAAGGGACTACTCCCAAGCAAAGGAAGTCACAAAATCATATTTTCACTTGATACACAGCAGTTTATTAATTTTTTTAATGAGTAAACACTTCTCATATTGTTGCCTGTGTTTAATTATTCTCCAGTGTCCTTCAATGGTTGTTTTAATAATTTTGTTTTTTTATGCTTTTTCTCTGCAGAAAAAAACTCATAAACTTTATCAAGCTGCCAAAAGTAGTCAATCCTTGTATTTTTATTTCACTAACTACTATGAATTTCGGCATCTTTGCATAATGTTGGCCATTTCCTCTGGCTGTTCTGTAAATTATTTTTTCACAGTCTTTCACTTCTTTCTATGTGGCTGTTTGCTTTGTTCTGAAAATATTTAAAAATATTTTTAATATTTTTAGAAATTAGCAATTTGCCATTTCCTTTACAAATCATTAATTTTTATCTATGCCATTGTGCTTCTTTTCTTTTATGGTTTCTGGATTTCTAGTATTGTTGAAGAAGTTCTTCCAACACATTGATGGTGATATTAGCTTTGTACTTTTTTTTTCCTAAAAGATTCATTTTTAATTTTTTTATAAAGTTTGCCAATGCAATGGAATTTATTTCTTTAAATTTGCATAATATAGTGGTCTATTTAATTTTTTTAAATGGTTACCTATTATGTTATAATAGCTCCATTTATATAGTATTAATGCTTTATCTACTGATGTGAACTACTACATTTAACACATATTAACCTCTTATATATATTAAGATGTAAATATAGATCCACTATTTTGTTCCATTAATATATTGTCTATTCCTATTTCAAATATCTATTAATAGTATAGCAAATCTTATGCTTACTGTTCTTCTTTTCATTGTTTTATTAGATAGTTTCAGCCCTATTGGACAAATAAAAACTTTAGGAACATTTTAACTTATTAGTATTCTAATTGACATTACATTAAATACATTTGGGGAAAATTGACATTTTAGGATTTTAAGATTTCTATCCAATAACAAAATTATGCATTAGCACACACTCAAATTTTAGTTTATGATTTATATTCATATCTTGGCCTGCCTATTCTTTTCTTAATTTGGTTATTTATCATGTATATTCATTTTATTCCTACATAATATGCAGATTTTTGTGAGGATAAATAAAATTGTTGTTACTGTGGGCATTTTAAGAGCTTAGTGTTTTTGTAGAGTAAAGCTGTTGATTTTTGCTCATTTATATTGAAACTAGACTCCTTAACAGATGATTTAATTCTAATAGATTTTTTATCAGAGTTTTTAGATTGCCTAGAATTTCAGTCTTATCACTCAGAAGGATTCTTATCACACAGAAGTCTTTTCTGACGTTTATTCTTGCTTATTAATTTTCTTACATATTGTATTTTATTTGTTAAAATATCAAAAATGATATTGAATGATGATGATGCCAGTAAGCATCCCTGTCTAGTAACTAATCTTATTTGAAATGTTCTTCAAATAAATATTTTAAAAAGCATTACAATATTATTTACTTTAGGTGTCAGATACATAGACTTTATCATATTTAAGTATTTTTCATTCTTTAGACTGTTTATTCAGAATGGCTGTTGGAATTTATTAAATGCCTTTAAAACATTTTATAATGTAATCATATTTATTTTTCTACTTAAGTATATTGATATAAAGGCTTATGGTGGATATTTCCTGATGACGAATCATTTTTACAATGCTTGAATAAACGTTACTGGATTATACACATCATTCCTTTGATGAACAATGGAATTCTATTTGCTAAGGCCTTATTTAAGCTTCTTGCATTATTATATATAAATGAAGAAGATCTAAATAAATGGAGATATTTCATATGCATTGATTAAAAGTCTCATTTATTTATTTATTATTTATTCTTTTATCTTTTTAATTTTTAATTATCATGGATACATGATATCTACAGTTACAGGGTACATGTGATGTTTTGATATAGGTATAGAATGTGTCAAAACAGGGTAATTAGGGTATCCATCACCTCAAACATTTATTATTTCTTTGTGTTAGGACTGTTCCAATTCCACTTTTTAAGTTATTTCAAAATATACAATAAATTATTGTTAACTACAGTTACCTATTGTGCTACTGAATGCTAGATCTCATCCATTCTATCTAACTGTATTTTGTACCCATTAACCATCCCCACCCTATCCTTCCTCCCCACAGCCCCTCCCAGACTCTGGTAACCATAATTATAGTATCTCCGTGAGTTCAATTTTTTTTTTTTTTTTTAGTTCCCACATATGAGTGAGGACATGCAGAATTTGTCTTTCTGTACCTGGCTTATTTCACGTAACATAATGCCCTCCAGTTCCATCCGTGTTTCATCAAATGACAGCATTTGATTCTTTTTTATGGCTGAATAATATTCCATTGGATATGTACCACATTTTCTTTATCTGTTCATCCACTGATGGACATTTAGGTTGACTCCGTATCTTGGCTATTGTGAATAGTGCTGCAATAAATATGGGAGTGCAGATATCTCTTCAAAAACTCAATATTTTTAACATGACAATTTTGCAAAATGGGCCTCTAGTTTCAGTGCAATCCTTTTCAAAATTTCAGCAGATGGTTTGTGCAGAAATTGACAAAGAGGTCCTAAAATGTATATGAGAAGGCAAAACACCTAGAATAGTTGGAAAATTTTTGAAAAGGAAGAACAAAGTTTTAAGACTTTCACTTCTTAATTTCAAAATTTATTTTAAGCTGCAATTATGAAGACAGGGTGGTACTGGCATTAGAATAATCATATGAATTAAATTAATAATTTTAAGAGTCCAGAAATAAATACTTATATTTGTAGCCAGTTGATTTTTAAAAAATATGTCAATGCAATTCAATGTATAGTTTGTTAAACAAATGGTTCTGGGACACTGGAAGCCCACAAGCCAAAATATACACTTCAATTCATACCATACACAAACATGTACTCAAAATGGATCATAAACTTAAATGTGAATCAACCCAAGTGCCCATCAATTCATGAGTGAATTAATAAAATGTGGTATGTGTATACCATGGATTATTAATCAGCCATAAAAAAGATGAAATAACACCTTTTACAACAATCTGGATAGAACTGGAGACCATTCTCCTAAGTGAAGTGTCTCAAGAATGGGAAAACAAACACAGTCACTATTAAATAAAAATATAAATAGTGGGCATATGTACTCACTATTAAATTGGACCTAACTGATGAGCACACAAGTGCACAGAGGGAAGTAAAACTCAGTGAAAATCATCCAGGTGGAGGAAGGAGGAGAGGAGGGGCAAAAAAACTACCTAACAGGTACTATGAGCACTATTTGGGTGAAGGGCACACCTTTAGTCAGGACTCAAGCATTACAAAAGTGATCCATGTAATCTAAAACATTTGTACCCTCGTAATATTTGAAATAAAAAAGAATAAAAGGGTAAAACTTTTAGATGAAAACAGGACAAATCTTTGAATCTTTGACACCTTAAAGATTTCTTACATGTGATACCAAAGCATGGTCCATAAAAGAGAAAATTGATAAATTTTACCTCATCAAAATTAAAAATTTTTCACTGTGAAAGTAACAATTAAGAAAATGAAAAGACAAGCCACAGATCTGAGAAAAAATATTTATAAAACATATATATAATAAAATATTATTTTATACAAAATAAAATGATTATAATAAATAAGTCAGACAATAATAAATGTTGGTGAGGATGTAGACAAAATGAAAACTTTCATACACTGATAATGGGAATGTAAAATAGTGCAGTACTTTGGAAAACAGTTTGGTAGTTCCTCAAAAGTTAAACATAAAACTACCATAAGACTCTACAATCCCTTCCAAGCTATTTACCTAAGAAATAAACACCTATATCCACAGACCTTTGTGTACAAGGCTTCACATTATAAATATTACATGCTTACGGTACTAATATGAATGGTATTGAATACTTAATTTAGCTCTCTGCTTGGCTTTTATTAGTGTATAGAAATGCTACTGATTTGTGTACATTGATTTTGTAACCTGAGACTTTGCTGAATTTGTTTATCAATTCTAGGAGTCTTTTGGTGGAGTCTTTAGGGTTTTCTAGATACAGAATCATATCTCCTTTTTCCTGATTTGGATGTCCTTTCTTTCCTTCTCTTGCCTGACTGCTCTGGCTAGGACTTCCAGTACTATATTGAATAGATGTGGTGACAGTGGGTACACTTGTCTTGTTCCAGTTCTTAGGAGGAATACTTTCAACTTTTCCCCATTCAATATGATCTTGGCTGTGGGTTTGTCATATATGGCTTTTATAATTTTGAGATATGTTCCTCCTATGCCTAGTTTGTTGAGGGTTTTGATCATGAAAGTGTGCTTGATTTTATTGAATGCTTTTTCTGCATCTATTGAGATGATCATATGGTCGTTTTTGCTTCTGTTTATATGGTGAATCACTAAAAACTGGAAGCAAATGTTTATCAACTGCTGAACAGCTAGACAAAATGTGGTATTCCATAAAATACTATACAGCAATTAAAAAATAAAGGGCTATTGATACATACTGCATCATAGATAAACCTCAAAACAATGATGTTAAGTGAAAAAAGTCCGACACAAGAGACCACATATGAATACATTTATATGAATTGTCCAGTAATGTCAAATTTATAAACACAGAAAATAGATTCATGTTTGACTGGGGCTGGGGGAGGGAACGGGAATTAACTGTAAATGGACATGAGCTATCTCTTTTTTCTCTCTCTTTCTGTTTTTGGTGGGGTTGGAAATGAAAATGTTCTAAAACTGATTTATGATGGTAGTTGCATCACTCAGTAAAGTTACTTAAATCATGGAGTTGTACACCTAAAATTGGTAATTTGTATGATATATAAGTTATGCCAAAATAAAGTTGTTCAAAAATCTATTGAACATAAATGTGTGTCAATTTCTGGATTCTCTTTTCTTTCCCATAGATCCACATGTTTATGTTACTCTAATTTTCTTCTTATTGTTGAAAGTTTCTTTGCCAATCTATGTCATTTGCCTTCACACATTAAATTTAGAATCAGTTTGTCAATTTCTAAAAAAAATACCTGCTTCAATTTTGATTTGGCTTGCCTTAAATCTATAGATTAATTTAGGGAGAATTGATAATTCAATAATATTGAGTACATCCCTAATCCAAAAATCTGAAATCCAAATACTCTAAAATCTAAAACTTTCTGAGCACCAACATGATGACACAAGTGGAAAATCCCACACCTAACGTCATGTGACAGGTTGCAGTCAGAACACAGTCAAAACTTTGCTCCATGCACAAAATTATTAAAAATACTGCATAAATTACCTTCAGACTATGTGTATAAAGTGCATAAGAAACAATGATGAATTCTTGTTTAGACTTGGGTCCCATCCCCAGAATATCTCATATACATGCAAATATTCCAAAATATGGAAAGAAACCTGAAATCCAAAACACTCTGGTCCCAAGAATTTCGAATAAGGGACATTCAATCTCTATTCCCAAATAATTCTATGAGGCAGTTACTGTGATACTGAAACCAAAGATATCACAGGAAAACTGCAGAGCAATAACCCTCATGACCATAGAGGCAACAGTCCTTAAACAATTCAGTAAATGAAATTCATCAATTTGAAAAAAAGATAATATATCATAATCAAGTGGAGTATATTCAAGGCATATTAGATTTGTCCACATTTCAATATCAATCTGTGTAATTTATCATGTTAACAGATTAAGAATATCTCATTACATATCTCTACATGTAGTATTTATTTTAAAAAATTTTTCATTTTCAGTTGTTTGCTGTAGTATATAGAAATACAATTAATGTTTTATATTGACCTTAAATCTTGTGACCATTATAAATTCATTTAGGGTTTTTAAAAATTTTTATATTTTAATTTTAAATTTTATTGGTATAAATTTATGGGGTATAATTGTAATTTTGTTACATGGATATATCACGCAGTGGTGAAATCAGAGCTTTTAGTGTATCCATCACCCAGATAATGAATGTACATTGTACTCATTAAGTAATTTCTCATCATCTACCTCCTTCCCACTCCCCCACCCTTCTGAGTATCCACGGTTTATTGTTCCACACCCTACGTCCATGTGCACACATTATTTAGCTCCTACTTATAAGTGAGCACATGCAGTGTTTGTCTTTCTGTGACTGACTTATTTTACTTAAGAGAATGGCCTCCAGTTCTATCCACATTGCTGCTAAAGACATGATTTCCTTCTTTTTCATTACTTAATAGTATTCCATTATGTATATATACCACATTTTCTTTATCCAATCATCTGTTGATGGACCCTTAGGTTGATTCCATATCTTTCCTATTGTGAATAGTGTTGTGATAAACATACAAGTGCAAGTATCTTTTTAATATAATGATTGCTTTTCCTTTAGGTAGAAACCCAGAAGTGAAAATGATGAATCAAATAGTAGTTCTATATTTAGTTCTTTGAGAAATCTCCGTACTGTTTTCCGCAGAGGTTGGATTAATTTACATTTCTACCAACAGTGTATAAGCATTCCCTTTTTTCCTCATCCTCACCAAAATATGTTGTTATTTTTTGTCTTTTTAATAATAGCTATGCTTACCGGTGTCAAATGATATCTCATTGTGGTTTTAATTTGCATTTCTCTGATGATTAGTGATGTTGAGCATTTATTCATATCTTTGTTAGTCAATTGTATTTCTTCATTTGAAAAATATTTATCCGTGTCCTTTGCCCAGTTTTTAATGGGATTTTCTACATAGACATCACATTATGTGTGAAGAAAGGCAGTTTTACTTCTATCTTTTCAATCAGTGTGACTTTTTTCTTTTTGTTTCATTTTCTTTCTTTCTTTTTCTTTCTTTAATGCACTGACTAGCACCTCTTATACAGGGTTTATAGAAGTGATGACAGCAAACACTTGCCTTGATTCACATCTTAGGGGAAAAAGCATTTATTCTTTCACCATTAACTATGATGTTTACCAAGAGATTTTGTACATGCCTTTATAAGTTTGAGGAAGTTTCCTTCTAGCCCAAGTTTGCCGACAGTTTTTACTGTGAACAAGTGTTGAATTTTATCTAATATTTTTTTCTGAATATATTGTACTCCATTGTCACCAAACCAGGTCTAGGAAAGTCCGTGGTAACACTGGCTGGCCCAACAGCACTAACTCTTGTTCCCTGACATCCCAGAAATTCTGAGAGTCATCTTGTATGTATACAATAAATTGTCTGCTTAAAACAGTCAGAGTTTATTTCTCTTATGGGAATTATGAAACCTCACAGACACATTAATCTATGTTTCATCTATAATCTCAGCCATTTTGTGCTAATTTCTAATACATTTTCTGGAGTTTTAGCTTCCAATTATTTTTCTATTTATTTAGTTGTTTGTTTTCAGAGTGCATAATTATATTTGGGGTTTTCAGATGTCTTCCCTCTTCTCCATACACAATTGTCATTTTTTTCCTTTTTAATGGCATATTTTATGAGTCTAGGAATTTCTGCTAAGGGAAACATTAAAAAGCAATTTTCTTCCCACCTGAGTTATAAGCAAACTGAGAAATTAAGAGGAGAAAGGAGAAGTAGATGACAGCCAACATACCAGCTACGTTAATGATAGAGTTAAACTGGAGATGGTGGTGTTTGTGTGGGCAAGGGCTTTCTAACACAGAGGCTGACTTGCCCACTAATCAGAGACTACGATGTACTAGAATAAAACATTCAAATGGAATATACAATACTTTATCATTAGTGGTCACTATGTAGTGCAACAGATCACTGAAACTTATTCCTCCAGTCTGACACTTCGTACCCTTTGGTCAGCATCTTTCCTTTCTCCATCCCTCTCCCCGCCCCCACAGCCTCCGGTAATCATATTTCTACTCTCTGTTTCTATGAGAGTGGCCTTTTTAGATTCCGCACATGTGAGATCATACAGTATATGTCTCTGTTTTCTTAGTTCAGTCTTTCTATCCCTTGTTTTTGGCTTTACTGCAATGTCTGATGTGCTGTGATCATCCATTCGCGTTCAAGAATGAAGCAATGAAATGCTGCCCACAGGCTCTTGGATGGAGATGCTGCTTTTCCCATTCTACCTCATCACTCCTCTAATCTTTATTTATTCAACACGTTAGTCAATATGAGCCTTGCTGGGCTTTAGGCTCATGATTATCACAGTCAGGTAACACTTAAATGGTGGGCTGAGCTGGGAATCCTTTTTCCAAGATTCAGATAGCAGAGAGATTTGTAGTGTTAAAGACCGTGGACTCTTGAGCCTAAAATGGATTATCAGAGACAATTTTTAAAATCATCCTCCAACTCTCAGATTCATACTTATGTAATTTCAGGAAAATAAAAATCTATTCTTTTTTGAAAGATATGTAATTTAAAAATTAGTGGGATAATTAGATTTTGCCTGTAAAAGAAGTTATTTCTTAAATGGCCAAACTAGAGCAATATAAGGTATTTAGGCAATTTAGAATTTATCAATCTTGAAAAAATATTACATTTTCCTGTAAATCAACCACTACATTTTTCTGAATGTATCCCATCAACACTTTCTGCAGTGTATGCATGTGTATTTAATATAGTTACATTTTTTAAATGGAGGAAATCTAGGCAAGTAATTCTCTAAAAATGTTTTGCAGAATAGTAATTCCAGGAGATAGTCCTTGAAAGAAAGATTTCCCTAAGCAATTTACTTTGTTTTCCTCTTGGGACTCACATTGCATACTAACACACTCTAAGAAGCCTTCAGTAAACAAACTTGTATCACTTTTAAACACTTTCCAAATGGTTAGCCATAATTTTTTCACATTAAAACCCATGGATATGTTTTAGGACCCTAACAGTGAACAAAACATACTTTAGAAAATGAAGATCTAAGTTCATGCTCTGTCCTAGTAACTAGAAAGGCATGGAAACACAACAGAAAGCACAGTTATTAATTATAGTACATTTTTGCCAAAGAGTAGTTTTCAAAATTTTTGCTGTTTTAGTCAAATCTTGTGGGAAATGATTATCAAAGGCTTAAGCCAAAGATTTTTACACTCAGACCCTCAAGGACTCAGGCCCTTGCCCCCATAACTGAAGGTAATAGGAATTATTTAAGAGATATTTGAGAATCCTCAAAAGACAACAATTTCTTGGCAAAAAAATGTCAGCAGATGAACCTTTATTTATTTAGGAGATAAATGGTTTGCTGTCAAAATATCTGTCTAAAATTTTGCTGTTTTATAAATCATAGACATTTTTTGTTAAAACATGTGTCTGGATAAACATGACTAAAATGATAGAATAAAACGCTAAGTTCTCTAGTGAGGTATATGACATTGAAGAGGACAGTTTGAAGAACTCCTTATCAAAGTGTATTCTAGCAATTCTAGTCTTAGTATATGAAGATAACATCTATAGTGGAATGGAATTTAAACCATCACATCCATGGATGTTCATACTTATTTTTAAGCCGCAGTGCCATTATATTCAAAAGGAAGCTTAATCAGAATTACAATATTTAAAACTGGTGAAAGTTGTACTGGACTGATTAGAGTGAAGTGCCTACCCGGCTCCCTAGTCCCCTGACAGCATCTGCTTTGCCTTAAACAATGATTCAGCAGCATCCTCTGAAGGACACTTGGACAAAGAGATTCCTATACCTCCTGGGAGATGGCTCTATGGGTTTGAAAGAAAACATTGATTTGATGTAAGTAGATATCACTTCAGAAATCCCCTTCGGTTCAAAAGTTTTAGTATCAGAAACCCACCTTATTAAATAATATGATTCTAAGATGTCTTCTAGTGGTTTTTCCTAATGTGCATAGTTGTGGGTTCCACTGTCATTTTCCTTGCAGTATCCTCTGAGAGGCCCTGTGACTTTATGGTAACATTATGGATTTCATTTGTGATTTACTAAGAAAACAATGAATAATGGCTGTACTGTACATTACTGGGTTATAGTCTTCACTTTCAAGAAGTCTTTTGTGAGTCTCTTGGCCAGAATGAAGTTTAATCTTGCTTCTTTTTTTTTTCTTATAACTCATGAGCTCTGTTTCTCTTTTATGCTAATGTGTATGAAGGGCTTGGTATCCTCATTGGTCTGGGGCAATCTTGAGTATAGAAACTGACTTTCTATTTCTTTTATGCTTTTCATAGCATAGAGTAGGAAAATAAGAGCAAAGCTGATTAACTGATGTAGTCAGTATCCTAAGTAGTTCCATTAATAGAAGGAGAATCACACAATGGAAACCACAGGACTAGAATGGTTTAAGATCCAAGGAAATCATCTTTCAAATGGAAATGTCCCTGAAAAGGTTCCTGTTGATTAATTTGGAACATCAAATTCTAAGTGCTCAGAAATTCAGCTCAGTAAGGGAGGATCCTGGAAAATCCCTAGGAAAAGTAACAAGCCCCTTTCTTGAATCCTGATTTTTAAAGATATTTTCACTTACCAGCTTTTCCTTAAAGTAAATCCTATCTCTTCACTGCAATGTGAAGGAGATAAACAGAAAAAGAAAGGACTAGAAATGGATTGTTTTTTTCTGTTAATAACATAATGGGATTAGAGCTCTCCTCCTCCTCCTCCTCATCCCCCTCCTCCTCCCCTTCCTCTTCCCCCCTCCTCCCCCCTCCTCCTCCCTCTGGATTTAATGAAGTCATTCTGATCTAGATGAAAAGATTCTTCATGATACTGATTGTCTTCTCAGCATAAGAAGATAAATCACTTTCATAATGGGATGTGTGTGTGTGTAAACTGTTCCTGATTGTCATGTCACAGTAAAGACTTTAAAGCCATAGATAAACCCCTGGAAACAATTTCATTAAACAATTAGAAAGCGTTCATGTTTGCCCTCCAGGGAGCAGGTATATCCCAAGGCACCTGTCAGACCAAGTTGAATTAAAATCTGGAAAAAAAATACCAATTTCTGAAAAGAAAACAAAGCATTTTCTCACTTTCAGAGTTTTCTATGTCCAGGAATGAAGTTCTCTCTCTTTGGCAAATGACTAAGTGCTTAAGTTCTAGCCCATTTTTTTTGTCTGTACTCTTTGAATACTCATTCACTTGCTAAGACTCAGGCTTGCAGCCTTTTTTCAATTTCCCAGGCAGGCTTACACATCCACATCTCACAGTTATAAAGACTGTGTAAGTGATTTTAATAGATCATTTCACATCATATTGTAGTTATTTGGTTTTCTCTGAACAACCAAAACAACTGAGACAAAGATTCCTGAATAATTCATAAGATATTCAACACAGTTGCTATTTATTACACACCAAGAAAAATGGTATTTTATTTTTGGAACTCTTGACCTCCTAAGAGCTTTTTTACTCCACATCACTACACAACCTGTTTTCCAAATGGTGTCACTAGGAAGAGGGAAGGTAGGCACAGTGTCTCTAGAGCAAAGGCTATTCACTCGTACTTTGTGTGATTCTTACCTTTGAGTTGCTACAGACATTTAATAGAATTCCCTTTTTGCACAATTGCACTGGACCTGGATGCTTCACAAGCCTTTTGTTTCCCTTTTCTATGAAGTACCTTATATTACTATGTTGTAATTTAATGGTCAGGATTGAATTCTTGTATTGAATCCTACCCACTGTTGCAATAACAACTCCAAATGCTGCTATAACCAAAGCAACCCACATCCAAACCCATCAAGGGTCTTAGGAAACTTAGCTAAAAACAGCTACCATTCATTGAATAGCTATAGGCTTTTGAAACTAGAAAAGTGAATTAAATGATTTTTTTAAACCTAATAACTAAAATGTGGTGCTCTTGAGAGTAAATGTCAGCATTGGGGTAGATAAGTCTTAGCTGCTCCAGATATTTGACCCTTTGCTTCAACTTTTAAAACCACTGAAAGAGCTAAGGAAGGTACTAAAATAGAGAATTTTTTTTTCTGTGAGTTTATGGTTGAGTATCATTTTCAAACAAAAATAGTAAATCCACTATGTGTCTTGTAAAAATATGGGATCTAAGAAAACCACAGAAGTCACAATAACTTTATTAAACCAATAATGAAAATATCTAGAAAAAGAAACCCAGATCATAAAAATGCCCAAGGACCTAGGATCAGCTTAAGAAACAGAAATTATGTCTCCCATTTACAGTGGATCTTATTTCTACCTTAAAGTGTAGATTCTGAGGGTTTCTCTAGCTCTTCAAAAAGCAGGATTTAAATATGAATGCTGGATAATAAAAAGAAAATAATTTTTAAAAACTTATCACAGTGACACCCCAGTAGTAATGAGCATACCCAGTGTACAGATCTTGGTATCTCCATACCATTTTGCAATGTAAGAAACTGGAGCTCCCTGGAGAAATGGCTGATTCTAGGGCTGGGACATTGAAAATACCAGATGTGTCTGGAGCTACTTATAGTGCCAGAAAGTAAGAATATGCTCAAACAAAACAAAACAAACAAACAAAGGATGAGGGCAAGTCAAATTGACACAGGAACCAACCTCAAAGACCTTTTGTTTGTCAAAGCTGAAACAGTTTGAATAATAAAATAAATAATGATAGTACTGGATTATATTACAAAGAACAAAATCAATATCCATGAGTACATATTGATACAAATAATTGAATAAATAAATAAATGGTGAAGAAAGAACAAATCACTTTTAGAGAAGAATTCTAAATAATAGTTAATTTTCCTATCCTTGAGAATGGGCTGGACTTAGTGATTCACTTTTAAAGAATAGAGTATGGAAAGGGGGAAAATAGTAACTTTATAGTGGAGAAACCTGACAGACAGCAACTTATCCAAGTGATCGAAGTTAACATCATTAGTGATCAGTCCTGTTGGTATCATACACCCTCTGATTTGATGTGATGAAAGGACACCTCACCTCTGTGTATTCTTCCCCAAAACCCATAACCCGAATTGCTATAGTCTGAATGTTTATGTCCCTCTCAAATACATATGTTGAAATCCTCACCCTTGAGGTGATGGTATAGAAGATGGGCATCGGGAGGTGATTAGATCATGACAGTGTAGCCCTCATAAATGGGATTAGATCCTTTATAAAAGAGACCCCAGAGAGCTACCTACCCCTTCCACATGTGAGGACATAGCAAGAAGCCCCCATCGATAAACCAGGACATGGCCCTCACCAGACACTAAATCTTGTGGTGTCTTGATCTTGGACTTTTCAGTCTCCAGCACTGTGAGAAATAAATTGCTGTTTTTCTGTACCCAGTTTATGCTATTTTGTCATAGCAGCCCCAATGGACTAGGATGATTAGCTAATCACAAGAAAACATCAAGCAAGCCCAAACTGAGGAATATTCTACCAAAAAAATAAATAAATAAAACTATGAGTCCTCTTTAAAAGTGTCAAAGTCATGCAAAACAAGGAAAGACAGAAACTATTACAGATTGGAAGATACTAAGGAGATATGATAACTGTGTCATCTAGTGGAAAAACTGGTGACATCCAAATTAAGTCTATAGTTTTAGTTTTGACAAAAGTGTCATTGTTAAATAAGATGCTAACATTAGAGAAAGCTGGAAGAAGGGTATGGGAACTCTCTGTATTATCTTTGTAACTTCCTGTTAATCTAAAATTATTCCAAAGTAAAAACTGAAAAAAATATTAAGATAGGAGCCTTATAAAAAGATTATTATTTTGATCTCCATATTAGAATAAGTGCTTTCCCTATAAAGTGGGAAAATATTTGTTCCAGCCAGTAATTTTTATTCCTATTCTCCCCATGTGCTAGAAGACACATATTCCAAGGACAAGACTGATATTTATGGTCTTAGACGGGATCATGAATATAAATAGTCTCCGAGGGCTCAACCTGTAACCATAGCAAATGGTTCTCAATTCTCAGTGCATCAAGCACCTGGGGTGTTAAAATAATAGAGACTAGGGCCACATCCAAAGAGGTTCAGTTTCCTTGTTCTTAGGTTAAATGAAGTCATCACTATTATTTTAAGATCTTCTTAGGTGATTCTATCATGTAGCTAGGTTTGAGACCCCTGTATCTAATCTATTGGGGCATGTAAAAATTGGGATTCCAAAAAGATAAATGAAAAAAATACTAAATATTACCTTAAATCCCTAAGAGTCATTAGTTAATTTTCAAGGGGGAAAAGCCAAATATGATTTTTTCTACAAATAGACTAATTCTTCGTCTATCATAATTGCAGGATAGATATGGGAAGTGTCAGGAATATCAGAATTGGATAGAGAATTGCATTCATAAATGAATGTTGAGTTTTCCACATTGAATGGAATGTAAAGAAAGGGAGAGTCACAGCAGGGTGGAGGAGGTACATGAAAATGAGGATCTGTCACTTATTTTGCCCAAGGTTCTCTTCTTAGCCTTATCCGGTCAGAGCAGTGTCTTTCCTTTATGGCTGATGTCCCTTTAGATTAGTATTCATGGATTGCATTGTTATTGGTAAGTGTCTTTCATCGCATATTAGCTACGATGCATACTAATTCAGAGTGATGGAAAAGTGCTACTGTGAGAAGGAATTTGTGCTTGACTTCCTGCCATTAGCAGGGAGAGAGAGAGAGAGAAGAGGGAAGAGAGAAATGGGGAATGGGGAGTGGGGGGGGGAGTAGGGTGGAGCGGAATTCGCATCTACAGCACTCCCTGATGCTAAACTCTCCAAATCAGCCTTAATGGATTTTTTAAATAGAAGGACAATTTTGCTTTGCCTGCATTTTACAGTTCAGAATTTATTCATTTTTTTAACAGAGATTGGGAATTCTCATAGCTCAAAAAGTATCCTAGTTTCTGCCACTGATTTGATGACTTGACCTCAGAGATTGATGTCAGGGTGTTTTTAAAAAAACATATTTTGATTTAACTTATCATATGTATTTTTATAGCTATCTGCTAGAGATCAGATGTTTGTGTCCCACAGAATTCCGATGTTGGAATCCTAATCCCCATGTGATGGTATTAGGTGGTGGGGCCTTTGGTAAGTGTTTAGGTCATGAGGATTGAGCACTTGTAAATGGAATTAGTGCTCTTATGAAAAGAGACCCCAGAAAGCTCCCTCTCCACCCCATCTGCCATGTGAGGAAATAGCGAGAAAATGGAAGTCTTTGAACCAGGAAGTGGACACTCACCAGACACAGAATCTTCTGGTGCTTTGGTCTAGGATTTTTCAGCCAGAACTGTGAGAAAGAAATTTTTGCTGTTTATAAGCCCTGCAGTCTATGGTAGTTTGTTTTAGCAGCCCGAATAAAGAAACTATTCAACACCTGTTTATTGAGCATCTACTATGTGCCAGGTTCTATTCTGAGTTTATGGAGTTCAGCAATCTGCTGAATAGAAAAATTGGTATCATTGGTTGTGATGACCACTAGATGTTTACATTTATAACCCAAATAAAAGATAATGGGGATATTCAACTTACATAATAATCAGTAATTTCAGAGTACTGCCTAATTATTTTTTCTTTAGGATGAC
This sequence comes from Daubentonia madagascariensis, assembly GCA_023783475.1. Classification (NCBI taxonomy): domain Eukaryota; kingdom Metazoa; phylum Chordata; class Mammalia; order Primates; family Daubentoniidae; genus Daubentonia; species Daubentonia madagascariensis. Next base: position 17,828,184 of record JAKFHU010001569.1, read on the forward strand.
TGTTTCAAACACTACTTTCTTGTAGTAGTTTTCTAGTCATCAACTTATTCACTCACTTATTCATTCATTCCTTCATGTATAACTTGTGTTCATCAGATATTTATGGAGCTTCTACTAGAGGAATGAGAATTTTGTGAGAGCATAGAGTATACTATCATATATTTTTCTTTCTATCCCAGTGCCTGGAACAATGCTCTATATATTGCTAGATCCTAAATCAATGTGAAGAGATTAAACATTTGCTATATACAGGATTGATAAATATTAAGGCATGGTCTTAGTCTTCTCTAAGCAGTTTGGTCTTTTAGCCTTAGCTAATTTTTTGTTTGTTTGTTATTTTGAGCCTCATCTCACCTATGAGTATTTTTATCTCCACCTTCTCCCCTCCAATATACTGTATTTTCTGCAGTAATATCTCTAAATACTCCTCCAAGGAATTGTTCCAAACCCTACAAATGAGGATTTGGAGGAATTGTGATTGTTTTAGTGGGAATTTAAAAGACAAATTATTTCAAGTTTTATATCATGAGTCTGATAAATTTTATCTTTCAAATGGGTTGAAATTAACACTTCTTACATACACTCTCAGGAAGAAAATATAAAAATCCTTGTGCTATAAGAAGATACCATTTCAATGACTGGCTTTTTCCAGAATTTAAAGGTAAGGAACAGGGTCTTTGGCCCTTGATGGAGGGGACCATTGCCTTTCTGTCTCTTTTTCCCATTCACATAAAAATGAGAGAAACAGGAAGGAAAGAAGAAAGTAATGGAGGGAAGGAAACAGACATTTAGTCTATTTTGAATTACAGTATCATTGTCTTGGTTTTGTTCCTTAAAGAGTAAATCTATTTACAAATTGCATAATTAATTTTTAGCTGTAGAGGAGAAGCTTACTATCAGACTGAAAAAAATGCCTAAAATGCAGGGCTATCCCATTGTATCTGGGGGCATTTATCTGAAAAATCTGAGCCGAATTTGCATCCAGAGAACACTCAAATCTGTAGGAAAAAAAGCTTTGCTTTACAAATTGTACAAACTTAGGTCTACATTAGCCTATATTTTTAGAGTGTGGAAGACAGACAGAATAAGATATTTATTAGATTATTTCCACATTTCATAGCAAAATTTTGAGGGAGGCATTTAACAGTAATTTCCACTTTTCTGTCTGAAGTAAGCATCTTCAGACCAGAGCCATAGGGCCTGTAAGGAGCAAACCTACTCCATAAAGCCATTGAAGACTATTTATCATTAAATCCAAACATGACTGAAGTTTTCATGTTTAATTCCATGATTCTCTTTCCAGGGGATTAGGCTTCTGAATTATTGGTGAAGACTTGAGTGTTTGAGGTTATTTGAATAAAATTATATTATGTATTCCTTATCAAAGTGGTAGAGAGGATTCTGACAAGAATGATGCAACAGAAACTCTGCAATATCACTGAAAATGGTGGGTTCTAACCAGCTGCAGTTGTAAAATTAGTTCATGGGACAACATGTTTGAGAGTCATGAAGTAAGGAAACAGGGGAAGACAGCACTTGAAAATGGCATTGAGTGTCTCTAGGCGGTTAGACACTGCATCCGGATGGTGTCTCCTCTGTGTCCTTGGTCTAGAACACTTCAGCAACCCTCACTGACAGCCATGAAAGGAAGAACTTCAGGAAGAAGGTACCTAGGCACAGTCCCTTGATTCAGAGCTTAAATTCTAGGTGCTGTTTCTGCAGAGTAGTTTATATAGTGAATAATTTTGAGGGAAACTGTACATCATAGAAAACAGGTACGACTCCTGAGGCTGTTTCATGAAACCCTTTGCTTCCCCCCCAGGGATGCAATTAATGCAGAACAGTGACCTCATTTTCTGAAAGACTCAGGGAAAGTGATAATATATCATTTATTTATTCTAGGATCTCATGTTCTTGAAGTTAGGGGATTTTTCATTTTCTAGAGAGAAATAATGTTGGCCAATAATTCACCACTGTTTTGAACTTGTGCTCCTCCCGTCTTTGTTTCTTTCCTTCATTTTTTCTATCCTGCCTTCATTTTTTTCCGTGAACAAATACATGAAAAATATATAAATTATTAATAAAGGAATAATTGAAAATGCATTCATTAATCTTTCCTTCCCTCTATTTCTTTCTACTTTCCTTCCTGCTTCTCTCATTTTTATGTGAGTGGAAGAAAGAGACAGAAAGGAAATGGCTGCTCTGATCCCTCCTGGGCTTCATGTTGCTCATCTCTGTCTCCTGCAAGGCTTGCTTCTGCTCCTTGCATGCATCTGTGACATTTGAGTCCTTATAGTAAGTTCTCTATCACTTAAGCTAGCTTGAGGGGGTTTCTGTTTCTTGAAAATAAATAATAGTTCATAACTAAGATAATGTTCTATTCTGCAACCTGCTCCTTATTTAACCTATGTGAAGACCTTTCCAGGTCAAGAAAATCCATCTAGGTTTTGATGGGACAGTGTCCTCTTTTGTGCAGAATCATAATCATAATTTATTTTCATTAAAATGTTTTATATGATTTAGAATTTTACATATGAAAATATTTTCCTGAGAAACGTAAAAGAAATACTAAATAGAGTGAAGAAAATAAAATGCAGCAACGATTTGACCACCTGGTGTCCATTAACATGCTGATATATCTCCACTCCAATTGTTACTCTTTTTATTATTTGTTCCATTTGTTTTAATCCCTACAAGTAATATTTTTTTCTTTGCTTAAAAATTAAAACATTGCCAAAAATGTTAGTCTCCTGTGATAATTACCCCCTTCTTAATTTTTCAGCCATTGGAAAAAGACTGGTTTTAGTTTGTTGTATAACTTTCCAGAATGTTTCTCGTACATTTATATATATATAAGTGAAACTGTAAAATACCACTTGTCTGTGTGCCTGTGTAACTTATATTTATAATATGTTTTATTATTTTGTGCATATTAATTTACAACTTGGTTTTCTCCACATATATTTATTTAGCTCATTTCTTTAAAATACTTTTGTAGCCATTTTTTACTTACATAATAAATTATGCCTTCCCTGTTATTAGATATTTTTGTTTTTAACAATTTTCACGGTCACAAAAAACACAGTAATGACATTTCTTGTACGTGCCTCTCCATGCACACGTACGAGTGTTAGTCTCCAGTATTTGAGGTTAACACATTTTAACTTTTAAAAATCTCTCTGACTTTACAATAAACCTCGATATTAGGTAGAACATGTGCGTATCAGGGAATGGCCTGTTACTCACCAATCTGAATCCTAAATTCCTCTTGGAGGGAGGTCATGGCCATGTAACTACTTTGAATCAATAGAATGTGGGGATTTTCCCCTTAGAACAGAATCTAGGAACTTTCTCCTCTCCCAGAATAGGCAGCTGTCGTGCTGACCAAGGGGACTGCAGCAATGCTGTGGACCACTGATACTGTGTGCACTCCATTTGTCTCCATTCTTCATGAGGACGTTTCTCGTAGTTACCCTGTCCCTGTTCCACCATGGACATGTGGTGTGTGTGGCAGAGAGGGCAAGAAGGGTAGTGTGGGTGCAGGTGAATGGAGTTTTAATTTCATAGGTTGCCAGACAAAGAAGGAAGGACTGTGACTCAGAGGTCTTTGGCATTAAGTGGGTTGCATTGAAGGGATGGTTGTGCCTCTGGAAGTTGGTAGATTTTAAGGAAGGAAAAGAAAGTGAAATGAACGTTTGGTGATCAGATGGTCCGAATGATAGACAGTGGAGGAGATGTCTAGATGCTTACCACCGATTTTCCTCTTCCTGAGAGAAAACTTACGAGTTTCACCTACTTACATGAGTGGAATTATAGATATATACATATGTATGTGTATATATGTATATGTACATATATATAATTTATTATATATATTAAATTAACCCTTTTATTTTGAAATAATTTTAGATTCACATTCAGTGGTAGGAGATAATACAGAGAGACTCCACGTATGTTTTACCCTGTTTCTCCCAATGATAACATCTTATAAACCTATAATGCAATATAACAAACACAATATTGACATTGATACAGTAAAGATGGAACATTTACAGGTCCACAAAGGTCCCTGATGTTGCCCTTTAGCTCCAGTCATTCCCCTGCTTCCTTTCTTCTCCCCCTTCTTAATCCTCGGCAAGCATGTATCTGGTCTCCACTCCTGCAGTTTAACAATACTGTGTGCAATGTCACCTTTTGGGATTGGATTTTTTCATTGAGCCTAATTCTCTGGGGATTTATCCAGGTTGTTGTGTGTTTAAGTAGTTCATTCCTTTTATTGATGAATAGTACACCGTGATATGGACATGTCACAGTTCGTTTAACCATTCACTTGTTGGAGTACATCTGGGTTGTTTCCAATTTGGGGATATCACAAATAAAAGTACTGTAAACATTCATGTACAGGATTTTGTGTGAACACAAGTCTTCATTTCTCTGGGATATACTCAGAAGTGTAATTGCTGGGTTGGATAGTAAATACATGTTTAGTATTTAAAGAAACTGCCAATCTGTTTTCCACAGAGGCTGTACTATTTTGCATTCCCATTAGTAATGTAGGAATGATCCAATTTCTCCACATTTAGGCCAGCATTTAGTGTTGTCAATATATGTATTTTTATCTTAGCCCTTCTCGTGTGGAGTGATGTTTCATTGTGGTTTTCATTTGTATTTTTCTGGTGGCTAATGATGTTGAAAGTTTTCGTGTGTTTATTTGCCATCAGAATATCCTCTTTTGTGAAACGTCTGTTCATGTCTTATGCTCATTTTCTAATTGGAGTATTTGGTTTTTTTACTGTTGAGGTTTGAAAGTTTTTCATATATTCTATTATACGTACTATTGCTTTGTTCAATACATATTTGTTTGCAAATATTTGCTCAGTCTGCAGTTTGTCTTTTCATCTTCTTCACAGAGTCTTGCAGAGAGCAAGAGTTTATAACTTTTATGAAGTACAATTTATCAATATTTCCTATTATGGGTCATCCTTTGATGTCAAATCTAAGAGCATTTTGCCTAGCCTTAGACACCAAAGATTTTTCCCTGAGTTTTATTTTTCTAAAAGTTTTGTTATTTTATATTTACATTTAAGTTTGTTATGTACTTAAATTATATTTTGTGCAAGGTATGAGGCTTAGGTTGAGGTTCTGTTTTTTCCTTGTAAATGCCCAACTGCTCTAGCACACTTTAGTGAAAGGGCTATTGTCCTCTATGGAATTGTTTTTGCACTTCTGTCAAAAATCAGTTGGATGTATTTGTGTGGGTCTTTTTCTGAGTTTTCTTTTCTGTTCCATTAATCTACGTGTCTATCCCTCACCAGTACCACACAGTCTTGATTATTACAGCTATATAAGTCCTCAATTCAGGCAGGCTGATTCCTCACAATTTATTCTCTTTTTTCAAAATTGTTTTAGCTATTCTAGTACCTTTGTTTTGCCATGTGCTTTTAGAATAATCTTGTCTATAAGATTATTTGAAAACCTTGCTCAGACTTTGATTGGAATTATGTTAACTTGTATATAATTTGGGGAGGATTGACATTTTTACTATGTTTAGTCTTCCAATCTATGAACACATTACGTCTCTGTATTTATTTGGATTTTTTAAAAAAAAAACTCTTTCATTCGCATTTTTAATTTTCAGCATATATCCTGTACATCTTTTGTTAGATTTACAACTAAGTATCTGATTTTTTTATTAATTGTAAAGTGTATTGTATTTTTTATTTGAGGGTCCTCATGTTCCTTGCTATCTTACACAAATACAATTGATTTATCTTGTATCCTTGTAGTGTCTTGATCTTATGGGGAAAGCCTTCAGTTTTTCATTGTTAAAAATAATGTTCACTGTAGGTTTTTATACATCAAATTGAGAAAATTCTTCTCTATTTTTATTTCTCTGGGAGTTTTTAACATGAATAGGTGTTGACTTTTGTCAAATGCTTTTTCCAGCATCACATAATCATGTGATTACTCTTCTTTGGTTTGTTAATATGGTGTATTACATTGAACAGTTTTGAAACTTTGAACCAGTCTTGCACCCCTGGAATGACGTCCAGTTGATCATGGTGTGTAACTCTTTTTATATATTGCTGAATTTTATTTGGTTATATTTTGCTAAGGATTTTTGCATCTATATTCCTGACAGGTATTGGCCTGTGTTTTTCTTTGTGCTGCCTCTGGTTTCAATAATACTAACTTCATAGAATGAGTTGAAAAGTATTCCCACATCTTCTTTTTTCTGAAAGAGATTGCTCCTAGTAGTCAAAACTGAAACCATTTGAGTAAAATTTTAAAATAAAATTAATATTGTATAATACTCTAAAGTAAAAAATCAATATATGAGTTCATACTGATATAGATAATAATTGAATAAAAATAAATGGGAAGAATAGAAGACAAATCTTCTACACACAAGAATTCTAAATAATGTAGATACTCCACCTTCAAGTTGGTGGAGTGTAATTTTTGACTCCTTAAGTGTGGGCTGCACGCAATTACTTTCTTCCAAAGAGTCTGTATGTAAGGGTGGGGGAGGTAGCTTTACAATGGACAAACCTGACAAACACTACCTCAAGAAAGGCAATCAAGTATAATAGTAATAAGTAATGTACTCTTGATACGATGTGAAAAGAATGGCCCTTCATCTCTGAGGTCTTTTTCCCTCAAATTCATAATACCAGTATAATCATGAAAAAAAACCCAAACAAATTCAAAATGAAGGACATTCTACAAAGTACCTGACCAGTAATCCTCAAAACTGGTAAAGTGGTTTAAAAAAAAAAGTCTTAAAAATTGTCACAGCCAAGAAGTATCTAAGGAGACATAACTACTAAATGTAATGTGGTAGTCTGGATGGGATCCTGGAAGAGAAAAATAAACTAAGTAAATGCTAAGAAATTCTGAATGTTAGTGGTGAATAATAATAATGTATCAATGCCAGTTTACTAACTATAACAAATATACCATGCTAATTAATGTAAGATGTTAATAACTGAGGAAACTGGGTGTGGGATATATGGGAATTCTCTGTATTATCTTCTCAATTTTTCTGTAAATATAAAAGTGCTCAAAAATAAAGTTTATTTTAAAAATCTTATATCAAAAATATTTATAAAACTAATATTTTTCTTCAGAATGTGATTTGTTATTAATTATGATTTAAGCTTTAAATATCCATCTAGTTGCCAAAGTATAGAATTGGCTTAATACTTTACCCCTCTATGTGCGTGATTGATATGTATGTATGTGAATGAAGTTGAAAATCTTCAGCATGGCATTATCTGTAGACTTCTCCATAGACCAAAAATATTTGCTGAATAAATGATTTTATGAAAAAATGGAATTATTAATAATAATTGGTGCCTGGGTTTTTTTGTTTTTTTGTTTTTTTGTTTTGCTAAACCATCAAATTATACCATAACTCTAAAATGGATGCCTGATTGTTCTCTGTTTCCTTACTTCTTGTTCTGATATTCTGCTTTTTGAATCTATCCCTTAAGAACCAGAGTCCTAAATTACCTTTGGTGTATTCAATGGAAATTAGAGAATGCTTATGCTCTCTACTTTAATAAACAACCCTTGTTTATTACCTAAGGACACAGTAGGTAACAGATAGTTCATTCAAAATAAGCACTTTGAGGAACGTTTAATAAAGGCACCATGTACAAAGATGAGGGTGGTGTTTAGGAAATAGGTACAAAAGAAAAATAGTGCAAGATCCTACAGCTAGTAACTGTGAAGAGCCATCAGCATCCATGGCCTAAAGGGCCAAGGAAAGGGGAAGTTACTGAACTCAGATTATGGGCTACTTGTTTGGCCTTTTGTAGAGGGGCACAGCCAAGTTGTGGAGGACCAAAAGGAAGGGAGTCCAGTGGAGTAAATATTATTTTATTCCTTTCCTTTTCTCTGACATTTTGCAAGGTCCCTTGGATGACACCAGCTAAAAACTAGAGGCCAAAGGAACATGTTAATACAATGCATGCAGGTCAGCGTCTCAGAATCCACAGAGCAGGGTGGAGAAGGTAGTGGGCTGGGAGGGGCTAGAGAAAGATACCCAGCATGCCCTGCTGCACGATGTCAGTGTTCCACATGTCAGCACTCTGCCCAATGACCAACGATAGCGTCTTCTTTTATTGTGCTTCCTGTACTAGGCCAACCTCTTACCTGACCAGATCTCCCTCTATTGCTTCCTTCACTGGGCCGTTCCAGCTCTCTGTCATCCATCAATGGCACCTCTCTAATAGTTTGCTATGTCCTTAGCTCTAATCCATCTCTTTAATCTAACTTCTTGCAGGTTTGATTTTAATTTGAATCAAAAAGTTCTTTCTGATTCTTGAGGAAGTTCATGTAAGAAATATGATTAGAGCTCTTGGGAGTGAATAAGGGAAATTGAAAACTATTTTTCTATAGAAAACCTCATCTTTTATATTTACTAATGTAATTTGAAAAACTCAAGCAGCTTCATCAGAATGTATCCTAAAATATTTCTAAGGATGACTTTGCTTTGTTCACCCTCCTCCCCCTAGCACATACAAAAAATAGAAGGAAAGAGTTTAATTTTAGCAAGTTGGATTCTAGTTAGAGAAAATACGTATCAGATCTTGGTGATTCATAAACTATTTTGAAAAGTAGAGATAGTAGTCATTTGAATGGGTGCACTATTTTGAAGTAAATAAAAAATTAAATCATTGGATCTCATGGCCAGCCCCAACCAGCCCCATGGGGAAGATATAGCCAACTGATCTGCACTGACATGACCCCAAGTAGCATTTGCTTGCCTTGTGACAATATCCTGAAATTCTTGATTAGTATCTGAAACTAACCCCTAAAAGACTTGCCATACAAACTCAAACTTATTAGGGTTGGAAAATATAATATTCTCTACTGTAAGCACATATGAAATCTGTCTTTGGTCTCCTAATTTTCTACTGCCTGAGTGTGCTCTTTTAAATATGACAGAACAAGCCAGGTGTGGTTGTTGTGTGCCTGTAGTCTCAGCTACTCAGGAGGCTGAGGCAGAAGGATTGCTTGAACCCGGGAGTTTGAGGCTGCAGTGAGCTATGATGATGACATTGCACTCTAGCCTGGGTGACAGAGCAAGACTCTGTCTCAAACTATATATACAAAATAAATAAACAAATAAACAAATCTTTAGTCTCTATTACAGTTTCCCACTATGAGTGTTAGAAATATACAACCAATATTGAATGACCTTCTTCGTCAAGCACTCTGCTAGGAACTTTTCAAACTCTATAAAGTTACTTCTAATCTTCAAATTATTGCTTGTATAAATATATATATATATATATATATAAAACTTAGAGCAATACTGTGTATATATAAATATGGAATATATTTACATATGAAGAAATTTAATATCCTCCTCAAAGTCAAATAACTAGAAATAAAGAAAAAATATTAGCAAGTGAGAGAAGGACTTTGAACAAGGCACTCTCTTAGGTGAGCAAAATCAGACGTGGTCTTTGTACTTTCAAAACTTGCAGTCTACAGATGGAGATAAAAATTTATTCAAATAATCCCACATACATAAATAATATTGAAGTAGTGAAAAATGCTATGGGAGCCATAGTGGGGGATTTAATGTAGTAAGAAACATCAGGGAGATGTCCCTGAAAATATCACCCTGGATCTGACATGTGAAGAATTATTAGGAGCTATCCAGGTAACGAAGGGTGAGGAGAGCTTTCCAGACAAAGTATGATCAAGTGCATGTGCAAAGGTCATTTTGCAGTGGGGCATAATGAGGACAGGTGTGGCTTGTGGCAATGTGGCAGGAGCAAAGAAATCACGTGGGAGTGTAGTGAGAGGTGAGGATACAGAGGAGGGAGGGGCTCAGCCAGGAAGGGCTTGTAGGCTGGATAAAGGATTCTGGACTTTGTCAAAGGAGGGAATCCCCAATGGGTTTTAAGCAGGAGGGTGACATATTCAGATTTGCCTTCTGAAAAGCCCGCTCTGACTGCAGCGTAAGGGATCAGAGCTGACGTGGCACAGAGCTTGCAATGTGCAGTGGTATTAGTGAACACGGGAGAAATTGACAGGTAGATTTGACAGATTTGATATTGATGAGATAAAATTGGGAGGATTTGAAGTGTGATTAGAAGTAAAAGTCAAGGATAATGCCTTGGTTTCCATTTTGTGCAACTGAATAGGTGATGGGTTAGGAAACAGTGGCATAGGGCCACTTTTGGGGGTGAAATCAGGAATGCAATTTTGGATGTGGTGGTTTGAAGTTATGTGTGAGATATCCAAGGGTGCTGAGGTAGTTAGACAACAGTCTTTACAGCTCTGGTGTTCAGTAGAGAAGACTGGGATGCAGGTAACAGTTATATCCTGTCACAGTAAAGATGATGGTAAAAGCTGACGTTGTGGATGAGGTCACCTCAGGAAAGAATAACGAGATGAGAGTCAAGTATGAAGCATCAAGGAACATGAACTGCCACTTGCTGGGGAGGCTGAAGCCAAGTCTTTGTGACTGTTGGTAGGGGTGGGGAGGGAGCTGCTCAAGAGAGTTCCTGTTCTTGAAGGTGAGAGTAGGTGGTAAATGAGGTTTTGACCAACCTCAAGACTCAAAGAATCTAAGATTATCATAAACTTGGTGCACAGATATGTCTGAACGAATCCTTTCTAGAGCTGGAGTTGGCACTACCTTGTTGACAAGAACATAGTTAGCTCTAAGCCAAATCACCATGGTACTTCTTGGCCTATGTGTACTTGAAAACATTTGGGGTTAATTTGTGTAGGTTTTGGCTTGCTTCTCCTTGTTTGGAAAGAGGACAGTAATTCTAGATCTATGTCTTTAAGTTAATTCTTAAAGAAAAGCACACAAAACCAGGAATGCTTCCCTACACACTTAGCCTACCAAGAGCTGTTCTATAAACCTAAGAAAACCCGGACTCCTCTTATTCAACACTTTGGGATTTTACAAATGTAGAACAGAGGATAGAAAGGGTACCCTTGAGCAGTTTTCATCTGGTAGATAGAGACTTAATCAATGGATGAACTTGAACTACTTGGAATTCTTTCTTAAGGAGTACCCAGACTCTAATTTCCAAGATAGTCACAAGTATCTTCTAAACATGAGAAATCATTTGAAGAATAAACCAAACTATTTTATTGCTCTATTTGTTGTATTTTCTGACTGATGTAATGTTGCATTTAGGAATGTAGTTTGGCAGAAACACATCAAGAACACAGCATGTAATTGCTATTCTCCAGCTCTTTCTGGGACTTGGCACCACTATCTCCTCAGCACTGAATTTGGAAGTTGGAATGTCTTTGTATACATGCATCATCAACACTTAAGCCAACACGTCTTTGGTATGTTGAATATTTTCCATTGGTACATACCTCATTCCTTGTATTTGTGAATAATTTTCTGTTAAATTCCTAGTAGCACATCTTTAAACCTGTTCCTTTCCTTTTATAAATAAAATGTGTAATACATTAAAATTATACAGACTTGTATAAATAGAAGTAATTTATAGGAAAACTATGTGTATATATCCAATCCAATTAATATATAAATTTGGATTATTTTTAAAGACCCTCAAAATTTACGCTTACACAATTTATAGAATATAAAATATATCTTCTTTAAGAATAGTATACATTCTTCAATTATTCTAGTGTGTACATTTCCGTAATATCACTATGTGATTTGGAATTCACGTAAATTTAAATAACTGTCTTTTACGATGGGATTTTTAAAAGACTAGATGTTTCTCTCAGGTGCTATATTTCTTACTCTTATAAAAGCAAAGTGGTAGAAACAAATAATAAAGGCACAAGGTTCCTTTGTCATTACAGGTTTTTAAGAATCACTATAGCTAATGCAACTTTATAATCGTAATTTGTCAGTTACATAAGTATTTAATCTGTACATGGCAGAGGAATACTATTTGTCTGTTAAAATTTGCTTTCTAATAGATACGTGTACACGAAACATAAACTTTAGCTCCCGTTTTCATCGTGCCTGAGGCTTGTAATAATTGCATTCTTTCTCAGTCCTCCCAAGCTTGTGGCAGTGTGGAGTTTCTCACACACTCTATGCCTATCAAAGGGCTTGTCAGGCTTCAACTTCTTGATTTATGATGAAAAATTAATCCAGACGAGTTCCCAGCTAATGACTGTGCATGCTCATCAGTGTGTTCAGGGCCTGGTTGAAAACAGCAGGCTGATATGTCTGGACTCCTTCACAGTGTGGCCGTGGGCCAGTGTCCTCCACACTGTGAACAAGCTGTGGGAGAGCTTGTGAGACCACAGAGGAAATTGGTACATGTGGTTCAGAAATAATTACACATGGAAATCCTCATGCACACAGAATTGCTATTTCATTTAAAGTTATATTTCTGCCCTTTGTCAATATTCTTGCTGTTATTTTGTTTTGATATTAAGCATATGTGTCATTATTAGCAGTTTTTTTGTACAGTCATGTGCCACTTAATAATGTTTCATTCAATGACAAACCACATATGTGAAGGTGCTCTGTCCTATAAGATTATAATACCGTACTTTTACTGTACTTTTTCCATGTTTAGATATGGATAGGTACACAAATACCATGTGATTAAATTATCTACAGTATTCAGTAAAGTAAGATGCTGTACAGATTTGTAGCCTAGGAGCAATAGGCTATACCATATAGCCTAGGTGTGTAGTGGGCTAGAGCATCTGGGTTTGTGTAAGGACACTCCACGATGTTCACACAATGACTAAATCACTTAATGACACATTTCTCATAATGTATTCCTGTCGTTAAGCAATGCATGACTGTATTTTGTTTTTTATAAAAAATTTTTTTGCTTTCTGGAATAACAATGTCAGCTACAACAAAAATTAAAAACAAACCCAAGGAAAACAGCAATTTTTTGTTTGCCTCTCAAAACATTTATAAAAATTACCTTTAAAACAATGTTTAAAAAGACATTAGCAAAAATACTAAAAAGAGAGGAAGTAAGTGGACAAAAGAAAAAAATTACGACCAACTTGGAAACAGAAAAGAAGTTCAATTAAACCTTTATTTCCTTTGGAAGAGTTTAGGGATTTTTTTTTCCTCCCTGGGACTTTATAGTTTTATTGCTCCTGTTTCATTCTTAATTTTATTCCTTATGGTTATTTTTTCTGCTTAAATACGAACTTGTTCAGATTATATTTTCTAGGTAGGTGGTTACCCAATAGGGTTGAAAAAATATTTTTTCCCGCCATTTACTATCTGACCTTTAAATTACCCTCTTTACTTCTTTATTAATAATTCAAAATAGTGAGATCCCAAGAAAAGCAAAAATAGTCTGGCAATCTTATTTTTCCTGCAAAATGAATGATACATACCTGGCTTGCTTTTTTTATTAAGTCAGCATTCCAGACATTTTGGCCATTTGATCACCTGTTGCATATTTAGAGTAAATATCACTCCTAAATTTCTATGCCATCTGTAGGTATAAGAGCTATAAGCCTGCAAAGAATGTCTGAGAGGGACTTTGGAGGAAAGGTGCTGAGAAATCATCACTGTTTTTCTCAGCACTCTCGATAGTCATGCTGACTAATATTAAAAGCACCATATACAGCTGCATCATGTTTGAGTGTACCCATTGTGAGGATATGCATCTATAGATGTGTCTTCTATGTGTTATGATGTATTTCTTGTATCTAGCCATGTTTTCTTACCATGACTCCCTGTAATCACTGATATGCAGTGAAGAGATGGCCTTCAGATGACTGAAAGACTATTGGTGGCAGACCAGAGGGATAAAACTCATATGATTCTAACAGCTATAGAAAATTCTGCAGTGACATTGTCTACATAGAGCAAAGAGGAGAGAGTAGAACTTTTACATCAACACCACTCAGCTGAACCCTCAAGTTCGATGTCTTCACTAGCATAATTCCAATGCTTTTGGAAGTAGTAGAAAACTTATACCTCTGGGCACTGTCAAGATACACAAAGTGAGACTTGTTTGTGTTTATATACATGTATATTTATATGTGCATATGTGTGTTTTTGTGCCTAAGTGTGTGTGGTTGTGTATGTGCCTGTGTATGAGTATGTATGTTAAGGAGAAGTTGATGAATTGCTATTTAAATGCAATTTTTTTTTACTTATGGTAATACTAAACAACATAATGATAGAATGATTCATTCTTAATACTCATATGAAAAGTATGTGTTTGCATACATGATCTATGCAAAAATATGATGTAGGTGATCATAAAAATATATGTTTAAAATATGTTTTTAGTGGAGATATCATTCATAGAATTCAAGCATCTTCTGTGTTTGTCTTTAAATTTTGATATGTGCTATGGCTTGAATATGGTTTGTCACCCCTAAAACACATGTGGAGGCTTGGTCCCCAATGCAACAGTGTTGAGAGGTGATGGGACCGTGAAGAGACATTTAGACCATGAGGGATCCACCCTCCTGAAGGGATTAATGCTATCTTGCAGGAATAAGTGAATTCTTGCGGGGCTGGATTAGTTACTTCAAGAGTGGGTTGTTACAAAGCCAAGTTGCCCCTAGTGTTTTGCCCCTTTTGCATGTGCTCCCATCATGTGATGCCATCTGCTGTGTTATGATGCAGCATGAGACCCTTGCCAGATGCAGCAACCTTGAACTTTCCACCCTCCAGAAACATGAGCCAAATAAACTTCAGTCTCAGGTATTTTGTCATACCACTAGAAAACAGACTAAGCAAATATGCTAATAGTTCCTTAAGTAAATTTATCAGTATGGTTATTTTTAATCTCTGGTGTCAAGAGCATGACGCTGAAAGTTTTCTAAGAGAGAGAATATGAGGAGGCTATTTGTAAGTATTAAACTTTATGTCTAAGAAAAACTTTTCTTCCCTATGGGTAGTGTTTTAAATCTAAAGTTTTGCCATCAATAGTAGATATCTTGCAAATTATCATGATGCTTTGGTGAAAACTTTCTTTAGACTATAAGAGTCAGTTTCTCTCAAAGTGTGGTCTGCATCAGGATCATCTGAGAACTTGTTAGAAACACAAATTCTCATATTCCACCTCAAACCTTCTAAATCAGAAAACCTAGAGGTAGGGCTTAATAATCTGTGTTCCAATAAGCCCTCTAGGTGATTCTATTGCAAGCTAAAGTTTAAGAACCACCGACTTATGGTGTAATATGCTATGTCCCTAACAAAGATACTCACACTCACAAATAGAAACATCAGCTTTGTGTACAGGGAACTAAGAAGAGCAAGACTTACAATGTTGAAGAAAATTAAGGATAGAGTAAATCACAATATTTGGGTGACTTTATTATAGAGATAGTCACACTACAGATTGGGTATTCCTTATCTGAAATGCTTGGAACCAGAAGTGTTTCAGATTTTGGATTTTTTGGTATTTGGGAATATTTTCAGTGTACTTACTAGTTGAGGATCCCTAATCCAAAAATCCAAAATCCAAACTCCAAAATGCTCCGATGAGCATTTCCTTTGAGAATCATGTTGGCACTCAAAAAGTTTTGGATTTATATTAGCCTCCTCTGCAGTCCATTGTAATTTTTTCTGGACATAGGCACACAATTTATTCACTATTGTCATTCCCCCTTCTAATAATAGCTTTAAAAGCATATCCTTTCCAGTAAAGGTATAGTTTAACACTTCAGATAAATTGCTGGGTATCTGATGGAAGTACAGAAGATGAATACTTTTTATTATTATTATTATTTTGCAATTTCCCATGACTGATTATCTGAGTGTGTATTTAGGAAGCCAAATAACAGATTTTCTAGAATGTTACCTATTTAATAAACACTTAAGTTCCACAACTTACCACATTCTGTTTCTTTCATTTTTGGTTGAAAAGACTGAGACATGCTACGAGGAACTAGCAACTAGGAGCTAGTCAGGAATAGCACTGGAAACTTCATCAATACAGAGTTCGATTCAAATTATCAAAACAAAAAGAGAACATTTCACTGAAACAATATGAAGCTAATGAGAATTGATAAAACTCTCAATTTTTTCCTAGATATTACATTGATGTAGATAAAGGACACCAATTTGCATGGGTGAATTGTGTCATAATAGGTAAATTTTAGGAAGTGTGTCTTAAACTTTGAAGAAAACTGGAATTAGTTGAAAAATCTCTCTCCTGTTGCATGTCTTGGTACCTAAAGACTGTAATAGTAATCTTGCAAATGTACAGTATGTATACTTTTCCTATTAAAATGAAAATATCTCCTGAGATTGCATGCCTACTATCAACTAACATTATAACAATATCAGCTAACTATAGACTCCTGCTAATGGGCCAAAGAAAACATTCTGTGGAGAGTGAGTAGTTGAGTGGACAACAGGGAAAGAAAGAGGGTTGCTATGGAGAAAAAAACAGGACACTTAGAAACAAGCCATTGATTTTGGGATTTCATGGGGAAACTTCTAACACTATACCACATTACATTTTTCTTTTGTCATTTAATATATGGGATATTGTATTGGACTAAAATTGAAGAGTGGTTTACATTAATAAAATATAGTGCTTGTGCATTTTTACCTTGTTTGTCACAATGAAAAACATTCTGAAGGTCATCTCTTTATCCCAGCATGATTACTTTTTTATTCCACTAAAATCAGTTAATTTGGCAGAGATTGAAACCATATGAGAATGGGTTGGTTGCAACGTCATCAGGCAATCAGACACGAGATCAACACAGCTGTTCAGCACAGTACCAGCTGGGAAGACTCTAGTCAGTGGCCTGTCAGGGGCACAGGCAGATGAAGCATTGTTCTTACATGGAGTGATACCGGCAAAGATTTATTAATTTAATCCTCCAAGAGATATTTAAAATCGGTGCCATACTCTCGAAGATCATAAACCAGTTTAACATTAATATGGGTAGGATTTTGGCTGTTCTTAATTTTCTTCTTCAAATGCAAATGCTACCTTCTTTGAAAGCTGAGCACATAAAATCTCCTCGTTACTCAGAAGCAATGTATAACATATTACATATTAAGATTTTGTGTATAATATATTTATTTGCATACAGAAATATGTATTTCTATTGTACATTTTATTATATTTATAGAATATATATATATTAAGCATATAACATATTCCAGGAAGATACATTAAATGTGCACACAGTTCATGCTACAGTGCGCACCCTTTTAAGAGAAGCATATTTAAGAGGCATGGTATTGTATATACATGCTGAGAATACACTTTGCACAATTTCATCCAGCTTTGGGTGCTTTCCTAATCTATTTGCAACACCAGTGCTATGGTTGTTGAAGGGGATATTACTAACCTGGGGGGAAGCAACTATCAGTGAACTAAGAGGAGAAAACAAAAGTTGGGTGCTTTGCCGAGCAATTGTTGCCATCGTTTTGAACTCCCGTCTCCCCCACTGCCAGATCTTCAAGATCAAAAAAGCGGAGAATGGACAAAGAACAGAAGAATGTGGGACCTCCAGCTTCCACATTTCAGTCCAGAAAGCTTATCCCTTGTGACTTAATATATTGGTGATTTTGTCCTAATACTTAGGAGCTGGCATTAAATTAATGATGAACTGGTAAAAAGGAAATAATTTCTCTTTTCAAGAAATGAACTGGCTTTTTTTCATATTCTTAATCTCCTCTTTTCATAAAACCACTCTGAGATATTTACATTATTGCTATGAAGAGAGAAGAAATATAGACTTGACAGATATTCACCTTTCCAGTGAAGGCAAAGAAGATGAATCGTATTGTTTCTGAAAGAAGCTTTTAATGTTTTTGAAAGTAAAAAATTTCAGCTCCAATAGAAACTGACCATATCAACTGCAACCATTTTGATGGCCAAATATCGCAACCTCAATTGACTAGACTCTGTGGCAATCATGACTGAACAGTAAGATGCTGGAACTAACATGCCATGTGCATAGTCTGGTGATTTTGGATATATAGATGTGGCCTATGTTCCCAATCTGTGTGAATTACAAATATACCAGACTCAATGGATGACTGTTTCTAATACATGATTGGTGAGTATTACCTTTTTCAAACAGGTGAGCAATTTGCATTGTTAGTCTAAAAAATGATGCAGGATTATTTTCCCACTTATAGGAGGCAAGCTCTAGAAATCTGTTAAAATAGACAAGAGTTTCTAAACCTTAGCACTATTGAAATTTTGAGCCAAATAATATTTTTTGGAGGGGGTGGGGGGAAATGTCTTGTGCATTGTAGGCTGTTTAGCAGCATCCCTGGACTCTACCCCCTAGATATCAATAGCTTCCTCCCAGTTGTGACAATCAAAAATGTCTCTATGCATTGCTAAATGTCCCTTGGAGGGAAAACTGTCTCTGATTGAAAGCCACTTAAATAGGCAAATCCAGCAATGGTTAACACAAATCCTTGAATACAGTCTCCATCTCCCTCCAATCATCTATCATTTTCAGTATTCCTTCCATTTTTCTGATCTGTTTGAGAAAGTTTCCATGGTGTGTCAGTCTATTTTCAAATTCCTTTCTTTTAACTTGAAGTTTTTCTCTCAATAAGGTTGTGGTGGCTGTGGAGAAGATCAAGAACACAAGGACAAAAAGGAAGGACACAATGGCAATGGAGAATAAAAGACAGTTTGATTCATGGTGAGTCGGATTGTTAGAGCAAACAAAAGAAGACCCTGTATTCTGAATCCCTGACTCCAAAGGTTTCATCCCAAATGAAGCCAAATCCATGTCATAATAATACAACAAATTAAAAAGTGAAATATTTGACCAATTGTTTCATTTTCAAAAAACCAGGAAGTCTATTGGCTTGATGTTATTCTCACTCAATTGATATATTGATTTGAAGAAACAATATAAATATAAATATGGATTTAAAATGTAAAGTTTACATTAAAGTAATTGTAGAGTAAAGGAGTCTATATAAACTGATGTTGTATGGTTATACATGGAAGATTTTGGGGGGGCAAGAAATGATTGAAGTTGTTTAAAAAGAAATTCTTTGTAAAGGGTAAGTACAAATATCACTGGCAATTTGCTTCTTACTAACATTCAACGTCTTTGATGTTGTTTCCATTATGCTTTTCTTTTCCCAACTCTCCAAATTTTTGAGATGCCATTGATGAGGCAAGTCATACAAGATAACTCTAACAAGTGCTAGGGTCTAATACTGACAAATTCATCATGTAACTCACATCAGTATTACTGGACGAATGTCATAAAGCCCATAAATCTAAAATGTAAAATACAAAATTTAAAAACACATTTATAAATTTGATTTCTATTGATTTGGCCATCTTTGAAAATTCTGATTGGAAGACTACAGAAAATAGTGTAAGAAAAGAATAAGAGGAATTAAAATAACTAGTTACATAAGAATGAGCATAATCCTGTATTTATTTGGCCTACCAAATATTAATAAAAAGTCTATATGGGTGAGATTCTATATAATGCCACCATTTAGATAAAAGTCCTGACACGACTTTTCTATGGTCTCAAATTGGAGGGTGAGAAGTGACATGGGAACTGCCACCTGCATTCTTCTGGCAGGTTCTGTGAGCTCATTTGGCCTCTGTTCAGTTATCCACTGCATTTCTGTCACAAAGATTACTATAATTCTATTGATAGGAGAATTTTGAAGTTAAATAATGTTAGGGAGATTTGGCAATTTGAGAAATATGGAACATGTGGTTCAGTCAGTGTTTTTGAATTATTTTTCATTTTTCCCTTCACTGGGTCATAGGCTAGTTACAGACTTTACCTGACTATAATTTGCATATCATCCTTTAGCAGGCATAGGATAGAAGGTCTTATACTCTTAGGACTGACCCAGAAGTCATTGGAGCTATGTGGGGATATTAATCCTGTTTAGGATTCCAAATGAACAATGAAGCATTCCCTTCCTGCTGACAAAGTCAGGAAGAATTTCATGTTTTACAAGTTCACATTTCATACATGGGTCAGGCAGATTCAAGCTGAAACAGAATGCCCTTCCAAACTTCTAGTTTTTTCATCTCAAAATTCATCTAGTCTTAGTAAACCTTCTCCAGCTAGGTTGACCATTAATTAACGTGATGAAATCTCAATTTTACAATGACTTTGGTTTCTCAAGCATGTTTATGTTTCAGGTAGGCTATTCTGTTAAAATACAAAGCTACTTTAGGAGAAAACCAGATTGGTTAAAACATTTCACATAAAGGATCATAAATGAACTAAATCCTTATAGGCTTTTATACCCCCAAGAATGCAAAAGACACAGTGGGGAGGGCCGAAGTGCCTATTTTCATAGTATCTCTGGCTGGATTTAGTGAAAGTCCTGCAGGAATTGTCCATAAACAATGCAGAATAGAGAAGTACAAAAACTAATGCTGTAACATGAAAAAAAAAATGCTGTGACCTAGTTAGGTTTTTTTGTTTGTTTGCTTTCTTTTTATGGTGAGAAAAGGAAAGGTGAAAAAAAAATAAGCATTTACTACATTGTAATCCTCCAAATAAGGCCAAAAGAAAAGGATAAAATACGCTTAACACCCTGGAGACCATCTCCTGCATCCTTTTTTTTGATTTTCTTTCTTCACTTCCCCATTGTATAGGGTCTATTTTTTTATGTTTAAGTCTCCATGTTAGCTTTTAACTGTGGCATTTTATCCTCGTATGGACATATGATAATAACAACAACAAAAAGAAACAGAAAAGGAACAAGGTTACTTTTCTTGTGTAGGCTGATAAAACTGTAGATTCGGAAGCCCTTCTTCAAGAGACCAAGAGAAAGCACAGATCATTCCTTGAATCCACAATTCCAACATGTCTCTTTCATCATCTCATTGCTCCTAAACTGACAGTTTATAAGGTGCCAGTTTCTCAAACTGGGGCATAGGATTGATAAGAATGTTGCTATTGGGCTCCTGAATTGCACGTGTCATAATAAGACTATAAAGTGCAGTGGTAGAGATTTTAAAACTAGGAGCTCTTTCACCCCTTGTATTCTTCCCAAGCTCCCTTTTCCACCTTCCACTTTGTCAAAGATGTTTTACCTTGTAGCGCCTATGTTCTTGTAATGACACATGAGAAGGTGTTTAAAGGTCTTTTTGAAGGTGGCATTACAAAGTGCATAGCAGGCAGGGTTGATAGTGCTGTTGATGTAACAGAGCCAGTAACCGATGGTCCACACTGTATTGGGGATGCAGGGTGCACAGAAGGTGTTAATGAGCACCATGACATTGTATGGGGCCCAGGTGATGATGAAAGCCAACAGAATAGCCAAGATTGTCCTGGTGACTTTCTTTTCTCGGGAAGGAGGAGGTTTCTTTTTTGCAGGCTGCTTGGTCATCTTCACGATCTTACGGGCTACGATATTCTGTTTCTCATCTCCATTCTGACCCGAAGACCCAACTAGCTCCACGGTGGTATTAGTTGGGGTACATGAATCACCTTTTTGGATCTTAGTGACAATTTTGATGCATGTTTGCTTAGAGTTCTCATCTTTGGAATGGCCCAGGGAAGTAGAAACTGTGTTTTCATCCTGAGTTATTTCATCATCTCTCATATTAGAGGCGACAGCACTGACTGAGGTGGAGTCATTGGAGCTCTCTTTCTCCTCCCCCTGGACACAGTTTTCAGTCACAGCCTCTCTGGGGGCTTTGCCATTCTGGATTTTGTTGTGCTCCAGGCCATCACCACTGCTGGGCATGTTGTTGTTGTTTGGCTTCACTATCCTTCCTTGTACCAGACTTGGAGAAACTGGATCTTGATTGGCCACAGGCTCCTTCTTGTCCTTCTTTATCCTGCTCTTGCTGGCTCGAGATATGTGCCAATACAGCACAGTCATGATGATCACTGGCAAGTAGAAGGCTGCAATGGCGGTTCCAAAGGTGACAGCAGCATTGGAAAAAAACTGAATATAGCATTCCCCATCCTCCACAGTTCTCACCCCAACAATGAACTGCCAGAAGAGAATGGCCGGAGCCCAGAGGATGAAGGAGAGGACCCAGGCAGCTGCAATCATCATACCTGCCATTTTTGTGGTCCGCTTGACTGGGTAGGTCAGAGGTTTCGTGACACAGAAGTACCTGTCAAAGCTGATGATGAGCAGATTCATAACGGAGGCATTGCTGACCACATAATCCAGGGCGAGCCAAAGATCACACACCACAGGTCCCAAAGGCCAGTAGCCAATCACAGTGTAGAGGGTGTACAAGTTCATGGAGAAGACACCTATGATGAGGTCAGCACAGGCCAAGCTGAACAAAAAGTAATTGTTGACAGTCTGGAGGTGGCGGTTGACTTTAATGGAAACCATGACCAGGATGTTCCCAATAATGGTCACCAAACTGAGGGATCCAGCCACAAGGACGATAAACACCACTTCAAAGGTCTTATAAGGACTGGTAAGACCCAGGCCATTATTAGAGGAGTTTGTTGAGTTATTCATTTTGTGTTCTCGTATCAGTAGCCAGGTAGCCAAATAAACATTTAAACCTGTAGGGAAATAGAATAAAATTAACAAATAAAATATAAACATTACTTTAAAATATGTCAGATTTAGCCCTTTTAAGCCACATTATTTCCCCACAAATCTTCCTTCCCCTGCATGTTTACTGTTCCTACCTGCCCCAGTAAAAGGCAAGGACTTTAAATGTAGGATTCCAAAAGTCGTTTCAGGCTGGCAATGAGTCTGAAGTCCAATAGCATTTTTAATGTGTCCAAATCTGGATATGAATATCTATCTATCTCATCAATCCATTAAACTGAGCATAATCCTGATAAGTTGAACTACATACACCCAAATTATACACAAACCTTTCCAAAGCATGAAGAAGTTTCTAGAATACATATAAAAGTTAATAAACCAATGAGGGGACAAAATTATGGAAGAAAGCACAAAACTTATAATATTGAATGTGTGTCTTTTAAATAGCAACTTTCCTCCTGGTAGATCTAAACCTTTTTCATAATAATACTTATGGTGCTAATAAAAATAACGTAATAATATTTTATTAGCCAATACCCTCTCTTCCAATGAGAATTATTTTTCTCTGGCATCCATTTTACACATGTATTTAGTATCACATAGTTAGTATTTCCAATATTCCATACCTTACAAAAATATTTGCTTATTACAAGCATTTGAACTAAATAAACCAAAATTATACATAATACTTTCCAAAGCATCAAGAGATTTCTGGAATAGACATAAAAATTGATAAACAAATGAGAGGACAAATTATGGGATAAAATACCAATTTTATGAATATTTTATTTTTCAAACCACTATGAAATATATTATCTTACTACTCTTCCTGCCAAACCTTTTGTTTTGTAACAAAAGGAACTGAGGCCCTGAAAGATGAAGAAATTCATATAAGATCACATTTGAAGTCAATGACAGGATCAGACTGTGGACCTTAGTTTGTTCAGTTGTTCATTCTCTCACTTTGTCCTCACATACCGATTGAACATCTTCTCTTAATTAGGCATTGTGATACATTCTGGGCATTCGGTGATGATTAAGACAAGGTCCCTGCCTGGTGGCAGAAATGGGTTGATAAAGAAGCAGTTATTAAACATGAGTGTACTTTCTGTTGCCCTACCCTTTTGCGTGTAAGTAAATACATAATCATCATTTTTGAGATAACCCCCCTGAAGTCTGGTGACAATTAAATGATTTTTCATTAGGGAAAAACTGTGTTTGGGATTTAGAAAAGAAAATTCAGAGTTCATCAAAAGAGCTATGAGACATTTCTGAAGAAACAGCATCTGGAGGAGAAATTAGCCCAGTTCTACTTCCTCTTGACAATATTGCTATGAGTTGGGCATCATAAAGTAAGCAGTTGAGAAATTATTTGTTGGTGTTTCAAAATTTCAAAATCTCTATTAATTCAGATACCATTAATTAGAAAGTGATGATATGAGATACAGGTGAGACAGTGGTTTGCCCTTGAAATCTATGTAGAAAACAATTTGATAAGTACCTTCATAGCACAAATAACATTTAAACAAATGGTTTATTATGCAGAAAGCAAATTATGTTCAAGTATTTTACTAAAAAGAAATGTAATAATAGAGTAGAAGTTTGGCCTTAATAAATAAGACCCCAAATTCAGAAACCATAAAGGAAAATATATGTATTACACAATCCTTTAAAAATTTTTGCACAGAAAAAAAGTCAAAATAAAAATTGGGAAACAATATTTGTAAAGTACATGATAGAAAATTACCTAATTTCTTTCATATGATAGAGTTTGGAAAGAAAAAGTAAAGACAAAAGACTGATAACCTAAAACGAGGCACTAGTTTGATCAAAGAAAAATCAAACATTAATGACTTTTGCACATATGAAAAGACATTCAACCTCACAATTTAAAAATGCAAACCCAAACAATGAAAAACATTTTCCACCCACAGTGTCAAGGGTAGTGTTGCCAGACGCTTTTGGTGGGACTACTGGGGTAACCTCCATGAAGGGCAATTTATCTACATCTATAAAATTTTAAAAATTATTAAGAAACATTTATCTCAGGAATGCTACATCTAGGAATGTGTCTTTCCGCTACAGTCATAAAAATGCACAAAGAAGTCTACTGAAGGATATTCATGCAGAAATGTTGTTACAGAAAAAGAAATATAAAAACTATTCATTGACAGGGATTGGTTAAATACCCTTACAATGGAGTGTTTTAAAGTGTTAAAAGAGTGTTATATGTGTCTTGGCCTTGCTGTGGAAAGGTACAGAGTTAGAAGATGATATGATCAAAGCGAGACATAGATTGTTATAGCAAATAATGATTTTATGCATATATTACATGTAATGTTACATATGTTTTATATATATATGCCTCTAGGTCATTGGTAAACACTGAAGAGGTTAATCAGAAGATGATGTTAATGGAACACATAGAATCAGTGGAATTGTTTCTATAGCATTTCTCTTTAACAATACGTTTCTGCCATTATTGACACAATTGTGTATTTATGTAATTTATCTGAACAAAATAATTTCACCTTTCTAGCCATTATTCTAATGATTTCTTAATAGCTCAGGTAATTATAAGATCAGAATTCTGAGTTGCTCATAAGCAGCACTTTAGTCTGTTTATTAGATAAATTCATGGACATTTTGGAATGGAGCTGTATAATATATTCATTTTATGAAATGTTAATTTTAATCAACTTTGATTGAATAATACCAAACATTTATTTATCAGATGTCCTGTTTGATATTTTAATTATTTATTCATATTCACTTTGAGAAAACACAAGACTATATTCCAGTTTTTAAGAGTCTTGGGTAATTTCCTCTGGAGGATAATATATAATATTTATATTTAAAAATAGGCATTTGAAATCAAATAGTTTGATCCTTCATTTTATAGACTGAGAAACTAAAGAGTGAATAAGTGATTTGTCCATAGCTGTTTTTTGTCATAATTGGTGCTAATAATAATATTATTGTTATAGGACTTTATATTAACATAACTATTTGACTCTCACTATATCCCCTTTCATATCATTTATTGATTTGTTTGTTTCTTTTCCCCCTTCTTCTTGTTTACCATGGGCATGTATTACATTTTAAATTTAAAAAAATTAACTAAAACAAAATGCAAATTTAGGGTTCTCAGATATCAGTGTTGATGATAATCCTGGAAGACACAATCCTGAATGCCATAATCCTGAATACTGAAATCTCAAAGGATCAAAATCCCTAAAGACCAAAATCGCTAAAGTCCCAAATCCTGAAAATCACAATCCCACAGGATTAAAATCCTGAATGTTGTGATCCTGAAAGCCGAATTCTGGGGAAGGGATTAGTGTGTTTTTGGTTGTAAGCAGGATAATTGCATCATGTTAGTTGCATCACGTTAGGTGGAACTGTTACCTTGTTATTATCTTCATTTGGAAATTAAGTACGGTTTAAGGAGATGTGTATGGGTGCTGAGTTGATAAGGGGTGGACTTGTGAACTTAATTTTAGATGTCAACTTGGTGGAATTAAAGAATACCTAGAAACCTGGGAAAGCATTATTTTGGGTCTGTAAGGGTGTTTCCAGGGGAGAGTAGTGTATAAGTCTGAGTGGACCAGCTGAAGATCATCTGCCCTCACTGTTGGAGGGCACCATCCAATTAGCCAGAGGGCCCAAAGAGGACAAATACAGAAGGTGAAATTGTTCTCTCTTTGAGAGTTGGACAGACTTTTCTTCTGCTGCCTTGGACATCAGAACTCCAGGTTCACCAGGCTTTGGACTCCAGGATTTATGCTAGCAGCCTCTGGGTCCTGAGGCTTTTGGCCTCATACTGAGAGTTACACCAGTGGCTTCCCTGGTTCTGAGGGAACTTAGACTTCAGACTTAGACTGAGCCATGCATCCCAGGGTCTCCAGCTTGCAGATGGCCTGTCATGGGACTTCTCAGCCACTATAATTGCATAAGCCAATTCTCCTAATAAATCCCCTCTCATCTATCTCTATACATATCCTATTGGTTCTGCCTCTGTGGGGTATCCCGACCAATACAGATTTGGAATTGGAGAAGCTGGATATCATTCCTTAAATATATACTATCTCATGCAATATTAACAATTACATAAAATATATGGAACAGGTTTTAGCATCCCCTCTACACAAAGAAAGAAACTAAGGTTATAGAAGAGGTATGCAACTTATCCCTGATCACAAGGCTAGTGAGTAAATAATCTACAACTAAAATCAACAACTCCCTTTCCTTTCAGTTAGATACCCTTTCTTTGTTTTCCTTCCCCTTTGGAGAATTATACATTATCCAGCAATATGTAAAATTGTTAGGCAGCAGCATAATGATGAACTACACCCAGATGTTGCTAGTTAAGACAGATTTTGTTTTGGAGAAACTGGAATTCTTACTCAGGTAGTTAATTTATGTAATATTAACTTACTTAGCTGCTATCGTAGTCCCTGAATTTTTAGAGTTGTAATATTTGCTTGGTTATACTAATGCTGAATAAAAATGGAAAACATTCCTCTTAGAAGCAAGCACAAGTACGTAAAGGCCATCATTCCTTTCTGCCAGCGTGATGCACAGACTGTGTAGGACCGTACCTCTTCTGCTAGGGAAAGCAATTTCCTTCTGGCAATCTCCTGCTTCTTCTGCTTTTTAAATTTCTGTACAAGTTTGTACTTCTGCTGTGGCATCACAGAGTATTATTAGAGTGATAATGGTTACATCATTGAGGAAATAACATAATCACAACAGACTAAACAATGAAGATGACCTTCAAAGGACTGAGCATCTTAATATAGATAGTATATAATAGTAGTCGGTTTGGTATTTTACAATTTAGTTTATGACTAAGTCCTGGAAGTACTATGGAAACTTATGAGAAGAAAAATTTTCTGTCCTTAGTTTCTTCACTACTTGAGTCTCTATACATAGCAAGGAGGAAATTACCATGGTTTAACATTTCTTTTGCAAAGTTGTGGCTGCTAATCTCCATTTATAATGATTAGCTTTGTGACTATGAGCATGTCATTTAAACTCTACGAACCTTAATTGTCCTTTTTCTCAAACAGGAATAACAATAACCCTCTTTTTCATTCAGAATTGTGGTAAGGATCAAAGTGAGATAATGTCTCTGAACCATGATCTATTAATGTTAAGCATTAAACAAATGCTATTAATATCCAAATAAGTATATATTAATCACTTTTATTAATAGTGATTAGAAAATTGTGTGTGTGTGTGTGTACGTGTATGTAATGTATCTTACGAGTGGGAAGATATGAATTGCAGTAGTAGAAGTAATACTAAATTGTCATTATCAAGGATATTAAATTATCAATTACATTAAATTATCAGTAATACTATGATAATGACAATTAACATGTTTTGAGCATAATTGCTCTCCAAAACAACTCCTGAAGTGATTAGTATTTTTATTACACCCCTTTTATTAACATTGAACTAAAGATCAGTGAATTAAGTTACTTGAGATTCAAACCCAGAGCACTGAACTCCAGAGTCTGCTACAAACAGTGTTTGGCAGAGGAACAGTCTTACGTAGCTGCCACTGCTTGCCCACATATTTCTTCCTCTGCTCTGCCATGACTAAGCCCTATGCCAAGTTGGGTCAAAGGTTTAGATAACAGAGTGATAACATTGTTTTCAGGACAGTATTGGGGTTTTGGGCAGGATATATTCACTGTAAGATATGGAGCTAGTAAATGGGGTTCTGTATATGAAAATATGTGACATTTAAGATTCAAAGCATTTCCAGCATTTTCTTCTAGAATTTGTTTGGTTTCATGTCTTAGATTTAAGTCTGTTATCCATATTGAATTAATTTTTGTGAGTGGTAAGAGATATGGATCCTGTTTCAATCTTCTAGATGTGGTTATCCAATTTCCCCAGCACCATTTAATGAAGGGGCATTCTTTTCTCCAGTGTATATTGCTGTCTACTTTGTAAAAGATCAGATGGTAATATATGGATGGTTTTATATCTGGGTTCTCTGTTCTGTTCCATTGGTCTATGTCTCTATTTTTGTGCCAGCACCATGTTGTTTTGGTTACTATAGCCTTGTAGAATAGCTTATAGTCTGGTAAAGTGATGCCTCCAGATTTTTTCCTTTTGCTTATGGTTTCTTTGGCTATTTGTGCTCTTTTCTTGTTCCAAATGAAGTGTAGAATTATTTTTTCTGGATCTGTGAAAAATGATGTTGGTATTTTAATGGGGATTACATTAAATCTGTAAAAAAACTTTGGGTAGTATGGACATTTTACCAATGTTAATTCTGCTGATCCATGAACATGATATTCCATTTGTTTACATCATTTGCAATTTCCTTCTTCGGTGATTTGTAGTTCTCTTTGTAGAGATCTTTCACCACCTTGGTTAGATATATTCCTAGGTATTTTACTTTCTTTGTAGCTATTGTGAAAGACAGTGAGTCTTTGACTGAATTCTCAGCTTGACTGTCATTGGTGTATAGGAACTCTACTGATTTATATACATTGATTTTGTAGCCTGAGACTTTGCTGGATTTATTTATCAATTCCAGGAGTCTCTTGGTGGAATCTTTGGGGTTTTCTACATATAAGATCATATCATCAGCAATGAGTGATAGAATTTTTGAAGAAGACACCAAGGGCAATCATAGCAACAAAAATATATATATAAATGGGACTTGATTAAGTTAAAAACCTTCTGCACAGCCAAGGAAACAATCAACAGAGCAATTAGACAACCTACAGAATGGAAGAAAATATTTGCATGCTATACATCCAATAAAGGGCTAATGACCAGAATCCACAAAGAACTCAAGCAAATGAGCAAGAAAAAAATCAAACAACCCCATTAAAAAGTGGGCAAAAAACATAAACAGAAGTTTTTCAAAATAAGATAGACTAATGGCCAATAAACATATGAAAAAATGCTCAACCCGTCACTAAATCATCAGAGAAATGCAAATCAAAACCACAATGAGATATCACCTAACCCCAGTGAGAATGGCTTTTATCAAAAAGTCGCAAAACAATAGATGCTGGCATGGATGCAGAGAGAAAGGAACACTTATACACTGTTGGTGGGACTGAAAACTAGGGCAACCTCTATGGAAAATAGTATAACGATTTCTCAAAGAACTAAAAGCAGACCTACCATTTGATGCAGCAGTCCCACTATTGGGCATTTACCCAAAGGAAAAAAGTCATTTTACCAAAAATACACTTTTACTAGAATGTTTATTGCAGCACAATTCACAATCACAAAGATGCGGATTCAACCCAAGTGTCCATCAATTCATGAGTACATTAATAAAATGTGTTATATGTACACCATGGAGTCTACTCAGCCATAAAAAATGAATTAATACCTTTTGCAACAATCTGGATGGAACTGGAGATCATCCTCCTAAGTGAAGTATTGCAAGAATGGAAAAACAAACACCACATGTATTCACTATTAAATTGGAACTAACCAATCACCACTCATATGCACAGATGGAAGTAAAACTCAACGGAAATCAGGCAGGTGGGAGGGGAGAGAAGGAGACGGGTGAAATCATACCTAGCGGGTACAATGTACACTATCTGGGTGATGGATGGGCACACTTATAACTTTGACTTAAGCAGTACAAAAACAATCCAAGTAACCAAAACATCTGTACCCCCACAATATTTTGAAATAAAAAAGGGAAAAAAATCCCAAAAATGAACTGCATTATTAAACACTAAATGTGTTAAAATTATGAAATTGTAAATTGTCAAAACATGATTTTCCTTGTCAAAATATTAATGGGAGAGGGCAGTGACCAAGAAATTAACTGACAGAAACAGTATAATTTAGAGAAAGGTCTTGATTTCAACATTGACTTTAATATATCCCAAATAAATACAAATAGGTTCTGGGGAAAAAAAAAGATTCGGAGCATTTTCCTAAAAGCATGAAAAAAATCATCATAAAAATATATCACCATATGAATTGATAAATAGCCTCTCACACAAGCATTCACATCAATGACACAAAAGTTCTAGATATTGACAACGTATTTTTCTGAATTGTTACAGAGAGAGTGCTAATTAAAATGATTTTTAAAAAAAATAAATTCTGATATACATTTAGATACAAGTGGAGAATTAAATAAAACAAATGGGATTTTCTTCACACCCTGCCCAGCACAGGCAGGATGGCTGATGTGTGATGACCACTTTCACAGGTGCATCTAAATGTAATGAGCTAATTCATCAATATATAAGTAATCTAAGTGCTAGAAGTTTTTGCATGTTATTTTATTTAATTCCCACAATAACCCTGAAAATAAGTTTGATCTTTTCCAGTTTTACAGATGACAATGATCAGAGAGCCAGCAAGTGTTACAGCCACAGTTCAAATTTAGGTCTATCTGATTCCTGGGAACACATTATTTCCACTGTGTCACACCAGGACACAAAACCTGCCTCACTAAAATAGATTTATAGAAGAATAAGAAAAGTTGAGAAAAAAATGAATCCATAATTGGTAACAACTGGGATCCAGAGAGAGGTAAGATATGTGATTGTATAATAAAATTTCGGAAGAAGGAAGTTTGGAAATCAAGAGGAATTCACATAAAGTTGGAATTATAATTGTTTATATTTATTTAACTTTTGTTTTAAAGTTTTAATATTTGTGTATATATTTCTTATAGATTTTTAATTTCTGCTCCTATTTGAACATATTATCAAAAATGGCAAGGTGCTCTGAGTGTTCCTTGCCCATCTTTCAGCCATTGGGACACATAAAGCAGCATATTCACTGAGCAAACACCAGTGATGGAATCATCAGCCTTACCAGTGTTGTCTGAAGTGCCCACAACGGGTAGAGTAGTAATAAGGCTCACGTTTGCCTTTAAATTGAATATATGATAGCTAAGCAACATAGTGTGTGCTGACATACTTAGAAGCTTACTTCAACAATACGTTGAGATATTACAAAGTATTCTTATAGAAACATGAAAGACATAAGGATGATACAATACAGCACTACGTGGAAACATCAGAGTACCACTGCAAAGACTTCATCTACTGAGGAACCAGCAGATGATAATATAGGGGACTTAGTGTTATCCCTTCCCTGCCTTAAGAATGAAATGTGGTAATCTTGTCCTGTGTTATCATTGATCAGAAAGCAAATGAAGCTAATTTATTTTTTATTCTTATATATTTACAAGTAAGTATGTCACGTAATCTGATGAATGTCATTGTAACTGTAAATTTTTTCTAACAAGGGAGACATGACCATTGAGGTATATAATCTATATTCTGTTTTATATAAAACATAGAATGTCTTAAATATTTAGTTAATCCCATGAATTTATAAACTGCATTGGTACAGATATTAAATAGGCTTTGATATTGTTATCAATAATCAATCACTCCTGTCATCAGTGATGCTAGAGAGAAAAAAAGGAGAAAAGAGAAAAAATTGGGGCGACACTTATTTAAGGAAGTCATGGGGAACAAAGTCCCCTTTCTCTAAGGAAAGGTTTAGCTATAGATGGTTTTGATATTGATACAGCTGAAGATAACATAGTTTGTGCTTACAGTACAATAACCCTTATGTATCCTGAATGTCGTTAAATTTTACTTATAGATGAAGGAGAATCCTGGCCTGGGGCTCAGAAGACAGTGCAGCCCTCCCAGCTGACAATATTGACATTCCGCATTCTGAGTGCTTTGACAACATCACACAGAAATGGAGTAAATTTCCACTTTTTGGTTTTCTTCCTTTAATTAGGTTTTTCTTTGAGCCATGCAACACGTTGTGAGTCACTGTACATATTTAGAGCTTTTTTATGTGTTCCTGAATCTCACTACAGCAGCAGTTGTGGTGGGGGTGGTGGCCACAGGGAGTAGTGGGGGCCTTGCTAAAACATCAGGGCTTTCTCCCTTCCTTTGTCATTTCAAAATCTTACTGAATTACTCTTGTTAGTTGATCCTTATATGCCATCAAGGGCTGTGGGGGATGAAAGTAAAGGAGGAATGGGTGACCAAACAAAATAGAATATGTCCTTGTTAAAAAGGAATATATAATCTATGGGAGACACAAATTGCTGATAACATTTCCAGTGATCTACAACAACTCTGGGCCAATATCATGACAAGTGCCAAAGCTAAGAATCTGCGGAGGAAGGCTCGTCAGGTGGGATGAAATAAATACAGAAGGCTCCCTGGAAGCCTTTCCTAAATGTCTCTCTCTTCTCCTCTCTCCCCTTACCATTGGCTTGTATCTGACTTTTTTTTTTTTAACTGTTGTCAAGATTTTGCATTATAGCTTCTTCTCAGGAAAGTGCAATATACGATGGTGTGTGTCTGTGTCAGTACATTGAACCTGACAACTGGCAATTTTTAGGTTCAAAAATACAGAATAAGACTTAGCCATTTACATACCTACACTGAATTTTTTGCTTTGTCTGAAAAGATGAGTCAAAAGTATTCTGGAAGCAATGTGTGAGTTTTTCTCATTTAGGAAATCGCAGCACAGGACGGCAGACTTTACGACATAAGCATTATGTAAAATATTTGAAAAAAGAAAGCCACTCTGAACACATATTCATTTATCAAGCTGTACCCTTAAGGTTTGTACACATTACTATATGTGAGTTGCACTTTTGTTAAAAATTTTTAAAAAATGTAAAAGAAAATGATACGAAAGAGTGAAAGTAGCTGAAACAGCAATCTGATCCTCACATCAGTACCAATAGACCAGAATCTATGACTTTTATAAAAAACATCAAGATTATGCAAGGTCTTATTACAGTGTAAATTCGCTTGCTGTTTTGGCTGCTTGTCAAACATAACACAATTCTCAGTGATGCTGGGACAAACTTCCACTCCATGTCACCCGAGCTATCTTTTTCCCTCTTCAAAACACATCCTAAATGCCACTTACCGGAGAACAGTGTCATGACTAAGGGGGAAAGGGGCGTAAAAGTGATTTTAACTAGGACCTTTGTCCTTCTCACTACGTTCACAACACCTTTTAGTTATCTGTTCACATGATATACCTCCTGCCAAAAGGAAAAGAGGTCTGGACAATTATAAACAGAATGAAGCCTAGAAATACCCAACCCTTTGACTCTTCTAAAATGAAATTGCATCTGAGTAAGCACTGCAGCATCCACCCTTTTTTGTACCAGGAATTTGACAGAACTCAAATATTGATGATGAACGTAATCTAGTAAATGGTGCTGACTAAACAATGTGCTCCAGAGCAAACAGCAACAAAAGAGAAAGTCCTCTGTCAAAAAGTTGCTATGTTCTCACAAGGAAGAGGAGTAAAAGGAAAACAGAAGCAACTCCCGGAGAGCTACTGAAAGCTGTGTATGATTAGGCAGCTGTATTTGAATCCATGTGTCTATCTTACTGCCTTGAGAAATGTGTATAGTCGGCTTTTTAAAATTCTGTTTTGTTTCTTCCTAAAGTTGGCAGGCTGCTGGTTTAATAACACTAAATTATTTAATTCATTGCTTTGAATTAAAAATGTGAATCAAATTTGCAGAGGAAATGAGGCTTGTTAGAAAGCTGATAGAAAATTCTAGAATGAAAGCTGTTGTTCTGGAGAAGCTGAGCAATTCAAACAATGTATCCCTTTAGGGATCCTTTTCAATAGTGCACGTGCCTTCCATTGGAAGCTGAGACACAGCACATGGCAACATGGAGTTCTGGATAATGGGGTCAAGGACAGCTTTGAAGACAGGAATGGAAATCAGTCTAGGAGCAGCACGAAGCTGAAGAGGAAGTTAATACTTTTCGTCTGAAGAGTGGACCAGGAGAGTTGGGACAAGAATAAATGGATTAGAAGTTTGAATAGATTAGGAGGTGCACATAGAAGTAAAATTTCTTCTTCTGAGTATAAAGAAAACAACACACAGATAGCACACCTCATAACAGTTAAGTAGAGACAAGGACACTTAGTTGTACTTAGAAATATATATTATTTTAAGTATGTCTCTACTTAAGGCTGCATTGCTTATAGAAAGAAAGGAAAAGTTAATGCATGTGTTGTGCTTTTCATAAAAATGTACACTTATATGAAAAGTAAAGAGGATTATGTTTTATAGACATAACTTCATTGGTCATCACCTTTTATGACACACGCTCTTATAAGTGTAAGCTTAATAGACACCATCATCCTTTTGGTAGCAATCCCTAGAAGGTAGGTGTAGAGTCCAGAGAAACCAATTCACCTCCATAAGGCTAAATCTTGACCTCTCTAACTTTTCAATGAAAGGAATGACACAAGCTTCATATACTTATGATTCATACCAGATCCAGTGAAGCTTTAAAGATAAAATAGTAACGAAGTATAGACAGTAACGGGCAGCAACTATTTTTATTGTTTCCAACTGAAAGACAAAATGATTGTTTCCCCAGATTCTGATTGCAGCCTATTTCTAGAACTGAGCAAGATGACCACAGTATTATCCCACTAAAACTTGAAAAATGAGAGCATGAAGAAGATTAAAATCTTTACCAAATGATCTAATGGCAATTGAGATGAGGAAACATAAAGAGCTGCATCAACTCAGCAAAGATGTTTGTATCCAAAACAATAATTTGGAGCTAAAATAAAGGAAGATGGTTGGAGAGAGTGAAGAGGTTTATGTGGTAAATGAGGGTGGTCAACTTTCCCACCTGCTTGAAAGTAAACCATTTCTTTGTGATAACGCCAGGGGAATCACAGCATAATTGAATATATGTAAGATAAGTCATTGCAGGCTGCCTTCACCCTGGCTTCCTTGAAACCCCTCCCCTCTCCTCTTCTAACGCCATTAGTTTGAACCTATTTAAATATTTAAATATCCCGACTCCTCTTCACCTCCAGACTCTCCAAACACTTTGAAAAATCATATCTCTCATTCAGACTGATCTATAATTACAAAGCCCTCATCTTTACCTTTCCCCAGGGAGCAGGTTCCATGTAGACTGAGCCCAGTGTGAAAGCTACAACAAAAATGACACTTTCCTTCTTGAAATATACCCTCCTGGCTCAGAAATGTCCTCGGCGCAATTTATCTGCCTCCGTCTCCACCTCTCCCTCATGCCATCTAGTAAAAGCAGCTAAATGGTGAGCACTTTACATATAGAGGTATTTAATAAATATAATTTCTGTATGTACATACTACCTAAGAAAGGAAAAATCTTCCATTAGACAGTAAATGGATTGGGACTTGTTCATAAATCTGCTAGGCAGGATGTTTTTTTCCTTGAAGCACAACCATGCTACCATCAGCAAAGCAATCTTAGTGTGTATTGTCTGCTGGGATAGAAATATACACACTTGGCCTCTGAGAGAACACATTACAGTAGGATCCTGTGAGTAATTATCTAGTTCCCGGAACACCACAAGATGGAAGGAAATAGGAAGCTGAGAGATTGTGCACTGGATGTCCTCACCTAACCATTGTGTGTGTGTGCGTGTGTGTACATGCACTCACCAAATGTGTTAGTTGAGGAGGAAGTCATAATCATATATATAAGAAGAAAGGAAAGAGTATCTCTGTTCTTAAAAAGGTAATAGTCTAAGGAAAATTTCTCATGACGTATCAGTGCAATGTGACAACTTGCTGTGCAAGGGGAACTTTCAATTCACGAAACTGGACTGTATGCCATTATCAAGGCCTGAAGAATGGAATCTACATTTTGGATTCTTCCTTTTGAGGAAGAAAGCAGCCAAAGCCCACCGAGCCTGGATGTCCATCTAAGAGATGTGCTGGCAGGAGTGCTACCTTGTTGCTCTGTAATGGTGGTTGGGCTCTTCCTTCTGTAATTTCATACACAGTAACTATGATGCATCTGTGGATGCAGTAGACAAGGCTTTGAAGTTCAACCTGAAACTGAAGCCTATCTCTGCTATTTTCTGGTTGTGTAAGCTTAAATCTGTTGACTCCCTTTCCGTATCCATAAGATCTAAAAGACATGGAAAATAAAATCGACCATTCACAATTTTTAGAAAAATGTATATAACACAGCAGGCTCCCAGCATACTACACCATAATAATAATGACTATGAAGAAGTCACTATTACTAAGTTCATTATAATTTAATATAGTTCTAACCAACAAGTAGAGCATTAAAAAGAAAAAGCAAAAAAGGAACAAAGCATGCCCTCTGCATTTCTTTCAAGAAAATAAGACAATAACTTGAAACAATTTTTATTTAATAGTAATCTATTCTATGTCACTTTTATTATTTGCTTCTGTTTATTTTATGGATTCCAGAAATCTTGCTATCATTCTAAGTTATCCTGATTTTTTATGCTGAAATGGTAAGAATTGTATCTTTAATCTAAACTTTAAGAACTGTCAATCTAAAATTAATAAATAATTCTCTTCAGAACCAAAAAGAAGATCACACACAAGTGAACCTTTTTAAAATTCTTCCTGTAGATTCATGAAAGATTATTTAGTGATTCCAAACATATTTTTCCTGAAAACAGTTTATTTTGGAGAAAAAGACGATCTTTCTGAGGGACTAAAGAAAAAATTCTGATCCTCTAGAAATTTACAGCAAATCCTGAAACTAAGAGATTTCTTGCTGACAAATATAAAAATAGCAAAATCTTACTATGTCACATTGTGAACGCTTAGAGAACAGTCTACAAATATGCATAAAATTAATATGTGACTTTCACTTACCATTATCACTCTAATGCTGTTTTCAAAGAAACAACTATTTTTTTTAAATTTTAACTGTTTTACTAACTGAAAGAAAACACCTGTGACCAAAAAGAGTATTCGTTCTTCCAAACGCCAGTTTTCTTGAGGAACTTGTCTCATGCCTTTTCTCTCGCACTCAGAAGTATTTCTCTTGACAACTTCAATCTCTTTATCCAAATAAATATGTATTTATTCACTCTCTCCTTCATCCACCCTATCTTCAATGAGTGTCGCTTGTAGGAGATGGCACAGGTTGTCTGAGGAACCACAACAAGAGGATGATCCCACAATCTTTCACGTTATGTTATTCTTCTGCCGTGACTAGCTAGGATAAGAGATTTAACTTTGTTTATGACATGGTGACTACAAAACATTTATCTGAAAATGTTATTTCACAGCAGACACAGCCTTATCATTCTAGGATACAGGGGCCGTAACTATGTTAGAGCTGACCTCTAATAGCAAGACAAGGGATGTAGACCTATTGTATTGATAGTCCTTTGAGGACAAGATGGCCCACCACACCCCACTGAGAGGGTCCTCTCCAGTGTGCTGTGGCCCATGTCTTATCCTTATCCTGACTCGGTGTGAGGTCCATGCATTCCTCAACCAGTCTACACTGTGGCTGTTGGGAAGAGTATATTTAGCTGAAATGTTCCAAGGACAGACTCATTTGTAGGCTGCTTCTTAGTCCCTGCTCTTCATGAGAAATCACCCTCAGCTCTGTGTCTGCATTTAGGAATGTAACTTGAGAGCAGCCTGCCTCTGGCTCTTCCCTTGTTTGGTTGCTTTCAAAAGCCACTGTAAAGCTCAAAGGTGACAGCTTAACCCGCTTTGCTCAGTGTTTTTTTCTTTTTCTTCTTCTTGGTATTGTTATTAAAATAACAAATGACTGTGCACAAAGCGGACCTCCTTAAACAAGGGCTAAACTAGTAAGTCACAGTGGGTACAGCCCTGTCTGAGGGAAGAGGAGGAAGTAGCTAGACTACAGAAAGACCAAAACCAGACATCATACGGGGCAGGGATGGTGAAGTGGGGTGGTGAGATTTTCCATTGTGTTTGGCACTATTCCCAGTACATCCTCAAATTTCCAAGCTCTGCTTTAAAATAAAGATTGGGAGCCACTCGAATAAAGTTTAATTTCTGTTTAGATATGATCCCGAGTTTTATAATCAAGTTCGTAACACTCGCCCTATAACTAGCTCCTTTATTCTTAGTATGAACTGTACATTCCTTCTGAAACAAAAACAAACCCATGAATGGTTACTTCAAAAGACTCAATAGATTTCTAGAACTCAATATATTTTCATATATTGAGGTTAAATGAATTGGAAAATTATGAATCACTTTCAATAAAGTACACGAAGATACAAAAGCAGAGAATAAGAAATCCCAAAAGAGTTTTGGTCACATGCATTGTAGTGCTCAGCATTGGGATGGATAAAAAAGCAAACAGGTGGACAGAAGGACCCCTATTTTGTAACTTGAGGGTAAAGCAAAATATAAAAAAAGAAGTAATTTGAAGGAAAGGTAGATTAAGGGAGGACTTTTAACATATATGATTTAGCTGCTTTTTTCTTTTTTTAATAAGGATGAATTATGAAAGACTTAAGCTGAAGAGAAGAAAACACTGGTGAGTGAGGGTCTAAAGGTTTAAGAGCAATAGTTATCACTGATGTGGCAAGAGCTAGAGGAAAACAAAGTGAATGGCATCTGGAGGAGGTGGGGAGAGAATGGCCCTAGAGTTAATCTTGTAAATAGAAGGGAAAGGGTTCGGCATGACAGTAGATTCAATTAGTTTCAGAGATATCAAGGAATAGGGTATTTAGGAAACTTTTTAAAGGCTCTGTATAGAGGATGAGAAAGGTAGAGTATGGCAGAGGACTTAAGGAGAAATGGCATCTGGGAACTTCATGGCAGTGAAGGCCATTAAAGTCAGAAATAAGCTACTGATTGTCATTGACCAAACTCGTAGCAAGAGCTGTCTCACTGACAGGGATCTTAGGTGGGATTTCAATTTCTAATCACCCATCTTAATTCATTGCCCCTCTCTGGATTTAAGCACTGGCTTGATCCGATCTTCCAACTGCAACTTGTATGAGTGCTAGTAGTAATGCTTTGACAACCCCAAACTACAGTCTGGGCTCATAAGCCCACTTAAAAGTTTTAGTAAGTTTCTTAAATTCTCCAAGAGTAAGTTTTCTCATTGTGTATGTTGTGATGACATCTGCCTGGAGGGTCATTAACTTCAATAATTAAACAAAATAATACTCACAAAGGGATATAAACCAAGCCTCCCACTCCAGGCTTCTCAGCCTTTATTCACAGGCTCAAATAAAGGCTTAAAGTTGGCTCTGGCTAAGTTGGGAGTAGAAATAGAAAGAGAATTACTTTCACAGTTTGTACCATTGTCAACCGTACAATAGGTCTATTTGAGGTGTTGTTTAAATACTTTCTGTCATTTAGAAAATATATTTTTGAATTTCTTAAGCACAGATGAATTGTGTGGCTCTCCCCTACTTATTCCACACAATAACAGATTTATATGAAGTCATACCCTCTCATGTGCAAATAATCACTATTTATTACTGGTTCTACTGCTTTCTTATTGCATAAGTTTATAATAAATAAATATGCTAACAGTTGTTTCCTGTTCATTAACATGAAACAAATCCTTGGTTGTCAGATAGCAACAGCTTATGAAGTATCAGGAAGCCAGCACATGCTATCTGTTGTTTACTTATCCTGTACATAGAACAAGCTGTAACAGGTTATGGATACCCGGAGCAAAATTCTTTCATGTATGGCTTCTGTTTAACTATTAAAACACTTTTGAAGCATGATAAATAATAAAAAGCATTATTAATGATGACCCAAGTGATTTCCATTTTTAGGTTATATGGTAAAAAACAAACAGGTAAAAAAAAGGAGGCTATGAATTAGTAATAGTGTTCATGGGCCAATTTAATGACTAAATCAAATAACCTACCATGTGAAATAAGCCTCAATCCCAAATGATCAGTTTATCTAATTGAGGTTTTCCCTATAATTTTAGGGTTTGATACTGCCTTTACTTTCCTGCAAACCACCTGTTTGGCTTTCCTAACTAACTGGTAGCTGGATCTATTATTTTGTCCACCTGAACCATTGTATGTACATGTTTTATTTCTTACTTTAAGACTTTGGGGGTGCTATCTGAAAGGGGTTTTTATTTTGAACCTGTTTCATCTCAAAAACAAAATGTTTAATTATACAAGACAGTGTCTTCTTCAGGAATATAGGCAGATTGACAGTGGACACATCGTCCATCCACACCACCCCTGCATTTCTCATCTTGATCTGTCTGTTTTTAAACACCAGTGTTGGTCTGAACTCATGGAAAGAGCAGGGGTCTGTGATATTAAAATATCTGTACTCTTATTCCAGAGATGCTATTTAACCTCTCCGAGTTTCATTTTTGTCCTCTGTGGCAGTTTGACGTTTGACTCTAACATCTCCTCTCTTTCAGCTTTAAAAGAGTCTTAGGATTCTAATTTTACTTTAATTCTCTTAGGATCCACATGATGCTGACTGAGAGGTCAGAGATGATGTCACTCACTTCTGCCTTAGATCTGCATTTTCCTAAGTACTGTGCCCCGCATACCTACAAAGAGAAAACAGTTTTCTCTCCCTTGAATTTATACTAGTTGAGCCTTGCTGGCCTTACCTAAGAGGCTTCTGCTTTGTGTCAGATGGTTTTCTTTGTCACTATCTGCATTCTTCCCACCCCCAAAATCCTGGTACATACATCTCAGCTCTTGTCTGTGACCCTTCATCCATGCACGCTTGAAAATTAGATTCAAATTGCTGTCTGTGTCCTCAGTTCACTCTCAATATCGAAAACATACAAACAAGAACTAATTCGTTCAGTCTAGCTCCATATTTAACTACTGACTCATTAAAAAGTGACATTAGCACCAGAGCAAGAGACTGTATATTAGAGAAGGAAAGCAATTTACTTGGCAAGTTCATTTGTGTGTTCTCACAAATGTCATAGCAAAAGTTTGTCCTTGGGATAAGGGTGTTTTCTCACCCAGTCTGGTCTCTCTGTCTGATTCCTCAATTAACTGACACCTCTGTGCCAGTGATTTCATCGTGGACTTATATAGTGGGCAAACTAGGAATAGTCACCCAGTGACTTACGTGCTCCTTTTACAGCATAACTATAATTGCTGCCTGAGTAGCACTGCAAAGAGGGAGGGAAATGAAGGAGAGGCTCCTGGAGAGAGTGTTTTTAAGATATGCAACAATTTGCAAAGGGTAAGGAAGGGTATTCTGACAATTTCTATTGGAAGCCTGAAATCTAAACAAAATTCCAAAGATTAGACAAGAATAACTTGGCTGTTGTACGGTATTATGTTTCACGTTATAGAGCAGAATTCAGCGCCAAGGACATCTACATTAAGTCTAAAATAAAAATGGTGTGTTTTTTTATTTTAAAAATACATGAGATTTATTCATATGTTTTTGCTCTGCTTACAAACTTCCCTCTGCCTTTGGACATTAAAAAATAAAAAGCATTGTGAATTCCTTTTTCTGATTTTCAAATTGGAACATGAGAGAAATAAACCAAACAAAAAAAAAGATTTTGGATCATTCATACCTGACCCACAAGAGCTATCCACTTTATTTGACCATTCACAGGTAATTTTCTTCCAGCTAACTTCAGGGGGAAAAAACAGTGAGCAGTATTGATTTGTTTTCTGTTGTCAAAGACCTTATAGCATGGTTGGAAGCACCTGTGAAATTTTACTACTGTGGAAAACTTTTTATCTTCCTACACACATACATGAGCATGCAATACATTTACCCACATACACATATAATATTTAAAAGCTTTAGATTACATCATATATGTCAATGCATTATCTGACTGGGGTCAGGCAGAGAATTGAAAGAGCAAAAGAAAGAAGCTGGTACAAGGGACCTTATACACACAGTATGGCTGGTAGGCCTTGGAGAGGGAAGAGCCAGAGTAACTGTCAGCTACTCCACTCTTCAGCTCCAGCTGAGGTGGGAATGTGAACACAGAGTTGTCACATATTCGGAATTGTAAAGGAACACTAGAAATCCAGATTTCCATGTGTTCTTTCCCAATTTTTAAATCTTGGCTCAAAGTCATAAAATACTGACAAGTGAGCAAAACCTGTCCATGGACAGCTTTGGCCTGTAGGGCCACCCTTTATGACCTTTGGCATTTACTGGGGTTATAACATTTTCAGATAAAGATAATCATGGACTTTTTCTATGATATTAAATAATCTTCTGATGCATCATTTTCATAGGTACGTGATATTTAGTTTTGGAGTCATACTATAATTTCATTAAATAATCCTCTATTTGGGACACTTAAGTCATTTCCAGTCTTCA
Source organism: Daubentonia madagascariensis (assembly GCA_023783475.1). Lineage (NCBI taxonomy): Eukaryota > Metazoa > Chordata > Mammalia > Primates > Daubentoniidae > Daubentonia > Daubentonia madagascariensis. Next base: position 17,870,717 of record JAKFHU010001569.1, read on the forward strand.
GTCAACAAATAATGGTGCAGAAAACTTGGTTGTACACGAATTTTTTTTATACATCTCTGATTATATTCTTAGGATAAATTCCTAAGATAATTTATATATAATTTTTGGCTGAAGTTATATATACTTGCTTTTTTTGATAGTAAAATCCCACCAGTAATTGATTGTAATGTTATTTTCCTATAGCTAGTAACAAAACTAAGAATTACTATTTTAAAAGCTTTGCAAATGAGATCAATACAATATCCTATTTGAAGTTTTATCTATCATTTTATTGATTTGTGGATTTTTATATTTTTCATGTGATTGACAATTGGCATTTTTTTTTATTTGCCCTTTGTCTTTTTATAGGAGTTTTCTTTTGACATATGTTACATCCATTGATATTTAACTTTATAGTATCATTCAAAAAGACTTTCTCCATCCTAAAGAAGTAAATATTTAATGATATTTTCCTTTAACTAATTTTCATATTTTATACTCGAAATTATAATTTATATGGACTATATTTAAAATAAGGTATGAAGAGATCTAATATTGGTTTATTTCAAATAGTTTAAAAATCACCCCATAAACATGTATCAGGCACTTTATACTTTCTCCACAAATGTGAAAGCCGGTGTTATCATCTACTATATATTTCCACATATTTAGTTGTATTTCTGAGCTTTTCATTCTATTCCGTTGTTTTTTCTGTCTATTCTTGCAATAGTAATATTATTTTTCCTATTATAATTTTACCGTATATTTAAAGGCTCTAATTATAAGTATCATTTACTAGTGCTTCATTTTTAATGATATTTATTATATTTTCATGCTATTTTATATAAACGAGAATATTTTGTGAATCCCTTTATCTTTATGGAATTATTATTGGATGTTGTAATTTGGGAAAAAATAATATCTTTCTAGTATTGAGTATTCATGTCAAGGAATATTTTCCATGTATTCAAGTTTTCTCTCTTGTCTCCCTGTGACATCTTGTAGTTTTTTTAATATATAAATATTGAACATGAAATTTTTAATAGATCTTTATGCATGTATATTTGTGTATATCTTGCTAAGATTGACTTTACTTATATTTAGTTGTACAATGAATGAAATATTTTTGCCATTTTATTTCTAATTGTGATGTATGCACATGCACATAATTCATATAGAATATAGGGGATATGCTAATAAAATAAAATTACTATTAATTTTATATTTGGCTACCTCTATATAATATGTATAAGATATATTAATATATAAAAACTATTATTTTACATTTGGCCACTTTCCATGTATAAATAATTGATATGTAATTAGAAATTATGCTTATATAAAATTATGCCTATATATTTATTAAAGTTCATCTTATTCCTCAGCCTTCTCACCTCTGAATAAGAATTGTTGCAATAACTTTGTGGCTATTTTCTTGCTTCCAAATATATTTTCTATAGAACTGAAAGTTTTCCAAGATAATGAATACAGTATATAAACCTACATAGCCTCTCTTTCCTAATAAACCAACTCTGTCAAACTATATTCAGCTGAGATTATGTAGGATCTAGTCTCACTCATAAGCTAGTATTTATCACATGATTTAGGATACATTTAAATTTAAAAAATGTATATTCAAAATGTTTAATCTATTTGCTTTAATGACGTATATCTTGAAAAATAACCTAATGATTATGACAATTATTTGAGTAAAAATAATAGTGCTAAATGTGTTTCTTCCTTGGAAAGAAGCAGAAGGCACTTTAAAAAGTGAATATTGTATAACCAAATAAATACCTCTGTATCAAATAAGGAATTGATGTGGCTTATGTGGTGTGGCTGAGCAAGTAAAATGTGAGGTGGAAATATTTTTAAGGCAAAGACATAATATTGATGATTATATTATAATGCAAGAGCAACTGAAAAATAACTTCATATGGCATAACCACTAAATGTCAGTAAGCGTGGATATAAACTACATTACTGAATCACCATTGATATTTGAAGTCTGACACTTTTGACTATAAAAATGACAGATTTACTTTTGCTTTAAAACGTCCCCTCGTTCTCCCCAAGGTCTGTCACTTTGTGATGTGGAGGTCAGGAAGGGGTTGGAGCACAGGAGCAGGTACACTCAGACAGCCAGAGAGAGCATTGGGAATAGCAAGGTCTTGATTTCACCTTTCACAATTAGTATTCTGCATTTACGTGGCATTGCAACAATCACACGCAAGCCAGCAACCTTTAAGCAAAACACCCCAATTTTTTTAGCTTTTTATATATGAGCTAATTGACTGGATTTTTTAAAGACGTTTCAGTTGGTAGCTATGACCTCTATGTGGACTGAATTTATAAGTGTTTCTTTCTTTTGAAAAAAAAATCAGGGATGGAAAGCATTTGAGATCTGTATTTTCCCTGTCTTACCTTTTCCCATTGCTTCAGGGTTGGATTTCCTTGATCACAGAACTTTAGAATGAATTCCAAGGCCACTGTATTTGAAAGCTTTTCTTTATCGATGAAATAAGGTTAAAACCATGCACCCATCCCCATTCTTATCTTCTTCCTAAACTGGGTTTATTTTCGTGATAAGCAGAAAGCCATTGGGCTAGAGTTGGTGGCTTTCACATCAATGGCCGTCTCTGGCGTGTCTCTGTATGCCTGACAAGGGGCTGTGAGTTCACCTTCAAGGGAGTTTGTGCATGGGCACTACCTACAGCTCTCCTCACAGTCCCCAGGGTGCTGGCACTGAGAAGAACTAACAGTTTTTGAATATCTAAAAGAATAGGCCCAATGTCAACAGTGGTACTATTTTTATCCTTGCTTTTATAGATAAGAAAACTAAGGCACATTAGGTAAGTTTTCCTTTGCTAGCTAGTAAGTGTTGGTGCTCAGACTTTGAAGTCAAAGGGGACTCACAGCAAGGCTTTTGCTCCTGATCATGCAAATTTCTCACTTGTGGAAGCAAGAGCATGCATGTCTGCTCTCTCAACCTCTCTCTCTCTGTCTGTGTGTGCGTGTCAACGTACAGTTGTAACTTACGTCTGTAAATAAAAGCAGCACTCAGTAATAAGCTCATCAGTATTTGTCATGGCTGTATTATGACTGTGATAGTTAATTTTATGTTTCAATTTGGTTATGACATAGTTCTCAGTTATTTAATCAAACAGGAATCAAGGTGTTGCCATGAAGATATTTTGTAGATGTGGTTAACATCTACATTCTGTTGAATTTAAAGTAAATGAGACTTGCCAGTCTCCAAAACTGCATGATTCAATTCCTTAAAATGAATCTCTTTAGATAGATAAATAGATAGATAGATAGAGCTATAAAGTTGATCCTTGTTATTGATGGCAATTATGTTCCATAAAATCAACTTGAACACCGAATTAGTGAATACTGAACCATTGTTCTTAGAGGAAATATAGGGTTAGGTTCAGAAAATTTTCAAAATTCAAAAAATTTTTATATTTAGCAAATTTTAACACATTAAGCCATGTCTTAAGGTAGGGTGTGGACCCTCTTCCTGACAAATTGAATGAACTTGATCTGGAATAGCAAGTATATCTTAACAAATAATTTGTCTCTGGTCTTTGGTTGGTCTCTTCAAGTTGAAGTAAATAGAAATGTCCTAATATGACAATCTAGATGAATTGTATTTTTTTCATAATAGTATCTGATGTTCAATTTGACTTGATGTATCTACCTTTCCAAAGGATTATTGTGACTTCATAGCAACTTAATGTTGTGTCTATAAAATTCATTAATGTATTCATTAAAAAATTTATTGAGCACTTACTATATGCCAGGCTTTGGGTGCTGGAGATAAACTCTTGATGGGTAAGATCCAGACCCTGCACTCATGTTGCTAAATACCTGGTAGGAAAGAGAAAAAAAAAGTGTGGAAAACAGTAAAAAAAAAAAAAAATTACAACTTGTCCATAAACAGGAAAATGGGGCATATTAGTCTTTATAAGGATAGAGCCTGCACTAGAATCATTGGGAGAAAATTCTACTGCGGCTCAAGTTAGAAACTAAAACCTGAAGTACATGCACCTGTACTTCAAAGACAAAGGTTTACTTCTCCAGGAACGTGGAAGACTGACATCTCACATAGGCCTGGGAATAGAGTCCCATGTATTAAAAGAAAAGTGACTCTGAGAAACACAGCCTAAGGAAAGACCTGCAGCCTAAAAGAACGTGCTAATAGTAGGTGTCATAACCCTGACTCTAAGAAATGGTAATTGATAACCATAGGTGGGCCTCCAAGATACAGAGTATGTTTGCTAAGTTCACTCACACAGAATTATTGAAAATTGATTAAGCACATAATTCTGTTAGGTGGACATGGCAGAGGAAGGATTTTAATCAGAGAAAGAAAACCAAGAGAAGATTGTTAATATGTGTAAATATCTAGGAAAAAGTGCACATCCCTCCACACCTCCGGATGGTAGCTAAGAAAGTTAACCCAACCCTGGCAACATTCTGAAGTGGAATAATATGAAACCAGTCTCAAAATTAGTTGTAAAAATTAAATATGTGTAAAGCTATAGTAATCAAGACAGTGTGGTATTGGGAAAAGAATAGACAAGCAGATCAATGGAACAGAATAGAGAGCCCAGAAATAGACCCACAACTTATCTTTGACAAAGAAGAAAAGGCAACACAATGGAGCGAATATAGTCTTTTCAACAAATGGTGCTGGAACAACTGGACATCCACATGCAAAAAACAAAACAAAACAAAAACAGAAAAATCTAGACAGAGGCCTTGCCACCCTTCATGAAAGCTAACTTGAAATGGGTCATAGATCTAAATATAAAATTATAAAACTATAAAACTTCTAGAAAGTAACATAGGAGAAAAACCTACATAATTTTGGGTATGGTGATGACTTTTTAAATACAATACCAAAGGCATGAGCTATGAAAGAAATAATTAATAAGCTGAACTTCATTAAAATTAAAAACTTCTTTGTGAAAGACAGTATCGAGAGAATTAAAAGACAACCCACAGACTGAGAGGCACATCTGATAAAGGACAGTTATCCCAAATATAGAAGGAACCCTTAAAACTCAACAATAAGTAAACAAACAACCCCATTAACCAATGGGTCAAAGATCTTAAGAGATACCTCACCAAAAAAATATACAGATGTCAAATTAGCATATGGAAAGATGCTCCATATCATATGTCATCAGGGAAATGCAAATTAAAGCAACAATGAGATACTATTACACACCTATTAGAATGGCCATAATCTAGAACACTGGATACACCAAATGCTAGGGAGGATGTGGAGCAACAGTAATTCTCATTCATTTCTGATGGGCATAAATAATGATACAACCATTTGGAAGATGGCTTGGCAGTTTCTTGCAAAACCAAATATACTCTTACCATATGATCTAGCAAAGGATCATAGGCTTCTTGGTATTTACCCAAAGAAGTTGAAAATATGTCCAGACAAAAACCTGAACATGGACATTTATAGCAGCTTTATTCATAATTGCCAAAACTTTGGAAGCAACCAATATGTCTTTCAGTAGGTGAATGGATAAAGAAATTGTAGCACATCCAGACAATGCAGTATTATTCAGTGTTAAAAAGAAATGAGCTATCATGCCATGAAAAGACATGAAGGAACCTTAAATGCATACTGTTAAGTGAAAGAAGACAATATGAAAAGACTACCTACTACTTGAATCCAACTATATGAAATCCTGGAAAAGGCAAAACTGTGGAGGCAGTAAAAAGAACAATGATTGGCAGGGGTTGCTGGGGGAGGGTGGTGTTGAATAGGTGGAGCATAGAAGACTTTTAGGGTAATGAAAAAAACACCATATAACACTGTACTGATGGACAAACATCACTGTACATTTGTCCAAGCTCATAGAATATAAAATACCAAAATTGAACCCTAATATAAACTATGCACTTTGGGTGATAATGATGTGTCAATGTAAACTCATTAATTGTAACATGTGTATCACTCTGATGGGGAATGTAAAGTATTGGAGGAAGATAATGGGAGAGATTACCCAAGTGTGGGGGTAGGAGGTATATAAGAAATCTCTGTACCTTCCTCTTAATTTTGCTATGAACCTAAAACTTCTCTAAAAGTATAAAGTCTTAAAAAAATATGATCATGATAATGTTAGAGAGTAGTCTGAGCAAATGTAAAGAGGCAGGAAACTGCAGTGCATGTAAGTTCAATGGTGCTGGAAATGCGCAATTGTGCCTGGGAGAGGTGAAGGGAGGCGTCTGAGAGCCAGAAAGAAGTCAAAAGAAAGAAGTTAAAGGAAAACTTACCTGTTCTACTTATTAAACTCAGACTTCATGCTATAGTCAATGGGGATCTGATGAGGGTTCTAAAAAAGGAAGTCCTATGAATAAATTTGTATTTTAAGTAGGATTCTGAGATAGTTGTGAAGGGGATGGATTTGAAGGGACCAAACCAAGACCAGGAAGACTAGTACCTAAGTCATGGCAATGATTCATGGCGAAAAATGGACCCTGGGCAAAACTAAATGATAGGGATGGAAAAGACATGCTAGGTTTTAAAATATATAAATGAATGTAGGGGAGGAGGGAGAAGGAGGGGTCAAAGATGACATAAACATTTCTACCATCAGTGAGAATGCTAAAAAGCAGAAAGACTTGAATTCCTTACAAAAGGCTAATGAGACCAGAGTGGATATCACTGATGCACATCTTTAGCAATGAGCTTGCAAGACAAGATAGATTTTATTCTCATTAAGTAAACTGCTTCTCAATTAAGCATCTGGATTAGCATAGGTTTGGGTTTACCATGTACCATCCTGAAATAGAAAGAGCCCTGAGAACCTGATGACCTAAATTCAGTCACTAATCACTGTGTGACCTTGAGTTAGTTACTCAACTACTTTAACTTCCATCCCTTTAAACATTAAATAAAAATAAGGAAGATCTAGTAAATGGAAGGAGATATAGAAAGGAAATATCCAAGAAGTAAAAACTATAAAAATAAAAATATTTACCTTAGAATGGATTTTTCCCCTAACATGTATAGAAATACCTATATCAAATATGGATCAATATAGCATTGTGTTCAAAAGAATGAGGTCTAAATTCTGGCTAACAAGAACAGATCCTGTCTCTGTCACTTCCTAACTGTGTGACTTTTAACAAATTATAAAACCTCTCCATGCCTTAATTCCCTCTTATTAAACGGGAAAAAAAAAATGGTACCAACCTCATGGGTTTGGTGGGAAGACTATATAAAATATTTTCTTAAACTCAATGTGCATTTCAGTGTTAGTTATTATTATGAATACATAAATGTATGTGTATATGTATATAAAATACACGTATGCATATAGGCATATTTAGTAGGCCAAATCATATAAAATTGCCAATATTTAACCATTTTGACTTACACAAATGGCAATGTCCTAAAGTTAGATCATATATATTTATATATAGTGATTTTGTTATCTCTTTTTTGCTAATCTTCTTAGGCAAATACTGGCTTCAAGACAGAGTTGAATTTATTGCTATTTGTGTACTCTATTTGTTAACTACTGTGAGAGAAGCAATAGCAAGTGCAGACTGAGCCCAACAGTACTCGGGGACCCCAACCCACAGCTGTGTAATCTTGGACAAATTACTCAACCTCGCTAAGCCTCAGTCACCTCCTCTCTACAATGAAAAAATTATAAAATTGTTATACATATTAAATGAGATGATGTATGTAGAGTGCATACCTTATAGCCCAGCAGATGACAAGCTCTCAAAAATGTTAGCTATTAGTACACAAATCATTAATTATCCACTTAAATTCCATCTTATACTAACGACATTATATTTTCTGTCCTGCAACTTCTTTCCCTGTCCTGCCCCTCCCCTCCCCTTCTTTTCCTGTCCTTTTCCTTTAATTTCCCTTTTAATGAGGAACCACCATGATTGACTATATCCGAATTGTTCTGGATCTATGTGTCTACCAAAGAATCTTTCCTGGATGGTAATATATCTTTGCATAGTTATTATTATTATTATTATTATTATTTACTTTTTGGAAGGATGAAATACTTGTGAATTTATTTTTGTAAGTATGCTTTATATACACAATATTCCTTCTCATCTTAGAAAGGGAAAATACTAATATAATACTAACCTCTGTACCTTACCTATTTGCTTGCAAAAATGCGTAATAAAATAAGAAAATTTGGAACTGTTGTGATCAATAAAGAGTGTTACACACAATCCCTGAAAGAGAGAAGGACTTAATTGAAGCCTGAATGTGTTTAAGAGAATATTTAAGTGGTCCCAGAGAGAGCAATTTGGTTATGACTAAAAAAAGAGGGATGCAAATTTAAAAGGCTAATCTCCTGGAAATAGTCATTGGGAGCTCTGATTGATACATCCTTGCCTGTGCAGTTTACCCATTTGCCATTTGCCCTTCCCCAGTCCATTGGCGCAGCTGTGGTCAGCGTGAAGTGAAGCGGCAGATAAGCTGCATTGAGGGTTTGTATCTTCAACCACTAGGGCCGTATTAAATAAACACTGGATGTGCAATAAATGATGATAAGTTAATCAAATGACTAGAAGGGAGACTGGGTATAGCTTTGAGAAAAAAATTCCCCAGGTCTATCTTCTGAAGTCTAATCTGAATGGCAAGGGTAAGTCCCTGATTCCAGAATGTGCAAATGTAGGGCACAACGGGTAAACCGTGAGAGCATTCTCCTACAGGTAGAGAAACAAGCATAGTGACAGGGGTAGGGATGTGCCGAAGCAAGAGAGGGCATTTCTGATGGTTGTCTGCTGCAAAAGAAAGAAATTCTGAACGTGGGCTGCTGCTGCTCCAACATAGGCCCTCTGCTAACGCTGAGGAGCAGAGCCACAGAGGACAGGGACTATGAACCTGGACTTCAGGGAAAGGAGAAAGGGAGAAAGAAGGAGAAGAAAAAGAAATAAAAACGAAAGGATACCTGGAGGCAGAAAGAAACTATATCAAGGACGTTAAAAGCACATTCGCTCAAGTAAAAGACCAAACAAGTTTTTGTTTGGTTTGTTCTGGTTTTGCCTATTTGTTTCAGTTTTACCCAATACAAAGGTGTAAGATATTTTGCATAAGATTACAGGTAGCAATTAAGTTAATAAGTTAATGAATGCAAACATGTACTAATAAATAAATTGAGCCCAATAAAGGATGGGTATATTTCATATACAATCAGAATGATTTTGAACAAATGTAAAACTTCTACTCAACCTAGAACTGGAAAGAGTCCCAATAGACAAGGGAGTCCTGGATAAGTTACTGATTGTGTTCCTGATTGAACTTGCTTAAGAATGGGCCTGCCCCAAGGATAAAGGGAAGCATTATTTGCCATTTTCTTAGCTCCTTGTAAAAGACATTCAGACCAAATTTTTAACAAGACAAATATTGTCAAAATTATGAGCAGGAAAATTATAGAAGGACAAAAATGGCTGATCCTAATTGACTGAGCATGTCTTAATGAATGAACAAAAGATGTAAGAAGGAAGGAGGCTTATGTCTGGCAAGCAGTCGAGCAGTTTATAATAAATTTAACTATCCTATCATCAAGACCTTGCAGAATCAGTATATATAGTCTTTGCTCTTATCTAAGCTTTGAGCTTAGAATCTATTGCTAAGGAGATTGAGCCTATAAGCACATTGCTTACTTTTTTTTTTTGAGAATGAATTAAGGATAGGAAAGTACCAATATAAATAACTTTATCTTTGAGGAAAAAATGGAGTATCTAGAGAAGTAAAAAGAGTAGGATGATTAATGCTTATTATTTAAAAATCTTCCAAAATAAGGCAATGCTTTGGTGCTTCCACAGTCAGGGGTTCTACTTCAAAGATAGTGATGGGGTGGGTTCAGGGCCTACTGAAAAGAGTGATCCTTTCCTTTTCCATCACTGCCCAAATATGAGTCATAAATCAGCTGATTGGATTTTCATCTATTTCTAGAATGATGGAGAAATGGGTCACTTGATGTAGTTATTGAAAATTCATCCATTTATATCAAAATGAATAATGAAGAGCTGTCATTATCCTCAAGATCTCCCTCCCCTCTGTTTTTTACCATTTTAAGCAATTAAAAAGCTATTAGGAGATTTTGTTTGCCTCATTTACTGGTTAAAAATTTACCTCAATGTGAAAGCCAGTCTTTGCCAAATAAATATGGGAAATACTAATGTAATCATACATGTCATTTATCCACAGAGGTCTGCACAGCAATTGAGTTCCCTGTAACTCATATATACCTTAATATTGGCCCTCTGCAGTGGACTACTACATAGGGAACTTAAGGAAATTCTCAAATTACAGTATCTCCTAAATATAAGACAAAGAGATTTAAGCTACACTGGAACTGACTCTAAGGTGCTACTCTAGGTCCTGTCTTATAAACACTCTTGGAAGACTGATATGTAATCCTACCTTATACTGACACAAATTCCATTGGTTTCTTCAATGTCATTACTCAGGATGTTGCAGATGTTAGAGGTGGCTTTCAAACTTTACTCCAACAATCTCTAAAATCCTAGTAGTTGTTCAAAAATAATATGACTAAAATGCGTATGTGCTTATATTTGTAGAGTTTGCCTCAATGCTGTATGTTGCAACTTTGAAATCAGGGTTTCCAAAACCTTACCATGATGCTAGACCAGCAATTACAATGTTGGTTCTCTAGCACATTAACTAATTCCATGAGTTGTTAAAAGATGTTCTGTGGAATAAACTCCACTGCCAAATAAGTTTGGGAAAAATCTTACCCTCAATTCTTCTTTTGGTGAGTCACAATGTACACTGATGTGTTAAAGATGCTACAATAAAGCAATCATTTTAACTTCAATTATTTCATTATTTCTCAAAATTATTTCAACAGAGAACATTTCCTCTCAAAGGACATGTATGAACATCTTGTAGAAAAAAGTACAACATGGAACATAGTTTGGGAACACTATGCTAAATAAATAAAAAATTAATATGGCATGTGAATTGAAATAATTGAAGTTTCCTGGACATTCCAATAATCCTTGTACCTCCTTGCATTTGTGCAAACTCTTTCTTCTCCCTGGAATGACAGTCTATCATTAGTAACCCACCCACTGCCCTGCCTCATCCCTAGGTTGGATAAGACCTTTCAAATCTACTTAAAAGTAGTTTCCGTGGGAAGCCTTTCCTGATACCTCAAGATTGCATTGTGTGTCCACCTCCGATCTTTTCTAAAACTGTGTACTGACTTTATATTAGCATTTACAATGCTTTCACTTCTTTATTTGCTTGAAGAAATTGGCTGTGTCTTATTCCCTATTATAAACCTAGTGCCTATTATAAGACTTTGCGTTTGGGAAATAAGGAGCAAATACTTGGTAAATGGATGAGTGGGACAACCAGGGGAAAATGATTCAAAGGAGCATATCCTCACAGAGAGAGGTTTAGGGAATCAGAGGAAACCACAGTTTTCCTGTACCACTAGAAATTTATCCCAGAGAGAATGGAGATCATGCAGCCATTAACATGATGGAATTGGTTGTAGGGGACATTAAACTCTTCATCATGTGAGTAAGAAAGCCCTTGGGATAATTTATTCACAAGTTGCTTACTAATCTGCTTTAGAGGGAAGCCATGTGAAGAGCTTCTCTTGGATTCCAAAGCAAACAGATGTTCTCTCTCCCACAATGGTGCCAAGCTACTTACATTTTTTTTCCCTCTAAAAGCCAATAGTAGTACACATTACTATATACTCAATAGGAATTTTATACATTTTTATGGAAAAACAACGACATCATTTACATAGTTAATAGACTGCAACATTTCAGAAAATTGAAAGAAAAAAGAAAAACTTGATGAATGGAATTAAGGAAATGACTGTCCTTGAGGAAAGGAAATATCACTGGTGGACTAGTTAGAGAACCACGGGCATTGTTCCAGGAACCAAGTCGATTCAGGACTAGTGGTGAGATCCAGCTCTGCAACAGGGAATAAGAATTTATCTCTTTAAATAAGCTTAAATTTGACCTGAACAGAATTTGCTCTTAGTAAAAGTAAAACCAAAGGCTCACCTATAGACCTCTTCTATTGTCACTAATGTTTAGTACAACAAAATTTCAGACCTGATAGGCAAGAACAGACTCCTAAGTAGTTCTCAGCTTTTATTTTTCCCCTCCATTTTGTCCTAACAAATAACAAACCTGATGCAGAGCTTAAGATCCCAGACTGTGCCCGGTTCATACACCTGCTCTATCATGAGCTACTTGAGTTACTTGTGCAAGTTCCTTAGCCACTTTATTTCTCAGTTTACATATCTGGAAAATGGAGATAATAATATTAACTACATCATAGAGTATTATCATGATTAAATTATTTATCAAATGTCTAGCACTTATAATAAACAATGAGTTATTATTAATTTCATTAGTATTAACAATGTTAATATTTTATCACCATAAAGCAGTAATGTCCCTAACTCCATCTCCTATTCAAAATTTCCTAAGATCTTTCCAAGTGTAAACTCCTAAACTTGGAAGTCTTCTATCTCATATAATACTTTATATGCCATTCTTCCTTGATATTTAGTTTAAAATCCAGCCTGGAGATCTCCTAAATATACCTTACATATGCTTAGCCCTTAACCCAACATTAAGTTTTTGTACACATGGTTCATTTTTCATAATATACCCTTTCCTTTTTCTAACTAGCCAATTTCTACCCATTCTTCAAGGTCTAGTTCTAATGGAACTTCATTAGGAAGATCACTCTCCTATCCGTGTAATCATAACACCTTATTTTTCAAACCAAATATGGTGTTGTGTCACACAGAGGCATTGATGTGTATTTCACATAGACATATCATAATACTAATACATTCTTCTTGAAAATATGAACAAAACCCCACTAACCTTGAGAGTATTGGAATTATCCTGATGCACCTACAGTATGGTTGGAGAAAGTGATAAACTTCCCTACTCTATTTCCTTGTTTCTATTAGTTGGCTCTTTTATTATGGGCACTAATCTTTTAGGCTTTGTTCCAAACAATGCACCAACTTGCAAAAGTGAAGCCAATATGAAGAGATAAAACAAAGGGAAATGTTATAGCTCTTCTTAATAAAGTAGCAAATATCTGCCCCTTGATATTAATACTATGGACCTTGTTTGAAGACAGTAAAAATAATGTTTTAATATTTGAGAATGCCAACGTGATGATTTTACTGTTAAGTTTTATTTTGTTTTATTGGGATATTACAGAATAATTTTTCCAACCTAAAAACTAAAATCTTACTCTCTGACTCCCTCCCCATCTAGTGAAAATAGTTACTAGTTAATTCCTTTTTACTTCCTTTCCTCTTTCTCTGTCCTTTTCTACTGGGGTCTATGATAAAGAATTCATATGTTTCTCCACTTAGAAATAGAATTTTATTTCAGAAAGGTCTATGAGCCACAACTAAACATATTTACCCTACTTTTTCGGAGTAAAGGGAAGGAAAGTTTCTTCCCTGTGGGTCAAGTGACTCCAGAACACAAATAGAAAACAAGAAAGTGAGTTTTAAGTCACTTAGGAAAATTACTCTTACTTACAGAGTGCTGCATGTTCCACTTCTCTTATATCCCAGCTTACATCCTGACATCTTCTGCAAGGAATCAACTTCAATTATTGCCCACTCTTATGAGCTTTAAACTACTTATTTTTGAAACTGCATAATTTAGAAACTAAGTATACACTGTCTTACATTGTTCAGTCCCATGTGGTAAGTTAGTAACCTGGAAATTCTCCTTGAATAGTTCCACATTTTTTAAACTTTTTTTTTACCCCTAAGATATTATTTCTTTTATATGCTATGTATTAGCCACCACCTTTACATTACTAGCATCACTAATTAGTTCTCAGTTCTCATCAGTTCTCTCCCTCAAAGGCTGCCCTGCTGGTCTCCCTGGCTTTAGTCTTATTCAGTCAAATTTATTCCTCACTCTGACCTCTCAGTGATACTTCCAAATTACAAACTTAAATATGTCATTCTGCTGTTGAAAATTAGTCAACACAGAATAAAATCCCAAATTGAATGGCCTAAAAGAACTTTCATGGGAAAGTTCTGCCCAACAGCCAAGCCTTGTCTCAAGTTAGTAGGGTATTCTCCCACACTGCACTGTTCCTTGAATAATATGCCATAGCAACACTGAATTAGCTGCAGCTATTGTAATATGGCATATGCACTCAAGCCTGTGTGCTTTTATGCATTCTATTTGGAAAGTCTCACTGCTTAAATTTTCTCTCCATGTCGTGACTAAAATGGACTCTTCTAAGTAAAGCCTCCCCTGATCACTCCAGAGAAACTTAGATGTTCTTTCCCCTGATTTCCAGGACATTTTATGTATTTCCATTGTAACAAAGTTATTGCTATGCAGTGGAGTTAACAATTCTATGTTCTCAATTGGAACTTGAAACAAGCACTGTATCTCTTCTGCTTAGCTCAGTGTCTAGAACATAAAAGGCATTCAGTAAGTATTTATTGGATAAATGAATATCAGATCTTCTCACCTAAAAAATACCAACCTGAGAACAAAGACCATGATAACCCTCTGTATGCCAAAATCAGTGTCGAGTGCTCGTTAGAAGCTTCGTGAGTACTTTCTGGTAAATAGACTTATTTATTCAGGTGACGTATACCTAAGACACTCTCTAATTTTATTTATTATATGTATTATAGGTTCTCCCATACAAGATATTAACAGAAACATGAGACTACAGCCAAGGCAGAGAGTAAAAGGGACAATATTGCAAAATGTTTTATTTTCAGGAAAGATGATTTAACTATTATCCATTCTTAAGGATTAGATAAATAGTATAATACTGATTGTAAATTATTTGATGTTACTTTAAGCTATTACATTATTGTTACATTTTCTTTATTGCTCTAGAGTGGGATCAAATCATCCCAAGAACCACTTGGCTCTTTAGAATGAAATGCACTGTGGCCAACAAATCAGCACCTTCACCAGCCCCACAACCATCACCACCATTACCTTCCACTGTCATGACCACCACTACCACCTGCACCAACAATTCAGATGCTGGTCACAAGCACTGGCCAAATTCCAGCCTCATTCCTTCAAAGCTGAGTTACCATCCGACAGAACTATCAATCTTATTATTTTTTCTTTCATAAGAAAATTAAATCTGAGAAAATGCTAGAGGCAGTGGAATCAGTGGCCTGAAAAGCAGAGTTCTTGGCAAGCAGCATACTGTTGTGTCACTGACAGAAGGAGAAAGAATAAATAACAGAAGTGTCACGGGCTATTGTTTCTGGAAACAAGATATATAAAGAAATATATGCTATTATCCTCTAGCTTGGACAAAGCAAGGCAGAGATTCAAAGAAGGCGGACAGATGAGACAGCCTTAAAATGAACACAGATACCAGGAACTTCCCCCAAGGTAGAAGATAGAAGAGACTTTTAAGAAATAAATAAGGATTTTACTGACACATAAAGAAAATAAATCCTTTGGTTTTGTTTTATATTTAAGTGGATTTATGTGATTCTGAAGAATGGCCTTTGTTGAACTTTAGGAAAAAAGCCAGGGGGAAAAAAGACACGCTGACATTCCCCAAAACAGCCGCCTTTCTATTCCTCCAAGGCTCAGCATGCGTAATGTCCAAATAGCAGATCAATCAGCAACAAGACAGTCAAACCACTTTGCCCTTTTTAGAATCATGTAAACAAAGCAACAGTTTTCAAATAGTTATTTTGGTTCAACCAGAGAGTTCAGAGATTCTTACCACTGCCTACTCCCTTTAGAAATTAACACCAAAAATACAGACGCAAGTAGTGTGAAAAAATAAAAATAAGATCCCATAACTTGTAAGGAACACAAGACACATTGTAATTTGTCTTTTTTGTTCTAATGCAGATCTTTACTAAACTTATAAAAGAAAGATAGGAATCACAATGTGCTCTTGTTATTTTAAGTAAATCTGTCCTCTTCCCTTTAATATGCTCCCCACCCCCAAGTCTTTTACAACTATCCTTCTCTGCTATATTTCACTAAATTCCTTCAGTATATCTTTAAGTTATAAACTTAAACTTGCCGAAGTTGTGTGGTCTTAATTATAGGATATAGTTAAAAGAGTACTGGAATAGGGCACAGTGAAGCTGAGTTCTAGTCTAGGTTGGCTGTTCTCTATGTTACTCGAGGGCAACCAACTTATTTTATCTTATGTTATGTTTTTTATAATTTTTATTTCAAAGTATTAGGGGGTCGAAGTGTTCTTGTTACATGGATGAATTGTATAATACTGAAGTCAGGGCTTTTAGTGTGCCCAGCACCAGAGGGCAAACATTTTAGCCTTTATGAACTTTTATTCCATCATCTAGAAAATGGACAAATTGATCTAGATGATTTCTGAGATCCGAAATCCAGTTTGAATTCTAATGTTTCCAAGTTTCTATGCTGGCAGATTTCAGGAATTGGCTTGAGAATTATTTCATTCAATGTTTAAGCTATTTATTCAGTGCTTATTTTTGCCAGATAATGGGCTAAGAGGATGAGAAGAGGAGTGATTAATTTGTTTTGTCCAATTTTACCAATTATTTTTTTCAAATGTTTTGAAATTTGGAGAAATTAAAAGGACATTGAATTCACCCTATCTCACTGTTTCTCAATGAAACCGAAGGAAAAATGGTAAGCTTAGTCTTGGGGCTTAAGCAAAATTTCGAGTTGCTAATGAGCTGGGTGAGTGAGACAGAGTCTAACTATGTAAGGTTATAAAGAGAAAAAAGAGAAATGGCCTTTTTCCTCTAAGGTATTGACATGGAAGTTTTAGAGAGAGTGAAAGTTAAGAATCAAATTATGTAGTGAAGAATTATATTTAACCTACTAGCAAAAAGTAGATTCTTATTAAATGCTGTTGAATGATTGAAGGACTGAAGGTAAATCAAGCCAGCAATGAGTTTTTGCATGTCTATATGCTCAGTTCAAAGAAGTCTAAGACACGGTCTCTGTATGCAAAAAGAATTACAATCTAATTATAAAAGAATTAACACAGCCCCTGCCACTCCATGTACCCATGTGAAAAGTTAAGTAAAATATGGAATTGAAACAGTTTAAGAGAATAATAGAAGACATATAATAAGGTAAAGGTGGGTAGGATCTGAATAAATGGGGGCAGGGCATATGTTATTAGGGAGCTATAAGAGCAGAAAGAATGTCATGAAGAAAGTGTGTATGAACAGATTTAGTTGAAGAAGGGTTATGTAAGGGAGTACAAAGAGATAAAGCTAGAAATATGGTCTGGAACTAGGTCACAAAGGCACACTTTCTTATGGACTGAATGTGTCCCCTCAAAATTCATATGTTAAAGCCTTAACCCCTGAGAGATGGTATTTGGGATGGCACCTCTGGAAGATAATTAGGGTAGATGAGGTCATGAGGGCAGGGACCTCATGATGGCATTAGTGCCCTTATAAGGAGAAACACCAAAGAACTCTTCCACGTGAGGCACAGAAAGAAGACATCCTTCCACAAGCCAAGGAGAGAGCCCTCTCCAGCAACTGAATTGGCCACAACCTTAATCTTGAACCTCCAAGTTTCCAGAACTGTGAGAAAATAAATTTATGTTGTTGTAACCACCCAGTCTATGGTATTTTGTTATGGCAGCCTTAGCCCCTAATCGTACTTCATCCCATGGCTGGTGGGAAACATTGGTTTTGAGACAATGATTTTAAGAAGATAAGAAGCCATAATTAAAGTAGCAATTTGGAAGATTAATGTGCTGACAGGGTGCATGCTACTTTACGAAAAAGGAGGCGGCCCAAAACAGAAGAAAGATGGAATGGTGGCAGAAACCAGTTAGAAGGCTCTTATACCCATGGAGTGTGATGATGAAACACTTGTTGGAACCAAGACATTGAAGAAAGCACTGATCAGAGGACAAGTGTGAGAACAAGTCCTGGTCAAAACTATACATAGACCCTAGCAGGTGGTTTTGGGATGAGGTTTTGGAATTATGTGAGAAATCCAAGGTGGGATGTTTTCAGGATCCAGGGGTAAGCAAGGCACAGGGTCAAAATTGGATAAGGAGTCAGTCAAGAATTTGGAGACACATGAAAATCAGAGTTCAAGGCAAGTAGTGGGTCAAATCAGACAGATCATCAGGAATTGGATGGATCCAAATAAAAGAAAGCAAACAAAGAAAGAAAACTTTAATCTAATGCCAGATACAAAATACGGAACCCAAAGAAACAGAAAACTAGGGGTTGGAAATTGAGGGAGTACTATTAGATAAATAAATGTTTTATTCTTGAAAATATTCATGATAAGTCATCATTTGTTCTCTTTTTGAACATTTCAAGTGCTAGGAAACTATCAACTATCAAAGTAGCTCATTCTAAGTTTTTATAGGCCTAATTATTAACAAGTTATTCTTTATTCCAATATGAAGTTCAGCACCTCATCTTTAAAAAATTGATCCTAGATCTGCTTCCTGCAGCTATCTGAGATATGTTTCACTTCTATGTAACATCCCTCAGTTAGTTGAAGATGACTATCCCTGCCTCTTTCCAAGCAAAATATCTCTACTTCCTTCAAGCATTCCTCATATGATTTATTAATAATTTATTTAACATGCACAGAACTGAATGTAATACTGAAATACACGGTGATGAGTGGAATTATTACTGCTCTTCCCTGAGCACAATATTTTCATTAATGTTCATATGACCACATAACACATTTGGTGTTAACTGGATATGTTAACGGTTCATCCATGTTGTAGCAAACTACAGAATTTCCTTCTTCTTAAAGGTTGAATAATATACCATTTATATATCTCACATTTTCCTTATCCATTCATCTGTTTATTAACACTTAGGTTGTTTCCGTATCTTGGCTATTGTGATGAATAATGCTGCAATGAACTTGGGAGTGCAGATTTATCTCTGTGACATACTGATTTCAGTTCCTTTGGATATCAACCTAGAAATGGGATGGCTGGATCATGTACTAATTCTATGTTTAGTTTTTGGAGGAACCTCCATACTGTTTTACATAGTGGCTATACTAATTTGCATTCTCACCAACAGCATGCAAGGGTTTCCTTTTCTCCACATCCTCATCAACACTTGTTATCTTTAGTCTTTTTGATAATAGGCATTCGAACAGGTATGAGATGATATTTCATTGTGGTTTTAATTTGCATTTCCCTGATGATTAGTGATATTGACTATTTTTTCATATACCTGTTGGCCACTCAAGAGGCTTTGGCCAGGTGAAGGGGAACAGGGAGATTTTGGTCAAGGGGTATAAATATCCAGTTAGAAAGGAGGAATTAGTTGTTAAGATATATTGTAGAAAAAAAATGGTAAGTATGTGAGGTGATGAATATGCTAATTGGCTTTAATCATTTCACAATGTATACATATATCAAAATATCACATTATATTTACCATAAATATATACAATAATTATTTTTCAATTAAAAATTAAATTTGATTTAATTTAAAAAGATAAAGCAGAGAACACAACGTTTACTTTTCTTACTTCTCAAACTCCCATGATGTAACCTAAGTGTGTGTGCACGTGTGTGTGTGTGTGTGTGTGTTGTGTGTATAAAGGAAATCCACACCAGAGCTAGAAAGTTATTGGTGGTTACAGCATTTTACAGAAATTCTTAAAAGATTGTAACATATGAAATCATATTATGAAAACCAGAACATCACAGAGGATTACTCAGAACATAATTGCAGTTTCAGGGGAACTTTAAGCTCATAGCAGGGACACTGGAGTGAAAAGGGACAAAGGAACAGAAAGGTAAGAGTTTAGAGCCAAAACCCTAATAGAAATTAGAGAAACAGAGAACAAGGATAACACAAGGAAGGAAATAATAAAAGAAAAAACAAGAACATTTCTAGATCTAAATAAAGTCCCAGTCTTCAAGTTGGAAGAACCTAATGTGTGTTAAGAAGGCTGTATTTGCAGTTAACTTGTAAAATACTCAGCTTTTCTCCATGTGAATTATTAAGCCAGATCTACTGTCTTGTACTTCAGTAGTCAAATATTTGGACCTCCTTAAAATCAAATTGTGCTGTAATTTGTTTATTGCTCGATAATGTCAAGATCTTGTTGAATTCTGACTCTAATATGATACCATCCATTTATTTACATTATTCACACATTTGTAAATCACACCCACTTTGTTATCAATGCATTGATAAAATGGTAATAGGTACAACCTTGTAGCACCTTGAATCAGATAAGGTAACCTTTAAGGTTCCTCTAAGAAGTAATTAATTAATCTTCTCTGGATAAAATTGTTCAATCAGGTCTGAGCTGTACTTTATCCCTCTGCCTCCATAGTGCAGCCCACACATAGATCCTGAAAACCATTATCAAATGGCTGGTTACAATCCAAATGCACATTCTTCTATTATATCAGTGCAGAAAACTTGATGAGGCTATTATTGATTTATTCTTATGGATTCATGATTATACCTAGATCATCACATCCTAATTTTCAGTATGTCCCTGAGCCATCAGTCTAAACAAAGAATTTCCTTGTGGATGATATCAAGCTGACCAGTATGTAAGTTTCAAATTATTCTTTTTCTGCTTTGTGAATATGGGGTCAATGTTTTCATTTTTCCTGTGTTATAATACCTCTTTCATCCTACAGAATTTCTCAAGAGTTTTTGACACTGATTACATAAGACCATCAATAAAACATTTTAATACCTAGATTTAATTGCAGTTCAAACAACAATTAAAATAATGGTTCTCATGTCCTGGGATATGTCTAGTGTTACACGAAAAAAGCATGTTACAGAACAGTTGTTTATGCTACCAAGAAAACAGGCAATTTTTATGCAAATTCAAGAATTTGTACAGAATTCTGTACACAAGTAATTGCAATGGTTGCCTTTCTGGAAGAAAACGGAGAGGACCAGAGGCTGGATGACAAGGACAGGCAAAATACCATGCGACTATATGTTCCTTGTCTATTTTGTATCACGTTCACATACTCTTTATGCAAAGGAATTTTAAAAATTGAAAAAGAAAATTCTGTGACTCTCAGGATTTTGGATTTTGGGGACCAATATAACTTAAAAATGGGAACTAACATAACTGCCAACTTTTTATCTTGTCATATAAAGATATTACAACTAACTTACATCACCATCATCATTTCATTAAAAACAAAACAAACAAGAAAAAGAATATGTGAAAACTACCAAGATAAATGAAGAAAATAATTAGGATAAAGGACCTTCTTTTAAATTAAATAGAGTTTTATAAAATAAACTCACTAATTGTTTTTATTTTTCTTATTTTGCAGAAGACAAATATTTAGGAGCTAGTAATTCAAATCACTCTTTTACTCTAACTTTCCCTTTTTTGGTATCAATTATTATTGTGTCTTTGTAGTTTATAGAATATTCTCTTTCACAGAAACAAAGGTGAAAGCAAAACAATATTATCTGAGTTTCAGTTCCCTTTGCTACTCTGTTAACATTATAGCATATTCTAAAGGGAAGGGTCCTAGATTTCCCTGGTGCTTGTTCTATAAATAAAAACTTATGGTTATTTCTGCCGCCATCTTTGGCCTCTTTTTTTTTTTAACATATTTTAACCCATTTAAGTATATTTCCTTACAAATATTATTCCTAACATTTCATTATTTTGTATTTATTTTTGTCTGTGTGCTTCACATCCCAATTTTTATATGTATCTCTTTAATACATGAATTCATCATAATAATGGCTTTTGCAGCCAACTGCTGGGAGGCTGATTTTAGAGGATTACATTGTGATATCAACTCAGATGAAAGCTCTTTGGGAACTAATTTTTGCGTCTGCAGGAGCTCCTTTTTCGTCTTCATCAAGATTGTTTGTAATTATAGTGTCATCATTTTATTTCCAGACCCTTCCATTTATTTTGAGTTATTTTCTCTTTTAGGGTATGTGTGGACTTGAAATTTTGTGTATGTCTCTTCTGTTTTGAAATTTCTTTTGCAAATGTAATACTTATTATGCATAATAAGATGGACTGATCATTCTCTCTGCAATTTCTTTTTGTTTTAATTTTACCAATCAGTTCCTTTTGTCAATGAGAAGTAAATCAACAGCAGCAATTTTGTTCACTACTTCCTCAACTACTGAATTATGGAATTCATAGTAAAACAAGATATCTCTTTCAGATTTTAGATTGTCTCTATTTAGAAAAATTTGACTCCTAACCAATATGTAGACGTTTGAATTCCCTCACCATTAATATGCTGCTTCTGCCTCAACTTGGATACCAGGATTCAGAAAGCATTTTGGCCAGGCAGTCTGTATAAATTACCCTAAACACCATCACCTCTGTCTCTCTATTATTTTATTATAGTTTACAAGCTCACCACAATACTTTTCTGCATTAATTCATAGATTCCTATACTTTAACATAATTCTTGACACAGAAATTCCACCATTTATATTACATCTGTTTTATTTAAATAAAGTATAACTTCCATGTATTTATGTCAGTCACAAGTTCTCAACAAGTTTTTCAATATTTGTAAGACTTTATAATACCTAGAATTTCCTTTGTTCAAATAATGCTAAAAAGGTTCAGGCGGAAGAAAGCTTCATTCCTTTTAAGTAAAGAGTTAGTTTGGGGCACCTTAAATAGTTATTGATTATTTTATTAAGTGTAGTTATTCCACTGGTCAGAAAGGAGAGGTAAAAAACACTGAATAGATGTTACAGAGAGAAGAAAGAATAGGTACATGTTGCCTGTGTTACAGACTCCTGTGGACATTATACTCTGATTAACAGACTACGTAGGCGGTAGCAATTCTGTCTTAATGGACTTTGCAGCTTCAATTTTTCTGTCTGCAAAGGGAAAGGAGGTGGGAATTTAATATTTCCTTTGGGAGACTGGCAAAGAAAGAAGAAAGAATTTTGGCAATGCTGGCTAGTTTCTTAGTATTTTCTGATATTTTGCAGGCATGTAACTGAGAACTGTTTTGCTCCCAGCCCTTAAACTGTGAAGGTCAGCTTAGGACCATAAAGAAAAGGTTCCTGGCAGCATTCAAAAAGCTTCCAGAGCTCATAGAATGTTAAGATTTGGGTTATTCTTCATTGCCTACAAAATCCCTAGGAGGGTAAAATTATTTGCATTAGAACAAGCTGAAGTAGAAGCGTTCTGCTATATAGCGATAATATATGAGTATATTTCATATAGAAGTTCTTAATTTGTCATTCTCTTTAAAAAATACATTGATATGTAGATGTAGTTACCCATTTCTTAGACAGTGAAATTAACCAATACCAATACATTTTTTGAAAATTATATTCTAATGAAAATATTATACTGTCAGAATTTACTTTTTTTTCCCCACTAGATACACCTGGGAAAGAATTTTTAGCTGGCCCCTTTTTGGTGACTATATATGGACCAGCAGCAAATAGACAAACTATCAAAATGAGAATGTTCTGCAAATAAAATCTATTTTGTCAATGACTAAATGTCATATGAACTCAACCAAACAGTGTGGTATACAAATAGGAAGCATAATGAAAGGACATCAGTCCCACCTAAAGAAAAGGCTGTTTCTGTTATAACATTCGGAACCAACTCTGAAAACCTCTGATAAACATTTTCTACAGCAGGAGTCAGTGAAAGTCTATATATAGGCCGGTGGGTCTCATTGCTGGAAGCACACTAAAACCATCCTGAGAAGTTTCTGAATTAATGCCTTTGCCCATGTCCTACCCTAGTGATTTTGATTTAATGCTCCACAGTGGGACCCAGGCATCAATATTTCTTACGTTCCCCAGGTGATTTTAATTGAAACCAGGGCTGAGATTACCTAAACAATGCCTTTAGGTGGGAGCAGATGAACCAGAGCTGATGGGACTAAACTAGATTAGTGGGGAAGTGTGTCTTG
The DNA here is from genome assembly GCA_023783475.1 of Daubentonia madagascariensis. NCBI lineage: Eukaryota > Metazoa > Chordata > Mammalia > Primates > Daubentoniidae > Daubentonia > Daubentonia madagascariensis. The sequence continues at coordinate 17,894,625 of JAKFHU010001569.1, forward strand.
AATAAAAAATAATTAATGCTCTACATTAATCTCAGCATATTCTGCCTTCAATTTTCATCCTTGGAAACAAAACATCTGAGACCCCGGAGCCCTCATATCTTATAGGTAAATTAACTTCTTCCTGAGTTGCCATGAACATCGTCTTTTGCGGCCAAGCAGCCATGGCCCTGGCAGTGTCATCAGTGCTTTACTACTTTCACTCCTCTGAATTACAAGTTCCTCAAGGGCAGGGGTCATGTCTTTTTTTAACTCTGTTTCTTCATTGCTCAGCACCATGACTCGCCTGGTGCTTATGAGAAAAATGCTTCTGAAACAAATGTATTAATTAACAGAAAATAGAAAGGAATGGGCAAGTATTCAGACACCACGGTCTTTTATTTCTTTTCTTCTGGTCTGTGCTTGCTGCTCTCGTACCTTCTGTTTCTTTCTTGTTTTGTTTCTCTTGAACTCTGGGACAATGTTTTGTTTTAAAAGTAATTCTCTCTCTCTCTTTTTCCTTCTGTCAGTTCTTCTTTCTCTTATCCTTCCACATAACATTACAAATCCAGTTCTATTAAATTTGTTTAGCATTCTTTCTTTGTAAATACTAACGTACGTACTTAATCCTAACTGTATCAAGCCTTTATTGTAATTTCTATCTTCAGTTTATCTACAAGTGGATAAGTTCTTTGAAAGCAAGGCTGTATCCACCATAATTCCTACTAGAATGTAGAACATATTTTAAGCCCTTAATAAATACTTGTTGACTTTCAGGGGCTTAATTATTTCTCTGTGAGTGAACTCTGAGTCACACTGAGGTGGCTTTACAGTAGTACAGAAAGTACTTCGCATAAGTGTGTATTTTCAGTAGACCTTCTCTGGCTCTGGTAACAGGGATGCTGCTGATTATTCCCAATACAATGTCATTCTCTAGCAGGTGAAGCAGATTTTTTAAGTTTGTACTGGGTTTTTTTCCAACCTGATTCTAAGTAAATGAAATTTACTCTCTTAAAAAATTATATTTCTCCATTAAGTTTTCTCTGTTAACCTTCAGTTAAAGGCATAGTTTCACATTTCAATATGAAAAGCCTAACAGATAACCTCAGACTCCAGGGAAGGACTTTCTATTCTTATTTAGAGTTTACCTAAATCTCCCCTACCACCACCACCACCACCGCTGCCATACCCCTTACCATCCATTCTGTCCTCAACATCACGGGTTACCTATTTTGTTGACAGTAATATTGTTACTTCAGAGTTCTAAAAATTTGGCTATATATTCTTCTCTATAGTCTGTCTGAGGCCCTCCAGTTGTTCCTTTACCTTTTACAGATTCTGAAAAAAGTTGCTGAAAAGCTATTTTCATGTTTGTGCCCTTGAGACCCTGAACCTTTTCTGGTATAGGTACTGATGTCATGGAACAAAAGGGACTCACGTTATCCTATCTTGCTAGTATCTACTCCCCCTCCCAACCTCCTCTCTTCTCCACGTATAAACGACCAGCTCTTAGTCTTCTATGAGTTCTTTTTTCTTTCCTTCTCTTCATAATCTGTTCCTTCTAGCTTTCTCTCACCTTCCTTTTCTGGATCCCTTTTCCTACCTCTTTTCACTAATAAAGTGTATCCAGATACTTCTTGCAGGTAAAACAGCAATTTTGAGAATTTACCCACCAGTAAATCTATATAACTTATAAGTAAATAAATATGCGTATCTACTACTGTGATAATTTTTACATTAAAATATACCCCAAAATATAAATTTTAAAGAAAGATGATATGGGAAAATGATGTTTTAAAATATTTACTTTTTTTAATTGAACAGAAATCTTTTTGTCTTCAATAAAAGTGTACAATTAAAAATATTTTTTACATGAACTTTTAGACAGCAATCCCACTACTGGATATTTACCCAAAGGAAAAAAGTCACTTTTTTAAAAAGACACTTATACTAGAATGTTTATTGCAACACAATTCACAATTGCAAAGATGTGGAATCAACCCAAGTGCCCATCAATTCATGAGTGGATTAATAAAATGTGGTCTATGTACACCATGGAGTGCTGCTCAGCCACAAAAAAAAGATGAATTAATACCTTTTGCAACAATCTGGATGAAATTGGAGACCATCCTCCTAAGTGAAGTATCACAGGAATGGAAAAAGGAACACCACATGTACTCACTATTAAGGTGGAACTAACCAATCGGCACTCATGTGCACAGATGGAAGTAAAACTCAACAGAAATCAAGCAGGTGGGGGGGGTAAAATCATACCTAACGGGTATGGTGTACACTATCTGGGTGATGGGCACAATTATAACTTTGACTCATGCAGTACAAAAGCAACCCATGTAACCAAAACATTTGTACCCCCATAATATCATGAAATTTAAAAAAAGAAAACAATTTTATAAAAGAAAACAAAAAAACAGACAAAAAAGTTAAAAAGTATGTTAGTGTAACATTTTATAATACAGTACAGATGCTCCTTGACTTATGATGGGATTACTTCATGATAAACCTGTCATAAGTTGAAAATATAATAATTTGAAAATGTATTTAGTACAACTAACCTACTGAACATCATAGCTTAGCCTAGCCCACCTTAAATGTACTCAGAACACTCACATTAGCCTACAGTTGGGCAAAATTATCTAACACGAAGCCTATTTTACAGTAAAATGTCGACTACCTCATGCAATTTATTGAATAAAGTACTGAAAATGAAAAACAGAATGGTTGTTCGGGACTCAAAGTACAGTTCCTCTTGAATGCGTATCACTTTTGCACCATCATAAAACTGAAAAATCATGAGCTGAACCATAATAAGTCAGACACCATCTGTAATTTGAAGATTTGATTCTAAGCTCAGTTTATTTCTATATTTGTGAGACCGGTTTATTGAGTCTCAACACAGTGAGCTATAAACATGAAATTGTAAATATTTTATTAACCATTGCTGTCAACTATGTTTTGTCAAATCTTTCTTTAGCATCATCTTAGGGAGATACCAGTTATTTTTAGTGACTATATAACTCGGTCCACTCCACTACCATCACGGGCAGGGGCTGTATGTCTGGTCCCTGAGTGGGGAGGGATCCTGACCGGTTTGACTACTCCAACTCAAGCACCATGGAATGAACAGGGTGTTCTGGCTTTGCAGCATGTTTCCTTCCCTTCCAAGGGTCTAGCTTCTCTGGTGTTAGGAGTAGGGAGGAGGAAGAGGGAAGCCAAAGATCCTCCTGCACAATTTTTCATACCTACATCACATGGAGGCCGTCCTAGGTTCAGGCTCATTCCATTGGCCGCCAGCAACCTCTGTCAACATGAAGGTCTGTGTGTGGATGCTGTGGGTCGTATTCTAGGGCAGTGTGCAGCTTCATTCCAGCCCTACCTATCTCCTAAAACCCAGTTACAGAGAAGCAATTTTCCTCTCTTTGGCCACTGGTAAGAGTTCACTCGTTCAACCCCCACTCAGATTGGGGCATAACTCACTTGGTGCCAGGTTCTAGGACAGCTACACAGCTCCTGCCCTTCCCTAGCTATCTGTTCTCCTTCACCTGGAGCCCCAGGAACCACTGGGATAGTACCTGCACTACATGAGGCTGCTAGAATCTGAGGGTCTGGGATGGTGTAGCCCCATACCCTTAACTTCCTTCTCAACGTACGCTCTAGTCCTTTATCACCCACTTCAGAAATCTCTAGAATGGAAAAACTTGGACTTAGGTTTCTATCTCCATATTTAAGTGCATCCTCTACATTCTGGGGATACTGTTAAACTCTCCTAATAACTCTCTCACCAACCTCTCTGTTTCCATTTTAATGGAGCTTAGCATGAGCCTGCTGGATCTGCAATACTGGAACTAGATGTTGGTATCCACAACCCTCAGGCACTCCCATCTCAACAGATAAATTTCTTGTTAGCCCCTACCCAAATCCCTTTATTTATCTTGGGCAGAAGAGCACAGTCTCCTTCAGAATTTATACTTTGGGTTATATTTCAATGTGAAAATTAGTATAGTAGTAGATGTATATTTTTTTAATTAGTTACATAAATGTACTAGTGGGTAAATTCTCAAACTTCTGTTTTTTAACTGAAGGGTGTGTCCAGACAACACTAGTAAAGGAAAGAGGCAAGGAAGGAGGTCTGGAAAAGAAGGGAAAGAGGAAGTCAGAAGGAAGAGAATATGAAGAGAAGAAAGGGTAAAGGACCTCAGGGAGAAGAGCCGGCCACTTATACGTGGAGAGGGGAGGAGAGGAGCAGAGCCACGTGGAGGAAGGGGGAGAGAGGGAGGCAGGCGAAGATGACTTGGGTCCCCATCGTTCACGCCATGTCAGTGCCTATCCCACAACAGGCTCAGGAGTCCAGGGCATAAAACATAGAGACAGCCTCTCCGTTGTCTTTTCAGACATCTATAAAAGGTAAGGGACCGACTGGTGGGCCTCAGACAGACTACACTGAGGGGCATGTGGTCAGATTTTTAAGACTCTGGAGTAGTGATGCTATTGTCAACTGAAGAGGTAATCCACTGTGTCAAGGACAGAGCGGGCGGCCCACTTACTTACTTACTTACTACCTCCGTTAAAGGACTATTTCATCTCATTTTAAGTCTCTTCCAATCCCCAGCACTTCCTTAACCCATTCTCACTCTCTAGAGATGACCTTGCTCCTTCCTCTGAAACGAGAAAATAGAAATGAATGAAAGAAAATGTCCACAGGCTCCCCGTTGTGCCATTCACAGAGCTACCAGCGCCAGAGCCCAAGTGCTGTGCCCTCTCGGCTGCTAACACAGACGAAGTCTTTGTGTCTGAGCTAAAGACAATGTCCCTTCTTGTTCACTGGATTCCTTCCTCTCTTACCTACTCGAAGATCATGCCCTCTTCCCCCTCAACTGGCTCATTCCCGTTGGCATATAAATGCGCTGCTAATTAATAATTTGCCAAATTCTCATTAGAAAAAAAGGAAATTTTAAAAATGACATCAGTGTAACTGGTTTCAGACTATATTCCCAAATTGAATAGACTCTATAATATCAAGCAGCCACAATGAGTCATTGTTATTTTTCCAAATCAGGAGATCAAATGGTAAATATTTAGTTTTTAATTCTTTCTTGGTTTATAAAGTATCAAATTTCAATTTTGATTTTCTTAGTGAATTGATTAAAAGACTCCTGAGTTGATAAAATGTTTTGGCTAATTAGAAATGTGACTTTAGTAAAATCTTTACAGTTTAGTCTAAAGATAAAGTTTTCTGTGTAGTAAACAAAGTTAGTGAAAGGTCATAATATTTTAAATTTGTTTGCAGAATTCTACAGAACATGTAGTATGTTAAGAAAGAAAAAGAAAACTTTTAAACTGAGAAGTGAATAAATACTAGATAGTTTAATACAACATAGAGATGCACAGTCCTGGTATGTGCCTATATGCCTTGTGGCTTTTTCAGATACATATGTCATGCTGTGATTGCTCTCTATTTGTCAGAGACCCTAACTCATTTCTCAGATGTCACTATAGTCAAAAAGAATAAGCCAATATTTTTATAACATTAAGGATGTCATTGCACAGCAAATGAATATACTCATTTTCTTTGTCAGACTTTCATGTTTGTCATCTTGCTTAACTCTAATACTTCCAGTTCATTTGCATCGGCATCAAATCAGTCGGTCAACAACTTGAAAATCAGAATCCACTGAATACTTTGCTGATAATGAAACTACTGGTTTTCTTAGTTAATAGAGCTATTTAAGGGGAAAAAACCCCAAAACATTGTGATAGCTCTTGTGTTGATAGGAGGGGGCTGCCTCCAAAAGATGTATTGGTCAAGGCACAGAAATGGCCATTCAAATCCATGACCCCCTTTCCCCCGGACTTATTGTGCTGTCTACTCAGCACAAATTTAAGTGGAGTTTTGGCGCTTGGTCTATAGGGCCAGCCAATATAGTTTTCAACCCAGGCCAAAACACCTACTTCTTCCATTAGGCATTCCTGTGCCTGAGGACACTTGGAGGAGGAGAGTCTTCCCAGCTTTCTTGAACAGTGTGTCCAGGGCTAACCTCACATTACCTCAAATGCAGCCTCCAAGTAGCACATGTGCAGTTTGTTTGCTGAGGGGTCAATGGAAAGAGAGGTCATCATTCTACTACTTGTACAGATCCTTTGGTGAAATGGATATGATAATACGAAGAGAAAAAGAAAAAAAAAACTTTCATAGGACCCCATTCCCTGTCTGTGTTGCTTTAGTTTACCTTAAACAATCCTCTTAGCGACTGGCTATACAGCCACAGGCAAAGGTATTTGCATCGAAGCTAATGTGTCAGCAGTTCTCATTTATTTAATAATGAAGGATAATATTATGATGGTCTAATGACAGAAAATACTGTAATTTTCAAAGTCTCTGGGCAGAGAGGGGGTGGGAATGTGGGTAGAAGCTTCCCGTCTCCTTTTGCAACTGAGAAGCCCCACTTAGATCTATTTTATATACTGGTGTTTGGTAATGGAGGATTCAGAAACCAGACCTATTTTCAATCTGGGCTTCTTGTTGCTATCTATACCCATTAATCTTAGGTCAGAGTGAAGCTTTTTTTCTAGATGACTAAGAGTTGGCATTTCCCCTTAAACAGTACATTTATATTAAGGATCATCTTCAAAACAGTTCAAACAGAAAATAAAAGTACATAAAAAGAACGTATAAAAATGAAGAAAGAATCCAAACAAAAAGGCCACTGACTACCAATTCTTTTCCTTTCTTCTTTCATAAAGGCCGTATGTTATATTCTATGTCACTCCAGAGTCCTGAAATAACTCCGTCCTTTCACGAGATCACCCTCCTTGTCTCGTTCAACATTATTTTTAAATTCTACTCTCTATGTTGCAATAGTAAAATGATGACAATTATAGTATCTCTCCTTTCTCTATCAAAAATATACATCAGGGTGGACTGGAATCTAATATTTTTCTCTTTTGAGTTACTTCTAACACCAGGAGTGGTATAAGAATTAGAGAAGTTGCTCAGTAGGTATCAGTTGATGCATTTTCCCCATTTATTCAAGTAAAATAATATATATAAAAAATAAATTAAAATAAACACTCATTATAGGGGCAGACACGTATAATTAATGTTCATATGGTGTTTTATAACAGTTAGGATAGATGATATATGTTTAATGTGCCAAGTTGAAGTTTAGGCATCAAGAGAACATATCTTTATTAATTTTTACCAACTTATTTTTATGATAATATTTTAAAGACTGGCACCAAGCTGCATAGAGAATTCCCCAGTCTTCAGTGTATGAGGATAGTTAAGCCAAAATTCTGCAAAACCAACTGCTCAGATCAATGACATGCTTTCCAGCACTCCAACTCCTTGACAAGGCAAAGTGCGCCTCCTTCAGAACATAGAGAGAAAAAGGCCAGGACACTCCTCATGGGAATGAATGGTCAAACTCTACCATGTTCCGTCACAGCCATGGATACCGAACACATCCAACTCATGGTTGGAATTTGATGCATAATATAGTGACAGTGAATAAGGTAGAATGCATCCAACTTTATTTCGCTTTTAGAATTGAGACTTTGGCATTGGGGAAAATAATGAAGAGTCAGGTAAGAGGTGAGAAGCTGAGGACAGTAGTATTCCAAGGAAGTAAACAAATACCAAGTTGAAACCCCCCAAAAATAGTTCCTAAAAGAGCCATTTTTACTCCCATTATTATTATTTAGATTGGCAACATCATTTGTGAGAACTGAATTAATGAAAGCATTGGTATTACTGGGCTATAAAATACCTTGGCTGGTGAAGAAAGTCATCAGGACACATTTTGGAAGTCAGTCATTGGAAATTAAGAGGAAAGGCGAATGTTGTTCTCCAAAGGAGCTGCCTAGTGTTAAAGAAAACACAAATGCTTAAAACTCTTTTACAGCTAAATGGAAACTGGGGACTACCAGAGCCACAAAGGAAACTGTGAAAAATGGCTTATCCTGGGGTTCCTCTATCTGCGAAAATAATTAACATCCAACTAAATGAAAATTATCATAGAGATCAGGACCAGCTCCATTTAAATTAATGAGCCATGAAGGGGAGAAAAACAAGTGAAGCAGCCAGTGAGAAACGTTAATAGTGAAAAAGGGAGTCTGGCCAAAGTGCTTCTTTCTATAGAACAAATACATAGCACATGTTACAGAACTTATGATAAAACGTGTCATTATACAAATTCAAATATGTCGTGACTTATTGTTACACAAAAGTACTCACAAAAAAAGAGGCTTTATTTGTGTTTTTGCCCATTAACCACTCTCCTTTTTTAATGGCTCTCATTTGACCACTATATATTCTGGAATGGAGGAAATGCTGAAGGTTAAAGGGAAGGGAAGGCAATAATAGGGCAAGGACACCAAGAGAAAAGTCCCTTAGGGCATCCTATGAGCACTCTCTAGGCTTCTCTCCTCAGCCTTTTTCCTTTTTTGTTCTGCACACGTCAACTACCAAATCTATACTTTTATTCTAGAACTTCTAATCTTCAGGCTCATATATCCTACTACCTACAACACAATTCTATGAAAATGTCCTAAAGGAATCAAGAAAGAAAAGTAATACACCTAGGGTACAGCACTAGTAGGAGCCATTAATACTTGAAGGGGGAAGACAAGAAAAGGTTCCTGGAGCCAGGAACGTAGGTCTACGGTAAGTGTTGTCTGCCAGGAGCTGTGATCTTCGGTAGAGGGATGGAGCAATCTGTAGGGATCTTGCAGAAGGAGAGATGAGGTGATAAACACCCTGCTCTAACTGTTGGCCTGTCTTCTGATCATCCTCTGGTGCCTCCCATTGGTTGAACCCAACTGGCAGCTAAAGGGTGGAAGAACCCATGGATGTCATCCATGTCAGTCAGCCTCCTGGGACACCAAGCATGGTGAAAGAGTGCAGAATAAAGCATATTCAGCACGCCTACCTTTTCAAAAGTCTTTCATGTTTTTCCTGTATTCTGGTCTTCCTATCTTGTTTATAGTTCCATGAACTCACTGTTCATGGGGGAGAAATAAACAGAAAGGGATTTCAGATAGAAAATCTATTGAATATGAAGAGGAAATATGCAAGGTTCAGTCAAAAGAAACAAAATAAACTGAGTTAATAGATTTAGAAGGTAGGGTACAAGTCAATGAGATGTTATAGAAAGACAGGTAATATGGAAGAAGAAATTGACAGAATTGTGAAACTGCTGACACTCTTTTGACTCTAGAAGTGAGAGGAGATGAACAACATGTAAAAGAGAGAATGGTGAAAGTTTGAGATTACACAAAGCTAAGGACAAGGACCTGGTTTATTTGTTCAGAAAACAGGCCGTTGACTTTTTAATAATGACATTGTGGTGGGGGATAAGTATGAGGCAAGAAGAACCTGGGTGGCTTTGGATCATTCCCTCTTCTTTTTTGGTAGCTTGTCAAGGTGCCAGCTCACAGTCTGTGTTACCTCAAAGGAAGAACACAAGTTTCTGACTGATATAAGCATACAGCTGAGCCCTGGATGCTCTCCCCATAAGAAAAAGTCTATTTCTCCATCAAGATTCATTTCTCGTTACGTAGTTGACTAGTCCAGCTCTGGTCCAAGCTCCCCTCTTACCACCATGGTAAGAGGAGAGAAGGGACATTAGACAGGAAAATGTCCAAATGCCTGTGCCTGTCTGAAGCAGTATCCTGCTACTTAAATTAGTTTTCTTGCCTTCACTGTCAGTCTGAAGTGTTGATGGATCTACTTGAGGAGGAAGTAAGGGTACAGCTAGGAATCAACAGACACTGCCACTGATGCTGCCTTGTCGTCTCCTGGTTCGCTTTGTTGCCTGACGAAAATTTGGCTTATTCTTTAAATCTTAAGGCATAGGATGCCTGCTTTGGCATAGGATTAAAATTTTTAGTTTGCATGTTTCAATCACTGACCATGAGCTTTCTGAGGGAAAAAGTCATATCTGTCCCCTTTCTTTTCACTGCCTGTCAGTAGAGTGCATATGGCAAGTATTCAATGAAATGTTTGTTGAATGAATAATTGTCCATGTGGCATAACCAAATGCTCCACTCATGTGAGATTTCACTAAATGTGGGTTCCTAAGGATAGGCAAAATAAATTTAAACACTCATATAACTAACATATGTGTGATTGTGGAAAATCATGAGAAACAAATACACCAGAAAAGCTATCTATGAAATATATGCTTAATTGCATTTTGGTAAGTTGTCCCAGAGGATAACAACTCTACTGAGGTCTCTGCAAGTTCCATTGGTCAATATCACAAAGTCAGAGGTATTGATATTTACAACTGTCACAGAGGAATGTGGGGTAATTAGATGCTCAATCTCTAAACATTCAAACTGTATTTTAGTTTTACTGAAGTAAAACAAACAAACAGAGCCAGTCTACACGTCTGTCAGAACATGTCTGAGAGATAGTTTCCTAGAGTAGAAATTCTGACCATAGGGGGCATAATGGGGACAGAACACCAGTCTAGAAGTCAGAAGACCAGAACTTCAAGATTTAAGAACATACTCAAGATGAACAATGACCCTCAATTCCTCTTTTGTAAAATGATAGGGCTAGATTATAAGATCTTCAATAACAGCTCAATTAAGCCTTTAAATCAATAAAAGAAATATGGGAATTGCAGTGAAAAGAAGGAAAGAAAAAATGAGGTTAGAGAGAATTTAAATTAAAATACTGCTTTTAATGGAATATTTTGTGCTCTGTAGTGTTAGAACATGACGTTGTTACAAAAATATTTTATATTATCCTATTAAAAACAAAGAACCCTTTGTCCTATACAAATATTGGAAAGGGATCGTTGGATGTCTTCAAAGTGTCACTTGTGGTTTTTCTGCACTTTTCTCTTTCCACATCCCCACAAACCCTCACATCTACTTCTGCCCTCATGCAGGTGGGACCAGTGACCTGCACTCTTCCCCACCCACCCTAAAGATCTATGACTTCAGCTTAGTCTTTAAGGGTCTGGGGGCCACACCCGGTGCATCTGATGGGGGAGTAATCTAAGCCCGCATACAAATAAAAGCTGTTTCGGAGACACTATTTTCTCCTCAATCTGAGAGCCCCTGAAGAAGGAAGAGAAAGCAAAGAGCCAGAAGGAAAGACAGTGGCAGAACCAGGGAAACCGGCAGCAGGAGGAAAAGCAAAGAATGTATGTAGATCCGAGGGTGCCACTTCAGAAGAAAGCTAGGACTTCCCTCACTACTTAACTCGGCACATTGTTCAAGGAAAATGATCCAGAGCTTACGATGATGGATGAAGAGGGCATCCTGCGAATGCCTGAATAAATTCACTGAAATATTGTGCTTGTATCGGTCTCCTCCATCCCAGATCCCAAGTTATTCTTTGTGGACATCATCAGGAAAGGACAGCAAATCGTCTCCCACTGTCCTCCTCTCAGATGCCAATCTCCCAATTTTCTCATATGCAATCAGAGGGGCAAGAAAGCTGGACCCAAGTGTGTTATAAATACTGTGAAACAAAAGGCAAGTAAGCTGCGGTAATAAAACCTCCTACAGCTGGCCAGCCAAGAAGCCTCCCTACCAAGTCACATTTTATTGTTTTCTTCTCCAAGTGTCATGTCTCTAGTGACATTTCCCTGTCATATATCTTACACAAGGTTTCAAATCAAATCTACATCCACCCCCACCTTTCTTCAGACTGGGAGTTCTGTGCTAGTGGTTGCTTTACAACAAATTCCATGTATCATCAAAATGGACATAATTCCCTTGTAATTGATGTGGCTGGCACATTTTGCTTTATTTTTATTGGAAGAATGAAGCTAAAGCAACAAGAACCATTCTAGCGGGATATTCCACGTGGTGCTGTGCAAATAGCTTCGCCCAGGGCCCCTTCCGTTTGCGGATGAGGAGTGTCAGGGAGAGGAGGCTACGACATACTGTAAACGCACTAGACTGGTTCAGTCCCAGTTCAGGCTCTTCCACCAACTTATTGTGTGACTTTGTGCACCTTACTTCATCTTCTTGATGAAAACACTACACTTATGAAGTGAGATGGCCTTAATAGAAAAGGGCAATCACCCCAATAGAAAAATGAGCAAAAAACTCCACATAAACAGAAATTTTGCAGCAGAGGAAACACTTATGACCAATAAACAAATAAATAGAGGTTTAGCCTCATTAGTAATCAGATTACTAATCAGAAAAATGCAAGTAAAGACCACCAAGAGATATCACTTTACTCTCGCTAGATAGGCAAAAACAAAGAAATATTAATATTACGATATCAGGTGACGAAAAGAATGTGGATGAACATGTTCCTTTCTATGCTGCTGAAGAAATTTTCCCCTGTGGAAAACAATTTGGTCTTATCCTTTAAAGGTGAATATTTCTATACTCTGTATTTACTTATTTCTTAGAGTATAGGCTTATACTACAGAAAAAAACTATTGCATATAAAGTTAATGAGTAAACAAGTGTTTTTACCTATATTTGTAGGATTTTAAGGGTGCAAAAAAGAGTCCTCATGAAGGAAGGAGTTAATATGTTCATGTTTGTTGTTTATTTCAGATGGTTTTTACAAGTATCACACTTCATCATTTAAAAAGTCAAATAATATTAGACAAAGTTGATATTATTGCTACTTTTTTGAGATAAAGACTTAGACTCAGGGATTAATTGACTCATCTAGAGCAAGTGTGCATCCAGAGCTACATGGCAATTCTTTTCAATTGGTATAAGAGAAATAATATTTAGCCAGACCTAGGTTTGGACTTTTTTACTAAGAACTTGCTGATACTAATAACCACAGAAGAATTATTTCACCTTTCTGAGTGTCTTCATCTCTTAAAAAATTAGAGTAATTATGTCTACATTCTGGAATTATGAAGACTAAATAAGATAATTTACCTATAGTGTATTAAATACTATTTTCTGACTTCTTTTACTTCTCTAATAGAGGTCTCTTTACAATGAGACAAAAAAATGCCATCTTGCCAGAGACACCACCCAGTATCTCTGTGTGGCTAACACAGACACATCTTGGAATTATTGTCCTAGGTAGGTAATCCTGTCTTGCTACTTGTTCTTGGTGTGCTTTGTGACTGCTGTCTTCATTCCACCTTGGTTGCCTTTCACAGCTGCACCCCCTTCCCTTTTTGCTCTGAATCCTTTGCAGATCCACTGTGAACTGACTTGCCTTGACTTCCCACGCCTGCCGATGCTGCCCTCTTGGATTATCAGTAGGAGCTGCTCATCCTCTCGTTCTCTGTGCACCATAGGGGCTGTGGTGGGAGAGAGGTCTCACTTTTTTTATTGTTCTATTTTCTCTTAACCAAATAAAGACAACTTGACATTCTTGCAGTTTAATCCTGCCTCTTCTGCCACTTAAGCAAATCCATGGTCACCTGATCACTTCGTCACAATATTTTGTCTCTTGACTCATGATATTCTCCCATGCTTCTGATTCCACTAACTGTTGGGTCAATTTAAAAGTCCACACAGTTGACCCACTGAATGTCCTAAGCTAACATTTTCTTGACCCCTTCAAACCCATTTGTCCTCATTTCCACTCTCTTTTAATGATCTACTCTCATTGGCACAAGTTTGGCCCACTTATAAATCAGAATTATTCTCTCCTTGAAATCTTAAACTAATATTTCACTCTATGACTCCAACTTAGTATGCCGCTTGCTACTTTTCTTACTTCCAATATATTGACTTCCGAACTGTAGAAAGATCCTTACTAAGCCCTCTATTTTTCTTCCAGTTAATAATTCCCCTCCTATTTTCTCATTTTCTCATTTTTATTTCTGTCTAGACAGTATGTACTTCATAGTCCATTACTTTACCCATTGGTGGACTTGGATCACTTGTTCCTTGCTATTATATAGACTCTTCGTGTGACCTGTATCATTCCAGACGCTGCCGTGGCAGAGTTAACTCTTGCCTACTGCTGAAGAAAGTCCTCTAGCCATGAGGACTGGAGCCATGATTAAGACAAGATTCCAGCCTCACCAGAATCCTCCGTCATCTCTCCATCCAAATTCCCTCAAGAGCTATTTTGAACCTTCACTACCCTTAACAAAATCCCCCAATCCTCACAATTGTCTCCTGTCTCCGACATTATCAGGAATTAAGGCTGTCAAGAGAGAAAGTCGCATTCATCTATCTTTGCCACCTTGTGACTCTTCCTGATTGAACCCAGGCTTTTCTCCTACCGCTGTGGAAGGCAACCTCTCTGAACTACACTTAGCCTCAGCCCCAGATCCCATCTACTCCAGCCTCCTCAAGGTCCTTAATCTCTGTTTCCTGACCTGTAAATTATAAATAATAGTGGGAGCAATCATTGTCTTTGAAGAAGCAGAGCTTCTAGAGCAGAAATACCAGACAGGAAGAATCCCTATCAGGTTAACAGGCACACGACATAACAGAAGAGGCCTCCTGGGCAGATGGCCAAACCAGCCATGATGAAAGAGCTATAATAAATTTACCCTGCTGAAGATTGTGTTGTAATTTAGATTGATAGAAATCCATGATAACCACTTTACTGCATGTGTACACCAACCTTTGTTATCAAAGTAGAATAAAACCCCCAATGCCTCAATTATTGTATTGGTTTTCCTCAATTTCACATTCTGACTACTTGTGACATTATTTCTTTCCTTCTAATACTCTCCATCCCTAGGTATTAAAGAAGTGGGAAAACTTAAAGAAAAAAAGCACACACATATTTTTCCTATATCAAATATCTACCTTTTTAATTTTTTCCCTTCCTCTGCCACCACCTCATCTGAAACAAAAACGAAATACACCACTGCTTTCAGAGTGTTCCAAAGTATTTGCTGATCTTGGACAAAAGACTGGCCAAATCCTTCCTTAGTCTGCTGAGACAATGATGGTTCGATTGACATTATCACTGGGGCTGAGAATTGAAAACTATTTGGCTAACGTAAAATGGAAGATTTTATTTAGGCAGAATAGTAGAAATTTCAATAGCATGAATCCACTGATTGAACCTTTTGTTACTTTGGGCACACGATCCACCTGGGAAAGTAACTGCAATAATTCTTTTGATTGTCATTCTCTGGGTCTGTAACTGAAGACCGAGAAGCGGACAGCGAGCCGGAAGAGCTCTACAGAGTCAGCAAGTGGCCTTTGAGATCTTTTCCTTCCTTCCTGGAGAAAAATGCTTCCTCTAGAAATATTTCCACCACCCCTCTACTGTTAATTTGGATACAGACCATTATGTGAGTATTTTAAATTACTATGCCTCTCCAGATTCAGGTGATTTACAAATGTATTTACAAAGGAGTAGCATCATTCTACTTGCAGGAAGTTTAAATATAATACAGCACAGAAAATACAGGTATTAAACTAAAGTATTACTCCATATCGGGAATGGATAAAAATGAAACAAAAAGAAAAATAAAAATCTTGATTTCCTCCACTGTGCTTTCAGTCACAAAAAATCCAAGAACAGTGGAATAGTTTATTGTTACATAAACAAACATATGCTGGAAATAAAATTATATTTTCTGAAATATAGCAATAATTCCAAGAAAATCTTTTTAGATTGTAAACATTTTGAGTGAAGAGCCATGTCTTATATATCCTTAGTATCTCCTACTATTCTGCATAATGCCTAATTTGTAGACACTCAATAAATGCTTTGAAAATTAATATATAAATGATTTCATATTATTTTATCAGTTTATATCATGTCTTTCGATACCGCTTTCAACATCAAACTTCCTGAAATTTCTGTGATTATATATTCAAATATTTTACATTTATACAGTACTTTTAGTCTTCAGAATATTTTTATATATGTTATATAACTGGATTTATAAAATAGCTCCTGAGATAGGTTGTTATTCCCATTTGCCAGCTGAGGCAAATGAGTCTAAGAAGAATGATTTGCATGATGTGCTAAATTTTAGCTAGGAGCAAATCTGGGACAAGAAACTCTGCTGCTCATAAATCATTTCTTGCACTTTTCACCCTATGCATCTTCCTCTTAAGGCTTCTTTCTCTGTGCTTATCTGCACCTGGATATCCATGTCTGTAGGTAACTATTAACACACAGCCCGCTCCGTGGCCTGGCAGATATGGCTACTTCTCTACAAGCTTCGTCCACTTCCTACTAACAGAGGTCCCTGTTTCCAGGTAGAAACCAACTTGAAGAGTCATGTTGGTCCTATTACTACAGCTGTGGTCGGTAAGTGCACATTCACATACCTGAGAATCCTATCTGCCATAGAGCCATGAACTATTTTCAATTTGTTTTTGCACTGGTGTCTGACTATGTGTCCAGATATCCCCTTTTTTAATATATGGGTAGGTGGTAGCTATATGTATTAAACTCTCTGAAAGAAGAAGTCTTACTAGCCAATGCTTTTGCTTGTATTTATGAACATGCACATTCTCTTCTTTCGTGGTATTGACTTTGAGATACATGGTGCTCTCCATAAGTGAGCTTATGAACAATCTTAATCCCTGTCCCATTCTCTCTCGGAGTTCCCATGAGATCATCTGACAGTATTTCAATTTGAAACATAATTCACAGCTTGAAAGCCTTGTTGGTTCCTGTCCCTATTTTTTGGTCTTTGGAAGAACCTCTTTTACTCTTGCTGTAAGCTGTTCCCAGAGTAGAATAGCAAGTTAAAGAATCACCGATTCAAGAACAGAGTTTTGGTCAACAAAATATTAACTTGACTACTGTTACAAGCATAATAGGAATAGCATATATCATAGATGCCTAAATTAACATCATTGAAGAATTCATAGTATAATGTAAGAGGTCTTAGGTTGCATTAGTAAGAGAAACAAAAATGCTATTCCAATGACAGAAAGTCATGTTCCTATTATTCTTGTTGTTTCTAATATTGGGGGAAAAATAACATTTGTAAGCTAAGCTGTTTTCGCTAGAAATGAAAGAAACAAAGAAGGAAGCCACACAGTATAACGAATAGTTAAAGGCACAGAATAAAAGGAGCACATGAGAAGAGATAACATGTCTAAGAGGTGACAGGATTTATTCAGTACGGCTCCAGAGACAACCTCAGTAATGGCTGGATGTCACCAGGAGACACATGACAGCTAAAAATAAAGAATCCTGATGATGGGTGTTCCTCCATAATAGGATGGACTGCACTGCAAAACAGGGAGTTTCCTGACACCGGAAGTATCCAAAGAAAGGCTAAATGGCTGACTGTTACACGAGCCGAAGACAGCCCCAGTGTGAGCTGGCTCGATAACCTCTAAGTTCCCTTCCAACCCGCAGAGGCTACGATTAAAATGGAAATGTGCGTGCATACGCAATTCCTAGCATGGAACGAAGGCTCTGACAGTAAGAGGTTAGAAAATAATGTGAAGGACAAAGACACATTTTGAAGGGAAAAGAAAAGGAGGAAGAAAAAAACTAAATTAAAAAAAAATTCTCTTGTGCATTGTCTATGGCTGTCCCAGTGAGTGTCTGCAAACCAGCAAAGAATGGGAAAAATCAAAGAGGATAAAGAGATTTGGGAAAAACTAAATTATTTCTCTGCATTCCTCTTCACCACAGAAGATAATGAGAAAAGGGCCTGCCCTGGGGTTATTCTTCCCTGACAGTGAAGGTGAGCCTCTGTCAAGGAGTGATGTGTTAAACGAAAGGGTAAAGGGACAAGAGCAGAACTAAAAATGCCAGACATCACAGAGCCAGCATGCGAGTTCTGAAGAATGAGAGAACAGTACTCCCAACAGAAATGTGCTTCATCTTTCAAAATAGGTACTCTAAAAATTCAGTTCTGCAGGGGTGCCCTGTTTGTTATTGAGTTTGAGTAATAGAATGGACACTGGTCCTTGAAGGACAGGTGGCCAGGAGCACTTTCTAAGGGAAGGAGCAGGATGGGCTTCTGGAAGCTGCCAGGACACAAAATCCTGCATTCCCCAGCACATGAGGCAGACATTAAGGAAACACTTGCTGTGGTTTGCTGGAATGGGAGCCTTCTCACAGAGCCTTCCAGCTGCTGCAGGAGTTGGAGACCTTCGAGGAGATGACGGTGAGTCTCAAAGAGAGAAAGGGACTAGACATAAAATGGTGCAGTTTTTTATGTCTTTATCCTACTAGGTTAATGTGCAAAGACCTACACTGGCTGTTCAAAAGTAAGACTACTACTAAGAATAGCTGGACTCCTTCTACCCCACCTCCTCTTGAGTCTCAGCTATAACTCTAAAAGCTGAGCAGATATTTTCAGTTCGTTATTTCCATAAAACCTCACCAGTATCTCAAAGTAAGATACAAAGGTTCCTGTACAGGTCTAGGAAACCAAGGCTCAAAGAGGTATACTCAATATCCCCGGGTGCTATAGCTAGAAATGGACACAGCCACGGTGTTAATACTCGACTGACTCCAGAACCTGCAAGTGTCCCTCTAAACCATAAGCCATGAACGGGTTCTCTTGCAGTTAAGCAGAAGCATCCACTACCCCAGGATACCTATTCTCCCTTATAACAGTCTCAAAGTTAACAATGACAAATAATAAAACAAAAAGCAAAACACTCTCAGTGACACTGATATTCTCAAAAGCCCTTCACTAGAATTTGCCTATATATATATAGGCTATATATATATATATATATCAGCAAATTAATTAATCTAGACTTAATTATAGGTTCAAAGAAAAAACAGGAAGACACTGATAACAATTTGGGAATAGACAAACCTCTCTCTGGGTTGCATGGAAGAAATGTATGTGGGAAGCCTACCATGTCCAAAAACAATGCACTGTGCTTTGCTTCAGTTATTGTTACTGGTGTGAACGTCTTGTTTGCAATAATAGCATAGAGATCTGGATATGGATCCATGTTCTTCTCTTAAGTAGCTATAGGTTCTTTATAAATCATGCCACTTTTCATAACTTTATTTTACTCATTTGGTAATGGTGGGACAGGACTACGTTATGTATGAGGCACCTTTTGGTCCTAAAAGTAATGATTCTAGATGTTGATTGCAAGCAGGTCATGAAAGATTTTGAATGCCAAGTTAAGGTATCTGGACTTTATCCTGCATACCATGGAGGAAGCACTGAAGAGATTCAAGCTAGAGGCTGATATAACAGTGGTAGTATTTTTGGAAGATTAATCTCGTAACAGGATGCAGGGTGAATTGTACTAAGAAAAGCTTAGTGGTATGAAGTTCAGAGAAGAGGTTAATGCAGTAGACCCAGGCCTCAGCAGATAAGGGGATGAATTAGGGCCCTTTTCTGGAATCTTTATGTAGGACTGTATTATTAGCTAGGCAAGGTCAAACCCCTGCTATACTTGACAGTCCTTCAAATGTTAGGAGACAATCTGCTCTTACTTGGTCACTGCTCATCCAGAATAAACGTCCTCAGTTGCGTCAGCTGATCCTCAAATAAGCATTACTTAATGGGTAAAGGTATTTCAAAGCCAAGCAAACATCTAACACTTACTTGGTTGTGTTATATAACCTATCTAATTCACAGTTTATTTAATCACATGCAAAATGAAAATAATAGTACCCATCTCCCAGCATTTTTGAAAGGATTAAATACATATGCTTTAGTTCATGGTTTGGAGCTTAATAAATCTTTGATAAATAGCAATGTATTATCATCCTTATGCCATCCTACTTCCTTCCCTGGAAATATTCCAGGTTGTAAATGCCTTTCTTAGTTTGTGACTCAGAATTAACAGTGATAATTGTACTGGCTAACTGACTTTGGGCCAGGCCCTGTTTTGAGCATCTGGGCTATGTTCTTAAGCCTCATAATAACTCAATAAGTCACGTGTTATTATTGCTAATGCCATTTTACAGTTGAATAAATATGGTACAAGATGATTAAGTAACTTCTCTAAAGTCACACAACTAGAAGACAGTCACAAAGCCAATATTTTACTGAGCAATCAATTCCAGAGTCTACGTCTTTAATTGCTTTATAAGGCTTTGTCTCTAGGGGTGTTCTGTCAAAGAGAGTGTAGTATTACTGTTTCATATACAGGCCACTACCTAAGATTGTATTCATGGCTTTACAGCATTTGAATAACATCACTGATATATCAATTTTGCTGTTGTATTAAGTGATTTTTTTCATACCAACTGCTATATCTTTTCCTATTTGGTTTATTTTTTTAAACTTAGCGTATAATATTATAGCCATTGGCTCATTATTTAAACCTACTGATGTTGCTCATATTTCTGATTCTAAATTTCAAAACTATCCCACTCAGCTGTTATTATCCACAAGTATATTGCTTTTTACCCCCAGATTTCATCTGAGCCATTAATAAATGTATTACAAAGCCTGAGAACCAAGTACAGAATAAAATCATAACTAGCAACCTATTCCTATATTAACATTGATACACAATTAATATTTACTGGATATAATTGTTTAACTGACTACAAATTCTTTTAAATAAATCCTTTTACATTAGCAATGTTTACTTTTCATTGTAAGCATATTCTCTTCTTTGAAGCTTCACCAAATGCCCATTTTAAATATACTAAAATATGTATTTTATTCTTTCCACTGTATCAGTTATGTGACCTTTCCTTAATTCATTTAATTGTCATGAAGCTCTGTCTCCTCACTTGAAAAACATAGATAGTAAGTGCTGCTATACTTATTTTAATTTTTTCGTTAGAATTAAAGAACGTCTAAAATCACTTACTTGATGTTTCAATTTCATAATCTTATTTTAAAGAGAAAAATGTAGGAGAATTTGCATAGAATGCTAACATATAAAAAGTTCTGTTTTGTGTTTTTTTTCTCCTTTAATCTTCCCAACAATCCATTAGTTGGGTAGAGTAAATAATGTTACCCTTACTTTGCAGATAAAGAAACATTGAATCTGAAGGGGGTAATTCCCCAGAGCCACATAACTTAAAAGGGGCATTTGAACTAGAACTTGAGCTCAAGTCTGTTTAACTCAAGTAAATGCTATCGCTATTGAAACCAGTAAAGCCCTGAATGAAGTTAAAAGTGTACACACCCTCTACTTCTCTGCAGGAAGAATCATGGGATTGGTACTGTCTTGTAAAGGACATGTGTGGCAGTTTTCCTGCCGCTGCTGTTTCCTTGTAGGTTACTGTCTGTCATGGCCCAGTGGAACTGAAATTAGGAGATAACTTCTGAATGAAGTTGTGAAAGGAGACCAGTGAAGTTTTCCTAAACTAAAATAGTCTCTAGTTATCCTGCTTCTTAGAATTGGAATTATTTAAATGTTAAACTGCATCACAACCACTCTGCTTTTAAAAGTTTCTGAAGCCATAAGCTAAAGGCTCAATAACACAGCTGCTCTGAAGGAGAAGCAACCCTTTATGCAATGGACTCTTCTAGAGTAGTGTGCAGAGAGAGTAGTCAGATCCTGGCAAGAAGAGGAGGCAAGAGCCAGGTCACCTAACTCTATCCCACCTAGCTGGCCTATTTCTAACTTCAGAAATGCCTGCCACTCTCCCGCGTGAAGAGGGCAGTGAAGTGATCCAGTCACATTCAGAGCTGTGTTGATGACAGTGTCTATGCACTTGCTTTCAGTAAGCCATCAGGCTCCATGCCTTTTTATTTCTGGTACAAATTCTCAATTAGGAACAACCACAGGAGACCCTCTCCCATTAACTTCACATAAGAAGTATCATCATGGACCATGTGTTTGGTGATAAAAGAAAACTTGAGCTCTATTTCCCTTCTTAAGTGATATGTAATGGTCATGTGTGATGTCAGAAGTGTGGAAATCTTCTCAAGAGCAGATCCTCTATTTTTTCAAACCCATCTCATATATTTACATCAATCAAAAGAAAATGCTTTACACTTCTCCATTTGGATAAGTGCACAAGGCTTATTTTCTCATCAACTTACTTGAAAACCTAATTATACTGAACCAGATGTTGTGTTTAACACCAATAGACATGCCAGGCAATTGGTTTTTGACAATGACACAAATGTCAATTCAAATTGCTCAGACTCTACCCTGGGAGCTGGGTTCCAAGGCAATCACAGTCATTGCTTCATTTCTTATTTTTAGCTTATTAAATAAAAAAGAGTGAACAAGAATGTACTGTACTATGGTGAATCTGCATACAAGGTAGATATGAGAAAAATCATTGATATCCAAAAAATTAAGAAAAAAAATTACAAACTAGAATCAATAAATTCTAAAATTAATTCTCACATTGAGTTTGGCTTCTTTTTCACATATAAGAATTAAAGTGAGAAAAAAAGAAATTCTTACAGAAGCCAAAATTCTGCCTAACTTTAACTGTCCTGAACCTGTATGTTGAAGACACTGAGGATGACTTTATCTTTGTGGCCATTGAAAGCTATGGTTATTCTTTCTGTGGATCCCTGAGTAAATCAGAAAAAAAAATATCAAAAGATACTTATTTTTATTCTAGTTAAAACCTCTGTCTTTGGGCTTAGCAACAATAAGAAAAGCTCAAGTATATTAGTATTCAGAATGTAATGAAATGCAATGAACTCCTGGTTTAAATTATTGCGCTTATAAGAAACTCTATTCATGTTGACTAGCTTGATAGAAAAGGTTTGATCTTGGGACTTGAAGGCATGTATGACCTTGATCTGTTTGAAATAGAGCAGGTTATAAGACAGCAGTAACACGGAGTCTCAAGCTATACCCCAACACCTCAATTTAGAGCCTTTTCAACTTATAGAGAAAGCAAGCAAAGAAATAAAGGGATAATATGGAAGAAAATGCTAAATGTACTGGTAGAACCTATATAAAAATGTTGAAGATGTTTATAAATTAATTTTAATTTCTGGTTTCTGGTTTCTGATTACAAGATAGAACAATGTAATTACAGAAAATTTAGAAAATTCAGAGAAGCCACATGAAGAAAATGACACTTTTATCTAAAGTCTGTATTACCTCAGTTCATTTCTATGCAAAAACAAAACTCAGACACAGACATATACACACACAGACACACACGGAAAGGAAGTTCTTAAATGCTATGATTGATTTATAGTTTGAATGGTCATTCATTCAGAGACAATTTCTACAACAATTATTTAGACCTATTAGCAGATGATTATTAATTACCTATTATGTCTAGCTATGGTACAATGTGTTGTGACATTGGTTGTTTCTACCCTTTGTTCCTGAATATGGGAAATTCAGAGATGGGGCACCACTTAAAATATTCCCTTTGCTCTACTTCTCTCAATTTGAATACATATATCTTTTAATCTAAAGTATATCAGAAGCAAAAATATATGAGACTACCAACAATAGTAGTTAACCACTTGTTTAATCTTAGGAGGAAACTATATTACCTCATACATGTTGGTGTATTGGACAACCATTGTGTATCATGTGGCTAGATTGATGACAGAAAACTCTCACCCTACCCAAACATAGACTTGAATCTTGGAAACAAATTTTATTTCAAGAGATCCCAATGAGATAGCCAGTGTGAAGGCACAATATGCACTTAAACACTACCCTCCCAAAGGTAGAGGGGAGGCGGTATCAGTGGTGAGGCAGTCATGGAGCAATTGTAGTGTATTTTTAATGTGAACATCACTGAGGTTAATGGTGGAGGCTTTGACTTTGGGTTAAATCTATTCTGTTTTCTCAGGAAAGATGACATTTCCTGACAATTAATGATTAGGTGAAGAGGAAATGAGCTGTTCTCTGTTCTAATCTAGACAATTGCCTCATATTCTCAGAGGATAGGAATACTTGTGTGGATACCTGTACCAGTTCTAAAACGGTAGTTCTACTTTTTAATAAAAGTAACTATAGATGTTATGAATTTGAAGAAGTCTCCCTGCCTCCAATGTAACTGAACTTGATAAAAATGAGAGAATTGCAGAGTGGGGCCGCCCAAGCAAACAGTAGGGTTCTTAAACAGCTCCCAATGGGAGCAACTGCTCCCTGAGAGAACAATTGAGTGTTCAAGACAATTTATAAACCCTCAATTCTTGTAGTTGAAAGTTTCCTGTTTAACAGAGACATAGACCAATGGAACAGGACTGAGAACTCACAGATATAAAACCATCCTCATACTGTCATCTGATGTTTGACAAAGTAGACAAAAACATACACTAAGTAAAAGAATCCCTCTTCAATAAATGGTGCTGGGAAAATTGGATAGCCACATGTAGAAGACTGAAACTAGATCCACACCTCCCACCTCTCACAAAAATCAACTCACAATGGATAAGAGACTTAAACCTAAGACATGAAACCATAATAATTCTAGAAGTAAACATTGGAAAAACTCTTATGGACATTGGCCTAGGCAAAGAATTTATGAAGAAGACCCCCAAAGTAATCACAGCAGCAACAAAAATAAATAAACGGGACCTGATCAAATTAAAAATCTTCTGCACAGCCAAGGAAACTATCACTAGAGTAAACAGACAACTTACAGAATGGGAGAAAATATTTGCATGCTACACATTTGATAAAGGGCTGATAACCAGAATCTATACAGAACTTAGGAAAATCAACAAGAAAAAATCAAACAACCCCATTATAAGTGGGCAAAGGACATGAACAGAAACTTTTCAAAAGAAGACAGAATAATGGCTAGCAAACATAAAAAAATTGCTCATGTTCTCCAATCATCAGGGAAATGCAAATCAAAACCACAATGAGATATCACTTAACTCCAGTGAGATTGGCTTATATCAAAAAGTCCCAAAACAACAAATGTTGGCAGAGAAGCAGAGAGATAGGCACACTCATACACTGCTGGTGGGACTGCAAATTGTACAACCTCTATGGAAAGTAACATGGAGATACCTCAAAGAACTAAAAATAGAACTACCATTTGATCCAGCAATCCCACTACTGGGTATTTACTCAAAGGAAAAAAAGACGTTCTATAACAAAGACATGTGCATGCAAATGTTTATAGCAGCACAATTCGCAATTGTAAAGATGTGGAAACAACCCAAGTGCTCATCAATACATGAATGGATTAATAAAATGTGATATATGTATACCATGGAGTATTACTCAGCCATAAAACACAATGGTGAATTAACACATCTGGTATTATCCTGGATCGAGCTAGAGCCCACTTTTCAAAGCGAAGTATCACAAGAATGGAAAAACAAGCGCCACTGATACTCACCATCAAATTGGTACTAACTGATCAATACTTATGTGTGCAGATGGAAATAACATTCATCAGGGGTTGGGAAGGTGGGAGGGGTGTGGAGGGCATAGGAAAACTCACATCTCATGGGTGCGGGGTGCACTGTCTAGGGATATTCATGATTGTAGCTCTGACTTAAGCAGTGAATAGGCAATATATGTAACCAAAGTGTTTGTACTCCCATAGTATTCTGAAATTTAAAAAAAATTTAAAAACTTGTTTAAACTTCACCATTATGTTTCCAGTTGCCTAGTAGTAGCTACTATTTTAATCAAATTCAGCTTTATTTCAAATGATCATCTAATCAACTGTTTTGCATCAGGGTACTATGTACTCACACCAATTCTAGTACCTCATCTAATCCCTGCATACCTGGCTTCCTTCATAATTGACGCTGCACACCTTATTTAAGAAAAAAGATTTCCATATATTTACAGGTCTTTTTCTGAGGCCTCTGTTTTATTCTTTTCACCAATTTACTTATGCCCACTTAGGAGTATAGTTCCTTAATTAATACAACTTCATAATAAGTCTTAATATCTAGTAGAACAGAAATCTTCAGTTTCCCTTGCCCTTTATTCTTTCATGTAAATTTTAGAATTTGATTTTTTAAATTCCATAATTCCTATTAGAGATTTTAATTAGAATTGCACCAAATCAAAAGAACAACTGAGAGAGAATTGACATCTTTAAAATACTGTCTCTCTAAACTTGCATGTAATCTAATTTCCATTTATTTAGGTCTTCATTAATACTTCTTACAGTTTTATAATTTTTCCTATTCATGTATTGAAATTGTTTTTTATACTTATTTCTAGTTTATAGATAATCTTTGATAAGATAGAAATTAATGATATTTTCTAGTTATTTGTTTCTGGGGCATAGAAAGGCAATTTTCTTTTTCATATTAACCTTTTGCTCAGCCACCTTACAGACCTCTTCTATTATTTTTAATAATTTATCTAAAGATTTCATTTGCTTTTCTATGTTAAAAATCACATTATTTGTAAATAATGACAGTTTTACTTATTCCTTTCCTAACCTTATCTTTCTAATATCTTTTATCCTGGGCTTTGAGAAAATGGTAGGATTGGATTTTTTGAGTAGGAAGTATTTGGATCTGTTTGGCTAGAAAGGAATATCATTTAAAATAGCTGGCGAAAAGTCAAAGAGGGAGTTCTAAAAGGCAAAGATACGAATTTGGACTCTATTCCAATGGGGAAGTACTAAAGGTTTTTGAAAGGTGATTAGATGCTCTAAGAGTTATTTGGAGTATAGGACTAATTAAAGAGAGAAAGACTATAGAGGCTAGTCAGGAAATAATCTTCATCATCAAGGTAAGAAATGGTAATGGAATGAAGTATTGCTGTGGACATAAGAATGAAAAATAAGAAATGCATTTGAGACACTATCCAGGAAGAGACTGACTTACTATAGTTACAGTGTTCAAGAGAAGAAAGAAAAAATAAAGGAAGGAATCTAAAAGGTCTGAAATTTAAAGTTTAGTAACTAGAAGAATAATAATATTGACAGAGAAATATAAAAAGTCATAGGAGAAATGGTTTAGGGTTTTGGTTTTCTGACTTATTAGTAATTTTTACAAATAGGCTTATTGAGATATAGTTTACACACCACACCACTCACCTATTTAAATATATACAATTCACTGTCTCAGGAACAGATCCTTTTTAGCTAGTGTTTAACAATCAGCTATTTGTCTAAATATTAGATTGAGATGTTATTTGCCATTTAAAGTGAACTAAACTCTAAGTTGTCAATGTATCTCCTGTAGTTGTAGCACCAGTGACTGACTTATTAACTTTAAATTTCTACACATGAAATAAAAGAACATAGTATAGCTAAAAAAAAAATTAAAATGATGCAAACATAAAAAATATATATATACACAATTCAATGATTTTTAGTATATTCACAGTCATGAAATCATCTCCACAATCAATTTTCAAACATTTTTACTTCCTCTCCAAAAACAAACACAAACACAAACAAAACAAAAAAGAAAAAGAAAAAAAGAAAAGCAGAAAACTCACACTCATTAGCAGTTAAACACAGTTCCCCCAAATCCACTAGCCCTAGTTAAACACTATTTTGCTTTCTATCTCTACAGATTTGCTTATTCTGGAATTTAATATAAATAGAATTATATCATGTGGTCCTTTATGACTGGCTTCCTTCACTTAGCATACTACTTTCGAGGTTTATCCCTGTTGTACCATGTATCAGCATTGTATTCTTTTTCATTGGTGAATAACATCCCATTTCATGGAAATATCACATTTTGTTTATTCATCTATTGATGGACATTTGGGCTATTTCTACATTTCATCTATTGTGAAAAATACTGCTTTTATTCACATAAAAGCTTTTGTGTGGATGTATTTGACATTTCACTAGATGCAGAACTGCAGAGTTATATGGTGAAACTGTATTTAAATTTTTGAGAAAATGCCAAAATGTTTTCCAAAGCAGCTGCAAATTTTTTCATTCTCGCCAATGATGTATGATGGTTCAAATTTCTCCACGTCTTTGACAACACTTAGTATTATCTATCTTTTTAAATTATAGCCATCCTGGTGTGTGTGAAATAGTATTTCATTGTGGTTTTGATTTATATTTCCCTAATGACTGATGATGTTGATCATCACTGTTGCTTACGAGTATTGCAGTATGCTTGTTGACCATTTGTACATCTTCTCGGGAGAAATGTCTATTCGGATCACTTGCTTATCTTTTAATTGGTTTACTTATCTTTTAATTAGTAAGTTGTAAGAGTTCTTTATATTGTTTAGATACAGCTTCATTCTGTGATATATGATTTGCCAATGTTTTTTCCTATTTCATGTAAGTCTTTTCAAATTATTTTGAAATAAAATATGCTTTAATTTTGAAGACCAATGTATCTATTTTTATAAATCTTTTCTTATATCATATCTAAGATATCATAGCCTAACTTAAGGTCATAAAAATACACTCCTCTCTTTTCCTTTTAGAGTTTTATAGTTTTAACTCTCATATTTATTCTATGAACTATTTTTAGTTAGTTTTTGGGTACAGTGTAAGAAAGTTATAAGAATTCATCGTTTTGCATGTGAATATCCAGTTGTTCCCACACAGTCATTGAAAAAACTATTCTTTCACTAGTAAATTTTCTTGACATCTTAGTCAAAACCAATTGACCATAGATGTAAAAAGGTTTATTCTGTCCTCATAGGAAGTGTTGGACAGTGTACTCTCAAAGGGTTGGTAAAAAATTAGTGTTAATTCTCCTTTAAGCATTTGGTATAATTTACCAGTGAAGCCCTCTGGGCCTGAGCTTTTCTTTGTGAAAATTTTAAGATTACTAATTCACTCTCTACTTGTTATATGTCTGTTCAAATTTTATATTTATTCTTCAGTCAGTTTCATTAATTGGTGTGTTTCTCAGATTTTGTCCATTTTATCTGCATTACCCAACTTGTTGACACATAGTTGTATAGTCCTTTTTATTTCTGTAATAACCACAATGTAAATTTTGAATCAGATAATTATTTTTGTTTTTATTATCATTATTTTACCAAATGAAACCTACATGGATCACTAATATATAAAACAAGTAAAGGGGGTAGCTCTTCCAAAAATCTCAGAGGCTTGGTCTCCTCATCCTCTGTGGGGTCTTCTGAGGCAAACCTAAAAAATCCTCCACAGAATACAATCGAAAGTCCTAGGTGTAGGGCTAAGCATTATAAGTTTGTTTGTTGTTTGTTTGTTTCTGATTAACCTACTGAATCTTAGGTTTATCTGGAATATTCTTATTTGGAAAGCTCGATGTCTGGACTCAAAATATATCTTTCAGTCACCTCTCTGGAAGGGAAAACTGAACCAACACATTTAAGTGGTTAAGATCTTCAAAAGATCAAAAGATCCAATCAAGGAGGCAAGTCCAGACAGTGTAAAGCAGGACAGCAAAGCCAAAGAAAACATAATACATAGGAGTGTCTGGGAGTGGACAACATTATAGAGATAACAGTTAACAATTTTGAAAAGATTCTTGGATTTCATGATAGGAGAGGTGCCAGTACCTGTTTCTGTACAATATGGTGCTTTGTGTGATCTACAATTATCTGTCACCAGTCGTAATTATCTATTCCTTTAGGACATACCTTACCTGGCTGGCTTCCTCTCTCACAGTACCCAACGGTATCTTCATAGCTCCAGGAGGTTTTTGCCATTTCTATTTGCTGCCTTAAGCTACCTCTGCTGCTTTGAGGCTTGGGGCTTGCCACTTTAAGAATCAAAATTTTTATCACTTAACTGCTATACTTAGTGCATTATCTCTCCCTGGGTTTCAGCTGTTCCCACTGTGCATTTGCTGGAACAAAAATCTCTTTCTGTCTTTGAGCCCAAAGTAGTTTAACCAAATAGAAAACTAAAGTAATGTCACTTCCCCAACATACCTAAATTCTCTAATCAAAAAAGACATGTTTTAAAAAATTTTTTCTATTTGTCATTTATACCCACTTCCAAAAAACTTCTGAAAATGTTTATAAACATTAACCATGCACTTATCTAAGCCATTCAAAAACAGAATGAATTAAAAATGATCCTAGTAATATAAAGAGATGATTGTACCAGAAAACTTAGGATAGAATAATTCTTCTGATTGACACCTTCTTAAGCCCTAAGACTCCTGCAGATAAAGGAAGGAGGGAAAATGAGGTAGAGACTTCTGGCAATTTTTTTTTTCTATTGTGTAAGCACTGATGATTTTTGGTTCAGAATTAACAGGTCAGCCAAAATAAAAATCTCCTAGATAAATATCTCTCAAATTTTAATGTGCAAACAAATCAGCTGAGAACCTTATCAAACTGCAGGTTATGACTCAGAAGGTCTGGGACCTGAGCATCTGCACTTCCAGTTAGATCTCATATGAAACTGAAGCACAAGATCCTTTTGAAATTTTTACTGCTGGCACACCGATATGGCAATTCAGCAAAACACAATAGCAAAATTTATTATTATTTTTAAATATCAAAAGGAAATCATAACCCAGAAGTTGAAGATAATAAAAAGAGGGCAACTAGCAAATAACCTGAAATTTTAATTACTGAAGTAATAATGCCTCTTTTCATTCAAAATACATTTCAGGTTCTTAATATATATTTAAAATAAGATTTTTCAAGCACAACTAGTACATAAAAAAATAGACAATAGGCATCCCACACACACACACACACACATACACACAAATCACATCAGCTCAGATTGTGACTCCACCTGTCTGCCAATGTAGCAGACAAAGAAAGGTGCATGATTTGAGAGTCAAAGTCACTCACAAGTTCTTCAAGATTAACAAATTAAAGCTTCCAGCTATGATATGCAGTTTTGTCCCTAGAAGGCGGGAGTTGCTGTATATTTGTTTAATAAAACAATACATGAATCAATGCAAAATATGAAACATAGGTCAGAGTGTCTATAGACCAGATAGTCTAGGGCTGTGTCCCTTTCAATCTATGTTATATGAACAGAATTAATTTTTTAAAAACTGAAATTCAGCTAGATTATCATTGTCACTGATGCTCACTCTTTATTATCAAGCTTTATTTCTTTAATTGTTTCTCATACAAGCATATATTAGGCTTTCTTTTATCAATGCAATCTGGCAATCTCTGTCATTTAATGGAACACTCAGTCCATTCATATTTAGTGTAATGACTAACAGACTTGATATTAATAATTCCATTTTATTTGATTATTATTTATTCCTTTTTGTGGTTTCTTCTTTAACCCTTCCTTATTTCTGCAAGATTTCAATCATTATATTTTTCTCTTTGTTAACTTAGAGTTTCATTACCTCTAATTAGTAACATTTTTTCTATTATTTGAAAATAAAATACCAAATATTCCACTTCTCCCCAAATTTGCCCTTTTCCTCAGTTCCACAATTATTCACATTCTCTGTATTTTTCTTCTCTGCATGCTTCAGGGTTTCTTTTTTTTTTTTTTTTCCATTTAACCCACAGGTTATCTTCTCCCATTCATTAAGTCCTTCTACTTCCTGCTGACATCTGACTGGCAGCTCTGACATGGGAAAAACAAGTCTCAGAGTGGCAAGAAGGAAGGAGGAAATAAAGGCACTAGAAAAATAGGAGTGTTTGAAAGGAGGACTAGACTCACTCTTCTTCCCAGGGCCTGAACCTCCTAAAGGAGGCATCTCTGGAACGTGGTAGAGGTAAGGAGGCAGCTATTATATATCTTTATTTCCTCCAGCTTCCCTGGGTTGGTAATGAAAATTTGGGTGAGCTGAGAACACATAACCTTCTTCTGAGATGAAAAGCCATGTCCACAAAACTTAAGGAAGGCACATATTTTTTTTCCTGCTTTGTTCAGAAAAAAAAAATTGTGCTTTTGGAGGCAAGGAGAAAGTTCCAAAGTTTTTAACGTGATCCAAAATTAATATGTTTGGCTAATTCAACTATTAAATAGAAAGCTCCTTCCAGAGAACAAATTAGTAGGGGGAAAAAGTAAAATGACTAAAAGTT
Organism: Daubentonia madagascariensis; assembly: GCA_023783475.1. Lineage (NCBI taxonomy): Eukaryota > Metazoa > Chordata > Mammalia > Primates > Daubentoniidae > Daubentonia > Daubentonia madagascariensis. Next base: position 17,926,254 of record JAKFHU010001569.1, read on the forward strand.
CTATACCTCTATCTATAAATCCTGCAAAATCCTTCACTTCATACCATATTTCATGCACACAATAGAATCTAAGGAGAGGAGAAGCCCTTTTCCTTCTGGATCAATGACAATAATCAACATCAATGCTTCCAGTGCCCCCTCAGGAAAGGCATCCATCTATGTCCTCGTCTTTCATCCTCACAGCAGCCCTTTGAGATGGGTGCTATTTTTGTTTCCATTTCCATCTCAAGTTGCATAATCTTATTCTCAGAGGTTAAATGCTTTACCCCTGAAACAGAAGCCAATAAGTGGTCCAGTTGGTATTCAAATGAGATATCTGATTCCAAAACATGGGCTCTGTCCAATACATAGCACTACCAGGAATGGTGTCGCTGAAGCTCCTTTGCTCCACACTCTCGAAATTATCAGTGAATTCTTCTCTGAAGAATATTTACTAAATAATCTCATTTAGAAAGAAATAGCATCTGGAATAGTCGCACTGCTAACTCAATCAGTTTCATTGTTCACAATGAATACAAGTAAAGTGGATGAATATTAAAAACATTGTTTCTTCTGATGTTCTGAAGAATTATGAAGCACGTGACCATGCTCCAGGATCAACATAGTATACAACGTGCAAACCCCCCCTTAACGTTCAGCAAGTAATCACCACAAATTATTAAACGTCCGTGACTTTCCAGTCTCTGTGCTAGATACTTTACATAGTTCATTTACTTTACAATCCAATAAAGAAGATATTATTATCTCAACCTACTTATGAGACCTATGAGGCTCAGAGAAATTTTGTCCAAGGTCACACAGACAGAATTTCGGGATTTGACTCCAGGTTTAACCGTTACAGCCACTTTTTCTTTCTTTTTGTTCTTGTTCTTGATTTTCTCCTCTTCCTCTTCCCTCCCCTTCCTCTTCCTCCTCCTTCCTCTTCTTCTTTTGCTTGCTCATGTTTTCTTACTCTTACACATTTATTTTCCCTTTTCTGGTCCACTCTGTGCAAACTTCTTTCCAGCAACATCACGGAGCAAGAAACAGTTTTTTGAAACTCAAAAACCAAGACTAGTGAGAATCCTCTGTCTCACAGACACTATAGCGTGTAAGACAAATACTCCAGATTTCCTAATTCTCTTTTCCAGGTCCATATCATGAGCCTACTTCCTGAGAGTAATTAACTTAAAGATCTTTGTGACATGGTAGAATTTTCTGCACAGAATTTAAGCATTTCCATTCCCATACCTATATTTAAATGTGTTCCTGGTGATAAAATGACAATGAGGGTATAGCTGCTTCCTCTAAGACACAGAACTCTATTGTTCCTGCTTCTACACTGACCTCAAATGTCTTGTCATTTGAGTAAAAATATTATTTTGGAAATGCTTCCCATACATGCCATGCTTTAGGGTTATTTATTCTATAATTTTTATATCCTGGCATAAGTATATCCTATGGGCTTTAATGCTTCCTTAAGGAATCTTTAAGAATTTAATTTACTCAATAATATTTCTCTTCTTTTCGTAAGCTACATTATTTAGGGAACGGTGAACTAATGGTGGTGATAGTCACTTTTGGTGCTGAAACAAACTAGCGTTTATAACATTGTCACACATCCTCCATTTTACACACAGGAAACTGACGCTTGGAAAAGTTCAACAATTTGTCTAAGGTCATTTAGTCACATAGTTTGCTTGTAGCACACCTGAGATTGTAATCCAGGTGTTCAGGTTTCCCATCCAGAGAGCCTTCCGGTGTACCACCCATTCCTCTGCCTGAACTGGAGAAAAACTAATAGTAATGAGAATAAAAATAACTACTAATACATATTGAGTGCTTGCTATGTATGTAGGTACTGTTTCAAGAGCTTTACATGATAGAGTTTATTTAATATTCACTACAGTGCTGTAAGGTGAAGACTATTATTATCCCCATTTTACACATGAGGTAGTTGATAAACTTGCTCAAGATCATATTCCTAAACACAGTAAAAATTTCAACCCAGTCCTTCTGACATCAGAAGCTGACTTGCTAACTGTTACACTATTAGCATATTCCAAGGTGTGAACAAATTAGTGACTTTAAGGCAAACAGAAAATGTGCATTACAGATGCTGTCATTTGGATGGTAGAGACTGCAACAAGGGGACCCACTGAATATGCTAGTTTAGGCAGCATGGCTTGGTTTTCTAAGTTTATCCCTGGTATATATAGAATTTCATCAATGATGTCTCCATACATCTGACAGCTGCAGCAGGAGGACCATCAGGAGGCTTTGCAAGCACAATAACTGCCTTTTTCCTGGATGCTTACAGCAGACTACAAACCAACGTGTGCAGAGGAATGGAGGCAGATACAACAAACTCCCAGGATTCAATTCCCTTCCATAAATAGCTAATTTATTTCATACAATCCATTCCAATCACCTCCTGTGCAACCTTTCTTGCTATAACTTTCACAAGGAATTTGAACTCCACACCTCAGTTATGGGATATGAAATAACAGGGCTACTTATTTAACTTATTTACCTTCATATCTAGCTAGAAAAATTCAAGAGTGCAAAGTCCAAGATCTCAGAGTTATAAAGACAGAGCTATGTGATGGAATAGAATGCATGGAGTTCCACACTGGGACAGATATTGCTCAGTACTCCATCCTAGACACTCGCACCAAAATGTATACAACTTTACCTATCCATGACCAGCAGTCTATTCCTGCTTGATATAGTATAGGTGCTCAAAAATATGTGTTGATAAATTAATCTAGGTTGGATTATAAATAGGGGTTAGGGAAACCAGATCAAAGCCTGGAACCAGAATCTAAAACTTGTATGCACTTTCCTCCCAGGAGGCAAATAGAAGGTGTATTCACATCTGGCAAAGCACTCAGTAAAAGTTTTAAGTCAAGACAAGGGAATATTGAGAGTCAGGCATGAAATCAGGAGAGGAAAGGAGATGCAATGAGCCAAAAATGAGAATGCCTGAAAGTGAGGCAAGAGCTGTCTTAGCCGAAGAGCCCTGAATACTTTTGCAGACACAGGCAGTGCCAATGGTTAGTTTCCCAGTACTCGGTCAGTGGAGTGGGATCCTGCCATATTTACATGGTGTTGGAGGGTCCTGAACAGCTATGTCTTAGAATCTCCCTATTTTGTATTATGGACCTATCATTCATGAAATTTTTAAAAGCTCTTTATACTTCTAGATTGTTCTATTTTTTTGGACAAAATAATAGAATCATTAATTAACATATTATTTGAGAAGTTAGACCTCCTTTTACTTACCACTTAATTGTTCTGTGACATTGAATATATTATACAACTTTACTGAGCCTTAAATTGTTCTAAGTAACATGAGGGGTTATTAACTCTTGAATGGCTAGACATAATTTTGAACAGTACCAAGCTCAACCAGCTGAGATAAAGACACGAGTTTTTACTGGACCAGGAACCCAACATCTGATACAGCTATAATGAGGTTAACACAAACATAACCTTCATGATTAGAAATATGGAGCTCAGGTCATAAGACGTAGTAGTCTTATTATAGTCACAACTGCTCAGGGCACATGTGCTCTGAGCATATGTTCCATTCAATTTGTCACATTTTAAGAGAGACATTAACAAATTGCTGCATATTAGCTGATTGTAGCAAGGGGTCAAGTCTTACATATCTTTTTATCTTCACAGTACCACACCCAGTACCCTGTATTATTCAGTAAAAACTTGATCAATGCTTGCTGAGTGGACGAGTAAACGAATGATTATAAAACTATGGAAGAGTAGGTATGGGTATAGAAACTGAGCTTGGAGAAGAGTAAATGAAATGTTAATAATTTTTCTGAAATACTCTGGTACTCCCAGAAGGCAGAACCATGAAAAATGGATGGAAGTTATGAAAAACAAAATGTTGCTCAATTAGAGCTGTCTGGAGCAGAATGTGTGCAGTGGTGAAACTGCACTGGAGGTGTCAAGCCAGGTGTGAATGACCACCAGCCAGAGTCAGCAGAGGGAATTGCTGTGCCGTATTGGGAAGCTGTCCACATAACTGCTTGGATTACTTCCATTGATGAATCTGTGGTTTTATGAAAACTGACCCCAATGTGTAAAAGTAACTATAAACCTAGGACCTCTTGCCCAAGTATTAGTGGGGTAGAATTTCATAGAATATTAGAAATAATGTGTGTATACACCACACACACACTTTTTCTCCTTAGGAACCTTGTATGTATTTGGTAAACAAGACATTATTTATAACATACTTCCTTGCAGGAGATAAGAATTAAAAAAGTGCAATTCCCTTCATTTTTCTTTTTAAGTTATGAAAGTCTTTTTTTTAATAAAAGCATAAAAATGTCATTTGCGACACTGATGAAAATATCATCAGGATACATGGTATATGCACATGCAAATTCAGATGTTGGTAAGTGGATCTTACTCTGCAGCTTTGGGGTTTCTTGATGTAGCATAAAGAATGTCTCTGTGTCAAGTGACCTGTTCTTTCTAAGAAGCCACTCATCCTTCTGTGCCTAACATTGGCTGAATTATGGTAAAAAACTGATTAGACTGACACAATTCATCAATTGCTTGGCTAATACGGGATTTTCATATCTGAATCATCCAAACTGTTTGTGTAGATGTATCAGGAAGCACATTCCTGGAACAGTGTGAGGACTATACACAGCCTACCCAGTGCCATGCCTACTGTGGTCACCAGAATGCAAAATCTGACTTGAAAATTTCACATCTTTACCGACTATAGTAGAAAAAAAATGGTAATTTGTAAGTTACCATTGTAAGTATCACTTATCATTTTTATTTAGTTTATCATTTATGACCTCTGTTTTTATAAGAATCAATAGTGCTTTCCCTGTGGTTGCCAGATGTGTGGCTAGATGACTTAAAGGAAACATATTCCATGAAATCTGGCATCAGATTTATGATGATGATCTAATAACCCTCTGCTGTACTAAATCTACCAAATGGCATTGTAATTAAGGTTTATTTAAAGGTTGATATTTGATAGGCATTTAATGTGTCGTAGTTTACTTAATCATAATGGCATTCCTCTTACATTTATAATCCCCATTCAATAGATAAGCACATTGAGGCTCAGAAAATTCAGCAAGTATATGAGAGAATCACTTTCTATCATCCCTTTGTAAAGTATATTTTCCTCTGATAAAACCCAAAACATTCTCTGTCAGGCTATACATGTCAGCATAAAAATGCAAGAAAAGAAGAAAAAAGTCAATCTACAGAGCCCTTGGTAATAAAATCAGAGTGTCAGTAAAACTTTCTAATTGCTCCCAGTTGCTGAGGAAGGAGTCAAGGATAGCTTCCCAGAGGAGTAACATCTAATTCATCAGTTAAAAGATAAATTGCTGTTATCCAGGCCAGTGGGAGGGAGTGACAGGGAGGAGCCAGGATGCAGAAGAGAGAATATGGTGAGTGTGGAGTTCAGAAAAGGCAGGAATACTAAGGGACTGTCAGTGAAGAGTGTGTGTACATGTAGAGCATGTGGAAAGATATAAACTGGAATAGTAAGTTGAATGTATATTATATAGAGGAGCTTTGGCTTTTATACAAAGAAGTACAAGAAGAACATCTTTAAGCCAGTGAACAGATTTGCATTTTCAAGAGATCATGCTGATTACTATGTGGAGAAGAACAGGGCCAGAGAGGTAGCCTAGTAAAAAATGTTATTGCATTAATCGAGGGGAAATATGATGTGAGACCCAACCAAAGTAGTGACAGTGTAAATGCAGAGGACTTTGAGAAATGTTTGTAAGGTGACATGGACAGGATTTCTGATTGATGAGATGTGTTGCATGAAAGAAAGCAAAGAATCAAGGATGACACCAAAGTTGCTGCTTGGGCAAATGAGCTTTAGGAGAGAACACATGACAGTGCTGACTATTGAGCATCTCCCGGGGCCCACTTGGTGCTGCAGACCATGGCTTAGCAGTGGTTCCAATTTACTTTCATGGGACATTTCTATAGCACCACTTTGGAAGCAGAAAACACCATCAGGGAAGGCAGACTTGTTTTTATCTGGGAAAGGGGATTTTCTGGATGGGGGTGACTAGAAGGTAATGGGGGAAGTGATCTGAAGTAATGGCAAGAGAATGGAAGTGACTGATGTGTCCTAGAATGTAAACCAGTGAAAGAAAGAAGTGAAGAAAGAAGGAAGGTGACAATATTGCTGGTTAGAGAAGCCACATGCTAAAGGTCCTCGTAATACTGAGGAACACTTGCAATTGGAAAAAGGGAGCTATAAGGATAGGAAGGTGTGGACAGAGAAAGAAATGTTTTAATATGGGATTTTAAGAGGTCATGGAGCTGTTCCAGGTGATGGCAATCTTCTGGGTCTGGGTAACTGTGCAGAGATGAAAAACCTCATCGGAGACAAGGAGGAGAGGGGATCAAGAAGCTAAGTTACTAGGTGGGTGGAGGATAAAGGCACCCAGGATGATGGGAAGACTCAAAGTGGAGACAAAGAGAGTGCACAGTTACTGAAGCTCCAGTGACGGAGACTGGACGACCTGCAGGTTGGCAGGTGACAGAAGTGAGAAGGGTAAGTGTTAACCTTGCAGCAGTACCAGCCACAGGACAGCAGGGTGCTTTACACCACCATGCAGAAGTCATGGTCTGGGCGCATTCTCTGGGGATGTTGGAGGATTCCAATCACCACATCTCAGTCCTGGGGTTCTTGGTCATCCTCCGTCTGAGATGGTTGCAGGTGGCCCCAAGGGAAAGTAAGGAGTCAGTTAAGATCAGGAGGTAGAAGGGATATTCAGGGAAGCAGCTGAATGTCCGTCCCCTCCCCCTTCTCCTTGGGAAGGAAAATTTGTTCATGATAGAAATGAGAAATGTAGAGGGGATGCTGGAAAGCTTTGGCAGGAGTAAGTTGATGAAGGATTGGAAGAGCAAACTCTGAGTGCCATGAGTTTGAGAACATAGAGAAAACTGAGTCAGTAGAGGGTTTTCCAGCTTAGGCTCTGAAGAACAATGATAGGAATCTAAAGTGTGGTGGATTTAAGGTAGCTATAAGTATTTTTCCAAAATAATTAATATACAAGTCTAGTTTACACATGCTCAGGATGTGGGGAGTGAAGGAAGTGTGGCCTAGTCTATAAGGACAAATGATGGTAGAGCACCAGTGCCCGGGACCAGCACTTTCATACTTCCCCAGGAGATGTTCTTAGCTGAAGTTTCTAAATGCTATGTATAGCCTCAAAAATGTAGTCAGTATGAATTCACAGCACAGAGCTGATGAGCTCCACGCATCACAGCGGTGACGAACATACTATGTTCTCGAGCACTGTAAATGGATGTGAGGTCTCATTTACGTTCAGAATCTCAGCCACCTGCAAACATGAGTGGCAGCCATTTAATCACTTTGTTGTGCTCCCCCAGTTTACTTCCCTAATAACTGTAAAATGAAGGAGCTGAGGTTCAAAAGGTTTCATTATCTTAACTAAGAGAACACAGTTAGTACACTGACAGCAAGAACTGACAAGAGCCTGACAAAATAGGAAAAGATGAAAAAAAAAAACCGTAAAAATCAGTCACGAAATGCACAACTATAGGAATAAGTAAAATTCCAAATGTTTCTGCATCCACTGGGAGCAACGCAAGTGCCCATCAATTCATGAGTAGATTAACGAAATGTGGCAAATGTATACCATGAAGTACTACTCAGCCATAAAAAAGGATGAATTAAAGCCTTTTGCAGCAATTTGTATGGAACTAGAGACCATTATCCCAAGTGAAGTATCTCAAGAATGGAAAAAACAAACACCACATATACTCTGTAATAAGTGGGAACTAACTGATAAGCACACATGTGCACAGAGGGAAGTAAAACTCATTGGAAATCAAATGGGAGGAGGGGGGTGGAGGGGGGGCAAAAACCTACCTATCAGGTACAATGAACACCATTTGGGTGATGGGCACACTTATAGCCCTGACTCAAGCCTTACAAAAGCTATTCAAGTAACAGAAACATTGGTACCCCCTTAATATTTTGAAATAAAAAAATAAGATAAAATAAAGGATGAAACAAAACACTAGTTGTTAGTACCTAGTAATTTTTAGGTCAAAATTTCATTAAATATCCATATATTAAATAGAGGATATCAGGTATATGCTGAAGTACTGAATTTCAACTTTCTGTCTCTCCTAAGGAATGAGGTGTAAGGACTCATTGTTTAATTCATGAGCTTGATGAATCTTCCAAGGCACCTAAAACCATAGGATGAACAGCACCCAGCTTCGGTGGTTTGTAATCTGGTTGGGAAGACAAGGCACTATGTTGCACATGAACATGGGGGTTCTTCCTGTTTTCTGTTCCTTCATTTATTTTGCTCATTTCTTAAAAGCTTTCCCTCTTTCTCAGCATAAATTACAATTATGTGCTGAAACAAAGGCCTTACGTGTTATATGTCTACTTTTAGTAAATTTTCAAGTTGATCACATCTGCTCCATGATGGATTTTCCATTAGGTAGATTACGCACATATTTAAGACCTCATGAAAACACACAATATCCACATCCTGTCTGACTGCACTTGCCTTTTTAGGCTGGATCACACCTACTCCCTAACCCTCACAACCCTCATCTTATTGGCTAACTCAGTTATTAGGAAGTGAGGAAGGTGCTAAAGGGAAGATGTGATGGAAAAATTTAGCTTCTTGATAGCTAAAGAAATCATACACACATACACATTAATTCACACACACACAGTGAGAGAAAGATAGAGAAATAAAGAATGGTACAAAACTGCTGATGCCCCCAATCCTGAATTGTAAATAGGAATTTAGCTTTTATATCTTTATATGAAGAACCTTATATGACATAGTAAATAGCGTTTTCAATGGATGTCTACAAAAACATAGGTACATTATGTGCTGTAATATTAAAAATGAGGAAATGTTAAAAAGTGAACACTTAAGGAGAAAGAGGACAAGAAAATAAAAGGGAAAATGTGAGGACAATATAAACTTTAATGTGGAATGTGGATATTGAGGAAAAATAGAAAAATATTGTGAAAACATGAAATGTAGCAGTACTCATTTAGAGAAAAGAATAGAAACAGAAAAGGCATGAAATAAGTCTTCAACTGAACTAAATAATATAGTCTTTAGAATCCATATCATGAAGGTACTTCATAGATAAGATGAAATTATTTAAATATGTATGAAAAATAAAATAACCTCTTCAATGAAGTCCAAGGCAAACCCATTATACTATAATGAATGCTTCTCTGTAGAGAATAGTATAGTATTTAAAATGAAAATTAAACACATTCATTCTTATCTTTATTTGTTCTTATTTCTAAGGTAAAATTTGATTTCAAAGTTATACAGCTGTTTCCCAAAGTTATACAGCTGTTTCCCAAATGTGGTCTGACTAAAGAAGTCATATGCTTCCATCACTCCCAATAATAAGGGTCCTTATATGAAAAGCAAAATCGCAATTGGATGGTATGAAAGGAAAGGTAGAACAACATTCTCCCTATAACAGGTGCATAGTCCAACTGAATATTGGGAATGATACAGTAATGGGTCCTGTGACTAGGATCCCCACCATTGTCATCCATTACTCTATGAATTCAGTAAAAATACATAAGTACCTCCAGTGGGACATGCTTGGAAAGGGAGAGAACTCAAAGAAAGATGAATATGACAATATAAGCTCTATCTAATTCCTCTGGTTTCTGTTTCTAAGTAAGAAAGTAAAATTCTCCAATACACATTTTATACTATCTCAGAGGACCAAAAAAAAAAAAAAAAAAGAGTTTCTTCTTTTCAAAATATCTCCTGATTTGGAAAACATATTTTGTGCTTGCCGTCTGTTCTATTGTTTGGTGCCATGCTGTACTGAATTCAGTGAGGCTAGCACATTGGCAACGTGGACAAGAGTTCTGTCACAAAGAATAATAGTAAGCATTTCTCTGTCAGCCTTTCTCCCTGAGTTTCTGAGAATTTTGCATATTGCTACCAACATAATCTTCTCTCTTGATTTAGCAATTGTGACCAGGTGTTTGAACTACTTGCTATATGTAGGTCTAGAGAAGAAATTCCAGTTGAGAGGTTATGAGATTCTTCGATCTCCCTATAAATAACAACATGCTCTAGTTCTTCTAAAGTCTTGGGATTTCTTAATGATATACGTGACATGAAGTGAGATCAATATTCCCGAATTACTGATCACTTCAATTTAAAACCTATCAGTCAATTCAGGGAAGGTAAATTAGTAACACAAATGATTTATTATAGTCTCAGGAACTGAAAATTGAATAGGCTTTTCTCAGTGAATTATTCAGTAAGTTAATCTGATGGTGTGCATGTACAACCTTAATTAACTAATTCCGTTGAACCCGACATTGACAATGCATGACCATACTTTGTGATTTTAAGCAAATTATTTGACTTTACTAAACCCTTTCTTTTAATAGTTTCCCTTAACTACCAAAATGAGCCTTGCAAGACAGAGAGCTGTATGTCTCTCTTCCAAAATATATTCCTTCTCTCTTGAAGTGCATTACTTAAGGGAATGATGTGAGCATTATAGTACAAGCCTGTGAGTTAATGAACGATGCTAACTCCTAAAAGGCCTATAAATCATACTCTGCATATAGTGTGGACAGTTTGGTGGCTGCATCAACCCCTCTTTCTAGTGCACTAGGCTTGTAGGATCACAACACTTTCTGTTCCCAAAAGAAATCAGCAAATATCAAAAAGAACCAATGCTTTTCTTATTGAACTAGATGTACCCAAGGACTTCATTTGCCAGTCACTCAGCAGAGTCTACTTCATTATAATAACAAATATTTATATGTAATTTACAATTTACCAAAACCTGCCATCTGCATTATCATTTCTTCCCCTTTAATAGTTCCATATGTTAGATAAGGTAGATTTGATTAATATTTCTATTTTGAGGAAACTGAGGCTCAAAAACTCGATTGCTTATTAGAACTATCCAACATATCACCAAGGTGGCACTTGAATCAGGAAACATAATATTCTTTCTCCTATATAATTCTGCCTTATTTCCTTTATTTTAAAGGAGCGTGTTCTAATTCCATTCCTGGGCTGCTCCCAGTGCAGGTCTTGACACTCCTACATGATTCTACTTTCAGAAGGGAGAGAAGCGAAGGCATACCCAGGCTGGCACACAATATGAATGCCCTGCAGCACCCTCCAAAGAGCTCTGCTCTGCCTTTCTGAAATAAGAAGTCTGACTGTTTGTTCTTTTACTAACCACTATAATATGCAAGAAGGAATGAAAACTATAATTGTTTTTCTTTCAAATATAACTTTTCTTTAGATACCCTTTTATGAGTCTTTTGTAATCAACTGGACAGGAGGTGAGTTTGAGGTTGCCACTGCGGTGATTGCATAATCAATTGAGAAAAATTGCATGGGCCAGGAAAGGAGACTAACAATTGAACAATAATAAAATGAAATAAAAGCAAGCAGAGGTAAGCAATTACACGTGTATTTTTGGAATCCTGATGCAAGATAGGAGATTGAATTAGGCAAGAGAGAAAAGAAGTTAAAGTCAGGTTTCACTTGTAGTGTTCAAGGATCTTTTGAAATAAGATCAAGACTTTTCATTTAATATATTAAAATGACACTTAATGAATAACCAGATGGGTATGGCACTGTTCTTGGCACAATGTACTCCAAATAGATATAGTTTCTGCATCTGAAAATGAGTTTTGGAATTAAGCCAGAAGTGGGGGCAGTAAACTATAATGGAAAAAGCAGGGGGTTTACAGTCAGAATCTCAGATGTGCTCTCTACATGTTTTATCCTTTCTCTGGGCTTCAGCTTCATTAACTTTAAAAAAGTAGTGCCCACTGCACAGCATTTTTATGAAAAGTAAATGTCACTAAGGTGATAAGCAGTTCGGAGGCACTCAGAAATGATAGTTGGTTATTAGGTTTCAGCAAAGTTACCTTATTACAGGTCTCTAATCTTTGAGAGCTATATTCGCGGTGGACATAAGCTGAGAAGGAATATCCCCTCCAGAAACTGAGAGATGAATTCTGTGAGATTTCCAAAGAATTTTTTGCTTCTGAAAATGGATTCCTTTAAATAACTTCTTCCTGTAGAAATAGAAAGCTGGTATTTTGCCACCTTGAATAATAAATAAGCTAATCCATTATTTATTTTATTTTTATTACAAATCTTTCAATCAGAAAGATGCCAGCCACAAAGAAGATGCTCAAATACATTTATCTTATAAATTAATAGAATAGTCTGTTTAATATGATGAAAGTATTTGGACAGATATTGAATACCCATTAAGTTAGACATTTCATCAGGAGCTTCATATATTATAAATGTGTTAATTATATATTTACTTATTATAAACTAAGATATAAAAATCAGTTTTCTGCTTGCATTCTAGGTTTTTCTTTTGTCTTTTCTACATAATAGGAATGAGTTAAATAAAACTATAATAATAACATAATAACATTTATTGAGGCATATCATATGCCAAGCAGCATAGTAAACTCCCTACTAGAGTATCTCCCTTCACTCACACAACAAATCTAAGAGAGAGGTGTCATTATTACCCCATTTCACAGAGGATGAAACTAAGGCTTAGATAAATTAATGTTGTGTATGTTTGTATTACATTTATGAAAAGCCAATTAGCAGCTTTGTGGTAGTAATGATAAGTATTTGTTTTAATTATCTTTTTATAATTAATATCCATGGGCTCTTGTCCTATTGCTCATCAAAAATAACAATACTTTAGATGGTAAAGTCTTTACCACCTAATAAGCAATATCCAGAGCCAGAAGTTCCGGGTTCAAATATGGTAGCTCTGCTACCCGCTAATAATAAAGAGAAGATCTTTTACATGTACTTAAGATTTGTTCCCACCAACACAGAGTGACAATACCGCTAAGTGTGACAAAGAGGGTGTAGTGAAAGAACAGGAAGAGGGCACAAGGTCTGAGTTCCCTCAGGACAGGGAGCAGGATTTATTCTCTTAATAGCTCTCAAAACAGTATTTTTGTTCTTGCTGTGATACACATGAGTCAGTGAAGGGACACTCTCTTGGGCATATTTGGAAATTAATGAGCAATAAATATAATTCCACTTCTTTTTTCTCTCACTCATGTAAATATACTAAATTGCAAATGATTAAAATTAAAAAAGGTCTTCTCTAACTTATTAAAGAAGGAAACCATACATAGACTTTTGTCCTTTAAACATTATTGTCATTAAATTATTTGTAAAACATGTCAAAATTGATGAAACCACAACAGACAATCTAAGATAACTCACGGTATAAATATTTGTTGAATTTAGTCTATTTAGAAGGATGGAAAGAAGTCAACCTCCAATAAATTTTTTTGTTCTTGACAGCATCCAATATTTAAAAGAAAATATTTAAGCATGTGTTGCTTAGAGAAAACCATAATGTTATTGTGGGAGAAGGGGTTAGAAACTTTCAATTATCTATACAATATTAAAAAATCATTTCCTATATAAAGACTCCCATGTGAAGGTATGAAAATTAATATCTGTGTTTTAATCACATTTTTATTGCAAAGACAAAATTGTTAACAAAGAAATTATTACAAAGAAAATGATAAATCACCACCAGGTCATTATTCTTAATGTATTTTATTTTTTGGAAGCATTGTCCATAGGGATAGCTATTTTAATATAGCTGTAATATGTTAAAACAAACGAAAGAATTTTATGGATGACCACTTGAGAATTCAGTGTAATCTATGGAAAAAGTAGATGCCCCTTTGCACACAATACCTAATAAACTGCCTTAAGGCTTGTTCTAATCCACATTAATAAGAATATCATAGGCTACAGAAAGGAGAAAAGCAAAAAAAAAAAAAAAAAAAAAAAAAAAACTAAGATTTACCTGAATCATAAGTACTACATAAAAGGGACAAGAAAACTCAATATGTAAATAGGTTTGGAAAAGGGAAAATTGATTGAACTGAGACAGTTTAGAGCTAGGTCGTAACTAGTTGCTAAGTGCTTTTGTAATGAAATACAACCATTTAACTTGCTCTCCCCTCCCCCCAAACTGGTATGTACATGAAGGTATAGCCCAAGGGTCCAAATAAATTAGAGTCAGCACAGTATGGTGCTGAGAAGCTCGGCTTTGCATCCCCGCGCTGACAGAAACTAGTCGTATGACTCTGGGAAAGTTACTAAATAAGTATTGTGATCCTTAGTTCCTCAAATATAAATTGGGAACAATAAATGGCATCTAATTTATGGAGTGACTGTATATGTAGAATACTTTGCCAAGTACTAAATATACAGCAAACACTAAATAAATATTCTCTTTGCTTTTTTTGTTGTTGATTTTGCTGCTTTGTTTAAGATGTTATCAATCTAAGATATTATTATATTAGATACATTATTAGATATGATATGTTCAGTTATGGTGTTAGTCGTATGAAGTGATAAAAAATTACTTTTTATCTATATTATTGCTAAATCCCAACTCTTAGTTTGCTGAATAAAAACAACATACTCCCCAAATAAATAACTCAGAATCATTGTACAGTAAGGCTGTAGGTTTTGTTTTTCCTCTTAAACTAAGGCTGTTTGGATGGAATTGATTAGAAATAGTTAATGCCTTCTCTGGAAGTGACAGAAATCATGAAATGTCAGCTCCACTACTTAGCAATAGAATTTGTGCATTGGGACAAATAAAGTACAAAGCAACAAGTAAATTCAAAACACATCATTTGAAATGACAACTGAGTGACTATAATTTGAATGATTTCATTTGACACCAAATTTCTTTCTCTGTCTTGTTCTCTTGCTGTCTCTCTAGCATACACACACACACACACACACACACACACACACACACACCATTTAATTTTGATTAACCACACCAAAACCTAAGAATGTTACAGTCAGGAGTTAGAAACTACTCATCACTAAAAAGCACTAGTAGCATAGAAAAAGAGTAACAATGATGTAGCAAGCCAAATTCAAGTTTTCAAAGATGACAACACGCTGTTGAAAGGTGAGAGAGGAAAGAGCGATGGCAGGTTTAGCCTTGCATGAGTATCTGCTCACCTCCAATCATGTTCCTTTTTATGTGCTACCTTAATAAACACGCAAAGCTTTATTCTGAGAATCCCAGTGATGAAAAGAGGTGTTCAGTCTTCACATCTTACAAAAGTGACAGGTGTAGTAGCTGGGTCAATAAAGCAGTTGGTGCTTTCATTTAAAAATCTTAAAGTTCTGAAAGATGATTCAAAATCCTGCTGGAGAATTCATCTCATTCCAACAAGAATTACTTGGCTTCAATTCAAACTCCCAGAAAATAGGGAAACACTAGGGTTGTACAGACACAGGATGTTCCTAAAAGAATCAATATGTATATATTATGTTTATTGTGCTGATCAAAACCAAGGTAATTAGTATCTGCTGTGTGTTTATCAAGCAATAACACTTTATACTAGTAACTGGGGAATAACATTAGATATTAAAGACAAAATGATTAGAGAGACATCTTTTTTGTCTGCTTGAATTGTCTAAATAATCTGAATACAATATTGTCTTTGCTTTCTTTCCTATTTACCTGCTTCCCTGGCCCTATTCCCAACCCAAAACCTCAACCTGGCTAAAAATTTGCCATTACTCACTCAATTACTAAATATAAATGGCTTTTGGGGTGTGTGTGTGTATGTATGTATATATGTGTGTGTGTGTGTGTGTGTATATATATATGCATACATATATATAATTTCATCTTGGAGTAAAAATTTATTCAACCAATAACACTTGTTTCACCCCATTGTTAGTTATACTCTGCAAATGACCTAGTACAAGACAATTTTAAAGTCAACTCTTCTTTGACAAAAATCATATGCTACAAATGTAGTTTATTTATTCATATTTGTATAGATTTATGTCACCTGTGTAATAGGTATAATTGTGCATGTAAAGTGAAGAAGGAAGTGCATCTAAAGGTGTACGTTTAGGTAGGTTTCTTTATGAAACTCTCTATAAATATGCTTGAAGAGCATGAGAGTTCTAAGAATGTGTTTATTCTACAAATGTGTGTGTATATATGTGTGTATGTGTATGCATGTACAGATATACATACATCACATCTCCTTGGGATATAGTTTGACATAATTATAAATCTGACCTCTGTAGTTGAATTTTTTGCATTCAAATCCTAGGACCAATGTTTATAAGCTGTGACACTTTGAGCAAGTTATTTGAATTCTCTTTGACTTAGTTGCTTCATCTACAAAGTAGGCATAAAATTGTGCTTTCCTCATGGTGTTGTAAGGAGGGTTAAATAAAGTAACATTTTAAAAGGCCTAGACCTGGCACATAGAAATCAGTAAATATCATTGTCTATTATCAACTTCCCAAAAAATAAAGGGTACATGCTCTGACAAATATAACTGTATGTGGCACGTATGTGTCAGAGAACAGGACTGTCTGTGCCTTGTGGACATTTATTATCTTCTCCTTTTCTCTTCTCACAAATGCTGACACCTTTTCCATTACGAAAATAAGGTAATAATAAAGCAATAATAATAATTGCTGGAAGCAATCATTGATTCCAGAATAATCCCTGTGTCAATGAGATGAAATTCCAGTGGGATTTATATATGCCCTGGCTGATTAGCAATATTAAGCCTGTTACTACACAATTAGCTTGCGCATGCGCGCACGCACGCACACACACACACACACACACACACACACACACACAAATAAAAGAGAAAGTCAAAGCAAACCTTGTCAACTTCTTAGGAAAACAAAACAAAAAAACTCATAACCCAAAAGAATTTAAAAATTTCCTCTTGTTCAATGCTGATACGTTAATAAACGGTTGACGAGGCATGTCAAATTCTGCAAATATTAAGGCAATCTCACCTACATTTTAGAAGTGTAGATTTATCTTTTATTTTCCAAGTTTATTCTCTCATTTTATATTTTGCCTCTTCCCTTCACTGACAGGGGGAAAATTTGTAGATTGTGAAAATAGATTTTCTGTTTATGCTGTTATAGGATATTTGTTAACAAAATAACTTAGGTTTACAGGTAAACAAATTGATTATGTCAGAAATTTGACTTTGAAAATCAGAATGGGCTTGTTCATTTTGAACAAGAATAACACCTGATCATTCAAAACTTAAGTCAGTGCACATAAGCATACTGCTGTGGTCAGAGAGAAAAGAAGACACAATTCTTCAGTAAGTGTTAGAATGCTCAATTCTACCTAATGAGTAAGGGAAAGTGGCCTTATCTCTGCCACCCATCTGCTTCATTTTTCTATTTTACAGGCTTATAAAATCTTTACCAAAGTCTATACTTAAAAACCCAACTTATAAAGGCTATTATAATTATATAATCTGAATATAAATTTTTATGAATATAAACAATTACTTGTGCCCTGTCTTACTTTGCCTTTAGTCCAAAAATGCTAAATTATCAAGACGGTATTGCACGGTAGTCAAGAATAAGCACCCAGTGACTGTCTCTTTAACTTCCTAGGTGTTTGATCTTGTGCAAATTACTCAAGACTTAATTATTTTAAGAAGGATGATGACTAAAACTGTAATCTCATACAGCTGCTTTGAGGTTTAAATGAGATAGTGAGTATAAAGGGCTTAGAGTTTCAGGCATACATTAAGTCCCCAAACTTGTAATGGTTATTATTTTTACTCTTCCCTATGCCTAGAATGCTCTTTTCACATTTCCCAGCTAGCAAACTCGTATCTATACTTCGAGTGTAAACTCAAGTGATTCCTTTGTAAATCCTTCATGACCCCTCCAAGGAAATCAAGCAAGTAAACCTTAGGGAGGAATAAAGATGCATCACTACAGAAAGGCGAATGACACTGGTAATAGAAACAAGAAAAGCTAAGTAAGAGATGGAATATCCCCTGCCCTGGGTCAGAGAGCTTGCTGAGTTCTGCCTTTCCTTTCTTAAATCCCTGATGGCACCTTGATAATCTGGCAAGATGGAACTTCTGGGATGAAAAGTAAGAGGTTTGCTAAACTTGAGAAAGCATAGGGATAAGGTACTTTTTGTTGGAAATTCTGGCTCTTCCCCTTCTTTATTCTTTGGCCTGGTAATGCCTATTTTCTAAGTGCATCTGGCTGAGACAGAGTACAAAACACAAGCACGTTGCAGGGGCTGGCTCCAGGCTCAAGAGGCAGGCACGATGGGGCACTTTCAATTTCCTTTACAAAATACACTTTTTCCTGGATATGAAAAAAACCCCAGAGATTCAGGGTAAAATGTAGGGAGAAAAATATTACATGACTGTACTAGAACATCCCTGACTTGGTACTTTTTGATAATTTGAGTGTCAGACAAAGTAAAGAGCTTAGAATATCTTACACAAACATCCATCCAGTTGGGTGATAGATTCTCAGGTTCTAGCAAGACAAACCATTCCAGTTCATGGCCAGAGAGAAGGTCAAGCAACTGTCGTTTCTGCCTCCACTTTTATGAACTAAGAAGCACAGTCTTGAAGAATAGAACGTTTTGAATTCAAGATTTTTATAGTCATCTAAGATATTAATGTATGATAGCCATAGAAAAATATACATTGGCTCAGGTAATATTAAGTTCATTAAAACAAAACTAAGTATTAAACCATTTTTTAAGGAATTGAATCAGAAAAAATAATTTAGAAATAAATCCCGTTACATAAGGACTTGTAATTATAGAAACCAGTGAAACAAGAAGTAGTAAAGTAATGGTTGTATGGTATAAGACACCTGACTGAAAATATTGAAATAAAAATATAGAGAGATATATACATAAAAATAAAATACAAAAATGAAATAGCAATAATTTGACTCTAAATTGCCACATTATGTCACCAATGATCTGAAACTGAGTGTGAAATATACAAATCCTAATTTTTAAAAAATTTTGTTCCTGGCTTTGATAATGACCAGAAAAATAAAGAATGATAAAATATAGTTTTTCAAAGTAAAACTAAGAACTAATTAATTTTTAAATTGATATATGCTCTTCAAATTCTCTTTTGAGAGAGAGTTAAAAAAGATGGAGAAGTGGTGAAATGTAAAGGAAGTAAAACTAATGAAAGCAGAAAAAATGAGACAAGAGAAAGTATGAGAGAATGAAACCACCAATTCAAAAGCAAAAACCGGAAGATCAAACATAAATAAATAAATTCTAATTATAAAATAGTTAAAAGGAGATGACCTGAAAAAAGAGACACCAAAAATTTTAAAATAAAAGGATGGTAAATGTTTATTGGCCAAACTAAAAGGGAAGAAAAAAGAGGTAGCAATATTAGTTTCAGATAACTTAGAATTACTACCAAAGTGTATTAAACAGAACAGAGAAATATAGTAATAATTACGTATATATGCAAAATATGTTAAGAAACAAAATCCCTTAGATTTTGACACAAACTCAATAGGTGTAAGAAATGCAAATACAGCTACACATCAGGTAAATTTCTTTTAAAAAATAAGAAAAGAAATGGATAACATAGTGAATTTGGGAAATAAATATAAATAAAACATGCATGCATTGTGTGTCTACATATGTGTGTGCATGTGTATGTGTACAACTTGGCCCTCTTCAATAAGGAAAACAATCTTCAATTATCCAAATAACTCAAAAACTGAAAAACTGAAAAAATTTCAAAAAATAGACATTATAAGGTCACATTTCTGGCCAAAATGCAATAAAATTAGAAATTTATAAGAACATTTATAATAAGAACAGCAAAAGCAACAAACACCCATCACTTTAGTTTTTAAAAATTAAGATGATTATTGAGCAAAAAGAAAAATGAAACTACAATTTTCAACAAACATTACTATTTGCATCGAACATTTGAGTTTGCTCTCACTGTACTATACACTTAAAAACATATTATCTCATTTAATCTTGCAAACCACTATAAGGTAAGGATTTTTACTCCAAATTATAAATGAAAAAACTTAGTGAGTTAAAGTTCCCTGCACCATATGTGTGCCACACTAAGAAATCAAACCTAAGCCTGCTTCATTCTACACCTGTGCTCTTTTGCACTTGATCTCAGCCAAAAGACTGAAAAGCAATCTGCCTGAGCTCTTTCATTTAATGATATTAACCAGGCTATATTTTAAACTTTTAGATGAGACCAAAGCAGTTGTCAGAAACAAACTCATCATGGTAAATGTTCCCAATACTAAACAGGAAGGATTAAAAAAAGAAGGTGAAGAAGGAGGAACTAAGCGTTCAACTCAAGAAGTTAGAAAAAGAAGGGAAACAAAAATCTGTATGGAATTTGAAAGAAAGAACTACAAAAATAAGAGAAGTAATAAATTATAAATTCAAAAGCAACAGAATTTAAAAAATTAAAATTCACAAAACTGGCAAAAAAGGAGTAAAAAACATTTAAAATTAGGAAAAGAAAAAGAAAGATAAATTTGGAGAATAATCAATTTAACAGAATCATATACACAATTATGTGATAAAAATTACAAGCATTTTAATTAAATAGATAATTCATAGGCAATCCATAGGCAATCCATAATTTATCAAAATTAACAACTGAAGATATATAAAATATGAATAAACATATGACTTATAAAATGTCATAATTAATTTTTAAATTTTTTGTAAAAAATAATTTGAGCTTTTTACCGGAAGTTTTACAGGTAGGGCTATTCAAACATTTAAAGAATTGATCATCCTTGTTCTATGTAAATTCTTCAACAGTATAAGGAAAAAGGGGAAGCCACTAATTAATTTTATATAATCAATATGACCATTATATAAGTAGGAGCCAAATACAACTAAAAAATTTTTTAAAAAACTTTAACTCATTTGTGAATATAGATGCAAAAATATTTGGTAAAATAGTAGCAAATAGAATTCAACAGTACATTAAAAGAGCAACATATTGTGACAATTAAGGCCATTTAATTTAGAAATGTGTTAATATTAGGAAATCTAATAATAGATACATCATATAGTCCCAATAAATATACATGATAATCTCAGTACATTAAAAACAAAACATTTGATAAAAGCCAACTCTTTAATATCATATACTGCACCTACCTAAAATTAAACCCCTATGCTTTATCACTGTTGAAAGACTAGTAGAGTTACTAAATCACAAGAATCACTATTTCAACATTACTAGTTAACATTATTATGAAACATCTAGCAAATTCAAGAAGATATAAACAAAAATGACATATATTTATTATAAAGCAAGAGATTGTTCATTATTTAAGAATAATATACTGATATACCAACTTTAAAAGTCCAATAAATTTAAATTTTTTAAAAAATGCATGGTTTTATACGCTAGAATTACTAAATAGCATATTAGAATTACTAAAATTCATTCTATACATAATTAAAATTCACAAATATTTTACTTATACCTCTATCATTTCTAATCAGCTTTTTAAAAGATAAATCTTTTTATACTTATTTCATCCTAATAGAATACATTGTGACACCAAGTTTAATAATATCCACAAAATAACATATGTTTTTATGCAGAGGTGTGAAGTTTGTTCACCCCCATTTTTGAAAGAGGGATGAATAAGATTCTCTTTTGAAGGACATTTGCACATACACTATGGAAGACACCAATTTAATTCCTGGGAAGATGGCGTTAGAAGTGTCCGCTGCTTGTGAACAGCTCAACAGCATGGAGTCCTCCAGGTTGGTGTATCTCTAAACTTGACCCACCTGGAGATCCATGGTGTCGAACAATGAACTTTCCAAACCAGCAAGGCCTCCATAAAGTGAGGGGAGCTCCTCTTCACCATCGTTGGTTGAAGAATACACAGCCTACACCTACTCTAGCCCAAATGAGTTTCTGCTCTTTATCTTCTCTGTCAGAATTTCCTCCATTCATTTTCCATTTCTGGCCTATTGTTTAAGCTCCTGGCCATGACGCATACTTTCCAGACTCCAGATTAATCCCAGGCTTAGACATTTTACCTTTGATAAAGAAAAATGAACAAGGAAACTAGCTAAAACTTCCAAGTAGTGTCTACCTTATTATAAAAGTCCAGAGAGTACAAAACTGTGTGCTGTATGGTTGCTGTATAACAAACATATTAAATTGTACTTTGTGACCAAATATTTTCATCTTGTGGAATTTCAAAGTTCAACATCTACACATCTGACTGAGGTTGTTTCTATGCTTGCATGGTGGAGGAAGGATGCCTGGCCAATAGTCACATGTAAAAACTGACGTGGGCTTGGGACTACAACCAACTTTCAAGAGCCTAGTTGATTTGCCCTTTTCCATTCAGGGTTGTCCTAAGCTCCCACAATCTAAGCTGCTTCATCCTTGCTGTGGTTTGCTCCTTGTGCTTCTAGGGGATTGCATATCATGGAATCCTCCAAAGTCATTTTGTGTTCTATCTGCTTCAGCTGTGCTCCTCAGGTCCCCACAGATGGGCACACTGGCTGCTCCAGAGCCCTGCAGTTACATTTTCTCCAAATATAGCCAGAGTCTCTAGGCTGGACTAAGGTGTAGGGAAAGAAAGTGCCTGCATATGGTGTGAGTACATAAGATCTGGCAAGGATTTTGTTTAATACCTGTTTCCCACCTGCTCCCAATTTTTAGATGCATTTAACTGAGGCTATGTCTGTTAGTTTTCAGTTAGAGAAAGACAGATAAAAATTAAAATGCATGTATTCTTAGAAGACACTATATCTTGATTTCTTACTTATTATGAATTTGCTACCTAAATCCAAACTCTTCTGAAATTTGTACTAATTATTAATTCTGAAAATGATTCTGATTATCTTAATAAATGGCAACTGACTGCAAAAATAGATAGATAGGTAGGTGCATAGATGGGTGGGATGAATGGATAGGTTGACAGATAGATGAGTTTAAAAGAAATATCATAGCATGTTAGTAGTAAATGATTATTTTCATATTTTGATCCAAGAGTAGGCTTTGATGGAGCCTGACAAAAGCCGTGGAAGAAACAGTGATCTAGCAAGGGGAGGCTAGAGTATTAAACACAACTGTTCATTTATCTAATCCAGTTTAACTAAATACACCATTTCATTGTAGGAAGAGAGACTGCTTGGAATCTACTGACAGTTCTTCCTATCTGACAGTGTAATGGATTAGCATAATCAGAGAGGAGCACACACTCCTGTGTCAGAAAACCAAGATTTAAGTCACATCTCGGGGCTCTAAAAATTTATTACCAGCAGCATCTTGGCAAGTCATGATTCCTCCAATTATTATTTGGAAATAATTAGGAGTTTTTTGTGAGGTTGATATGAGATTTTTGTGCAAGTTCTTTGCAAGCTGTAAAGCTTACACATTTAAGAAATTATTAATATTGCTATTTTAGTAAATGCAACTGATCAAGAAGCTAAAGGACTAGGTTCTTACAACAAATGGGTCAAAAAGCATCTGTACATTTCAAAAAACAGTAATGGAAACAAGGGGGGAAAATGACAGCAGGAAATGGCCAAATTGGGTTCCTGAGGATCCAGAGATCATGTACATTCCAATCACTGCACTACAGGCTCCTGTGAGAGCCGCCGGTCTGTTTGGTTCACTCTAGTTCAGGGCCCAGTACATGACAGATGCTAAATAAATATGTGTTGGATGAGTAAAAATATATTTTTCTTCTGTCTTGGTCAGTATGTAGTGAGTCTGTTTTTCAAATCTGCCTGGATGGTAAAGCCACAGTGACATAAGGAACCTGCCCCTCAAGTGCCTATGAATCTGAACTGCCTGAGTCCTTTTCCACCTTGAATGCAGGTGCCAACCCACTGTCCCTTTGTACTTTTCCAAGAAGTATGTTCACAAGTCTATGCCTTTAATTTCATGTAATTCATACATGCCTGGAACTTGGAAAGGGGCATTTTCATTTTCCCAGGGCATTGGTCTCCGTATTGGAGTGCCTACACTCCACAGGCTGTGTGGGACGCTTCTCTGGCTTGCAGCAAGAAAATATTAGAAACTGTTCTCATTTATTTTTATCTCATCCTTTAAAATAAGTTTGTGTGAATATACCATAATATACATAATCAAGGAATACAATTTCTATCCATGCTATTTACAAGTAAATAAATACCCATACCTTGATTGGGGTTGAAAATATTGCTAAGAATGAAAGTGTGCAGCTGACATTCTCAGTATCCCACCCATATTATTCAGGCCTTTCACTGTGCTCCTGCTGACTTCCATATGCCAGTGTCTGCTTCTCTGTGTCTGGGAGCTTTTTCGGAAACCCAAGAAGGCTGCTCTGCCCACCCCATACAGCAAGCTGGAAATGTTCCAGAAATTTATAGCCCCTAGGAGCAGCCTTCAAATAATGATTCTTTCAAATAATGATTACTGCACTGGTTGGCAAGATAATTATGAGGCTAGTGATTTTGTACCATTTCTTAGAATTCCCCATGTGTTTAAGCTGCAGTCTCCTCCAAGGTGCCCAGCTTACTAGAAAACTTTATATTGGCTGCCTTCCCTTCCCTGTTTCATGTTCCTCTTCCCTACGTGGCTCCCTACACTTCCCAAATAGAAGTGGGCTTGCTTCTGGAAGGATCCAAATTAAAGTAGGTGTGTGATCAAAATCAATCATATGATATTGCTCCAAACTACAGCCTCATTTTACTAGTTTTCAAGGCAACCTGCTCAAAGTCACTGAGAGAGCAAAATCAGTCTGGCTTTACTTCTCCCTATGGTTTCCTGTAATAGCAGCGTGGTGTAAAACACACACACACACACACACAAAATAGTTAACTTGGCAGCAAAACATTTAGGTTTGTCCTAAGACTTGTCTAAGGGTCTTTGTTTCATTTTACCAGTATCTTTGATGTTCACGTTGGTCTGCTCTCAGGTTCTAAGAGTCAAGGGATGGGGAAGATATTGTTGGTGATGATGATATCTCAGAAATAACGCTGCCTTTTGTTTTGAGGGAATTACATTTCTCCTGTTAATGCATGCAAACAAAATCATGGCTCACTAGGTTTCTGTGTTTGTTTTTACTTATTTAAATAGTCTTCAATGCCTCCTGGAAAATTAAAAGGAAATATAATAGCAATGACGAAAACTAAGCACTCCTGTTTAGAGAAGATTATTCATCTTGATCAGATAATTTTCAGTATTTACTTTGCCCAGGAATTTGCTACAAATATTTGCATGAAAACAAGCTTTTTAAGCTATGAAGTGCACCCATGTCACCTAATTCATAATCCTCTGTTTGTATCTTTCCTTCCAAATATTAACTTTGAAGAAGATCCTGATTTCCTCAGAAACAAGTTGTTGAATCCAAAGAAGGAATACCATAAAACAAAAGATGGATTACTACACTCTATATTTTACAATGCATATAAACATATAAGAGAGGAGGATGCAGAATTTAATATTTTCTATATAAATCTGCTGCATTGTTTCTAAAGGGAGTAGTGGAATATTCCTCAAGCCTTTTTTATATTAATAGCTCCTTAATTTCTTAATTTTGATTGAATAACATATATTCGGACTCTAGATGACATAATTTAGACACTTAAACATGATACTTCATAACCAACAGATATGCAAAGACGTGACATAGCTTAGAAAATTTTTCTCCCCTATGAAAATTTTAACTCCCCTACGAAAACCCATTGAGTTTAGAGTCAATGGTTTAGATTCTTCTTGGCGTAAAACCAATTATTCACATTACTATTTTGATGAGCATTCACTTGTGGTTGATGCTATAACAGGAAGATCTCTCAGGGTGCACACTTGTGGGGTCATTTTCAGTGTGCCAAACAATTAAATTTCAAAACAGAATCAGCTTTTTTTGAATAATGAATAAGAGCAACATACATATAAGAACCCTCCTAAAATGATATTGTTCATTTTTTTTTAGAGCAATGGACTTGTCCACTAGCCTTTTATTGAAATTACACAGATTGTAAAGTATGAGAGATTACAGATAATATAATCAACGTTTTGAAATTCAGAATTATGTAATATTCCTTAGAAGTAAGTTCCCTAAGGATAAAAATAGCTGTAATATTTTGAATTTGTGTAGTACTACAAACTCAACTTATGGCACATAAAAATTGCTCCACATATAAATTTACAGTTTATTAACTCTTTAGTATAGTCTATTCTTCTGTAATTGTTTTACATATGGTCTTATGTTAACAACCACCTTTTAAGCTCTTTGAAATCTTTTACTATTTTGTCCATTTTTATAGTGTTAGGCTTCTTTAACAAATAAAAAAATAGTCTTAATTTTGGCCTTTTAATTTACTACTTTGTGTAGCCATCATAGCATCATTTGTCTACTTTCAGGATCAATTTCACTCAATATGCATTGAGTAAATCCTTTATCCTACTTTCAACTTACTATGAAACTTACTATGAATCAATATATGGCCCATCCTTTCTGGTCAGATACTTCCTTCTCCAAACTTGAAAGTGAATTAGTCACTAAAACAGTCTCATCCCTCTCTAACACAAAGAAAGGCCCCCACATAATCTAGTAATTAAATACACATGCACACACATGCATACACACACATGCAATTGAATATTTAATCCATAGTCTTAACAATGTGAAATAATTAACTGCGTGAGTGATAAATTCAATGTACCAAAAAATTGGTTGTTGATGTGGCCTAAACAACCTCTTTTACTAGTTGTATTTAGTGCTCGTCACTGGAAATAGCCTATGATCAAACTAAGAGTATTTTCTAGATTTAACACTACAATGAGAGCATTTAACAACTGATAAACTTTTGTTTTTAATTTTAAATGTATATGATACTAACATGAGCTTATCAGATAAGCATTCTAAAAAGCATGGTATGGACCATGAGAAATACATAAACCTTGAGAAAAACATTTCATAATCTTCAATGCTAATTTTAAGTGAGCCCCTTGTTTTTCTGTTAAGTTCACTTTCAACCCTTCGGCCAACGTATCTAAAAACCTTACAAATGAGGTTATTTGGAATTTATTTATTGCCATAACTGTGTGGCTATTGCTGAAATCAGTAGCAATCCTGAAGTATTTAAGAGAGGAATGTGTACAAGCCAACCTTAGTGATTACAGAAATGGGCATAAAAATTAGAGTGGATATAGATTTTGGATAGAGATGACATTTACAATTTTATTTTCTTTTGGTCAACATTCTTATTTAAAAAATTTAAAAACTGTTAAAAAAACATTGAGAGAGGCATAAATGGAGGGCAAAAAGTGGGGAGAAATAATGATTAGGTTCACACAAAAGTAAAAATGAAGACATGCAGATATGCAAATATGAGCTCTCCCCTGTGAAATACCACAAAAAACATGTCTCTTTTTACTTCTCATGACTGTTATTAATGCTTGCTAAAAACAGCTCTAATAATGGTGCAATCCACCACTCTTTAATTATACTCTGAGTTACACCTATGGTATTCAAAAGACAAAGACAGAAAACAAGAAGCCAGGAAATGAATAAAAGATAAAGTGTTTTCAATTAAGAAAAATGATCTAATGCTGCTTTCCAGTTTCGGAGCTCATTTATTACAAATTTGCCTTTGTTTGTCACTACTTGGCAATTTTATCTCATAAAGGAGATACAGCATGAGAGCTGTTGAGTTGGGAACAAGTATGAGTTGAAAATAAACTGTTAATATATGAATATACATATGCAATAGCAGTTTGCCATTAATATACTGATAAATACGACAGCATATTTTTAGTCCGGATCTCTCTGCTAAGTCTCGCATATCCAGTAGCTTATCCTAACTCTCCTCTTAGATGCACACTGTTTTCCTCAAACGGGAATGTTCACAACTGAACTAATCATCCACCTTATGACACCTATACCATCTCCACCTGCCCAGTTGCCTTCCCTGGAAACCTCACTGCTCCTCAGGCTTTTTTGGGGGGCGGTGTAGGGGGCAACCTACCACCCCCACCACACACACCCAGTCACCCAGGCCACTCTGTTCTGCTCTGTAATATTTCTCTAATCCATCCCTTTGTTACCACTTGCACTGTCATTAACTCAGTTGGAAGCCATCGTCTTCTTTTACCGCAGTTACTTATCTTGCCTCCCTCTTTTCAGTCTTTCCTTTTTGTAAATCATTTTTCATAAACACAAATCAATCATCTCTCTCTGTTGATTAACCTTTTAATTACGTTTCCCTTCCCAAAGCTCAACCTTATTAAAACAGTACGCAAGGCTCCCGAGAATGTCAAACCTGCACAGCCACTTTCCCACGTTCCTCTCCCGTCGTTCTTTAGTTGAGTCGCGCTCAACTACTTCAATCGCCAAACACATCACGTTCTTCCCTCTTGGGACTCTCCAACCTCATCTGAGCGTGCAAGACCCGAAGCACATTCTTATGTACTTTCATTTTCAGCTAGAATCTCTCTGAATACACAAATAGTGCACATGTGAGCACGCACACACACACACACACACACACACACACCCCCATGCAAAGTAGAATTATTCCACCTGAAAACACTGGAGCCTTATTTCTCTCTGGGTTAAATGGGCTTACAATTTAGTCAGTGATCATCTAGCCTGGAGAGTACCACATTCCACCTAGAAAAATAATCCTGCAGAGTGAGGAAAACAATGTTGCCCCTGATACACTGGAAGATTTTATTATAATGCTTTTCTAGACCCACAGGAATTCAGGAAAACAACATTTGCTCTGGCCCCTCACAGTCAGTGAGAAATCATGTTCCATCTCTCAGAGAATTGTTTCTTTGTGACAGAAAACTAAGGCTGACTTTCCAAATGCCTCTGATGAGTATCATAGATCCCTCAGAGGTTATGTACTTCAGTCCTCTCCTTTTCAGATGAGGAGACCGAAGCCCAGATTAATGTGATGCCCTCTCTGAACAAGTTTACTATTGCTGTTGTTTTCTTTTAGAAATGATTAGAGGAAATTTTCTCTTTGCTCAAATGTTTTCATTTCCTTTTTGCCTTATCTGCAAAGAAATAAAAAAAGTCAGCCTTTATTACACTTTTAAAGCCCTATAAGAATATAGAACATGTAACAGAAATGGTATGTTCAAGAATACATAACAGAAATGTGTTCAGGACATCTCCCTACTCTGGCACACACCACGTATTCCTCCAGGTCCCTGACAGATGTACCAAATTAATTGATCTCACTGATGGTCTACAGCTTCAAGATTTGCACATCCAGAAGCAGAGCTTTATATTGCTAAACTTACTGGAATCTGATCCATGTTTTCTATGATGATAAATACACTAAGAAAAAAGTGATTTGCCGAGGGAGTATCATTTTAGGGGTGAGGGCCAGGGTGAGGAGGGTATAGTAGCAGGAAAGTTTAAATGGGATAAATCTTGCTATTGCAACAAAGGAAAAGACAGGAGAATGGACAAGCTAAGACTAAAAATCTCAATTATTTACTATCTGAGTTACTAAATTTAATTTCAGAGAATCTATCTAAGAAATGTAAACTGAGTTGTAGATAGAAACATCATGGCCAGAAGAGCAGAAACATCAAAAAATTTTATAGAACCTGCCCATTAATTCTACATATTAAATATGACTCCTAGACTAATGAAGAAGTGGGAACAGAATGAGGGAAAAAGGCCATAGCTTGAAGTATATATCAGGAAGAAAAATTTCTAAAACCTGGAGGATTTGGACTTATATTTTATTTTAAGAGCATTCTGCAAAGTTGTTAGGACTTAGAGTCTCATTATACATGCTCAAATTATGCATTATATTACACACATAAATTTTATCAAACTGGAAATGAGACCTATTTTAAGCACAAAGTTTTGTATTTCTACACACAGGCCAATTATGAAGATCAAATGAAGACCAATATTATGAAAATATTTTGTATAACCACAAAACATTGTGAAATTATGTTATTACTTTAAGGAATATTTGAATCTATACAGATAAAATATTCTTCCCCAATTTCCTTTGCTGATCCTAGAAAAATTTTCTAACTCTAGCATGCAAAGAAATGCATGGATACTACAAAGTACTGTGAGTTATAGAATGCTGATTCAGGGGGGAAAAACAACAAATAGGAAAACACCTTTTAAGCCAGCTAAAGTGTAAATGTAAAGCTCATTCCCAATGACAGACTTCAGTCTGTTAATTTTATCTCCCTATGTGACAACAATGCCAGTTAAGACCTGTTAAATACTGTCCTTTCTGAATTCTTGAGGAATGATGGATGGTTATACTAAGAATTGGATGCTTCTGAAATGTAATAGTATACATATTGTTTATAGTTTAAAAAATGTTAAGAACATTATTTTCTGATTGAAAAATAAATGTCTACATATTGTAAAAATTTTTAAAAATAGATATAGAATTCCAAGAAAATATAAAGTATCAGTTCACTATGTTTTCCTTGGAGGGATAAACAATATTACCTTTTCTATATAGCATTTGGGATTGTTTTTGCTCATATGCCACCCTTTATATATATATTATGATAGTGATGATTTATCATTGGTATAATTTATACAAAGAGTAGTCAGAGAGGACATTTTAAGATCAGATGCTTTTGTTTTTACCATTCTAAAATACGTCATAATCTCCTATGATTTTATATAATGACTTATATAAAGGGGTGTCACTTCCAAGTTGATGACAGACTGATGATAACAGAATCAAGAAGAGTCAAAAAGGCTTTTGGTGAATAATACTATTGTTTTAGGGTAAAAGAAGAGATATAATGTGTTGATCAGAAGCCAAGAGAAGGAGAAGCACGTAGCTAGAAGAAAAGGAAAAAAGAGAAAAATTGAAGACATAAAAAGAAAAGAAGGGCAAAATTAAATATGAGGAGTGTCTGTAGAGATGAATGTTTCAGGCCCAGTAATCAATTATAATCACTTTATGAATTCTTTGCTCTTTATCTATCTTCCGCCTTCTTTTCAGGGAGGATAGAGCTTCCATGTCTACACAACCTCAGCCCATCCCCTGTTACTCATGTAGGAAGGTGGTCCATCTGCATGATTAGACTTGGAATTAAGCTGAGATGAATATATTATCAGGTAAAAGGCTTCCTTGAAATGCCTACACCTCCTTCTATGAAAAACTGTAAGACAGCAGAGATCCACCAACCTGGCTTCAAGGTTGGAGCCAGGAAGCACGATCTCTAGGCATCTCAGTGCCTTAATGAAGCCAAAATCCAATCATAGAGCAACCTGGTAAGGGAGAAGCTATCTTGGGTAACCATCAGAGGCTGACTCTGTGGCCTGAATGGTGAACTAGTGGTTAAAGAAAAGAAAGTGTTTGCACCATTATCTCCTCTCCATGTCATTATGATCAACCATTGAAAAGTTATTTTAATTTAGGCAATTGACTATTCCAGTGAGTCCTTCCAGATGAGCTGGAGTATAATGGAAGGATGACATTGACTTCCTAACTTCTCAGATAGGTCTTGCTTTTCCCCTCTCCAAAGTAAAATGAACCAGGCCCACAAAGACCACAGGATTAGGGAAAACATGGGTGCCACTGTCAGTAGAGTCGGGAAGGATAGAGGTCAGATAGTAAAAGGGTGGTGAGCAGAGGAGAGGACTATTCCCAGAAGTCTGATGGCAATTTCAAACAGGTTAGTGGAATTGCAGCTTTAAGAGAAAAGAAAAGGAAAGAGGAACTTTTGTTGTTTCATAAGACAGAGGCGAGAAGAGACATGCACCCTTAATCTAATCTCACTATACAACAACTTTAGTAAAAACACATTATTTTTTCTTTCTTGGTAACATCCTTAGACATCTTTCAATATGTGCAACTTTTCTCTGTCTTGGTGCTTAGGCCTTGATCATATTTGGGCCCAAATGAACTCATTGATGCCTGTTTGTTTGTTTCTTTGTTTGCTTTTAGGCTTAGGCCCAACTTCTTCATTCTGCTCATGCCATGAATCTCTGTTTTTACTGACCTTGAGCTTTACCCATTGGTTTGTACCATCTTGATATTCAGGGACCATCAAGCATGATAACCCAGAGAAGGTCTCTTCGGACCAATGCCAACTCATTGAAGAGTTATAGTATGGTTGTCTGTTATATGTCACAGAAAATAAATCTTGTTTTTTCTGTCTTAAACTGTATTCTCAATTCATGTATCAAAGGAAGCAAGGAAGATCACTGACATTATATAAATTAAATGAAGCACAATTCACCAATTGTCAATAATTTAGGCAAAAGAGATTTCCCTAAATAGAAATCATCATCAGAAATATCTAGTGCAAGTGGCTTTCCCTTTCTCTTTCAAATTCAAGCTTGGTTTTTATCTAAGACAGTATGAATAGCTCATTCATTCAACCAACGTTAATATCTTCTCTTTTAGGCCCCACTGGTAAATTAGATAGCTGTTGTCCCTGCCTTCTAGTGAGAAATCAAAAACGTAAAGTCAAAGTTAGACAAATGACTACATTAACTTCTAGAAAGGAAGGCTGACAAGGTGCTGAGGTGGCTCATAAACTAAGGCCACTGTTTTACACTGGATTTACAGGGAGAGGCTTTCTTAGGCGTGGTAGATAGTCAGACTGAAGCACACCATGCCGAGCATGGGGAAGTGGCTAGACGGAATGTTCTATATGAAAGAAACAATATGTGGCATATACTCTAAGCAGAGGCCTTAAAGGAGAAAAGAGCGTATCATGTCCAACAAGTGTAAAGGCAAACAAGCGCAGCTGAAACCTGATGGAGCAGACAGCCTCAAGATGAGACTGGAGAGCTGAGAAGTTCCAGATCATGCATTGAAGGCCATGATAAAAAGTGTGAGGAGGGAACAGAAGGATGAGTCAAATACATCACAGCAAACACTACCTCCGCCAGGTGATCAAGCTTCACATCATCAATCATAAGTCATGTTGACAGCACGTACCCTTGATCTTTTGTGGTCTTCCTCCCCAAATCCCTATAACTCCAATCTAAACATGAGAAAAACATCAGACAAACAAAATTGAGGGACATTCTACAAAATATCTGGCCAGTACTCATCAAAGCTGTCAAACTCATCAAAAACAAGAAAAGTCTGAGAAACTGTTACAGTATCCAGGAGCCTAAGAAGAAAGGCATGATGACTAACTTTATTGTGGTATCTGCATGGGATCCTGAACAGAAAAAGGACATCAGGTAAAAACTAAGGAAATCCGAATAAAGTATGGGTTTTAATTAATAATAATGCTTTAATATTAGTTCATTAGTTGTGTCAAATACATCACAGGAATGCAAGATCTGAACAACAGAGAAAACTGGGGGATGGGTATATGGGAACTCTCTGTACTATTTTTGTAATATTTCTGTAACTGTAAAACTATGCTAAAAATAAAAAGTTATTTTAAAAGAAATGAGTGCTAAGTTTCTGAACTTAGCAAATCAGTGGATGGTTGTCTCATTTTCTTTCTTTGTTTCTTTTTTTTTTTTTTTCCTGGTCTCCCTCTGTTGCCCAGGCTACAGTGCAGTGGCATCTTCATAGATCACTGCAGCCTCATACTCCTGGCCTCAAGAGATCCTCCCTTCCTCGGCCTCCCAAAGTGCTGGGATTATAGGGATGAACTACTGTGCCCGGCTATTGTGTCATTTTCTGAGGTAAGAAAGAAAGAGACAGAGCGGAATACAAGAGGAAGGAGCAACAAGTTTCAATTTTATATATATAATTAGACTTTAATATGTACTAAATAAAAGTCAGTTTTGACTACTATCAACAGTGTCTTTAGATAGAACGATCAGTCATAGCCTCCTTGCCTTGGGTAAACCCTGTATTCTCTTCAGGCTGGAACCCCCCACAACAGGGTTCTGTCACTACAGCACAACCCATGGTTGCTGGCTATCAGGATGAAAGCAGTCTTCTGGGGATTCACCTTAGAATCTGACAAACAGGCTGTTTCTGTTCATGATCTTTCTGCCTCTGAGTCACAAGTTCTCACTGTTGCAGAACATAGCAATTTTCTTTTGAGTACTGAACATTCTTTTGGGATTCTACAAAGGAAAACTACTTAATTTGAAAGGTAGCCAAGGGTCACAGAATACTCTCTGTTCAGATAGTTTTTTCCCTCAGAATATATGATCAATATATCAGTTATTTTGAGCTGTACACACAGAGCAGTACATTGCTTTGTGTTAGAGACAGTGATATGAAAGAGTGTTAAGGTGACATCATGGTTCTGATTCCAGGTGCCCACACCATTCCCTAGACTGAGGTTCAGTGACCTCCTTCCCAATCCATCTCAGCAGGATACAAGCCAGAACTTCCAGAAATCATATTTAAGTGCAAACTACTAGAAATTTCTTAATGCTTCCCAAGATTAGGAATATATTATCTCAGTTTTTAAGCAATTTCCTTGATAATTTGGCAATAACCTTAACCTACAAGAAATTTAGAAAAAATACAAGAAAATTAATTGTAATGTTCATGCTGTACATTGATAGAAAATAATTAGGAACAGCTGCATATGGTAATACATGCTATGGCAGTGAGAAGTCTTTATTCCTCACTGGGGAATCCTAGTGAACTGAGGAGGTAGCCAAGGTCTCATGTCTGTGCTTTGTATTTGTGAAATATCTTTGGGTCCAACAGGAAGAAGTAACTCTAGCAAGACAAGGAAAATAATTTTAAAATGTGTTCAACATAGAGAAAACAGCGTCCTTATTACAGTACTATACAGCTAAACAAACTAAATAAATATAGTTGGAGATTTTACCTAAATCTAAATCATTGTAAATGGGGATTGTAATTTTAGTACACTTCATGTTCATAGCATATAGTGTTTACAAAATGTTTCCAAATTTATTTCTTCTGATCTTTGAATAATCTTACAAAGTAAGAAGTACAAGTATTGATACTATCCATTTTAGAAATGAAGAAACTTCAGGATTGGGTGGTGTCTTGTGAATCGCCCTTTTTGGAAATGTGTGGTGTGCTTGAATTGGAAAAATTGATTTATGTCCTGGTTCTGTCTTATAATTGGAGTTGAGATTGGGCAACTCTTAAATACTCTTATTTCTTATTTGGAAATCAGTAATAACACCTACCTCACAAGATTGTAAAGGGAGCAATATATGCAAAAATGGTTAAGCAGTAAATATTAAACAGCACAAAAGGATTATTCTCTTCCTTAGCTCAAGAACTCAAAGTCAAGTCACCCTCACATAAGAAAAAATGGTTCCCCCAGCTCATTTAAAGCTATTCACAAAGGGCCAGTCTTGGTGAGAGCTGAGCATATGACCTCACACTGCCAGCCTTTCCCTGAGAACACACCTATCCACTAATATTCAAGAGCAATGATTCTGAAGGAAATGAGGACAATACAAATTAGGCTATAAGATAGAGAAATTATTTTTTGAATAGGTAATTACTGTTAATGAGAATAATCACACCAATAGTTCTTTGCAGTTCCTGAGTCACTTTATTAACAAGAATAACTATACTTATGATTTTCCCACTGGAGGAAATAAAGCAGATCCTATGCCATGTTACATTAAGGGAAACTGTGAGGCCTGGGACTCAGCAAAAAAGAAAGAATCTGAACAGGAGATGCTAATCCCTCATTTCTTAAAATTCACTCCCTACCACAGAGACCTTCAGCCCTGAAGCTCAAGAGCCGATGACTCGTGTGACTTGAAAAATGTTTTTTCTACTCTTATATGTAATTCTTTTCTGAAAGTCTGCTAAAATATTTCTCACTGAATTCCTACAGCTTCCAACACTACAGGTCAACTGCTCACTTTAGGCTGAAGCAAGGATTAAATCACAAAGGTTCTCTGAAGGATCACATTTCTCCAGTCCCCAGTGCAGAGACGGGCAGGGACATGTACATTTAGCAGACATCACAGGGAAAAGGGGAATTCAGCTCTTATCTGTTTTAAGACAGTGAGGCCTTTCTTAGAGGCCCATGGACTAAGCTATGACTTGGTGCTCTGCTTCTCTGTGAGAAATGGCAGCTCATAGGTAAAACTCTCACGTTTAAATACAGCAGGGCAATACAAAACATTTAGCAGAGCCAAGGCAAGGAAGAAAAAGAATGCAGGTTGTTAATTCAGCCCTGGGGAAAATGGACTCTATCAGGAAGTCCCAGAGAGCTCTCTCAGGGCTCACAAAAGAAATCTGATGTTCCACCCTGAGGATTTAGAAATCCTATAGGTAGTTTTCCTCCAGCTCTGCTTTCCCAAAGATTCCTGAGCTGAAGTTTTCTCCGTAAATCAAGGATGGCCATCAAAGCACCTCTTAGGACAGAAAACATTTCCTCTCCACATCTGTTTCTTCAAATATAAAATGGGGACACATTAAATCACAAGATATTTTCAAGTAAAATTTACAAAAATAAAACCCTACATTTCCCAAAGGGGAACTGCTTCCCAGATATTAACCAGCAGAGGCCTGTTCATCTTCTTTTCCAAATGGACACTTAGATTTCTCAGGAGGGAGACAGAATAATTCCTATGAGGTATGGTCAGTGAGATTTTGGGTTTCATGGTGAATTCTCAGTTCTTTGAGTGTGAGTTGATTCAAGAGAAAAGTTTGGAGTCATCACTCTTAATCTACTTCTCTGTAACTCAGCTTGAGGATTTATCACAGATGAGTTGCCAGTTAACTTTTATTGTACATTCAGGGCATTTCTGGCAATGGCACAGTGGCATTTCTGTGAGGAAGGATGGAAAACACAATAGGGTAGGAGTTGGGTATTCTGCAGTCTCACGCAAGCTGTGTCACCTTGGGCAAGTCACCTGAGATCAATAATTCCAAGTTTCCTCAATTTGTTATCACCACCTTTTCAGGGTTTTTGTGAAAATGAAGTGAGGTGATGGATATATTAATACTTTGCAAATTGTTAAAGTTTTTTTAAACAAAGTGTTGTTTCTTAAAAAATATATTTAATTGTGTATATTTAAAGTATACAACATGATATTACATGATATATATGTATATAGTAAAATGGTTACTATAGTGGAACAAATGAACATATCCATCACCTCACATAGTTGCCCATTCCTCCTCACCACCCCATGGCAAGAGCAGCTCTAATGTACTAATTTAGCAAAAATCCTGAATACAATACACTGCTATTAACTATAGTCTTCATATTGTACATTAGATCTTTTGACTTGTTCATCCTACATATTTGCTACTTTGTATCCTTTGACCTATATCCAACACAAAGATGAAGGGGTGGGAATGTGTTCTGAAACCTAAACTGAGGCAACTGATCCACTATGTTTATGAGACAATGGACTACAGAATTTATCAATTAGAATCACCAGAGAAAGCCAAGTTTCCTTAATCCATATTACATGACATCACATTGTGCTTCACCCACCTTGCCTAAATTCTTACAAGAAATTAACCTTTGAGGTGCACTAATGACAAACATCCATGAACCTTCTTCTCAAAGAGGGGTCAGAAAATAATGGGATAAATTCTCTCCTTCCTTCAGTGCTTTGGGCACGGCACTTCCTTTAGTATCCACTCAGGAATGGGCCTACTGTTCTACTCAAAGCCCAGACCATTTGAAGTTATACCTGGGGAGAAGTCTCAGAAGAGTAGAGAACTATCACTCTGTGTTTCATGACCCCCCTCTAAGATAGGATACTATGGTGTTGGCAGACATCATAAACTAGATGCTGCCATTTGACCAATGTAACTAATCTTCTCTGGCATAATTCTATCCAGCTTTCCTTTCACCTTCTTGGGTGAATTTCAAATGAAATAGAATGGTGCGGGGTATATGATTTAAAAACAATGACTCCTTTTGATGAAAGATTTTGTTCACGGTAGCCAATAGGATAAATCTAGACCTTCGGAATGACATGTTGACTTTTTCATGGTCTAGGCCCTCCTATCTCTTCGGCTTTCCTTTCCATTTTCCCAAACCCACTGTAGGCTGGAACTACTGAGAATAACGTTTAGGACTCTGAATATTCCATTCTTGTGCTTTGGCACATGCTGTACCCTCTTTTGGGAGGTCCTTCCTCCTCCCCAATCAATCCAGTAAAACTCTATTCACCCTTTAATGCTTTAGTAAACCAAGCTTCAGCTGGGTTAGTCCCACCCTTCTCTGTGATTTCAGAAGTCCTAATGTGTCTGATATACCACCCACCTGTACATTGTCTTTCCTCACCTTATCTCCCAGGACAGACTGTAAGGGCTAGCATTTTATGATGACTCATCTTTCTATCCTAGATGTCTAGCAGAGTACTTGAATGTACCTAATTTTTCAACAATAAATGTTGAAGAATAAATGAATAACCAAATATTTCTAGTGCATCAATGCCTATCACTTATCAAGCATTTACATGTGCTTTCTATACAATAACTGACTGACTGAATACTGTGGGAAGACAGAAAAGTAAGCTTTAAAATGCAGAATAATAAGATGAAAATAATACTAACATGAATGATGGATTTTTCTCAATTTTAAATATGGACATTGTCCTCTTTACATGTATATACATATGATATCTCTGGGATTTAAGTTACTTTTCCAGGAGGGGGTGAGGTTGAAGGGAGCTTCTGAGACCTGCTCACCTTTGCAAGCAAGCTGTGCCCCAGCTTTCTTTGGGATCCTTGGGGGTGTCACAGATCAAGAAGGTAGGAAATCTCTGAGGTCCTATTTGTTTCTGTATTTGCTTTATTGTTAAGGAGGCATCATAATCTGTCAAAGAAGAATTGCCATCCCTGTCCAAATCCTGTTTTCTTTGGGCCTATATGAAGATGAATGAAACATTTTCTAAAAAGGTAAAGGCAAATTAGCTTTCAGCCTCTCCAAATACTCTTTCTCTGAAAAACAAAGTCCCATCTGTCTTCTGATGGATTACTGGTACCAACTAATGGTGCCAGCTCATCTATAAGCTTGAGGAGCTCACACAGGAAAGACACAAACAAACAAACAAAAAAATGGATTTTCTGTGACTCATTGAAATGTTTCAATTTTAATTTTCAGTCTTCATTGAGTATGGAATTATCTTTTAGTAAGTCAAAATAAGCAGCTTTATTGCCTGGCAAAACATCCTTTTTGATTTTGCCAGTGAGTATCCCCTAAAGAGAATATAGTATTTAAAAACAAGGCTTCTGGCATGTTCTTTTATACTTCCCTGCCCTCTCACAGGTCCAAACGCCTCTTAAAATAGCTTTGCAAGTGCCTTCCCAACATTCCCCAGACGGACATCACGTTCCCAGTGTAAGTGACAGTGGTCTGGGAAAGTATTCTATCACCTCATTGTAAATTTCTCTGGATCATGAAATGCTCAGTGTCCCAGACAACACCAATTCCTCAACTCACCACCAATTTATTCTCCTCTCCACTTTACTCTGATATAAAACAAAGCAAAAAGACAACAAAAAAAATGGGCATTTCATTTTGAAAACATTTGTGGCATAGCTGATTACATTCATGGTTATTAAGACTTTAGGATGAAGTAATCTTCTATTTGGAGGAAAAAATACATCGACAGAATTAGGAGAGATGACATCAAAATTCAGCTTTCCAACTTGTCTTTTCTTTTCACTCTAAACATACTGCGTGGGCAATTTTTGCAAATTTGGCAGTAGATGCGACAACAGAGTTTCCTAATGACCTTACGAAACGGGGAAGCAGAAGAAAGAAGAAGATTTTGATGTTGTTTTATGAAAGAGTTCATCCGTCATACTTCCTTTTGCTGTTTGAAGTTGTCATACATCTCCAGGGAACAAATACATTGTGTAATTTATTTTCAATTGTTTTTGATTATGTAATGTTAAAAGGCTAAGTTGATTTCATTTTACAAGCGTAAACAAAATATATATATATATATACACACACACACACTGCAAGAATTAATGAAAACCCTAACTATTTACATGCAATTCAGTAGCAAAAATGACTAGATGATATTTCCAAAACCTCTGGAAAGCAGGAAAGTAGATACTCTTGGGATAAGAGTAGTTCACTGAACCAGAGCCGATACTCAGCTGGGACCCAGAAAACACACAATGACCAACAAATGTTCTCACAGGTTGGCATCACTTCATCCCTGTTATTAAAGTTTTCACAATCACTCATGTTTGAACCCAGCCTTTCCGACAAAATCTTACCACTAAATCATGAGATCCTTTTGTAAAGCATCAGGGAAACAGAAGCTGGGAGATGGAAAAAGGACCAAAAGTCCCACACAAATGAGGAAGAGTAACAAGGGGGTTTTATAGCTTCAGGTCTTTATTAGAAGAAATTAAAATATAGCATTAAAAATAATCACATAGGACATTTCATACAGGTAGTCATGGTAGGGTGATGAAATTGACAGTGGGTTGAGTATCAAGATGTTCAGGCTCCAAATCCCAGTTCTGCCACTTCAGATCACCATCACTAACATAACACGGTCTCCTTAACTACAAAATAAAGGCATCGGACTAGATGATGTTGAACACCCCACTAAATCCTTGAATCTATAAAGGTGAAGAAACTAGAGGTAAACTAACAATGATAAAATTGTCTCCAAAAGGCATATATGTATCCACCACCTTATATTGCCAGATAATACAGTGCCCTTTGGGAGACAGCTGAACCTCAAGACAGGGAAAGATGTTGAAACCTTCTCTTTCTAAGCTCTCTAGGAGGTGGTTAAGGCCAGTGGAAGATACCCCTGCTAGAGAGCACACGTTCACTATAACTACTGAGGCTGCAGTACTCTGTTATGAGGAAATACTAAGCCTTGTGGAAGAGAAGGGATGAAAGTGGGCATTTCAGTGTTGTGCTTCTCCTTTCCCTATTTTTAGGTAGTGGTAGAGAGGGGTCCAGGTAGGAGGGATAAGTTAAGGTGCAAGCACAGTGTTATGAGCAAAATACGTGTTCAGCACATACTTGTTGAATGAATAAATAAAAAGACAAACAAATGAATATTCCAGTTTATGACATCCAGAATGGTACTTAGTTTCATGATGCAAAATGTTCACCTTTGGTCATATATCTTTTAGACAGGATCAAGTAAAAAGAGAAACTTATACTAAATCTATACCTAATGTGAGAAAAAAAATCTATTTAATTAATATGTGATCTATTGCTGGCTAAAATTTCTTTCAACGTGTCAAAAAAAAAAAAACCCAGTTGGGTCCCTTTAAAAAGCCATGTGTTTGAGATTAATTAGATTCAGCTTAAACAAAATAATACTACCATATACCTTATACAAGGACAGCCCAGAGAAAATTTTGCTCAGGCTTAGATGGAGTCTTGGTTTCAAATGTGAAAAACTTACCAGAAGAGAAGATTTATTTTCAAAGAGAAAATTTACCTAGAAAGAGTTTCTTTGAGCTATTTCAGAAAAAAAATAACTTGGTATTAAGAAGCAGATTGGGGTAGTAGAAAACT
Source organism: Daubentonia madagascariensis (assembly GCA_023783475.1). Lineage (NCBI taxonomy): Eukaryota > Metazoa > Chordata > Mammalia > Primates > Daubentoniidae > Daubentonia > Daubentonia madagascariensis. The sequence goes on from JAKFHU010001569.1 coordinate 17,967,541, forward strand.
TGGAACTCTTAGCATTCCAGTATTATAAACTATCATTAAATAGATATTTACTGAACTCTTCTGCATGCCAATAATACAGGCAGGCATCAGATTCAATGGTGAGGATGAGGAGGAGAGAGAGGAGGAGGGGTAAAGGGGGAGAGGGAGACGGAGGATGGGGGAGGGGGAAGAACACTAATCCTGCCCTTATGGAGCAGGTTTCTTTTAATGAAACCAGAGAATGTTAATGAGAATTTCATTGTGTAAAAGACTTGAATATAAGGTATGGGATAAGACAAAGAGTGGGCCCAAGTTCAGGCGTTAAAAGTCAAGTTAAATAAGTGGGTACTAATAGCTGCCCAGTGCAAAGCCCATGTTTAAATAGCTGGAATGGGTAAACCAATAAATCAAACAGTATCAATTTTCCTAAAAGCAGAGAATAGAGAAAACAGTACACCCCAGAGGAGTACTAAACAACCTCTTAGGACTGCTAAGACTGACCGCTCAAATAGAAATAAGAATACTCTGTCTGCTATTGGTAAAACAAATTAAGATTTGTGGTCTTTCATTTAAAGGTAAGTTAGGGGTCAGTATGGTCTTTCATAGAATGGTCTTTCATTTAGGTTTTCAACTTTTTTTCATTCAGCTTCATCATGACCATGACTGCTGAAGCCTGGAACATCAATTGAGAAAGAAACGAAAAGAAACAGCTCCGTGATGTCCTTCACTCCTCTCTTTTTAAATTTACAGGCTCAAGGAAGTAGAATGGTTGCCAAAACTGTGTAAACAAACCATTTAAATCCTTCAACAGAAAGGTGAAAAGTTTTTATTGTCTGAATTACAAAAAGGAAAAAGAAATCCTGTGAAAAATATAACAGTGGTAAAATATAGTTAAATAAAAAACGCAAGATGCCAAGTAACAATGCTCTTTTCTCACTAAGTAATGACGTAGGGATAGGGTGGGTTAGAGAAGAGAGAGAATTAAAATATTCAGAACATGAGTCCCGTGGCTATTTGTGGAAAGTTTCAAAATTTAAGAACATGGAAATATAAGATTAGAGAAAATCTAGTACAAAAATAAAATAACATAATATGTGTGGCAAAAAGAAAAAAATATTTCTCTAATGCTGCAGTCCCCAACCCCCAGTCCACAGACAGGTACCAGTCCATGGCCTGTTAGGAACCGGGCTGCACAGCATGAGGTGAGTGGGGGGGGCTCATCTGTATTTACAGCCACTCCCTACCACTTGCATCACCACATGAACTCCGCCTCCTGTCAGATTAGTAGTGGCATTAGATTCTCATAGGAGCACGAACCCTACTGTAACTGTGCATGAGAGTGATCTAGGTTGGATGCTCCTTATGAGAATCTAATGCCTGATGATCTGAGGTGGAGCTGAGGCAGTGATGCTAGCGCTGGGGAGTGACTGCAAATACAGGTTATCATTAGCAGAGAGGTTAGACTGCACAATAAATGTAATGTGCTTGAATATCCTGAAACCATTCCCCCTCCCCAAGTCCATGGAAAAATTGTCTTCCATGAAACCAGTCCCTGGTGCCAAAAAGGTTGAGGACCACTGCTTTAATGCATAACTAAAATTTGTCTTCAAGGAGTAAGGGTAAACATTTGCTGATTTAATGAAAATCCAAAAGAAAAACTAATGCAATGGAATATTATTCAGTGCTGAAAAGAAATGAACTATCAAGCCATGAAAAAACATGGAGGAGCCTTAAATGAATATTACTGAGAGAAAAAAGCCAGTCTGCAAAGACTACATATTATATGATTTCAACTATTTGACAGTCTGAAAAAGCCAAAACTATGGGGATAATAAAAGAATCAGTGGTTGTGAGGAGTTGGGAGGAGGGGAAGATGAATAGGCAGAGAACAGAGGATTTTTAGGGCAGTGTAAATACTCTGTATGATACTGTAAAGGTGGATACAAGTCATCATACATTTGTCCAAACCTATAGTATGTGCAACACCAAAAGTGAACCCTAATGCCCTAATGTAAACTATGGGCTCTGTTGATAATGACATATCAACATACTTCATCGATTGTTACAAATGTACTACTCTGTTGGGGGATGTTGATAGTGAAGGAAGCTATGTGTTCTTAGGGGCAGGGGGTATATAGGGACCCTCTGTACCTTCTGCTCAAACTTGCTGTGAATTTAAGACTGCTCTAAAAAATAAAATCTATTTAAAAATAGTGCATCAAGAAAAGATGTCTTTCAATAATTATACATAGTAACAGAAAAGAAGCAATTTGAATTTTAGGTAACTGACCTCTTGATATCAAGTTTCATTTTCAAATATATTAGAAAAGTAAAGAGAATATGGGAGTTTGGAAGAAATAATAATTTTAAAATGTAGTCAAACGTTTGCCCCAAGTGTAATGAAGTAAGTCACACCAATTTAATTAAAAGAAGTAAACAAGAATGACCTTTAGAAAATCTGACCAATATTTGGTGCAGGGATTTCAATGATCTGGATTCCCAAGTCTTAGGGAAATCACATCACGGATTTAGAGTCACCACCAATTATTTCTGAAAATGCCTCTCAGACACCAAGAGGTCTCAAAATATAGGAATAGGAACCATATCTATTAAAGGAGAAGAGAGCAGGGCTGCCAATTATAGCCAACACTCTAGATTCAATGTCTAAAAAACAAGGGGACTAAACCAGACCTGAAAATATAACTAACCTCACGCACTAAAAAATCCTACAGAAAAGCAGAAGCAATTAAGTCGCTGAGGATTGGGAAATGGAAAAAATGTCCAAGAGGAATGGACCATGGGAACTTGCATTGTGATAAAGAAGCTAAAATAAGCTAGTGAACATCAAAGGGGAGACATTTGACAACTTTCCTTTCTTCCACGAAAATGACCCCTGGGATTTAATCTGAACATGTTAATGCTAGAAAGATGTCATTTTATTTTGTTTGAATATGGAAACTTGCTAGAAAATAAATAGGACCTCCTTTCTGTATCAATGCTAGAAAATGAAAATAATTTGAATTTTTGGTAAATTCTTACAGACACAGAAGCTGAGGAATCGCCTTTGTAAATGAGAAAAAATTAAAGAGGAACGCTAAGGATGTGAATTTCCTGAAGAATGTGTTATGTAACTAACAAACTGCGAGGGAGAGGCAAAATTATCACTTTAATTAATTAGGGCCCTCTTACAGCTCCCTTGTGAAAGATAATCCTTGATTAAAAGTGTCAGTATGTAAAAATATTGACTGATATTGAAATGTAAGAGTGTGAAATTTCAATTAATTGTAAAAAAAAATCAGCTGGTATTTTGTGTACCGATAGACACTAATGATTCTCAGACAACTTGGGGCACACAAACAAATGTTTAGAGTTAACAATGGACATGTAAACAGGAACAAAATTAATCTGCTGATGGTTTATTCCTTAGAACAATTAGCTCCTTTGGCCTTTTGTGTGTGCCTCTATAATGCAGAGGTTAATGTTAAGTAATACCAGTCATTTTGCAGGGGAAGTGAATAGATAGTATGAAATAGAAGCAGATCAAATAATAATATTTCACCAGCACCCTAATGTTTTCCTAGTCAACAGAAATGTTCCAACATATACATATTTTATGAGTATCCATGAAATCATATTTTATGCCTTTGAAATTCCACACTTACAAGACTTGCTGAGACTCTTTTCACCTCTGTGCCTAGAAAGAGCTCCCAGGGGATTGTGAAGATTCAAGAACTTTCAAATTTGAAGTCTATAAATTAGACTAAGCCTGGAGATTAGTAGCCAAGACAAAGATTCTAAACCTCACCTGAGACTGATTCCTCTGATATAAACTCTGTTTACATGATTCCATTTTCTGAACACTCCCTGGAAGTGAGACTTGCCTCTATTTCTTTTTCTTTCTTCTTTCTTTTTCCTTAACTTTATCAGAATTAGATGCCAGATAATATAATAGGATATTCTCTTAATGAAGCTGCTTATGGTATAGTAAAACAAAAGGAAGAAAAATTAAAAACTGATCTTTGACCTTAGATGTGGGATGAATGCCCAAAGCCATAAACTCACTCTTAGACCTAGAACAAGTTATTTAGTGTCAATGAGCCACAATTCCAAGACTTAGAAAGAAAAAGTAACAAACATGTACCACATAGGGTTGGTGTGAGGTATGAAAAAAATATATGTGAAGAAACGGCACAGGTCCCAAATTTTGGTAAAGACTCAAGAAACAGCGGCTGTCATTTCATGGTTTTTGTTGTCATTATTATTGTCACAGAACTCATCCAAAATTCTGAAATTTCCCCTAACATTGAAACATCTAGTCATGGAAAATACCCAGTCATGTTCATTTTTAAATAAAAGCAAAAGGGGGACACCTTGTTTACCTTTGAATGACAACCATTTGCCAGAGACAATAGAAATTAAACCTACATCCTGCCTTCAGTACCCCCAGCACACAGTGCAAAAAAACAAAAAACAAAAAAAGTCTTTAATATTTAGGCTTACATGTGAAAACATAACTGCCCATTCCGCTGATATAACCTGATAAAAAAAGTAATTTTGAGGATAAAGCAAGAAAACAGCAGGCATATCTGGGAAACATGCTTTGTCCCTGGGGCCACTCTTTATCTTCCCCCTAAAATGAAACCAAATGCCCTGATGCTCTCCAAAGAACACAATTAAGTAGAATTTTCTTATCATTTTCTATTTTCATGCTGGTTATGGTAGAAGCCTCTTCCCTTTGTAACAGTGCCAAGGAAGGCCACAGAGTATTAGAAAATCTTCATCATGTCCAACAATATGAAACTGTATAAAAATTATTTTATTTCTTCTACCAATAAAATTATTCTGCACTTAGCTTTTACAAAAAAGTAAAAAAAAATAGGCTTCAGGTAATTCTGTACTTCCCCATCTTGTCCCTTCTAAACAGCTTCTTAGCAGTTAATTAAATAATCAAGAAATAAGAGGCTCATCTTCCTAAACTATTCCATCTTGTTCATCAGTTTGGCATGAACGGGAAGGTAAGGAAAAGTTTCTTTGCTTTATTAAAGCAGAATAATCATCAGCATGACTAAGGGTGAACAATAACATCAGGGAAAATCATTATAACTTTCTTATTCCTAGAGGAGGTATTATATTACATCAGTTTGTTACTTAGGATCATCATAGTGCAACAACACTTTACAACAGTAACAGTGAAATGTATCCTATCCACATTAACATTTAAGAATTCCCTCACACTCACTAACTCCTCCCCTAGGGCTGGGAGAGAGGAAGAGGAAGAAGCCCAGGTGCTTGGATCTGCTAGATTAGTAAAGAAAAAGACAGGACATCAGATGGAAGAGTATGCAGAGGAGCTTTGCAATCATAAAGATATATATGGTCTGAGAAGATATCAAGGAGAATGAGAGGAATTGTAGAAGGAAAAAAAAATGAAACAAGGCATAGGAAAGAAATCAAGTACTCATTTCTTAAATGTCCAGAACTGATTTAATTCTAAGGATGTAAGGTAGGCGGATGGGACTGTGCCCCATCTAAACAAACAGATATCTTGGTTTTGCCTAAATTGAAAGAGATGCTTCTTTATCTATGGCTGTCCTATTGAATTGTTATTCAACACTCACACTAGAATTTGCCTAGGAAATAAAAAAGTCTCTGGGCCACGCTAAGTTCTCAGTCTGGGCTTTAATAGCCCACATAGGAGCGGGAAACTCATATGTTAATATTGGCAGCAACATTTGAGTTGAGCATCCTATTTTTTTTCCTCTTTGATGCCTTTTAAATTTCAATTCATCAATCTGTTATTATTTAAATTATAGTCCTCTGATTACCTATTTCAGTATCACGTGAGGTGCTTGTTAAAAATCTAGATTCCTTGTCCTTATTCTCAACCCGCTGACTCAAAATCTTTGCAAGAGGAAGAAAGTATTTTTGATATTCAACTTGTGAATTAATCTCTTTTAAATGGCTTCTTAGGAGATAGTATTTAACTAACTTGGAATCTTGTCATTCAAAGCACTATACCTGTTGACTATGAATATTGACTGTTGAAAAAGTGGGTCCAGTTCGGCTAAGAGGTCAACATTCAAGGGTTTATAGGATTCTCAGCCTCAGAAAAGAGAGGTCCTGATTTTCTGAGTCTAATAAATATAGATAGCTTCAAAAGACTGCCCTACCACACATTTTGTGATTTATCTTCACCAATCTTAAAAATGTAGATCTTCAGCTTTGTTGTTGTTATTGTTGTTCATTGTCTATGTGATAGAATTTGAATTTAAAATAGTGTTTAGCCTATGAAGATGCTTATAGCTCCTTTGATATAATAAAATGGAAAGGGTACTATGCATATTTATCGGGTTATACATTATCTATGCAAAAAATTGAGAAAAAAGAAAGTTAGCTGTTTAAAAATAAAGCTCTGTACTGCTAACACATTTTAAATGTATATTGCCATCATTTTTTAAAATGTGGCCTCTATTCTCACCTCATCTGTGTCCCTAACAAGTTCTAGTTGTTACTGTACAACTAGCACCAAGTAAAATCATCCAAGTTGCCTGGCACTTTTACAGATTAACCCTTTTGTAAGTAATTCAGTTTAATATCTAGGAAAACAATTCAGCCAAGCCCGTAGAGCTCTTTAAAATAAGAACATCCATGTCTTCACCTTCCAAAACACATTGTTGTGAATACTAAGTGCCAGCAATGTCATTATTATTATATTGATTATGTACATGAAAATAGCATGCATATACTGAGCACCCAGTGTATACCAGGCAATGTGGCTGGCTGGCTGTGGGAAATTAAATGAGATATAAGATGTAAGATATTCATCAAATGCATCATATCATATCATAGCTTTTCTTATTATTATTATTTTGTAGATGGCTAAAGCATAAGTGTGATACTTATCATTGCTTGTTGGAATTATAATAATAATAAATTCCATAAAGAGGAAGGGGAAGAAGAGGAAGAGGAGAATAAAGAGAAAATAAACATGTGGGCTAATATTTATTTAGCATGTACTCTGCACCAGCCATTACACTAAGATATTTACATGTGTTTCCTCCTTGTGCAGTGGGGGGATGAAGAAAGGGCTGTGAGAGGGATGGCTGGCAAGATGGTTTTGATCAGTCATGGAAGCTTTCATGTGGGTTTGATTTCAGGGTTTATCCCAGACACTGGAGAAACACTGGAGAATTTTTAGCAAGAGAATGACATGTTCAGATTTGCATTTTAGAAAGGTCACTCTGGCAGTGTGAGGAGTAGATTGTACTAGAGAAAGACTGTAGAGTGGGAAACCAGTTGGAAACATATGGCTCTGGTGGTAGTTCATGTGAGAGGTGCTAAAGGTCTGAAAATATGTGTGGATGGAGGGAGGGGGGTGGATTCTAGGGAAGCCTCCGAGAGAGAGCACATTTGACGTGGTGCCTGATTAGAGGTCAGCAGTGGAATTTGGAATGAGGAAGAAAGGAGGCATATTTACAGCATATCTACCTCACTCCAAGTTTGTCATGTAATTAGTGATTAATAATAATGTGCAGATTGTATTATTCACTCAATCATATAGAGCAAGACTAAAACTTCCAAGTTTCTTACCTAACAAATATTTCTTTCTCTGCATGTCTCTCCCTCCCTTTCTCTCTCTCTGGGTATATGTGTGTGTGTGTGTGTTATATAACACACACACACATTCAGCAAGAAAAAAAGTACCCATTCTAAAGATAGAAGACTTCTATTTAGAAGTGTTAAAGACTTGAACACACATAATATTCTATTAGATTTTCCTCCCAGGGATATCTCAATGACATCTCTTTGTCTTCCATAGAAACATTTTTACAACAATGTTAAATATTTAAGAGTATGAATATCCTCCTTCAACCCTTGCCATAACTTTCTAGAACTCTACACAGTAACTAATACTTAACATGCCCAGATGACAAATGTCTTCCACTAACCTCCTTGCTTAAAAATATAATAATTCAAAGTCTTTCTTGCTTAGGTCCATTTGAATTTGTAATTGAAACGGAAATTCTTCCTAAGCTTTAAAAAGAATATCCTTGTCCTATCCAAACTAATGTGCTTCCTGTTATTGAACACCAGAGGGCATCTTTCAGTGAAAGCCTGGATTTAGGAGGGAAGGGGGAAGTAGGGGGAGGGAGAGAGAGAGAGAGAGAAGGAATTTCACTACTAATGAAAGAAACTGATTTTTTAGTGTGCACCCTTATCTACCATGAAACATTACCATGGTAACAGCACCAGTTAAGATGGTTGTATATTTAGGTCATAGTATAAAAGAAGGAGCTTGAACATGTGGGGGGAAAAAAAGGAAATAAAGACAGACAAGAATATATAAAGAGTGGAAGGAGGCAAACCAACTGGAACTTACCTCATTCTTTGCTAATAGCAGTTCACCAAGTAACATTACACCTCTCAAAGCAAATGCAAATAATAAATTCTAATTAAAATTAAATGGAGCCATTGAAATTCAGAATCCTATGTGCCAACAATCTTATAAAGACAGAGGAACTCATTTAGCATAGCAAAATGAAGACAGCTAGACTTGAAGTTGGAATGTGTGTGTTTTTATGCAGTTCTTGTTGAGCTGTGTCACCTTGGAAAAGTCTCTTCATCCACTTCCTATCATGAGTTAAACTGGATGATATCAAAATTATCTTTTATTCTTTTGCATCAGACAAAAGAATATCTATTTAGTAATGTCTCAGTATAGTTGATAGGTGGAAATGGCATCTGCCAAAATGTCAGGTAATTTTGGTGGCCTTGTTTTCCTCTGCCAGAGGCAATCACTGACTAAATAGATCAATCATTTTGTGCCAACTAAAAATCTAGTCAGCACTGAATCTTCTTTGCTTAGGGTGTAGGGGATCCAACAAGAACATGCAAAGTTGACTTAAATAGATGGGGAACACATCCTCGAACTCTGAGCATCACAGTTTTGTTTTCCCCAAACACAGGGAAAACAAGTGCCACAACTATTTATAGAGAGCCATTCAGCACAGCATAAGAGCAAAGACTCTGGAGTGCAACAGGCTTATCTTTGAAGTCATGGGTCACAACTTACCAGCTGTATGATCTTGGGTCATCACCAGACCCCTCTGAATGCTGGTTTCATCCTCTGTAAAATCAGGAAAACAACATCTACTTCATAGGATTGTTGCAATGATAAAATGAGAAAATTGATTAATCTATTAACTCATTCAACAAATATTTAATAAGTTCCTGGATGTGCCTGGCACTGTCTGAAACAGTGAGGATAAAGCACTGACAAATCAGATAATATAATACATGTAAGTGCTCAGAACAGTGACAGGGACTTATAACACACTTGGTGAAAATATTTGTCCAAGGAAAGGGGACCTGTTTCCCTTTCCCCACACAAAACACACACGACCACTCCACCTGGCCCAGGTGAGTTTGGAATATGCAATCAGTACACTAGCACTGATAACCCTTAATGAAAAAAGTCCCAACACCTGCTCAATGAACCAAGCGTGGCCATAGTGGGCGCAGGTGATAAGAAATGAAAGCCAGCTGTTAATAGTCACAAGGAGGAAATTCATTGCATTTGATATATAGGAATCTGCTGAGGAATATGTCACAGAGAGCCTACGTAATATAATGTCAAGATACGTCAAATACAAGTTTAAATGAAGAAAACTAGTCCTTCAAGGGAACTCTGTGACAAAATATTTCTGCCTGTCTCTATCCTATTGAATCAAGTGAAGAAAGTTTAAGACAGGATTAAGAATGGGGTCCAGGTGATGATGTAAAGACAATTCCTGATAGGCATTCTCTCACGTGCATACCCTAAACAAACGCTGACATCAGTTATAGAGTTGAACCAAGCACTGTCACTGGCATACCCACAGATTCTTGCCTTTTATTTTTTTTTCTCTCTCTCTCCCATTCTATCTTCATTTCCCTTTTATTCTAATTTCTCCTCTTCTTCCTCTTTCGCACTTGCTTTAACTTTATTCTTTGCTATGGGTCAGAGAGACTCATGACTCCTAATTAGCCAGCGTCGTCTCCATTGAAGACAGCATCATTCATGTTTTCTGCGCCTTCCCTACCATCTGGCAGGCCAGGACTACTGGTATTTTCTTTGGACCTCCGAAGCTACCCATTCCTCTTTTGCCCTTGGACCTGGAGTCTGGCTGCTCTGAAACTGAAGTTAGAAAATTGCCCAATACACATGCATCCAGCTGCCTGACTTTGAAGAATGTCTGGGCAATGAAGAGGATAGGGCCACAGTTAGAGCAATGTGTTGTTGTTGTTTTTAATGTAAAGACAGCAATCTCAGCTTCTCCTCCAAATTGAGAAACTGTGGGGACTCACTTCCAAGAAATTTCACCTGTGTTTGAACTACTAGTCTCTTTCACAGCTGTCTCTGAACTCAGTTGAGAACTGTAAACATATTCTTGGTTTCTCTTATACTTGAACCATGAAGGCAATATTCAAATCCACCAATTTTCTCACTCCAATTTCCCTCCAGGTACACTTACAAAAACAAACACGCCTCTTTATTTTATAGGAAGATAAAGCATCTGTCAGGTAGCCTACCCTGAATTTTGGGTCCCAGGACTTTCCCCCATTCCCACCCCACCTCTTCACAAGCTTTAAAACAGTAAACTGATTTGGCTGGAGTTTCCACACCTTTTTAGGGGCAGGTTACATTTTTACGTTTTAATTGGCATTATTGCTTAGCCAAGAAAAGCAAGGAGAGTCAATGGGAATTTGCTTATCTATTGTATTGCCACAACTGGAACACATTATTAATAATAACAATAACAATAAAAATTCATCTGGCATTAACTTGTTACTTCTTGAGTCCTTAGCTGCCAAGCCTGCAAAACTGTGACACTGTTGGCACAAATTTCTTCCATCCATTTGACAAGAGTCTCAAAAGTCCATTATCTGAATTACAGCCTAATACAGTTCCCAGCATGAAACTCTCTCTCTGGGCCAAGTCTACCGGTTTTGCTCCTATGATCATCAGCCCCTTGGTTGTTATTGCCCCGACATGACACAAGTATGCCTAATTGTGGTTTCTACTAAAGCCTATCATCATCCCTACTATTTGATTATCAATGAAAGAGCACATATATATATTTCCTACTATATATTTATCCATATTTACCAGTTGCCAGCAAAATACAATGCGCGGCCTTTGCTGCACACTCCCGGGTTCCTTACTCTGGAGTTTAGGAACCTGTTTACTCCGAGAGCCCCCCCAATCCAGAGATGGCAGAATTGGCTGGAATGAGGGGAGGTGCTGGCCCACCCCAGCACCGGGCCATCGGACTTGGACTTCCCTGGGCAGGCCTGAGAAAGGCTGCTGCCCTTCGGGTCGGATCTGGCTGGGACGCCTGGGGGAGGGGGAGGTTGGGGAGCGGGGGGCGGCGGCCTTCGGCACTGCAGCCCCTGGAGGGCTCAAGGCGCCCCACAGCCCGAGCGCGAGGAGGGGCACTTTCCCCCAGAGCCTCCTCCACCTCATCCCCAAGCCAAATTCTTTTCAGGTTGCCCCAGGGTTTCTCTCTGGAGTCTAGGCTGGCTCTCCTCTCTGCCAGCCAGCGGAGCCCTCTGTGGGGCCTACGCCGTGGCCGTGACCGTGACCGTGACCGTGGCGGTGGCCGCAGGCGCCCGGGGCTGTCGAGCGGGGGCTGCGCCCCGGAGCGCTGGCTGGTGTTTGGCAGAGCGTGGGGACATGTGTGTGTGTCGCTGGCTGCGTGTACGGAGGGACGGACAAATCACACGGCTGCCACACACCCAGTGCCACCCAGCGCTAAGAAAAGAGCAGGAAAAGCAAAACAAACAAAAAGGAACAGAAGAAAAGGAAATAGAAAGGCCAAGTGGGGGATTCCAGGGCTTGAGGACGGGGAGGCTCCGCGCCTTTGGTGGGCTCGCTGCGCCCAGGCAGACAGACTTGGAGTCCTGGATGGCCGCAGTCACAGACGTGCTGTGGCGGTGAACTGCCTTAAGGACACTGCAGGGCGGCTTGGGTGAGAAGTCAGCCGACAGCTCTGCTTGCCTAACGAGTTTACCTCCATTTTTCTGCTCTCCTCCCGCCTCTCCGCACCGAGTGGCTCTTCCCGCGGGTGTTTGCAAGCAGGCAAGAGCCTTAGTATCATGGCCAGGGACTGGCGGGCTAGGGGACCCTCCGTTGGACGATTTTGTGGCTCAGAGCAGCCTGGAGGGCGGCGACAGGCAGGAAGATAGAGAAAGAGATGGGGGCGCAGAGGGGGACGGAAGCAGAGGGTGTGCCTAGCTGTGTCAGTAATTCTGGGGAATTATCACCTGTCCTAGGCGAACCTCCACTTGCCCCGTGGGGGACACCCCAGCGGCGCCCGGCAGAGCGCACGGCTGGAACTGCTGCGCGTTCTACCCGCGCCGGGCTGGGACTGCACCTCGCGGGGTCCGAGAGCTACAAGTTAGTGGCTATTGCCCAGCTCCACAGATGCGGACAGGGAGAGACACGCGGGTGCAGCAGTCCCGTATTTATGACCCCGAGGCCCGGCGAGGTGTCTTAGAACCCACTGTGAGTTCTAAGCCAAGCCCAGGCACAGTCTGGGATCTCACGGGCTCGAGAGTGGGACCCTGTCCCCCAGCCACAGCTGACAGCCGACTCGTGCGCGGGGCTGAAATAGGACGGGGTTGCAGAAGGCTTCCCTCTCCTTTGTCCTGGGACCCTTTTCCCGTTCTTCCCCCCTCTGCTCCTTGGCCGCGGTCCGGGGACCACAATGCCAAGCCTCTCTTGAGCGCCGGAGGTCTGCTCCGAAGGCGGAGCCAGCCGGGGGACGACGCGGAACCGGGGCGAGTCGGGCCTCCACCCCGGGCTCGCAGAAGACGTGGTCAGACCCCAGGGAGGAAGGAGCCTGCGGGGCGGGAGAGGCGAAGCTCTCCTTGTCTTTTCCGTGCTGGCATCTGGAATGGGGGTCGGCAGGGGGGTCGGTGACAGTGGTCGGGATGGAGGACTGGAAGAGGGAGCGATGCCCGGCCAGCGCGGTTCCCAGGCTGGCTTCGCCACGTTCCGCTGGACTCGGTGACCTGCGGGATCGCACCCCCGCCCTCCACTGTGCCTCGTTTGCCCTCTCCTTCCAGACCGCCATCGCTGCCCTCGGCCCTGCAAAGTTTCCATTTGACAATGTGCACAGGTGGAGGACCTCTCTCCAATTCGCCCAAGCCCCGACCCCAGGTTCGGGGGACCGCGAGAGACCCCGCCTTGGCAGAGCTCCCGGCGCGGGCGAGCGGAGAGCTGAGCAGCACGGTGCTCTTACCTGCGTCTGGTTTAGCTCCAGTTGCCTCCCCTGGCTGCGCTCCGGTGGAGGCTGGCGGAAGCGAGGAGCCCTTCCTGCCCGGGTTCAGGGCCGAAGCCCGCGGGCGCGAGCTGCGCACCGCTTAGCGTCCGAAGCCTGCGGCGGGCTCGCTTTCTTCCTTGATCTTGCAAGAGAAAGGGAAAAGATTAGTTGGTGCCGCGGCACTGGAAGGGTGGGGCGGGGGAGGCGGGGAGAGAGCGGACCCAAAGGCTTTGGGCGAGAACTACGGGGCTCGAGCGCGCTCAAGCAGAGTCGCTCACCCAACACCCGTCCCAACCACTTGGCCAGTCTGGGACCTGTTCGTGGTTTAGACAGGAGTTAAATTGATGCTGCCCCCGCCCTCCACACCGAACCACCAAGGGAAAAGCAAACAAGACTTTCCAACCTGGCTTTCACGAAGAGTCTGGACACCAAAACAGAACCCAGACCTGGATGCACTGGCGAGCAGGACTGGATTCATTTCTTCACCAAAGTGCTTGGGGAAGTAGGAATTAGTTTTGGGGGCAACACCTATTCCGGTGCCTCTGGAGCTTTCCTAGTGGAATCTGCGATTTTCAGGCTCTGGCCAACCCGCAGCCTGGCGCGCGGGCGCACGAGTGAGTGAGTGAGTGTGTGTGTGTGTGCACCCGCGAGCGCTCACTCGAGTGGGTCTTCTCCTGGGCGCCTTTGGTACAGCAAAAGAGCGCGTCTGTGTTCGTACTTGTGTGTTCGATTAGCTGCAATGGGCGGACAATTTCTGGAGAGAACATTTACAATTATCTTTCAATATGACAGGATTAGTTGCTGTTGAAGGCACTCCTCCAATGAGATCTTTTCTGCTCTCTGATTTGGCGGTTCTTCTGAGCAAATATGACAGTCTTTTCTCCAGGCTCCTTTCTGCTCCTCTTCATTTCCATCCCTAGAGCCCAGCTTTCCATCTGCAATTTCTACATCAGAACCACCCCCAACCCCAAGTCCCATCCCTGCAAGTGTTTGGTTGCTACAAAGGTGACATGGCACATTGGGAAGAACGCAGTGTTGCTTTTTGGTTGCTGAAGACACTTAAGCCCAGTTTTTCCAGGTGGGAAAATGTTAGAATAAATCCACTATTCTTGTAAATATAAAATCGTGCCGAACTATTCACAGATGGTTTATTTCTTTGGTAAGTTGACCAATGCATTAGAAGAAGAGGTAATTTTTTTTGTTGTTTTAAACATGGGGCAATGACCATATTTTCTTCAACTAATGGGAAGTAGACTAAAATTTTCTATGTGGCTTCAGGGAATTTGTGATCTCCATGAAAAAAAAAATAGGATGCAAACTTTTTGTGTTTGGACCAGTCTTTTATTTCTATTTCTTTATTTTAATGAGAAATTACTTCCAAGAATTGTACCTATTATTTTTAGGTACTAACCCTATTTGATATAGGTACAATGATATTATATAATTCTAAAATATAGCTGAGGACAAGATTGCTTTAGTAAAAGCATTTGTGTATATGAAGATAACATAAATATATGATATATGGGCTGCATTTTTTTCTCATACAACTTCAATCAAATGAAAAAAAGAAGTGGAAACCTTAAATTGAATAACCCTACACCACTTTTTGTGTACCAGAGACAAAGAGCAAGTTAAAAGTACAATGATTTAATATATCTAATTAAATTCAGTTCAAATATTGATGCCTAGGCCTTTGCTAGGTGTTAAAGGACATTCAGAATAGCAAAAGCTACTGTTCCTGTTTTTTATAAGCTTCCATTCCTATTGGAAAGAAAAGACACACATATGAAACACCTCGATAACAGTTGACAATCAAGATGATTAATTATACAGTGATATAAATTCATTGATAAATGGAAATCCTGGAGCTGAAAATTTCTGCTCTTTTTGTTAGCTCATAGCTGTCACTAAACAGGACCTGGCACAAACTTGATTTTGCTGATTGAAGACATCCTGAAATAAAGCATTGCAATCCTGTGTCTCTGCCTTCGGCCTCCACATCACGTTGCACCATCACTGGGAAATTATAAGATCCCTGTTAAAAAATCGAAACAGCCTGTCCAGCCTTGTT
This sequence comes from Daubentonia madagascariensis, assembly GCA_023783475.1. Taxonomy (NCBI): domain Eukaryota; kingdom Metazoa; phylum Chordata; class Mammalia; order Primates; family Daubentoniidae; genus Daubentonia; species Daubentonia madagascariensis. Next base: position 17,982,898 of record JAKFHU010001569.1, read on the forward strand.
CTCAGCCTCTCCCGGCATTTATTCCATTATATTAAACATCTGATTTTATCATTTCTTTCCCCTTAGTTGCTCTTTTGAAAATGAATTCACAGTTTCTTTCCTTACTCTATTCTCTCTACTAAGCCTCCATAAACTCAGGAAGTTTCTTGAATCTTTTTGAAAACACACACACACACACACACATACACATACACATACACATACACACACATCAAAGCAAAAAAGTGAAGGGGAAAAGTTCCCTGACCAGCAGTAGAGAGGAAAGTCCAGTGATTTGTTCTATTTTTTCTTTCATATCATCAAGAACATTAAGCCCCCTTTTACTAACAGGGGCTACACATTCCAAAAAGAGTAATAAAGTAAATAGCCAATGAAGGCTAACAAATATTTTCATAAACATCAATAAAAGAGTCCATGTGTAACCGAAGTACTTATGTTCAATATAACTCACTATACTTACAGCCTTTTGGAGAGGAGCTATAAACTGAAGCAGCATTTTTAGCAAACAGTCATCAATGATGCCCATTTTCTTCTAGGTCATCACCGAAAATACTTGTTAACATATACTTGTAGCTCTGTCACTCACTGTGATCTTGGGGAAATTATGTGATTGCTCTGTACCTCAGTTTCTCAATCTGTAAAACGAGTGTAGTAATAGTACTATCTGCTGGAGTTGTTATAAGGAATAATAGAGTTATTTCATGTAAAATTCTCAGAAGAGTGCCTGGCATCTTGCAAATCAGCTATAAATATAAGACTGTCACTCAAGATTTTAAAATGCAGGTTCCTTTGTCACACTTGTGACACACTGAAACCGAATATTTAGGAGTGAGTCTTGCCAATGGAAACCATAATGTTCAACATCATGCTATTAGCATGTTAAATATAATCCATCATAACTCTGACCCCAGGGAACTCCATTCTTTTCTCCTTCTAGTTTGTCCTTCTATACAAGAAATGATCGTGTGTATTGTGGGCTTTTTATTTTCATCTCTTAAGCCAGTTTACTTTCTGAAATAAAAAAAATAAAAGAGCACTGTCCCATCCCAGGAATATAGCATTTACATATATTAGTAACTCTTGATGTGGAACATTTTCAAAAGTGCTTTTTAAAGACTTTGTAAAATGCATCTATGGGTTTTTCTTTATCTACATTCCTATTTTCCACCTCAAAGAACTCTAATAAATTAGTAATTTCCACTTATAAAGCCAAACTTCATTACCTACAACCTCATAATGCTACTTTCAGACATGTACTGCAGAGCTCCTGATGCCTGTAAGGGATGACTTTGAATCTTTGACAAAGCTTGCTTTGAAGAAGATTGTAAATAAGGTCACCACTAACGTGAGTAGGAGGGCAACTGTGGGTCTCATTCCTGGGAATGTGGCGCATATTTATCATGCCACATTGATTTCAGTGCAGCAATAATTAGGCTTCAGTAATTAGATGCACAAATCAGCACTCTATCATCATAAGTGGATTAAGAGGGTGACAAGTCCAACATCAGTGATTTGCCATCAGGTATGGCGGTCATAACATTTTTTATTTTTCTGTTTTCAAGGAACCAGGAAAATAAAAGTGAGGGCTTTGCCCATATGGAGAAAATGAGCCAAGAGCAGGAGATCTTGCCTTGTCCTACATTTCCCACTCATACAAACTGTTTAAGAAGTACACCAGGAAAGCACAGTATTTATCAGCAGGAGGTTTGGAAAAGGTGGGCTGATTTGTCTTATGGATGCCAAAGGAACCTTTCTTTTCCTTGACCTCAGTTTGAAATATAACAATCCTGGGTTAAAAGTAGTTCTCCACTAGATGACAATCACTGCTTAAAATGGGTTCTTCAGTATCTCTTACTGTTTTGAAATCTTAATAATAGCCGCATTCTAACATACTATTCTTCTTAGAGTTATTTATTTTCCCTACAGACCTTCATAGGGAGTAATTTAAAAGCTTCTATTCTTTAGCTAGAAAAAAATGATCTTTTTTTTTCTCCTAGAAAATACTAAGCTTCTCTTTTTCAGACCTTGCAATAGAAGTTTTCATATACAAATAGGACTGATTCTGAGTGGTGATATTTAGTGACACTCTGACAAACAATGCTTTGCTATTTTTTTCTTTTCTTTTTTTCTTTTTCTTGAAGTTTGGCATTATAGATGTTTTAAACTCTTTCTGCCTTAGCAGTCATAGTGTTAATCAAAGCCTGAAAACATTTACTGCTGCTGCATCAAAATATTTAAAATACAGAGCTCTTTTCCAAACAGGGAATATGAAAAATGGAGAAAAGAGGATGAGGAGGAACCACCCTGCAAAATGTTAAGCAGCTGCAATGGTGATAAATCAGTGCTAAGAACACAAAAGGAAAAGGTCACCTAGGATGCATATCTGTCTAGAGAAGCATTTAGTGTATGTGAGTTCCTCCTACCAGGAGGTAAACTGACCGATGCTTCCCAGGTGAATCTCTAAGACCGGGTGAACTGAGAAGTTTCAACATCTACCTCAGGGTATATTTTGACAAACAGCTTAAATTCCCCCTTTTTACAGGCTAAGTTAGATCCTGGAATCTCGGATAGAGATAAGATTCTAGGAAATTCAAAGTGAAAGTCTTATCAGACTTTTCTATATGCATGAGGCCCTAGGTTAGTTAAATCAGTAACTCTTTGTGCAGGAAAGAGTCATCTAGGAATAGTTAAAATCTTTTTGGTCTGTAGAGAAACCTGCAGTTACTCATGGGAATTCACATCATTTTTCAGATCACGTAACATACCGGTTCCTTAAGCTAACTAAAATGGCCCTTTAAGGGAAAGCTAGAACTGCTAACACATTCCAAAGAAACATATCCTGGGAGCCATCACGACCTAAGACAGTTTCTCACGAAATTTGACCTATCTTCTATTTCTTATTTATTTATTTCAGAGTATTACGGGGGTACAAATGCTTTGGTTACATGAATTGCCTTTGTACCATCCGACAAACGTACCCATCCCCCAGACAGCGCACACCACATCCGTTAGTTGTGGATTTACAGCACAATTCACAATTGCAAAGATGTGGAAACAACCCAAGTGCCCATCAATACATGAGTGGATTAATAAAATGTGGTATATGCATACCATGGAGTACTACTCAGCCATAAAAAATGATGAACTACCTATTTATTATCCTGGATGGGGCTGGAGCCCATTCTTCTAAGTGGGATATCACAAGATTGGAAAAACAAACACCACATGTCCTCACCATTAAATTGTTGTTATTAATTGATCAGCACTAATGTGCACATATGGGAAGTAACATTCATAGGGTGTCGGGCAGGTGGGAGGGGGGAGGTGGGGATGCGTAAATCTACCTTCTGTTTCTTTAGAGTGACTAAGATCATTGTGATGTAGAAAGCAGCATTTTGTTAAGCAAGACTTAACTGAGTGTGACGGTACCGTCATCATTTTGCATAGATCTTTGTACTTTAAAAGCAGACTCTTTCTTCTAGTAGTGCACCCAAGGAAGCATCCTCTAAAGCATTCCCTGATTTACTGTGCCTAATAAGATGAATCCTGGGCATTTGTCTTTTCTTCCTCATTTGCTCAGCAAGGTGACTAGGCCTTGGGCTTAAGGGCCTCATTTACAAAATCTCACGTGCTGTGTTTTGTAAATCCTTGCATAAAGGAATGCAAAAAGGCCCTAGACAAAGTTAATGTACATGCTCCATTCCTACAAAACTTTTATTGACCAATGTTTTTCTAGAAATTGAGTTGATTTCAAAAGGATGCCCAACGGGCATGTATTGGCAATCGTTGAATGTCTTCAATAACAACCACTCTGAACCGAACTTGAGAGCTCCTGATGCCAGGGTATGGAGAAGACAGTTTCCCCCACCTGATGGTAGCACCCTAGACATATCTCTTTCTTGAGCAAGGGTCATGTAAACAAGCTGCCAGTGCTTTGCTTTCCTTCTAAAGTGTTGTGAATCTCAGAGGGCTGTTCTGAGAAGGCCAGATTGCATCTCTGAGAATTGAGTGTTTCTCAGCAGCCTACCATAGACTGAATATGAAGCATCAGGATTGGTTTGACAAATATTTATAGATCATTCAATATTCTCTTAGATATTAGGGCTACAAAAGTAATAAGAACTGATTCCTGCCCTGCAGAATCTAAAGATGCAGTTGGAGAGAACAAGCATAAACAAAAATGTTGTTCTTAGACACCTTTGATAAAATCTTTGCTGTCATAACTCATGGGGGATTCAGGAAAGGACCTTGAAACTTCACTGGGGAGCTGATGCCAGAGGTGGATTCTAGCTAAGTTACACTCTACCTGGGATTTGGAAGCTATGACAAGTTAAATGTTGCGGGTGAAATACTCTGGATGATGAAACAATCATCAGAATGCTTTAAAATATTTAAAGCAATCACAAGGAATGTACTGCAAAAACTGAAGACATCTATTAATGACCATCTAGCAAAGGCTTGAGCCCATGCTTTATAGTATCGAGGGTGGACAAAAGTAATGAAAAATAATGGCATATCATGTCTACTTTCCAAAGTTAATTAATTGGGAAGCCTAGAATAAGCAGGAGCATCCCTACACACTCTTTGTCCAGGGTGCTATGTTCTAGAATGTTTCCCAATCTTCCAATTTCTCTGTAGCTCTTTCTTTTCTTTTATTACTTTTTTTTTTTTTTTTTTTTGCTTTTGTGTTTTGCTCATTTGGAATGAGCTCACTGCAAACTTACTTAGCAATGAGTGTCTCTGGCACATGGACATTTCTGTAGTTTCTTGAGAAGAAAACTCTTGGCTGTGGCTATTACAGTTTATTCTAATTATATAATAGAATTGGGGATGGGGGTACTGTAACTACAAACTGAAATGCAGTCCCGTTCACAGAATGGGCTTAAAAGAATGGAAATCGTTGTGAGGCAGCTTACACCTTCAGCTTGCAGAATAATAATAGGCTTATCTCTGGGACCATCCTCTCAGGTTTCTGTGCATCTTGCCCCAGCACTGGCAGCACAAGTCACAGAATAAGAAAAGGGGACGGATGCAAACTTTCAAGGTGCAAGTGGGAAATAAGCCACCAAGTTTCTAAGAAACTCAGATTTTTCTTCCTGACCATCTAATTCAAAAATGTTCACTCATTCTAAGCCTTTTTGTCCTTAAATATTCCTTTAGGCCCTATTGCTACTCTGTCCTTCTGCAACCCAAGGATTGGCTGGAGATTTACCAGATGATCTTGACCTCAACCCTAAATACTAGTGCTTCTGTGTACGTTTAGACCTAGATTCCTCCTTTGTAAATTAATAAAAGAATATTTCTGATCTAAACCATGATCCTACTGTCTTTTAAATTAGGGTATGGCCAATGCAGCAGGGCTGTAAGCATAGCGGACCCTTCCCCCAATGGCCAAGTCAGTTTTAAGTTTAATCAATTTCAACTCTATTTTGATGTGGTTAATTGCTTACAACTTGAGCAATTATAGGAAACATTTCTCAGGACACTACTAAACAATTGTGATGATGATTCTCATGGAAGACTTTTAAAACTCACATTAAAATATTTGGCTTATGATTTTTGGCCAGAATACTAACACACATACTAACATAAATACATTCTTTACATATAATTAAAATCATCCAATCACATTAAAAGCATTGCCTACTATGACTGCTTAGTGATGATAACTTTTCCTGCAATGTGAGAGTTGGTAAATTTTCTTATTGTATTCTCTCTTCTGTACAGACCTTCTGATTATTTTTGTTTTTAATCTGGAGCTATCCTTAGTGAATCTAACTTATGAACTAACAGGAAAGTATTGAATTAAAAGACAAATGAAGACAGTAAAATAGGAATAAACTCTAAAAGTGATTGCATCAGATGGAAAGAGATTAGAGTAGAGAGAGGGAATGTGGGAATAAATTGTGAAAAAGGCACTTACCAAGTGAAATTAGATGTCCTAATAGAGCCAATAATGATGATCTAAAAGAGACAACAAAGAATGCAATTCCTATGCTCACCCTAAAGTGTATCCATAGGAGTAAGGGAAACTAAGATAACAGTTGTCAGAAAAAGGCAATGAGTCATTGTTGTTTTGTGTTCCTTCACTAAACTGCTAGAAACTACAGCAGGACTCTCATACTAAGCTGAAGGTTCTCAGCTCCTCATGTGTAGCTTGTAAACCCATTCTATTTGGCTTTTAAGGAAAATAAGTATTGAAAACAAAAATAGTTCTGAAAAAGCTTCTATTTCTTTCTTTCTTTTTGCTTGCTTTCTCCCTTGTGTGGTGACACTTCTCTCTGTGAGCCTCTTTAGAAACCTGATGGCACAGACAAAAAGAATTTACTCAAAATAGTCTGCAGGTGTTGTGATGGAGTGAGAGAGAGAATTGAAATGTGTAGCAGTCTAGTCGCTAAAGACAAGGGTCAGACTCTCACACCCACACCCAGCATGCCACCGTGTCTCTCAAAATGAATCTGTAGTGAACTGGAAATTTGCTCTAAATGCTTTATTAAAGATACAAATAGCATCTTCCATGCTTGTTTTACAGAGGTACTAGGGAGAGAGCATTTTTAAAGCTTTTCTTTGTGACTATGTACAAACATGCAGAGTATTTGTTTAGCTTTCAGTTAGCCCTGAAGAATAGAAGTGGCTCTCTAATATAGATAATACTTCAAAAAACAATTACAGACAACATAGATTTGGAGATGAATGGTTATTTAGGGGTAGATCTCTAGCCTCCGTTCACTTTTTCCTAAGTCTGCCTCCATCCTCACAAATGTTTATGTTTTTTCTCAATAGTGACCATCTTGACTCATTTAAAAATAACTTCCCAAACATTTGTCTATTTATGTGCATACTTCTGTGTAGTGAGATCAGCAAATGATGAATTTCTGCTTCTCACAGAAAGAATGCACTTTGTACACAGTATTGCCCTATTGCAATGGTATGAACTGGGTGAATATGCACCTAGCCACATATGGGAACATCAACTTCTGTAATGAGGTCACCTAAGAACATTAAAATACCCTCTGCATCACATACTTATGGGGATGTTCATTTAGCCAATATCAAAGAGTGAACTTATTCTATAATTTCAAATTACCCTATTAAGATAAATGTATGATTTTTGAATTAAAAAAAGATGTTAACCAGCTGATAGATTTTTTTTCTAATTTTATGACAAAATAACCTGTCTTCCCAAATGGAATGTAATGGTGAGGTCAAGTAGAAAGTCCCCTGGATCCTAATCTGAATTTTTCTATATTATATGGCCTTGGATAAGTAATTTAATTCACCCATGCCTCACTTTGTTTATCTGTAAAAAAAAAAAAAATGTGTCCATCCTAAGTGATTCCAGATGATTTAAAAATATTTTAATACCACAAGATTTATTATGATAAAATATATTTATTTTTGGAAACCAGATAGATATCATGCTCCTTTGACCAATTTTATAATAATTTTTATAACTTTCAATGTTTATATTTACTAAGCTTGGTAGGTAAAATAATCCCCCCCACCACCCAGATATCCACTTTCTCATCCCTGGAGCTTGTGATTATGTTACCATACAGGGGGAAAAAAAGGAATTTAGATGGAAAATGGAACTAAGGCTGCTAATCAGCTGATCTTAAGATAGGGAGATCATCCTGCATTATTCAGGGAGGCCTGATGTAATCAGAAGTGACCTTAAGAGTAGTGAGCAAGGCAGAAGACTCAGTATTAAAGTGATATGAGAAGAACTTGACTGGCTATCATTGGCTTTGTAGATTGAAGGAACCATGCATCAAGGGATGCAGGCAGCCTCCAGAGGATGGAAATTATAAGAAAACAGATTTTCTCCTAGATCCTCTAGAAGCAATGCAGTCCTACTGACACTTTTATTTTAGCCCAGTGAGATCCCTGTGGGACTTTCAAACCACTGAACTAAAAGATAATAAGTTTTTATTGTTTTATAAAAACAAGTTTATAGTAATTTGTTACCACTGCCATAGGAAGCTAATATACCAAGTTTTTACTTATATCATAGGAAGTGATTTAGGTACTGTATGCTTGACATAATACATAATTTAGTTTATCCAAATTTCTAGGTGGGTGCTTTATGTTAGTAGTAACATAATTGTGCTAAGTATTGTGCCCAAAAGTCTCAGTCAAGTATAGTGGCTATGATAACAATCTGAGGGTGGAAGCAGGAGGAAGGCAAAAGTTTTAAGGAAGCAGTTTATAGATACTAAATATTCAGCACTTGGGACAGTTCAGCCATTATTTCCAGTTTTGAGTCAGTACCTTGGAGAGAGGACGGGACACATTCTTTCATAGATTATCAGGATAGGCCCAGATGATCAGTTATGCTGTGCAGTCAACATCTGCCAAGATCTCAGAGTAGATCTGGGGAGTGATTGTGCTGATGGTCACCTGTGGAAAAAAATATAAAATAGCCTCTATTTGCTCCACCATCAAGTCCCCTCATCTGAGCTTTGCCAAAGCCAGTTTGAGTCAAAACGTTAAGTTATCTCTGACCCAATGCTGCATTCCACATGCAGCTTCTATGAATTCTCCATGTCTGAATTGCTTTTTCTGTGTCTCCCATAGGCTGGTCTCAATCTCTGCCTTGAATCATACAGCCCTTGGTTATGGTCTGTCTTTGCAGTCCAGCAATGATTTTGACTCAGAATAAAGGCAAATTAAGCTCACTGCTAGAAGTCTTGGATAGAAGAAGGTATCAGACAAAATAAGCCACCATACATTATTCATTCATTCATTTACTAAACGATATTTATTTACTGTCTACCATATGCCATACATGGTTCTACATGCTAGAGATAAAAGCTGACTAAGACAACATCTTGCTTTCATGGGCTCCTTGTTGGGGGAGGCATGCAGCAAACAACAACAAAAAATACATAATGTAATATGATACAATGATATCAAATAATAATAGTTACTATAAAATGCAAAAACAAGTAAAGAGACTATCTAGATTAGATACTATACTGTTTTCCAGATATTTACAGTTCTCCCTCTTTGCAGGTACAAGGTAGGATGGCAGTTCTGGTGGGAGAGGGCTGTGTGATTACTTCTACTTGCGAGGTATGTGTGGCGTTGATGGGACCCAAAGTTGAGCATTTAATTACAAGAGTGAGAGCTGCCCAGGCTCTCCTTTTTCTACGGTATAGCAGTGACAATATTTAAGGTGGCAGCAGCTCCACAGTCTGGTCCCTGAATGATTCCTGCTAACCACTGTGAAAATATGGTAGAAATGTGAAATGAAATTCTGTTGTTTTCTGACACAGTATTTGTGTTTCCCTCCACAGAATAATCTCTCCTATTCTTACTGATAAATATAGTCATGGAAGGCATGACACTCAGGATTTGAAAATGCAGCAGAGACCTAAATAATGATAAGTGAATGATGTTGAGTTCTGGGGGAAGAATATTTCAGACAGAAAAAGAGATAACATAAAGGCTTTGAGATGAGCGTAATACAGGCCCCAAGAAAGTTCTGCACAACTCTGAACCCAATTTAGACATAAATCATAGCTCTGGACATTGCCAGTGTTTTTCTTGCCCTTTTTTTGCTAATAATTTCAATTTCTTCACATACTAATATTTATTTTGAAAAACATGGCAGATGTTGGACACAGTATCTGAAATCTTACAAACCCAACCCTAGACGTACAGTGAAGGACCTAACTGATGTCTTACCTATGCAATCATTCTATTCAGGTGTAGTCACATTCTTGCCACTATCTTTATTCTCTAACTGAAGTTCTTTTCACAATTTTCTTTGTAACCTGGGGGGAAATGCTTGGGAGCCCATGTAGCCTCTGAATCACTGCAATCTCATCATTTTTATTTGTATATTCAATAAATATTTATTAAGCAACTATAATGTTCCTGATCCTGAACAAAACATTTGGGATAACATGGTGAATAAAGATAGAACTTACAGTGTAGTGGAGGATAAAAATTAAGCAAATAATCATACAAATTCAAGGGAAAAATCATAACTATAATAAATGTAGCAGAATAAAGTCATGTTGCTCTGATATACATGGTAGGGGGATTTGAATCTGCCAGGGAAGTTATGGGAGGCTTGCCTGAGGAAGTGAAGCTGGAGTTAAGATCAGGAAGATGAGGTGGAATTAATCCAGTGGAAAGTGGAAAGAAATGTTTGCTACACAAAGGGAATGGCAGGCCAAATGTCCTGTGGTAGAAGAGAGCATGGAAAGTAGAAGAAACTAAAAGAAGACCCAGATGGGTGGAGTAAGGAGATTTGAGGATGTCTTTCTTGAAAAGAAATGGGTTAGGCTGGCTGGGAGGAGGGAAGCCATGCAGGACACTCTGGCCATGTTTAAGAATTCTGCCTTTTTAATGAAAGTAGGGGGAAGCCATCAGAGGGCTTAAGGGGGAATGGAAAAGGAGAAGTATAATAAAATGTGTCTCATAAAGTGTTCTGACCACAGTGGGGAAAATGGATTGGAGGAAGGCAAAAGCAATGGATAGATCAACATGCCATTGCCTTAGCTGAATTAACAGATGATAGCAACTTTGACTGAGGGCATAATGGTGGACATGGAATAAAGTGGTGAATTCCAAAGTTTTTGATGAGGTGAACCTTATGAAATTTGGTGAAGATTGGATGTAGTTAGAGGAAGAGAGAGATTTTGTGGACGACACCCTGCAATCTGAGATGGTGATGATGACATTCACTGGCACTGAGAACACTGGAAGAGAACAGAGCTCTCAGAGGAGGTTTCATGTTGGACATATTGCATTTGAAGGACCTTTGAGACAAATAAGAAGGAGTGACAAGTAGATAGTTGAAAGTGCAGACCTAGAACTCAAAATAAAAGTCTAAGCCAGATATATAACCTTGTGAGTCATTTGCTCCTAGGTGGTAATTGAAGCCGTGGGCAAGGCTGAGACTGCCCAGGGAGAGAGCACAGAAGGGAGAAAACAGGAGCAGGGAGCTGGGGAGATCACTGAAAGATCAGCAGAGCAAGGAGAGAGGAGGCAGCAGATGCGGGGCTGCAACTAGAGCTGGATCAAGACAAATGTCAGGGAATTGGGTTCTGCCCACCATGGGCCAGCGACAAGGTTTTAAAGTGGTTGTACCCCAGGGTACAAGTTCTCCATGACAGAATTGACTTTCTCCATTAAATTCCCAGATCATCTGAATCAGGGACTAAAGAACAGTTCTATTCTACTTCAGCTACCGTTCTTTTCCCCATAATTTGTCCCAAAATTGCGTGTTTGTAAATCAGAGACTCATTCTATGAACAGATCATCCCAAACCAGCAATGCCCTCAGAGACATGCAGTGGGTGATTAATGTACCTGTGGGAACAGGAGACAAGCTGAGTTTATGTTTTAAGACTAAAATAAAGCAATAGCCTGCTTAGTCAGAAGACAGGCTTACAGCAAAGGCAACATTTGGAACATATCTATAAACCCAGAAAAGCAAACAAGCAAACAGACATCTCCTGAGCTTCAAAAATAGGTGTTAAAAAAGAACATAAAAATGTTTTGTGGGAGAATTCCTCAGACACTTACACAGATCCAATTTGTTTTCTTATTTTATATAGGACTTTTACAGACTCTATTATCTGATCTCTCAACCAATAGACAATTAACTGCACCCAATGACAAGGGTTAAAGAACTGTTGGAAGCAGGAATACAGACACTAAGGAGACTGGATGACTAGAATCCTGGCAAGAGTAATAAAAAAGGAAAAAATAATAACAAAAAATCATCCCAGCAACCCAGGAAGCAGAGCTCTCCGAGACCACAAGCAGAAGTACACCCCTGTTCTCAATGTCACATCCCATCAAGCCGCTGCCATATGCAAGTTGGTGAAATGCTTGGAGTCATCTTGATAATCCTGAAGTTGAATTTTGCTAAATACACTCCTTAAGAAGGCAGAAAAGCTCATATACATTAAATATTAATTACTTTAATTAGAAACAGGACAGTACTTGAGGGGATAAACTTTAGTAATCTTTAAAATTAACCTTTTCCAAACCTCTCATATCCATGTGAACTAGATAAATATATAAACTAGGATTAATTATTGAATTAGCTAATTATCTTTCCTGCCTTTAGACAGTAACTAGGAACATATTTAAACTTAGTGTATTAGTTTGCTAGGGCTGTTGTAACAAAGTACCACACACTGGGTGGCTTAAATGAGAGACATACGTCGTCTCAGCTCTGGAGGCCAGAAGTCCAAAATCAAGGTGTTGGCAGGATTAGCTCCTTCTGATGGCTATGAGAGAAGGATCTGTTCAAGGCCTCTCTCTTTGGCTTATAGATAGCTGTCTTGATGTTCACGTGGTGTTCTCCCTGTATGAGAGTTTGTCTCCAAATTTGCCCTTTGTATAAGGCCACCAATCATATTGGATTAGGTCCCACCCTAATGACCTCATTTTAACTTGGTAAAAATTCTATCTCCAACAAAGGTCAGATTCTGATGTACTAGGGGTTAGGACTTCAACATGTGAATTTTAGAGGGGATACAATTTAACCCATAATACTTGGTATCTGTGCAAAAAGAATAGGTAAATAAATTAATAAATTTCATAATTTTAACTGCTGTTAATGTTGGTGAAAGGCATGGTCTCTAGAGTTTACTTTAGTATTACTAATGGATTGCTCTAAATTCACTTGCTTTATCTTCTTCATGATCAAAAGCAGTGTTTAATAATTAATGATTAGCCACTGTGCTTCCATAATACTTACCACAGTCAGCCTAGTGCTCTATTCTTTTTAAAATATCACTTCCTCTAATTCTCTTGTAATGTTCTTGGGGACATGAACCATATATTGATCATGTTAGTGTACTTGTTGCATAGTGTTGTGCTTTGTACATAAGTACAAAATAAGCATTTTTGCAGTGAATGTAATTGAAATGTTAGTTGAGGTTATAAATTTGCTCAATGACTATGGAGCTGTATGAATTTAATTGACTCACATTGGAGATTGCCTTAGTCTCATTTACCAAGTTCTAATTAAATAAACTAATGAAAAATTGACAAATGGTGGCTCAATTAGACCCATTCCATCTATCTTGTTTTCTGGACATTCATTGCCCTTGCATTCCTATAGTGATTTTAATCAGCTGGGATAGATCAGAACTCTGGTCCCATCCCTAAAAGAATGAACTCAAGTATTTGGTTGTCCAACTCTCTTTAAGAGTCAGTCCAGTAGCCTCTTGAACTCAGGTAATGAGATTGACACAATTACAATTAATCATCCCTGATCGAATTTTCCCAAAAGCTACATGCTAATAACTGAAATGAAAGAAAAAGTATGAATACGTGTAAATGGTGTATAGTTTTTACATTGTTCACTAATTTATATATAGATTCTGACGTCATTTTTCAGTGATTCAGGTCTCAGTTCTAATGTCAACTTTCCAAAGGTACTTTCCTGATCATGACGTCTAAAGGTCCCTCTCTACGTCATTCATTTTCTATCACATTATCCTTTTAGAAATGTTCTTTTTAGTGCTGACCACTATTGAAAATAATCTTTTATATTTTATTTACTATCTACTGACTTCTATCTATATGTTTTTACTGGAAGACAATACAGAACGGCTTTTCTGGAGATTTGTTCAACTCCTATAAGAAAGAATGCTGGAACACTGCCATACCACGAACAGCCTCTGTGAATCATTTATCTTGTATATCACGATTTTCATTTTCAGTATTTTCACATAGACGTCCAGAGTCACTCCGGTGGTCTCACAGTTCATTTGACCCTCCTAGAAGTTATATCAAGAAGTCATATGAGCAACTATCTCTATTTCCTAAATGAAAAAAACTGAAGATTGGAAAGGTTAAAATGACTCACCTAAAGCCACTTGTTGTTAGATCATGACAGAACCAACACTCAAACTCAGGTCTTCTGCATTTTTGTGCCATGTCCATTCTTCTGTTAAGAATGAGCCTCACTAATAATAACTAAGCATTAATTGTATATAAATATAAATATTTACAAACACTCATATACACACACACACTCTCCTGGCTTGCCCAAGCTTTATTTAAGACTTAATTTTCTTGTTTAGGTGAACACGCATCCCTTTTTGATCAAGACTCAGAAATTTCTCTATAGCGTTGAAACAAGTAGAAAATTAAGTTTTAAAAAAACTATTGCTCTTAAGATTCATTTGTGAAGTTGTTAATAAACACTTCAGGAAATAGTAAACATTATCCTATTGATCTTAAGAAATCTTCTTTCTAAGAGCCACCAATTAGTTCCGTTACTCTAGAGATGTCAATATGGCTTGTTTGCATAGCTTTCTAAATAAAATATGAATTTTAACAGAAAATGTGTATAAAACATCTAATCTACTAGTGATATATTTTATATTTATATAGAGACCTGTCTTTACTGATCCATGTATAAACACAAAAAACAATAAAGTAAATTCAACCAAGACGTATAATAATTCTAGCTAAGTTGTTAAAAAAAAAAAAAAGGCACGTTAAATTTACTGCTTGGTCCACTTGCATCTCGTGGCCAATCAGCCTGAGAACAACTAACGATATTAAGACACCAAACCTTTTTTATAATAGAACAACATTTTTCAGAGTAAAGAATAATACCAATGTTGTAGCAGCCATAAAAATGCACTGCTCAGATTACCTCCTGTGGTGCACGCAGTTGACTGGTGACCCTAGCTGCTATTCTTCTTGACCCACAGAATCCATGCTTTCCACGTGACTGCTCCTGATGAAGGGCAGAGGTACCAAGTCAGAACCAACCTAATGAACTGTGGGGCTACTCCAGTGGCATTGGCTCGAGAACCCTGCATTAACGTGGCAGAACCTTCCTTGGAACTATGATACAGCCCAAGATTCTTTTTACCCATTCCTCCTTCCCTGCCTCTCTTTCCAAAAATATTACATGTGCATTCCTGTCTAAGGTATTTCCCTTCCTCTTTCTCCTTCCCCCGCTAAATCTAGCATGCCCATCTAAACCCCCATTGGCATCTGCTTCTCATCAGATCTAAACTAATGCAAATTATAAGAAGCATTTTTATATATATTATATATATATATTTTGCAGATGTTCCACCCCCCACTTCGCCACTTTCTATACTCAAACACAAGATTCAACATAATATTAAAATAACTATTCCTTATTAAGTGTCCAGGAGACAGCCAGAAATAACTCCAGTGGAATCTCAACCATCACACAGACTACACCCATCCTCGGGATGTACCAAGAGCATATTTTTCCAAATGTGGTAATGCTTCATGGTAAATTTTTGAGATGGTTAAAGTAGACAAAATGACTATGGTTGAGATTTCTAGAAACTGTTGCACAGTATACATCCAAATGGAGAATGCTAACAATCCTTCTTAGCTTAAGAGGCAAAAATGATACCGAGCTATAGAAAATGGACAAAGACAGGAGAGAATGATACGGGAGAAAAGAGACAGGAGAATAGTCATGACGACCAGACAACCGTCCTCGCTGGGCATGCTGGAGGGAGAATGTATCTTCTGGGCGACAATCTGAATCTGTAGAGATGGACAAATGCAATAGCTATACTGCTGATATATAGAACTAGTTACATTAAAAACTTTATAATTCAATCATTAACAAATCATTTTTTTCTGGAAAAACATTTGCATTTATCCTGGTTTTATGAAAGTGTCTATGAGGGCCTACTCTTTGGTAGTCATTGCATCTTGGGACCTATTGTTAAGAGTAAGTGTATTGAAGGAGACCTGGGCACTTAATCCAGCTCTGCACTAACCAGCACACCACAGGCTGGTTTGGGTAAGTCACCAAAGGCTCTCTGAGTTAGAGTCCCTCTGTGTGACATCTGGCATTTCTAGCTCAAAAGGTTGTGTACATTCAAGGGAGTCAAAGTGTTTAGAAGGCTTTTGTAAATTAGAAAGAGTGTACAAGGATAAAACATATTTTGTCTTTACAAAAAAAGTCTATATTATAAAACTGGCAAAATTTAAACCCTCCAGTATTATTTCACTTGTTGGAACCAAAATTGCACAAGGTAAATACAGGGGACAGAGGGGGTTTCCTTTGATCCTTCCCGTTTGTTGCACAACTGCTTCAACTCTTCATGCAGTGTGTTTGTGTTGGCTAATGTTGGATAGATTGTTCTATTTCCACTTATAGGAAAGAATATATTACATAGATTTTAAAATGTAATGCCTATAGTTTACATATGAGTGACCAAGACACTAATAAATATTACCTAGAGCTTAAATTTGAACCCACCTTTTTCCACAGCAGGGTACTATAGTAATATTCATATTTCTTTTCAGTATTTTTAATTCCCCAGACTGAAATGTCAGCAAAAAAATTACATCATCCAACCCCAGGTCTCCATTATCTATCCTAACACCAGTCTTAGGTTTCCCTTTTTTCTATGCCCATGTCCAAATCCAATGCAAATTATTTTTACCTCACTTTTATCTATTGACAAGACCTCCAGATAGACCCCCCGCTTCTACTCCCCTCTTCCTTCATATCATTTCCAAATTACAGTCCTAAAACATCAGTCTGGCAATGTAAGTCTCCTACTCTGAAATCATCGGTGATTCTCCATTAGATAAAGCTCATCCTCTTTAGCCTGATATTCAAAACCAACATATACATAAATGGATTTATTATTCCTCATCCTCACCAATCTTGATGTTTTCAATTTTTACCTATCTGATAGATAAAAATGCTATGCTATTATAATATGTGTCTCTGTGTATATAAATTGCATTTATTTATCTTTTCAGCTGTTTGTAGGACTTTTTCTTTCCTGTACATTTTCCTTTTTCCCATTTTCAACATTTCTTCTATTCTCTTTCTGAGCTTTCTTTTACATATTTTGCCATGAATTAGTTTTGTCAAGTGTTTTTCCCCTGTTTAAAGCTAGAATGGGAGCTTAAGGCCAAGACTTTCCAGCTTTGTTTCCTCAGAAATAATACAGAACTCGTGCGGAGTAGGAATTCAATAAGTGCATACAGCTTGGCTTCCTATGACAGATTGTCTAGCTGTCAATTTTGAAAGCTAAATTAAACAGATGTAAGGGATAATCAAGCACAGATGCATTTGCATTATGGTGTTGAGAGGACTGGCTATGGCTTTGACATAGTCCTTCTCCAATCTAACACTGTGTCTGTACAGCCAGGAGTGCAGCCTGATGATTGGACACTATGTCTACACACACTGGAGCTATGGCAGGAGGTCACCTTTAAGAAGTTCATGGAGTTAGGAATACTCATCTCCTTTACTGACAGGTGAGACAGCGCTGCTTAGAAAACAATAACCTTCTTCATTATTTTATTCCACTGCTTACCTTACTCTGCACTCCACAATCATGTACTTTCCAAGGCTCCTGTTTTGTCTTCATGTTTTTAAGCTAATATCATGTTTCCTTACATCAAGGAGAATGAAAATATAAAATAAAATAAATAGTCTTACTTGGTGAAAAGAGAGAGAGGGGAAAAATAATTGGTATTCTTCTCATGACCATGTGAAACTTGCACCTCTCTCAAGAAGGGGCTCAGGCTTATGGTGCCAGCTGTCTCTGTAACTCTGTACCTCAGTGTAATCTACTTCTTTATACAGCTTGAGGAAGCAGCTACCCATTATCTGTCCAATGGGAAAAAAAATCCATGAAATCTAGCCCAAGTGTCTGTCAAATTGAATATTCTTTCTGTTCTGTCAATGGAAAGCATAAAAAGAACTCAGAAAGTTTTCCATCTTTCAAGTGTTCGACATCCCCAGCTCTCTCCAACACTGTCAAGAGTTCCTGAGTAGGTTGCTGTTTCTAAGTCTTCCCGGGGAGTGTAGACACATATCACTGCTCTTCTTCCCCACCACTTCCTCTGCATCCCAACTCCCACATGACTGATGTCTTCCATGCCGTATTACGAACCGCTACCCAATTACTCCACCCCCCTCATTACCTTGCCTCCCTGTCCCTTTGTTGTCATACAGCTCAACGATCCAAGGATAGAAATTGGTAGTTGCATATGTGCCTCTTCATGCTTTATTTATTTCTCAAGAATATTTAGGGAAAGTTCATAGTCCTTCTATTTACCAGAAGGATGAACACAGTTCTAGTTCTGCAGCCTGAACTTGGTCCTTCCTGTGGGATGTAATCTCTTTCATTCTTTTGGTGCAACATCTTTACCACCCCTTAAAACAATAGCATCTCATCCTAACCCTGTCCCACTATAACTCTCCTCTATATTTTTTTCCTACTTGTCGTTTAGTCCCATTATCTAAATATTTCCCTCTGCTATATTTCTCCTTTCTTCCTTTTCTCACTTATACTTCATTACTTCGTTGATTGTTTTTTTATTTTTTTTGAAGAATTATACATACTTATCTTTCTCCCCAGAGGCCTTTTAAGGCAGCAGCCCTTGATATTTCTTAGTCTGGTTTGTTTCATAAAGATTTCTAAAAGACTTGTTAGAGAGCCAGTGAGCCCTGTGATTTACAACGACTGCTCAAGCAGTGGCAGAGCTGGAAGAATTGAACAAAACACCAGAATCCTGAGGGAGACAAGAAGCTAATGCAAAATGCCATAGCCCTCTAGTTTCAAAAGAATCTTTACAATAATCCAGTAAAGGCCCATACTTTATAGAAGATACTGTGGTTCAAAGATGATGAGTAATTTACCTAAAGCCACCCCACCAGTGGGTAGAAAGACTGAGCAAAGGGAACCAGACCCAAGTCACCTGCTTGCTACTTAAGTCTCTTCCTGTACTTTTTCCATTACAATCATTTCACCCTTTTTAAATTTCCAGAATTAAACACAAGCTATGTGAACCCTCTCTCATTAATCTAGTGGTACAGATCACTGGCATACATCAAGGGAGTTACTTTCCATGAAAGGGAAGTCAGTCTGACAACAGCTCAGGGGCTCACAATTGCATTGTTTTAAGAGTAAACTGCCTCTCTGTTCTGCCTTCTAAATTATAGGGGAGGAAACATCCAAGCTCCTAATAAAGTTTTAAATAGACTGCATCGAATGGCATGCTAACTTTGAATAACTGTGCCATCCAGGACAGCCTCATCATCATTCTGGCAGGTGGGGGTTTGGCACTAGTGCCAGAAGGGAGCTAATGATTCTCAAGGTCCTTGCCCAACTCTAAGCCAAAGAGGAATGTAAGGGAGTCTCGAATTGCCTTCCCTTAATATCTTTACCAGTTTTATGCTTAGAAAAAGAAGGAACTCCCTATTCTGGGTAGTTCATGGTAGCTGCTTGCAAGCAATTTGGCTTTGCATAGCAGCTGTCTCTAGATTAGTTTCAAAATTGCAATAGAGTGGGAAAAGGCGAGTAGAACAAACATAGAAAGAGTGCCCTCCAACCTAATTTTATGCATTTTAGGAAGTTTGGCTCATTTTTACAAGTTTTTACTTCCATGAGGGCACCCTTCCTTGGAGGAAATATGGACCCTGTTTATTTTAAGATACCTTATGAATCCTATAATTGGTACCTTCAGTTTTTTTGAGTTTGCTTTTTGTCTTCTTAAAGTATTTGGACGGGGGACTAGTAAAAAGGATTTCTGGAGGAGAGAAGGAAGCATTTTTAATTGTAGACTTTCAATGTTCTTTTTATACAAACAAATCCAGTAAGCAACATTTGTGATAAATGTCTTATGTTTTTACTTGCCCAGGACACACAGGATTAACTCTCGTCAGGAGGGAAAGTCTCTAAAACTATACTTCTTTAGTTTAAATTAGGCTTGCCAAATAAAATACAGGACATCCAGTTAAATTTGAATTTAAGATGAACAACAAATAATTTTTTTTGGTATTCATTGTCTGAATATTTGATGGGACATACATACACTAAAAAAGTCTTTGTTGTTCATCTAAAATTCAAGTTTAACTGTCCATCCTTGTATTTTTATTTACTAAATCTGGCAACTCTATTTTAGATATGAGTATTAAAATAACTATGGAGTCCTCTGCCTGTGGAATTTTACAGAAGTCTAAAGTTGTTAAAATTGTTTGATATCATAAGGAGGGAAAAGAAAAAGAGAAAAAAGGAAGAAGCCTAAAGTACTATGGAAATCATATCAAAGAATTTCAAAGTGTTTCTTGGTTATGTTTACAAAAGGTGGCTTAACTCCATAGATTGAAATTATGATCTTTGCTATCAATATAAGGTTTGAATTTACAAACCTAGTGGTTATAAATTTTCTTTTATCATTTGTCATCACAGTGGTAGTCAATGTAGAATCAAATGATTTCACCCACTTTGGGAAGTGGGTAAAGAAGCCGTATTTCATGGTGGTCAAAATTTGCGGCACCGAACTAATACAGTAAATGTTTATATCAAGGATCAGTCACTTACTAGCAATATGATGTTTGCCAAGTCTTTTACATGTTTTGTGCCTCAGTTATTTTATTTTTAAATATGGCATAACAATAATGCCTCTTTCATAGGTTTCCTGAAGGGATTAATTGGCATAATGCATAGAAGTTGCTACGCACAGTGCTTGGCAAGCAAGTGTTCAATAAGTAGTAATGATCTTTCTTCCACCTTCCTCTCCGTTCTTCAAAAATGTTTACCAAAACATTAAGTATAGGATAAAAAGTTGTGGTATATTCAAAAATGGGCTCCTACTCAGCAATAAAAAGAAATGAACTCGATGCATGCAACATTGTCGAATATCATGAATATAATTTTGAGCAAAAGTAGCCAGACAAATGAGAATACATCATATATTAGTAGCATATTTGATATCAGGAGTGGACTGTTTTTAACACACCTGCTCTGTACAACAAAAGTATCCGCAGCAATAATTGTGAAGAAAATGAAAAATAATAATTGAGGAAAAACAAGGCAAGCAGTAAAAATAAACGAAAAAATTCATTAGTAAAAATAATTTAAAATAAATATTACAATACAAAAAAGGGAAAATCAGTAAGTATATTTGACTTTATTTTTTTAAACTGTTCCATACACGTTTTCACAATTGCATGTGAAATTTCTGAAAAAAATATATATCAAAGTGGTGATTGTGACTATTGTTTTGTAGTGGCATCGTGGGAGAATTTTTTTTTTCCCTTTATTACACTTAGTTTCAGGAAAGTATGAGAATATAAGTATAAGAATGAAATTATAAAGAAATCACGCATAAGAAACAAGGAATTAGTTACTGTATTTTTCCAGTGAGTATATGTCTTTATTTATAAGAATGAAAGATAAAACTATTTTTTTAAAAAGAAAACACTGTCTCCTCTTATTCACTTGGCTGAAAATCGGAATTCAAAACCAACATATAAACGCTGATGCTTTTGTATTGGCCTCACGGTTCAAGTGACCACATTTCCTGTTGATGCGTCTTGAGTGAGAGACAGGAGTGGGAGGTATGGGGCAAAGAGATGATGAGAGACGGAGCGGGGGGCAGAGAGAGAGAAAGAATTCTACTTGGTTCTTATTAATATTTCAAAAATATCTTTAATACTTTTCATAAACAAAGCATAAACATTATGATGAAGCAATAACATAAAAATTGAAATAAATAAGTATGGTGAGGTAAAATGACCCACCCTTTCCAAATCTTTAAATGTCAGCTATTATTTTTATATCTCAAGTTTTCCATCCAGATTTGAATAGCTTGTATCCTTTCAGTTAGAGTCAAAACTTTTCTAGAGTGCCTTGACGACTTTAATACAGATGGCTATCTTTGGATAAAAATCACATGTTAACTTGACTTTGGGTCCTTGATCTTTTCAGGACAATGGCTGTCAACCATGATGGAACATTACCCTCTTTAATGGAGTATTTTAAACATCCAAATATCTGGGCAGGATGCCAGTTTTACTGATTCTGAACCTCTTTGGGTGCATCTTTGAAATTTTTATTCTTAAAAATTTCATAGTCCGTGCTGATAAATAGCCAGGGTTAAGCACCATTGCTCCAAGCACAGAGACCTATACTGTAAAAGAAAGGAAATCAAAGAGAAGGCGGTAAGTTGCCTTCCGATAATTCTCAATCAGCTACAACTGAGCATTGAGTTCCTGGCAATTTTACTTTATGGACAGAGGCTAAAAGAAGATTAATTATTTTCATAGCATCTTTACATCAGCAAAATAATGTCCCAGGGGTTGACATTTTCTCACCTTTTCTCAAATCAGATATTTTTAATTCTCTTCTCTTTTTTTTTTTTAGAGACAGGATCTTGCTCTGTTGTGTGGGTTACAGCGCAGTGGCATCATCACAGCTCACTGCAGCCTCCAACTCCCGGGCTCAGGGGGCTCAGGGCATCCTCCTGCCTCCGCCTCACACAGTAGGGTTACAGGCCCAGGCAGCATGAAAAGAGGGCTCTCTTCTTAATTACTGTTTTTCATTTACTTCACAATTATTACTGAGGATACTTTTGTTGTATAGAGCAGGTGTGTTAACAACGGTCTTTCATTCGTAGCTATTTCATGTTTGAATAGCTTCCATCCAGTAGGATCAAAAATTTTTCAGGAACTTAAATGTCTACGCTAGTTTTTTGTTATTTTAATCTCGCATTTCAAAGTCCATTAACAAATGTTAAGAATTTTTAAGATTTGCTGGCTAAAAAGCAAGTAATACAATTTTTATTTACAAATTGACTCGTATAGAAGCATAGCTTTTCATTTTTTATGAGATTATTGAAAGATAATTGATATATAATGAACTGGATGGCACATATTTAATATATACAATTTATTTAATTTTGACGTCTTTATACACTTGTGACATCATCACCACAATCACAATAACATTTTCATTACTCTCTAGAGTTTCCTTCTGCCCCACTGTAATCCATCCCAATCTCCATGTCTGTCCCTAGGCAACCAATGGTCTGTTTTCTATCACTAAAAAATAGTTCGATTTTCTAGATTTTCAAAATGTGGAATTATGCACAAATACTCTTTTGGTTTGACTTCTTTTACTCACCAATTACTTAGGTCTCTTCTGAGTCTTTAAATCAGTGATTTTTAGTTTTCAGTATACAGAACATGCAAATATTTTGTTAGATTCATATTTAAGTGTTTCTTGTTTTTTGGTGTTATTTTAAAATGATTTTATTTTAATTTGTAGTTATAGTATACCAAAATAAAATAGATTGTTTTGCATACTGACCTTGTATCCTGTGATCTCGCTTGCTGCTTCTTCTAGTAGTTTTTTAATGTAGAATATTAGAGATTTTCTACATAAACAACCATTTATCTTCACATAAAATTTTATTTTTTCATTCCAAATCTGCATGCCTTTTATTTCTTTTCTGCTCTGATTGCACTGACTAGGATTTTTGTTATGTTGGTGAATAAAAGTAAGAGTAGACATCTGTGCTTCATTCCTGATTTAGGGGGAATACATTCAGTCTTTCACTGTTAATATAATTTTACTTGTGGGGTTTTTATTGGGGGGATACATTTAATGAGTTGAGGAAGTCCTATTCTCTTCCAAGTTTGCTGAGATTTTACCTTTGATGAATGTTGCAAATTGTTAAATGCCTTTTCTGCATCTATTGAGATGATCAAACATTTTTCTATTTATGTTGATGTGGTGAATTACACTGAATAATTTTCAAATGTTGAACCAGACTTGCGTTTCCATAAACATACTATTTGTTCTATCTGTTTCTCATTCTTTATTCCTTTTTTTTCCTGTACAGTTTTGATTAATTTTGTATTCATAAGATTTTACTTAATCTCCATTGCTGGATTATTATTTATATTTCTTCAAAAATTTAACGGTTACCCTAAAGTTTACAATATGCATCTTCAATTATTCATAATATATCTTCAAATAATATTATATGTTTTTTGTGTAGTACAAAATCATATAGATCCTTTTGTAGTTCATAAGCATGATGAACGGGGTGTTCATGTTCATGTGTGAGATGTGCCTCCATCAAACTTTATTATGATGTCTGCATATTACCTATCTGATGTACAAAGAAAGAAAAAAGGGAAGAAATATTTTAAAAATTAAAAAAGAAAATAAAAAAGAAAAAAACCAGAAAATAGAAACAAGAAAAAAAGAATATTATAAATTACAGTAGAGTCCTCACTTCTATTTTTCTTGTTATTGTTGTCATCTATGTTATTCCTTTATAAACCCCAAATATATTGCTATTATTTATGTAAAATATCTTCTGCAGCAATTAAAAATTTTCAAAACATTTTTTATATTTACATTTATATTAGTCATTTCCAGAAATGTTTATTTCTTTGTATAGATCTAAGTTCTATCTAATATATTCTGGTCTTCCTGAAGACCATTTTTAAAACATTTCTTGCAGTGCAGATTTGCTAGAATGAATTCTCTGTTTTTCTTTGTCTAAAAGTATCAACATCATTTACCTTGCACTTACTAAAGATATTTTCACTATAAAAAAAATTTTGAGTTGGCATTGTTTCACTTTCAGTGATTTAGACATGGTGATCCCTTTTGTTTGGGCTTGCACAATTCTTGACAAGAAATCTGCTGTAATTCTCCCCTTTCTTCCCATATATATCATTTAGCCCTCTGTTCTCAGACTGCCTTCAGAATATTCTCTTTATCTTTGGCTTTGAGCTGTGGGAATATGATGTGTCTAAGTGTATATGTGTGTTTTATTTCCTTGATATTTACTGTGCTTGGAGTACCCAAAATTTCTTGTATCTGTAGTTTGACATGTTTTGTTATTTTTGGAAAATTCTCAACCATTATATCTTCAAATATTTTCTCTGCTCTAGTCTTCCTCCCATCTTTTTCTTGGAAGAATTATATGTATGTTAAACCATTTGATATTGTCCCATAACAGGATTCTCTGTTTTTGTCCTTGTTTTTTGCTCTTTTTATCTCCTTGTGTTTCAGTTTGCATAATTTCTGTTGACAAATCTATAAACTCACGGACTCTTCTTTGAGATGTATTGAGTCTTCATCTCTATTAACATGGTTTTAATTTCTAGCATTTTTTGAAAAATTTTTTTCTTATGGCTTCCATCTCTTTTGAAATTCCCCACATATGATTGCATTTTATCAGTTTCTTCTAGAGACTTGGACACATTAATTATAGTTATTTTTAAATTCCTGTCTGAAATTCCTACATCTCAATTATCTCTGAGTCTGGTTGTGTCGATTGCTTTCTCTCTCGACTATGTATTTTCTATGTGCATTTTTTGCATGTCTCATAGCTTTTGATTGATTACTGAGCATAGTTTTTAGGACAGTAGAGCTGAAATAATGAATATTTATGCCTGAAATGTATATGCTCCTTCTGCTAGACCTTCAGTGTGGAGGGTTGAGTTAATCTAGGCAAGTGTCAAGCTTTTGTGGGGTTTTGTTGTCATTAGAATTACTTTCAGTGAACCACTGGCTTCAAATTCCTTTGTGTTATCTTATGCCTAATGTGAAGATTAGTGTGCTAGTGAATTTTTTTTAATGATTTACTGGATAGAAGCATTGCTTCAGCTACATCCAATATATTTTTGATGTTATGTTGTCACTTTTATTCCATTGAACATATTTTAATTTAAATTTCTTCTTTTATACATAAATTATATAGAAATATGTTGTTTAGTTTCTAAATATTTGGGATTTTTCAGATATCCTTCTGTTATTAATTTATAAGTTAATTCTTTTGCAGCCAGAGAACAAACTTTGCATGATTTTCATCACTTCAAATTTATTGAGCCTTTTTTATGGCCAATATCATGGCTTATTTTGGTAAATGTTCCAAAAATAATATGGCTATAATATTCTAAATCTCTATTAAGTCAATTTTCTTGATAATCTAGTATTGTTATCTATATCTTTATGTTTACTAATTGTTTTTGTTATTTGTCAGTCATTGAGATAGAGCTGTTGAAATCTCCAGATAAAGTTTTGAATATATCCATTTTTCCTTTCATATCTATCCATTTTGCTGGATATGTTTTGAAAGTTTATTATTTATTAGCTATATAAACATTTGAATTGTTATGTTCTCCTAATGAATCAATGCCTTTTTAATGAAATAATATCCTTTACCACTGGTAATATTCCTTGCTCTGAGTTATATTTTGATCTTTAAAAAACTAGACAACACTTCTTGAAATTTATATTAGTATAGCATGTATTCTCAGCATTTTATTTTTTACAAAATCATATTTACATTTATTTCTAAAGTGAGTTTATAAATATATAAATATTTATATCTCAGTCAGGTTTTGTAAATAGACTATGGTGAGATCTAGCTTATTTGTCCAGTCTGAAAATCTTTATTTTTGATTGGTGAGTTTAGATCATTTATATTAATGTATTGTTATTATAAGGTTTAATACTACCAATTTAATGGTTGTTTTCTATTTTTTCATATGTTTCTTGTTCCTGATTTCCTCTTTTTATGCTTTTTCAATGGTTGAGTATTATGATTTCATTTTATATTCTGTGTTAGCTTATTATATATATCCCATTGCTTAATTTTCTTAATGAGTTCTTTAAGGATCGCAGTATACTTCACTAATGTATACCACCCCAGGTATAGTACAAGTGTCCTACAATGATGTATAATACAGTATCACAACCAGGACACTGGCATTGACACAGTCAAGATAAAGAACAACTCATCACTACCAAGTACTTCACTTTGCACATGTCTCACTTCCCTCTCCCACTTGAACTTTTAAAAATTGCTGACAATAACCAACATGCTCTCCCTTTCTATAACTTTGTCATTTCAAGAATGTTATATTAGTGGAATCATACAATATTCGACCATTTTGTGTTGGATTTTTTTTCATTCAGTGTGATTCTCTGTAGATTTATCTAGGTCGTTGTGTGTTTGACTAGTTCATATCTTTTTATTGCTGAAGAGTATTTCGTGGCATGATATACTGCAGTTTATTTAGCCATTAACCCA
Source organism: Daubentonia madagascariensis (assembly GCA_023783475.1). Lineage (NCBI taxonomy): Eukaryota > Metazoa > Chordata > Mammalia > Primates > Daubentoniidae > Daubentonia > Daubentonia madagascariensis. The sequence continues at coordinate 18,009,750 of JAKFHU010001569.1, forward strand.
TTAGGGAACATGTGAGTTATTTTCAATTTCTGGTTATAACAAATAATGCTGCTGTATACATTTGTTTACAGGTTTATGTGTGAACGTGACTTCCTTTCTCTGGGATAAATGCCCGGGAGTACAATTGCCAGGTCATATGATAGCTGTATGTTTAGTTTGTAAAGAAATGGCCAAACTGTCTTGCAGACAATTTCTAAAAGATTATAAACATAGTAGAATAGTCTACACTATAATGCAGACTGTTCTACATTCCCATCAGCAATGTACTAATGATCTAATTTCTCTCCGTCCTCCTCAGTATATAATATTCTCACAATTTTTTTTTATTTTAGTCATTCTGATAGGTATGTAGTGATACTTCATTGCACTTTCCTACTGCATAATGATGTTGAACATGTTTACATATGTTTGCTCTCTGTCCAACCTCTTTGGCGGGATGTCTCTTTACGTACTTTGATAATTTTCTAATTGGATTGTGTGCATGTGTTTGTGTATGTGTTTTTAATTTGAGTTTTGAGAATTATGGGGGGACTCCAAAGAATTCATGGAAAAATGGAATTAAAAGATCAAAATAAAAATATAAACTTAATTTATCAATACAAGCTCCATCAGGTTCCAGATACTTTTGTAAATGATAATACCAGCCATTTAGTCCATTCCTAATGTACTGAGGATCCTGGGAATTTAACCATGCCAATACAGTCTTTTTTACTTATTAACTGAAAAACAATGGGTTCCTTTTAATGATTTTTTGAGATTAGGAAACAGAAAGAGTCATAAGAAACCAAATCAGGACGGTAAGGTGAATGCTTAATTATTTCCCACCAAAATGCTCATAAAATTGTTGTGGTGGTGAAGAATTTTCTGGTGAAGCTTTCCTGTGCATATTTTTCTGCTAAAGCTTTGACTAGCTTTCTCAAAATACTTTCATAATAAGCAGATATTATTGTTCTTTGGCTTTTCAGAAAGTCAACAAACAAAATGCCTTAAGCATTCCAAAAATCTGTTGCTGTGACCTTTGCTCTTGGCCAGCCCACTTTTACTTTGACTGGACCACTTCCATGTCTTTGTAGCCATTGCTTTGATTGTGCTTTTTCTTCAGGATTGTACTGGTAAAGCCATGTTACATCTCCTGTTATAATTCTTTGAAGAAACACTTCAGATCTTAATCTCACTTGTTTAAAATTTCCGTTGAAAGTTCTGCTCTTGTCGCAGCTGATTGGGTGCAAAAGTTTTGGCACCCATTTAGTAGAAAATTTGCTCAATTTTAATTTTTCAGTCAGAATTGTGTGAGTGGAACCAGTTAAGATGTCTATGGTATTGGCTATTATTTCTGCTGTTAATCCTTGATCCTCTTCAATTAGAGCACAAACAAGATTATTTTTTTCCTCACAAATTGATGTGCATGGTCTGCCACTGCAGGCTTCATCTTTAATATCATCAGTTAAGTTACTCGGAAACAGACCCTTTTTGGACTTGTTTTTCAGGTTTGTTAACTGGGATCAGAAGTTTCTTTGGGTTAGGGCTAATTTGTCTCTACTACTGGAGGAAGTAACCAACTGAAGGCTCTACTCAATGTCTCAAGCATTATGAAGTCTTTACACTCTGGCTGGTGGGAAAATAAACTACTCCTAGTCCTTTGTGCACTCTGGAAACTGTTTTGTCTCTTTCCTTCCAGTGGCTCTCTCCCTGTGTTAGCCAGTTTCTCCCAGTTCTTCTCTTAGAAGTTCTCAGCAGAAAACATGAGAAGTACCCTGTGAAGAACTCTGAAGTTTCTTCCTCTCTCTCTTTATCTCTCTCATGAATTTTATAATCTTGATGTTTGTGAACTCTGAGTTCTGTTTAATCTGTTCAAGGAGATCACTGAGTTCTGGGTGGGTTTTAGCTCTAGGGTTGATGCCTGTAAACTCTCTTTAGAAAGTAAGTTGGGGCAATCATAAGACTCACCTTGTTTATTTCTGTCTCTCTCAGGGATGACTATCTTGTGCTGACTCTTGTCCAATATCTGAAAATGTTGTTGTATATATTTGCCTGATATTTTAGTTGCTTCATATGGGAGGATAAATTAAGTTCCTCCTATTCCATCTTGGCTGTAAGAAGAAATCTATGGAACATAGCTTTTAAAGGAAGAAATCATTCCAATTTACACACTCTTCCCCAGATAACAGAAGAGAAAGGGACACCCTCCAACTCATATTATCAGATCTGCATTACTCAGGCACTGAAACTGGACAAAGACATTACAAGAAAGAAAACTGGACCAATAAGCTCATGAACATATATTCAAAATTATTCAATAAAATATTAGCAAGTCAAATCCAGCAATATATAAAAAAGGGTAATGCATAACAAAATAGTGGGGTTACTCCCAGAAATGAAAAAATATAGTTCAACATTTTTGGTGTCAGACACCAAGGAATTGATCAAGAAACAAACATCAGCATGTCAAAAGATACAGGAGACAATCTGAAAGAGCTCCCAAGGGCTAAAAGCTGGAACAATTTGAGCAACAAAATAAATGATGGTATTGGATTATAACCCCTAAAACAAAATAAACATCCATGAATCCATACTGACATAAGTAAATGATAGAATAAATAAGTAAATGGAGGAGAAGGAATGACTTGTTACAGAAGAATTCAAAATAATAAATGTAGAAGGAATAAGGAATATAAAAATTCACCTCAATATTAATTACTCCAGTCAAAATTCACTAACACATTCTAAAATTCACGGATGAAACTTTAAGAAGGGATATATTTGTGCAGCTTCAAAGTATCTCCCTCAAAAATATATTTGTTTCTGTGGTGGTTTTAACCAATGTCCATGAATTATTTGATATTTCTATCTCCAAGAGACGAAGGTTTATTTGCTTCCCTTTGGCCAGACTTAGTGACTCACTTTTAATGAATAGAGCATAGAAAGGAACAAATAGTAACTTTACAATGGAGAAACCTCACAGACACCATGATAATAAAATGATCAAAGTTAATATCATCAGTATTAAGTCATGTTGATTTCATGTACCTCCTGATATGATGCAATGTAAGGACACTTTACCTTTCTAAGTACTTCCCCAAATTCATAACGTCCTTTAGATTGTTAACACACACACACAAACACACACACACACACACACACAAACTAAACAGAAGACTACAAAATGCCTGATCACTACTTTTCAAAAGTGTCAATATCATGAAAGAAAAGGAAAAAACTGAGAAACTGGCACAGATTGGAGGAGCTGAAGAATATATGATGGCTAAAGAAACATGACATCCTGGTTCGCAACCTAAAATAGACAGGGGGCACTAATGGAAAATTTGCAAAAATCTGAATAAACTCTCCAGTTTAATTAATCGTATTATACCAGTATTTATTTCTTAGTTTTAAAATGGTACCATAGTGATATAACATGTTAACATTAGGGGAGCCTGAGTGAAGGGAATATGGGAACTCTTTGTATTATCTTTAGAAGTCTTCTATAAACCTAAGATTATTTCTGAATAAAAAATTACAAAAACGAAACTCTTTAACATTTGCCTATATGGTAAAATCTACCTCTGTCTCTCTTGCTCTTCGTGTTCCAACCAGCGTGGTTGTTTTCTTATCCCCGGTACTTGCTTGGGATGCTCCCTCCTACCACAAGGTTTTTGCACAGGATAGAGTGGTTTCTCTTCTGGCTTTAAGTAAAACTTATGTCCCTTTCTGGAGTAGTAATCCTCTACTAACCCTTCAGGGCTCAGATCAAGGGTCTCTTCCTCACTTTGGCACCTCTCGCTAGAACAAAACCTTCATTTCTAGGCTGTCATATATCATGGACCACACCTTCATAGCCCTAGTCATAGTTGCAGTTGTGCATTCCTTTGTATGATTATTTAGTAATGTTTGTCTCTTCTACCAAACAGGAAGCTCCATTTATAAGGACTACATATACTTTAATTCACCCAGTGCTTAGCACAGGCTCTGGCACAGATTAGGCACTCAATAAATACCTATTCAATAAATGACGTAGTCCCTCACATATCTGGACAATCTGAAATTGTCCTAACACTTGCTCACTAAAGGGGGAGGGGTTACTTCCTTTTCCATCTAAAGCATTGGCAGGCAAAACACCCTAACTATAAACATTGTATGGGGAAATACTTTAAAGAAGGAAAGATTTTAGGTGCTCTGAGATCCTTCACAATAAGAAGCAGAAATGTGGCATCTCCCTATGTTCCTCTGTGTCCAACACTCCACCCCAGGAGCATTTCAAGCTACCGTGCCACACGGAGTGAAGTCTTGTGGCTCCTTTAACAGTTACTTCTACTGAAAGGATAAAGAACGAGGGAATTCATACATGCCTATCATGCAAGCAGAGTAAAGCTTTGTCTTTAATTTATTTATTTTTGGTTGTTAATTTAAAGAAGTTAAAACCCATTTTGCGCTTTGCTGTTTATCAGGCAAATGCTTCTTTGAGGCAATTCCCAGTGGGACTTGCTTTACATTTTGGGGACATTCCAGTTCAGTGACAGCAGATGGAATTCACAGTTAAAATTTTAAAAAGGGAGACAATGAAATGGGTTCTAGAAAGATAATAAGGCTGCATTCACATAGGCGACGGAAAAAAAAATGTAGAATAACTGCTATTTGGAACTAAAACCTGAACCCAGGGAATTGAGAGAGAAAACAATGTGAGAAGAAGGAATGTTAACTCTTTGTTTGGGTTAGGAAGTATTGCTCGCCCCAGAGATAATTCACTGAGAATGGAAATGCTCTATGTTGATTTAATTTCTTGCAGCATCCACTGGTCCTTTTTGGAGGGTGGAGAAGAAACCAGTTCCTCTGGCACTCAGTACAAACCCTCACTATGGATGTGATATTTATTTACTATTTGCTTCTCTGTGGGATTGTTACTGGACATTAGTTGCTTTAAATATAGAACAAAACAACTGGCCCTTTATTAAAAGAATATCAGATATTAATGAGTTAATAGAAAGAATTTCAGGTGACAAGTGTTCCCCTGATTTCATGGATTACACATCACAGACATGTAGAGTTCAGATCATTTATTATGTGACCATGTTGACCTGATAGTTGGATGGATTATGAAGAGTCCATTATCAGGAATTTCTTTCAAATAAATATTTCTTTTAAAACAAAAAAAGACATTGATATGCACATTCCATTTTCATGTTTAAAAACAAAGTAGAGAGCATAAACATCACTAACCTATAGTCGCACCATCCAGAGATAATGCCAGCTCACCCTGTACCCTTTTAATAGTTATGATCACAAGGAATAACTATGAACACTGACCCTTTATATTCATTTACTATCTGCTAAGAATTACCTCATGTCATTAATGATTCTTCCTAAATAAAATGGGATTGGGTGTACAGTATTACATCAGCTGGGTGACCATAAAAATAAAATAGAACTCAAACCTCTAAGACATTTATAATCATAGTCTAATGTGTATGCTGTGTGGGAACTGGGTGAGGTGACCTAATGAGATCCCACAGTTTCTCCCTCTTGTCATATACCTGGCTCAAAAGCTTAATATACACAAATATAGGTTAAATAAACTGGTAAAGATATTAACTGGTAAGACTTAATCTTACCAAAGACCCTATTTTCTATCTGTGGGTTTACCAAGGATTTCCCTTTGAGAAAGGTGAAGAGGTCACCCTCCACTTTGGGTGTGATTTCATGGGTACTGCCAAATGACTGTTTGCCCCCAAATTGCTCCAACATTCTCCTATACAATTTTGTTTGAAATTCTCAGTCTTTAGATGGATGTATTGGATTAGTCATTGACTGTTCCAGGAAGTCCTCTGTTACAATTCAAGTACCACAGCATAGGCAATGAAGCATTAAACTTCTCACGTTTTGGTTAATGACTGTGTTGTTATAGAAGTCCTTGAAGGGATGGTGGATCACAGGAATGATACATTTTAATTGAGTCTACAGGGTGAGATAAAGGGTACACAGACACAGTTCATAACTGAGTTCTGAATCACGGAGCACTAGCCAAGAAGATCGGGCCAGGAAAGTGGGGATCATTGAGAAGTCCTTTGAAAACTAACATAGGATATGTGCAGAGACAGAGGGAGTAAGTGCACAAGGAAGAGAAGAAGGTGTAGACAGGAGGACACAGGCATAGCAGCTGCTTGAAGTTTGCTGGAAGTCAGAAATCATAGGGGTTAAGAAGCATTCAAGCTCAATAAAATCAAAGTCAAGATTTTTAAAAATTTTATTTATTTATTTTTAATCTGCCACTGAGATGTATAACAGTTATCATTATTTAAATATTAAACAGTTGACACTACCTGGCTTTTTGGTCTTATTCAGTGTTTGTGTTATTTAAGCTAACTTTATGTTTTTAGATTATTTGATGAAAGTGAAAACACTGACGGAAATGGTAGATAAACAATCAGCCAACTCAGGATGCTTCTACCCGAGCCTTCATTGTGTGCCACCTCCTGTTTGTGACAGTAGACAGGTTCTTACAAAGTATTAAAATTCTGCATAATATAGTTTTCCCTTAAAACAAATCCTTACTCTACAGAGAAGAAATGCTACTTATCCATAATTTGCTAAAATGATTTTTTAAATTACCTAAACATATCTCCACATCAACAACTTAACGAATAAACATGGCACTTAGGAAAACAAAAACATTGTTTTCTCATGCATAGGTTGGAAAAACGTAGAAGGTGGGTGCTAATTAGTAAAGCAGAACTGTTGCAAGGTCACCAATTAACATTAATAAGTCAAGAAACATGGTATATTTCCATCTTTATTATGAAAAATAGTATATATTAGTAGATCTACATGTGCAAGGCCATAGTTTATTAGAATCAATGTTGGTTTATGTTTCTCTCCTTTCCAGTCCTATAAAAATCTGATCCAGGAGGTAATTTCTGTCATATTAGTTGAGGAAAGATAATCACCCAGCTGCTAAGGCCTCCTATCCTTTACCTCAAACCTCAAAAATAAGGACAGTTCGAGAATTATCTTTTAACACTTACATCTAATGCTTTGCTGGTAAATGTTCTATAGTTCGTTCCCTTGGAGATGAGGAGGGAGCCCTGATTGGTAATATTTGCTAATTTCTATGGTGTTAGGACTCCCGTCATGGCCAATTTCAAGCTACCAATGCAACAGCAACTGGCTCCCAAAATTCCTGAAAATTTAACAGTTGTCTCTCCTCAGCTATTATGACCTGGCTCCAACATACACCTGATCTTTAAACCTCATATATGAGAGGCATTTATATCCCATTAGCAAAAATTCAGAAAGATAAATCTAGTTTCCATCCTTCCTCTTCTCCCACAGGTCAAAAGCCAATCTCTAGGTAAAAAGGCAGAAGAACCAGAGGCCAGGTGGCTAGGCATCTTTCTTCTTGATCCCTTCATGCTTTGCATTTTACTGAAACATGGTCCCACCTGATTTGAGAAAGTCAAAAGAACCAGAATCACTTAAGAAAAAAGTAGCTTATTCTTTCTAAATATGTGGATATAAAAAGATTTAATGTAGATTAGCTCTAAGTTGCATCCCAGATTTGAGTGCTTATAGCAGCAATTCCCAGCCCTAGATGCATATTAGAATCAGCTGGTGAGCTTTTAAAAATGCCCAAGTCTGTTTTCAATCCCCAGAGACTCTGATTTCATTGGGCTGGTGTGGGGCCAGGGCATTGGTGTATTTTAAAAGCTTCCCAGATAATACATCCAGGTTTGAGAACCACTGGTTTAGAGTAGCTGACGGTTATGTTTCTAGATAGATGGCAGTGAGTAGAAGCAAATGTGTGGAGAGGCAATTGGAGGTAGAGGGCTAGGGATGTATATTTATGTTTTAAAAAGATATTCATATTATTATAGTGAAACACCTAATAATATTAAATAGGGACATTTTGATAAATTGCTATAAAAGGAACCAGGTTAACAGATTATTTTTTTTTCCAAAAATAATTGTTGAATTTATTTCCAAATATGTTGAATTTATTCAGGAATTGAAAAGGAGGATTATAATTCGGGATGCACGAAATGGCAAACCACAAGTGCACCTGGTAAGGGAAGGTTAAAGGGAAGATTTTACTGACAAAAGGAGAAAGTTTACATAAGCCGCTTAGAAACAGAGTTCACTGGTTCTAAAGGCTCAGAGCCAGGGTTGCCATCAGTTCATTAGTAGAGATGCTGTTACTGGGTAAATGTTATTTGTAAAGCATCTTATCTGAATTACTGCAGTCCTAAAGAATGTTTAGTAATGAACCTTGTCATAGAAATATATGTATACCTGTGAAGTGTGCAAGCTGTGCAAAGCAGGAGATGTGTGAAGGACATAAAGGGATTTCTTGGGGGGTTTTAGAAAGTCATTACATACAAGCGTGAAGCCCTCTCCTTCGTGCCTTCCCAGCCCTATTTTTTCTAGATCTAACAAAAACGATTTCATCCTGGTGTTTGCAACTTTCACATCACTATAGTGCTGCCTTTCTTGGATGACAATGACACTCCTTGATTATAACATAGATTAATTATATTTCAGGGTTTTTTGACCATTGTCTCTGAGTTCACTGCTTTCCCTTGGACAGTCTCTAAAAGTCTGGTTTAGAACCCACAGGTGCCGCACTTTCAAGTTTTCAGGTGGATTCCTAAAAATAAGGAAAAAAGAAACAGGTCTTGTTTTGGTCTAGGTTTTATGATGTTCCCAAAGTCAAAAAGGAAACAATAAGGGCCTACTCATTACACCATTCCAAAGAAGAGTTAGACCATCCATGCACGGCTTGCAAGAGTGACCTACAAGAAGTTAAACTAACACCTTTACCTACCTCTAGGCTATAGAAAAGAAGTTATGATTCTTCTTAGGGAGGGCTTTTTAGGGGTCAAATTTTAAGAGAATTGTGGTATTCCTCCTTCCCCCTACAGAAAAAGGGGAAAGGGTATTTTATACTCACTTCCAGACAAGTGAGAGGGTTTTTAAGAGGGCCAGTCAGAGAGCTTGAGATATGTTTTTTGCAATATGGGGGGGCCCAAGAGACAGATTTTTGTCCTATGTCTCAAACGTTTAAGAGCTTCAGTTGAGGCTGAAGCTGACTGTGTGACAGGAGTGGGAAAGAGAAGTCTGCACCAGAAGTCAGGTAAACTTCCACCAGCATCAGGGCAATGGCGTGTCTTTGCTTTGGACAGGGTGAAAGTTACGTTATACAGGAGGGAGCTGGTCTGTGGGTCATTTTAAAAGAGACTCCTTCCAAGGGTTCCTTTTCAGAGAGAAGCTGAAGGTACACCCTCCAACACAGATACAGCAGGGACTGCCTCAGTGACTGGCTTGAGGAGGAAGGGCTGTTGCCCACAGTGAGGGAGGTGGAATCTGATATTTATAGTGTGGAATCCATGAGGTGCCCATAAAGCAGCAAGCAGGAAAGTCAGCTTTAAACACCTGATAATCCCAGAGAACACTGACACCAGACTACAGTATGGCACATTAAGTAAGCTCTTTTCTGCCACCATTTTATTCCGTACTGCCCCACTATGCCTCCAGACAGGAGCTGGCCCAGCGAGAGTCCTCTACACTGGGGCTGGGAATGGGTAAGAAGAGGCAAAAGGCCATTAGAGGCTTTGTAGTACACATCCTCTTTCTTCACTGAAGGCTGCCTCGCTTGAAGCAATATCAAACTGGGGAGGAGCAAATATTTAACATAAATCAAATTTAGAGGTATGACGTTTCTGTTGGATTGGGCCTTTTAGTTACAGAAATGGAGACTTTTCTTGTGATTAATGGGACTCAAGGACTTTTTTTAATATGCAAGAAAGACTAAAAGAATAACTAGATCCACCCAAGGTCAGTGAAAACAAAACTTTGAGCTCAATTACTGGGTTTAGAAGAACAATGACAGGAAACAGTAAAATTACATTCCACTCCACTCTGTCCAGACCTGCCCTTTCACTGTAGTAGGTGTTCTGTTCCACCAAACCTCAGGGATTCTGAGAGCCTGGTTGAGGTCTAAAAACTCATTGAATAATAAGTCTTAACACTTTAACTATAATTTTCCCTGAAGTCATATAATCAAGATGAATAGTAACAAAGGCCAATCACATCACAAGGTGCACTCAGTGTGGTGGAAAGAGAATTATAGGAAGGAAGGAAACAAAAGCTGTCGTCTGGGCTGTGCCATTTTTAAATAGGCAACTGTGGAAAAGTCACTTAACCTATGATGGCTCTGCAAACAAGAAACAATTTTGAGGGCTTTTGGCCCTGCCTGTCTCCCAGAGTTGTGGGGAGGATGATAGAAGAAAATTCTTTGAAAAACAGCAAAATTCTACAAATGTATGGTGATATAGTTGACCATACGAGGGCTCAGAATATAGTGTACAGTTGAGATGCCCATGCCCTTTCTGTTGTTCTTAAACTATCTCCACTGCCATTCTGTATTAGAAGAACAAAATCTTTTCTTCACAGGATACTATTCTCTCTGTTGATCCATCCAAAGGGGGTGGCAGAGGGACATTAGTTCTCTGGCTTTTCTTTCCTGTAGTGTTTTTCCCGTGCAAGGTAGAAATCAGAGACAAATCTTAGAGAAGATGTATTTCTCATGTTTTAAACTAACATTGATTTATGCTAAAAAATACATGTATAAAATATGGAGTTATATAAAGGCATACAAAAAGTAAAAGTCTCCCATCACCCCAACATTCAAAGAACAATTGCTGTTAGAATCCCACTTTAATGTAAGCTCAAGGAAGGCAGGTGTTTGTCTAGTTCACACTTCTATATTTTCAAGCACTCACTACATATTTAAATGACCGTGTGTTAAGATTTGGTATATTTCATTCTGGTTTATCTTCAGTGTGTGTGTGTGTGTGTGTGTGTGTGTATGTATCAACACAGATTTATCATCCAAAAATAGGCCATGACAAAATGGGGCAGTACAGCATTGCACTGGTTGGGCTTTTTGGTTACAAGGAACAAAATAACTTCAGGTAATGCAAAATTTAATGTAAGAATAAATATGGGGAAAAAAACCAAGATCTTGCAGGCACTTTGGAATATTAGTATAATTTGTCCTTATGAAGACAGGAATATAGATTGGGGATGGGAAACTCATCCAGACTGAGAAACAGGTTTACCAATCAGGTTTCAGTAAGAAATTTTGTGGACCCTTATCTAGCGCTCTGTCACTACTATGACTCGGGTGTTTTCTACACCAAGGCTGTTTTCCAGGCTTGTTTGTTTGGCTTGCATACCTACTAAAAACTCAACTCCCTCTCTCTCTCTGTTTCAAAATTCAAATTCCCTGATGGAGTGAGTTCAATTGTTCTGAATAGTGACCATTATCCTTGTTCAGTGAAAATTTATAACCAGCCCCATCCTAGGCCACTGGCTAGCACAGAATTTGGTTAGGTCAAACAGCCACTGTGGTCCTTTCTGCTGTGGACTAAGGTGGGAAAACGGAAACTTTTAAATGAGTATGGCAGGTATTCTGAGACCAGGTTGGTACAGAAATTATACTGTATATTGTTTTGTAGCCTGCTTTTTTATTTTGTATGTAATTATCTCATTTAATTCATGTAATAAAACTTGATTAACAACAGCTGAATAGTGCTTTATTTATGCATGTATCAGAATTTTAAAAACAATTATTATTGCTAAATATTAATATTTAGATTGCTTTATAGTTTCACTATTATGAATAGTGTTGAAAAAAATTGTTTGAAAACTTTTTTTACATTTTTGATTATTGCTTGGGTTTAAGGTTCCTCTTGGCCATATTGGTTTTTTCAGATTTTCCTAGATTTTGATGACCTTGACAGTTTTGAGGAGTATTGTTCAGGTTGCAGTCTTATTTTTAGGGGATAGATGATAATCCTGTTATGGATATAGTCAAATTTAACAATTCATCTGTTATTGGCCATTTGGATTGTTTCTACTTTTCACGATTAAAATTCTAATTTCATTTTTTAAAAAGTGGCTTTATTGTCTTCCCAGGTTTATTATTGCAGAGGATGTATCTGAAGTCAGACTGCTCTTTCTTTATTTCTACATCATCTGTTACGCTCCTCACTTGTTCACCTTCCTGCCTTGGGGTGTCAGGCTATAGACATATTAACTCCCACTCTCTCCCTGTACATGAACTCAGAAATAAATAAAAATTGTGTTTTATCCAGAATCTAATTCTTTCTTTGTAAATAGCCTGTTATTTGTGTTTAGTTTTATTTTGTTGTATGGTTTTGTTGCCTCAACGTTTTTGTGATTGTTTACTGGAGCACATTTATAAGAAAAATTATTATATTTTTAATAATTTTAACTCACTCGGATTTTCTTCAGCTGTAGCATGGTATTTTCCTTTTCAATTTGTGGTTGGCTACTGCTTCACTTCCATTTGTTATTTGTTAATTTCTTTCTTTTTTTTTTTTTAGGGAGCCAAACTGTGTGTAATTTATATCTAATATGAAACAGATTTCTCAAATCTTCTTTTTTATATTTGTTTTTTCTTTATGTTTTAATATAATAGTTGACATGCAAAAAAATCTATGGATAACATAAACATAAGTTATAAAGCATAATACAAAACCCTAGCAATCTCACCATGTTACTCTACAACTAAAACATTACCAACGCTACAATCCCATAGATTTCCCTAAGTTCTCTTCCTTTATTCTTCACTATCTCCCTTTCCAAGCAGGGGCCAGTCTCACTTTGTTTTTGTCATCCCTCTGTGTTTTAAAATAGTTTTTAAAAATCTCACATGTATGTATATACATCCATATTCATGACAGTTTATTGGTTAATTTTGCTTGACTTTAAGATTTATAAAAGAGGTATCAAGCTGCTTACCGGTTTCTGGGACCTGTATTTTGCCCCAACCATCTAACATAAAATTTTAAAATTCTCTGGTTACATGTATCTCTAGTTCATTATTTTCGTTGTTGTATCGTAACTCATTGTATAATACACTATTTTTATTTATCCATTTCCCTGACAATGAGCAATTGTATTGATTCCAGTGTTTGTTTTTAAGATTAGAGCTGTAATGAACATTTCATATATGTGTTCTGGTACACTTTCAAATGTTTCTGTAGAGTTTCACCTAGGAGTATAATTGCTATGTCATTGGTAATGTGAATATTCATCTTTACAAAGTAATACCTAGTTGTTTGCAATCTGCTTATATAGATTTATACTTTTACCCTCAGTTTATACACATTTAAGATGATCTACAACTTCTTTTAATATTTTCAGAAGTTGCAAATTTTGCCAATTTAATTGATTTAAAATTATATCTCCTGTGGTCTTAATTTATGTATCTCTGATGGTAATTTTGAGTATCATATTGTACACTTATATACAATTTGTGTGTGCTCATCTGTAAAAAGTCTATTTATGTTTTGTCCTAATTTTTGTTGGATTTTTTTATTCATATGTAGAAGTTTCTTTAGAGAAGATCCATTGCTTGATAAACTCTCTCATTTTTGATTCACTTAAAATTTATTTACTTTTCCCATTGAAAGATTATTTGGGAGGTATGCAATTTTATTAGACAGTCATAGTTCTTTTTTTTTATTTCAGAATATTATGGGGGTACAAACACTTTGGTTACATATATTGCCTATGCACTGCCCAAGTCAGAGCTACAATCATGAACATCCCCCAGACAGTGTGCCCCGCACCCATTAGGTGTGAGTTTTCCCATCCCCTCCACCCCCCTCCCACCTTCCCGACCCCTGATGAATATTATTTCCATGTGTGCACATAAGTATTGATCAGGTAGTAGTACCAATTTAATGGTGAGTACCAGTGGTACTTGTTTTTCCACTCTTGTGATACTTTGCTTCAAAGAATGGGCTCTAGCTGCATCCAGGATAATACCAGATGTGTTAATTCACCGTTGTTTTTTATTGCTGAGTAATACACCATGGTATACATATACCACATTTCATTAATCCGCTTGTGTATTGATGGGCACTTGGGTTGTTTCCACATCTTTGCAATTGTGAATTGTGCTGCTATAAACATTCGAGTGCACATGTCTTCGTTATAGAATGTCTTTTTTTTCCTTTGGGTAGATACCCAGTAGTGGGATTGCTGGATCAAATGGTAGCTACACATCTGATAAAGGGCTGATAACCAGAATCTATACAGAACTTAGGAAAATCAACAAGAAAAAATTCAAACAACCCCATTAAAAAATGGGCAAAGGACATGAACAGAAACTTTTCAAAAGAAGACAGAAAATGGCCAACAAACATATAAAAAATTGCTCAACATCTGTAATCATCGGGGAAATGCAAATCAAAACCACAATGAGATATCCCTTAACTTCAGTGAGATTGGCTCTTATCAAAAAGTCCCAAAACAAATGTTGGCATGGATGCGGAGAGATAGGAACACTCATATACTGGTGATGGTTCTACAAATTAGTACAACCTCTATGGAGAGTAATATGGAGATACCTTAAAGAACTAAAAGTAGACAGTATCATAATTCTTTAAACACGATCCTACTAATTCACTGTCATCTGGCTTCCATTGTTGCTTTGTGTCTGCTGTCAATGTAATTGGCATTCTTTTTAAGGATATCATTTCTCTTTGCCTGCTTTTAAGATTTTCTTCTGGTCTTTATTGTTATTTATTTTATCATGATATGTAGAAGTGTTTTTATTTTAAATTTTAGTCATTTAAGGGTGTGTGTGTGAGTGTATCTAATGTTTAAACCATTGATTGAGTTTTAAATTTCACAATTATATTTTATTTCTTGAAGTTCTATGTTAGAAAAAAATCAGCCTTGTTATTCACCTGTTACTTGTGCTTTTTTGTGTCAGTCCTTTATTTCTCTAAATGTTTCATGCATCACTATTCTATAATTTATATCTGAAAATTATAGTTCCTTCAGATTTTAGGATCTATATCTGTTGTTTCTTGTTTTTGCTGATTCTGACTTACTATGTTTTGTCTCTTTATGTTTTTAGATCTTTGATTAGATTTGTCTCTTTATGTATTTTAGATCTTTCATTAGACATCATTGTTTAATCTTAATCTGTGAGACTCCTGGGGGGTCTAAATTCAAGATTTCAAGTGCTTTTTCTCCAGGGATGCATTGCTTTTGCTTCTGCCAGGGGCCAGAGTCTCGCACATGGAAGGTCTGGACTCCGTAGAAGGCTCCTAGGCTCAAGCCAGCACCTTTCAGCTGGCACAAGGCTCAGTATCCTGATGCTAAGCTGCTGTGGGCCATTGTCCTCAGCACAAACCTGGCGTGGCTCTCAGAATTTGTGTTGCTCACCATTCCTGACAACATCCCCCTCCTCTTTGAAGGGCTGAGTAGATATGCGAACCCAGAAATAAATTTCAAAAATGTATCCTATCCAGAATATTTTTTTTAATATGGGGAGGTTGGGGAAGATTCTTAGAGCACATCGTTGGTCATACTGACAAAGGCGGAAGTCTTTCAACTTTTCTCTATGTTTCACCTTATCCATTTCCTCTGCATTTCTTTAAGGAACATCTCAAGTTCATCTTGCTCATCACTAATTTAATTTTCTGTGGTGCCTCTTCTGTCCTTATTTGTTCTCATACATATTTTACTTCTTCGCTTTTATTTTTAATTTTATTACAAGCTGACTGTATCATTTTCATCAACTTTTTATTTATATCTGCTTCTCATATAGCCCTTTCTCATCTCGAACTGTACTTTTATCAATTCATTGTTCATTTCTCATTTCTTAGAGGTCATGTTTTCTTAAATTGTATTGAGAACACAAAAACTGATGCAATATACATTTTATGTCTGTTTCCTGTAGTCCTTTTTCAGTAGTATTAACATTCCGAATACTATTTTTGCTCTTATGGTATAGATATTCTTATAGTTATCCATTTTTGTTAGTCATCCTTGAAATAAGAGCTACATTCTAGCAAAGCATAATATTTACTGAGAAAAAGAAAGGGAAAAGACAGAGAAATAAAGAGATAGCAGCTTTTCTCAATTATTATCACTGCATTTGATTGTTGCTAGAATCCTGTTGGCAGATAGCAAACTAGAGAACTAGTAGATCAATACATTCCTAGTCAAATTTTACCTAGGTGAAAACTGAAACAGAATGTCCTGGGCCTGTGCATGTTTTTTTTCCTGTAAAGAGAAGAATTTTCTCATGAATGATCTAATGCTTATGGGTTTTCTCTTTCTAGAAACTGCTCTTTGCCACAACCTCCAGAGGGATGTTGTTTGTTCAGCTTCCCCAGTTCTGATCTCTCTCTGCCCTTTCTGCTGCTAAGTTCAGATGTCATGATACAATTAGAAAAATACAGTGGGAAGAGTGCTTAGTAGGGAGTTACAAATTATGACTTCTAGTCTGGGTTCAGAAAGAATAAAGATTGTTTCTGCCTGTAACCTGTTAAGATTCTATTTCATTTTCGTTGTAAGACAAAAATAAAAACACAAAATATGTACTGAATTGGCCTGATGCCCTTACCACTCCCAAACACAAATTGTTCACAAGGGGATACTAGGTGAGGAAATGTACAAGATTAATTCTAGATAAATGGTGGGCCTTGACTTCACAAAGTTTCTGGGAACTCAGATTAGACTTTTAAAAGCTACTATTTTGCCATGACCACCTCTGCAAGTGAACCCATTTCCCAGACAAATTATCTTGCTTTCTTCACCAATTCATCCTCATCCAACTGATAAAGCAGACTGATCCTGTGCAGTCCTTGAAGCCATCCAAGAGACCAATTCTACTGAATTTCAGTTTGACATGTTTTAGCTCAACAGATATAGTTTGAGATGTCTGGGAGGTGCACAAGGCTACTATCTCAAGAGCTTGAAAATTATGAGCCTTATTTGGCATGAATTATTTCTCATTAGAGGAAATCTATTTGGAGATAATTTTTTCAATATTCCACTCACTGTGATATATAGACTGTTTTAAAACAATCTTTGACACTATTCCTATTGTTGCCAACCTACAGAAGCACAATGTTGCAGAAAGATCAATGACCTAGGAATCAAATAACGGAGGTTATGGTCCTGCCCAATCTACTAACTTCCAGCAAATTTCAAGTTTCTGAGAGTCCACTTTCCTCATCAGTAAAATTAGAGGATTGAACAACTACACTTATTCTCACTTACAGTCATCTCTGACTGTCTTTGCCATCTTTTAATATGCTTGTTCTAAAAGATTTAAGAAAATACCAAAGGGCCCATATTTGTTGCTGAGAGAGGCAAAAGTCAAATGTCTAGAACAAAGTATGGGAAAGCTGTACAGATGGTAAGAGAAAAAATTCAATGTTATACAATGGAAAATGAACCAATATATTAGACACCCACAATCAACATTAGCATATTCTCCATATAATTATTATTCTGTTTGTCACTGGAAAGAGTGACATTTTCTTCCCACATGACCCAGTACTCCCATTATCAGAGTAATTTAATTTGGTTCAGGTAGAGGGATTTTTTCCCTCCAGAAAACTACTATTTAATAGCATGTATGACCATAGAGAGTGAACTCCAATTTACACTACAGGAGAAAACATTTTCTGCCTCTACTGGCATTTCTACTTTGGCCCATTATATGGGAACTTCAAGCATTTTGGAAGTGTTAGAGAAATATTTTCCCTCCTCCTTTGTGTCCCTTCAATCATTTCTTCACAAAATAAATGAATCAGAAGAGAAACTTCACAAAAATGGAGGATAAACCGATTGTATTTGTAAGATTGGAGAAAGTTGGTACACATGTGTTGTAGGCTTTCCTCAGTCATTCAGAGCAGCCTGTGGTTAGGAGCACAAATTCTCTCTCTTCTGTGTGTTAAGGCTATAGAATCAGGTTTTCCTCCTGACATGAGGAGAACTGAAATTCTGACTGGGTAAATTAAATTTAGAGGAAAATTGTAGAAGTCCTGATTCTGGCCATAGTTTAAACCCTATTTTCTAATCCATCTTTTACCAATAATAACTATGATATTTGATATTCATCCATATGACTGACACCTGTGTCTGCATTCAATCATTTCCTCAGCTTGTAATGGGGAGGGTCACGATAAATGATGACTTACAAAATGTTAACAAATGAATTATGGGCCAAGAAAGCTTAAAAACATAACTCTAACATTTGGATACCAAAATAGCACTTGGCATGACAGCTTGTATTATATGTAAGCAAATCCTCACTCCCTTCCTCATCCCAGTGTGGTCAGAATACATGTTTCTAAGCCATTGACACTGAGCTTGGCTTGGACATGTGATTTACTTTGGCCAATGTTAGTAGATTGAACCAATGAAAGCTTGGTTCTTCTGCCATCTACTCGTCCTTGACAGCCAACTAATGCAAAGACAATATGAGACATATGGAGAAGACCTATATCCAACCCACACAGCTTGGAGCCAGATTGAGTCAAACCCAGACTGTGTTAACTTCACCCAACAAACTCATAGACTCATAAGCATGAAGACAAATGTCCATTCCCTATATGCCACTGAGTTTTGTGGTAGTTTGTAAAATGCTAATAATTAAAACACATGGAAAAATAAGGCTTGTGGTGAAAATAGAGCTTAAGTATCCAAATTTTTTTTTTGCTGTACCTTCTAATGTGGCTAGTATCAATCATGGTCCAGCCATGTGGGTATTATTTAGGTAGCCACAGAGCTCTCTGAAGATGACCTTGTTCTGCACCTCATAGGACTAGGTTGACCTCAGAAGGAATTTAGTCCTTGTAATGTACAACTGAAAACATGTTAAGTTTCAGAATATAGGCTACTTAGTCATTAGTTGAAAGACATTTTATTTCCTTCATTGTTTTCCACATGCAGGACTACAGATCATGAAGTTTTTGATCTATGGATTATAAGCAAAAAGCATTACCAGATGGGATAAAATTATCCTTTGGAAATGGCATTCCTCTTGTATTGCTCTGACCTACTTAAGGGAATAATTGAGGAAAATTTCCCTGGCTTTGCTAGAAATTTAGATATCCAGGTACAAGAAGCTCAAAGGACTCCTGGGAGATTCATTGCAAAGAGGCAAACACCATGATACATAGTCATCAGACTGGCCAAAATAAACATGAAAGAGGCATTCCTATAAGCCATAAGGCATAAGCAGCAGGTAACTTACAAAGGAAAACCCATCAGACTAACTGCAGCCTTCTCAACTGAGGCCTTACAAGCCAGAAGGGTTTGGGGCCCCATTCTCAGTCTCCTCAAACAGAATAATGGCCAGCCTAGAATATTGTATCATGCAAAATACACAGACAAGCACAATGGACACCGACCATTATAAAATCTCCCAAAAGCTAAAGGTCAAAGGCCAGGTACCACAATGGCTCAAGAGATAAAACAAAGCAAAAAAGTTCTATTTGACAGGATGAACAGAAATCCACCCCACTTATCAATTCTTTCAATAAATGTGAACAGCTGCTTGAACTCCCCACTGAAGGGACATAGGCTGGCTGAATGGATAAAAAAATACAAGCCAAGTATCTGCTGTCTCCAGGAAACACATATAATTCATAAGGACTCATTCAGATTCAAGGTGAAGAGATGGAAAACAATATTCCATGCAATGGAAACCAAAAGAAAGCTGGTGTAGCAGTTCTCATACCAGATAACATAGTCTTCAAAGCAACAAAAGTAATGAAAGACCAAGATGGTCATAAATGCCTACATCCAAAAGACAGAAAGATCACAAATCAACAATATAATGAATCATATCAAAGAACTGGAAAAGGATGAGCAAATCAATCCCTAACCCAGCAGAAGAAAAGAAATAAGCAAGATCAGAGCAGAACTAAATGAAATAGGTAACAAAAAAACTATACAAAAGATTAATGAATCAAAAGTTGGTTTTTTGAAAAGAAACAAAATTGACAAGCCTCTTGCAACATTAACCAGAAGTAGAAAAGAAAAGACACTAAAAAGTTCAATCAGGGATGAAAAAGAAGAAATTACAACTGATACCATGGAAATACAAAATATCATCTCTAAATACTATAAAAATCTCTATGCACATAAACTTGAAAACATGGAGGAAATGGACAAATTCTTAGAAACACACAGCTTCCCGAGGCTCAATCAGGAAGGAACAGCATTCCTGAATAGACCAATATCAAGTACCAAAATTGAAGCAGCAATAAAAAAATCTTAAAAAAAAAAATTCCTGGACCAGATGGTTTTACACCTGAATTTTACCAGACCTACAAAGAAGAACTGGTACATATCTTGTGGAAATTATTCCACAACATTGAGAAGAAAGGAATCCTCCCTAACATGTTTTATGAAGCCAACATCACCTTGATGCCAAAGCCAAGCAAGGACTCAACAAAAAAAGAAAACTACAGACCAATATCCCTTATGAACATAGATGTAAAAATTTTCAATAAAATCCTAGTAAACCAAATTCAGCTGCTCATCAAAAAAATAATCCATCATGACCAAGTCGGCTTCATCCCAGAGATGCAGAGATGGTTAAACATATGCAAATCTATAAATATAATTCACCACATAAACAGAAGTAAAAACAAAGACCATTTGATCCTCTCAATAGACACAGAAAAAGAATTTGACAAAATCCAGCACCCTTTTATGATAAGAATGCTTAATACAATAGGCATAGATGGTACTTACCTCAAAAATGATAAAAGCTGTACATGACAAACCCACAGCAAACATCATGCTGAATGGGGAAAATTTGAAAGCTTTCCCACTTAGAACTGGAACAAGACAACGTTGCCCTCTATCACCACTTCTATTCAACTTAGTGCTGGAAGTCCTAGCCAGAGTAATCAGACAAGAGAAGGAAATCAAGGGTATCCAATTGGGGGCAGAAGAGGTCAAACTATCACTCTTTGCTGATGATATGATCTTATATCTAGAAAACTCCAAAGATTCTGCCAAGAGGCTACTGGAATTTACAAATAAATTCAGCAAAGTCTCAGGTTACAAAATCAATGTACATGAATCAGTAGCATTCATATACACCAACAACAGTCAGGCTGAAAATCAAATCAAAGACTCAATACCTTTCATGATAGCAACAAAGAAAATAAAATATCTAGGAATATATTGAACCAAGGAGATGAAAAACCTGTACAGGGAGAACTATGAAACACTGAGGAAGGAAACAGCAGAGGATGTAAACAGATGGAAAACCATACCATGCTCATGGGTCAGCAGAATCAATACTGTTAAAATGTCTATACTACCCGAAGTGATCTACAGATTTAATGCAATCCCTATTAAAATACCAACATCATTTCTCACAGATCTAGACAAAATAATGCTATGCTTTGTATGGAGCCAGAGAAGACCCCTTATAGCCAAAGCAACATTAAGCAAAAAGAACAAATTGGGAGGCATCAATCTACCAGACTTCAAGCTATACTACAAGGCTATAGTAACCAAAACAGCATGGTACTGGCATAAGAACATAGACCAATGGAACAGGGCTGTGATATAAAACCATCTTCATATTGCCATCTGATTTTTGACAAAGCAGACAAAAACATACACTGGGGAAAAGAATCCCTATTAAATAAATGGTGCTGGGAAAATTGGATAGCCACATGTAGAAGACTGAAACAGGATCCACACCTCTCACCACTCACAAAAATTAATTCACGATGGATAATAGACTTAAACCTAAGACATGAAACCATAAGAATTCTAGAATAAAATGTAGGAAATACACTTATAGACATTGGCATAGGCAAAGAATTTATGAAGAAGACCCCCAAGACAATCACAGCAACAACAAAAATAAACAAATGGTACCTGATCAAATTAAAAAGCTTCTGCACAGCCAAGGAAATTATCATTAGAGCAGATAGACAACCTACAGTATGGGAGAAAATATTTGCATGCTAGACATCTGATAAAGGGCTGATAACTAGAATCTATATGGAACTCAGGAAAATTAGCAAGAAAAAATCAAACAACCCCATTAAAAAGTGGGCAAAGACATGAACAGAAACTTTCCAAAAGAAAATAGACTGATGGCCAAAAAACATGTGAAAAAATTCTCCACATCTCTAATCATCAGGCAAATGCAAATCAAAACTAAAATGAGATATCACCTAACTCCAGTGAGAATGACTTATATCAAAAAGTCCAGGAAGGACACAACAAAAAAAGAAAACTACAGACCAATATCCCTTATGAATATAGATGCAAATATTCTCAATAAAATCCTTGCAAACCGAATTCAAATGTACATCATATAAATAATTCATCATGATCAGGTGGGCTTCATTCCCGAGATGCAGGGATGGTTCAACATATGCAAATCTATAAATGTAATTCACCATATAAATAAAAGCAAGAACAAAGATTATATGATTCTTTCAATAGATGCAGAAAAGGCTTTTGACAAAATCCAGCATCCTTTTATGATAAGAACTCTTAACAACATAGGCATAGATGGCTCATACCTTGAAACTATTAAAGCCATGTACGATAAACCCACAGCCAATATCATACTGAATTGGGAAAAATTGAAAGCACTCCCCCTTAAAACTGGCACCAGACAAGGGTGACCACTATCTCCACTTCTATTCAACATAGTGCTGGAAGTCCTAGCCAAGCAATTAGACAAGACAGAGGAATCAGGGGCATTCAGATGGGGGCAGAAGAGGTCAAACTTTCACTATTCACAGATGATATGATATTATACACAGAAAACCCCAAAAATTCAACCAAGAGATTACTGGAATTGATAAATGAATTCAGCAAAGTCTCAGGATACAAAATTAATACACACAAATCCATAGCCTTCATATATGCTAATAACAATCAAGCCAAGAAACAAATGAAAGATCCAATACCTTTCACAATAGCACCAAAGAAAATTAAATATTTAGGAACATATCTAACTAAGGAGGTCAAAGACCTATAGAGAGAGAATTATGAAACACTGAGAAAAGAAATTGCAGAGGATGTAAATAGATGGAAAGCCCTACCATGCTCTTGGATAGGCAGAGTCAACATAGTAAAAATGGCTTTGCTACCTAAATTGATTTACAGAATCAATGCAGTCCCTATCAAAATACCAACATCATTTTTTGCTGATCTAGAAAAAATAATTCTACGCTTCGTGTGGAACCAGAGAAGACCCCTTCTAGCCAAAGCAATCTTAAGCAAAAAGAACAAATTGGGAGGCATCTATCTACCAGACTTCAAACTATACTACAAGGCTATAGTAACCAAAACTGCATGGTATTGGCACAAGAACAGAGACGTAGACCAATGGAACAGGACTGAGAACCCAAATATAAAACCAACCTCATACAGTCACCTGATCTTTGACAAATCCCCAAAAAACGTATACTGGGGAAAAGATTCCCTATTCAACAAATGGTGCTGGGAAAACTGGATGGGCATATGTAGAAGGCTGAAACTGGACCCACACCTCTCACCTCTCACAAAAATCAACTCACAATGGATAACAGATCTAAACCTAAGACATGAAACCATAAGAATTCTTGAAGAAAACGTTGGAAAAACTCTTATGGACATTGGCCTAGGCAAAGAATTTATGAAAAAGATCCCCAAAGCAATCACAGCAGCAACCAAAATAAATATATGGGACCTGATCAAAATAAAAAGCTTCTGCACAGCCAAGGAAACTATCACTAGAGTGAACAGACAACCTACAGAATTGGAGAAAATATTTGCATGCTACACCTCTGATAAAGGGCTGATAACCAGAATCTATACAGAACTTAGGAAAATCAACAAGAAAAAATCAAACAACCCTATTAAAAAATGGGCAAAGGACATGAACAGAAACTTTTCCAAAGAAGACAGAATAATGGCCAGAAAACATATTAAAAAGTGCTCAACTTCTCTAATCATCAGGGAAATGCAAATCAAAACCACAATAGACATCACTTAACTCCAGTGAGATTGGCTCATATCAAAAAATCCCCAAACAACAAATGTTGGTGGGATGTGGACAGATAGGAACACTCATACACTGCTGGTGGGACTGCAAATTAGTACAGCCTCTATGGAAAGTAATATGGAGATACCTCAAAGAATTAAAAGTAGAATTACCATTTGACCCAACAATCCCACTACTGGGTATTTACCCAAAGGAAAAAAGACATTTTATAATAAAGACATCTGCTCACGAATGTTTATAGCAGCACAATTCACAATTGCAAAGATGTGGAAACAACCCAGATGCCCATCAATACACGAGTGGATTAATAAAATGTGGTATATGTGTACCATTGAGTATTACTCAGCAATAAGGAACAATAGTGAATTAACACATCTGGTATTATCCTGGTTGGAGCTAGAACCCATTCTTCGAAGCGAAGTGTCACAGGAATGGAAAAACAAGCACCACTGGTACTCACCATCAAATTGGTACTAACTGATCAACACTTACATCACACAGGGCAGTAATATTCATCAGGGGGTGGGCAGACGGGAGGGGGGTGGAGGGGATGGGAAAACTCTCACTGAACGGATGCGGGGAGCACAGTTTGGGGGATGACCATGATTGTAGCTCTGACACGGGCAGTGCATGGGCAATATATATAGCCTAAGTGTTGTACCCCCATAATATTCTGAAATTAAAAAATAATAATTAAAAAAAAGTCCCAAAAAAACAAATATTGGCATGGACGTGGAGAGAGAGGAACACTCATACACTGCTGGTGGGATTGCAAACTAGCACAACCTCTATGGAAAGTAATATGGAGATACCTCAAAGAACTAAAAGTAGAACTACCATTTGATCCAGCAATCCCACTACTAGGCATTTACCCAAAGGAAAAAAAGACATTCTGTAATAAAGACATCCACTCTTGAATGTTTATAGCAGCACAATTCACAATTGCAAAGATGTGGAAACAATCCAAGTGCCCATCAATACATGAGTGGATTAATAAAATGTGGTATATGTATGCCATGGAGTATTACTCAGCCATTAAAAAAATGGTGAACTAATACCTCTTGTATTATCCTAGACAGAGCTGGAGCCCATTCTTCTAAGTGGAGTACCACAAGAATGGAAAAACAAACACCACATGTACTCACCATTAAATTGGCACTAATCAATTGACACATATGCACATATGGAAGTAACATTCATTGGGTGTTGGGCAGGTCAATGGGGGGAAGAGAGGATGGGTAAATTCACACCTAATGTTTGCAGTGCACGCTGTCTGGGGGATGGGCACTCTTGTAGCTTTGACTCAGGTGGTACAAAGGCAATTTATGTAGCCAAAGTGTTTGTACCCCCATAAGATTCTGAAATAAAAACAAACAAACAAAAAACCCTAAAAGGACAGAATTTGGAGAGCTTCCACATTAGGTGAACATGTGGCAGTTCTTGGAAGGTGGCACATTCTTTTGCCTTTACCTCTCCCTATGCATTGCTTCATCTGTATCCTTTGTAATATCCTTTATAATAAATCAGTAAACATTAAGTTTCCCTGAGTTCTGTGAGCAGCTCTAACAGAGAGGGAGTTGTGGCAATCCCAATTTGAAACTGGTTGGTTATAAGTTCCAGAGGCCTGAGCATGGGACTGGTGTCTTGAAGCAGGAGGCAATCTTGTGTACTGAGCCCTCAGCCTGTGGGATCTGATGCTATCTCCAGATAGATAGTGTCAGAATTGAATTGGAGGACACCCAGTTGGTGTCAGGTGCAGAACTGATTGCTTGCTTGGTGGTAGGGAGAAGTCCGCCCACATTTGGTCACAGAAGTCTTCTGTGTTGATTGTTGAATGGCATGAGAGCAACAAAAAAAAAAAACACAGTGTGTTTTTTTCTACTCATACTGAGTCACAGAGTAGGCATGTTTAGTTTAATAGATACCACCAAATGTTTTCTAATTTTTAAAATCTATTTACATTCCCATCATACATAAATGAAAAATTTGGGGAAATTATTTGATCATTATTTCTTCAAATTGTATCTCTATTCAATTTCCTCTATTAACTAATTTTAGAATTCCTATTAGATTTATGTGCGGGACTTCTCAGTCTATATTTTATAATGCTTTTTAAAATATTTTCAATTTTTTTGCCTTTTTGAGTATTATTCTGTGTAAATTCCATAATAATGTTCTCCAATTAGGAACAGAATAACTGCAATAAACACTTTCATTTGAAAGTGATAAAAATGGGAGGCACACAGGATCACCACTTCATAGCAATCTGAAACCCTGCTGAGCAAATGTTGGCAGATTCCTCTTCCCTGAAAAGTAGCTTCCTACTCCACCATCCTGCATGACAGGGCTCTTTTCTCCGTTGCCTGGTGATGAGGAATCCTTTCTTTCCATCTTCCCCTTTATCCATTTCTCAAGAGGGCACTGAAGAACACGCCTTTCTGATAGTATAAGCTGCTTCCTCAGCTTCTTTCCTGCCCATAAAAACTTGGGATCCCAAAGGTGTTTTCACATATTGAAGAGTCCTGGTTAGGCTAACAGCACTTTTGCTAATACAGCTTGCTCAGAAATTTGGTAAGTTTTTTATGTAATAGTGATTTCTGTTAGACATATGGCAAAAGCTATACCTACAGGTTTTTTATACATGACTCTCTTTTACACTTAATTATGGCTGTTTTGGGTTTATCAGGCTTCTAAGGGACCATGCCCGTAAACTTTCTAAGGGCACTTTTTCCCACCTGAAAAGACCTACTAGAGGCCACTTTCAAAAATATTTAAAATAGTTGTTATAGCCAAATGTTTGAATTGTTGTTTCCAAGGCCGTGTCTTCCTGATGGTGCCTGGATCAGGCGTTTTTTTCCTGAAACTGTATTTTAATGTATACTACTTTAATTTGGTGAGAAATATTTTCATTTTTCTATCCTGTGGTTTCTAGAGCCTTTGTATGCTAAATTCTACTGTCCAACTGGCCAGTTCCTTTTCTTTGCTCATTTCTTCCTTGTAGCAGCTTATTAAATTCACTGGATGAAAACAGCTTGTACTTTTACAATTTTGCCTCAAATTAAATTTGAAATATTCAAGTTCATTAAGCATATTTTCTGTCTTCTGTGTTAACTCAGGTGATGATTTTGCCAAATATTTGCTATTACATAACTCAAGTCACCACTTTTGAGCCTTCTATAATAGTTCCTTTTAGTCTATTACCTGTCTCCAAAGATGATCCCACATATTTAGGTTTTTTACCCCACTTCTGGTACCAAATTTGTATCCGTTAGCTATTTCGTTATGAAAAAATTCCGTAAGATCACAGTGGCATATAACAATAAATAGTTATTTATTGCTTATGTATCTGTAGGTTGATTGTGGTAATTCTGCCTCAGGTTGCAGGTATACAGAGGGCTGGAGCATCTCTGCTCCACATATTTCATGCTAGGATCCAGACTGCAGGGTCAACACATAAGCAAGGTGTGTTCTTCTCACAGAAATAGCAGTATCACCAATAGGACAAGTCTACCTGCACAAACACATTGGAAGTCTCTACTCATGTCATGTCAGCTAATATCCCACTGGCCAAAGCAAGTTGCATGGCCACGCAGAAAGTCAAGGAGCAGAATGGTACACCCTGTTCATAGTGAGGTCATGGAAAGGGTCTGAATATCCCATTTTGTTACAGGGAAGAGAATTGAGACCATAATTCAATTTACCACATACTGCTATATTTTTCATTTTCAGAATTTCTACATTTTATATCTACCTCTTAACAACATCTTAGTTTCCATAATTTTTGCTGTTCCATCCATTTTTTTCTTAATGAGCTTAAAACAAGGTATTTTAGAATTTTTTTATTTGGTTTTTCATTTCTATTTTCACAGAAGTGAATTCTCCCATTTATTGCATGGATTGACATTATTTTATATTCTTTTCTCCTCAATGCTTTGAAATATTTATTT
This sequence comes from Daubentonia madagascariensis, assembly GCA_023783475.1. Taxonomy (NCBI): domain Eukaryota; kingdom Metazoa; phylum Chordata; class Mammalia; order Primates; family Daubentoniidae; genus Daubentonia; species Daubentonia madagascariensis. The sequence continues at coordinate 18,037,566 of JAKFHU010001569.1, forward strand.
CCAAAGTAAAGGGAGTATTCTATTCTATTTTCTTTAACCTCATACGTACCATTTATTTGTGGTAAGAATGCTTAAAATCTACTCGCTTAGCAATTTTCAAGTATACAATACATTGTTATTAACCATAGTCAACATGTTATACAATAGATCTCTCAAACTTATTCCTCCTGTCTAATTCAAATTTTGTATCATTTGACCAATATCTGAAAACTGTAAAACATTGTAAAAAGAAATTGGAGACACACATACAGTTATATGTCACTAAACGATGGGGATACATTCTGAGAAACGCATCATTAAGCAATTTCATCATTATGAGAACATCATAGCACTATACCTATACAAACCTAGATGGTATACTGTACTACACATCTGGGCTATATTGCTCCTAGGCTGCAAAACTGTACAGCAGGTTACTGTGCTGAATACAGTAGGCAATGGTAACACAATGATAAGTATTTGTGTATTTAAACATATCTAAATGTAGAAAAGGTACAGTCAAAATATGGTATAAAAATACAAAATGCTACACCTGTATAAGGCATTTTCCATGAATGGAGCTTGCAGGACTTGAAGTTGATCTAGGTGAGTCAGTGAGTGAGTGGTGCATGGATGTGAAGGTCGAGGACATTACTGTGCACTACTGTCCTACTGTAGACTTTATAAACTGTATACTTAGACTACACTAAATTTATTTTAAAAACTTCTTTCATAAATAATAAATTAACCTTAGCTTACTGTAACTTTTTACTTTATAAACTTTTACTTTTTTTTAACTTTTTGACCGTTTTGTAGTAACACTTAGCTTAAAACACAAACTTGTTGTACAGCCGTCCAAACACATTTTCTTTCTTTATATTCTTATTCTATAAGCCTTTTTCTATTTTCAGACTTTTAACTTTTTCTTTAGTTATTAAACTTTTTTGTTAAAAACTAAGACACAAACACACATATTAGCCTAGGCCTACATACAGTCAGTATCATCAATACCACTTTCTTCTACTTCCACATCTCGTCCTATTGGAAGTTCTCCAGGGGCAATAACATGCATGGAGCTGCCATCTCCTATAATAACAATCCCTTCTTCTGGAACACCTCCTGAAGGAACTTCCTGAGGCTGTTTTACAGCAATTTTTTTTTGTAAGCAGAAGGAGTACACTCTAAAACAATAAAAAGGATAGTTTAATAAAGTCATAAACCAGTAACATAGGTGTTTATCATTATCAAGTATTATGTACTATATGTAATTGCATGTGCAGTACTTTTATATGACTGGCAGTGCGGTAGGTTTGTTTCCACCAGCCTCACCGCAAACACATGAGTAATGCATCATGCTATGACGTTACAAGGATTATGATGTCACTAGGTGATAAATATTTTTCAGCTCCATTAAAATTTTATGGGACTGCCATCAAATACGCAGTCCATCATTGCAAACGTTATATGGCATGTGACTATAAATGAAAGATACCCCATGTTTATGAATTGGAAGAATTAATTTTGCTAAAATGTCCATACTACTAAAAGCAGTCCACAGATTCAATGTAATCTCTGTCAAAATTCCACTGACATTTTTCACAAAAATAGAAAAAAAATCCCAAAATTCATATTGAACCAAAAAAGACCTAGAATAGCCAAAGTGATCTTGAGCAAAAAGAACAAAGCTGGAGACATCACAGATTTCAAAATATACTACAAAGCTATAGTAATCAAAACAGCATGTCACTGGCATAAAAACAGGCATATATACCAATGGAACAGAATGGAGGACCCAGAAATAAATCCATGCATTTACAGACAACTGTTGTTCAACAAAGTGGCCAAGAACATGTAATGGGGAAAAGACAGTCTCGTCAATCAATAATGTTGGGGAAACTCAATATCCACATGAAAAAGAATAAAATTGAACCCCTATCTCACCCATTATGCAATGGATTAAGGACTTAAACACAAAAGTACTAGAAGAAAACATAGAGGAAAAGTTCTATGACATAGGTCTGGGCAATGATTTTTTTAATATGTCTCCAAAAGCACAGACATCAAAAGCAAAAATAGACAAATGGAATTGAATCAAACTAAAAAGTTTATGTGCTGCAAGTAAAACAATCAACAGGCTGAACAGACCATCTACAGAATGGGAGAAGATATTTGCAAGCCATACAGCTGATAAGAGGTTGATATCCAAAATACATAAGGAACACAAACAACTCCATAGCAAGAGAAAAATCAAATTTGGAAAATGGGCAAAGAACCTAAATAGACATTTCTCAAAACATGACACACAAATGGCCAAGAGGTAAATGAAAAAATGCTCAATCTCACTAATCACCAGGGAAATGCAAATAAGAACCACAAGGAGATCGCACTTTACTCCAGTTAGAATGGCTGTTACCAAAAAGACAAAAGATAATAAGTGTTGGCAAAGATGTGGTGCAAAGGGAACACTTGTATACTGTCGGTGAGAATGTAAATTACTACAGCCATCATACAAAACAGCATGGAGTTTCTGTATAAAATTAAAAACAGAATTACCGTGTAATCTAGCAATCCCACCTCTATGGGTGTATATCCAAAGCAAATAAAATCACTATCTCAAAGAGATGTCTGCACTTTCATGACTACTTTATTCACAGTAGCTCAGATGTGGAATCAACCTAAGTGACCATCAACAGATAACTGGATAAAGAAAATCTGGTATATATACACACATGAATATTATTTAGCCATGAAAAAAGAAGGATATCCTGTCATTTGCAACCATATGGATGATCCTGGAGAACATAATGTTAAGTGAAATAAGCAAGACACAGAAAGACAAATATTGCATAATGTAACTTACATGTAGAATCTAAAAAATCAAAATCAGAAGCAGCAAGTAGAGTGGAGGTTACCAGGAGCAGAAGAGGGGTGGCAGACTGGGGAGATGTTGGTCAAAGGATACAAAATATCAGTTAGGCAGGATGGATAATTTCAAAGTATATATTGTATAACATACTAACCACAGTTAATAACGATGTATTGTATACTTGAAAATTGCTAAGATAATAAATTTTAAGTATTCTCATCACATAACATTAAGTGTGTGAGATAATGGATATGTTAATTAGCTTAATTTAGGCATTCTATCATGTCCTATCCTATCCTATCTTATCCTAACCTATTCTATTCTAGCCTAGCCTATTCTTGCTCACCTTTCCTTCTGAAATGTCTCTGCCCTGGGAACGCCATTCTGAACTACAGCTTATTATGGTGGTTCCCACTATTTTCCCCATGGGAATATAATGCTGTGGATTCAGTCCCTGTGTCAAACTTTAACTTTTTCAATGTTCTTAGTTACCCTGTTCTTCCTGTGTCCTCTCCTGTCACTACCCACCCACAACAACAACAAAAAAAAGCAAGCTGTAGAACTGAGGTATAGTTACAGCATTTAAAAAATAATATATACAAAATATATATTATTAATATATTTACTTTTATATCATGTTTATAATATTTTATATATAGTTGACCCTTGAACAACACAGGTTTGAACACACAGGTCCACTAAATGTGGATTTTCTTTTGCCTCTGCCACACCTGAGATAGCAAGACCAACTTCTCCTCTTCCCCCTCCTCCTCAGCTTACTCAACATGAAAAACAAGGATGAAGACCTTTATGATGATCCACTTCTACTTAATGAATAGTAAATATTTTTTCTCTTCATTTTGATTTCCTTAATAAAAATTTCTTTTCTCTAGCTTACTTTATTATAAGAATACAGTATATATTACATATAACATACAAAATGTGTGTTAATTGACTGTTTATAAGTAAGGCTTTCAGTCAATAGTAGGCTATTAGTAGTTAAGTTTGGGGGAAGTCAAAAGCTATATGCAAATTTTTGAGTGTGCAGGTGGTCGGTGCCCCTAATCTCTATATTGCTCAAGGGTCAACTGTATAATATTTATTTAATCAGAGACTTATTTTAGGTATTTAAATTGTTGGTCACAGATTTCTCAACCTCTGTGGGTAGGTAATGGCTCCAGGCTCTATGATTATTATTTTTTTGCCATATGCCTGGCTTTGATTTACATAACACGAAGATGCTTTTAATTCCAGTAGTAGAACACAAGGCCATCATTTACTATATCAGGTGCAGGTCCTGCAATTTTATGTCGTCAGACTGAGTTTCCATTCTCTTTCTGGTTCAGGGAGATGCTTCCCTTGAGCATGGCTATATCTTTTTATTATTTTTATTTAAACACATTTATCATTGCAATAAATTATAAATATATAAGAAAGCAATTTCCTTATTAATTTTTTCTGTTTTGAAATATGTCTACTGTCATTATACACATATTTAAACACATGCACACATGTACACACACACACACACTGTATTCAAAGTATTGATCTTCTAAATGTTGTACCTTTTGCAATAAGACCAATTTGGGTTGCTCTGCAAGCAGACCCTTGCCATTGAGCATGCAAGTATGTATATAGGCAAAGTGGTCCTGTGGGGTACTGGGTTTAAAAACTCATTGAATTTTAATACTTACAAAAATAATTTTATTAGTACAACATATATTGACCTTCATTTTACTCCATATCATATTTCACAAAAGATGTTAGCTAATTGCATTAACAGGATTAACAAGTATATAAGATACAATCTAGTTTTAAAACATAATAAGCTATTTTCAAGTTGTTTTAGAAACTATTTTTGCAGCAGATGTTTGCATATAATGTGCTAATTTCAAATGGTGCTTATTTAATTCTTGGAGGAAAATATGTCAATTATTCTCCATTTGGAGTAACTATACATTCCCTGGAATAACCCCAAGTATATTGGAGCCTTTTAAAAAATAATTTCTTATATTTCAAAGATATTTTAATCATTCTTACCAGACTTAGTAGTTTAACTTGAAAGGTAGTAGTGTAGTAGAGAGAACAGATTTTAATGCTAGACAAATCTGTTATCTAAAACCTACCTCTATTATTTTCTAATTGTGTGAACTCAGGCAAAATTAACTTCTCTGAGCCTCATTTTTAATGTATTTTTTTAAGTGTAGGTAACAATAACTATCAAATTTCTAGAACTTTGGTTGGTTTAATTGAGATAATGGATATAAACTACATAATATGGGACTAGGACAGAGTTGATGTTCAATATGTGTTAGTTTCGGTGTCTATTTATTTGACATCTGTGAGATTTTATTCTAAAATGTAAATGTAACAATTATGTGCATCTCCATGCAGTCAGTCTTAATGAGTAAGATTATGCTTACCAGCTCTTGTATCTCTTCATGTCAGAACAATAAAAGCTGGATCAAAAATAGATTTTGCTTCCTTATGTGTGCATATGTATTTCCACTTCCTATTGCAACTTGAAAAAAGGAGGACATTTGTAAGATAATAGTTTGTGGGAAACAATGTAAGTATTTAGTCATTCTGGAATATGGCCCCAGAGGTATTTTTCTGCTTACATAGGCTCTACAAATATAATTCCATAATGAACTTTTGTTCTAAAGAGGTATTTTATACATCTAACATATTAAATACAACAAATGCCAAATGGAATTAAAGAGATGGAACAGAACTCAGTACATTTGTTTCCAATCTAAACTCACCCTTGAAGAACATTGGGACAGGATTTCAGATATTCTGCCAAAAGAAGCTTTCCTTCTTTTAGTCCTACAAATACTATGCTGTGCTGTGCATCTTGGTGCTTCTTGGTGAGCAGGTCACCATTCATTTTGCAAATACAAATTGGGTAGAAAATGCTTGAACAGTAAATACTAAAGGTATTATTCCAATGCTAATTATTTAGGGTAGGTTGTTTCAACAATGTCCTGTAGGAAAAAACATACAACACTCTCACCCACACCTGCACACCCACACCCACACTCACAAACTTGAGAAGACCTGGGTTCACATCTCATATTCAACTCTTTAACTCACAGGACCATGAACAAGTTAGTCTTTCTCTCTAAAATTCACTTTCATCACGCCTAGATTGCATAATTTGTTACTGTCTAACAATATATGTCACATAGTGGGTACTGAAACAAATAGTTACCCTCAGCTCCTTCTTGTGTAAGTAATGTTATAATCACCTAAAGGAAACTCTTAGGCAGTTTCTGTGATAGATGGAATAATTTATGTTTCAGAATACCAGAGATAGGTTTTTGATCACATGCATGTCTCCTGCCCCTAATATGTATATTATCCAACAAGCAGGTCAATAGGGATTAGTAAATTAAATATGGAATTAAATGCTTCCATCAAAGTAATTTTATCTATTTTTTGTTTGGTTAAACATTCTTGATTTTCATTTTTAAGAAAGTTAAGAAAACACACGGAAAATTTCAGTATGAAATAACTAAACAATTCAATAAATGCTTATTAAGCATCATTGTGTCTTATGCTGTACTAGATACTGACGATGTAAATTAAATAAATCACCACCCAAAATTTTCACCCCCTACAGTGCTAATGGGAAGGTGAAATAATGCAGCCACCTTAGAAAGGAGTCTGGCAATTCTCTCAGTGGTTAAACATAGGGACACCACGTAATCCAGCAATCCTACCCGTAAGTATTTACCCCAGAGAAATAAAAACCTATGTCCACACAAAAACTGGTGCATGAATGTCCATAACAGAATTATTTATAGCAGTCAAAAAGTGGAACCAACCCAATATCAATCAACTGATAAATTGATAAATAGAATGATTTACCCCATACAATATTATTTTGCAATAAAAATAAGTGATTTACTGATATATACGGCAACACGGATGAATCTTGAAAACATTATGCTAAGCAAAAAAAGCCAGTCACAAAGGACCACATATTGTATGATCCTATTTATATGAAATGTTCAGGATAGGAAAATCCACAGAGACAGACAGTATATTGCTTAGGGCAGGGGTCGGGGGTAGTGTTGGAAGGATAGGCAGACCAGGGGAGGGAAAGCTAAGGCGTGTGCAGTTTCTTTCTTGGGGTAATAAAGTGTTCTAAAACAGATTGTGGTGATGGGTGCACCACTCTGTGAGTATATTAAAATCTATTGAATGGTACACTAAATGGGTCATTGTATGTGAATTATATCTCAATAAATCTGTAAAAATAAATAAAGCATCATTCCTGCCCTCCAGAGGTATTAGGTGAGAGAGACATGTTAACAAATTATGACGACTCCTGCCACAGAGATGCATTTTGTTCTTTCACTCATTCTTTGTCCCAAAAGGTATTTAACGAGCACCTACTCTTCTTTTCAAGACATTCTTTAAAAGAAGCCTATATTGACAATGTGGAAAGAGCATAGTGGGGTGGAGAGAGAGAGGAGATAGTGAGTTATATAAAGAACACTAGTCTCGAAGTTAGAAAAGAAAAAAGGAAAGAAGTAGTATAAAAATGAACACCTTAAATCAAATTCTTCATATTTTTATGGTTACTTAGTCTTTTACAAAGACCAAATATTATTTTTATTACAGGAAAAATTATATAACTTATGCTAGGAAGAATGTATCATTGCATGAAAATAGTACTTAAAAAATTCAAAGTAGCTATTGAAAGGACAACAGCAGAGGCTAAGTAGATTTCTTAACATTGTTTAAAATCGGACTCGGGGCACCCATATACAATTGCTTTAGCAAATAGCTCTTTAGTCATGCATATATTTTTAGGTATACTTCCAAAAAGAGGCACATCTGTACACCTATTTACTGTTGAACATAGGTTTGTGTTGACTAAACATAGAGATCCATTCAATCAAATAGACACATACACAGACTCTTATTTGTATTCATTTAAATACACAGACATACAAACACCGACACCCACACGCAGAGGAAGTATCTATGCAAGCTAAAACTAGTTCTTCAGTTTTAGCAAAAGGAAGAGAGCTGTTTTTCTCACACAATCTTTTAGACTTTTGTAAGTAGAATGCTTTTTCTTTGCACTTGTAAAATCTGGATGTGTAAGAGATCCCAAATTACCACTAAAATACCTTAGGATTTTAAAGTTAAAAATAAACATCAAACATAGTGAAACTAGTTTTGCATCTCCTTTCCAATGCTATATGCCTGCGGTCCCCAGCCCCGGGGCCACAGACCGGTACCGGTCCATGCATGTTAGGGATCGGGCCGCAGAGCTCCGTCGCCACCCGCCCACCCGTCTGTAGAAAAATTGTCTTCCATGAAACCGGTCCCTGGTGCCAAAAAGGTTGGGGACTGATGCTATATGCAATGATTTCATAAGTGCTTTAGGAAAGAAAGTGTGAAGTAATGAAGGTTTGGTTTCACTACAGCAGTGTTTTGAGCTGGCCTCAGGGAAGCTGCAGGGGGGATTGCCTACCTTCCACGGAAGGTGCTGAGAAGGTGACGTCGCCCTCTTTGGAACAAACACTGTAAACTTCAGTTCTATAGACTTAACAGTTTAAATGAGCAGGTTTTAGATGTGCCAATGAAAGGCCCAGAAAACACACCTGATGAAAGTAAAAGTGATTTTAACCCAGATGTTCTACATAAAATTAGCATTATTAGTTTGGGAACTCTGCACCTGTGGTTCTCAGAGTTTAGTGAACATTAAAATAATCTGGATAGCTTGTTAAAGCACAGATTGCTGGGACCAACTCCCAGAGACAGAGTGATTTAAAGAAGAAGGACTTAACAGAATCATCCAGGAAGTAGAGTTGAGGTCTAAGAGGGAGTATGTAATTTTGCAAAGCTCTGTAGGGAATTATGCCTCACCCCTCTATCACCCTCAACCCCAGCCCTCCAGCCTGATAATTAACCACTAGGCTAGGTAAATTATGCAATTTCAATCATAGAAATGGATAGTGCTAGCCTAAAAAAAAAAAAAAAAAAAACCTGGGAAGTAGAAATATGTGTAGTAGATTAAGAGTTATCATAAAGTGGGGAAAAGGCAATGGACAGAAGCCCATAGTCTAAGTTGCCTCATCTCTGCCAACCTACCACAGACTTCGGAAATAAATACTTATCTCTCCTTTTTATGCTAATGTGAACTGAAAGGTATTGGTTAAATGACAATGAAGTCATAAAGTGAAAGAAAGAAAACTAACATTTACAGAAAATTAGTGCCAAAGATTCACTCTCCGGTAATGTTAATTAGAAGACTTCTTGTAGTCTTAACCAATTAAATCAGCTTCTATTACCACAGGAGTGAGTAGAATAGTGATTCTGAGTGTTTTAGCAGACAGAATTAACATGAAGTCCAAAAACAGCAGAACGCTTTTCCTTTAAGGCAAGCGAGAAATATCCAGAGGAAATACTTGTGCTTCAGCTTTTGAAATCTAATGAAAATGGTTTTAACTCTCAAAGCTATAGCTACGGAGCAGCTAGTCCTCAAGGCACTGGGTTAATGGTGTGGCTGATTGCTTCTATGCACAGAATCATTATGATGGATATGGGCAAGTTGTTTAACCTCCTTTGGTCCTAGTTTCCTCATCTGTAAAATGAGGGAGTTGGAATAGATGATTTCTGAAGTCCCTTCCAGCTCTAACATTTTATGATTTAGTGCATGACTGGCAATGTTGCCTCTTAAGTACTACTGTGCACAGCCGTGCATGACTTAAAATACTCCTACGCTGTGTGCCAGCTCGTCTTCACAATCGAAAGTAAAAAGAGCTGGCTTTAGGCAAAATGTGAAGCAATCCAAATTTTATTTATCTTTCTATATGTTTCATTTAAAACTGATTTTTGTGCCCTTTTAGATTCCTTTTCATGGAACTAGGGTTTCTTTGCGTTTCCTCATTACCGTCTCTTCACACTGACTTTGCCCCCATGACTGGGAGGATTTGCTATTATTTACTGTTCAGTACGACTGGATTTTTTAAGTGTATAATCTCTTTTTATGGATAAATTGCACTTATGACTAATTTTTTAAATGAACAGATGATGCTTTCACTTTCAAAAGCATGTTGTGCATTGGTATGCATGTAGGAAATATTTATGGGGTAATTGACAACCTCTCTAAGGTGTGGATGGCTGTAGAATGATTTGAGAAAATGCTTAAAGACAGATGGTACCATCAAAACTTGGTACAGACAACAATTCTAGATCCAAAGGAAGAGCCTGGGAAATCATGTTTAGGAACCCGAGCAAAATATCTGGTAACAAATTTGAGAACTCACCTAAGAGGCTAGGAGAAAAGATTGGTAGACCTGAATGAAGGGAAACCTTGTTCCTCAAATACATTTTCACACAGTCGAGAAGATGGCAAAGCATGCTGTCGTAAAGAGCTTTTAAAAAGTCCAAGCTTGATTAGTCTGGTGCAAAAAAATGTTGAAATAATTGTAATGGCATTGTTAAGGGGTTCTGTAGTCATATAATTTACCAGGAGAATTCCTGACAGAATCCTTCCTGCTGCTTTTGAAATCATACCATACCTTCCTCTAAGGCTGACCCCTGAAATGAACCTGATAGGTAGGTCCAGAATCCATGAAGGCTGGCTGTGTTTTTCTGAGCTCCTGTCTAAACTTTCTTCCCTTCCCATGGAGGCACTCTTTGAAGGACCCTGAGCTGTTGGGGAGAGATGGAAGAGCATGTGTCCGGGGGTCATTGTCTTCTAACCAGAACACCTGAATTTGCAGTCTTTCCTGAGCACCTGTTTGCCTTTATACCTAGATCACTTTTCTGTGACTATTCCTCTTCTGTTCCACTTTGTAACTACCCAGGGTCAAGCTCACGTTCTTATGCTTTTGACCACCTGCCCAAAACCAAGTGACCTAGAGTTAACTGTAACCACAGTCCTTCCAGCATGGAAGACATGTAGTATCCAATGTCAAGACAGGGAACAGCTGAAAAGGTTCCCAAATGATTCAAGTAAGAGGAAGAGACAGAGAAGAATAGGAAGGAGGAGAAATAACAGTCTTAGTCCCAGGCTGCGGTGGACAACGTGAGGTGAATCACAATTTAGAATTAGAAAAAGGCCTCTGAATAAGTGTTAGTGGGTGTATGAAAATGCAAAGAAAATGTTGATTGATATAATTTAAAGATAATGTAAATAATAACAAAGGAAATAGATTCTTAAAATATGGCTTTATTATGAAACAGTTATATAACTTCAAAAATTTACATAAATTGATTTTTCTGTGCCTAATTATTACATACATGAATACTATTATCTAGTAATTAATCTATCATGTTAATGATATACATCAGTTTATTCTAAGTTTGACACAACACAACACGAAATTCTGGTCAAATATGTTATCTTGCTATCTCTTCACAGTTCATTTGTGGAGAGAGTATAGTTGTCTGTTCATAACTCAAAAATAAATTAGAGAAAAAAGTGAATGATGGGACTATTATGTTTATAGATTTAGTCTTAAATGACTTTTGGCTTCTTTAAGATCTCCATTCAGAGGAAGAGATAAAACTACTGCTTTTATCCACTTTCAAAACATCAAAAATAAACTATTCTTATATAAATTGTGATCTAACTTAGCAGCCCAAGTTTTATTCTTAATTGTTCCCTTCATACAGATATGGCTTGGAAGAGAACCAACAAACCAGCCCTTTTATTTCTATATCCACTGGATGGAATAAGCCCAGGTTGAATATTTTTAAATAATTCACAACCAATTTTTCTTTACTCTTCAATGCTTTTATGTTGAATACAGAATTCAAAGTTCCTCATAAAATTATCAAAGGGCCTTTTAAGAAATTCAGATGAAGTCTTTGATTAATCTGAACCCCAATTCACTCTTCATATTTTAGCCAAGTGTAGAAACCTAAACCATATTCCAAGTGCCCTTGGCTTTTCATAGAATAGCTGCTGGTCCAGAGATAATGCAGCATGTCTAGGTGTCCTGGGATATAGCTGAAAGAGAGCATGGTATGTTTAAATTAGCTAATGCAGAGACCAATCAGAAAATAGCACTTTACTACAAAGCACATGGTATACCACACATTCTCCAAAAAAACCTCACTGCTTCAGTTAGAAGGGACCGTAAGAACCATCAGTGATAGATTATGAAGACAATGCCAAAGGGATGCTATAAAAATGAAAATAACATAAAGGAGTAGAAAAGTGTTTTCATACTTTAGCAATTCATGTTATATCTTCGTGATTTTGCCATATCCACATACCGCCTCTAATATTATTTACTAAATAATTATATTTAGATGTATTTACATAGACTCATTGAAATGATTTTTAAAATTAGCCTTTCTCTGAGTTACTATATGTGAAAATTTGGGTTTTTACTAGTTACTTTTTCTATACAGGTATATGTATGTATGTGTACACACACACACACGCTCACACACACACATAAAGAATCATCTGGCATACCACACCCTTGGTCGTGATGCTTCCCTCCCCTGTATGCCCACCCCTTGCAATCGTCCCATCAAGAGATGGAGCCTGTCTCTCCCTACTTTGAAACTTTGAATCTGGGCAGGCCTTGTGACTCACTGTGGCCAATAAAATGCAGTAGAAATGATGTTATGCCATTTCTGTGACTAGGCCTTAAGAAACTTTGTGCACTTCTGCTTTTTCCTGGGACCCCTGCCTTCCCCACAACACAATTTTTTATAGCAATACTTCATTGATACAACCATCTACACCTCTTGTAATCCTCCTTCCTCAATTGAAGACAACCTTGTGATTGGGGTGAGTAGACCCTTGGTGGAACCAGTAAAGAACATTTATTTTCTCTTTGTTGCTGGCTCATTTATTTCCTTATAGAGAAATCATATATGTAGTATGTCATACAGAGCTTAATTTATGAGGTAGGACCTTATTCTTGGAAGGTGCATATGACTCTGTAAAAACAAAAAGGAGACAAAGCAGCACTATGAGAAAATAAAGGAGAGACTTAAAGCTATGGATTGACCCTTGGTTAACGTCTAAAGTAATAAGGGTAAATATGACCTTCATCAATGCCCGACTCAGCTAAAAGGAAAGTATACCTAGATAAAGCGCAGGAATGCTGTTCAAGAATATATTAGTAGTATGCATTTGGCTAATGCATCTTTAGAGATACATTAGGATGTGTTAATAGAGCTATTTTGGGGTTTGTTTGTTTGAAGTCTCATATAAGAACAATTCTGCTAGTTGTCAGAATATCTATGTTAGGATTTTCCAATATGATGGCCAAACTCAATATGGCAAAAATTACAGTGTCACCCAAATCTAGAGTACAAAAATGAACGCTAGAAAATTAACTGAGTGGGAGTACTGGTGAGTGAAGATTCCAAGAGAGACTTTTCAGGGTGCCTTGAGTTTCCCTTTTCTTCCTATCTACAAAGGAACAGAGGGACATACGTCTTCCAAATCAAGCCAAGGGATGTGAGAGATTCAAGACAAAATCTTAGAGAACACAGACTTGTGTTTAATTCTTTTCTGAAAAAATTTAAAAGAGATCATCTAGCTGATGCTGCCTATGAGAGCCAAGTGAGGAAAGAGATATAATATGGGAAGGCATTTTGTACACTAAATGCAGGGAAAGAAGGTATATGCATAAGCTGGAGTGGATAAAATAAAAGGTTACTAACTATGGGCCATTCAGAAAAGATCATGTCAACAAGAAGACATGTGATCTCAACAGATAAAATGTGTTTGAAGTATAGTGCTGGAAGGAATGGCCAATGGGGACGTACCTAAACAAAGACTGTGGCAGTGGCGATCCCCATGGGAGGAGTCCCACCATGACACAAAAATGCCCCATCTGAGAAAGGACCCACATGTGGGTGTTTGCTACTCAAAAGCTGTGAATATTAATCATAAAGCCACCCATCAAGTGAGTCTCGCCCTTTCCATTCCTGACTGTGGGGGATCCTGGAGGAAGAGCATGGCCAGCAGGAAAGGAAGATATCAAGAGATGAAAAGATAAAAGATAGAACACACATCCACTACCTGCTGCAGATTTCCAAGCCTGAGATGGGAGAGAGAGAAAAAAAAATTTTTTATTTGAATTACAGCCTCAAGTTTTGATTCAGAACCAACTGGACTTTTTGATGCATGAGAATTTGTCATTAATATCTATAAGCATCTGGACAAACTGTGGGATCCAGCAGAGATGTGTGCTAGAATTGAACACTTAAATAAGTTGATGGCGTACTGTGGGAGTAGGTTGGTTGTTGTTGGAGTGGTGATCTACGGATAACCAAGGGGAGAAGACTAGAGTGATGTATGTGGTAATGTACTGCAGTTAAGACAACAGTAACAACTCATGTTTACCTTAATAAGATGGTTAATATAGGTGGTTACAGAGAAAAAATATTTATAGATACATGTATATGTGCAGATCAGTATACACACATATATTTCTTTCTGTCTGCTAAGAAGGCCTAAAAGAAATGACACTCCAGTGGCATAAAAGCACACCTAGTTCCCAGATCTTGGATTCTGATACCATTCTCCAATAAAATGAGCTAGGGCTCCTTGGAGACTTGTCTGATGCTAGGACTAGAGCAGAAAATACACAAAATAAGCCTGGAGCATCCCGTAGTGACAGAAAGTAAGAAAGTGCTCAAAAAAATGTTGGGAGCATATCAGATGAACAGAGGAGACAACTGAGAGAGTTCCCAATGACCAAAAATGGAACAACTTGAACAATAAAATTAATAAGTGTTGTTGGATTATAACCCATGTATGAAATAAATATCAATTAATCCATAAAGATATAAATAAATAATGAGTTAATAAATGGGAGAGAAGAAACAAATCAGTGCAGAAGAATTCCAAACACATTATTTAGATACTCCACCTTGCAGAAGGGGAGCCCAACTCCCTACTCCTTAAGGGCAGGCTGCACATAATGGCTTTCTTCCAAAAAGTACAGAATGGAAATCCTGGAACATAAAAAGGACATTCGGCACAAACTAAGGAAGCTTGAATACACGATGGACTTCAGGTAATAAAAATATAGCAATATTGGCTCACTGATTGTAACAAATGTACCATGCTAATCTAAGAGGTTAATAATATGAGAAACTGCATGTGGGCTAAAAGGGGTAAATGGGAACTCTCTGTACTCTCTGCTCAATTTTTCTGTGAATGTAAAACTGTTATAAGAATAAAATCTATTAAAAATAGTAGTAGATGGGTTGGTGAGAAGAGCTCACTGAATGGGTGGTGAGTTTACCATAATTTTTCTCCCTTGTGCCCAAGACTGAACTCAATTCAGCCTGAAATTCTGAAGTGGGCATGACAGCAGACAGAGAACACTTCAGGAGCAGCCTTCTAGGTCTGGCTCAAGAATCAGGAAAGGCGTCTTCTAACATGCAGATAGTATAGAGGAAATTCCCTATTTTTCTTTTCTTTTAATTTCCTTTTCTTTGTTTTCTTACATCCCAGTTTCCAAACAATCCTATGACAGTAACAGCAAGAGGGCCAATGGGAGCCCACAGAAGCCTAAAACTCTGAAAGAGAAAACTTTCTCTCCCATTCAAAGAGCTGTGGTCTCAAGTGGCAGGAGAAAACTCTTGTTACTTTTCTCACCCTCAGTCCTGCCCCCTGACCCCAGATAGAGGCATAGTCCAAGGAATTATCCAGCATAGCAGGATATATAAAACTGTAGCTTCCTCCACGGAGGAGTTAAAAGGAAGTACTGAGGTAATCACAAAAAGGGAGGAGGAGGAGAGTGTGACCTCCAACAGTCCTCTGTGAACACCTGGGCTCACCTCTAAGCTGAGCATATATGAACTAGGCCCTAAACAGCCTTCATCAACTTTGATAACTGAACTGTGGGGTAGACCACAATTCAAGTCCCACACTGGCCACTGGGGGGTGCACACATAGCCTAGATGCTAACAGTCCTGCAAAGGCTCTGGAAACTGAACTGACATTGGAATCATAACCCACAGAAGTCTGGTCAGGATTTGCAGCCTGAACCCAAACAGGATTATTGCCCGCTTAAAAACATAATTAACATTCTTTATAGAAATTAAACCAAACAGAGTCTCATAACAAAACATCCAAAATATCCATGATACAATCCAAAAATTACTCCGCCTATGAAGAACAAAGAAAATCTCAGCTTGCTTGAGAAAAGAACCATCAGACTTCAACATGGAGATACACAGATATATCGTCTGTCTAAAGAAGAACCAAGTGGAAATTTTGGAACTGAAAAACACAATAACCGAAAACAAACAAACAAAAAGCCTTCACCAATGGGCTCAATAGAAGAATAGGAAAACAGAGGAAAGAGTCAGTGAATTTGTAGGTAGAAATTATCCACTGTCAACAGTGGAGCCTAAAAAGATGGAAAAAATGAATTAGAAGCTCAGGGACATTTGGGAAAATAATAAAATGTCTAACATCCATGCCATCAGTGCTTACAAAGAAGAATGTAGTAAAAAAATTTTTGAAAAAAATAAAGCTTGAAAACTTCCCAAATTTGCCAAGACACATGTACCTACAGATTCAAGAAGCTCAGCAAATAGCAAAAAAGACAAACCCAAAGAAATCTGCATCTATATATATATCATAATTAAACTGCTTAAAATTTAAGATAAAGAAAAAAATCTTAAATGCAGCCAGGGAAAATGATGTATACTTTCAGTGTAATGATGAATCAAATGACTATGGATGTCTTGTCAAAAATAATGGGGCCAGAAAAATGTGTAACAACATTTCTAAAATGTTGAGTGAAAAGAAGTGTCATGTAGAATTCTATATCCAGCAGAAATATCTATCAAGAATGAAGATGAAATAAAGATGTTCTAAGATGGAGAACTAAGCAGATTTGTTGCTAGCAGACATGCTGTAAAAGAATTGTTAAGACGTTCTTAAGACAGAAGAGAAATGATACCAAAAGGGAACTTAGAACATCAGAAATGGAGAAAGAGCAACAGAAATGGTAAAATCAGGGTAAATATTTAATATAATAGGATATTCTCCTATTTAATTTTATAGAATACGTTTTGACAGTTGAAAGCAAAAATTATAACAATGTCTGATGAGTTTTTCAATGTAGTATACATGGATGTCATGAATGAGAAAACTACATCATAATGGGGAAAGGGTAAATGGATTTATGTGGCTGCAAGGTTCTACTTAAGTAGTAAAAACATCAATAAAGTTAAGTATGTGAATTAAAATACCTAGAGAAATCTCTAAAAATTGTACGAAAGAGAAATGGAAATTGAAACTGCCCTGGGATATTATTTATTGTCAAGCTTAGTAGAATGGCTAGAATAAAATATACTGACAGTACCAAGCGCTAGCAAGGAAGAGGAGCAACTGGAACTTTCATACATTGCTGGAGGAAATGAAAAACGGGTCAGCCACTTTGGAAACTCGTTTGGCAGTTTCTTACAAAGTTAAACATCCACTTACGTGTGCCTTAACAATCTTACTCTTAGGTGTTCACACTTAAGAAATGAAAAACATATTCACATAACTGTTACACAAATGTTTATAGCAGCCCTAATGGCCTTTGATGGGAGAATGGATAAGTTAGAGTATGTTTACACAATGGAATGCCGCTCAGCAATAAGAACCAGTGAACTGTTGATACATGAAACGCGTTGGAAGAAACTCAATGGTATTTTGGTGATTGAAAGAATCCATTCTCAAAAGGTTATACCCTATTTATATGACTTGTTTTTTAAAGACAAAACTGCAGATCCAGACCAGCAGATTTGGGGAAGGAGGACAGTGTAACTACAAAAGGGGAGCAAAGGGGAGTCTTTTAGGGTGATGAGATTGTCCTGTATTCTGATTGTGGTGATGATTATGCAAATTTATACATGTGTTAAAATTCATAGAACTGTATACAGACAAAAGTAAATTTTATTGTGTGTTAATATAATATAAAAAGTATATACAGTGTATATTTTAAAAGTTTTATTGAGCTTTAATTGATATATAAAAAGACCTATATATATTTGCAATATATAATTTGATGAGTTTTGACATATGTGTGCAACTGTGAAACTATGAAACTATCATCACAATCAAGACATTATAATAAACCTATTCATCACCTACAAAAGTTTTCTCTTGACCCTTTGTTTTTTAATTTTATTATTTTTTAATCATGGTAAGAACATGTAATATGAAATCTACCTCCTTAATTTTTAAGTCCACATGCAGTATTGTTAACAATAGGCACAATGTTGTACAGAAGATGTCTAGAACCTATTCATCTTGTAAAAACGCTCCCCATCTGCCAGCCCCTGTCAACCACCATTCTATCTCTGTTTCAGGTTGACTACTTTAGACACCTCATATAAGTGAAATAATGTAGTATTTGTCCTTCTGTGAATGATTTATTTTATCGTATATTAGTTCCTTAATTTTTTAAGGAACGTCTATGCTTTTTGCCATTGACAAGTGGAACTACATAAAATTTAAAATCTTCTGCACAACAAAGGAAACAATCAACAGAATGAAAAGGCAACCCACGAAATGGGAGAAAATATTTGCAAACCATATGTCTGATAAGGGGTTAATATCCAAAATATATAGGAAACTTCTAGAAATCAATAGCAAAAAAAAAAAAAAAGAACAAAAAAGAACAAAAAACAAATACCCTGAATAAAAACAGGCAAAGGACTTCAATGGAATAGACATTTTTCCAAAGACATACAAATGGCCAACAGGCATATAAAAAATGCTCAATGTCACTAATCACTAATCGAAATGCAAATCAAAACCACAATGAGAGATTGCCTCACACCTGTTAGGATAGCTATTATCAAAAAAAAAAAAAAAGACAAAAATGTGTGTGTCTATGTGTGTATAGCATTCACAGAGATTAAAAACCAGGTTGAAATCAGAGGAGCCAAATTCAATTTTTACCTCTGTGTGCACCAAAGGTAATAACATAGAATATCCTGTTGTCAAAGTGTCTTTTGAACTTGAGAGGTCAGAAATAGCAAGCCAATAGTGCTAAATTCATAGAATGCTCTTCATCTATTGGATAAATTAAATTTAAAAAATCACCAGGCCAGATGGCATTCACTACAAATGTTTTCAAGAAACTCTTTTAATGAGAACCTGGTTCCTATTCTCTTGAGTTTTTCGCATCATAATCTGTTTCACTTCTGAATTTCCAGCTCTCAGAGCACCTACAACACTTTTCATTTTCTGACAGTTCATTGACAATCATAAGCACTTATAGATGTGAAATATAAATTAATGATATTGGAGTCCAAATAAATGACGGATAAAATTAGGTGTCCAACTACAGTGTTCAGTGAATGCCTGTCCATAAACATTACCCTGAAATAGTTCTATCTGATGTCCTGTGGAGGGGTGGCAAAGAAGAGTTTTATAATGAGGACCATTAATGTCTGGCGTGCCAATCTCTTGGCTCTTGTGAAAATTATCAGGCAGAGAAGAAAAGCCCCGAAATCATAAAGTGAATTAGAGATGTAATAAGGTATACATAGATAATTGCCAGAAAAATAATAGGAGAAAAAAGAGAAAACACATTCTGGGTAACATAGAAATGAGAAATTGATAAAAAATTTTTCAAAATCTTTCCTTTGAATTATTCCTTATATTCATATTTATTCAATTCCTTCAGCAAAGAAAGGAAATGAAAGGAATAAATTTAAGATAACTAAAAAAAAATACAATGTTTTTGCTGCTCTTTTTGTGTAATTATCCAGCAAGTTTATTGAAGTAACCTGGCAAGCATCAGCTCCATTACTCTTTGTTACCACAGCGCTGAAATTGTTATAATTCTCTTTCCTGTTCTCTTTGACATCTTTATGAAAATCCTGACAGAGTGCATCCTAAAAGAGAATTGATTACTCAGACTTTGATAAAAGTCATTTTCCAATGTGATTGATTCTTCTCATTTGGTTGAGGACAAAGGGCAACCGTGATACCTGTTTCTCTTCCAGATACCGGAAGATTTTGAGAGAAAAATTGATTAGGCTACTTTAATGCATTATTTCAGAAAGGAGATACAAAGTTTGCAGTTCTGAAAAAAATTAGAACAAACAGAAATGGATAGAGGGGAATTTTGGCAACTCAATCCAAAGAAAATGGCTTCTCCAAACAAATGACAATTCATAAAAAGCTGTCATGGGTCAAGAGTTCTCTATTCCAGCCACAGTAATAAATACTTTATATACACAATTCAAATTCATTCTTCTAGCAGCCTTATGAGGTAAGTGTAACAGGTGAAGTACTCACTTACTGCAAACACCTACTTGTTATCACCTACTGGTTAACAAGCAGTGATTGAGCATGTGAAATGTAGCAGTCACCCTCTGGGTGCTGGACTGGACATGGCTCCCCCAACTCTGGCCCTGGATCCTATATTCTATGGGAAAATCAGGTATTAAATAAATAATTTTGGTTTAGGAGCTTTCTAACAGGACAACTAAGCAAACATGATGAAAGCCTTTTCAAAGCCATTTGAAAGCCTTTTCAAAGAATTAATATTGAAGTTGAAACCTAAAGAATGAATAAGAGTTACCTGGGCTGAGTTAGGTGTCTCCTCAATGAAATGTTACAGTCCATCCATCACACTGCTATGTGCCCTAATCTTACTTCTACCATGTAATTCATAAAGAGAGAAATGTCAAGATATTGCTTCTGTTTTAAATGGGCTTACAGTTACATGGTAAAGTATAAAGCTAGACAATGAGATCTGAGGGCACTGAACAAGAACTTAGGTCCTAAACATTAACTCTACTTCGTGGTTAATAACTTGGGAGTTTTAAAGATAATTGCATTTTCATCCATTAATTAGTAAAATACAAATATTCCTAGGATATAAATAATAACAACTGCCATATATGTGGTACTTACTTGAGTTTTACACATATTAATTGAATTCATTCTTATAACCACCCTGTGAGGTAGATACTTGCCATTATCCCCATCATGTATTAGAGGAAAACAAGGCACAGAGAGGTTAAGAAAATCCCTTCAGAACACACAGCAAGTAGGTGGTGAGGCAGGATTCACACCAAAGGCCCATTTTCTTATCCTCTCACCGTCTACACTTGTTTATCAACCAGTTGGAAATAAGACCCTGCAGTTACAGAACACAGGGCAGTTGTCAAGAAGATTTGGAGGATGATAGATAAACAGAGTACAGAGAAGCAGAATGAACCAGTGACAGGGCACAACTCAGTCCTGATATGAGATATGAAAAGATAAAGGAAAAACTCCACAAAGTTTCTTTAAAATACAAAATGCTGCCCCTAAGTGGGCGTTTTTACTTATAGGAACAGTTGTCTCACTTGGACTAGCTGTGAATTAGTAACCCAATGTGAAACTTCTGGGAGTAAAAAAGTTCTATAAGAAAATTTGAAATCCATGGCCTTATCTCCATAAAAATCAAACACACATATTTTTACATATAATATTGAGGGTTTGAAGTCCCACTGGAAGTCATCTATCATCTCAGGGACCCTACTTTTGTCATTACTATGTCAACTGTGTTGAAATGATTTTATCGAAATGATAAAGCCAGGAAGAGAATCTATCAGCAGTATTTAGAGTTTACCACAAGTAGGATAATGATAAGGCTTCTAAAAATTCAATCGATCAGGGCAGCGATAGAGAAGAAAGATAAATCATTGAAATATTCATTAATAGCTGTTCTCCCTGTGTGGCCCTCACTCCTGTTATCAATAAGCAGATGCCATTATCTTCTTTATTTTGTGTATCTTTTGGGGTAGGAAGTAGAATTTATATTTAAAAACATTTCTAGTGGCTTTTGTAAAAGCCTGAAAACTTTGTAACCTTTATGCTAGATGTGCAGAAGTGAAAAGATAAAGCAGAGTGACTCTGAGAGACGGATACACACTTCCAGCTTGGGGTGGACTATGTTCCATACCAATTCCCGAGAAGATGGACAGGTCTCAGTGGTGGCAACGTCAGGGTACATATGGACAGACAGGACTGTAAGCACAGGCATTTCTAGGCCTGGAAAATTTTTATGTCACCCATCATAGCATCACCAAAGAATAATGATTATGCAACCTTAGAAAATATGTTGCTCAGTGGCAACGAATATGGACCCAATCTGAAAGCCTTTCTGGAATATTTTGCTCAAAACAGGATGCCAAGACCTCTGTTTGATTGGAAATTGGAGAGGCAACCCCATAAATATCTTACACTAAATTTCCAGATGGGGCTTTAAATGCAATTTAATTTGATTTAATAAAAATAAATAAAACTAAAATTTTTGGTACAGCACTTTATTACAAAAATATTACTGATTTTATGCAAGAGGCTGGAAATGTTCACATTTGGCGAAGTAAAATACTTTGATATTATACGGGATACTTGAATTAAATTTGGACTCCAATTGAGTAAACCAAATACTAATGTGGAGACAACCATTGTAGAAACCCCTCTCACCTCTATCTTCACCCCAAGTACACCTACCACCCCTCACATAATCCCCACAAGAAATAAGAAGGCAGATAGAGACACATTCCACCTTCTAGTAGCAGTTAAAGGATTATGGGAAAGGAATACGAGAAAGTGATACAGGAAAGGAAGTGACAGTGGGCCTTTCTGTTTTCTAGTTTTCAAATTTTATTCTACCAGAAAAACATGACCTGGAGCGGAAATTGAAAATGGAGTTAGAGAAACTACCGTGCTTGCTGAATGAACACAGATTGGGCTGCCCCTTTGGCATGACCAGCTGTGATTTCCTTCTAGTTCCTCAGTCTGCGGTTATTATCTTCCAATGTACCAAATGTGCCTTCTTCACATGGCGTGCCAGGCTGACCAAGCGTCCTGGAATGGTATCAATGTTAATTTCTGTGATTCTGGTTGTTTCTGCTTTATCGATGTTTCCTTCTCCCCTTCTCCCACTTCCAAACTAAATTTTAAACTCTTTGAAAACAAACCAAAATGATGAATTATTTTGTGCTTTTTGCAGTTGGTAGGATTTAATTGGGTTTTACTGGTTCAGTTCAATTTCTGGAACCAGTAAGTCAAATCCTTGAACATGAGGGATAGACAACAGGCGAGATGGTGTATGATGGTGCCCAGTCACCATAAAATTCTGCTAAAAGCCATTATGTCACCCACATGTCTCCTTTCGTCTTTCCTTTTTTGGCAAAGTATTTCTGGAATTACATGGAGTAATATTAGAATGCAGAAATACTGCAAATAGAATTATTATCAGAAGAACCTAATTATTTTAATTTTCTGGCTCATATATAGGAAAATGAAATAGTATAAACCTCTTTTTAATTTCACCTTTAAGAAAAGTGTTTATAATATTTTGTTCTTCTTTTTGCTGACTGAGGAAGAGTTAAAAGGATGTGCCAAGTATAATATTTATCTATTGCTGTGTAACAGACCACCCCAAAACCTGGTAGGTCAAAATAACAACAATTTATTGTTATGATTCTGTGTTTTATGGGACAGTTCTAATGCTGGTCCTTCTTGGGCTCACTCACATCGCTGCAGTAGGCTTAGAGCTGGAGGATGCAAGGTGGCCTCATTCCTATGTCTGGGACTTTGTTTCTGCCTGTTAGCTGGATTGTCTCTCTGTGTGGTCTTTCATCATTCCTAAGCCAGGTAGAATTCTTATGATTATGCTGAAGGCACAGAAGGAATCTGCACATCTTTGGGCTGTGGCTGCAGAACTCACAGAACCTTACTTTTGCCACAACCTATTGGTCAAAGGAGGTCATAAGGCCAACTCTATTCTAGGGAATAGACTCTACCTTTTAATCGGGAAATTTGCAATAAATTTGTGATCATGTTATATCTACCACATTGCACAAATAAAAAATTATACCAAAATTTTATATGTCAAAATCCCATGTTAGGTTTCTTGAAGGCAAAGAGTATTTATTATAGTTATTTTCATATATCAAGCTCAGAGTACTGTCATATAGTCGATCTCTATCTCTGCCTATTAAACAAGTATTTATGGACTATGGATTGGGAAAATATAAAAAATAAAATAATGCTTATAATTCTTTATAATTGCCTTATAATGTATTTTTTTATGGTCGTTTGTGTGAAGTCCTTTATTGTGTGAGATTAATTTGGGCAGACCTAGAAGAGTTTAATTTTAAGCCTTTCTTAAGGGAGGCAGAGTTAGTTTGAAAAAGTGAGCTTGAGGCATTTTAGATTGGGAAGATAACATGTATAAAAATCCAAAAAGGTGAGAAGACAAGTTATATGTGGAGGGACGTTGTTATATTATTGAGTGAATAAAGGAGTATTGAGGTTTTTAAGCTGAGAAGGGGAAACTAGTGGATTTTTTTAAAAGCAAGACAGATAATATCAGATCTGATAAGATAGGCACAAGGAGGATGTAAAAAGAAATTACAGACCTTCAAAAAGTGGCTCTACATTTTCCTAGTAAGAAGGCTTTACATTCAAACACTGATTCCTCCCTCAAACAGAAGTCATTACCAAGGACTAAATTTAAAGGAGCTACATGGAATACTAAGTAAGTGCAGTAAAGGGAAAAATAATAATAGAGTCTTTATCAGGTAGACATTCTTTGCCTCTAGGCTCAAACCCCTGATCCTCTAATTTTTGTCCTCCCATTCTCAAATTCACCTCTGCCCGTCTGACTATTTCCATGAATACACCCTCAAAATTGACTCGTCTCTTAGATTATCCTTCTGGCACATACTGATTGCAGTAAATATCATCTTGCATTTTGAAGCCTATGAAGCATTCTTTACTTGTTGGCCAAGCTCCGTGTCCCTATCCAGACTATAAATTCCCTAAGGGTTGACAAGTTCTCTTCTCTTCCTCCTGTTTTTCTTCTCAATGACAGTGTTCATTCAAATCTATAATTGAAAATAAACAGAAAAATGTTACAAGTATTTTCCTTGCATAGTAATAATATGTAGACCTATTATTTTCTTCTTTAAAATAAGTTAATATAAGTAAATCATCTATACCAGTGCCTAACATATAGAAATTGCTAAATGCAAGTAACCATTATTACTTGTACATTGTAACCATTGTTACTTGTACGAAACTTACAACATGCTGCATAGAACACTTACCCTTATATATCCTTTGTAAGCCATGGGCAAATTAGCACCTGTACCGACTGATTTGTGTAACAAATATTCATTGTACATTTAACATGTGCTAAGTTTGCATTTTCAGTGTAAACAAAATCGACATGGTTCTTTTCCCCATGGAGGTTATAGACTGGACTTGGGGGAGGCGCATATTAAACTAGTGAAGAAGCAAATTATCAATCTCAAAAAGTGTTACAAATGGAAAGAACAGGGTGCAACGAATAAGTACGTAGGAGAGGGGGCAACATACTAGACCAGTGGTCAAGGAATATCTTTCTAATGAAGTTATATTTAAGTCAAGATTTAAAAAAATACATCCAATCCATGTAGTCTATCTAGAACAGTCTAGATGGAAGAAGCATCACGGTACCAAAAGCACAGCGGTGAAAAGAGGTATGGCAATCTATAAAACAGAAGAATTTCAGCATGGCTAGAGTGTAATAGGCTAGAAAGTGCTATGAGGTTAGGCTAGAGACAAGGTAAGGCCAAATCCTATAGTTCCCTGCAGGCCTTGAGAATGACTTCGGATTTTATCCAAGTTGTAACTAAAAGGTTGTAAGCAAGGGAAATGAATTAATTTAGAGATGACTCTGGTTGCTACATGGAGAATAAATCAGAGGAGTAGAGTGAAAGAGGGGTACCATACAAGGCCCATGCAGAGGTCTGGAAGGCGGGGGTAAGGGCCGAGCAGGCAGTAGTGATGAGAGGAGTGGATATACATTTGAGACACACTTTGATTGTGCAAGTCACAGGACTCGTACCAGATTGCACAGAAATGTGAAAGAAAAGGATGTATTGGGAACAATTTCCACGTTTCTTCCTGAAGTGATCACAGGTACATTTTCCGAGATGAATATTTAGAGGATCCAGAGTTGAGTCCCGGATCTGTTGTTCAACTTGTCTGTGATACAGCCAAGTGTGGCTTCACATAATCAGTGGGGTATAAGAATATGGTGGTCAGAAAAAAAGGTCTGGCTCCAACACAGAATTTGGAACTTGTCAGCATATTAATGGTATATAAATTTATAGGACTGGATAAAATCACTCAGCAAGAATATAGAAAGAGGAGAAAAAGGAATTAAGGCTAAGTCCTAAAGAATTCTATCCTTTCAGTTGTAGTAGAGGACGAATACATGGCAAATAAGATTGTGAAAAAGTGGAGAGAGACACAGGAGAAAAACCAGAAGGTTATGAGAACATCCGCAGACATTTTGTGAACCTAAAATACAGCTGCTACGCACATCCCCTGATTTACATAAGTTCCAGAGAACTCATGCAAAAAGAATTTAAACCCCTGTCTAAAGCTGGAGTTTAGGTACTATTAAAATTTTGGAGAAACGTGGGGAGATAAATGACAACCAAAGAGAAATTTTTTGTGAAGATAAAATCTGGCAGGCTTGCAGCAACGCCTAAGCAGCAGTGGTGAATGGTTCTTGATGAAGTGTGAGACTGTTCAAAGGCCCCACTGATCTACTCAGTTCCTTTTCTACTTCCAAGCTCCACCTAGAGAGCACCAGGCTGTGGGAGAGAGACGGCTAGGGTAGAAATGGAAAATGTAAGCCTTAATTGCTAGGACCTAAATGCTATCTCCAGGAGCCATTATCAAAAAAGCTAGGCATGAGAAGTGGTGTCCCCTTACCAGCTAAAAATTAAAGGTTAATACCAAAGATACAGGGTCCAGGGATCCAGGTGACATCAACAGCATCACTGACAGGTCTGCATATAGTACAGTCTCAATACATATTTGAGTAAATGAAGCAACTGTGCCAATTTTCTCCAATAATGAGAAAGAGAAAGCATTTATAGAGTAAATATAGTGCTAAGGCACTGTGCTATACACTTTCATCTTAATCCTTATAACAACCTATAAGGTGGTTTCTATCACTATTTCTTTTAATTAACAAGGAGATTAAGGCACAGAGAGTAAATTTCCCGTAATCACATAGCTAGCAAACAAAAAGGCCAAGTTTTGAACCCAGGTAGTGAGCTTTGAGGAAGAAGAACTTGATCAAAGCACTCTACTATAGCTTCATAATCTAGAAGTGTGTATGTGTTTGTGTGTGTGTGTGTGTGTGTTTGTAGAGAGAGAGAGACAAAGACAGAAACAGAGAGAGACAGAGAGAAATCTATATAGAAAAAACATATATATAGAAAAAAAAATATAGAGAGGCTCATTATCATTATTTTCTCTCTAAAAGGCCAACTTGCCGAGCTATAGAGTGACTATTTATAGTGAACGCCACATGTACTAATAGCTGAGACTATTCATGTCTTCTTAAGTCTCAACAAATATGGATCTATAATTATAGCTATCATAACCCATTCCTTTCTTTCAGAATTTGTAGCTGTTTAGACTTCAGAAATACATAAATGAAGATAAAGTCTTTCAAGCAACATTCAGGGGATGCCTCATCATTCATTTTCTACTGAGGAGCTCTAAGCACCCACAGCATAGTTCAGACTTACATTTTTGGCCAAGAAAATACAGCTCACAAGAAACCCCTTCCTCTAGGACAGTGCTATGCAATCTTTCACACTTAGTCCCTTTCTTATATGTCACTGTACCACAGAGGATGCAGGAAGACTTTGGTAGAAGAAATATAGAGATTACACTATTAGACTTAGCAGAATAAATCAGCTTGCCAAAGCAACATTTGCCTTTTGTCCACATAGGTCCTTGTCCATCTTTTTGATTATGAGCACTTGACATCTCGAGACCTTCAGCTTTTGGCCACGAGCACTGAATAATCCATGCTTTATCAGTCATGTGTGTACATGTGGCCTTTTCCTATATTCTGCAGCACTATGTATGCAGACAAATGCCCAGAATATAATTGGCTCTAAAAATAAAATAGAGTAAATGTGCAAAGCACTTTAAGACTAAAGGAAATATGCCATACATGGAGATAAGTACTATGCTTCTTTTCCACTACTCTATTCCCAACTATTAATATGATGTCAGGCACACACTTGTGGCTCAATAAATATATGTGGAATAAATAAATAATGCATAAATAAATAATCAAGTGACTCTATCCATGAAAAAAAAGAAAGAAAGAGAAAGAGAAATAAATGCTGAACGAAGAGCTGTGACTTTGCTTACTGCACAATGGCAGGGAATTGGTACACTGCTTAATTCTTGAGCAGTTTTGATTCAGACCATGAATACTTAAGTAAGGATCCTAGAATAATTCTCCCCAACATGACCTTTTAGTGCTATTCGTGGGGGAAGAGTTTACCCTTCTCCTTCTATTCAAATATTTCCCCAAAGCAAAACTCCCAGATAGGCAAAACAACTCATGAGAAAATTACTGGGGAGAAGAAATAATAAGACAAATGTTAGAAGACAGACAAGACCTATGTCCTGTTCTGTAGAGGATGCCCTTGTGCCTACATCAATCCCTGTGCCCACCTCTGATTTCAGGCAAAGACAGAGCGGACAATTCTGTCCCAGCTCAAACTCACTGTGCTCTGACAGTGTCGTACCTCAGGCTTACCTCTTCTGGCCTCAGGTTTTTTTCTATGCCCCAATAGGGGCTGGGGGCCCTTGCTCAATTGCAGCTTGGAAATAGGAGAGTAAATGCTCTTGGCAGGTAATCCTCAGTCCAGGGAAGACAGGAGCCTATGAATAGCTGCTTCTCTCCCCTCTTCCATCCCATCTTTTATGCAGACTGCTCTTACAGGCCTTTCATGCATTTCTCACAGCAACCACAGTAGAAGCCTCAATAAGCCCTGATGGTGGCTTTTCCTTCTTCCCCTACTTGTCCTCACGGTTTCTTCCTGTGATAGCCTCTCAGATTAACTACCTACGCTCAAGCCCCCGCAATAATAGTCACCTCTGCACCTAACAGTGCTTTTCTTTTCCTTTATTTCCTTTTTAAAATATAAATATTATGTAATTCTAGAACTATCTTAAAAGCCATTTGAAAAACTCAAAATGAAAGATATTATATATATATAAAAAGAATATATATGAAGATATTAAACACATATTAAAATAATATATTCTTCCTCCAAGACTCCTTGTATTTGAAGTGAAGAAATGAGATTCTTTAGAAGTTTGGGAATACTGATTAATATGCACATTTTACAGCAGGTGATTTACTGATGCTTTCTCTCTCTTCTCTGCAGCAGTAGCTGTAGGGGATGAATCCATGAAAGCATGAGAACAGCGTTCTAAGATTATATTAAGTGTGCACACTTCTGTTATACCATCTGAGAATCTAGTTCTAACTCTTTTGCCTCTTCTGCTTAGGTATTATTTTTGGGAAAAATCATAGCCCCCTCTGTACTTATCAGTATATTCCCCCAGCTTTTTAAATAAATACAAATATTCAAGTTGCTGCAAAAGACATTATCTTATTCCTTTTTATGGCCAAGTAGTGCTCCGTGGTGACTGCTACCCTGGTGACAGGCACCCTGAAAGCCCTACCTTCAGCATTATACAATGTATCCATGTAACAAAAACATCTGTACCCCCTGAATATTTTGAAATAAAGAAACCACAAATATTATGCAATTCTAGGAGCTACCTTAAAAGAACCATTTAGAAAACCTGAAATAAAGCAAAGCCTCTTAATCAGAAAATCTCTATATATCAACTATATAGAGTCAACTAATATTGAACATTTCCTAAAATGTGTGTGATTTCAAATAGTCTGTCTTTTTGTTCCTACCAGTGCATTTGTAAATAAATATATAAGATTAGACACATTAAATATGTAAACGTATCCTCCTCACTATTGGTCCTTACCTTCATCAATTATCTTGCTCTAAGCCCTTTCTGACCATCAAAGAATATGACATGTTAATAAAACAGAAAGGTGAAGATTATTGACAGAAAAAGCATCTTACATAAATGTATACAGTGTGTGATTTCATTTTGGTTAAAAAATACGTATTTATGTAAGTGCTATTCACCTAACTCAGAGAAAGAAAGGAGAGAGGAGCAAGACGGGAGGAGGGAACGGGCAGAGGAGGGGAAGGGGACAGGAAGAGATTCAGAAGGGTATAAGGCATAACATTGAATGTGCTTTTTTAATTGTTTATGATTTTTATTATCTGTCCTACTTCATAATTTTCTACAATGCATATATACAACTTCTACAAAAATTATATACCTCTCTTTATATACATCACAACTTGAAGAAATCACTAACTTAAGTTTTGTTTGAGGGAATTGTTTTACTCTTCTGAAAAAGGAAACAAAAGAAACATAGTCTTTTGCTAAGGATAAATCAACCCAGATGCCAAAAAAGAAGTTTCAGGTATGCCTGGAATCTCCAAGCTCATGAATGTTGAGTGGTCTCTAAATTTGGCAACTTGTTTTTCCCACTGTTAATAATAACTTCTTTCTACTATTATATACAAAGCACTGGACACCCTAAATAAACACTATAAAAATAATCTGTTTTATTTGTGGTCATGCTGTTTCAGATGCTCATGGTCGATTGTCTGACCTGCTTTGTCTCTCTTCATTTCATTCTTATTGCTCCCAACAAGAATTTACCAAATTTGGTAAACACTAAAAATAAAGTAGGTGATTTATTAAATGATGGTAAGCAAATAATATACCTCTCTAGGTCCTACAAATCATCTTCAATTGTGTTCTTTGGATTAGTTTTCCAGCCTACAGAATCAAAGGGTTTCCCTTCTTTTTATTTTACAAGGTATACTTTACTTTCTTTAAAAAAAAAAAAAAAGAAAGGAAATTTGGAAGGAAGTATGTGCAGTCTCTAATGGAATGATGAAGTACAGGGTATGAGACACTTTCTGGGACTCCCAGCAGGCTCTGCAACGTGTTGAAGTCACTTACCTTAACCTCCACTACCCTACTGGACTCTACAGAAGGACTTTTACAGGGGTATAAAAAGCACCACTCTATTTTCATGCAAAGGAAGTGGCTCCCATGGTGAAATTTGGAGGGATCTTGTAGAGTCAATTGCTTGGTGTAGAAAGGATTCCTAGAAATAAAGAAGTAAAAAGTTATTTCTCTCTCTCTCTCTCTCTCTCCCCCCCTCCCCCCTCCCCTCTCCCTTTCCCTTTTCCCCTCCCTCCTTCTCAATGGTGAGCATGGTTTTTCTTTCTGCACTTGAGGAGAGTCAGGCAGAGAGCTAAGATCCTCTGAATACTGAGTGTGTGGGGCTATAACTCTATTATTTGTAAATTCTGAGAGCCTTGCCAGACTGCTGTGATGTATTGATTCTTCAGAGAAGCAAGGAAACATTGTAAAATTTCATTTACTTAATGGCTTACAGATTAATTGAGTTCCATATAGCCCTGAATGTTGTACAGTTTTCCTTAAAACATATTGTACTATTTTTTAAACAGTACAAATGATTCTTTCTTAAAGATAGCATTTTTTTTCTTTTGAATTACCTGCCTCTAACTGACCCCTGACATCAAATTCATATATAGGGATTTTACATTGAAAGAAATAACATTATCTTATTCCTCTAACTACAGTAAAAGGCAGAATACCACCCTATTCAATCCTCCAGTGATGAAACCCAAAACACAGAGCTGGATATTAAAAGCAATTTTCAAATAGGGAAAGCTTGCAAATGTACTTCAATAAAAGAATATTAGTTATTTTCTCTTTTGTTATCCTTTGATTTAACTGAGAGTAAAAAAATATTATTTGACTCTTTTTGGTCCTTAGAAAAGATTGAGTTTTCTTTGAGTTGTATATGCAATAAATTCTGGGGAGAATTTAAGCCAAAAAAACTTTTGTTAATTAACTTCCTCCCCTAAATAACAAGTCATGTCGAATAAAGGAAGTTCAAATAACACTTCCATTAAGTAAAAAGTTATAGTAATACCACACTCTTCTACCATTCACATAACAAAATAAATGGGAGACATAATAAGGACTGTCAAAATTCAGAAAAACAAGCAATCCATGAAGGCCACATTAAACAGGGACTTGTCATTGAGGAGGAGATAAGATGCACTTTGGATGATGGCTATAATTTGGATACATGGAGGTAAAGATTATTTCATGACCAAAGGGCAGATGAGAGGGATCAGGGAATGGCTGGTGACAGGCAGGAAACCAGTCTTCCTAGAACAGGCATTTCATGTGAAAGAAAAGTAGTAACTGAGGTTGGATAAGTTCATATGTTTGGGGTGTGGGGTTGGGAACTAGACAGGGGTGGTGGCAAGAAAAAATGGAGCAAATCCTTATGTACCCATCTATGGAATTTAGATTTGATCATTCAGGTGCTAAAATATCATTGGAGTTTTCTGAAAAATTAAGATTGTCATCTCTTTTTTTCCTTTGGGTAGATGCTTAGTAGTGGGATTGCTGGATCAAATGGTAGTTCTACTTTTAGTTCTTGAGGTATCTCCATATTACTTTCCGTAGAGGTTGTGCTAGTTTGCAGTCCCACCAGCAGTGTATGAGTGTTCCTCTCTCTCCACATCCCCACCAACATTTGTTGTTTTGGGACTTTTTGGTATAAGTCATTCTCACTGGAGTTAGGTGATATCTCATTGTGGTTTTGATTTGCATTTCCCTGATGATTAGAGATGTTGAGCATTTTTTCATATGTTTCTTGGCCATTAGTCTATCTTTCTGTTCTAAGCGAAGTATCACAAGAATGGAAAAACAAGCACCACATGTACTCACAATCAAATTGGTACTAATTGATCAACACCTATGTGCACATATGGAAGTAACATTCATCAGGTGTCGGGCAGGTGGCAGGGGAGGATGGGTAAACTCACACCTAATGGATGCAGTGAGCACTATCTGGGGGCAGGGCATGCTGGTAGCTCTGGCTCAGGCAGTGTAGGGGCAAATGTTTGTGCCCCCGTAATATTCTGAAATAAATAAACAAATAAAAAGATTGTCATCTCTATAAAGAAGAGGGAGGACTAAGATATGAGATATAGAAGAAGAAAGGGTCAGATGGCTATTTGGGATTTTCTCTCCTGCTAATGAAGATGAAAGTGACAGACAGCAAAATAAAAGCACATGAACTGTAGCAGCAGCAGCTATAGAGCCACAAATCATGGGAGAGCGAGGAGCCAGAATGATATGTACCAGGCTTTGACCATGGCTGAGTTTCTTCTAGCATTATGTAGGCTCTTGGCAGTAGAAAAAATGCTAGAGAAAAAAGTTCAGACAAAAAAAAAAAAAAGGTTACAAAAGAGAAAAAGCCACAAAGCATGGAAAACACTCTCAATTTTTTACTATTTTAAATGGCTGAGAAGATGAGGAAGAAATTTCTCTATTTTAAATTAATTTGTCTATTTTGACATAATTTAAATTAATTACATATATTTATCTATTTTCAATTAATATTAATCAGCTTACCTTATTTCTCCAGTTCCCTGTAACCAGTCCACTAGTCCTCTCACTGACAGATTGGACACTTGCCCTAAACTAGAGGGTCACCTACTAGTGTGTCCACTGTCTCTTGCATTACACCATGGATCTCTCACATCTGACCTCTCTCAACTTTTCTGGCACCAGCTGGGCTACTCTTCGTATTCAGTGTTTCTCTCTGTTCTTTCTCTCTTTTTCTCTTGATGCATGCTGTACAAAATAATTATTTTACTGTGGCTTATAATTTTAGTCTTTTTGTCTTATTTAGGGTATTTTTTTTTAAAACATGGCTATAAAAGATAACTTCAGATCTTTTTCCTCTCCAACATTTTCATTTTCTTTTCTTAGCTTTTAATTAACGATTAAGCTTTTTATTGAATCAAGAAGATGAAAACAGCATGAGCTTTATTATGCACTTGTCTTCACTAAAGTACATGATGGTCTCTAAAGTTATTCTTTCGGTTCTCAGAAAATTAATGTTTTCCACCTCTCCAGGCTGAATTCCCTTGCGTATATGCTGGACTCTATTGCATCTTGCCTCTTCTGGGATTTTGATTCCACCATATCTATTCCATCTGCTCTTAAGTCAATTTTAGACAACTATATTTAAAAAAAGATATGGTTTACTGAGGACAAACATTTGTTCTATTAGTTAGTAGGATTTTAAGTGTTTGGTTTCCATTTTCTAAATTCCTATTAGAGATTCTTATTCAGGATGTTTGACTAATTTTCCATGACTACCTTTCCTCATTCCCCAAATCCTGCTGAAATCTAAGAATACTTCAAAAACAATATTGTAGCACTAAAGCCATTGTACCACTGTGAAAAAGCACAAGGGTGTGATTAAATGATCAGAGCATATCAGAGCATAGAGGAATTTCTTGACACCATCATAAAATTGTTTATGAAACCTACCCAAGCTCAGCCACCTGAAATTCAGAACAGGTAAAAAGGAAGACAACCAAATAAGTGAATTTACTCAGCAGGACTTCCAAAGTGTCCCAATTCCAAAGGCAGCTGGAACTGGGAGTAGGACCAAACCTGTCAGGTGTTTAGCAAGGTGACTAATTCAAGGGCTGTGGAACAGTTGGATCAGTCTCTCACTAAGGAATTTTCCTAGAAGCTAAAACTAAGTAAATAGCTTTTCATATAAAATGGAAGTTCTGTCCTAGGAAACTCCCTACATAGATACTGGGCAAGAAAAAGCTGCTATGGCAGACAAAAAACTGTTGCGCCCATAAATTCCCTTCCCTTCCAAGAAAAACCCAGCCACCCACTAACCTTCTTCCCATTTCTACCACCTCCTCCACTCTTGCTCTCAGCCAGGGCCCTTTATAATCAGGTTCAGAATTCATTGTGGGAGAAAACTTACTTTACTTGTGTTTTGGAAACACTTCAACCTAACACATTGATAAATAAACCTTATTAGTTATAATTAGGAATGAACCAAAATGTCAAATAATTGAAGGAAAGCAAAGGCAAGAAAGAGATGCAACAGATTGAATAAATAAACTTCCAGGGAAACCCAGACTAATGCACTAATAGAAGATAACATTTGATACAGCATCTTTAATAACCTCAGAGATCCAAAACAATAGCATACCTCTAAAACAAGAACTGGCTACTCTAAAATAAAAGTAACCAATTAGCCTGAGTTCTTGAGAATTAAATTTAAATGAAAAAGAAGCCCCTCCACATAAGTGTTAATAAAGTAGAACAAAGCACAGCTGCAATGACATTGGTATCAAAGATGATACGGATTTATGTCTCAAAGTTAAAGTCAGACGTGAAAATGATAAATAAGAGATGAAATTTTGTGAGTACAATTGGGAAGTGGAAAATAGATCCAGGAATTCAAATAATCATTCCAGAAGGAAAGAATAGATAGAATGGGGTGGAAGAAATGATTAAAAATAGAAAAAAATTGGTCTTCCACAAGAAAGATCTGGTGCAATGAAGAGAATGGTCTAAACGTGACTCCAGATGTTGTTGTTCGTTCCTCGGACAAATCAGTCTCTTTTACTTCTTTCAGGAGTGTTGCACCAAGCGTGGCTTCCCTTAGCCAGGGGAACTGCAAAATCTCATGCGCCCAAGGTCTCTGAGTGCTATGCAGCTGCCTTCCCAGACACTTCTTGAAAATAGCTGCACCACAATCCCAGACTACTGGGCACCAGTTTTTTCTTCTTCTTCTTCTTCCTGAAAAGACTGTACGGTGCAAAAAGACTTGCACCGTAACAAAGAATACTTAGGGGAAATGTTCTTCCCCTGGAGCTTAGCCTCATGCTGTGGGCCTAGCAGGACCCCCGCCTCTCAGCACATCCCTCTGCAGGATGTGGGAGAATGGAACACCTGGGCCTTTGCTTCTCTTCTTGTCGAGCCTGGACTTACGAGTTGTCGCTTTCTCCAAGATACCCTGTTTCTGAAACCACACGGAGAGGTGGTACAGCACAGCATAGACGGGGACTATGCACGATAAACGCTTGGGTCTTCAGAGAAAAGGATTTACCAATGTCTTACAAAATTATTGGTTATTTAAACATATTCTGGAGAAAAACATTATATATTCAGCAGTAAAAAGAAATTCTACCTTTTCGTATTTTCAGATGGATTATATGATAGAGCCAGTTAATCTTTAATTTAATGGAACTTCAAATGCATTTCAAACAGGCATTATAAAGAAACTTGATAGGCCAATTTAAAAATTCATTTGTAGAGAAAATATAAATAAATAATCAAAAAATTTTTGTGAAAACACAATGTGGCATGTAGTGGATACTGTGCTTTTCCACCCAGACCCTCTTCAGAACCGAAGGACTAATTCCTCCTGCCACTTAGAGTTCTGCCAGCTGGTCACTCAGCTACCAGCTCTCTCCAGTAATCTCTCTCAGCTGAACAAAGCCACTTCACTCAGAGTTTGTGTCCCTTCTCAGAAGAAGCTCGTGTCCTTTTATTTTTCCTTTTATTTTTTTGAGACCAGGGTCTCACTCTGTTACCCTGGTGTGATCATAGCTCACTGCAGCCTTGAACTCCTAGGTTCAAGAGAATTGATCCTCCCGCCTCAGCCTCCCTAATAGCTGGGACTATAGGTATGTGCCACCATGCCTGGATTATCATCATCATAATCATTATTTTTTTGAATTTTATTTTAGAGAAAGGGTCTTACACTATGTTGTCCAGGCTGGTCTTGAACTCCTGGCTTCAAGTGATACCCCTGCTTCCGTCTCTCAAAATGCTGGGATTGCAGGTGTGAGCCACCATGTCCAGCCTCTAATTTATCATTGATGCTGGAGTATAAAAGCTCAGCCATCTTGCCCCAACTTAGACATCTCTGAAGGGCCATCCTTTGTTCAGGGCTCCCTGCAGGATCAACTGTGGCTTTGTTGTGCCATCTCAACCGTACTCTGCCTCTGCCCACTCCTGATTCAGCCTTTCCCCACAGACGTTGATCACCAGAGAACTCACTGTTAAACCACTAATCTTCATCTCAGAGTCTGTTTCCACAGAACCAAACCTGCGCTATCAGATACAGAAATCAAAACATAAAAACTATAGTACGTTAAACAGGGTAATACCAATGCATTAATAGAAATTGAATCAGAAAGTGAATAGGAAGGCTGGAAACAGCCCCACAAATATATGGTGATTTGGTATGTCATAAGGGTGTGTGTGTGTGTTTTTTTTTTAATTTAGCCAGGAAATGATGGACTTTTAAATAAATAGTTGGGGACAGTGGTTGTCTATACATCAAAGAAAAATATAGTAGTCAATTCTGTATCATCTAACATACAATAAAAACGAATTACACATAAATTGAAGACATAGGATATTTCTAATTATGAGCCAACCTTACATTCTGTTAATAAATCTCACTTTTTCATAGCATATTAATCT
Organism: Daubentonia madagascariensis; assembly: GCA_023783475.1. Taxonomy (NCBI): domain Eukaryota; kingdom Metazoa; phylum Chordata; class Mammalia; order Primates; family Daubentoniidae; genus Daubentonia; species Daubentonia madagascariensis. Next base: position 18,074,738 of record JAKFHU010001569.1, read on the forward strand.
CCATAATGATGTTTGATTAATTTGGTAATATTATAGTTAGTATTTTAACTTGGATATTCACAAGGGTTATTTGTATATAGCTTCCTTATACTGTCTTTAGCAGGTTTAGGTATCAATGTTATTCATGCTTCACAAAATAATTGGGAAGTTAATTTTTAATACTATGGAACAATTTAAGGAGTATTGGAACTATCAATGTTTGAAGATTTGTTATTAGCCTCTTATGAAACCATATGGGTTTGGGTACTTTTGTTTGTTTTTATTCTTGGGGGTATTTTTTTTAGACTTTTGCATATATTTTATTTCATGTTTTTTCTTCTTTTAATTTCAGAATTTTATGGGGTACAAACATTTTGGTTACATGAATTGCTTTTGTACAGTTTGAGTCAAAGTTATAAGTGTGCCCATCACCCAGATAGTGTGCATTGTACCTGTTAGGCATGAATTTACCCATTCCCTCCTCCCCCCTCCCACCTGCTTGGTATCTGGTGAGTTTTACTTCCATATGTGCACATGAGTGTTGATCAATTAGTTCCAATTTAATATAGTGCATACATGTGGTGTTTGTTTTTCCATTCTTGTAATACTTCACTTAGAAGAATGGTCTCCAGTTCCATTCATGTTGTTAGAAAAGGTATTAGTTCACCATTTTTTATGGCTGAGTAGTACTCCATGGTATGCATATACCAGATATTATTAATCCACTCACGTATTGATGGGTGCATGGGTTGATTCCGCATCTTTGCAATTGTGAATTGTGCTGCTATAAACATTTGAGTGCAAGTGTCTTTTTGATAAAATGACTTTTTTTCCTTTGGGCAAATCCCCAGTAGTGGGACTGCTGGGTCAAATAGTAGGTCTACTTTTAGTTCTTTGAGATATCTCCATACTACTTTCCATAGCAGTTTTACTAGTTTGCAGTCACACCAACAGTGTATAAGTGTTCCTTTCTCTCCACATCCATGTCAGCATTTGTTGTTTTGGGACTTTTTGATAAAAGCCATTCTCTGGAGTTAGGTGATATCTCACTGTGGTTTTGATTTGCATTTGCCTGATGATTAGAGATGTTGAGCATTTTTTCATATGTTTATTGGCCATTAGTCTATCTTCTTTTGAAAAACTTCTGTTCATGTCTTTTGCCAACTTTTTAATGAGGTTGTTTGATTTTTTTCTTGCTGATTTGCTTGAGTTCCTCGTAGATTCTGGTTATTAGCCCTGTATAATATGTAAATATTTTCTCCCATTCTGTAGGTTGTCTATTCACTCTAATGATTGTTTCCTTGGCTGTGCAGAAGCTTTTTAATTTAATCAGGTCCCATTTATTAATCTTTGTTGTTGCTGTGTTTGCCTTTGGGTCTTCTTCATAAATTCTTTGCCTAGGTCTGTATCTACAAGAGCTTTTCCAACATTTTCTTATAGAATTCTTAGAGTTTCGTGCCTTAGGTTTAAGTCTGTTATCCATCATGAATTAATTTTTGTGAGTGGTGAGAGATGCTGATCCTGTTTCAGCCTTCTTCATGTAGCTATCCAATTTTCCCAGCACCACTGATTGAATAGGGATTCTTTTCCCCATTATATGTTTTTGTATGCTTTGTCAAAGATCATATGGCAATATGAGGATGGTTTTATATCTGGGTTCTGGGTTCTGATCCATTGGTCTATGTCTCTGTTCTTGTGCCAGTACCAAGCTGTTTTGGTTACTATAGCCTTGTAGTATAGCAATAAAATCCTAGCAAACCAAATTCAGCTACACATCAAAAAAATAACCTACCAGGACCAAGTGGGCTTCATCCCAGAGATGCAAAGATGGTTCAACATATGCAAATCTATAAATGTAATTCACCACGTAAATAGAAGCAAACACAAAGACTATATGATCATCTCAATAGATGCAGAAAAAGCGTTTGACAAAATTCAGCACCCTTTCATGATAAGAACGCTTAACAAAATAGGTGTAGATGGGACTTATCTCAAAAACTATATACAACAAATCCACAGCCAACATCATACTGAATGGGGAAAAATTGAAAGCATTACCACTTATACCTGGAAGCAGGTTGCCTACTGTCACCACTTCTATTCAACATAGTGCTGGAAGTCCTAGCCAGAGCAATCAGGCAAGTGAAAGAAATCGAGGGTATCCAAATGGGGAAAGAAGAGGTCAAATTATCACTCTTTGTGGACAATATGATCTTGTATCTAGAAAACTCCAAAGATTCTGCCAAGAGACTCCTGGAATTGATAAATAAATTCAGCAAAGTCTCAGGTTACAAAATCAATGTACACAAATCAATAGCATCCCTATATGCCAACAACAGTCAAGCTGAGAATCAAATCAAAGACTCAATACCTTTCATGATAGCAACAAAGAAAATAAAATACCTAGGAATATATTTAACCAAGGAGGTGAAAGACATCTACAGAGAGAACTACAAAATGCTGGAGAAGGAAATTGCAGAGGATGTAAACAAATGGAAAAACTTATCATGCTCATGAACTGGCAGAACCAACATTGTTAAAATGTCTATACTACCCAAAGTGATTTACAGATTCAATGCAATTCCCCATTACAATACCAATGTCATTTTTCACAGATCTAGAAAAAATAATTCTACTCTTCTTACGGTACCAGAAAAGACCCCGAACAGCCAAAGCAACTTTAAGCAAAAAGAACAAATTGGGAGGCATCACTTTACCAGAACTCAAGCTATACTACAAGGCTATTGGAGGACTTTTTTTTTATGAATATTTGATAACTTTCTGTTTCTGCTTTGGGAGTTGGTCTGTTTAAGGTTCTTGTCTCAAATGGTATTAAATTTTTAAACCAATATTTACCTAAAATATTATTCATATCACCTAGGTTTTCAAATTCATTTGGTAGAGGACAAGGTATTCTGTTACAAAATTTTAAAAGTATTCTATTTCAGTGACTTTTTTCTCCCTTATTTATTTCTAATATATGTGCTTTCGATTTTTTAATAAAGTTCCCTAGATATTTATTCAAAAAAACAGAATTTTATATATTAATTAGATCTACTGCTTCTACCTTTTATTGTCTGTTTCCATATTTACTATTTCCTTTTTGTATGTCCTATTGATTTACTCTGTTTTTTCTCTACTCTTTTGAGATGGATATTTAGTTCATTTATTTCATTCTTTCATTGTTATTGATGAAAGAATTTAATGCTCTGAATTTTCCACTGGTCACTGTTTTAAACAATATTCCATGGACTCTGATATATAGTGATTTCATTATCATACGTTTTTCCCAAACACTATTATTTCAATTGTGTTCCTCCCTTTTACTCAAGAATTATTTAATAGGGCATTTAAGTTTTTAATTAAAAATTTGGAAGGGTCTTTTAAAAATTTTTTCTAATAATCTCCAGTTCCATTGCATTGTGATTAAAAGTTATTATTCATAGTTTTTCCACTTTATAGAACTTATTGATTTTTTGTGACCTAACATCAATTTTTGAGAATATTAAATGAGCATTTGAAGAAATGTATTCTCTACTATTGGGACATAAAGTTTGATATTAACTCATAAGATCTACCTTGTTGATTGTGTTCTCCTCTATCATTACTTATATTTTGCCCACTTGATCTGTCTTCTGCTAAGGGTGGTTGTTAAAGACTACTATAAATTAGTCTATTTCTATTTATGCACCCTTCCATGTCATGAGGTATCCTCCTTTGCATCACAAAGGCTGTTGCTGTGTTATTTGATACGTAGATTTCTTTTTCTTTTTGGGACAGAGTCTCACTCTGTAGCCCTGGCTAGAGTGCAGTGGCATCATCACAGCTCACTGCAACCTCAAACTCCTGGGCTCAAACAATCCTCCTGCCTCAGCCTCCTGAGTAGCTGGGAGTACAGGCGTGCATCACCATGACTGGCTAATTTTTTCTGTTTTTACTTGGGGGGAGGGTCTTCTTCTTGTTCAGGCTGGTCTCAAAGTCCTGACCTCAAGGGATCCTCCTGCCTTGGCCTCCCAGAGTGCTAGGGGTGAGCCACCATGCCCGACACATAGATATTTTTAACTGTTATATTTTCATTGTAAATTGTGGCCTTTACACAAAAATTTCCCTTATGAACACATTTTATAATTCTTACCTTGAATTCTACTTTGTCTCATATCAAGATCACTAACCTCACTAAATGCTTTTACTCATATGGTATAATTTAGTCAATTCCTTCATTCTTAGCCTTTCTTAACAACCTCGTTTTGGGTTTATCACTTGTATACAATATATAGTTTGGTATGGCTTTGTGAGCCAAATTGCAAACCTCTTCCTTTACTAGTAAGTAAATTAAGCCATTCATGTTAATTGGAATGACAAATATCTTTTATGCCAATGATTTCACAATAGTTAACATTTTTTCTTCATTTCTCTATCTGCCATTTTTTCTCTATAAAATGAATCTTACTTGTTTTTTTATTTAATGTTATGGGAGGGTAGGAAGGTTTATATTTTTATCCCAGTGGATATCTTTTTATGTCTACCACTTTGAATACCTTTAGTCCACTTTTCACTCGTTTAGCATTTACTGTCTGGATTGTCATTTTTAAAATGTCATCCTTTAATTCTCATCTGCTGCCTGTACGACGGTCGATATCCAACTTTCCTCCTTCCCTCCCTGGTCTCTTCTCAGTTTTTAGTAGTATTATTTCTGCACTGACAGATCATATAACATTTTTACATTAACTTTCCACTCTTTCCTCACTTTTGTTTTAGTTCTATATCTATAATAATGTATGTATGTGTGCACTATGTTCCTATTTTTGTATTTTATACATAATAAATATAAAGTTCACCCCAAGTCTTTTTGATGAAGGATTTTCCAGTAATGCCCTGGTTGGATGAAGCTTATTCTCTGACAGATTTCTCAAGAAGACATATAAATAGAGATTACTAAGTTCTTGTATCTGTAAAGTTAATTTTCTAATAACTAGATTTTTGAAGGGTAACTTGCCTGTATATAAAATCCTTGGTTCATGCTTTCTTTCATTGACTTAAAAAAAAAATCCCACTCCTTATTGCTTACATTTGTGTCTTATTATTGAGAAGTGTCATGACAATCTAATTTGTTTGCCTTTCCTGGAGTCCTTGAATTTTTCTTCCTTTATATTTGAAGTCACATAGTTTTGTTAATATATATCTCAGAGTTGATCATTTCAGGTTTATTTTCCCAGGTACCAGTTTGGAGCTGTCAAAATGTAGGTTCAGTTTAGGTTTTTTCTTCCCCTGGAAATTTATCTAGGATTACAGTTTAAAACATTAGTTCTGTTGGATTATTTTTCAGGGACTATAATTATACATACCATCTTTATTTGTCTTCCCCTTCTGCCACTTTCTCTGTGAAAATTTTTACTAATTTCTTTATACTATTTTTATTCTTTCAGGTATTTTCCTGCCTCTATTCAATAAACCTTATTAAATTTTTATTTGACTATATATTCTCACTTGGGCATATTTTAATTTAGTCTTCATCTTTAAAAAGATTTTGGGTTTTTCTACATTTCTTCCCAAATTCTATCAACTCTCATTGTGTTTCTTTATCTTTTTTTCTATTTTGGTCCTTAGACCAAAAAATGTTTTCTTAATTTCTGAATTTCTGATTCAAAATACTTTTTTCATATCCACAAGAGCTTATTTTAGTGTATTTAATTCAATTTGGTGCTCTAAGTTTTTCTTAGCTCTGTATTTGCTTTTGGTGTGTGTGTGGGGTTTTCATCTAAGGGATACTGATTCTCATTTTCTGACTTTGCACTATAATTATCTAAAGGTTTGTGTAATTTCACTTGCTTATTTTGTGGAATTGGTTTTGTTTACAGGATTCCTAGTTGTAGGAAAACAGCATGTTGCACGGCAAGAACACGAATGCCATCTCGAAGCAAAACTGCCATAATGACCAATGCTTGACTCCTGTACACCAAGGCATTCTGCAACAGGGTCAAGAAACAAGGCCTGTGGCATAGGTAACCCCTCATAACGATGCCTATCTAACTTCCCTAGTGGTCTCGAATTTCACACGAAGGTCTGAAACATGAGTAGCTGCACATATTTTACCAAAAAGAGTTTCTTACATTGAGACTACTTTCTGGAGGATGGATGTGAAGATCCATCGACTCGCAGGTACCCGAGAAATGGCTTCTGTTCATAAGTCCCTATTAAATGTTTCTTTCTGAGAAGCTGGATTTGCCAGCCTCTTTCTGTGGCTTTTCACTCCCTCAGCCTGTTAGGACAGGTTTGCATAGACCTACTCACCACAGAACACTAGTTCAATGGTACCTTCTTTTGTCAGTGTCAAAAAGTCCAGTTCATTTAGTGCAATTTTTTTTTGGCCCTAAAATTTCTTTTTTAAATATTGAAACTCTAAATTTTCCTCTTTTGCTTTTTTTGCTCTTCCCTTTACTATTCGATTGTTAAAGGTCATTTCTCCCTTTTTTTTTCTTTTTTTGCCCTTTGCTCCTCTATAAACTACGCTTTTGAAGATGACCATTTCTAATCACATGTCTTTTAAGCTCATTGACTGTTGTTGGTGCTCCTGATCTACTAGAAGACATTTAAAAAAAAATAGTTTTAGTCCTTTTTACTCTTAGAGTAAGTTTTCTTTTTCTGGTGGTAGTTTTAAAATAATACTAGACCCATCACTAACACCCCTCTTCTTTCTTCCCTGAAGATTGTTTGTTTGTTTGTTTTTACTGCCTTTGCCTGCTGCAGAGGCTTGTGGTGAAAGTTTAAGAGATTGCTCAGTGGGATTTGGTATTTTTAGTATTTCTTTGTTTTCTACAGTTATTTAGAAAATTCCTTATTGTCCATCTTCTATTTATGACTAGGGAATATTTTTCGTGTAGTTTCATTTGTTCTTACTGTTGTTCTGTATTGTTTTAAATAATATATGAGGAGAGTAGAGTTAAGCAAATACTATTATATTTTACTACATGGAAGTCCAAATCATAAAATTTAATAACACACATATTATACTCAGCATGGCAAAAATATTATACTATAAACAAGTTTAAAAAGAAATGAGAATATAAGAGAAAATATTTGTAAGTTATGAAAATACATATATCACAGTCTTAAGAGTCATTACATTTAAATATTATTAAAAATCAATAAAAACAATGCCAACTACAAAATAAAATATCAAATAATATGAAAACATAATTCAACAATGGAGAAAAAGAAATAGCTGCTAAGTATTAGAAAGATACTCAACCACATAATTGATCAGGGAAATATAAATTTTAAAAGTGGGATATCTATTTTCAATTCTCTGAGAAATATCAGAAGGACTTACCATATCTATTTCTGACCTGTGTGGAGAAAAAGAGCCTTTATTGGTATAATTTTACAAATGCCATTTGATGTATTTATCAAAATCAAGTATGCACATACCATTTAATCCAGGAATTTCATTTTTAGGAATATATCCTATTAACACAAGTATTCAGGAGCATATGCACACAAATATTTGTTGCAGCATGATTATTAATATTCCAAGACAAATATGATGGAAGGCATTACATGGAGGAGAGAGACAAAAGGGAGGCTAAACTCATCCTTTTGTTACAAACACACTCCAGCAATAACAAACCCACTCCTACAATAAGAGCATTAATTCCTCCATGAGGGTGATGCCCCACTGACCCAAACATCCCCCATTAGGCACTACCTCCCAACACTTGGGATCAAGTTTCCAACACACAAACATTAGGGGACACATTCAAACCACAGCACCCTATCAAAAGCATTTAAAACTAGTTATATTTGAGGAACTCAAACATAAATAGGTACAAAATAATTGAAGAAGCTTAGTACAGTTAGGAATTAGAAAGTTATTTCTCTCAAGAGTCATTTTAGAAGATCTGAAGCACACAGTGACAATGTATTAATTTTCTTCTTAGGCTGGCTTATTTTTTTCCATTTAGTGTTCAGCAAACTCAAAGCCAACTACCAAATACTCAGCTCCACGTATTTTCTAATCAATAGATAATTCTCTTTGACTGAGACTAGGGCGGAAACAATCCAAGAAATAAACTGCTGTCTTTAACTTTGTTTCCATTCTTCACTTTATCTGTACTCTCTCGTGGTATAACCCTTCTAAGCACTTAGTGATAATTTTTTTGAAAAGGAGACACGTACAATTATATATAATTTTCTCAAAAATTTTCACTGGAAAACTAATTTTTCCATTATGGTAAGCCTATAAACTCAAAGCCAGTACAATAAGGAATTCAGATGAGTAATGAAACTATTTATTATGCAATATTAATATTTATTGATATTCATGCTAGATGTTTCACATTTTTCTAACTAAATTGACATATGCATTCTTATCCCCATTTTACAAATGAGAAAACTGAATTACTAAGAAATTAAATGTTATCCAAGGTTACATAGTCTATTAGTTAATAAGTGATTAATCCGGGATTTTAAAAGGGGCCTTTAAAACAATCACCATCCACTTTTTCCTCTATCCATAAGATAATATAGAAGTATGTTCCTTTAAGCATTTTGCTAACCATGTTTGTCTCAGATGGTTTATCACTTGGTATAAAAGCAGTTAAGAAGGAAAAAAACATATTGATATTCATTTTACAAACTTGAAATGTAAGTTTAAGTATCATCCTATGGAAGGAAATACATTCTTTTTAAATATGATATTGCTAAACTTGTCCATTTTTTAGAAAGGCATCTTTGGTTGTCAATTTGTCTGGTTTATCTTCCCTAAAATACAGTCATGTCGTTTGAATGCTAATTTTTACATGTGTTGAACTGTACCTTTTACTCTTACTTTTATGCTGTTTTATGTCCTTAATTCACAAAAATGTATTAGTGTCTCAGAAATGGTTTAGTAAAACATAAAATTAGCAATAAAAAGCATAAAGTGAATTATAAAACTCAGAAAAATATCTCAAATTATATTAAGCATAAAAGTCTGTTATAAAAAAGTAAATCTGTTAATACAGTGATTAATGTACATAAAAGAATGACTATTTGCATAAGAACCTAAAAATGAAAATTACAAACAGGATACCTCATAATAAATATATGAACATTGAATACTATTAGACTGGTAAGCCAGGTGAACATTGGTGTAATGCCAATGAATTCTGCATAATTAAAATTTTAATAAAACAGAATGACCTAAAGTTTCCCCTGTATTAGTGAAAAAATACATTCCAGTAAAAAAATGATTAATTTTTAAAACAAATACAGAGAAGAAACTAAACCTATAGTTATATCAATCAAAATTGTAGTCCTGAGAGTTAAGTCAAGTACAAATCGCAGTATGGCAAGATATTTGCAAAATTAGCTAGAAAATTAAGAATTAATGTCCTATTTAAAGAGAAAACAGAACAAGTTAATGAAAAATTTGCAAAAACTCCCCCATTGAATGATGTTATCAGTTATCACACGGTGGTTATGACATCCAGTATAGAATGTAATTAGTATCAGGTGATCATGCCACTAGATATTTTGGGTTATACCAATGTATAACCCTTGGGGTACAGAATTTCACTCTGCTCTTGGAACAGATGTGATACCTATATCAAGGAGAAATTCTTGGTTAATATTTGATCTGTTACTTAAAACCCAAACCCTGTGAAAGAGATGTTTCATTTAGTTTACAAATATTTTGTGTGCTATAATATAGCTAGAGAAAAAGGCATTAATATCAGTAGTAATGTTCAATCAGCAATACATGTACCAAGAAAGGGCACTGCCATGTGAAAAGATGTTGACTCTGAATACCAATCCATGCAAAGCTTTATGCACGGACAACACTTAGTGTCAGAATTAGATTTCTGGATCATGATTCAGTGTCGAAAGAAAGAGTAACTATGTTAAATGTACTCAAAGTGTATTCTCTTGGTCTATCTTTTCTGCAAGCTGAGTGAACAAACAGCCTCAAGTACAAACCTAATTTTCTATATGAACTCCTATGTGCTTTAAAGTTAAAGATGCTCACCCCAATTTAAGGAATGAAATATGAGATAAAATTATTTCTTAATGAATGATTCTTAAATTGAAAGTTAAGACATATTTATGATTTTATGTGGCCTGCTCAAGTGGCATAGATTAATGTTATAATCAACATGTTACAGAGTCTAAATCAATCATTTAAACAACAAAATATTATTTTTAAAATTTTGGATATTAGGACTTTTTCCTTATTCATAATAATAATGAATTTTTTAAAAAGTCTATTTCAAGATAAATCACTAGATTGGTAAATTTTTTTTTTACTTAGCCTTTATTTTTTTCTCTACTCACCAAAAAGTGAAGAAAGAAACTGATGATAAATTATCAAGCATATTTAAAAATCACATCCAAATGATACTACAGAGCATGAGAAATCCTGTTGAGTGCTGAATCCCTCCAAAGAATGGATGTGACATTTTCCTTCCAGCTGAACTAGTCAAGCTAAAAACCCCTGTCTTGAATGTTTTGGTTAAAAAGAAGTCTAAGGTAATGGGAATAACTATGCAACCTCTTTGGATTATGAGTCTGAATTTTCATACATTGGTACAATCTGTATTTCAAGGGTTCTTCATTCTACTGAGGTTCCGTGTCCTCCTTATGTAGGACAACAGTCCCCTACAAAGTTTCTGGGAGTCCAAGGAATTGTTTCACATTTCTGTCATAGACTCACTGCTGCTGGTGCTGCATCCTTCTCACCAGATACCAAGGCTGCCACTAGTGCACATGGCACTGGCCCCAAATGTCTTGGGCATTAGAATCACCTAGGGAAGTTTCACAAATCTTGAAGCCCAGGTTGCACCCCTTATCAATTAAATAAAACTGTATAGAAGGTGGAAACCAGGCATGGGTACTTTATTAAATATCCCAGGTGATTCAAAGGGCAGCAAAATTTGGAACCCACCAACCTATGTTCAGAAACTGCCAACTACCCAAAGCTTCAAATTGTCTGATGGGGTAAATGGAATAGAATTGTTTTCCCTAGCTTTCCTATTATAATCTGTACTTGGGTGTATCCATTAGTTTCCTCTTGGCTCTCAGCCTCACACATGCAGGCTTTTTTCATTTTCTCCTCTATTCTGTCAAGGGCTGGACAAACTACTTTCCTGGACTCCTTAACTGGGTTTTGATTAAATTCTGCCAATGGGAGGTGTTGGCAGCCAATTGGAAGTCAGGAGAAGGAGAGAGGTCATTTTTTTCTGCTCTGGCTCTGGCAGCATTTGTGATATCATCAGTGAGTCCAACGGCATTAGAAGACTGCAGGCTCCTGGCTTCCTGCTCAATGCTTGCAGTGACAGTTCCAGCCGCCACGGTTCTCTCCTTATGGGTTTTGGGCAATGCCACTTTCCTCTCTTGCTTCTCAGCCTAAGCGGTTGTAGTGGCTTCTTGCATTTATTTGCATTTTCTTTTCCCTATGGCTTCTCCTTTCCAACAATTGAGAAACATTCAGCTATGTTAAATCCTTCTGAAATACCTAAAGTGCTTTTTGATTGACTAAATTGAATACTTAGCTACCAACTGATATAGCGGGGTGCTAAAGCTGTGCTCCTTGAGCCCCTATGCCCTTATGAGTTATTAATGAAGTAGCTCTTCCTTTTTTTTTATTTGTAGCCCTCTCTCTCTCCTCCTTGTCTAGGGTACCCTACCATTTCTGGGAGCAGAGCCCTGTTGATAGACATGCTCGGAATTCTTCCTCCTATAACTCAGATAGTTTTACAACATCAAGCTCATTGTGCCACTTTCCCTCTGTTCAAAGGCTCAGTTTTTCTCCCAAGAGGATCCTCAGGGCCTCTGCTTCTAGACTTCTAGTAGTCCCACACTCTCAGTTTACTGTACACATCTGAACCTCACTGTTGGACATAAAATGTAGGCCAAAGTAGGAACACTTACTATATTGTTTCCTTTCTCAATGTCAATTAATTTATGCCATCTCTCCTTTTTAAATTCCTCTGAAAGCATTAATTTTACTGTCCAGGAGAATTACCTTGAGAGCTCATTCAAATGCAGATTCCCTGGCCACATCCTACCCACCCCCCAGCCCACGCAGAGACTCTCATTCAGTAAGTTTTGCACTGTCCAGGAATGTGGAGGGAGTCAAGTGACAACATATTGGGGATTACTGCCCTAGGGCCCACTTTTTACCTTATTCTTTCTTTCCTACACACCCTATTTTAAGTATTTGATTGTTATTTTATATGAAACTACAAAATGAACCTTTTGTTGTTTATCAAGAATCACATATTTTAGGAAAATTATTGTAGTAGCAAAAAGCAAGACCTAGTGGGTAGGATTTGGAAGTAAAGATACGTGAAATGGTGAAGGTGAGGTACATAAAGCCAGTGACAGCTCATAGCGTGTCTTTGGGTGAATTAGAAAAAGGCATTTCCTGTGGGCAATTGATTAATAAAAAAATGAAAGTACACTCTCCAGGTGGACACAGCTCATAGGCTCATGACTTGGGAAATGGATATTATCTTTGTGGGAAAAAAGAGGCCTCCTTTCCTCCGGTAGGACACTATCCCACACGAAGGCACATGCTTGACAATGGAGCAAGTTTCTACCCCTTTCACAGCCTCTGCCAGACACCTCCATCATTCGCCACTGCCACCAGACCCTGGGGGCACTGAGTGCGGATGATAATGTCCTGAATCTGGATGTGGAAATTCAAAGGAAAGGGATGCACACAGATGACAGGTGTTTTAAAGAATAGAAAGAGTAGGTGTATCCACAGAAAAAGGTGGAAGGAATAGTGAGTGTGTTAGGAAGGGAAACAATGCTATGAAATGCCACTGAAGCCGCTGTAGGAGCTCAGGGAGGAGGTGCAACGGCGTTGATTGTGCAAAGGCAACAAATAGATACAAACCATTATTGAACTAGTACACGATTGTCTTAGACATTGTAGTGTTTCCATTTCTCTCTGGTTGTGGTTACAACACCTAGGAAAGCCTGACTATAAAAACCTGGTAGGAGCATATTTTAATTGTAGAAAAAGTACCTAAGAAGAAATCACTTCCTTTTCTGTTCTGGCCTTGAAAACCCAAGGCTATAAATTAAAAATTTTTTTTAGCTTTTGTTACCTTGTGAAACGTCTCTGACTTTGTAAAATACATTTTCCTAACTTTTTCCACAACATTAAAAATATACGTATCCCTTACCTAATATTAACTCACTTCTATATGTTCTATGTATAGCCAATCTTGTTCATATATTTCCTTTTACTGTATTCTTATAAATTTAAACATATCATCTAAATAAAACCATTTCAAGTTGTTTTTATATGGAAAATTTTATTTTATGCCATGTTGTCTTTCTTCCATTCCTGCTACCTTCGTAATTCAAGAATTAAGTGTCTTATTGGATAACATTAGTTTGGGGCATTTTACAAAGAAAAATAAGTGAAAATAGTATGTATACCCTAGTAGATCACAATATTTTATTTTTGAATTAGAAATGACTTTTATTTTTTGTGATAAAAAGGTAATACATGCTTATCAAAAAAATTCAGATATTTTAAGAGTTTGTTCTACCATAAAAATATTTGACTAAGACCCAGAAACAAAAGAATAAAAACATTCCTCAATGCAAAATAAGTTAATTCTATATAAATACTAGTTAATTTTTTACAATAAATAAAATTGAAGGCATAAGCACAATAGTGCTGTTTGGGTTTTGTTTTTAGAGAATTTAACAGCTTACAAACTCTTTTACAAATGTTAACATACATAGTTAGGTGTTATGCACTTGTGGCTATATTCTGAGCACTTATTTTCTGCTACTAAATTGTGACTTGATCTGTTTTCTGACCTGTGATTCACAGGACATGTTATTATGATCTTATAGAACAAAGCTTATCTTGCAACTTACGTTTGATTGAATGTTCAAAGGAAAGTTAGTATGGTCCATGTGCATTATTCGCTCTCTCTCTCTTTTTTTTTTTTTGCTTAATCTATCATTTCTATTAGTTTCCTAGGGCTGCTGTAACATATTATCACAAAAATCAAGGTATGGGCAGGGCTACACTCCCTCTGAAGGATCTGAAGTAAAAATCTGTTCCATGCCTCTCTCCTAGCTTCTGGTGGTTGCCAGCAGTCCTTGGCATTCCTTGGCTTATTGCTGCTTCACTCCAGTTTTTGTCTCTGTCTTCACCTGGCACTGTCCTCTCTCTGTGTGTCTCTGTATCTTTATATAGCTGTGTCTCCATCTCCCTCTGCTTATGTGGACACCGGCTGTTAGACTTATGGCCCACCCGAATCCAGTATGACCTCTTCTTAACTACATTGGTTAGGACTTCAACATATTTCTTTGAGAAACTCAATTCCATCACATTATTTTGTGGCATTTGCTATTGTCTGTGTTTTCCTTCTAGAATATTTCTTGACTAGTCCCTTTCTTGGTTTTTTTTTCTAATGGGAAAAGAGAAAAAGGATTAGTACAGAGGTGAGAGCAGTGGTTCTCAACCAGGGTGATTTGGTTCCACTGGACATATTTGGCAACGTCTGGAGAAATTTTTGGTTGTCACAACTGAAGAATGAGGAAGTTGCTATTGGCATCATCTGGGCAGGAACACTGCTAAACATTCTACAATGCACAGGACACCCCCCCCAATCCCCACAACAAAGAATTATACAGTCCCAAATGTCAGTAGTACCAAGGTTAAGAAACCCAGATCCAGAGGTTTACAGAGCTATTAGAAAATATGTTCACTTAGGGTGCTTATCTCACATCAGAATGCACAGTTCTGAGCTGAGCATGGTGATGTGGAATTTGGAGGCACACACCTGCGATTGGCCTTATAACACTTCACCTCACAGCTTGGTCTTTCCACACTATCGGTTGTCAAGCACAGCTGACAAAATCACCTGGGGAACTTAGAAAAATGACAAAAACTGAGGCCCCACTTTGATCTACTGAATCGAAATTGATGATGGATGGTAGAAATCTATCCTCGTGAAGTTTAAAGTCTAATAGAGTAAATTGGAGAGTAGCAAAACACACAAGCATAACACTGCTAACTTTTCTTTTCTAGGAAAGGAAGTAGCTTAGTGGAAGAGAACAACAAAAATGTAGTCTTTACATAAATAAAAAAAGTCAAAAATGTATTTCTTCATTTTATTTCACTGCAGATTAAGTTAGAAGTAGATATATCTCAGTTTTTTAATTGTATCAAAGATCAGAATGGGTGTGTGAAGAATGGACACATCCCCAGGGAACCCCCAGCTTGCTATAATTCTCCACTATGTCCCCCTGAAGAGTGGTTCTGTTGGCACTGTGTCACTTGAATACCTCCTGAGCATTCCATGGCCTTGAAACATGGTCCCTTGAGCCAGAAGTATGTTGCTCTTGGTGCTAGCCTCTGTAGTATAGTTTTCCAAATATCTCAAACCAAGACTACTAAAAACAGTTCCTGGTAAATATTAATATTAGGCACTGTATATACATGTGTTAAATGAATAAAAAGAAAGAAATGATCACTCTGAAGTAAAAGGAAAAACTTAATTCTAATGATCCTACAGACCAAACCTGGAAAAACTAAAACAAAGAATGGTCCAGGTCTTTTGCACTTGAATGTTTATTGCAGCATAATTCACAATTGCAAAGATCTGGAATCAACCCAATTGCCCATCAATTCATAAGTGGATTAACAAAATTTGGTATATGTATACCCTGGAGTACTACTCAGCCATAAAAAAGATGAATCAATGCCTTTTGCAGGAATTTGGAAGGAAATGGAGACCATTATCCTAGGCAAAGTATCTCAAGAATGGAAAAACAAACACCACATGTACTCTCTAATAAATTGGAACTAACTGATGGGCACACAAGTGCATAAAGGGAAGCAAAAGTCATTGGAAATCAAGAGGGGGTTGGGGGAGGCGGGTAGGGGCAAAAATTCACTTAACGGGTACAATTAACACTATTTGGGTACAATGTGCCCAAAACTATGCTGTTTGGGGCACATTTATAGCCCTGACTCAAGCCATGTAACAAAAACATTCGTACCCCCTTAATATTTAGAAATAAAAAAAAGAACGTTCCGGGTCAGCAAAAGGGATGTTTCCCTCAACCCTCAATCCTGAGGAAACACTCTAGAATACAGAGTAACCTGTAATAGTTTGGTAACATCATAACTGGCATGTTGAACAAGCAAGATGAGTAGGATGCAATAAAATGAAAATTTATTTTTGTCTTCCACTATCTTTTAAAATGAACTAATTTATTCTGAGCCGTAACGCACGGTCTCTGTTCGCTAATGAGAAAAGGCTGGTCCTCTGTTTTGTCAGATCACTGAACCTGGCCAACTCAGTACCACCCTCTGGACTCTTCCTTCCCTGTTTCACCTTCCCCTCCCTGCAAATCAGGACTTTTGGTCCATCTTGGATTGAACTGAGGGAGGAAAGGATAAACTTTTCTTAATGAGGAGAGCAATTAATTGACTAGTTATACGAAGCCTGCCTGATATTTAAACCTTTCTCTCCTGGGTGCTTATCTTGGTCCTTCAGATGCTCCATCCACTGAGCCACTCCAGTTGGGCTGTGCACACCTCCCTCATCAGGCAGATGCTCCCAACTTAGGCTCTTTTTTTCTCTTGGATCCATTTCACATAGAACTCTCCCTGTTGAAATCCCCACCACTATTTCAAGCATTGTAATGGGCAAGGTTTAAAAGGACAAGTCAGCTTGCTCCCTCAACTCTGGACCTTGGAAAAATTCATGGGAAAAATTAATCCATTCTTTAAGATGCTGTTTTTGTTCTTTGGTGATGGTGAAGTTTGCGTGGATGTTCTGACTCATTCTCTCTCTTTCTCTTTCTCTCTCTCTCTCCCCTGATGCTTCAGGCCACTAGCTACCATCTCTCTTTTTAAGATAACCCAAACCTGGGTCAGACACTTTCTCTACTGAACATCCTAACTGCAGAGAGTGGTTTCTTTGAGGCTGCCTGCCACTCGGCTTTGGGATGGAAGGGGGTATATCCTCCTCATTCTTAGCAGGGTGGACCTAAGAGCATAGACAGCAACTCTTCAGAATCCACAGTTGAGCCTCTCACTGTTCAACCTGTTTCTACCTTCCTTGTGAATTTGAGAGTTCTCTCATCATCCTAGAACACCTCCTGAGAAATGTCCACTCAGCAGTCTGGCACATCACTTTGAAATTCCACATCTATTGGATCCTGTTGATGTGACTGAAACTGACAAAGAGCCCAATTGTATGAACATTACACCAGAAATTGAGTCTTATTTTTTCACCAGCACATAGTAATTTAGTAACTGATAAATGGCTATACTCAGGGTTTTTATTTTTATGTTTAATTTAGAGTAATAATTAAGCTAAAAGGTATATTGACTTACAATCATGGCTTTGGATATATTTGCGTGTCCAGGACACCAAGTCTTAATGTCTGTCTAGATTAATTATATAGTCTCTTGGGTGAAATAGCTTCTAGAGTGCTCACCTGGCAAATCTAAATCCCTAAAATTCAAATAAAAATTATTACCAAAAATCTAAAATAAGTGTTAGCTTTGAACACAGATAGCCAAGCTACAAAGACAAATAAGTTTGTAAAATGAGACATTGGCAGCATCCCATAGAGCAGCCACAGTGATCTTAAAATCCAAATTATATTATAATTTGCCTTGCCTAATCCCCCAGTGTCTTCCAAGTATATCTAGAGTGAAATCCTAGGTCCTCACCATAGCCTGCAAGGCTCTAATGTGATTTAGTCCCTGCCTACATCCTGACCTTTTTTCCTCCTACTCTCTCCTTAAGTCACTTTCTTCCAAACACACTAGCTTTTCCCAAGCCTGTTTAGCTTGTTGCTGTTTAAGAGCTCTGCACTTTATGATGCCTCTACCACAGCAGTTTCAACTGGGAGCAATTCCTCCTTCCCCCTGAGATACTTAGCAATGTCTGGAGACAATTTGGTTGTAACAACTGGACTGGGTAGATGCTAGAAATGCTGCTAAACATCCTACAGTGGCAGAATAGTCCCTACAACAAATCATTATCCGGCCTCAAATGTCAATAGCATGGAGCTAGAAAAACTTTCTCTGTCTGCAGTGATCTGCCCGCTGACCTCCCCACGGCTGCAACTTCCCATTCCAGCCTCAGCTCAAAGCTACAGCAAAATGTTCTTTAGACCCACCCCCGCTAACAAGTCAAGACCCCACTCACTCCTACATGGGTCATCACTGCATTATTTCACTTATTATGAAGTTTATTGTTTTATTGTCTTTATTCTCCCACACTTTCTAGCTCTAGAGGGTGGTTCCTTGTTCTTCCCATCCATGGCTACATACCACACACTGAGCAGTGCCAGGCACACAGTGACATCCATTAGACAGCTGCTGGTTTAGTGAATCACAGAGAGAAGGGCACATAACAATGAGTTAATAAGTAGCTAAAATCTTTTTTAAAGATTTTTTTTTTCAGAAACACTTTGCTGAACCAAAAAGGAGGGAGAAAGAGTTCAGGAATTTATTTTAAAAAACAGCAGGAGGTTTCAGATGCAATAGATTAGCACATCAAGCTTTTCAATGGCATGTTCTAAGGCTCAGGTAAGTCAGAAGAGAACTAGAGCACAATGCACACTAATATTACAGTATTAATTATTACAGTATTATTACACTAATATTACAGTAAAAATAAAATGTTCACAAAATTGGCAACTCACATTTCTGTCCACATAACTTAGCACCATAGTGAACAAATCTTACTGAATGAGCTGCAAAGGGTGGAAAGGCCATTAGGTGCCTCATGAGGTTAAGAGGGAAGCCATTTAAAGAACACTACAGTAGCTGGGAAACTTTCATTATACCTTAGACTTTAGTCAGTTCATTTGCTGTAAATTAACACCAAATCAGTTGTTTATGGGGGACAGCTTTCTCAAAGCAAATAAGATGAACTTCTCCTTTCTGATATGGTGCCTGAAAATTAAAGATGGCATCTTTATTCCTCACTGGGCTTGATGGCTCAGTCTTCAACTTTTGTTGACTGTTCAATACACACAGACAATGACATTACCTTAGGCAATTGGAATGCTGATGAAATTTGCTCGTTTTTAATCATTATCCACTCAGGTCTAACTTTCAAGGAATCAAGATTTTTCCAATTTCCAAAATGCTGGGTATGCAGGGGTATGGGGTGGAGATAGGGAGAAGATGCCAGAAGGAGTAGAGAAATTAAATCTATATCTCATGAAAGCTTCCTGATTCACTCCACTTCTACCTCTAGTCAAGGGGTAGAAGTTCTATGCTGGGAGTCTGTGAAACTCTCAAAATTAAATACAAAATAATGTTTATGTGCATTTGTTTTGTTCGGAGAAGAGTTTCCACCACTCTACTGGAAGCTCTAACTCTCTTTAGGTATTGTGCATTCTGAAAATATTCCCTATTTGGTGACATAGCACTCAGTTATAAAATTAGTTTAAACTGGGGACTATTTTGATGAACTCAGTAGAATTTGGTGATACGTTATTCACGTGTTTCCTTTTTCGACAGTACAAAGATTTAGTAAAGGAGCCTGTGACTCACCAAGAGCCACATGGAATCTTTGAGCTCGTGATGAACTATTCCTGAGCATCTTGTGATTTCCTCTGAGAAGAGAAGTGAACTGAAGAGTAGAAAAGA
Organism: Daubentonia madagascariensis; assembly: GCA_023783475.1. NCBI lineage: Eukaryota > Metazoa > Chordata > Mammalia > Primates > Daubentoniidae > Daubentonia > Daubentonia madagascariensis. The sequence continues at coordinate 18,094,356 of JAKFHU010001569.1, forward strand.
GAAAAGGACAGGTGTTCTCTCCCTAGGGCAATAGTTCCAGCAAGTAAAATAGGACAGGTTGAAAAGATTTGGTTCCTTCAGTTTTACCCAACCTTATTTTTGTTCCCTCCAAATATCATATTACTTTACAAAATAAAGGAATTTATTTGGTGGAGGTATCTATGCCTAGAACTCGTGAGAAGTTAGGAGAAATACAGGAAAAGATGACTGCTTTAGGAGGGAATGATGAACGAAGCTGGGGAAAGCAAGGCAAACATGGGAAATCCTGGATTTTTCATAATTAAGCAGTTAATAGATTGTAGAGTCTGAATTTGGAGAAATAAAGAGTAACCAATGCAAGCCTTGCACCTCCTGCTTTCTTATTGCATGCTCATCAGTCACACTTAGGAGAAGAGCTTAGACTTTATCTTCCTTAACTCTGCTTGAAACCTGTGGCAGGTGAACAGGGATGATGGTGGTCAGAACACTGCCATGTAAAGTTGTTTTATGTGGCAAACACACTAACAAAAAATGAATGCTGAAACTTCTTTTGAACAGGAGGATCTGTATCTGCCTGGACAAAAGCTTATTTATATTAATTTTGCCTTTGGCTTTACTTCACATAGAAATATGTAATACCTGTGTAAAATTATCCCACACCTGGAATAGGGTAATGTGGTGATGAAAATACTTTGTCATTTGACAATCCTGACCTCCAGGAATCAGGTAAACTTTCTTTGAGCCCTAGACTTCCAGCTCTATGACAAAGGTTTTATAAATAGATTCCTTTAGTGACTAACCCTTGACATTTCACATCAAAAATAGATGATCTCACTCAATAGGAAGATGTGCAAGTAGATCATATCTCCCTCTTTGAGGCTATAAATTAATATGCAGGTGTAAAAAATACTAGATTGTATATATATATGTTGAAATGGAAAGATAAAGTAGGAGTGCTCAAAGAAGAAAAACCAACGACCACTAATGCTGGATTTTACATCAAGATAAACATAAGATCCAAACAGACATTCTGTCTCTAAGGGGAGGCAACCACCAACATACATTGAAAAATAAGTATTGTGTTGTAAGAAATATGACTAGTAAAGAAAAGATTCAATAACCAAGTCTTGGGTTATGTGAAAATAATAAAAAGTATGATGAATAATTCTTTATGAAACTCTATGAGCAATTCTGGGGCACCTGTCAGAGGAAGGATGGATGAGGACATAAGATCAGCCTGGTGAGCCTGTCTCCTTGGATGCAGAGGAAATGTCTCTCTGCATTGCGTTTATAGTGCTTGAGGGCATAGCAAATAAACATGTTCTTTTCCTTTGATGTTCACATCTGTAGCTATGGAATTCTACTTCAACCCTGGGACAGATGGCCATGAAGCTGTGCTAGGCATTAATAGGGATCCCTTTGCAAGCCTGGCATAACTTCCCATAGAATAGCTCTCTATCTGCATATATTTGTGGAAGGTAGTCGTCCATATTCACAATTTGGGAGGTACTGAAAACCTCACTGTTATTTTTCCCTATCACCGTAGTGCTGGACAGCTTTAAAATACCAGTAGCCAATTCCTTCTGCACAGGCTTTCTGAAGTTTCCTAATGTTAACATTAAATATGCTAGCACAGTACTGGTGGTTCCAGTCCTTATTAGCTAGCTAGCTGGTAGCAGGGAGGTTTTTCCCTTCTTTTTTTTTTCCTAACTAATTCTCTGCCACATAGCAGAAAGTGAGGAGCACAGACAACTTCTAATGCAGAGTTGAAGTATGGAGGAAAGACTAGGAAAAATTCTGTTCATCACGTTCTGACTAGGATGGTAGAAATTCAAATCATTAACCTGGAACTATCTGTTTAGTGGAGATCAACATAGATTAAGGTAGCAATTTAAAATATTTCCTTCTGGGGTGTGTTTTCAGGTAAGTTTCAGGGCTCTAAACCTCTGAGTATATTCCAGCACATCAATTACTCTATCAAATTCACCTTTTCTGTAGAGACAAACCCTGCAGTACTAAGGCCACTTAGTCCTATCTGGACTGGTCTTTCTCTAGACAAATTGCCCACTTATCAACCTGGGATCTCTCTTCACCATCATCATGAAAAGCCCCCTCTCCCTTCTTCTGTGTTAAAGCTCCTACTTCCTGAATTACACATCTCCCTCTTTCCTTTGCTTCCTGGGAAAGGATACTTAGGAAGTACATTTTTTTGAGATTTTGTAATTGACTAATATCTTGATTGAAGATAGAATCTTAGGTAGGATGAATTTGTCTTTTAAATTTGAAAGCATCGTTTCCTTATAGCCTAATTTCTAGTGCTGTGGAAATATTTTTTGTTCTGTTTATTCTTGTTGCTTTCTATGTAATGAGATTTTTTGCCCTTTTTGAAAACTTTGATAATCTTCTCTTGTTCTCTTGTTTTTAAAATTATACAGTAATGTGTGTTGGTATGAGTCTGTTTTCATGTCACAAGTTTGGGCACTTGGTAGGAGCTTTTAATCAACAAACAGTTGTTTCAGTTGTTTTCAGTTTTCAGTACTTCTCTGGAATTATCACGGATAATTTCTTACTCTTTGTTTTCTCTGTTCTCTTCAACAGAAACTCCCTATATTTGGATATTTAAACTCTGGGGCTGATTCTTTCTCTAACTTTTTCTTATTATACTTTCCTATTGTCCTTTTATTATCATACCACTTTCTGGTAAATTTCTGAAACTTTATTTTCCAAAATTTTTATTAGCATTTTTATTTCTGATATTACATTTTTAATTTCCAAGATTTGGGGTGTGATATAAGAGTTGTTTTGTATTATTTTCTGAATATCCTTGTTTATCTGTGGAAATTTTTTTCTTATCTCTCTCTATATATAAACACACATATATACACATACATACACACATGTGTATGTAATTTTTTCCTACTCTCTTTATAACTTTTCCTCCTACTTACTTTTTTTTCCATTTTGTTTGATTTTTTTCTCTTCTTTCAAGTGATGGGTTTGGTTTAAATATCCGGTGATTATAAACTATCTGTTCATATTTCAGTGAATTACCAGAAAGCTATTTGAAAGCTTTTTACTATGCTTGGTTTTATTGTAGAATAATCTGTATGGGCCATTTAATTGGGTGACCCTCAATTACTAGATGTATTACTATTAATATCTTAAGCTGATCAATTTCCCCATAAAGGAAATATCCCATTTCTTAGCTAAGATATGCTTAGCTACCAGAGTTTTCTTGATTCCAAATAAGATAGAAGGGAGTGAGGTGTTTAACTTCTAAGGAGAATTTCATTTAGTCCCTCTGTTTTCTGCATGTCATTGCTGTCCTCACATGTACTTGGTGCCCACCAATCTGATTCTCTGCTTCATCCTTTAGTGTTTTAATGATTTAAGAATAAAACTTGGCGGGGTACGGTGGCTCACACCTGGAATCCTAGCACATTGGGAGACCAGGGCGGGAGGATCACTTGAGGCCAGGAGTTCAAGATGAGCTTAAGCAAGAGTGAGACCCTGTCTCTACAAAAAATAGAAAAAATAGTGGGGTACAATAGCGCATACCTGTAGTCTCAGCTGCTTGAGAGGCTGAGGCAGGGGGGTCACTGAGGCCAAGGAGTTTGAGGTTACGGTGAGCTATGATCATGCCACTGCACTGTAGCAGGGGCAACAGACTAAGACCCTGTCTGAAAAAAAAAAAAAGAATAAAGCTATTACCCAGCTGTACTTTTTATACAAATATTCAACCATTTCTAGTGTCTCAAGCCCTCAAGCTCCATCCTACACTCTCACTTTTAGATCAATCCAGGGCCTCTAATTCCTGAGGTTCTCTGTAATTCTATGGCACAAATCAGCATGATTCTGGTTCTGAGTTACCCCTATATAAATTTTATAAATTCCCTCTCTCTTTCTCTCTCTCTCACTAACCCCCCACCCCAATCAATCACAACAGTAGTTTGTCTGTTGTTGAGGTATTTGGTAAGGAAACAATAACTTGCCCTCCTTTTCCTTGCCTGAGTTCTAAACCTCTTCAAAAATAAGAAAGATGAAGATATATGGAAAAAAATAAACATTTTGAAATGTTAATGCTGATATTAAATGTTTCTTTTATCTATAAGAAAGTGGACTTATTACTGAACCCTAGAATGAGAAAATTTTATCCTCCCTACAGTATTGGACTGGAGCAGACCTCCACCCCTAAGGCAGAGCTATTCCTAAAGATTCAAAACATAATGTATATTACATGTAGTCTGTTGGCTCCTTAGAAAGAAAGGAAGGTGCTGGCCACACATGCCCACTTTCTCCTTCCAATCAGATAGAGTATTCCCCTTTCCCTTGGGCAGAGTGAATAGTAGGTAGCAAAAGGCCAAGAGCACTATGCCAAAGGGTCTCTTTTCACTGGAGGTATCCATGGGGAGAAAGGAAGAGGCATCACTCCCTCAAATATTTCCTAGATTTTATTCTCTTAATTTATTTTAACTATTAAAGCTATGGTCAGTTGAGATATGCTACCTTTTTGGGAAGAGCTTAGCTGTCCATCAGAACAATCCTTCCTGATGCCATTCTACATTTAACAACTGCCTGTCTGGCTTTCTTTTTGGACATGGGTCAGAAGAGTGCATTAATTAAATCATTTCCAAGGCCACTCTGTACTCAACACTGAAAAGTCACTCTTTATTCTATTTCCATTCCAAATTATGCCCAGCCACTTTTTCAGAGGTCCTCAATAGGCTCGAATGACATCATAAATATATTTTAATAATAAACTACATAAAGACACTACAATAATAAAATTCCAGCAGCACAGAGATGCTTTAGATACAAATATAAATCTCTTGGCATCATCAAATTCCTTGGGAAAAAAACAGATCCAACTATTCAATCTCCTTGTGAGTCAAAGTCTAAAGACCAAAAGATATATAGATCTACAATTAAATTATATTGCCTTTCTGTGTTAATAGTCCATAGAAATTTAAGTCTACTCTGATTCCTTATTTCTGCTCAACTTCAAAGCTTAGTTGTATTTGTCTAGGTGTTCAAATGTAGTGGATGAAAGCACAGAGTCTAAATCAGGTATCTTTCATTAGAATCCTGTAGGGATTACTTGAGAGTTGTGCAACCATGGGGAATTTTTTAACCTCTTTGTCTCTCAGATACATAATCTGTAAAATGGAAATAATAATAATGGACACCTCCAAAACATGACATGAATTTTACCTAAAGTAATATATGGAAAGTCCTTAAAATATTTCTTGGGTTACAATTAACTCTCAATAAGGATTTAATTTACTTTCTTCAGTGACTTCAGCCTGAACCGTCTTCCACAGGAGTGGGTAGGTCTTCTTTGGATCCTTGGAAGTTAAATTGATCAACACCAAGTCTCTGGGGTTGCTTATTTTCAGAATCCAAATCATTAACAGGACATCTTAGCATCTTGTTAATGATTCTGATTCCACACCCACCAAATAAGACAACATCCTCAGGGCCTACAGCACTAATCTCAGGCAAAATTATGTTCCCCAGAAGTCAATATTTGGAGATGCCAAAGATCATATTGCATTCTCAATGGTAACTGATTGAGGGAACATAATTAGAGAAAATCCTTATTTAGCCTTGCCATCATTCAAGTAATTCAGAATCCATGACCTATGAATTTAAAATGCCCATCAAGATGTTAATTTGGGCATATACACTTTCAGTAGATGGTGGAGGGTGGAAGGGCTCCACACATGCATACCATCTTTTCTGTAAAGTGGCATTTTTTGCAATAGCAGCTCTGTTTACCAGATATTTTAAACTTGGTGGCCTTTCTTTATTTTCCAGAATCTTCTCAACTTATTAATTTCCTTTCTCAGTTTGAATCCCATGTGTCCGTGTATCTAGGACAAAATTGAGAGAGACAGAGACAGAGAAACATTGGCTAGTTGTGGCCAGCTACTCTTTCTAAATGCACTAAATAACTCCATCTTCCTAAGAGCAAAGTTGTGAGGGGTGGAGAGAGATTATCCTAATAGATCACCCTGCACATGGACAGAGACCCCAAGAATGGGAATAAATTTTACTAATATTTTTTCTTTTATTTTTTCATAGAAATTATATTTGGTTTTATGGATTTTTAAAAATTTGAGCTTTGTTTTCTCTTTCTCGAATTTATCTTTTTATATTTATTTTCTTCCTCCTACTTTCATTGAGTTAATTCAGTATTTTTTATAACTTTTTGAAATGGACATTTAACTCATTAATTTTACCATTTCTCCTATTCTAATATAAATTTATAATTCTATAAAGCCCCTCTAACTATTGCTTTAGCTGCATCTCGCAAATTTGGATATGTAGCATTTTAATTATAATTTGGTTTAAAAATTATCAAGTCACTATTATTATGTCTTCTTTGACTATGAATGACTTAGAAGACTGCTTTTTAATTTTGAATTCTATGGAAGATTTTAATTCATCTTTTATTTTTGCTAAGTTAATTGTATTATAGTAAGAAAATGGGTTCTGTGTAACACTAATTCTTTAATGCTTACTGAGAGTTGTTTGAAGGCCTAGCATACAACACTTTTTATAAATATCCCTAACTTGTTTATAAATAATGTATATTATCTAGTTGCTGGACGCAGCATTCTTATGTTGAATAGGCTGTTTGTCCATGTAGATTGGGCAATTTATAACCTTCCCTACACTTATCTCTGCCCTTCTTTACTCTTCTGTATCCAGGGAGGCTGACCTTTTTAGACTGCATCAAGAAGAGAGTAAGGGTAAGGTATTTAATTCTGGTACTCCCTCACTTAGAGGCCAGAGATTGGCAGTGGCTACATTTCTCCCCTGAAGACAGCAGATTTTGTCAGATAGCAGTCTTCTGAAGCTACTGCTATAACTATACCTTACAGCTATTGCTATAACTACGACTTTCATTGGGTTCAGGGATATTCTCTCTTCACCTGCTCCTTTAAGCTTATAGGTGGTAATGGTTCTGTGCTTTAGCTAGCTCCTGGAAAACTTCATCTTCCCTTGTTGGTTTCCCTTAACTCTAGTAACAACTCAGTGAAAATCCCCTTTACTCTATCTTACTCAATTGACTCAGTTGAAAGTGTCACCTGTTTCCTGCTAGGTTATGACTGATAACAGTTCTCTACATGTCTATTTAGTTAAAATGATGAATTGTATTGCTACATTTTTCTATACCATTCCTTTTTTTGGAGGGAGGTCAATTATTAAGAGCAATGTCTTACATAGTGGATATACTAATGGTAAATTAGTTGATTTCCCAGTTTGATTCCTTGGCGAATTATTATAAAGCTATCCTGTTTATAACCTTTTGTTGTTTATTTCACATTACAATTTTTTTCATTTTGAGTCCTAATTTATATATAGTAAAATTCACCCCTTTTTGTATAAGTTCTATGAGTTTTGACAAGTGCATAGCCACGTAATCATCACCATGAATAGCAGCTTTATTGCCCCTCCTCCTGAAATTTCCTTTTTCTTTTTTGTAGTCAACCTCCCTTTCTTCTCTAGTCTTTAGCAACCACTGATGTATTTTCTGTCTTTATAGTTTGCCTTCCCCAGAATGTCATATAAATGGAACCATATGTCATAACTGCCTTTTGAGCCTACATTCTTCATTTATTGCATTTGAGATTCACCCACACTGTTGCATGCATCAACATTTTGTGTTTATTTGTTGCTGAGCAATATTTCATTATATGTACTTATCACAGTTGATGGATTTTTGGATTGTTTTTAAATTTTGTTGATTTTGAATAAAGCCATTATAAGCATTTGCAAACAGTTTTTTGCACTGATATCTTTTTTATTTCTCTTGAGTATATACCTAAGAGGACAATTACTGAGTTGGTTTTGGTTCTTTATTTCTTTAAATAGTTTTAATGTAGTTGTATTCTCTCTGATATTTTCTCATCTTATATCACTGGTGGTTGAGGTCTAGTTGTGTTTTTTATCCCCTTGTTCATAATGTTCACATTGATTTTTAGTCAATGTGGGCTTTTTCCCTTCATAATTTTCTATTGTTACTTCATGTTCATTGGGATTTTATATGTGAGAATCCATTGAGTCCTGGATTGAAGATGTATCTTTCAAGAAATTACTTGTGTTTTGTTTTGTTATGAATCCCAGGATGCTACTGACTCAGGGTCACCGTAAGTTAATTTTATTGACTTGCGTTTCCTTTCTTTGAAGGAAAGTAGGCTATGGTTTTAATTTCTTAGGGGAGTCAAGGAAAAAGAAATGTTTCCTTCTGATCCTTCGTTTATCTCGGGAGTATTTTTTTTCTATCCATCTTTTAATCATTGTGTAGCCCTTTGAATGCCCGGCTTAATTCAGGTTTCTCAGCTCCATCTCCCCACATGGTCAGGGTGAATACCACATGGCTTCTTCCTGTATGGCTGCTAAAAACCCAAATCTCTTGGTTACTGAGGTAGATAAACTACAGTTTCACTTACAACTCCATTTGAGAGTATTTTACTTTTGCCCCTTGGTTATTCTCACAAATTGGACATGTTATTATTTTACATACTCAATATTTTGAAAAATGTAATGATATTTATCATTTTGTTTGCTCACTATTATTATTTTCATCTCATAGATATTTCCTCCAGGATAATTTTATTATATTTCACACACAGTTGCTTTATATTCTGTAGCTGATAATTATAATATGTAAAATTCTTGTGGATGTTGTTTTGCTGTACTTACTCATGTGACTTATCTCCTTTTGTGTTAATAGGTCTTTAACTATAATTTCATATTTAGTAATTCTTTATCTGTGTTGGAATCCTATGAGGCACTGATTTTGCTTTTGCAAGGCACTGGGAAAGAGGATTCTGTAATAACCTTGGAGCCATTTAGTTCTTCTATTCCAAGTCTGTACTTAATGCAGGAGTTTAAGTTTAATTGCACATTGCAGCTGACCCCAGACTTACTAGCCAGATCTTAGTGTTTATATAGGATAGCACAATGTCCTGGCCAACCAGTACCACAAACTTGGCATGCAAATATTATAGAAATCTATTTGCCATCTCTGTGCCTTTGTCAGGTATAAAGGGTAATTTCCAATGTCTTGAAAGAGTGATTACTTCTGCCAGGGTCTATGGCTCACTTTCTGGTAGCAACTTAGCAATTTATAGAAACTGTCCAATCATCTTTTCAACATGAGATACAGATAAGAATTAAATACACTCATAGAAACATAAGAGAGCACCCAATGCAGTTACAGAAAAAAAGAAATGACCCACCTACGTCCATACATGCAGCTGGTGGTAGAACTTGAACAAAGACCCAATTTGGTATAAGGCAAACTATGCACGTAAGTGCAACAACAAATGTTCATTTATGGGTATTACAATGTCACATTGATCTGGAATACACTAATTTGTGACTTATGATTTGGGATGAGTTGAAGTGTTTCAATAGACATGAGGATTCACATGACTTCATCTCTCAGGATCTGTACATCTGCAGCCAAAGGGATCAATTCTTATTTAGTTTTATGGCTTCCTCCCCTCTCTTTATCCATTTTCTAATCCCAGTCTCCTCATTAATATGGATGTTAAGGCCCTAATTATACTTGTTATGGTATTAAACCAGATAAAGTTGTTTCAAATGTTTCTTCCTGGTTTTGCGTTTTAAAGATTGTAAAGCTAAATACCGTTACAGTGCAATAACAAATGTTCATTTATATGTATTGCAATACCACATTAATCTGGAATAACTAATTTGTAACATCATTTGGGATGAGTTGGATTGAAGTTTACTTGTATTCTATTTGTGAAAAAATGCATTTCTGAGCAAACAGATGGCATTATACAAACTTCAGGAAGTATGGTTAACCACTTTAAGAGAAGAAATTACTTTCAATTAACATGGAGGTTCTGTTTTCAATAGCTGACATGTTCATTACAAATCTTGTCTTTTCAATGAAGGGAGTCATGAATATTCCCTAGGCAGAGCTTTGTTAATCTGGTTCAGACTTCATGGTAGCAGAATTTTATTTAATTAAAAATCTAAAAAAAAAATCAGACATTACAAATTCAGGACCCACTTCACTATTTCAACTAACTGAAGAGAAATAGGAGGTTGGACTAAGACGTTGACAGATTATATTGTGAATTCATCCAGAGTGTTACCAAATGAAAAGAACAAAAATAGTAATAAGTAGCACATGTCTTTAAAGAAGAAAGTTTAGAAAAAGAACAGATTAAAACAATCCTAACCCTGTAAATTATGGAAGAATGAACCTTGAGAGCTATCCAGTTGCTTACTTCCTCTTCTCTTTCCCTTTTCTACGACTGTGAGTTCTTCAAAATTCCTTTCATGTGCCAACTTCTCTGGGAAAACCTTCCTGACACAAGGTCTTAATAAGGTACCATTATTCTGTTCTTTCAAAATACTTGCATAACCTCGACCATAGCTCTTCTCACATGGCAATGCAGTAGTTGGTTTACATGTCTACACATTACAAACCCCTAATCCTCCCATAGAGTCATTAAACCTTAATATCCTGGAGGGCAGGAACCATGTCTTTCCTCTCTATATTCCGACCCAAGCACATAATCTGGGACAGAATAGGCACTCAATACATATGTGGGGCATATAACTAACTGGAATTTAAAGCCCTGGTCCCTAGATACAGACATTAATTCTAGAAATATTTTATATATTGGACAAATATTTTATAAGCACCATTTTATTATTCATACACTTTATTTTATAGTTAGGTTCTTCAAAGAGAGAGAGAGAGAAAGAAAGAACTTATTCCCAAGAGTTTTGTTTTTTTTTTTACTTTAAGTCATTTTGTTTCAACGTCTTTGATGTTTTCCTTAAACTTGGCTGAAAGTTTTACAAACTTCACACAATTAAGCAGTTCTTTTCAAAGAACCAACTTTTTGTTTCAATGACCTTAAGCAGTTGTAACCATTGAGGTAGGCAGAGGAGATTATAATAAAGAAATACAAAGTAAAAGAAGAGTGTTAGTTAAGAAGAGATGAAAGGAAAGCAGAGATATAAAACATTCTTCAAGAAACTGAAGAACAGTCAGTATCAACATACTTTTATTAAGTACCTACTATAAACTATATACTGGATTTGATAAACAAATGGAATTTGGTGTGTGGTTCCTGAATCTATAAAGTTAGAATCCCACCTTGAGAATAAAAGATGAAAAGGATTTCATCTCTACTCACATGCTGCTAAGTCCTAGGAACAGAAAAAAGCATAAAGCATAGGAAATTTATTTCTATGCCCATTCAACTCCTAGCTTAATAGATGACTACCAATAGAAAGGTTATAGTTATTTTTCTTGCTCTACCATTTAATAAGTATATAGCCTAAGGCAAATCACTTAACTACCCTGACTTGCAGTGGTAACGCCACCATGCAGAACGATTGTAAAGATTGAATATTGAGAAGAAAAGTATATAAAAATGCCTGGTACATGGTAGGCAGTAATTTAATTTTTATATAGTGTTGTTCTTCATCTTTTATTCTGGATAATCATATACTTTTAAAAATTATTGGAAATACTGAAAAATTTTAAGAATTCAAATATTCTTTTATTTTCTCACATAATTAAAAGTAGTTTTGGTGTGCCTGAGCTGTGTGACCAATGCCATGAAAACAACAGGACTAAGTGGAGAGAGTTGCTTTTCACTCAGAAAACCTAGAATGGGACAATGACTTCTCAAGGTCCAGCTCATCCCCAGGTGGCTGTGATGTTCTCTTTCATGGTGGAGGTGATAAATGGTTATGCTTTCTCTCAGTTCTATTGTTATAATACCATAATTGGCACATCTGTGACACACAGGATTCCTGCTGTCCTGAAGACAATTACAAAAATAAAAATTTGTCTGGCCTTTTGTTTCTAAATGTTTGATGGTTCTTCTCATTGCATACTTTGCTAAGGAGACAGATAAGAGAAAACAGCATTGGGAGGGAAGTGCCTTATTCCAAAATCTACAGGAAGGGAACAACACAAACCTAATGCCCCAGAGGGATGCTCTTCTACCTGATATGGAACAACGCCAGTTAAGTGAAGGAAGGGAATCAAGATTCAGGGGGCTACCCAACTTGGGGCTAATATTTCTTGAGTCCGCTTACATATAGGTAAATACATACAGACATATGAAAACCCACAGAGATACCCTAACAAACAAACATGCTGATGAACTTACAAATGCCCATATACATTCAAAGACAGGATTAGAGTAGGTAAAGCTATGAGTGAGTGAGTAAGAGCCTTGGTACGTAAGCAAGAGAAAGCAGAGGTGATTAAAGCAGATTACAGATAGAAGAAGGAAATTTGAGTGGGCTCCACAGTGACCAAAGGATATTAGTGCACAATATGAGTCAGTTTAGAACATGAACACAACCAGTCGTAAGACCCAGAGGGATCACACCCCATTTGGTGAGTGAAGATTCTAAATTTATCTGTTCTATTTGGAGCCATCATATGCAGTCATGTTTAGCCTTCCCCAGGTGCTGGCTGTTTAATACCAATTGAGACATTTAATTTGAAAAGACTGCATCTGATGATTATTTAGTTTCTTAAGAAAATGAAGAAATACTTCTTTTCTGCAGAAGATAATCTTTCTGTGCCTAATAGCAAATGCTTCAAGTCTTTAAATGACAATATCTTGAAAACAATAATCATATTCATCTTCCAAGTACTTCCTTTGCCTCTTGCTACCTCTTAGGCTGGAGGACCACTTGACGCCCTGCACTCGATGCCTCTGCGTAACATGTCACTGGGATTTTAATGTCCATTTGACATAGATCAGGAGTTATAATCTGCCAATTAAAAGTTCACTGGAACTCCACATACGAAATTCTACCATCTCACCACTGGAGAGAATTTCTTTACAGTGAATATTTTTAATTTATGGAATTAAAGATTTAAGCTACTTAGCACATAAATGTTTAAAGGCAATGTACGCATGTACAAAAGGCAGATTTTAAAATTGTTCTCAATTTAAAAGAATTTTTTTTTTTGTAGAAAAGAAGGCCTTGCCCAAGTCAACACACACACATACTCAAACACACACATACTCATATACCCACAGGAGTTGATATTTAATCTAGACAACCCAGAATTTGAAGCCGTACTCTCCTTTATAGAAAATCATTTTGAGAGCTGACACATTGCTGGGGCAGTGAGGACTCTCTCCAAATCAGCATGGTTTTAGGGATTTTCTTAAGGTAAATTTACAGTGGTCTAATAGGCTAGGAAGCTCTGCCAAGTGATCTGGTCCATGAGAACTAACCCTGCCTATGTGGAGAATTTATAAACAGCGTATAATGGTTGAAACCAGTGGAAGAGCTGGTGCAAAATGATGAATTGTCCTCATCTCTGAGGTTGGCCTTATTCATCCCCAAGGCTCTGGTTCTATGAGTTGGCAGAAGGAGGGCTTGGGGAGATCATATTTTCCAACTCCTTCCTATTCTCCTGGAGCCTGAGATGACTGTAGCATTGACATCTTTCCCTAATACAAGTGATCCTGCCCGACACCGGCATCACCAGAATGACTGGGGGTAAACAACATTGAATAAATGTGAGCTATTTGTTAGGTAAGGTTATAGTCACTTCACCTACAGTATATCAGTGAACTCTAACAATCATTCTAACACATGGGCATTCTGATATTAATTTTACAAAAGAGCAAATTGAGGCTTTGAAAGGCTAAATAATAGATAAATCCATCATGATTGTAAGCGGCAGGACCAGGATTCAAACCCAGTCAAGACAACCATTAAATCATGGGAGTTTATCATGCCAGGTCTTGACTCTTAAATTCATGAAAAAGGCAATCTGATTGCACCAACAAGAGTACAATGCAGTGCACTCCAGACTGGGAACCATCTAAGGGCAAGTCTGAGCAGAGCCAGTTTCAGACTAAACACAGGACATCTATTTCCCTGACAGGTGGCTGCCTTTATGAATCTTCCTTCCAAGGATGCCACTCTGCTGACAGGGATGCAGATTTTCACCAGGCAGGAAAAGTCATGGCATAATCTGAGGTGGTTTCTGTTTTCTGGCAAATCTTCTTTCTCACCAAGTGGAAGGTGAGAAGAATGTTCGCTCATTTCTCGTCCCAGGAGGATAGAGGGCCAACTTCCTGGCTTGGAAACAAGGCGGCTTTTCTCTACAACTGCACTCATGCCTCCGCAAAACCCAATGTGTCTGTTTAGCACATATTTCTTTCTTCTAAGTGGTGTAATTTAAGAAGAGAGCAAGTAGACAATTTCTGAAGTCAGAGCAGCACTTTCAGAATTAACACTACTTTAAAGTTTCAATATTTTTAAAATAATTTGTCGGGAAGTAACTAAGAAGCAACTCAGAAGGCGGCGTTAGGTGCTACTTCTAACTGTGTTTTTGGCAATGGAGATACTGAAAACTTTCCATTCTGTTGGTTTCACTCCCTGGCATGTGGAATGTTTGTTTAGCTGAGTCCCGTGTCCAGAATTAGAGATAAAATATAGTCGGGCTCCCATGTGCCCAATGGTCCACCTCGACAAATGAGGATAAAGTCAGTGACCAGGGACATATGCTCTTCCCGGGTATGAGAATGGGTTTGAGACAGACCACACATTGCTTCACATGAAACCTCCCATGAAATCAATAACTCCCGTGGCTTTAGGAGGGCTGTCAGGGCAGTTTTTCTATATAAAGTTGTCTGGCTCTTTTATAACCTTTGATTTCTCCAATAATATAACCAGAAAGACAAAGACAAATAAAAACACACAGAAAACACATTTCAAGAATGATACAAAAATAAATTAAAATGCTGAAAAAAGACCACATTTGTCTTTACATTTTGTCTTTGAAATTGAAGAATGGGTTGAAGATGCTAGAAAGGAACTATGGGACAATCATTTCAACCATCACGGGTCGGGGGGACTTTCTTTCTTCCAATCCAACGTAAAAGCTTTGAGGGAAGGGACTGTGTTACTCCTCTGTATGTCTTTAGCAGTACCTAGTGTGTTTCTTGTACATGATAAGCATTAAAAAACTTACTGAATTTATTGAATTAAACTGCTGCAAGTCACACAGCTAGAACCAGACAAACCAAGCCTGCAGCTCAGGTTTTTTAAAACATTTCTCAAACTAAAATTTTTAAAAGTACACCTGTATCTTGAATATGCTATGCAGATTGTAAAATCTCAAAAGATATCTTTTGATGATGAACTTCTGCTTCCTGAACTTCAGTGTATCGTAAACTGCTCCTTCATATTATGAATTGCCCTCTATATTGTACCAATGATCTAATGACAAATGTGTAGTAATCTTTAAAGCACCATAGCCATATAGATATTATCATTTTTTCCAACTTTATTGAGGTATAGTGGACAAATATAAATTGAGTGTGTGTGTATATATGTATACACACAATACGATGTTTTGATATACATATACATTGTAAAATGATTACCACCATCAATCTAATTAGTTTATTCATCACTTCACTTAGTTGAGTTTTTAATTTTTTTGTGATGAGAGCATTTAAGATCACCTCTCTTAGCAAATTCAACTATACAATACAGTATTATTAATTATAGTCACTATGCTGTATATGATATCCCGAGAACTTATTCATTCTATATAACTGAAATTCTGTAGCCTTTGACCAACATCTCCCCATTTCCCCCACCTCCCAGCCCTGAAAACCATCATTCTACTTTCTGCTTCTGTGAGTTCAAATTTTTAAGATTCTACACATAGGTGAGATCATGAATTATTTATCTTTTTGTGCCTGACTTGTTTAACTCAGCATAATGTCCTCTAGTTCATCCATGTTGTCACAAATGACAGGATTTCCTTTTTCTTAAAGATTGAATAATATTCCAGTGTGTGTGTGTGTGTGCATTTTTTAATAAAGAAAATGTGGTATATATGTCTGTTCAGCTGTCTTCACTCATAGAGTTCCAGGAATAATCATGATTAAATAGGATGTGTCAAAATTCTTTTGACCACTGAGTCTTCTTGTATGACCTCATAGACAATGCTTGAACATGCAGTCTCTAGAATTTTAAGAATATCACAGAAGCTTAAAGTAAATACGATGGACACATTAGAGAGTTATGCAGAGAAACTGAACAAAGAATGTCATAGAAATAAAAGAAAGAACAATTTTATGGAGAAAGCAAGACAATAGTATCAAATTAGTAAGAGAGGTGAGGATTGGCAATTTAGATAGGACTAGAGAATCGATGAGGATAGTGCCAGATAATTTGAAGAGGGAGGTTGATAGGGGAAGCTAAGTAGAAAGATTAGGGCTTGAATAGTAAAATATATTAGATTTGGTCTTAGAAATAATTCAATTAAACACTTTTAAATTATATCTAAGGACATAGAGAACAGAGACAAGGAAACAAATCAGAGACAATGGTAGAACTAGGACTTGAACTATGTTTGTTTTAGCAGAGATTTGCTATGCAGTTACTTGAAAGGGAGTGGTAATTCAAGGGCAAAGATATGCAGCAAGCTGATAAATGTTTTCTGGCTCAGAAGGACAAATAGTGGCAGTAGTTGACTTTGGGTGGAGATTCCCATTGTTTGGTAAGAGAGGACAACAGGAATGAATAAATGTAACTGAGGTCACTAAGGCTTGCAGAACAGTTCTTCTTTCCTTCTCTCCTGAATATTTTTGATAAATTATTTGAGATCTTTTAATACTAACTTAATAGAAGTTTTTTCCTGTCCTTTAACTAGCCTCTAATTTTTCAGACTTATCTGAAACTAAAAGCTTTTTTGAGATGACCACATAGTATAATTAAGTGAGGGTGGCACCATGGTCCAGCTTTATTGGCAATCACCCAGTGTTCGAGGAGATGAGATGACAGACCTGAAAGCAAAGTATTTTTTGTCTGTGAACAAAATTGGATTATGGTCTGGCAAATCAGTGACTGCGTCCCATCTTTAAGAAGTTCTCAGATTCTCTACTGAGAACAGAACTAATAACACTTGATGCCTCCAGCTTATAACTATAAGGTTACTCAACAATTATGTACATTGTGTGTATTTGCATGGGATCTTTTCACTCTCATGCATGCTCATGTGTTGGTGAGAGTAATAAATAAGTTATAAACAGTCTGTAAAATGTCATTTGATGTTAAAAATCTTATTAATGGCCTTTACCTAGGGCAACATGCCTGGAATCAGCTTTAGAACTCTTAAGAACACAGCTGAACTGGAATCCACCACTTTGTGTTTCAGTTTCCTTATGTACAGAATGGGGATAATAATGATGATAATAATAACAATATCTACTTCATAGTGTTATTGGGGAAATTAAATAATACATATAAAGCACTAGCCCAGTATGTGCTCATAATGAGCAAGTTTGTTATTGCTATTTGAACACCTTTATATTTTCTACTCCAGGTAAGAAAGGAATAAAAAAGGGGGCAAGAATAACTACCATTTATGAAGCAACTACCATGACCCATATGAATTATGATAGTTCATCTCATTTAATCATCTCAATGTTATCATTCTTATCTAACAGATGCAGAATGTGAGGCTCAGAATGCCAAATTTAACTTGTCATAAAGTTACACAGCTTATAAGAGGCAGATACAGGACTGGAAACCAAATCTTTATCCATTTTGAATAAATCACATGAATTATTCCTCTCATTTGGAAATCAGTTTGTGGGAGTGAAAGTAGAAGCAGGGTCATATGTATCTATATTGATTTAGCAAGTCTTCATTAAGCATCTACTTCAGTTGCCGGAAACACTACCAAAAAATCCCATAAGCTATAGCTTGATCTCTGGCCTCTAAATCCTCATAATCTGGGGAATAAATACCATCCTTGAGCTGCCACAGAGAGACCTCTTCTTCCTGGGGAGGAGGGAGGTACTTACATAAACCCAAGCAAATGGAAACTGTCACCTGCACAGCCAAATCAGCCTGTCACCCAGCCAGAGTCAGACACTGATTGCACAGCTGACATCTGTATCTCATATTAATCACAGTGTCCCAACTTGGCCAGAGACACAAAGACTCAGACAAGGAAGCAGCAAATAACCCCAGCTCCTCTGCGGTTCTTCCATCTGTCTATCAGAAATGCATCAACATAAGTATTACTATACTTTTACGTTCAGGGAGAAAAAGCCCACCAGCAGAAGAGCCAAGAACAATATCCTAATGTTAGATGTGGTCGACATTCTTGTTCAAGGCAGTGTTTTTATAATTTCATACACGCTTATACTGAAAAGTCATGTATGTGTTGTATTTGTGAAATATTGCCTCTTATTTTTTCAACACATATGAGCAATTCCCTCATGTTTTTTTTGGAGCATCTTAAGTATTATACTGAAGTCTTGATTATGTTAATAACAAAGGACAATCAATTTGAAAATACATTTTGCTTTGAACAAAAACAAGCCATTTGTTAGATTTCTCCTCACTTCATTTTTGATGCTCTTGATTTCTAGATAGGGCTTCGGTCCTGAGACATTATATCCTGACCCTTTTACATCTTCCTTAAGTGCAGAGGTTCCATTAAGCTCTAAGCATCCAGATCCATCTTCCTCCCTGGGAGCTCTCTTACTTGCCGTAACTTTTAGATTAGTGGTTTCCCAGCGTGTGTCAGAGAACCTATCAAAGAGTCAGTAGAAAGATTTTTTAATAGAATAAAAAAGTAATATTTATAAATATTATGTAATGTATGTATTTATATATGTATATATCTGTATCGATCTATATGTATCTGTATCTCTGTGTGTGGGTCTATGTATCTATGTATCTTATGAATCCATCTATCTCTCAGGAGAGAGAGAGAGAGAGGAAAAGATGGTGCCATCACTTGGAACAGGGGCCATATAGCCACATGTCACTACAGAAAGTGAAACATCTTCAGAGAAATAGGAATGCAACAATGAACAGACGTTGAGAGCAGTATCTATTTGCTCTCAGTGGATTGACACATTGCAGTTTGTGTATGTCTGATTAAGTGGATTTACACATCATACCATCCAGCACACCTCAATTACCCCTTATAAAATGAGGAGAGCTCTAAGAAAGTTTCTGCAAGGAAACTAGTTTGACCCTAATTTAATAATGCTAGAACAAATACACAAGGAAATGGCTGAGCTGACACTTCTACTTTAGTACATCCCTGCAACATCTCTGTCAACAACTGTAGAGACAAAAATAATTAACACCAATAGCATGCTATTCAGCAGATACCAGGAAAATTAAGCATATTGTACCCCTGTAAAGGAGAGATTTTAATCATAGTTAATAGAGTAACTGATTTTTAAAAGAAACTTGTGCTATGGAGAGAATATCTATTTTTTAAAAATGGATATTCTGAAATGTTACCATGGTTATGTGATTTTGTTTGTTGAATTTAAGCTAATCAAATAAAGCTGTATTTGGATACTTTGATAACTTAGAAGCAAAACATAAAACAGACTTAAAAACATTATTTTTCTATCCGATGTAAAAATATTGTATATAAATGTCTTCTTCATTTGTTTAAAATATCAAAGTTCAATTTCTTCCTTTATAGTCAAAGGAAAAACTGACTGACATCTGGGAGGATATAGAACAATAAATAATTATAATGTCTTGTGTAAATACATGAATGGAGACATTCATAAAGTACAGTGGAGACACAGAACTAATCAGTTCTGTCCCAGGAGCACATGGGGGTGGAGGATTAAAACAGGATTTTAATATTCCTATGTTGGCCCTTTAAGGAAGAATCAAAGAGATGATGGAAAAGTTATTTCAGAGATGAAAATATTTGGTGATCAGCTTTTCAAACACATCAATGCATTCAACAGGGTACCTGTAAGGGTGAAACTGACAAAGATTCTCTCCTTGACCAAGCTCTACTCAGGCTCCCCTGAACTTTTCAACTAGGCCTCAACTTTTGGACTTCCATGTTTATCACTGCATTTTCTAATTTTAGCAAGAATCCTGCTAAGTCAATTTAACCAGAACCCTCCCTCGTCCATATCTGATCACCCTTGATATCTAATCACGTTCCTCATCCTCCACGTACACGCCCCCCATGCCACACCATAATATCTGATCACATCAGCCTGCTTTCATTAAGAATCCTGTTAGGTCAGTTTAGCCAGAATCCCCCTCACCCCTAATGTTTCCCTCTGAGTAATTTTCCATCCACTCAGCCCCACAATGCTCCTCGGCTGTAAATCCCGACTTGCCCATGCCGTATTCAGAATTGAGCCCAATTCTATACTGAAGCCCCTTCTCCCCTATGGCAATAATCTTGAATAAAATCTGTTTTTACCACTTTACTACCCAGTTCTGGGTTCTTTGACAAGCACTGCTGATAAGAAGCTTGCAAGATATAGGCAATGGTTAGAGATGAAGCTAGAGAAGTAGACAGAGTTAATCAATTGTACTGTTCTAATGAATATGGCCTCTTAAGGTTACAGGAGACTGCCCACTAAGCAAAGAATCACAGTCAGATTTACAATATATTAATAGAAAGACCACCCAGGCATAAAAACGGAGAATTGTATGTAAGGGGTTAATTAGTTTGGAAGCAGAGAGCCCAGTAAGGAGATACTTGAAATATTACACGATAATAGATCTTGAACTGCTGAAAAGAACTAGAAGTAATAGGGAGATGTAAAAGGGACAAAATGGAAAATAACAAAGAAATAAATAATTTTTTATATACTCCACACTTGGCTGAGGCAAGGGAGAAAGGTCTGGGGATAATGAATTTATGTGGAAGATTCAGAGTCATTCAGTTTAGGCACCTTCATTAGAGATTTAGAAGTCAAGGCATTTGGTTCTAGATATATTATTCAAAGATGCCTTCAGAGATCATAGCTCATCTAGTCTCTTCTCAGAATTATTTTATCCACTTTTCCAGTAAGGATGCTAAAGTCTATCCTACATCTAGTTTCTGATAATATGATTATCATTAAAGATAGAGAAACAGTGGCACCAGGCAATACAGAGTATAGCTAGAGCTTGTTTACATGGAAATCTGAAGATGTCTAAACAAGAGAATCATTATAAAGATTTTTTAAACAATACATCACATTCACGTAGAAACACTCCATGGTAAACACTGGAGAACAATTTGCAGTAACACTTAACTCCTGGTTATAGTGGCATATGCCAGGTTGAAAATGACCAGTTGGTCATGTTGCAATGGCCCAATCTGTGCAACATGAGCAGGGTAGCTCATTGAGACTAAGAATTAAAAATTATTCTGCCAGAGGCTAGATTGTGCTGGGAAAATATCATAACTTTTATGAAATGAAGATCACTTGCTATAGAGTAGGAAATACTCAATATGTACAGGCTGATAAACAAATCTGAATATATAAGGCATAACAAAAGCAAGCAGAGGACACTAGATATTTCTTCAGAAGGCCTATTATATCATTTTCACCTTGAGTTTTTCCAGTTTTGCAAAAATCCACATGCCTGGGTGAAGTTCAACCGAGGTTTCTAGGCAAATTATTTTCTATCGAACTATAACATGATACACTTTTGACATTTTACAGAAGTGTATTAAAAATTCTGATTTTTCAGTTGCGAGTTATTAGGAAAATGCGTGTGTTATGCTAAATCACTATAAATTTGGAATTTTATGTAATATTTTCTATTTTCATGTAAATTTATTTGTTTTGTCAGTATGAAGTCATGACAGATATGTAGTGCTTTCTTCAGTTGTATTCACACGGTATATTTATAGCATATAAAGGGTTTTCCAAGATTCATGCCCTAAAAAACTCATATATTTTGTTATTTCTATTTTATAGGCCTCATTTTTTAAAGGTAATGCTGTTTTGAATGAAAGATATCTATAGTCTGGAAAAATATTTACTATAGCTTCTGGAAACCCAGGATAAAATGAACTGTAAGATGATTTTGATGGATTGTGCATTCCAGCAGGGAACAAGAGACAATGTGGGAATGTGAAATGGACACAGTTCTGGTTTTTACAGTCAAATAGAATCGACTAATGATTGGAATGCAATATAGTAAGTGACCCAACACCACGTGCCTTAAGAGTGGAGAGTAAGAAAGGACCAACTGGCAAAAACAGTGTCTGGGAAGGTCTCAGGGGAGGTGAAAATTCAGTATGGCCTTGCAAGATGAGAAGAGCTTGTTAGTTGGAAAGAGAGGAGAATTCCTCTCCTCTCTTGAGGATGATAGAATACTTCATGCAAAAACAGAGACGACATCACAGATTCTAGCCTGAATCAGCCATAAGGAAAGCTTTATTCAACTATATGGAAGGCACTTGGTGAGGCAGCAAGAAGAAAAAAGTCAGGTTATCACATAAGGACATGCAAGACAGGAAAGGGAAACTCCAGTCACATCAGGACAGGTCTTGTGCATCAGGCTGAAGAACTGGAGTCTGCTTTTCTTGACAAAGGAATAACAAAAAGTTTTCAGCTGCAAAGTAATATAATCATAATGATCATTCTGATATCAATGAATAAAATAGAAGAGACATTGGTAATATGGAGTCTCATAAGAAGGCTATTAACGTAGCTAAGGGTTCTTAATGACTGTATATTATTGTATCTTCATGCTTGTGAAGTAGGTATCCTTTACCATTTTTGCAAATGGAGAAACCAATGGTGAATTGAAGTAAACTATGGCCATTAAGAAATTGGAGGCCACTCAGGGGTCAGCCACTAGAACCTACTGTTTTTTTTATTTTTTCCAACAATTCTGACCTCTTATTTTCCTCTTAGCAGAAAGCAAAAAGATAAGAAATAAAAAATATTTATCGGAAAATTCTTCCTTCAAAAATGCTAGCAATTATTATTTAAAAATATTTATTATAGTATCTCATGCATTTTATACTTCCAATAATTTATTTAAAAAATCAACAAGAATTAACTTCTAGCATGCTATAAATATGCAAGTGTATATAATAATAAGATTAATTCTTCCACTTTCTCTGTTAATTTATAAGCAAACTGAGACATTCACGGGAAAACAAAAGCTGTTTTCTTATTATATAATGCTTTAAGGAAATCATAAAAGTGCCTCTAAATTTCCAAGGAAACTATGCCTAGTCCCACCTTCTTGGTAGGGGGTGGAGGGACACCTGATAATAGATATTCAGATAAAACCCCAAATCCTATGGAAATTCCAAACACAAGGAATTCTAGGATAACCTGGGTCCTTTGAGGACCAGTCCTGCAGGGTGTTCTGTTCACATCACCTTCATGTTAATGCTGTGCCTCTCGTATCAGGGAGAAATGGGTTGAAATATCGGCTCAGCCCTTACTCACTGGGACCTTAAAGAAGTCATGTAGCATTAGATTTCTCCTTTGTGAACCAATGATAGCACTTAGTTCATCAAAACCTAAAGACTTTGTCTAATTTCTAACTAAGAATTTGTCTAATGTCCAGCCCAAAGTGTGTGTTCAAAACATCGTAGCTATTATTGTAATCACTCATTTAGAAATCACAGAATCAGAGCTAAAAGGCACTTCAGCAATCATCTGAGCAACCACTTGATTTGGAAACATAAAAAACCAAGGTCTAGACAGAAAGTATTTGCCCAAGGTGACATAGCTAATCCATCACAGAGCCGGGACTATAACCCAGATCATTTAGATTCTGGTCTGGTGTCCTTTCTGCTATTACACACCAACTTCAGTGCTGTAAGATATACCGTGAGTTGTTTTACAGCAGATGCGTAGCAGTTCTGTCTGGCATAAACGTGTGTAGCTGAAACTCAAGCAATTTGGATGTGCCCAGGGGAATGAGCAGAATCAATAAGAGCAAGCCTCATACTCTGGCACAGATTGAAGAATCAAGCACATTTATAATGTGTACTGCTCTCTTTCACCTTTGTATTCTTTGGGATTTACAGATCTTCTTCCTACATAGGAAGCTGACTTCTTTGAAAGACAGGTAGTGTGAGACACATGCCCTGAACTCCAAAGTGAATAGCAGCTGAAACAGCTGCTGGAGCCCCAGCCCTACCGGTGAGCACCCCCTTCATCTCCAGGCTGACAGATAGCTGCTGGCTGCATCTGATCTGTCAGCTTCTTCACTCCTCCAGAATGAGCAAATAGTCTGGGCCCTGATCTACAATGAGGAAACACAAAACACAACATAATCAGTAAAAATTTTGCCACTGACGCACATGCAATAGCAGTTTATGACAACAAAAAAAGTCATATATGTAGTTGGCTCATATTTATTATTAATATATTAAATAATTCTGTGGATAAGTGCCAGCTCCTCTTTGGGAGAGGAAAAAGTCTCCCAACAGGACCTAGCTCCAGAAGTATCCATTTCAATATGAATAATTTTCATTGGAGAAATGCTTAGCTCTTTTAACATAGAAATACAGAAAATAAAAAAGAATAATCCTCTAAAGGGAAGTGGTATCTTCACAATTTAATTGACATTTGTTTTCTGCTTAAAAGCCCCTCCAAGTGACTAAATCACCTCTGGTTCTATATTTTTATTCTTATGTGTTAAGTTAGACTACTGAATTAGATAACCTCTAATGTCTCTTTCATTGTATAATATTGTAACTCTGAGCTTAACTGCTTAATGTTTAATTGTATCTACCTATCTAATTATATTTCTCTATGGTCATTTTAATAGTCCATAATAGGTAGGGTATATTTGAAATCTATAGAGAGGTAATGTAATTTGCTTAGGATACACAGCTTTAGCCACAATTCAAAATTAGGCCTTCTGGTTTCACGTCCAAGTTTATGTCTGTCTCTTGATGAGGGGGCTGGTATTCCCAACTAAATGCATACTTTTAATGAAGAAATGATAATGTTCAAATTCTCTATGTTAATGACTGCTATAATCTGAGTGTTTGTGTTCCCCCAAATCCATGTGTTGAAGTCCTAACCCCCAAGAAGATGGTTTAAGAGGTGGGGCCATTGGTAGAAGATTAGGTCATCAGGTCATTTTATAAAGGTTTAGGGCCCAGAGAGCTGCCTTGCCCCTTCCACCATATGAAAACACAGCAAAAAGACAGTCTTCTATTAATAAAGAAGTGGGCCCTCACCAGACACCAAATCTGCCAGCATTTCCCAACACTTCCACAACCGTAAGTTACAAATTTCTGTCGTTTGTAAGCCACCCAGCCTATCGCAGCCTGAAAAGACTAAGACTGTGACCCACTTAAAGTATATAAATATAAATACAAACTAAATATAATTTTTTGATATAAACACATGCAGCAAAAGAATAAAAATAGGTCTGGAATGAAAGCAAAGTTTGAATGAGAATGCCTTCTGAGATGGAGACACAGAAATAAGATTGGGAAAGGAATCATGTGGGGATTAAACCCTCATCTGTAGTTTTTAAAAAGAAAATATAGACCAAATATAGAAAATGTATTAAAAATTGGCCAAGCTGGCATATGAGTACATAGGGCTTATTAGAATATTCTATGTATTTTTACATGATTAATATAATTTCCTAAATTTTTCTCAGGTAATTCATGACAAGGGACTGCATGCCTGCTTTACCGCACCCCAGCACCTGCATCTGTGCTTTGAGGAGAGGTGTGGGAATCCCAAGCCTAACCACTACCACATCCCAACACCTGGATATCTTTGTGAAGTTTTGTTTGGTTCTATAGTTTGTGAGTTCAGATGGCTTCACAGGAAATTGCTTAAGATAATTAGAAGATAAAATCACCGAGAGATCGTAATCATGAAAGACTAAGGTAAATGGAACATAAAACATTTGGTTATTCAATAATTTGGCTATTTTCTGCATAAACGGTGCAATTGGAACAGGATAAGACTCTCCCATTAGCAAATGAATATTATTGGGTGGGGAATACAGGAATATTTATTATATATGATTTATAATTTTCTATTTACTTCATTTTAATGAACTGTTGTGCCCTTCTCCATGTACAATGTCAGGAAATTAGGGGATTTTCCTTTCTAGCTATTCAGAGTTTTGGTTGGGGGAACTTATGATTTGTGAAGAAGAAAAATATTGGGAAAAATCCCCCAATGAGATAATATCTTTAGCAAAACAAATCTTTCTGAGAACAGACAAATATTTATCACCATACTAAACATTGACAACTAGATCTATAACTGTAATGTGATATGATATACATCTTAGTCATAAATAGTTATATATGATAAGGGGATGAAAAGATGTTAGGCATATTTTAATATTTTTCTTTTCTGCCACTATTTCTGGTGCTCTAGAATGTTGAAAAGGCAGATGCAGTTTGATGCAGTTTTATGAAGTATTTGAATTTTTATTTGAGTGTGTTCACTCTTCTTACTGCTAAGAACATTTTTCAATCTAAATATATGACTTGTTTAATTCTAATAATTTACGTCTATAACTCTTGCTTATAATCATGATTTGGCTGTGACCTTGTTCTCACCATACTGCATGGTGATATTGCCTGATTCACTTAGTTTGTCCATTCACACAATCTCTAATTTTTACTGGCCCATAAGAATTTGAAAACTATTGATTACATATGGGACAGTTACTATAACTGAAAATTAAGGTAGTTCTTTCCATTTCTCCTGACAGTGGCAGCTTAACATTTATATTTAACTAATACTCTTCTTTACCCATTATCATCCCTTTTTCTTAAGACTTACTTAATTCTTTTTAGCAATGAATAATACCCCATTGTCTGGATGGACCATTCACCTACTGTAGGATATCTTGGTTGCTTTCAATTTTTGGCAATTATGAATAAAACTTCTAGAAACATCTGTGTGCATGTTTTTGTGTGAACATAAGTTTTCAACTCCTTTGGGTAAATACCAAGAAGCACAATTGCTACATTATGTGACAGGAGTATGTTTAGTTTGTGGGAAACTGTCAAATTGTCTTCTACAGTGGCTGTATCATTTTGTGTTTCCACCAGTAATGAATGAGAATTACTTCCCATGTTACTAGCATTTGTTATTGTCAGTGTTCTGGATTTTGTATTAGCCCTTTTCCATTTCACATTTTTATCGAATTTTTTATCATTCTAAGACACACAGTCTTGGAGCACTTTTCACATATACACTTTTCAGCCAATATAATATCAAATATCCCATATCTGCCAAACCAATAATCCTTCTAGTTCTACTTTGAAAACAGCATCCTGCAACTATTGAGAGGAAGCGAAACCAGTCCCGGGCTGTGTAGTTGGTAACTCATGTTTGGATTAAACACACAATCTTGGATGTGCTATCAGGAGCAACTGGGTGAATTCTTGAGAGAACTTGCCCAATAGTTCAACCCAGAGGAGAAGTCAGCTACTGTGGAAAGGGCACAATATAGGTAGACAGAATGCAAGTTCATATGAATAACTTTAGCAGAGAAACAAAAATGATAAAAGAATAAAATGGAAATTATAGAAATAAAAATTCCAGTATGAGAGATGATGTAGGACTTTGACAAGCCCAATAGTAGACTCAACACAGGCAGGGAAAGAATCAGTGAACTTGAATACAGGCCAAAAGAAATTACACAAAATGAAACACAAAGAGAAAAATGTGTATTAAAAAAAGTAAAATAAAAGCTCCACAAGATCCAAGATCTGTGAGAAAAGATCAAATGGTTCTAACATATGTGTTATCAAAATCTCAGAAAGAAAAGAGAACAGAACCAAATAGAAGTATTTGAAGAAAGATTGGCACACAGCAAACCACAGATCCAAGAAGCTCAGAGAGTACTAAGTGAGAGGAAATAAAAACCCACACACTTAAGCAGATCATATTCAAACAAACAGCTAGAAACGAGAACATTTTTGAAAGCAGCCAGAGGAAAAAGACACATCACAAACAATGTAACAAAGATAAGAATAGCTCACTTCTCATGAGAAATCATGCAAAATTTACCAGACAATGGAATGATATATTTAAAGTGCTGAAAGAAAAAACAACAAAACAAAACTGGCAACCCAGCATTCTCTAGCCAGTGAAAATATCTTTCACAATTAATAATACATATAGACCTTTGTGATAAAAACAAAAATTGAATTCATTGTCGACAGATCTACACTACAAGAACCGTTAAAGAACATTCTTCAGATGCAAACTTGGATATGAACAAAGAAATGAGGAGCATTGGAAATGGAATGGATTTTAAAGGTTTTTCTATTATTTTTAAAATTCTCTCTGTAAGATAACTGACTACCTAAAGCAAAACCAGCAGTAATATTCTGTGTGTTCATAGAATATGTAAAGGTAAAATATTTAAAAACAAAAGAACTAAGGATGGTGGGGAATAATTGGGACTATAATGTTGTAAGATTTTTATATTACACAGGAAGTGGTATATTATTTTACTCAAATAATAATATAAATATGTATGTTTGTAATGATATAAATAATTTATTGAATATTTTTAAATCAGGGAGAAAAGACAGCTTTTCCTTACAGAAGATTCCAATCAATAAATGTAGAAGGAATTAGGAAAATAGAAAATTGCCATTAGACCATTATAATAATTGTTGTTGGAACATATACCAATGGTTTCTAAAAATAATGGACAAAAGTTTGGGAGGCAAGAGGATATTTGAATAGTCTCACAGTATCTCTCTCAATATATTAATCAATTTTAAGGGGAAAATAGCAAAGTAGCAATGTAAACATCAGAATTCACCATCTTAACCAAGTAATCAAAGATTAATACCCCCAGGAATAATATCTATTGACCTCCTGTACCTCTTGTATAATTCGTTATGAAGGGTACAACACTTCCATGGGATTCTTGCCATAAATAAATAAATAAAACAAAAAAATGAGAAAATATTAGAATCAACCCTACTAACGAACAGTCTACAAAATAACTGACTAATGCTCTTCAAGTGTCAAGATTATGAAATATAAGGGATGACTAAGGAATTGTAACAGATTAGAAGATAGCAAGGAGACATGATAACTAAATGTAATGTGGAATACTGGATTGGATCCTAGAATAGGAAAAGGGCATTAATGAAAAAAGTGGTACAATTCAAATAACATCTATAGTTTAGCTAATAGTATTATAACAATTTAAATTACTTAATTTAAATTATTTTACTGTGGTAATATAAGATATTAACAGTAAAGAAGCTAAATGAAGAATATATGCAATCTCTGTACTGTTATTGCAACTTTTCTTTAAATATAAAATTATTCCAAAATAAAAAGTAAAAAGAGAACCATTTTCAAATACTTAATTAAATAAATACCTGGAATAAATTTCATGATTTATGTGCAAACCCATACTCTTAAAACTACAAAGCATTGTAAAGAGAAATTAAATAGAACTAGTAAATGCAGATACATACCATGTTCACAGATGTGAAGATTTAATGCTGTTAAGATGGAAAATCTCCCCTAATTGATCTATAGAATAAGTGCAATCTCAAATAAAATTTAGTAAACTTTTTGAGAAAATTGATAAGATGGGAGAAGTATCATCAAGATAGTTAACTAGAGGTGCCCAACACTTGTCACCTCCATAAAGAAGGAACAAAACAACAAATAAATAACTGTACTTTGAGTAGAGTGTCTAAGAAAGACCACTGGAGTTCAGCAAGGAAGCAAAAAAAAAAAAAAAAACAAACCCTGAAACAATCCTCCTCCAGGGCCTGAGGACCAGCCTGCCCAGCAATCCCCTGCCCCCAGCAAAGCTGCACCACTGCCTCCACAACAAACACTCACAGTCTTGGCCACCGAGGCACTTGCAGACACTGTTGATGTTGATTACAGCCAAAGAAACCATATAGAGACTGCACTACTGAACCCACCCAGAACCAAAGTCAAAGCACCCTACTCACCCAACACTATAGAACATATCTACAGGAAAATCTTTCCCTAGGAAAGCTACTCCATAATATTGGAAGAGGTATGTGTTCCACCAGATCTAGAGATATCAACATAGGGACATGAGAAATATGAAAAAGCAAGGAAATGTTACACCTCCAAATGAACACAACAAATCTCCAATAAAAGACCCCCCAAAAAAGAAAATTTATTAAATGCCTGAGATGGAATTCAACATAATAATCCCAAAGAAACTCAGCAAGATACAAGAGAATACATACTGATAATTCAAGAAAAATCAGGAAAACAACTTACGATCTAAGTTAGAAATTCAAAAAACAGAGTACAAGGATCTACCGTCTTGTCTCATGACTACCCAAGACATGACTTCTGTCCATAAGGCCCTATTAAATGTTTCTTTCTGAGGAAAAAAAAGATAGAAATTCAAAAAAAAGAGACAGATACTTTAAAAAATGAAAATCTTGGAGCTGAAGAATTCAATGAATGAAATAAAAAATACAACTAATTCAGAGCTTCAACAACAGAGTAGATCAACCAGAAGAAAGAATTTCTGAACTTGAAGGCAGGTTTTTGAAAATAACCCACTGAGATTAAAAAGTAAATAAATAAAAAGGAATGAAAAAGTTATGTGGGATTTATGGGACACCATTAAGCAAACAAATATTTGCATTACAGGATTTTAAGAGGGAGAAGAGATGGAAAAAGGCATAGAAAAGCTACAATAAAATAATAGGTGGAAAATTTCCAACTCTTGAAGAGAGATGGACACCCGGATCTAGGAAGCTCAAAAGTTACCAAGTAGATTCAACCCAAAAAGATCCTCTCTGAAGCACGTTATAGTCAAACTGTCAAATGTCGAAGACAGCAGTCTAAAAACAGCAATGGCAAAGTGTCCAGTAATGTACATGACATATCACCTTACCCCTGTCAAAATGGCCATTATTAAAAAGTCAAAAAACAATTGATGTTGGTGCTGATGTAGTTGAAAGAGAACACTTATATGGTATCAGTGGGAAGGTAAATTAGTACAACCTCTATGGAAAACAGTATGCAGGTTCCTCAAAGAACTAAAAATAGACCTACCATTCAATCCAGCAGTACCACTACTTCTTTGGTATATAACCAAAGGAAAAGAAGTCATTATATTAAAAAGACACATGCACTTGTGTGTTTATTACAGCACAATTCACAATTGCAAAGATATGGAATCAAGCTAAGTGCCCATCAACTAGTGAGTGGTTTAAAAAATGTGTGTGTGTGTGTATATATATATACACACACACATTCAACCATAAAAAAAGAATGAAATAATGTCTTTTGCAGCAATTTGGATGAAAGTGAAAGTCATTATCCTAAGTAAAGTATGTCAGGAATGGAAAAACAAACACCACGTGTACTCAATTATAAGTGGGAGCTAAACAATGGCTATGCATGGTCATATAGAGTGGTATAATGGACATTGGAGACACTGAAAGGGGGTGAGGGATGAAAAATTACCTATTGGGTACAATGTACACAATTGAGTGATGAGTACACTAAAAGACTTGATTTCACCACTATCCAATTCATCCATGTAACAAAAAACATTTTTATCCCCTAAATCTATTGAAATAAATAAATTAATTTTTTAAAAATCAGTATCATTTCTATATGCAAATAACAAACTAGCTGAAAAGTAAATTTTTAAAATCCCATTTACTGTAACTATAAAAATTTAAATACTTTGGAATAAATGTAACCAAGGAGGTGAAAGATCTCTACAACAAAAACTACAAAACACTGAGGAAAGTAATTGAAGATGACACAAAAATGTGGAAATATGTCCCATGTTTATTGACTGGAAGAATTAATATTGTTAAAGTGACCATACTTACCAAAGTAATCAACAGATTCTATGCAATCCCTATCAAAATACAAATAATATTCTTCACAGAAGTAGAAAAAAAAATCCTAAAATTTGTATGGAACCACAAAAGACCCCAAATAGCCAGAGTAATCCTAAGTACAAAGCACAAAGCTGGAGGCATCACACTACCAGACTTCAAAATATACTAAAAAGTTATAGTAAACAAAATAGCATTGCATTGTCATAAAAACACATAGACCAATGGAACAAAATAAAGAACCCAGAATTATACCCATATATTTACAGCCAAGTGATTTTTGACAAAGGCACCACGAACATCATACATTGGGGAAAGAACAGTTTCTTCGATAAATGGTGCTGGGAAAACTGGATATCCATATTTAGAAGAAGAAAACTAGACCCTTACTTCTCACATATGCAAAAATCAACTCAAAATGGATTGAAGACTTACATGTAAGACCAGAAACTATGCAACTATTAGAAAAAAAGATAGGGAAAACATTTCAGGGCATTGTTCTAAGCAAAGATGTTATAGATAAGACCTCAAAAGCACAGGCAACAGAAGCAAAAATAGGCAAATGGGATCATATCAAACTACAAACCTTCTGCATAGCAAAGGAAAAAATCAACATGGTGAAAAGGCAATTTGAAGAATGGGAGAAAATATTTGCAAATTGCTGATCTGACAAGGAATTAATATTCAGAATATAGAAGACACTCAAATAACTCAACTGCAAAAGAAAAAAGAAATAATTTAATTTTAAAAGAGACAAAGGACTTGGATAGACATTTTTCAAAAGAAAGCATACAAATTGCCAACAGGTATATGAAAAAATGTTCAGCATTACTAATTATCAGGGAAATGCAAATCAAAACCACAATGAGATACCACTTCACTCCTATTAGAATGGCTACTATAAAAAAGACAAAAAATAGTAAATAGTGGTGAGGATGCAGAGAAAGTGGGATTGTTGGTGGGAATATAATTAGTATAGCCATTATGTAAAACAGTATGGGGGTTCCTGAAAAAAAGTAAAAATAGATCTACCATATGACACAGCAACCCCACTATATACCCAAAGGAAGAAAATCAGTATGTCAATAAGATATCTGCACTCCCATGTTTATTGCAGCACTATTCACAATTACCAGGATATGTAATCAACCTAAGTTTCTGTCAACTGGTGAATAGATAAAGAAAATGTGGTGTGTGTGTGTGTGTATAAATATAAAACACATTTATATTTATATTTTAAATAAATATTTTATATATATAGAGAGAGTCAACCATAAAAAAATGAAATCTTTCATTTGCAGCAACATGGATGAGCCTGGAAGACATTATGTTAAGCAAAATAAGCCAGGCATAGAAAGACAAATACTACACATTCTCACTCAGATGTGGAAACTAAAAAAGTCAATCCCATAGAAGTAGGGTAGAATAATGGTTACTAGAGGATGGGAAGGGTAGGGAAGATGGGGAGAGCTTAGCTAACAAATGTAAAAGTACAGCTAGGTAGGAGCAATAAGTTCTAGTGTTCTATAACACTGTAGGGGGACTGTATTTAATAATAATTTATTGTATATTTTCAGATAACTAGAAGAGAAGATTTTAAATGTTCCTAACAAGGAAATGATAAATGTTTGAGGCAATAGATATGCTAAATTGCCCTGATTTAGTCATTACACTTTGTATACATATACTGAAATATCACATTGTACCCCATAAAAATTGATATGATGATTACATAAAAAGGCAAAGGACTTTGAATAGGAAAAATTAAAGTGAAAAATAATGACAAGATTGGAGGACATAATCTACCTGATTTCAACACTTACTCTAAGGGAAAAGTCATTAAAACAGTGTTGTATTAATGTAAGCATGGAAATATATATATTATATATTTATTATATATGTGTTATATAACATATATAAGATATATAACATTGCATATACAATGTGATCAAGGAAACTTTTTTTTGTGGGGTGATGATACTTATACTATACTACTCTCAACAAATTTCTACTATACATTATTTCTAACTATAGTTACCAAGCTGTACCTCAGGTCTCCAGAGCTTATTCATTTTATAACTAAAAGTTTATACCCTTTGACCAACATCTCCCCATTTCCCCTCCTCCCACCCCTGGTAACCACCATTCTACTCTCTGCTTTTATCTATCTATTTGACTTTTTTAGATTCCACATGTTAGTGAGATCATACACGATTTGCTTTTCTACGTCTAGCTTATTTCACTAAGCATAATGTCCTTAAGTTTCATCCATGTTGTTGCATATAGCAGGATTTTCTTCTTTTACGGCAGAATAGTATTCTATTGTGTATATACACCACATTTCTTTATGCATTCATCCATTGATGGCCACAGGTTAATTCCTATCTTGGCTAATGTGAATAATGTTGCAATGAACAAGGGAGTGCAGATATCTCTTTAAAATAGTGATTTTATTTCCTTTGGATATATATCCAGAAGTGGGATTGCTAGATCATATGGTAGTTATATTTTTAATTTTTTGAGGAACCTCCATACTGTGTTCCACAATGACTGTACTAATTTAATTTCACCCAATGATGTATGAGTTTCCTTTTCTTTGCATCCTCACCAATAGTTGTTAAATTTTGTCTTTTTGATAATAGCCAGCATAATAGGTATGAGATATTATCGCATTGTGGTTTTGATTTGCATTTTCCTGATGATTAGTAATGTTGAACATCTTTTCCTATACCTATTGGCCAGTTTAGAAAAAATTCTATTCAGGTCCTTTGCTTGTTTTTTAACTGCGTTAATTTGGAGGTTTTTTTGGCTTGTTTTTGTTTTGTTTTGTTTTTACTATTGAGTTGTATGAGTTCTTTACATATTTTGGATATTGACTACAAAGGGACATAAAGAAACTTTTTTTGGGGTGAGGGACCTATGTTTTATCTTTAGTGTGGTGTTGGCTACACACCTGCAAACAATTGCCAAAATATACCAACTGGGCACTGAAAATAGGTACATTTAGGTACATTTTATTATTAATACGTGTAAATTATACCTCAAAGAACCACCTTCACCAAAAAAAGCAAACAAAAATCAAGAAACTGATATAGGAAAGAACAATAAAAGAAGGAAAATCTTCCAATTGGTGGGGAAAAAAAGGATGTGTGGGTATATATCCACTATAATACTAACAGATAGCTTTTTTGTTGCTTACAGTATAGCACAAATTCCTCCAAATGCTGCATATGTATTGACTCAATTAATCTTTACCAGTATCCTGTGAGACAGGCACTATTCTGATTTCTTTTTCCCAGATGCTGAATCTGAAGTATAGAAAAAATGAAGTAATTTGCATGAAGTTTTATAATTAGTAAATACCATTTTGTTGGGCAATATCTTTATTTCCCCTTTCTTCTTAAAAAAATACTTTTGCCAGATATACAATCTAGCTAGTCAGTTATGTTTTCTGAACATTTTGACAATATTCTCACACTGTCTTTCAGCTTGATGAAAGAGGATTCATGTGTTTCTGGCAGGTGCTTAGGGATTTTTATCAACCCATGAGGTTTCAGAAATTAATTTATTTGGTGGGGGGTTTACAATTATTTCAGAATGGGGCCTTCAGACCACAAAATATGTGACAACAATTATTGTTTATAAATTATTAGGGAAAAGTTTTGCTTCCTTGCTTTCATATTCTTGGCTTTGGGTTTTGTTTTGTTTTTTAATGTCATTTCATCTACCCAGAGATATATAACAGGAGTAGTTATAGTTCTTCACTGAGATACATCATTCTTGGGCTTAGAATTTTATTTGTGGCCTTCTATTAATACATGGAACCAAGGCTTTCTAAATAATGCCTGGTCCAATAAAACCTAAAGTTTTGACTACTAGGCATTGGCAAATGGCAAATGCACTTTGTGCAGATCTTCTCACTCACCATCCTGGACTTCACTCTTGGCCTCTGAAGATTTACCTTTTCTTCTTACCAGACCAGAAATGAATTTAAAAGTGTATTTTACAGCATTTAATTAGACATTTCTGGTGTTTTCTGACAAGACCATTTTCAGGCTGTATAATCTGCCATGTTGCTGCAAATTGAAATCTCCTTTTTGTGCATTTTAAAAATAAGATGTGGAATCAACCCAAGTGCTCATCACTTCATGAGTGGATTAACAAAATGTGGTATATGTACACCAGGGAGTACTACTCAGCCATAAAAAATTAGTTAATACCTTTTGAAACAATGTACATGGAACTGGAGATCATCCTCCTAAGTGAAGTATTGCAAGAATGGAAAAACAAACCCCACATGTATTTACCATTAAATTGAAACTAACTGATCAGCACTCATGTGCACAGATGGAAGTAAAACTCAATGGAAATCATGAAGGTGGGAGGGGGGAGGAAGGGATGGGTGAAATCACACCTAACAGGTACAATATACACTATCTGGGTGATGGACACACTTATAATTTTGACTTCAGCAGTACAAAAGCAATCCATGTAACCAAAATATTTGTACCCCTGTAATATTCTGAAATTTAAAAAAATAATAAATAAATTAAATAAATTAAATTAAAAAAATAAATAAATAAAATGAAAAAATATTTTATAATGAGCAGTAATTAATATTACATACCAAAATTAGTTGTATGTGTTATGCTCAAAGATTTATATTAAAATGCTGAGAAACTGAAGCAAATGCAATTAAATTTTAAAATGAGAAAATGCACACAATATAATATAATTACAATAATACATTATATTATATTATATTATATAGTACACCAAATTGTACATAAAGCAATCCAAAGTTTTAAAATATATGTATCTCTGTGAATATGAGAAGTCAGAAAAAATTTAAAAAATAGCTTATGAGAATCTGAATGACACCATATACATCATTTGATGATTATAGTGTGGATGATTCTTAGTCTTTTTTTTCCCCCACAAGTGTCTCAGAAGAGGTAGTGACTGAAGGAAATCAGGCAAACAAATAAAAATCATCATTGAATGATTCTTAATCTTTAAACACTTCTATACTTTCAAAATTCTCTCTAATGAGTATGTATTAGATCAGAAAAATTCTGTAAAATCCCTCCCAGAGCTGGCCACTCAATTACATAGACTATTTCTAGGCAATTTCAAATAAGCTCTGCTTAGAAAAATAATTGTCTGCACCTCGGTTTGTAACATAGCAAAAAAGACAGATAAAAATATTTACTCTATTTAACCTCACTCCACTAATACACTTGTCAACATCCACACATTTATATGAGATTACGTAGGTATGTAAACAAAAGGAAGGAAGTAGACAACATATATAATGGAAATACAAATGATAGAGAAAGTGTAGATTAAGGGGTAGGGAAGAGAAGAAGTTGACAGCTAAGTGCCACAGCATGGGTAAAATCATGACTTTTATAAACTGTGTGGAATATAAATGAGAACATTCTTCCTAATGGTTTTCTATATGATCTCCATCTTAACTGAAGAAATAGGATCTATAGAGAGAGGTTAAAACTGTAATTATTTAGCCTTCAGAAAAAATTCTGGATAAAACTTTCTTTATGCATAATTGGTGGAGGCGGTGTGAGTGAAAGAGAGTGTCCAATTTTGTGCCCGTGGGTAAGTACAGCGTGATATATTTGGGCTCTTGGGCTAATAAGCTTTATTAAAGAATGCTTAATTTTCAGTCATCTGCTCCTTTTATTTTCTTCCTTTGGCATAATTTCCTATTGGAGAATTATCCTATTGGCAATTGAAATAGTTTATCTCCCAGTAATTGAGATTTGACATTTTCTATGTATGACCCTATTTGACAGGGTTGAGTTGATGATCCTATGGTCACAGGTCAAAATAGTCCTTTACAGATGGCATTTTCTCATTTTATTGGAGCAATTTTAAATTAAATTTATAATATTGATAACTTCTTTAAAATTTTGAATGCCTCACAGAATATTTTTACCACTTTCTTTCACCCCAAGGAGATTACTATATGGATAATTTTATGCAAATTGAAATAATAAATAATAAATACATTAACTCTTTTATGTAAAAGACATGACTTCTTTTTCTCTACTTCCACTGACAAAGCGCAAAGAGGAAACTTATTTCAAGTTAAGTGAGAAAATTAGTTAGAAACAACCACCTTTTCACTAAAAAGCTTGTGAAAACCTGTAATAGATTTTTGAAAAAGACTGTGGAGACAAATGGATTTATTTTGCTCATTTATGCCTATTACAGTATACTACAGTTTTGGGGAATTGAAAAACCATTTAACTGAAAAATAACTGCTTACTGATATTGAAATTGTATTTTATTTGAAAAGTTAAAAATATGCAGATTTTCCGATAATATGATGAATTCATTATTCTATTGCCTTATACATTATCAATACCTTTAAGAACATAATATTGTTAGTTATATGTTTGGCCATTTCCAATGCATCATAGATGAATACGCTTATCAAAATTCAGCTGTCAATGTTGCCAGTAACATCATTATATTTCTGTAGTAAATTTCCATGGTGAAATTGACTTTGGTTTTATTTGGCACTGTAGAATACACTGAAAATACCTCTGCATCTTGTGAGTTGCGAGTAGCTCTAGTTAATGTCTTTAAGTGCCCAGAGACAATAGCCATTCTGGACTAGAATGACAACTCATCAAATTCTGTGATATTTGACAGTTTTACATAACTCAGAAAACAGAGTGCCACTAGGGTTCATAGTTTTGGGCTAAAACCAGAATGGCTGTGAGATTGTGCCAGGAAGATGAAACAAGTAAATAAGAACAACACGAGTCAACAGGAATGCTTACGACTCTCACACATAAGTGGACACAGAAAAGATCATAAAATCTGGGCTAATACAGTCAGAAAGAAGAATTGATAATGATTCAATATAGTAAGTAGATAAAAGCCCTCAGTTACTAAACACTGGAGGAAACATTTTGGGGAGGTACCATGCAATCTAAAACTTCCTTTTATATACTCAGAGTCCTCCACAACTGCCTTTTCAAATGTATACATGGAGCAAAGCCATTCAAGCTTTGAAAAATATATGCAAGGAATTTGCATATATCTGGCTATGATGATGAAATAACCAATAACGGGCTCTGGGCTAGTTTGGTCTCTACGGCACCAGACAAAGTCTGTTACTTTCACTATGCAAATTTGCAACCACTTGTAACAACAATATAATGATGTTGCTGGTATAAGAGAGGGGAGGGATGCCCAAGTGAAGTCCCACAACTGCTTTACCTTTTTGCCTTGTGTGAAACTCCCCAAGGTCAGCAAAAGAACCACTGGAAAGCAATAGGCAAACAAATTCTACAGTTCAGATATGGGGATAATTTGTGTTTGTGTTGGTAAAGCACTTAGCAGAGAATTGGCTAGGTAGTGAGATTAAATTAGCCTTGGAATAAAAGCTGCTTTGGACCCACCATAAAAACACCTTTCAATTAAGACTTGAAAGGATGCACTGGATACCAAATAACCTAACTGTACACAAGAAAAAATTCCAAAAACTCTTTAGAAATATTTATTATTCAGCAAAATAAAATTTGTAATATACAACACTCAATCAAAAATTACCAGGCATACTAAAAGTTGGAAAAAATTAATTATATCTATGAGAAAATCAATCAAGAGAAACAGATTTAATAATGAAAGAGATGAGGGATTTAGCAGAGGAGGAACTATGAATACGTTAAAGCATATAAAGAACAACATGAATAAAATGGGAAAAAATAGAAGACCCCTCTGAAAAAACCACATATTGAACTTATAGAGATAGAAAATATAGTATTTAAAATAAAAAGTACATTGGATGGCATTAACATATTACATCCATAGCAGAAAAAGTCATTGAACATGAAAGCATGACCACAGAAATATCCTAGATGAAGCACACCCCCCCAAAAAAATTATCAAAGTCCAAGTCACCCATGGGATAATATCAAACAGATCAACATATGTGTAATTGAAGTATCAGGGGAAAAAAGGGGGCATTAAAGTATTTCAAAAAGTAACTACCAATATTTTCCAAATTTGATGAAAATTATAAACAGATCCAAAAAGCTCAACAAATTCCAAGAGAATAAACATTTTTTATAAAAAAGAAAGGCAAATCATAACCAAATATCTAAAAACTAACATCAAAGAGAAAAATCTTAGAAACATCTAGAGAGAAAAGACACATGCAGATAAAAATCACAGCAGAAGTCTCAGAAATAATGTATGCTAGAAGACAATAGAGAAGCATGATCAATGTGCTAAAAGAAAAATATTGTTAGAATTTTCTATCCAGTAAAAATATCTTCCCAAAGTTAAGGTGAATAATAGATGTTTCAGGCAAACAAAAGCTATGAGAATTCAAAGCCAACAGGTCATTACTAGCAGGAAGGTTGACAAGAGATGCTAAAGGAAATTCTTTAGGCAGAAAGAAAATGACACCAGAAACAGATTTGGATCTACATTAAAAATAACAACAACAAGAAAAAATGAACAACCAAAATGATAAATTATATATATTAATATTTTTAATTGTTTCATTATATAATCTCTTTAATAGATCATTAAATTTTAAAGACACAGACTAATGTATATGGCATTTATAACATATATAGAACACCATGTATTGCAACAATTGCAGAAAGGATGGAGAGGTAAATTGAATTATGACGTGTAAGTTTTTTACACTATATGGGAAGTCGTATAATATTTAAATGTAGACCATGATAAGTTAAAAATTTATATTTTACACTCTAGAGCAGGAATTGGTGAGCTACAACCCACAGACAAATATGGCCTCTCGTGGGCCAAATTGGCTCATGTCTTTTCGTTTATGTATTGTCTATTTCAATCTGTGAACATTTATGTGTATTTTTCTTCTATAAAGGAAAAGCTGACTAAGTGGAATAGAAACCATATGACACACAAAGCTGAAAATATCTGTCTTGTTACAGAAAATGTTTGCCAATGCCTGCTCTAAATCAGCCACTAAAAAAATAAATAAAACAAAGAGGCGTAAGTAATATATAAATAGTAAAGAGAAAATGAAATCATAAAAAATACTCAGTACTATACAAAAGAAGTCCCAAAAGGGCTGGGGGAAAGGAGGAATGAAAGACTGGACAAATATAAAATAAATAGCAGAGAATTGTTACAAATATAACTGTATCAACAATTAAAGGCAAATGCTCTAAAAATTACAATTAAAAGTCAGAAATTGTCTGATTAAATAAAGATGCAAGCGAAAACACGACTAGAGAAATAAAAACATATAACTACACAAGGACTTGTGCATGAATCCTCATAGCAAGAAGCCAAGTGCTCAAGGTCCATTAAACAATGATGATGCACAAGCAGGTTGTATAATAGTGTTGCTATTCAGTGGAATATTACTCAGCAATAAAATCGAAACAATTGATACATGCAATAACAGGTATAATCTCACCATGATTATTCTAACTAAAAGAAGCTGACACAATAGATTACATACTATATGATGCAAATTATACGAAATGCTACAAAGGGCAAAACTAGAGTGATGAAAAGGGAATAGAATTGTCTGTGTTTGTGGTAGCAGGAAGGTTCACTGCAAATGGTGATGAGGGAATATTGTGGGGTGACAGAAACGTTCTACGTGTTGATTGAGGTGGTCATTACACAAACGCATATGTTCGTCAAAATTCATAAAACTGTACACTTGAAATTGGTGACTTTTATTTGACATAAAGTACATAACCCAATATTATAGTTAATAAAGAGTACTATTATTCTTAATAAAGAGTTATATGACTCCATAAATACTGGTATATTGACTCAATAAATATACAAGGATGCTCAGCATTAGTACTCAATCAAGGATATTATTCTCAATAAATTATATCATTATGTTTTATTATTATAACTCAATGAAGCTAATTTAAATATATGTGTGGGATGGGTAGATAAGTTATTATTTTTAAAAGTCAAAACTCCCCCATGGTATTAGAAGTCAAGGTGGTAGCTACTCGGGGTACAGTAGTGACAGGAGGGAACACAAAGGAGTCTTCTGAAGTGTTGTTAATATCCTGTGTCTTGATCTGAGTGCCAATTACATGGATATGCAATCTGTGAAAATTCATATGTATTTTTCTAAGTGCATATTACACATTAATAATTTTTTAAACAATATAAGCAATAGCAGGGGAACAATAAAACATTGGAGTTTCAATGGCCATAAATTGTCTGCCCATCTGTGTCGCGATCTTCAGCCTTTCATCCTTTCTTTCTTTTGTTCCTTTTTTGAGACATAGTCTTGCTTGCCCAGCTAGAGTGCAGTGGCATCGTCGTAGCTCACCACAACCTCCAACTCCTGGGTTCCAGCGATCCTCCTGCCTCAGCCTCCCGAGTAGCTGGGACTACAGGCACACACCAGGATGCCCGGCTAATTTTTCTATTATTTTATTTTATTTTATTTATTTTTTTTTTTTTGTAGAGACGGGGGTCTCACTCTTGCTCAGGCTAGTGTCCAACTCCTGAGCTCAAATGATCCTCCCGCCTCAGCCTCCCAGAGTGCTAGGATTACAGGCGTGAGCCACCGCACCCAGCCACAATCTTTAGCCTTTAAAAGGGGGCCAGTTGAGAGAGAATAGTAAATATTTACTAAGTATGAATTTGCTATTAACAATTCTAAAGTGTCTCTTACCAATTTTGGTAAAAGTAGGTTTGCACCAGATGAACCGTAATAGATAGTGTCCTTCATGATTCTGGTGCCCTGAGTAACAACTGTAATAGCGGTGTTTCCTACTGAGGGAATGTGCACTCATCTCAAATATGCTTGAATAATTTTAAGCAGTAAATGGACACAGCATTAAATAGCATTACATCACATGGCACAAATTTTTCTCATTAACTAATTTCAATATTTCTGATTCAATTAAGAGAAAAAATTCTGTTTGATGTGTTTAACAGGCTGGCTAATAGCCTTTTATTTTTTTTTTTCTCCAAAGAGACAGGGTCTTGCTCTGTCACCCAGGCTGGAGTGCAATGGCACGACCACAGCTCACTGCAACCTTGACTTCCTAGGCACACGCAATTCTCCTGCCTCAGCCTCCTGAGTAGCTGGGCCTACAGGTGTTCACCACCACGCCAGGCTAATTTTTAAAATTTTTTATAGAGACAGGGTCATGCTATGTTGCCCAGGCTGGTCTCAAACTCCAGGCCTCAAGTGATCCCCTCACCTTGGCCTCCCAAAGTGCTGGGATTTCAGGTGTAAGCCACTGTGACCTGCCTGATATCTCTTTTTAGTAAAGAAACAGCAGGCATTGGGCTCTGCTTAAAATTAAATATTTTTATTTTGCTTTGTTTTCATGGTAACCTATGTATGTTACATGATAATAGTTTTCCCACTGCAAATATTATTGTAAAATTTCCTTTTGAAATAATTTTTAAAAATTAGGTACTCCAAAAATAAATATGAGTAAAATGATGTTGTAGCATTGGTTGTGTTATATGTGTCACTTCGAAGTTTGTGAGTGAGCAGAAACCAACAAAAGGAAGAGAATTGGGACAGAAAGGGGTTTGATCAACAATCTTTCCAGCATATTGAGTGAGCACGGTAATAGTCAATAACGCTTAATGTTTGGAGAAGAAAAAATTCTTCTGTTTCATGTTTTGATGGACAATTAAAATTACAGCTAGAAGGTAAGTAGATAGATAGGTATATAGATGATAGATGGATAGATGAATCACAAGATATGCCCTCGTAGCCTTTCATAAAAATCTAACTTTCCATGCTCTGGGATAGCCTTTGTCATTGAATTTGTTGCTATGAAAAAATAATTCATATTTCTCCAGGAAAAATAAAGTAGTGTAGTCTATTCTTTCCTGAATACTGCAGGGACCTCAGAGTGGACTGATCCTTAGAAATGAGACTCTAAAACTTCTGCAATTGATGGGCTTGAAAAAATCCCCTATCACACAGGAGGTAAAGAAGAATCTAATGTTCCCAACTATAACTCCCTGACTCCGAGGCTACAGAAACTTACTTTAATCAATAAAGAGAGCAGATTTTCCCTTGAAGATACCAGCTCTATAACAATACAGTGCTAAAGGTGACAGTGTATTTTGCTTGGTCATTTTCTCAATGTAGCAGCACTTGGAGGATGATCGCTTAACTCTTTTGCTATTTATTTAAGCAATAAACGGAGAGGTGAGCACACTGACTTCCTGAAAACTTTAAATTGACCTCCCAGTGGCTCCATAAGCAAAAGAAATAGAATGAACAGTAACCAGAATACTGAGTCAACCTGCAGAGAAAGCTTTCAAATACAGTTTATTTGCCTCATTTTCCACTTTAAGAGCTATGTAGTCTGAAGAAAAACCGACAGATGAATATATCAAAGAAGCCATATAAAGCTGTTCTTCAGGGTTGTGATTTTTATTACTTATGTGCAGAAGGAAGATATTCAAATCATTTATTTATATATATAAAATAACATCCTTACTTGGGCATTAATATCAGCAGATTCATGTATCATGCTTTTGTTTGCATTTCTATTCTCAAACGTAATGGCTCAGCTAAGTACCTTCTATTTTTATTAATGTTTTTGGAATTTGAAAGTGATGGCTGGGTCTGTCTTAGAGGGTATGCAAATTTTATGAAATCCAAACATATTTGAGAAATGTAAACACACGTGTATTGACTAACGACTATAAGCCAGGATTGAGCTCTGACTTGAAATTTTTAAAAAAAGTGTTTTATAGTTTCAAAATCTGTTCATGTGCAACATTTCATTTAGTCATCACACCTCTGTGAGGTAGATATTGTTATAATTTCTCTTCAATAAATGGGAACCTATAACACAGAGATAGTTATTATTGCACAGTTTTAACACAGGGTAAAGCTGCTTATAAACCACAGATCCACTCACTCAGAAGCTATTTTGCGAGTAGCTGTTTTGTGCCAGATACAGTGTTGAGTGGTAGAAGAGAAAGAAATCTAAAGCAGAATGCCAGTATCAAGGAGATACAATATAGGGGAGAGATAGAAAATAATCTATCAAAATACAGTATAGTTGCTAGCAAGAAAGTAAGTCTAGAATGTTACAGAAATACATAAAAAATAAGCAGCTAATGCAGTTCAGCAATGAGTTAGGGAGGACTACTAAAATACAGATAATTAAAATTTTAAGGCCCAGTGAAGGTTAGTTAGGTAAAGAACTGCACAGGGCATTACAGGCAGCAGCATCAGTATGTAACAAGAAACGGATTTCTACATGATCGAGGAACCAA
Source organism: Daubentonia madagascariensis (assembly GCA_023783475.1). Taxonomy (NCBI): domain Eukaryota; kingdom Metazoa; phylum Chordata; class Mammalia; order Primates; family Daubentoniidae; genus Daubentonia; species Daubentonia madagascariensis. The sequence goes on from JAKFHU010001569.1 coordinate 18,139,255, forward strand.
GGAACCCACCAGTGGTGCGGGATAGCTGGAACACAGGGTCCAAGAGTAGAGTGTTAACAAATGAAACTGCAGATATGAGTGGCCAGATTATGAGAGACCTTCATGTATAATGCTGATGAGGTTGGATAGTGGCCTGAACGCAATGGGAAGCCACATGCCATTATTAGATCTTTTTTTTTTCTTTTTTTAACAAACAAAATAAAACTTCTCTTAGTAGATCAGTCAGGAGGCTGAAGCAATCTGGAGCCTCCATTAAAAGCAGTGGATATACAGAGAAGACAAAGGGCACAAAGATGTAAAGGTGAATGCAGAACATAGGCTTACTTCAGATTTTCAGACTTGACAGAGTAAGTGGATACTAAACTTGTGAAATGTTGATGGAGTTCAATTTTAAATACATGTTAAATTTGAATGTTCAATGGATGGACACTCGGATTGAGTTGAATATGTAGATCTAGAGGCCAGAAGTCCAGAATAAAATTATATTTTTAATCCGTCACTATTTATATAAGGAGAAAGGATTAAATTCATCAGGCAAAATATTAAAAAGAAAATAAAACACAACTGAAGACAAACCTGGGGAGAAGAATATACAAAGATAGGTGAGAAGGAGGGATCTCTGTTAAAAATGGAAAACAAACAAACCCAGACAGTTTTGAGTAGGGCAGAGTGGTCAAAGGTGCTACAGTAAAATTAAGTAAGTTACTTTAGATAAAGAGTACAGTGGAAATTCTGGTGAGAGAACTTCCAGAGAGGACATATGGATAGAACTGGTAACAGGATCTATTTAGGTGTAAGCCACAGGTGAGCAAGTGAAGACTACAAATAGAGACAACTCTGTGCACAAACTTGGATATGAAGTTTATGAAAGAATGAACTTGACAAGTTACACAAGGGAAACATAGAGCTAAATCCTGGGCCCAAGCATTCTAAATCCAAATTTCTGTGTTCTACTTTTCCTTTCTCTTTTTCTTTTTTAATGAGTGTTTACAAACTACTAAGATGGTTTTCTTCTGAGCGGACTAATTTTGCTGGTTAGAACTTGCTGCTAATGAGGTGAAAGTTCTCCCTCAATGATAGCTTGCGCTCTTGACCCGAGCTGATGGCCTTATGAATGTTCATCTTTTGACAGCATAGAGAAAGTAAGGAACTGTGGGTGGCTTAGAATATCTCATTATCATCCTGTGCAACCTATAGGTCACAGATCAGTAGTACTCTCTTTGTATAACAGGACAGAAAACTTAACGATGGTAGAAATAGTGTAAGTCTTCAGAGACTCTAAATGCAAAGGCAAGAGCTGAGCTATATTCCTAGGTTTCTAATTACGCTCGAACACAGCAAGCCCATCCACTCCCAGATTTTCACAATGGCAGGGCTAGTCCTAAATAACAGAGTAAAGCATTGAACATTACTCTTTTCTCATTTTGTTGCCCTTTTCAGTTACACAAATTCCACATGCATTTGGGCCATACTTATCTCATAAATCTCCTTAAGACAATACAGATTTATTGAATCTGTCCTTTATGCCAGGCATAGAAGTGCTTCGAGAGCTTTAATGATTGGAACCGTTCCTGCTTTCAAAAAGCCCACAATTTCATGACAGAGAGGGGAAAATGTGACACACTCTACTTGTCATGTTGTCCTCTCTTGGCTATACTAAAACTCCTACACATCCTTCCACTCTGTGTTCAGGCATCATTTCCTCCTGAGGCCTTTAAGGACAAGGGCAACTGTGGGAGCCATCCCCTCTGCTACTCTTTCACAGCACCCTTGACATAGCCCAGGAGAGCCCCAGCCATTCCGTGACAGAGGCTGATTAATTGTCCACCCACTCAGCTAAACCATGGTCTCCTTGGGGGCAGGAATGTTGACTTGTTGATGTTTCTTCTTCAGAGCCTAACCTTAAGCAATTGGATTCCTTACACATGATTTTTGAAAGCATTTCATGAGTATATGTGACTATAATACGATGTACAATGTGTCACACAAGAAATATAAAGTTCCATGAGAGGTCAGAGAAGAGTATGAGGTGACTGGGCCTAGAAAAATCAGTAAGATTTAGACATGCAGAAATGGAGGGAGGGAGGTGTTCCGTGTAGAAGGATGAAGGTGAAAAAAAGCAAACATTTCACAGAAACTCTCAGGCATGATGTGAGAAGAAAAGGAAAGGATATTACTCACCTATGGCTGCCATTACAAAATACCATAGACTGGGGGCTTAAACAACAGACATTTATTTTTCTCACAGTTCTGGAGGCTGGAGGTCTGAGAGCAAGATGCCAGCATGGTCAGGTTATGGTGAGGGAGCTCTTCCTGGCTTGCAAATATCCACCTTGCTGTGTCCTCAGATGGCAGAGAGACAGCGCGCGAGAGAGCTCTATAGTGCCTCTTTTTATAAGGGCACTAATCCCATGATAAATGCCCTACCTCATGACTTCATCTAAACTTAATTATCTCTAAAAATCCCTATCTTCAAATGTCATAACATCGGGGCTCATAGCTTCAACATATGAATTTTGAGGGGGACGCAATTCAGCCCGTAGCAGTCAAGGTATGAGATTTGGAAGAAAGATTAGAATCCAACCCTGGAGAATTTTGTATATTAAGCCAAGGGTTTTGCTCATCCATGACTATAGTCACATTCAGAAACGAACTCATCTCAGTAGATGTGAGAATAGACAAGTCTTCATATTGTTAAGATATAAGAGAGTTTAAAGCAAGACCAGGCTGTGCTCTTAATAGAAAACCATTTTAAATGGAACTTTTGGGGAACTCTTTATTCAATATATGGGACTTTCATTCAGAGATGACCCACTGAAGGACAAGAATGTTACATCAGGGAATCGTGGCATTTCCACTGGTGAGACTAGTGTATGACCTCAGTAGAGGTTAGCAGTCACGGTTCAAAGGCTGTGTACTAGTCAGCAGTGGGAAGACGCTCTCTAATTCAAAACTTCAGGGGCCAGTGGGTATTGGCAGAGTCTCACTGGCAAGAGCACCAGTTATCTTTAAGACTTCACAGACAATGATAACAACCACGGCTGGATGTATGGGGCATGACTTGTTTTGCTGATGCCTGGTATAGTTTCAAGAATTTTTGTTTCAGGGGTCTCATTGGAACTTGGTCGATTTTCTGGTGACTTGGCTGTCTTAAAACTCCCAAACCGGGCATATGCTGCCTCCAATATCTATGGAAGCCAAGTAGGTGGTGAACCACTTTTGTTTTAGGCCCCAAAGCCAGGAGTTCACCAAAACTGGCTGGAAAATGTCACTTTGGGCTACTGCCCATATAATGTTAAGAGGGCTGTGGATGTTTATCCTTGTGTCCCTCCATCTTTAGTTGACTATGTTTAGATAACAAGCAAAGAAAAGCAAGCTATTTCCTTGGTGGGACTACTCTAAAAAAAATCATGAATAGTCATCTGAAATTTTTTCAAGATACTGCTAGAAAAAAATATGAGCAGTATAAATGAAATAAGAATGTCAGAATGTTGATAAATGTTGATATTAAAATGTATATGTTGATATTATAGGATGTATATATGGTGGTTTAAAATATGAACTTTCTATTTTGTGTATGTTTAAAATGTTTCAACTAAGAATTTTTTTAGTGGAATGTTTAGACTCACACAAGCAATTCATATTATGTGAGGGTTTTCCCAACCCACTGATAATATACCACTAGCTGAAGATTTAGAACAGTCATTATATACTGGATGCCTTGCCAGGGGAAGACAAACTTATTCTTCTCTGTGGAGTATTATGGGGGGAAAAGGCTGGTGCAAGGCTGCAGGCCAAGTGCCAGTAGCAGATGCATCTGTTAAATCACCTTTATGATACATGTGGGTTAGGGGAAGAGCTGTGGGCACTTCTCTGTGCAGTTTTGACAGTACACAGTGAAGTAATAAGTACCAGTGACTGGGTTTTTTTTTTAATTTCTCCAGTCAGATAAGGTTGTTAAACTGAGAAATAGGGTTGTATAATATCTCTGCCTGCATTAAGTCTTTTACATGGAGACCAATTCATTACTCCTGGAAAGCAGAATTGTTTCAATTGCATGACTGCAGCAAATTTTAGTATTACGTTCATTTCTCAGCAATGCCCCTGGTCAAATGTAATATAAGCCATCAGAGGATGGTAATGATTTCATCCAACCACCCTCTCCTCTCACTAGAGCTGAATTTAAGGAACTCAGAAAATCCAAATCAATTATACAGTTTAACAAAAAGAACAGCAAGGCAGTCCAAATAAAAGAGCCAGCAAAAGCTTTAGAAGCCCCAATACATAATAAGGCCTTATATACTCCTAAGTCTCCTCCTCATCTTTCCCCAGGGCTAGAGAATGGGAAGTAGAGCCTGGGATGAGGACCTGGCCCCAGCACTACTCGACTTCCTTGTTAAGCTTGCCCCTGTGTCTTTCTGAGTTTGTTCTGGGTCTCTGCAGAGAACATAACCTTCCCTGTGTTCCCATGTACCTTCTTGACCTATGAGAGCAGCTGTCATAGAACAAATATCTTTGGTTGTCAATATCAACCCCATGTGCAAGTGCTGCTGCTGGGTTTCCCCAGGCTCGGCTGAGGCAGGCCTCTTTTCCCTGGCTACTAGCATCCTCTTATTGTTTGTTTGTTTTTACTCTGAGGCTAATTCACTATTCTGGAATTTCCTAATGATCCTTTTCTTTCTGGACTCTAGTGATCTGGGGAATCCACATATATGATAGCTCGTGAATACAACTACCCAAGTATGAGTCATTTGAGTATGACCAATGACCTGGTCACTTCGAGGCTGTTGTGGCTCACAGGTATTATGTTTATCTGGTCACCTGCAATCATCCCTGGATGTATATTTAACCACTTGGAGAACCTATTAGAATTATTTCTTTCATTCCTAAAACCATAAGACTATAAAATGTCATCTCCATTGTGGTCAGCAGTGGCCATATTAGAGGCACAGGAATACATACGACCAGCAATATACTCAGTGAGACTGATTAGGGAAGTCTACAGGCAGGTAAACAACTGAGCATATGTAATCTTAATCCTCCAGTCTCTTGCTATCCCACAGGGTGGGGTGCTTGAGCCAGGCACAGCTGGACTCATGTGGAAAGTGCTGCAGGGGAGGGACTCTGCTTAGACCACTCTACATATTTATAAAGTTGTTGGGAAGAGGCTGGCAGTCCTGGTGGACTATGTAACAGTGAGAGCTTCCTGGACGGGCATAAGGTTTTTTCATACTTGGCTGGGAAAAAGGCCTTCTTATCAGCTAGATGAGTTTTCATGCTAATGCTCTAGGTATCAGCTAAGGGCCTTGGGTTCCCATAAACTAACTCAGTCCTGCCGAAAGAGCTCATTGAGAAGCTTCCAGAATGGGAAAGGCAGAGAACCCAGTAGGATCATAGGAGACAAAATATTTATCTATCCTCACTTACCACATGTCTTTGCCATCTGTTTTTCTGCTTGCTGTCCCATTGCACCAATGTTTCTTACAGAAACATCTTCATACTCCTTGTATAAGAATACTTGGGGGGCTTGTTAAAAATTCCAGTGTCTGGGCCCCAAGTGAATCCTACTAAATCTGAATATGAGAGAATAGAGCCCAGAAGTCTGCTATTTTAACAGGCTTTCCAAGTGATGCTTAGCAATGCTAAAATTTAGAAATTACCATTCTAAACCAGTGTTTCTCAAATCTACCTGGTCACCTTGGAGCCTTGTTAAAAAGACAGATTCCCAGATCTCATTTTAGACCTACTGAATGAGGTCCTCCAGGGGAGTTGTCAATGATCAGGGACTATTTTTAATTCATCTTAACATTCCTAATTCTAGCCCAGTATTCAATATAGAGTAACTATTTTTTTTTTAAATTAACCAAATTGTGGCAAAAATAAAAACCCTTATTCAAGCGTTACGCATCTATGGATTCATCCAACCCCAGATAGAAAATACAGTCATCATGGGCATAGGACCTGTGAATAAAAACATTCTGATCAACAATGGACCGCATATATGAGCATATATGATGGTGGTCCCATAAGTTTATAATGGAGCTGAAAAATCCCTGTAGCCTCCTGACTTGGTAGCCATAATGATGCCATAGTGCAATGCATTCCTCACATGTTTGTGGTGATGCTGGAGTAAACAAACCTACTGAGCTGCCGGTTGCATAAAACTGTAACATATACAATTATGTATAACATATAGTACTTGATAATGATAATAAACAACTATGTTACTGGTATTTACTACAGGATACTTTTTAATATAGCTTTAGAGTGTACTCCTTCTATATACACACAAAAAAAATTTAACTGTAAAACAGCCTTAAGATGAGCCTGTTGTCCCAGCTACTTGGAAGGCTGAGGCAGGAGGATCACTTGAGTACAGGAATTCAAGCCTGCAGTGAGCTATGAGATTGCACCACTGCACTCAGCCTGGGTGACAGTGAGAACCCCAACTCTAAAAATAAATAAATAAATAAATAAAATTAAACATATAAAACAGCCTCAAGAAGGTCCTTCAGGAGGTATTCCCAAAGAAGGCATTGTTATCATAGGAGATGACAGCTCCATGAGTATCATTGCCATTGAAGAGCTTCCTGTGCGACAAGATGTAGAGGTGCAAGACAGTAATATTGATGATCCTGACCCTGTGTAGGCCTAGGCTAATGTGTGTATTTGTGTCTTCATTTTTAACAAAACAGTTTAGAAAGTAAAAAATAAAAAAATTTTAAAAATAGAAAAAGCTTATAGAATAAGAGTATAAAGAAAGAAAATATTTTTGTACAGCTGCACAGTGTGTTTGTGTTTTACACTAAGTGTTATTACAAAAGAGTCAAGAAGTTAAAAAATTAAAAGTTTATAAACTAAAAAGTTACAGTAAGTGCAGGTTAATTTATTATTGAAGAAAGAAAAATAATTGTAAATTTAGTGTACCCTAAGTGTACAGTGCCTATGAAATCTATGGTAGTATATAGTAATGTCCTCGGCCTTCCCACTCACTCACTGACTCACCCAGAGCAACTTCCAGTCTTGCAAGCTCCATTCATGGTAGGTGTCTTATAAAGGTGTACCAATTTTTATATTTTATGCTGCTTTTTTACTGTACCTTTTCTACCTTTAGATATGTTTATATACACAAATACTTACCATTCTGTTACCATTGCCTACAGTATTCAGTACAATAACCTGCTATACAGGTTTGTAGCCTAGGAGCCTATGAAATCTATGGTAGTATATAGTAATGTCCTCGGCCTTCCCACTCACTCACTGACTCACCCAGAGCAACTTCCAGTCTTGCAAGCTCCATTCATGGTAGGTGTCTTATAAAGGTGTACCAATTTTTATATTTTATGCTGCTTTTTTACTGTACCTTTTCTACCTTTAGATATGTTTATATACACAAATACTTACCATTCTGTTACCATTGCCTACAGTATTCAGTACAATAACCTGCTATACAGGTTTGTAGCCTAGGAGCAATAGGCTATACCATATAGCATAGGTGTGTAGTAGGTTATACCATCTAGGTTTGTGTAAGTACACTCTGTGATGTTTGCACAACAACACAACTTCTTAGAACCTATCCCCATCATTAAACGACATATAACTGAACTGTAGAGAGATCATAGAAGGAAGTGACTGGGAACATGTCACCCTCTCTGGCGTTTAGGGAGTTTCCCGACCACTGAAAGTCAGTTGGAATAATGAGCTAAAGCAGGGTCAAATCATTCTTGCCTGAGAACTGAGTCAATGTCACCTGAGTGAAGGTAATTAGTATAGTTTATTCCACCAATAGGTGTAGTACCAAGAGGAAGGATGCAGGAGAGGAATTTGAACAGTAACAAATTGAAATAAATCATTCATTTTTGATGAATGTATGTGTGTGGCATGGAGAAAAAGTCAGGGAGGAGAGAAAATTCGGAGACATAAGTTAAATGTAGTTGGAAAGAAAGGAAAAAGTTTAGGCAATAGAATAATTTTTTAAGACTAAAATAATGTCCAAAAAACGATGTCCATTATTTATTATTACATGACTTTAGCCATCATCCCCTAAACCCTGGGCATGCGCCTTTTGGGAACCCCATTAGGCCAAGATTTACTTACAATATCAAAGTGAACCTTTGTGACCTTTATTTCTATAAGGCTGTACCCCATAGGATGGTAACATTTGCCATCCTACCAGTACATAATATTAGGAAAGATGAATACAGTTTCTTCCTAAATTCTAATAAAACCAGCTAGAACCCAGATGGCCAGGAAAAATGACGTCAGGTTACCCTCACTGCTCATTATACACTAGTTATCATGTATTATCCTACTAAAAGAAGCACTGTGACAGTTCACAAATGCCATGACAACTCCTGGAAGTTACCCTACGCAGTTCAAAAAGAGGAGGAGCCCTCAGTTTTGGGAACTCCCCACCCCTTTCCCAGAAATCTTATGAATAATCCTCCCTCTGTTTAACATAAAATTAAATGGAAGATATAAAATAAGACCCCAGACACTCACAAGGTGCTACTCTTTTTCTCTAAAAGACACTGCTGCCCTATGGGGCAGCTTCTTTTTTTTTTGTTTTTTTTTCTTTTCTTACTTTAATTAACTTGCTTTCGCTTTACTGTGTCAACTGTATCAAGTCACTCTTGAATTCTTTCCTACGCGAAATAAGAACCCACTTGGCCTTCATGCCAGAGGCCAGTTCTGGGGTCCACTTTCCTGTATCAGTGGTGCCATCTTAAGCTTTGAATCAAGGGATATAGTGGCCAATGCCCCTTGGAGCCTTTTTAAATTCTGTATCTCAAGTTATGGTACACATCCAAATATTGCCATATAATGTTGAAAATCCCAGAACGGGGGAATATTTATGACTTTTAGAATTGTGACAGACATAATACTTGATAATACATAAAATTAGCTTCAAAAACTTTGAAACATTTCATAGCATATTTTTTATAAAAGTAAAATTTCTTAAAGAAAATGACAAGTGCCATTTCATGGAAAGATCAACCACTACCATGTGAGATGGCATCATCCTCCTATGGTCACCCAGCACCAGCCTGGCCCTGCACTTCCCACCCCTTTTTAGCCACCTTTTGCCTTTAGGGGACTTTCATAGAGATGGAGAACACAAGAGGAAGAGAAAGGTTTAGGAGAGAAAACAAGTTCCATTTTTGCCCAGTTGAATGTAGTTGCCTATGAAGCATCTGGGTAGAAACACAAAAGTAGGCAATGGGACATACAGATTTGAATCTCAGGGGAAAGATCTGGGTTTGAGATACATATTTGAACATCACCAGCATTAGACAGTAATTGAACTATGGAAGTTAAAATTCTTATTTCTTCCTTCACAGCCAGATTTCTAAGTGCTACCATTTCTCCTGGGGCCTCTTAATAGATTAAAAAAGTTCTCTGTTAAAGCAACAACTTTAGTTTTATATTCCAAGTCATAAAACTTAAGATTTTTTCTGTTTCTTATGCATGAATGAGCAATGGGAGACTGAAATGTTATTACTTCTGGGTGACAGTGGCACCCTAGGTGGAATTCGATAGCCAGAGAAAGTATCATCTAACTGCCCAATCAAGAAAATTTTCAGGATATGTTTTTATTTGTGGAATAAGTAATTTGGGGATAAGCATGAATATAATATAAATTTGGCTCATTTAATAAAACTGCTACTTAAGAATCATTAATATACAAAGACTAATAAGGGTATTTATATTCCTCAAATATTTGGCTCTGTTCATCATTCTTTGAAGCATTGTAACCCTCATCACCTTTAGAAGTCTCCATTTGAATGCTCTTAATTTGCTTTGTTTCACTTCTTGGCTACATATTCAGGCACATAGGCCTCTTTAGGAAACATCAGTACCTGTGGGCTCTGTGTATGTGTGTTTGTGAGAAAGACTGAGAGAGACCAAACCTTCCACCTTTTATATCTCATCAATAAATATTCTATAAACCAATGAAAGAAGTTATTGGAGAAAGAGGAATAAATCAAAGATAAAGGTAGATCAATACGCATATCTTGAACTTCGTCATCTTGTAATCATGCCTATTATTTTGGGGTAGGAGAGAAATAATTAATCTCTGTTTGACTATTCTTTATGCATCCTGTCTTCTCTAATAATATTCTCTTACCAATTTATATTCCTTCCTCTTAAATATTTAAAAGCCTCCTAATTTTCCATCCAGTATGTATCCAGGCAGATGCAGCATATTTAATTAAAGGATTTGCCTTTACCTAAAGTTTATAATAGGTTTTTTAACCACTTCAGAAAAATCTTGCAAAAAAAAGGTTATTATAAAACACTAAATGGAGTTTCAAATTTAAACCATGTCTTTGGAGTTCCATAAATTTACTGTGAGAATGCTATTTCCAGGATTAACTGTGATCTTACCTTGCCACGTTAGAGTAGCTGAATTAACAAAAGAGATTTGTGACTCTGTATGGAAATTTAAGAAAACAGATTATTGAAACTATAAAAAAGTCTAGAGATTTTTCAAATACAAATACTGCACATTATTTTTCCTAAAAACAAAACTATAAAATCACAGGGAAATATAGTGACATAGGAAAATCATAAGTTACTGAAGGGCAGAGTTCGCAAACTTTAATCAATGCTTTCCCAAATTTTACTCTGCATAAAATTTATTTTAATTAGAAACAAATTTTTTATTATAATATAATATTGTCATCTAAGTAGGACTAACTTTCCTCTGAATAATGGAAAAGTGTCATCAAAAACCTTGTTTATTATTTTTTTTCTTTTTCTGTTATTAAATTTTTAGATTATAATCTTAATCAGCTAACAAAAACTCAAGTGTGTAGTCATTGTATATAAGTTTTTCCATCTTGACCACAAGAGTCAGGAGGGAATTTGTTTAGGTGAGCTGGATTTCCACTGTGCTTGCTGCATGCTCTTATTCTGCCTCTACAGTAAACCAGCAGAGAAAAGAAGGAGGATAGTTTGGCATGTCTTTGTTCTTTCTAAGTTTTTACTGGCTGCTGATAATGCCACTTTCTGCTCTAAGTGCTACAGATCATCTGGCTAAAAATCCATTCTCAAACTTTTATTTTTTTCAAGGATCAAAATGAAGCTTTCATGTCTTTTTCTGGGATATACATTTGCTTTCTTAAAACATAAAACAAAAGCAAAAACATTTGTTAATCCACTCATGAATTGATGAGCACTTGGGTTGATTCCGTATCTTTGTAATTGCAAATTTTGCTGCAATAAACATTCCAGTGCAGGTGTTTTTTGATAAAATGATTTCTTTTCCTTTGGGTAGATACCCAGTAGTGGGGTTGCTGGATCGAATGATAGGTCTACTTTTAGTTCTTTGAGAAATCTTCATACAGTTTTCCATAGAGATTGTACTAATTTGCAGTCCCACCAACAGTGTATAAGCATTCCTTTCTCTCTGCAACCACACTAGCATCTATTGTTTCTGGACTTTTTAATAAAAGCCATTCTAACAGGAGTAAGGTGTATACCATGGAGTACTACTCAGCCATAAAAAAGGATGAATTAATGCCTTTTGCAGCAATTTGTAAGGAATTGGAGACCATCATCCTAAGTGATGTATCTCAAGAATGGATAAACAAATACCACAAATACTGTCTAATAAATTGGAATTAATTGGTGAGCACACAAGTGCACAGAGGGAAGTAAAAGTCATTGGAAATCAAGCAGGAGGGAGGTAGGAGGAGGGGAGGGGCAAAAACCTACCTAATCGGTACAATGAACACTATTCATGTGATGGGCACACTTATAGCCCTGACTCAAGCCATGTAACAAAAACATTTGTACCTCCTTAATATTTTGAAATAAAAAAAAACACTTCAGGCACATTCACATCTTTGGACTCATTTTTAAGTGGGCCATGATGTCTGCTGGCAACAAATTCTCTCAGGTTTTATACGTCTTAATGATGTGTTTTGTCTGTATTTTTGAAGGGTATTTTCTCTAGATGTACAATTTTCAGTGGACAGATTTTTTTTTCCTGTAATCATGTTAAAGGTGTTTTCCATTATCTAATGGCTTGCACTGCTGATGGGAAATTTGTGACAGTTCTTTGTTTCTCTCTTCCTTTGGTAGTCTTTTTAATATTTTTTCCTTATTGATTTTCAGTAATTTTATTATGGGTTATCATAGTGTAATTTTGTGTCTATTCTGTTGGAGTAGCTTTGAAGTTCTTGGATCTGTGTGTTTAGAGTTTCCATCAAATTTAGAAAAGGTTTAGTCATTAATTCTTCAAATATTATTCCTTCACCTTCCCAATGTCGTCTGTTTTGGTAGACTGATATTTTCCTACCGATCACTGAGTCTCTGCTCAGTTTATACAATTTTTTCCTCTCACACCTTCATTTTGGTAGTTTCTATTGCTGTATCTTCGGATTTATTGAGATTTTCTTATGCAGTGTCTTATCTGCTATAAAATCAATTCAATGGATTTCTTTACTTTAAATGCTGTATTTTTGACCACCAGAAATAGCACTTGCCTCATTTTACATCTCCTATTTCCCTTTGGATTTGTCTTCCTTTAATTTTTAATCATACTTATTATAACTTTTTATGTCTTTATCTGCTAATTGCTTTATTTCTCTTCTTTATGAGTGTATTTTTATTGACTGAATTTCTCCAGGTTATGGATCATATTTCATTAGTCTTTTTTTTATTTGATGATTTTATTTGACTTTATAGATGCTATGTTGTTGAGCAACTGGATTTTATTGTTTTCTTTATAGAGTACAAAATTTTATTTTGCCTGGCAATTATGTTACTTGTGAATTAACTTGGTATTTTTAGGGTTTATTTGGAAAGATCTCCAGGAGCTTTTATTCTAGGGCTATTTTAGTCGTACTCTAAGGTTTTGCCTTTCTGGGATTTTGATGAAATGCCCTGGTATTCCAGGGGGATTTTCTACTCTAGATAAACTTGAATGTGTCCCAGCCCTGTGTAAGCTTTGGGAGCTGTTAAGCTATCAGTTTCTCTGTTGTTCTTCGCCTGGCTTCATGGACTTTCACCCTATACACGGACAACTTATTATTTAGCAACAGACACAAGGGGACCCCATGCAGATTTTTAGAACTATTTTTCTGCGTAGCTGCCTGTTTTGTAGTAAAAAGCTTTGAAAATTCTCACTGATTTTCCTGAAAGCAGATCTTTGTTTTCTCAGCTCAGCAAGTTGAGTGCCTAGTACTGTGCTTGGGCTCCCCCTCTCTGCACCACCATCCAGAAAGTTACTCCACAGAGAAATCTGGGGCAATTGTACAGCTACCTCTTTGTTTCTCCTTTCTTAAGGATCACAGACCTGTGTTGCTAGTTGTCAAATATCTGAAAATAATATCGATTTTTAGCTGTTTATGATAGAAAGGCAAGAGTACTGCTTTCTCTATAGTGGCCTCAGTGTTGACAGTATCTTTATTTTTCACACAACATCAACCTCTGTGTTACCCAGAGCTTGGGTGATATAATATCTTTAAAAGAATGCTCTATATTGTTTATGGAATTTTCTACCAAGCTGTTGGCCCCCATTTTATGTACGACTTTTTTTAAAGACCTTTTTTGCTCTTACCTGAAGGTATAAACAGATAGTTTTCAAACAACAAACAAGATATATATTCTGTCCTCAAATGGACCACAATCAACTTGTTGGCTGGTATGTTGTCTAGATACAATTGTCCAGTCATGCCACTGGAAAAAATAAACAAGTCTGAATGTATGGGGAATTGACAACTACTACATCAATGGCAGACTTACAGACATTTTTAAATGCTTTCAATAACTTATATCCTCATATTTTTAAGAGTGAAAATATGGAATATTAAAAATTAATTAATTATTAGAACTGATAAAACATTGTATTTTCTCACCAAAAAGGATCTTTATGTAAGAGTGTTAAGTTTCTGGGGCATCAGGGGCTGGTACAAATGAGCAATGATTTAGTGACCTAATTATATGTTCTCTGAGGAAAAGCCTCTTCCTGCTTTGCAATGAGGAACTTATTATTTATTTGTTTTTATTTTTAGTATAGCATACAGGGTTAGAGAGGAAGTGGACGTGTTATAGAAACCAGTAGCAACCACATTAAAAGAGACTTCTTTTGTAATGCCGCTTTGCACAACTCTCTTTTTTCGTGGCCATAAAATGTCAGAAAATCATCTCAAGTTCCCATGATAATTGAGCACATCACCATCAAAGCAGTAGCGCACAAGCTTTAACTTCTACCAATAGAAGCTTAGGTGTTTGAAAACCAAAATCATTATTTCTTGGTTCCTTCCCCTAGTCATTCACATAGTGTTTTTTGTTTTGTTTTTCCCTAAAGGAGTCTTTTTTGCTATATCTCATATTGCACCTACTATGACTTCTAACATTATTTCCATATTGTGAATGTCCTGGGTTTATATGCAGTAATATTAAGTATTGCAAAGAAAAATAAGGGCAAAATATTAGTATAAAAATTTTGTAAATTCTCTAGATTCCCCTCTATCTGCGACTCTGGCCAAGGGGCATGAACTCATTTTAGTTTTTGTTTTGTTTTGTTTCATATTTTTTTATACATATATAGGTACATATATATGTATATATATTATGCTTTCCCTCAAACAACTAATCCAAACCTGTAGCTTTGAAGCATCAAAGAAGATATTGGTTTTTTTCTATGTAATTTGATACGTGTTCTTGCCAGATTTAAGCTTGTATGATGTGAGACTAAATGAAGTCTTAGGCAAACCATCACTCAACATTTAATGTGTTGAAAATTTTGAGGAAATCTATAAATATAGGATCTTTATTTCTCTCCAAAATTCTACTTTCCATTCTCCAATCTGCAATAACTACCTTATTTTTAAAAAACGTTCATATACAGTGTTAAGAAAGCCTTGTAAGTCCAAATACTATGATATATTGTTTAGATGATGAATATAGGACTGAAGACAGAAGTGAAAACGAGGGGTCACTGAATAAAGGGAAGAAGAGAGAGAGAAAGCTAAAGACATTTCTAGGTTGAAATATAAAGCATCTTTGGAAATCGGTGTCAGAGAAACTTCAAAAGACGTGAATATGTATTTACGCTTCTTTCAAATACGCAGTTTTGCAAAAGTCACCATCAAAGGCTTAAGATACAATGTTTGATATGCTTTCAAAAAGAGTTTCAGTTCTTGAAGTTACTATGACTTTCTTATGTCCATTGACATCTGTCCAGTGCTCTATAACGACACCATTGATTTCAGCAGCTGGAGTTACAGACAGATTGCAGCTACTACGGAGCAGCGTTTGTTTAGCGTTCTTATTTGTCAACCATTAAATTGGCAACATAAAGAATACAAGTCTTTGATAAAGAGCATGTCACCAGATTTGCAGCATTTTGGGACAAATGTAAGGAGAAATACTGAGAAATAAAACCTCACTTTGAAAAAACATAAAGGAAGAAGTTAAACTAGAAGCTGAATAAGCTTTAAGCCTCTATGAAATGAGCTGTTTATTAGATATAAAAGAAGTCACAACCTAAAACCTGTCTTCAAAGGCCTTTTAAAATAAAGCTACAACAACAAAAAAATAAAAATATGCAAAAAATGCCAGAATAAAACACACATATAATCAATATCTAGCAATATATGTTATGACTAAGGGCCTCACTTCAACCATTGCCTGTTGTAGGTTTGCTGGATGCTCTCCACCTGACCTTTGACTATCCAGATTCATTCTCTACCGTTTCCTGACCTACACCAGTGGGGCTCCCTTTGCTGGCTGACTTTTGTTGGAATTGGCATTGGAAGATCACAGAATAGGAGGAGAGAGCAGTAGGTTTCTTTGCTTCCTCCCTGCTGAAACAAGGCCATAGCTGTGACCTTCTGTGACTACAGATGAGCTGGGCAGCTCCTCTGCTACTGTTCCAGCTCTCATGAACTCCCAAAATATTGATTTCTCACTGGCCCTTTCAACCTTAGGAGGAATAATAGCTTCCACCTACTGCTAGTCTCAGATTGTTTTTATTGGTTACCTTAACACTGCCCACAATTCTGTAAGTAGTCCCTCATTAAAGTCTCTTAATATGAACTATCTGGTGTGAATTTTTTTTTTTTTTACCAGGAACCTGATTTATATAGCAGGTATTTATTATATCCATTAACAAGAGTGAGAGTCCTGTTTATATTTTCCATTGTAAAAAATAAATACATAAATTCAATTGTGTGTGTATTTGTATAAACACAAGCACTTAGGTGTAGCTTCCCTGAGGGAATACAGTCTGATTCACTAAATCTAAGAAATTAAGAAAATCAAGTTAATGTGGAACATTGGTACCAAAATCTAAAAGATACTGATCCACTTTTTCTGGAAAGGATGTTAAAACATTCTTGATATATTTCTAATGCTTACTAGCCAGAGTGATTTTAGGAGCATCACAAAATCATAGCAGGATAGATTTGGGTGTATAGGAGTTTATTGAGGACTTTCCAGTTATAAATCCATTAGATTCTTGAATTCTCCTTATGCTACTTTTGTTATGACATTAAGCCTATATTTGAACACTACCAGTGATAAAAGTAAACTACTAGTTTCTAAAGCCATTACTATTTTGAGCAGCTTTAGCTATTGGAAAGTTTTTCCTCATGTTCATATAAATAATTTTTCATGTAACTTCCCCCAGCTGGTCCTGGCTCTTCCCTTCAGTACCATCCTCAATATGTCTAATCTCATGGCCACATGATCTCTTTCACATATTTGAATGTAGTTATTATGATCTTCTTGAATTTCTTGTTTTCAACTTTTTCCAACAGCTTGCCAAACTCTTCCATACTTGTATGATCATATAGCACTTAAAATAATTTTTTTTCTATTTCCTCAGCTCTTCACTGACTCCCTGAGAAAATTCCTTTTGTCAGAACTTGCTCATTTGCAACACTTTTTGTGCAGACTTAACTCTACAGTTTCCCAATTTGTATCAAACCACCTTGATCTCTGATATGCTTTTCAAAAGCTGCCTTTATTTCTGCACAAGCTCCTCATTCACCTCACATATTAGAGCAATCAGTCTGCAGACATACGATGACTAGAAATCAAATCTTGCCTAATTTTCCATGAATTTATCTACACTTGACTATGATCACTTTTTTATTCATCCAGACAGGATTATATCCAGGACCATATAGAAATGGAGGAGAAGTGTTTGATCTTGCACATTTTTATTTCAACTGAACTTTATAGGGGATACTTTTTCCTAAGTAATTTATTCATTAATAATATGTGTCTCTTTCAGATATTACTCAGGGTTTCACAGACCGGGTTCCCACTTCTTCAGATATCACGTCCTGACCCTCCTCTGATTGTGGTTAATTTAACAGACTTTGGAACACTTCCCATATCATTGCTAACCACTCTGCATCTTGCTTTGTTCTAATATATAAAACCTGGACTAAAGCATATCTTGATCATAGAAAACGTCATCCAAGGACTCATTCAAAAATATTTACTGAGCATTTCCTACATGCTAGGTTCTCTGTTAGAGCTGGGCACACACAGAGAAATAAGAACCTTCTCCTAGGTCTGGCTATCGGACTCATCTCTTCCCTTAGGTATCTGGGCTTCAGCTGTGAGACACTTTGTCCTAGTCCAGTAGAAAAAATTTCAATATGAAGACAAAAATATCTTTATAGCCCCCATAATGTCCCTATCATTATAAGAAATAAAAAGAAAAGATAAAGATAAAATGGATGTGGGAACACAGAACATACCAGTTGTAGGAACCATAGCATTGAATATATGTTTCTAATTGTAAATTGTTACAACTACAGCCATCCATCTATTTGTTTGTTTATTTTTCTGATATTTTGATAGTCCTAAGCAGCAGTGAGACAGTCTCTCACCTTCTCCTGGTCTTCCTGAATACACATGTTGAAGTGTTAGAATTCATAGTGGGTATAACTGAAGTGACACAGCCAGATACCACAAAAAGAGTACTAGCCCGGGAGCCAGAGTATGTGGGTGTAACCCTAGCTTTGCCTCTAGCAAGTACATGAACTTGAATGATTCCTATCATGTTCTAGGTTCTCCATTTCTCTTCTGTAAATGAGACACTGGAATTTGATGGTCTCTAGACTCTTTGCAGCTCAAATTTTCTGATTCTATCATGTTGCTTGAGAAGCTGGTAAAGGAAGCAGAAGGAGCCAGCTTGCCCGTTTGCAAAGGGAATTAAATGCTGGCACAGGAATTCGGGACTGTATGTGGGAATATGTGATTATAGTACAATCATTATGATTCATCAAGAGAATAAATTCCCTTGTTGGTTACACATACACACCCCCCACCCCTTCCCACTCACAACTTTTACTTCCTGGTTTTCAGAACAGTCTAAAAGTAGGGAAAGAATGTAGGTGGAGTAGGAAGAGGGGAGGGAAGTGTTCTCTATTTGGAAGAGATTTTTTGGAAGCTCTTTCTCATGTTCATTTATACCACCTACGGTGCTTTTATTCTTCCTTGCTGAATGTTTGATTCTCCTAACCAGACAGAAAGTAATAAGTCAAAATAGTTATTGTCACTCCTTTTCAAGCTCAGTTAAAACATTTTTATACATACACAAATTATGCCTTAATTCACTGAATAAAACTAAAAGAAATCAAAATTAAGAGAGTCATGCCAACAAGAGAAAAGAAAAGTCCATAATAAGGTAACTCAGAACACATTTCTATGCCCATGAGTGAGATAAAAATGACCAATATTGATCTTTTAAAGCAATTTTCCACTTTTTGTTCCCCAATATAGTGAGGCCACTTTCACAGTAACCAAATAGCTCAAATTATAAATAGATTTTATTAGCAGATGATATTTAGCTCAGGGACTCTCTAGGTGAGGGTAGTTGGTTCTGGCATTATCTAGATCACAGGAGGAAAACCACTGGACTTGAAGTTATTAAACAATTTTGGGAAGCTCATGACAATAAGACAAGACTCAGCTGAGCTTTCTGTTGACTTCAAAACTAAATGCAATTTCTGGTGGGAACAAGGTAGCATAGACTCATTTCTTCCTGCTCCTTGTTGTTAAATACAAATAAAAAATATGGAAATAGTGCAAGAGGCAATCAAAAGAGAACAAAGAAAAATGGAAAAGCAAAGGAAAAATGATTAGGGACCCCAGAACTGGAGAGAGAACATAGCATCAAGGCTTTGTAGGACCTTCCCCCAACAAAAGAAGGTGACTCACGCTCCATGTCTTCAGATCCTCAAGCTGGCAACAGAAGGTTGGTATTATGGACTCAATGTTTGTATCCCCCAAAATTCATATGTTGAAGCTGTAACCCTCAATGTGATAGTATTTGGAGATGAGGCCTTTGGGAGATGATTAGGGTTAGGTAAGGTCATAAGGATGGGGCCCTCATGATGGGAATAGTTCTTTTACAAGAAGAGGAACAGATTGGACTCTCTCTCTCTCTCTCTCTTGTTCCTTTCACATGCCTTGTGGAAAGACCAGGTGAGCACACAGTGAGAAGACCACTGTCTGTGATCCAGGAAGAGGGCCCTGACCAGAACTCCACCATGGTGCTGGCATCCTGATTTTGGACTTCCAGAATCCAGAAATGTGAGAAAATAAAGGTCAGTTGTTTAAGCCACCTGGTCTATTGTATTTTGTTATAGCAGACAGAACTGATTGAACCAGTGGCCCAGTAGATCACTCTAGATGGAACAGGAGCTCTCCTAATGCCACCAGGAGAGACTGGTGGCCCAGCAAGGGGGATTTATCAGGCATTCTGCTAATAAAAATTAGCTGGGGATGCACGTTCCTTTTCTACTGCTTTTGAAACTCCCTGCCACCACTGAGGGACATCAGCAGCCAGTGGCACTAGTAGGAGGTATCATTTATTTAGTCATTCAACAAATATTTATTTGCATTTATTTTGTACCAGATGCTGTTCTAGGCACTGGGATACGTCAGTGAAAAACAACAACAAAATATTTGTTGATAGTTATACTTGACAGTGTTGTTCAGTTGAGAATTTAAAACAGTCTACTGAATGAGAACAGTATAAAACTTACCATAGTAATGTTAAGCACAAATATTTATACACAGATTAAAATTCAAGCACTCATTTTGAATTTATTCTTTTTCTAAGAAACTGGCGGAAGCCTTAGACTGAGGTTACTAATGGATTAATAATTGTCTCTCTTCCTTCTGCTTTGTCACTCAGGCTTTACAGATTTTCTTCCTTATGTCCCATGCTGTTGTAAACCTGGCAAGTTGGTGCTGAGTTAGCACTTCCTATTATCAGAATTCTTGCTCTCTGTAGCAACAGTTTTTCACAGTTTAGATTTTAAATACAGTTTTTTACAAGACTGCTAAGAAGATTGTTCCTCCCCAACATACTCTGTAAAATGCCAGCTGCCTGCTTTAATCAAAAAAAGGCATCTGTTGATGCAATGTGGTGGTGTTCTGCTCTATGGTCAGCATGCATGGGCTTTTTACTTGTTTAACTATTCTCTGAGATCTGCCAAACACTGTGGCAATGGCATAGTTTAATAGCCCCTAACTTGCTGGAAGAAAAAGTAATTTCCTAACTGAATCCAAGCTTAAAGATTACACATGGAGGAAAATCATGAAACTCTGTGTTATGCTGGTAAATATCTCAGTGACTGTAGTTTTCTGAGAATTTATTGTTTAAATATTTCAAGGTAACTAGCTAACATATTCACAGTCAAAATAGGACAGCATGCTCCTGTTTTTCATGTGTGCATCATGTTTGCTTTAGACATAAAATATTGTCCATTCCAGCTTTACAGTAATGGGATGTTGTTCAGCTAAGTTTAAAACCATTTATTTTTAAAAATATTTTGTGTTTTAATAAACTTTTTTGGAATAGTTTTTAGCTTTGCAGAATAGTTACAAAGATAATATGGAGAGTTCCTGTATATACCTTATCCACTTCTCTCATTGTTAGCATCTTACATTATTTTGTCACATTTTTCAAAACTAAGAAATTGACACTAGTACATTACTATTAAGTAAACTTTAGCATTTTTGCATTTCATCAGTTTTACCATTAATGCCCCCTCTCTGTCCCAGGATCTAATCCACGGTACCACATTGTTCTTAGTTATCATGTTTCCCCAATTTCCTCTGACCTACGATACTTTCTCAGTGTTATTTTTCATGACTTTGGCAGTCTTGAGGGGTACTGGCCAGGTACAGAATGTCCCACAGAATGTCCCCTAATCTGAACTTATCTAATAATTTTCTTACGATTAGAATGAGGTGATGGGTTTTAGGATAGAATATGATATATGCAATCTTGTCACAGCAAATCAAGGGGAAGCATGATATTCACATAGCATCACTGATAATGTTAAACTTCATCACTTTAATGAGATCAAGTTTCTCAGGTTTCTCTACTCTGAAGTTACCAATTTTCTCTTTCCCTCCTCTATTCTTTGAATGTGTAGCTCATTTATTATTTTTACTTTTTAAAATAAATAGATAGCAGAAACATAATAACACTTGTGTACCTATTGTCCAGATTTCAATAAGTTTCAAAATTTGGTCATTTTTGCTTCAGGAATTTTTAATTAAAAGAATAATATTACCCATTGAGTTGATGTTCCTTCCACGTTACTTCACTATTTCATTTTCATTTCTTGCATTGCAGAGATAAACTGATTAAAAATTTATGTTGAGTGAAAAGAAGCAAATTTCAAATAGCTATGATAATTTGTTAAAGGATATATATTATAAAAAGATGTAAATTGTGACATCAAAAAGTCAAAATGCGGGGAAGTGGACTTAAAGTACAGAGTTTATTTTTAGCAATCAAAGTTATATTGTTATCAGCCTAAAGTGACCTGTTTTAACTACAAGACCTTTTCTGTAAGTCTCATGGTGACCACAAACCAAAAACCTATAATAGATATACTAAATATAAAAAGCAACGAATCAAAATAAACTGCTAGAGAAAATCACTTAACCACAAAGGAAGACAGTAAAAGAGAAAGAAAGGAAGAATCTTTAAAACAACTATAAAATGTTTAACAAAATGGCAGTAGTAAGTCCTTACCTACAAATAATCACCTTGAATGTAAATACATTAAATCCTCCAATTAAAAGACATAGAGTGGATGAATGGATAAAAAACCAAGACCCAACTATATACTGCCTAAAAGACACTCATATCACCTGTAAGGACACAAACACATTGAAAGTGAAGATATAAAGATATTTCATGCAAATAGAAGCCAGAAGAAACCAGAAATAAGAGGATATAATAATCATAAATATACATGCACCCAACATTAGAGTACCTAAATATATAAATCAAACATTAATAGATCTAAAGGAAGAGATAGACCACAACAGAATAATGACAGGGAACTTCAACACCCCACTTTCAGCAACGGACAGATCATCCAGACAGAAAACCAACAAAGAAACATTAACACTAATTGGTAGGCTTGAGTGATAGCCGCCTATTCCATTTGCTACAATGTTGTCATCAGTATTTCACCTGTTGGTTTCAGAACCCATTGATAATGGTTGCCTAGATTCATTATTTTATCAGAGTTTGAAAAATTGAAACTTTCTAACTATACGGTATCCTCTTTATTTAAACTCTGGAATTCTTTGTAAAGAAGAAGAATTTTTCCTCATCAACTATTTGGTTATCATAAA
This sequence comes from Daubentonia madagascariensis, assembly GCA_023783475.1. Lineage (NCBI taxonomy): Eukaryota > Metazoa > Chordata > Mammalia > Primates > Daubentoniidae > Daubentonia > Daubentonia madagascariensis. The sequence continues at coordinate 18,161,899 of JAKFHU010001569.1, forward strand.
ATAAAGTCTGTATAGGAAAATACAGTAAATGCTTTCTTTTTTCCCTCTATTTATCAGTTTTCAAAAATGAATTGACACTATAGCAACTTCCAAAGATAAGAAATACAGTTGTGTTTTTGTTTTATTATAGTAATGAACTTATGAATTTTCATGTATTTGAGCTATTTCAATTAAAGCACTTAGTTTTTTCTTTGTCATACTCAAACTGTCCCATCTTTGACCAGCTAGAGGTCTCTGTAGAAAAACTCTTTTGTCCATTTGAGACAACTAAAATAGTTTTTTAAAATATATGTTCTTCTTTCTGATATAACAAAAGACAGTCCCACACCAGTAACAATTCAGTCAACGATGAACCTCATAGACAACATTGGTTCTATAAGATTATAATGCTGTATTTTTATTGTACCTTTTCTACATTTACATATGTTTAGATACACAAATACTTGCTGTTGTGTTACAACTGCCTACAGTGTCCAGTGCTATATTATATAGCATAGCTGTGTAGTAGGCTATATCATCTAGGTCTGTGTAAGTATACTCTAAGATGTTCCTACAATGATGAAATTACCTAATGACACGTTTCTCAGAATGTATCCCCATCATTAAGTGACACATGACTATATTCCAGATTCATCTTGCATATTTATCACCCCAAACCAGAATAAGCTTTTTCATCAGTCCTGATTCACTTCAGCAAAAAATCATGTTCTTAGACCACAACATGGCCCTAGGGATGCCTATTTTTACTGGACTATTATTGGTTCTAAGTTTTTTCAATGTATAGAACAAGAAAAGATGTATTTTAAAAAAGAAAGAGTAAAAATATTTTATAATCAAATACAAGATAATAGTATTCATATTTTGTTTATTTGGTTTTTATATTTGTACCTTTGTCCTCTTAAACCAAAACCAGTTCCCAAGCACTAACATAATTACTTATTTGTTATATCTACCTCAAAATAATAACACTAATACTATTATTATGAAAAAAATTCTGAGATCAGCCAATGATTTCTTTCTCTATTACAGATGTGATAGGGATGTGTTAAAGTCATCATTTTGGAGTAAACTGAAATAATTCTCTAATATGATTATACAATCACTTTTGTACATAATTGAGTTCATTTTTTTCACTTTTTTATTGTTAAAATTTATGAACACTGGTCTTAGAGAGCCATATTAGACCAAAGTTGTGAACTATTGATAAATCAAAGCTCCTATTACAAGTTTGATTGTCACCAGTCATCTATATATCCATTATTCACATGAACACCCCACTTAATTATGGATACAATATTTTATGAACCAAGATTGGGACAAGGGGTCTGACAACAGCATCAATTTTTTTTAAATTGGCACTGCCTTCCAAAATAAGGAATATGTCATTATTGAACCTTAATTCTCTTCATATTCCTTCTATCAGGTTATTTTTTAGCAGATGATGTCAAAGAGGGTTTCTTGACTCAAGGACTGAAAGTTTTCAGGGCCATCATGAACCAAATGATAATAATAGTAAGGTAAGCTTAGTAGTTTAGTCTAAAAGTCTCTAAATAACTTAAAGCTCTTAATAGATTCATTTCAGCCACAATTTTGTTTCAATAGACATTAGAGTATTGGGAGTATTGGGCTGCTAGGAACACACTATCATTTTAACATTGTCAAATACAAATGAGTTCCAAACAGATTTCCAAAATATGCTTTTCTAAAAAAAGGACTATAATGTGCTCTTTTTCTTCCTTCAATAATATTTCTTTCATTTCCTCCACTTTAAGAAGACGTTTTTAAAATCACAGACTTTTACATAAGTCTAATATATAGTCAAAAGCAAGGGTTTTCATATTGTTTTCAGGCAAGCCTTACAGTTCCATGAGCTTCTATACGTTCCAGTCCCATCACAAGACTCTAAGTGGTCAGGAATCTGGACCCCAGGCCCTGTTTTACTAAAAATAGATTCTTTTTGATAGGTTTTATATATAATTTGATTTTTGGAGTCTTTATCTGAAAAAGAAGTACCCTGTCCTTGAAAAGAAATCCAAATGCAGCAGCTTAAAAATGTATATACTCTCCTATTTCTCCACCTACCAACCGATATGAGCCCATCAAATGTATAGCCTTAGAGAAGACAGAATGAGAGTTGCACACGTCTCTTAAATAGAGAAATCACACATCAGCACAAATCAGCCACGTTTTGAGTTCAGAACTCTCTGCCTACCACAAAGACACATACACATCTTAAACCCAATGGCAAAGCCAAACCTGAATCCCATTCAATTGTTTCTAAAATACAACTTTATAATAACATTATTATTTATTTTCAACAGATTTGGGGGAGTATAAATGGTTTCTTTGTTACATGAATGAATTGTATAGTGGTGAAGTCAGGGCTTTTAGTGTACTATCACCCGAACAGTGTACATGGTGCCTAATAGGTAATTTTTCATCCTTCATCTTCCTTCATCCTTCCCCCTTCTGAATCTCCAAAGTCCATTATATCACTCTGTATGACCACGTATTCCCATCGTTTAGCTCTCTCTTATAAGTGAGTACATTCGGTATTTGCTTTTCTGCTCCTGAGCAGTTTATGGGCACTTAGGTTGATTTCATATCTTTGCAATTGTGAACTGTGTTCCTATGTGCATACAAACACATTTTTTTTTTTATATAATGACTTCTTTTCCTTTCGGTAGATACCCAGTAGTGGGATTATTGGATTGAATGATACGTCTACTTTTAGTTCTTTGAGGAGTCTCCATACTGTTTTCCATAGAGGTTGTACTAATTTACTTTCCCACCAGGAGCATGTAAGTATTGCCTTTTGACCACACTTGTGCCAACATCTATTATTTTTTGACTTTTTAGTAATGGTCATTCTGACAGGGGTACGGTGGTATCTCATTGTGGTTTTAATTTACATTTCCCTGATGATTAGTGATGTTGAGCATTTTTTCGTATGTTTGTTGGCCATTTGTATATCTTCTTTTTTTAATTTAAAGTATTATGGGGGTGCAAATATTTTTCATTACATGGATCACTTTTATAATGCTTGAGTCATGGTTGTAAGTGTGCCCGTCACTCAGATAGTGTTCACTGTATCTATTAAGTAGGTTATCACCCATCCCCTCCTCCCCACTGCTTGATTTCTGTTGAGTTTTACTTCCCTGCATGCACATGTGTGCTCATCAGTTCCAATTTAATAGTGAGTATATGTGGTGGTTTTCTTTTTTCCATTATTTAGATACTTCACTTAGGATAATGCTCTCCAGTTCCATCCAAATTATTGCAAAAGGCATTAAGTCATCCTTCTTTATGGTGGGTAGTATTTCATGGTATACTATATCACATTTTGTCAATCCACTTATGAAATGATGGGCACTTGGGTTGATTCCACATCTTTGCAATTGTGAATTGTGCTGCAATAAACATTCAAGTACAGGTGTCTTTTTGATAAAATAACTTCTTTTTCTTTGGGTAAATAGTAATGTCATATTTCACAGATCTAGAAAAAATAATTCTATGCTTCTTTTGCATATCTTCTTTTGAAAAATGTATGTTTATGTCTTTTACCCACTTTGAATGGGGTTATTTGTGATTTGAGTTCTTTGTAAATTATGAATATTAGTTCTTTGTCAACATATAATTTGTGAATATTTTCTCCAATTCTATAGGTTGTCTATTTACTTTGTTGATTTTTTCTTTTGCTGTGCAGAGACTTTTTAGTTTAATTAAGTCCCATTTATTTATTTATGTTTTTGTTGTATTTGCTTTTGGGGTCTTAGTCATAAATTCTTTGCTTAGGCCAATGTCCAGAAGAGTTTTACCTAAGTTTTCTTCTAGAATTTTTATGGTGTCAGGTCTTACATTTAAGTCTTAAATCCATTTTGAGTTAATTTTTGTGTATGGTGAGAGAAAGGAATCCAGTTTCATTTTTCTGCATCATGTGGCTCTCCAATTTTTCCAGCACCACTTGTTGAATAGGTATCTTTCCCCAGGTTTTTTTTTTCTTTTGGTCAGCTTTGTTGAAGATCAGTTGGTTGCAGATGTATGGTTTTATTTCTGGGTTCTCTCTATTCTGTTCCATTGATCTATGTATATACTTTTGTACCAGTACTATGCTGTTTGGGTTAGCCTTGTAATATAATTCGAAGTCAGGTAATGTGATGCCTCTAGATTTGATCATTTTGCTTAGGATTGTTTTAGCTATTCAGGCTTTTTTTTTATTCCATATAATATTTAGGATTTTTCTCTAATTCTGTGAAAAATAACATTGGTATTTTGATAGAAATTGCATTGAATCTGTAAATCACTTTGGGCAGTATGGACATTTTAACAATATTGATTCTTCCAATCCATGAAAATGGGATTTCATAAAATTGAGAAGGAGGGAATCCTCCCTAATTCATTTTGTGAAGCAGTAATCACCCTAATACCAAAGCCAGGAAAGGACACAACAAAAAAAGAAAACTACAGACCAGTATCCCTTATGAACATAGATGTAAAAATCCTTAACAAAATAGTAGCAAATTGAATACAACTGCACATTAAAAAAATAATTCACCAAGATCAAGTGGGTTTCATCTCAGGGATGCAAGGATGGTTCAACATACATAAATCAATAAATGTGATTCACCACATAAACAGAATTAAAAACAAAAATCATGTGATCATCTCAAAGATGCAGAAAAAGCATTTGATAAAATCTAGTACTCCTTCATGATAAAAACCCTTAACAAACTAAACATAGAAGGAACATACCTCAAAATAATAAAAACCATATGTAACAAACCCATAGCCAACATCATATCGAATAGGGTAAAATTGAAAGCATTAAGCATTCCCCCTAAGAAGTGGAACAAGGCAAGGATGCCCATTTCACCACTTCTATTCAGCATAGTACTAGAAGTCCTAGTCAGAGCAATCAGGCAAGAGAAATAAAGGGCATCCAAATCAGAAAAGTGGAGGTCAAACTATCCCTGTTTGCTGATGATATGATCTTATATCTAGAAAACCCTAAAGACTCCACCAAAAGACTCCTAGAATTGACAAATAAATTCAGCAAAGTCTCAGGTTACAAAATTAATGCACACTAATCAGTACCGTTTCTATACACTAATACCAGCCAAGCTGAGAATCAAATCAAGAACTCAATACCATTTACAACAGCTGCAAAAAAAAAAAAAAAAAAAAACCATAAAATACCCAGGAATATACTTAGCCAAGGAGGTAAAAGATCTCTAAAAGTAGAACTAGAAAACACTGATGAAAGAAATTGTTGATGACATTATTATTATTATTATTATCTATCAGGCTCTTCCCTACCAAGACAAATGAGATGCCCTTGAGAAGAAAAATTTTTCACATGAAATACTCTGGGAAATTCCCTGGAGTAGTCATTTGACTCTTAAAAGAACCTTTTTTTTTTTTAAATTAGAAAGTTTGGTTAATGAATTCATAGAAAAAAACCCTCCAGTTCTGAACATACAGTTTAACTATTTTGTTCGCTATTTTCATACAAGAATCTCTGTCTTTGAATTAGTTCCTAATTATGTTTAGTGCTTAGAATACAAAGATAACTTATACTATGTGAGAAACATAACAAAGAAATGTTAAACAGAAAAGCTCTATAAATTTCAAGTAAATGCCCACCAGTGGACAGTTCAGATATTTCTCATTTGCCTAAAAATTAAAAAAAAAGTTATGTCATCATCGTCTATCTTAAGATTTTATTTAAGGAGTTCCAGGAAATTTGTGTCAAACATAAAAATATACTCATCATACATTATCTTCTAATATACGTCTTCAAATTCATATATGGCTCTACCACTTCTGCATAATTCACATCATTTAGACCTTTCTTCATTTAGTTTAATGACATCTTAATTTAAAAATGAAAGTGCACTCACAGTTTGTTAACCAAACTGAGAAGGGGGAATTTTGATTAGGGGATAATTCCCCATAACTGAAGTGACAATTTTGGGGCATCAAATACTGTGTCAGAATTTTCTAAATTTTAATATTCTGTTTCATGGTTTTCTTAAGTACATTTGAATTTGACAGGCTTTTTTTTCTGTTTTGGTTGTAGAAATAGAGTGAAAATAAACATTGAGCTCTCCAAATGAGTTAAGGCCTGGATGGGGCCAATAAGGGGGGATTAGAGTAAGAGGGCTACCACAGTAGAGTGGAGTGTGACTCAACTTCTAGCCACCTTCAGGCTTGTTTTCTTGGGATCTCTCCCTAAGCACCAGCATAAGTGTGCAGGCTGCAAATGGCCCACTGAGAGCATGCAGTATGGAATCAAGCTGGCCTTCCCCTTGCTTGTTTCTGTGTCCTGCTAAAATTTACCTGCTTCTCAGTGTTTGCGATTCATTATGGATCAGGAGCTCCTTAATGAAGACTCATTGTCCACTGCAATGGCTGCTTCACCTCAATTCCTCTAGTACCGTCCACTGTCTCATTCACTTGGTGTTTATACATAATCTGGATTGCTATTTTATTTTTAAAAATCACTTTTAGGGTTTAGGGTAGTTTTTAAAAGTAAAGGCTTTGCAGTCAGATGACGCTGGGTTCAAAGCCTGCCTCTGCCAGGTATTAGCACTCTATGAGCTCAGGCAAATTATTTAAACTCCCTGCTGTTGAGTTTACTCATGTGTAAAACTGTAATACTGTTTAGGTTGTGTGAGCTATATGGCAATTAATACGGCATTGTGATATTTGACCAGAGCCTCAAGCCCCAGTCCTGCCTTAACACAGTCACATCTGCCCACAAATTCCTTGAAGCTAGCACAGAACTAGCTGTGGTTTTCTGAGCAAAAATTCTAGTGCAGAACCTTGTGAAACAGGCTGGAAAACTCTGTGTGTGTGTGTGTGTGTGTGTGTGTGTGTGTGTGTGTGTGTTTTTCCTTTTTGACCTCAAACCAAAGCAGGTCCATCCTGTTCCATTTATATCTGCCCCAAAGTCTGAATTTCATTTCAATTCAGCATCTCAATGGTGAAAAAATAAATAAATAAAAATAAAATTATACCTCCCGGTGACAAAGGAAAAGAAACGAGAAAGATAAGATCATTTTTCCCAAAGCTTGGGGTGAAGCCAGCTCAGGCCACTGTTCACAGTCTGGTTACCAAATAAGGGTGAGCAAAGAGCATTTCTAGCTGTTACTAGTTCTGTGTTGTGTGCAAATCATTATGCTTTAGGACTGAGGCCCAGTATGAAACATGAAATTTAATTGATCCATATCTAGATACCTCCTTTTTGAGAGTAGGTAACTTGACCTTGATCTCAACTCACTTTTAGGGAACGACGGAAGACAGGGTTGGAAAAAGGTCCAAAAGGAACCTTGCATGCTTTAGAAGCCAACACATATCTTCTTCACTGTTCATCATAAAGATTAAATAAAATAATGTATGGAAAGTACAGAGAACAATGCTGAAAATATACCCAGCTGTTATTAGTAGGCAACAGCAGAAATATCTGTTGAATTGACTATATCATTCTGTCAAATTGTCTATCCTGCTTTCTTCCTCTTGTCTTCCCTGCAGGAGGCTGGATTTTAGCCTGCACCACAACTTTGCAGGAGATTGCTTCATTTTAACCCCTTTAGAAGAATTTCCCTTTGAGCCTTGTGCAATCAGGACATCAAGGTAAAACAATCTGTATCCTTGCTTTGAAAAGCTCAGGACAATTCTAATTGCCTAGCAGGAGAGAGAGACTGTGCAGAGGGCTTAAGCACTAAGAGGAGCTGTTACAAAAAGGGTTACATGTATCTTAGCTCTGTTGGTTCTCTGAAAATCAAAAAGTCTGACAATGTACCCTAGGGAAACAGCTGTGCTTGTGCTTTTCAGGCAGATGAGCTTAATACTTGCCATAGTTGTGATTTCAGACACACTGTCTTTCTGGAAATGAGACTGTATTTAAAAGAACAGGCTCTTGTTATCTATCTCTTTTCTTCTAAAGAATAGCAGGAAAAAGATGCTGTCTTTGAAAGGGGATTTTGAAGTTTATTGTCACTTAGCATGTTTGGAAATGTAGGACTAACTCCACAGATACTGATCATTTTCCTCCTCAGAACTGTGCCCACAGATCTGGAAGCTGCCAACTTAAGTCTGAATCTCCCCACAATAGGGATTTTCCCTAGGCATGGACCACTAGAAACATGAGCAATAATAAACAATTCACTTCTTGACACTTTTTTCCTATACAGCATAACTTCTTGTTAGTAGCTTAAATATTTTATTGGATACATAATGATCTTTAAGTATGCCTAAGAAAAGATGTCATTTAGAGAAAGACTGAAAGGAACACCAAGTGTAAGTATAAATTGATACCTTAGACATTAAATTCTCTTTTTGTCACTTAAAAATCATCTCTTAACTGAACTTTGGTTTCTTTCCTATATCTAGTGAAACTTTGACTTTTTCACACTATAGGCTTTGAAAATGTATGCCTGACCACAGTTAGTCAGTTGTTCTTTGTGTTTTAAAAGTCCTATCATGCTTCAGCTTCTTGCCTCAAATGAAAGTCACTAATGTCAGGGCATCTTCTTACTGGTTTTCACGATCACTTAATTAACCTGCTATGTTATGCAAGAGTCAAGGCAGAAAATATATGCCACTTATTTTCTTGACATATTTAAAATCCATGTTCAATTCCATGATAATTTCTTGCCAATAAGAAAAAGGTTAACTTTGCAACCAAATTGGTTGTTACTTAAATGAACTATCTTTATTCTTCATCAGGATTCAATGAAATTCCATCACTTCTTGGCTAGGGCCTACAGTTCAACTCTCTGCTCACACTAACCTATTCTAAAGAAAACAATATGTGTCTCTAAATGTTTTGAATACCTTTGTGCAACACTTCTTGAAATTATTCCATGCTGCTTGTTATTGTCATAGAGAAACACTAAGCATATGCGGGGTGGTGAGGGGGAAGGAAATGGCTTTGGAGAATAGAAACCTAGAAGATAGAGATTTGGTGTTCTATATTGCCATACTTATGAAATATTTGCTTAGTTAAACTCCCTTTTGAACAGAGCCTATAAATGTATTACTATTTTTCTATCAAGGTTTTTTTTCTTTCTAGCTTATGAAAATTTTTAGAGATCATCTGGGCTCTGAAGAGATATCCTAGGGAACAGTGTATTGCTGTAGACTTTCTAAAGACATAAAAAATATATATATAACAGCATTGCCTTTGTTAGCAGCCTTAAAAATAAATTTAAAAATGTTAAAATCTTGGACCAAGATTACACTTGAATTGTTTAAGATGGTTTTGATATCTGATGTAATTTCTGTGTATCTTATTTTAACATCTGTTGTAAGTCTTCTGTTCATACTAAAAAGTTGTCTTAGATGAGTATTAGTCTCTGAACTGAACAAATGGCCACATCATTCCAAACCTTCAGACAAGTTACTCATAATAAGATCCTGTGACTTAAAGTGTAGCAAAGACAGTTTTTTCAAAGTTTGATAGAGTCAAAGTCTTTAAATTGTTGGCACTGAGAAATTGAATAACCCTTATATAAGAATCCAAAGTTATACCATTTTTAAATATCGTATAACCATTTGTTGAAATGTATTAGCTATTCAAAAATCCATGTTTTGGTGAAATTAAAGAGAAATTGATTAGCAAAGGAGAGAGGGAATGTGTTGGGAGTAGGGGAATTTGGAGAGAGAGAGAGAGAGAAAGAGCACACGCACATGCAAACTTTTCCCAGTATCTCTCAATGTCGCTGAAAATTGCTATGTTTAGCTTACAAATTTTGGACTAAAGAGAAAATATCCTATTTGGTTATAATAAGATCATGTTTTCTCAGGCAATAGAGAAGAATGGTTATTTACTCTGGAGACAGATAAATCTGGCTTTAGTTCTGAAAGGCTATTTAATCTCTTACACCTAAATTTCTTCTGTGTAAAATCAGGATCATAATTTCTAATTCATAGTCTGTTATAGGATTAAATGAAACGTCAAAATAAAAGGGCTTAGCCTGGATATTATAATTAAGTGCCTACTATAATATAAGACATAAGTTTTAATGACTAGTCTGGTCCTTGTATATATAAATAAGCAAGCAGAACAATTATATAAGAATAAAACAACATACATATACTAGAATAATGGACTATGTGAGTATCAACATAGGTACAGTGATTATGCAATGAGGCAAAGTGAGAACAGAGAGATGAATTCTGGAAGGGCAATGTAAAAAGCTTCATGGACACTCTCCACAACGAAACAACATCACTGGTGAACATTTTTTTTTTAACAACAATTTAAAATCTCTAGAAATTGCCCTAAGAGCATACAGCAAATGAAGAAATATTTATTCAAGAAAATCTACTAAATTTTGATAAGAACAGCAAGTCAGTGATATTTGAACCATAATCCACCCCTTCTCTCCCTACTCATAGCTCAACATTATGAAAGTTCTACTCTGGACATGTGCAATAAGAACACAGGGCTCCCTTTCCCTCTAGATATCAAAAAAGGACTACATTTTACCCTTGAGAAGAGCAAGACACCAGCATTTCTCTCCTTTCTCAGCTCTGTTTTGCATAAACTGTATTCCAGGAAAGAATTTCTGAGAATTCTGGACCTCCCTTCTTCAACTTAGCTCCCTTACATAGAGTGGAGACTCTATTTCAAGTGCAGCATACCGAGAATAATGGATTTGGATCATCCTTGCCCAAGTTTACTCACAGAAAGGTGGTTCTACATTGGGAGAGAGAAGCCAAGAAAACCAGAGGCTATCACCCCAGCCCTGTTCATGAAACACTGGTGTTACTCTGAGGGAAGGGGGCCACTACCCTTGCCTCCAGCTCTAGAACAGGGGTAAAAATTTTTAGTCCAGAAGGAGAAGAAGATAATAAGAATAGAAACCCTGATGACCTCCCCAAGTCAAATGACTATTTGGAACTGAGTGTAGGGAAGTCCAAGCCTAAGGGTACCTTTGAAAACAATGGTGGTTGTGGTAGTAAGCATTTAAGAGGAAGGTGATAGCACCGTGAGAGCAAGAAGGTAAACCATAAACTAGCTAGAACTTTACCAGACAGAACCAGGGAAGGAGACATCTAACAAGAGCCTTATTGGAGTCTGAACAAATCTGAAAGATGGACCTCAAAGATTACCCCATGCAAAATGGCATGAATTTAATTGGATCAGATTGAGGAGAAATTTGAGCCCCAGGGCATTATTACAAACAATAGAACAATCATCTGACAATTAATGGAGGCTAATAGCTGGGTGTGATGGAAATAGAGGTACCCAGCATAACAGAGATATCTGGAAGGGAGACAGTCAAAAATAGCCCTGCTAAAACCACTGTTATCCCAGGATGACTGTGTGTGTGCCTCAGGCTGTGTTCTCTAGGGAGCAACACCAGTGGCTACACATTGTGGGGTAAATAGACTTCACTAAAGTAGTTCAGCCAAAATAATAAATAAGAAAGCAAAAAAACAAAAACAAAAATAAACAAACAAAACAACAAAACAACATCCCCCAAAGAGAGGAAATTGGTATCCATGTTTGAGACCATATATTATCTAAAATGTCCAGTTTTCTCACACACGCGCACACATGCACACACACACACACAAACACGAGCTATGCAAGAAAACAGTAGCATGTAACCCATGAAAGGAAAGGAAAAGCAAGCAACAGAAACTGCTGGTTAGAGTGGTCATATATCAGACTTAATAAAATATAGCTTAAAAATGACTATTATAAGTATGTCTAAAGAACTAAAAGAAAATTTGCTTAAAGGAAAGGAAGCTATGAAGACAAGGTCTAATTAAATGTAGAATATCAATAAAGAGACAGAAAATTATATAAGAGAACCAAATGGACATTCTGGAGTTGATAAGCACAATACCTAAAACGAAAGATTTACTAGAGGGGTTCAACAGTAGATTGGGTTGTTAAAAAAAAAAATCAGCAAACTTGAAGATAAATTGATAGACATTGCACAGTCTGAAAAACAGAGATAAAGAGAGAATGATTAAAAATAAACAGAAACTTAGATAAATGTGGGACACCATTAAATGCACCAACCTTCATTATATGTGTAATGAGAGTACCAATAAGAGAGGAGAGGGAGAAAGGAGTAGAAAAGGAATATTTAAAAAATTATGCTTATAAACTTTCCTGTCTTACTTTAACTGATTTAAAAACTAATATACAAATATTATAAAACAACATGTATAAATTGTATTGTTGGGCCTATAACATATAGAAATGTAATATATTTTACATAGTAGCACAAAGGAAACAAATGTGAGTAAAGCTATGTTGAAGTAAGGAAATGATGGTAACTTGGATGTGCAAGAACAAATCAAGGCAGTGAGAAATGTGAAAGAACATCATGAATAACAAACTCTGAACGTACACTCGCTCTCTTTTCTTCTTTCAGCTTCATTTTAAGACATATAATTATTTGAAGTAACAATTATAACCATACACTGTTGAGTTCGTAACATACAGAGATACAATATGTATCACAATAACAGCACAAAAAAGGGACAGAGCGAATACAGCTATATAGGAATAACATGGCTATGTGTCTCTGGAATCGTTTGCATACATCCAAAGTAGAGCTAAGTTCAGGTGTGTATGGTAAACCCTGGGGTAAACACTATAAAAGTAACTCAAAAATATGACAAAAAAATTATTTTAGGAGTTAAAATGTTACACTAGAAAATATGTATTTGATTTAAAAAAAAGCAGTAAAGGAGAAACAGAACAAAGATATGAGGTGCAGAGAAAACAAATGTAAAATGGCATGAGAAATCTGGAGTCTCTATACTGTATCAGACAAAATAGAATTTAAAACAAAGATTTTAATATACAGAGGCATTTAATGTTAATAATAATAACAGGGCCAATACATAAGGAAGATATAACAGTCATAAACATGTATGTGCTTACCACAGAATTACCAAATACATGTAAAGATGTCTGATGTGAAGAGAGAAATAGACAATTAAATTCAACAATAGTACTGGGAGATATCAATACCCAATTTCAGTAATGGATAGAAATACTAGGCAGAAGATCAACAAGGAAAGAGAAGGCTTGAACAATACTATAAACCAACTAAACCCAGTTGGTCTATGCAATGCTGTGCCAAAAACAGCAGAATATACCTTCTTCTCAAGTGTATTAGAAAATATGCACCAGTATAGCTCATAAGGCATGCCACGAAACACATCTCAGTAAATCTAAAATAAATAAAATCCTAAAATTGTATTCTCTGACCACAATGGAATGAGATTAGAAATCATTAACTGAATAAAATTTAGAAAATTCACAAACATGAAAAAATTAAGCAATAAACTAATAATAATCAATGAGAAATGAAGAAATCACAAGGGAAATTAGGAAATACTTTTAGACGAATGGAAACAAAAACACAACATACCCAAACTTACGGGTACACCCGAAACATTATTTGAAGGAAAATTTATACTGGCAAATTCCTACATTAAAAAATAAAAGAAAAAAGATCTCAAGTCAGTATCACAATCCTCCACCTTAAGAAACTAGAGAAGGAAGAGCAAACTAAATTTAACAAAGAACAATAAAGGAAATAATGAAGACGGGAGTGGAAATAAATGAAATGGAGAATAGCAAAACAATAGAGAAATCAGTAAAAACCAAATGTTGGATCTTGGAAAAGATCAGCAAAATTGACAAACCTTGAGCTAACCTTACCAAGAAAAAAAAGAAACAAGACTCAGTCACTGAAATCTAAAATGAAGAGGGAATATCACTAATTACCTTGTATAAATGAAAAGAATTACAAGGGAATACTATGAACAAACACCTGTCAACAAATTAGATAACTTTGAAGAAATAGATTTCTGGAAAAGATGCAGCTGCCAAAACTAACTCAAGAAGAAATTAGGCAATCTGAATGGATTTATATGTAATAAATAATTGAATTGAGAATTTTAAAGCTTCCTACCTAAAAAACACAGGCCCAGATGGCTTCACTGGTGAATTCTGCAAAAATCACAAATATATGATTTAAAAAAGAATGAATAACAATAACTTAGAAAGTCTTCTGGCAAATAAAAGAGGAAAGGACACTTCCCAACTCATACTACGAGGTGAATACCACCCTGATGCACCAGACACATACATCACAAGGGGAAAATTACACACCAATATCTCTTATGAATATAGACACAAAATTCCTCAACATAATACTAGCAAACTATATCCTACAGCATGTGATAAGGATTATACACCATGACCAAGTAAGAGTCACCCGAGGAATGCAAGGTCGTGTTGACATCTGACAACTAATCAATGTAATATACAATATCAGTGTAAGAAAGGACAAAGCATATTATCATCGCAATTGAAATAGAAAAAGCAGTTGACAAAATCTGATAATTTTAATGACTAAAAACTTAACTTCCTCAACCTAATAAGTGGGATTTACAAAATATCTACAGTGAACATGATACTTAATGAACGTTTTCCATCTAGGATCTGGAACAAGACAATGACGTCTGCTCTTGCCACTCCTATTCAACATGGTGCTCAAGGCTCTAGCCACGGCAATTAGGCAAGAAAATAAAACGCATACAGATTGCAAGGGAAAAAGTGAAGCTGTCTCTGCAATCAACATGGTCTTGTACATAAGAAATTCTAATGAATCCGCTGAAAATCTATTAGAACAAATAAATTACTTCAACCCTGTTGGAGGGTATAGATCAACATACAAAAATCCATTGTATTTCTACATACTATCAATGAATAACTTAAAAATGAAATTCGGAAAATATTCTATTTATAATAGTATCAAATATATTAAAATACTTAGGAATAAATTTAACAAAAGATATGAAAAATTTATACTCTTAAAACTACAAAGCATTGCTGAAAGAAATTTAAAAATTAAAATAATTAAAGAAATTGAAATAAAAGGACATCCTGTGTTTATGAATTGGAAGGCTTAATACTGTGAAGAGGATACTCCCCAAAATTATCTATAGCTTTGACACAATTTCTATGAAAATTCCCCATATATACTGACGCCAACTATAGTTTCAAAATGGGTAGAAAAAAACTAAAATACTAACTTGCAGTAGTTAGTGATAGATGGCTTTAATTATTTCATAATCATACTTCTTTTGCTTTTAATTTATCAATAAACAAAGAAGATACTCTCTCTTTTTGGTCCACTAGACATTTTACTTGAACCGAATACTTTTTCATTTGTCGTAACTTTTTGTTCATGTTCTTTTTGCCAGATTTAAATATATTTGCTTATTCATACCAGCAATAGCAGTAATAATAATAATATCTACAGGAAAAATTTCTTGCTATTAAATCAGCCTCTAATTTCCATTAGAAGTCTATTCTCACCCTTTTAATAAAGTGATAATGCTCTCCTCTTCTAATCTCTCACCAAATTTCATATCAAAATATCACAATTGAACATTACCTACTCATGGACTTCGCTGTTATGGTGGTGATAAACAATATAAAGTCTTAAAATTACAGTGCTTGAAAGTCATTCTAGAAATTGTCTTGACTACTTTCTTATTTTTGGCTTGGTATTGTACCTCCTGTCTCACTTCCATAGATACAAATTCTGTTATTTGTTCTGATAGGTAACAATTGTACATGTGGGACATCCTGGTGCAAATCATCATTACATTTTCAAGAGTAGTGGAGCAGTATTAGGGTTTTCCAGAGAAATACAGAACCAATAGAATATATATAGAGAGAGACAGAAAGTAGATTAGTGTTTGCTAAAGGCTGGTGGATGGGGAAGCAGGAGTAGGTGGGATGGGCAGTGACTCCCTCTCCCTCTCTCTGTATATATATGCTTATAGAGGCTACGTCCCACAGTGAGCTGGGGCACCATGAAAGCCGGTGATGCTATTCAATCTGAGCCCAAAGGCCTGAGAACCAGAAGCACAGATGTTCAAGGGCAGAAGATGGATGTACCAGCTGACAGAGAGCAGATTCACACTTCCTCCACCTTTTTGTTCTATTTGGGCCCTGGATGGATTGGATGGTGCCCACCACATTGGTGTAAACAATCTTCTTTACTCAGTCTACAGTTTCAAATGCTAATCTCTTCAAGAAACACCCTCACAGACACACCCAGATAGAATGTTTTACCAGCTATCTAGGTATCCCTTAACCCAATCAAGTTGACAAATGAAATTAGCCATCACAAAAACTACCTTCTTCCTTTTAATATTCTTTCATATATATAAGCATTTTTATGGTCATCTCTACGGCATCTGTTTGCTATAATAAGTAACCCTGACTTTATTTTACTGGTCATTCAAAAAGACATAATAGAATAAACAAACAAAAATTGGTAAAAATTTATCCTCAGATTTTTAGGATTAAATGAGGTAACTAATTCATGCAATGTAATATTAAAATTAATAGGGGGCATTTACTATTCCAAGCAGTCTGTGTGTTCTGTATACTTTAATAGTCATAGCCACACTTTAAGGAAGTCCTGTTATTATCTCCATTTTATAACTGTGGAAATGGAAGCACGGAGCTATTATTTGTTCAAAGTCACAATTAGGCACATTTTAAAATATTTTAAAACATTTAAAAATAGAACATGTAGATTAAGAAAGAGAACTGAAAACACAAAATAATTGAAAGAAAAATCAAATGGCTATCGTTCCTGCTGATTCTTTTAAGTATAAAGAAATTTTCAAACATACACAAAAGTAAAGAACAGTCTGATCAATTTCCATTTACTATCAACTCACCACCTGCCTTGCTTCATTTATACCATCTTTTACTCACACTACCTTGAATATTTTAACGTGAATCTCAGAACTTGCTGATATCCCATAATTTTTTCCATAAATATGTATTCTGAATCTCTCAAGGATAGAGTCACTTTTAGCATAATCACAATACTCTTACAAAACCTAAAATAAAGAATATTCCTTTAATACCATAAAATGTACAATTCATGTTCATACTTCCCTATTAGTCCTTTTTTGACTGTTTGTTTAAATTGGAGTCCAAATAAGGTCCATATATTGCAACTGGTTAATATGCCTCTTAATCTATAAATTTCCCTTCCATAATATTTTTTGAAATTTATTTGTTCAAGAAACTACACCCTGTAGACATGTAGCATTTTCCCCCAATCTATATTTTGCAAATTACTTCACAATTGTGGGCCCCTCTGTACCTTGCACATTTTGCACTTTCTGTAGTTAACTCTAGAGCCTAGATCACCTCAGGGTTTGAGGCATTAGCAAGAATACTTCATAGGTGGATTTATTTATTTAATTTTTTTTCATAGGTGGATTTAAAAAGAAAAAAATGGTGGTCTTTCTAGATAGTTGAGAATGCAAACAGAAAAAAAGTCTACCGTCCATTATCAATTCAGTTAAGATTAACATAAGAATGAATAGAGAAGAAAAATTTGCCTGCAATTTAACATCCAAGACAGACTCTAAAATGTGAAGGAGAAGACTTAAAAAAAAAATAAGTAAAAGTATTTCCCTGAAGCTTGGTTAGAGTTTACCAGACCAATCGACATGGACAAAGCATTTTCCAGCCTTAATTTGAAATCTTTAAAACTGACTCTCAAGTTACAAATAGGTAGACTTTATTCTTTGTTCTTTCATGGTTTCTTTTCTAACATTCACTACTTGAGCTAAAACCAGGTTCATCTGTCGCACATTTCTCAGTGACGCTGTTTAATTTTTATAAAAGAGAGCATGAAATCAACTTTGAAAAGCAGTAAAGGGCATCAGCAATAGGAAATCCCCAGCTTTCCTGAGGAAAGAAGAGACTGGACAAAGAGGATGTGTCGATAGTAGCACAAAATGAATTTTTGTTTGAATTTTGAAAAATGATAGAAAAAAGGAAGCCTATTACCACTTACTCTAAGTCCAATTGTGTAGAATGAAAACCATTAGTCATAAATTTTGCACTTTGCCATCTTCATGCCTAGGAGATACACAGAAATAGTACAGATATTGCTATTATCTAATAATTTTCATAGAAATAGTACAGTCTTTTAGACCATAGAGCCCTGGTTTAAATCTCAGATCTATCGACTTACCAGACTCATGATTTTGGTATGTCTCTTATTCCAAAAAAGTGTTTCCTCAAAAGTAAAAAATGAAAGTAAAACTTCCTGCTTTTCGGACAGGATATTACTCTTCCTTTTCTTATCAGAATGTCTGAGGGTGTGGCCTGAATGCATATAGAGTGATTTTCACAGGTGGATCCGATGCATATCCAGATATGATAAACGCTGCTACATAGCACTATTTCATCATTTCCTAAATACACATGCCTTTGATAACTAAAGAGTTTCATAGGCTCATTGACCATTAATTTTTTTATCTTTTGCAAGTTATCTATTTATGTACTTTTGCTTGGCTGCTTTATGTATTCTCATTGATTGCTAACAGCTAATTTTTAAAAATAATTTTTATTTCAAAATATTAAGGGGGTATAAGTGTTTCTGTTACATGGGTGAATTGTATAATACCAAAATCAGGGTTTTTAGTGTGCCCATCACCGTAATAGTGTATTGTACCCAAAAGCTAAGTTTTTATCCCTCATCTCCCTCACACCCTCTACCCTTCTTAGTTTCCAATGTCCTGTTCACCACTTTATGACCATGTTTACATATTGCTTAGCTCCCACTTAGTAAGAACATGTGGTGTTTGTTTTTCCATTTCTGATGTACTTCACTTACAATCACGTTCTCCAGGTCCAACCAAGTTGTAGCAAATGACATTATTTCAGTCCTTTTTATGGCTGAGTAGTACTCCATGGTATGTATACATCACATTTTTTTATCCACTTATAAACTGAAGGGCACTTAGGTTGATTCCTTATCTTTGCAATTGTGAATTGTGCTGTGATAAACATTGAGGTACAGGTGTCTTTTTGATTGCTGGATTGAATGGAAAGTCTGCTTTTAGTTCTTTGAGGAATCTCCATACTGTTTTCCATAAAGGTTGTATTAATTTACATTCCCACCAACAGTATATAAGAGTTCCTTTTTCATCATAGCCACACCAACATCTATTGGTTTTTTTATTTTTATAATAGTCATGCTGATAGGGTTAAGGTGGTATCTCATTGTGGTTTTAATTTTCATTTCCCTGGTGATTAGTGACGTTGAATGTCTTTTTCATGTGTTTATTGGCCATTTGTCTATCTTCCTTTGAAAAAACTCTGTTCATAACTTTTGCCCACTTTTTAGTGGGGTTATTTGGCTTTTTTCTTGCTGATTTGAGTTCTATTTATTTGATCTTGCATGCTGTCTACCTTTTTCATCAGAAACTTTAACATATTAATCATAACTATTTCAAATTCTCTTTCTGCTAGTATGATACTTCCAATGTCTATGTCATACATTAATCTTTTTTGGATGATTGCTTTGTCACTTCTGTGTTTCATTGCCTTTTTTGGTATGGTTCTTATTTTTTTTTCTTAAAAGCCTAATATGTTGTTTAGAACTATAGATACTAAAGTAAATAACCTTGGAGTAATTAATCTTTGAGACAAACATCCTTATTTAGTGTGAGAGTTTGTTAATCCGGTCAGAGATTGAGCTTGAAGTGAAGATTGTTGTTGCTATGATTAGCCTCAGTTTACCACAGGCTTCAAATTTCCCATGTGATGTGTTTAGTGTGTGGACTAATTAGCTAAAGGGTTTTTTTTTTCTCAGTGTCTGCTCCTGGTTTGGTTTTGCACCTCCTCACTTGACTTTGAGTCTTCCCCTTGAGTTGCTGACCAGAAAGAATCTGTCTTTTTCAGCTCTGCCAGGTGTTTATCAATTATTTCTACGTAGTGTTTGCTAGAGAGGTGGTGGTCCTAGTGGTTGGTAGGGGGTAGAAGGCAGGAGTGTTTTCTGTCATTTTGATTAAGCCTCAGTCTTAGGCAGGCACTGTGTACCTGAGTCTCACAGGTGTGGCATTCACATGTGTTTCTATCCTTCCTGGAGTTGTGACCATCATCTGTTCCTGGCCTTCAGCCTGGAGTAAAACTTTTTTATTTTTTTCATTTTCCTCTTCCTCTTCCCTGGCTGGATTTGGTTTTCACCAGCTCCCTCAGCCACAGCTTTTGTTTTTCTTCCCCCTCTAAGGCTTTTAATGTTTGAGGGAGATAGAGAAGGTGAGTCTGGATGAATTTGGGTAGTGGCTGCTATTCTCCCTGGTGTTCCCTGTGAGCACCTGATGTGGCTCCTGGAGGAAAAGTCTAAAAGGGTGTGTGAAGCCCCGTACATCTGCGTTTCCCAGGGCCTTCACATTTTCTTGCTTGCCTTTAGTAATTTGTTAAAGGTTTCCAGCCGAATCTTTTTACTGGCCTAAATGACCATAAGCAGCATTTGCCCCAGATGAGCAAATGGTGAGCTTTTGTTTCTTCATCTTCATGCAGGCTCCTGTTTCTCTCCAGATTTTGTGTTTGATTTTTGCCCTGCAACTTCATTTTTCTGATGGATCAAGACTAGTCTTTGAATTGCAGTTTGTCTCGCTTTGTTGTTGTTGTTACTGTTGTTGTAAAGGTGGGAAGAGAGCTCTCTAAAGCTTTTTCTCAAAGCTAAAACTAGAAACTTCCTCAGGACTCCAAGCACTGCTTCACTGGCGTCTCACATGATAGGCAGAGACAGCAATGTTGGCATCGAGCACATTATGCGATGTAAGTGCCTGAAGCATGTTGAACAGAACATGAACATCTATAAATAAATAAATTTAAATAAATTCACACAAGAGATCACTATACAGCAATGAAAGAAATAAAATATGTTTACATGCATATAAAATTGATAGAACTCAGAAACCCATCTATAAGTGTGAAAAGCATGGTACAGAAAGGTACTAAAGTAAGAAAGCATTTGCAAAATGCATTAAAACAAATGTGTATATAAAGCAACATTAGAGACTGATGATGTAGATACCTATATAGTAGTAAAAATAGTAAGGACTGAGAGGTTAAATAAAATTTATAAATTTTATAAAATTAAATTGTGTAATTTCACATATCTTTCAAGACTAAATTAATTTCCAAGATATGAAATACCAGGGAGGAGATGACAATGACTTGCTCCCCTCCAGCCACAGTGAAAATGCCCAGAGAGTCCATATTTTCCTTTTCCATTTTCTTGGTTTAGCTTGGAAACCTCTGTGTTCTCCCACCGTTCTTTGTCTACACTTAACCAAAAACCACTGGTTCTCATTCCTGACTAATATCCCTACAGGATCCTATAGGTAACCCACATTGCCCCCACCTAAACCTCTGTCTTTGCACCTTTCATGTCATGTTTCTTATACTTTACGTTTTAAAAAAGGCTGTCCTTTCTCCAGTAATTGTGATATTTCCTTCATTTAAAAATTAGTGATTTGTTTATACCTTCTACTTTGCTCTCCTCTGTTTGATAAAATATTTCCTATTTCCTTTCTTATATGAGCCCTGATACTAAATAATACATTATGGAAAAGCTGCCCACTTGGATGGCCCCATCCTTCCTCTGTTTTCTCTCTTTAGGCCCTCATGAAACTCCTTGTTCAATGCTTCATGATGATCATTGACTCTGTCATCCTTTTAGGCCCCTACTATGAGACATTGAATACTGAAAAGAAAACCTAAACAAAACGAACGCAACTCTAGACTATGGTTTGTCATGATGCCACAATGTACTAAGAGTCAAAATAATCCAAATTTTTAATTTTACACAGTGGTGGAATTGACAACTTCCACATTTTTGGGAAAATACTTACATATAGAAACTAATGCATGTAATAGTTTAAATTTTATAATCAAGATCATACAGGTCTGTATCTCACTTTGATTTGAAAAAATTTCATTTGGTACATTTCACTATAATCCATTTATGTGATATTGTTGGTTTAGAATGGAATGCAAAGGCAACATATATGATATAATGTTGGAACCATTTCCCTTCTGGTTTCTGTTTAATGTTGAAAGTATGAAATAGAAGGCAGTCTAAACTTCTTTCCCTCCCACTCACATGTCCCAAACTGTCATTTTAGGCTAGGGTCCAAGCTATGCTGTATATTCAAGCTGACTTTGGAGTGTTGGAACCATTGCAATGCTCTTTACATCCAGTTTGCAGAAACATTCATGCCTAAGGCCCTTATTCTGCAAAAGTCAATTTGGGATGATCTGACAGCAATTCTAAGCTTTTGCTAGGAATGTAAGAAATAAAACATGCAATAGAAGCAAAGAACAGAAGAGATTAACTCAATACTTACCAACTTTTCCTATACTGCTTCCATATAATACCTGGTTTTTTAGTTTCTTATACTTTGCTTTAGATTTAGTTTATCATTAATGCATTTTGATTTTTATTATGTATTTTTAAAATATTTATATTTGACAGTTGCAATCAACTGAAAAGATATAAATATTTGAATGGCAATATTGCACAGTAATCAGCATTGGCTATTGAGTAAGAAACATAAAATTCAAGGCAGTGGTCTGACTTCCACTAGCTGTGTGACCTTAGGCAAATTATTTAAACAATCTTAGACTCAGGTTCTGCATCTGTGAAATGGGAAACATTCTAATACCTAAGTTATAACACTATTGTGTCAATTTGTACTGAGTATCCTCCACTTGCTTATCTCCCTTTCCCTCCCTCCCAGAACTATTCTTCAATCTCCTCAGTTCTGTTCTGCACCCCAGGAGGGTTGATCCCCAAAGGACTCAATTAAGTAGGATCCCTTGCCCTCTGTTTTTTAATTGGATTCAATTAATGAGAGACACTTACAAATAATCTAAAAATGGAGAGAGAGAGTTCAGGGTGCTTTTTCCTCTCCAGCTCTAATTTAGCATTGTGGTTCTGGCAGTAAATATGTCCCTTGACTTTTGCAGCCCCTATTGGTGATTCCTTCCTCTGTAGTTCCCGGTCTTCTTGGATTTCAGTAGTGTTACTTCCTCTCCTTTTCCTTTATGTTTAGGGGTGGTAATGGCTCCCTACTATTACTAGACTCTGGGTGCCTCCACATCATTCAATCATTCCTCAACCCTATCCACACTTTTGAAAATAATAATTTCATCCCAAAATAACAATTTTAAAAGCAGGACCCAGTTAATCTTGTTTTGAGAGAGGTTGATAAATATGAAGTTCCTGATTTTATGAATAACAAGCATGCTTTCTTTCAACTTTCATCTATCCAACATTTAATTTTCATTTGGGATTCTTCTATCTGTCAGAATATTTGTATCCCCTCTTTATGAATCTTTTCTATTTCTGTTATTTTTCTCTGGAGTTTCAGTGAATAGAAATGTACATAGACCTTTAGGTACAGAAACCTTATGGGTTTTAAGAAGAAAAGGTTAATACTTTTAAAATAATTTTCCACACCTTACCTACTTTGAAGATTTAATTATTCTTCTCAGCCTTAGAAAATACATTGAGAAATACTATTCATGGGACATTCTATGATCATAAACACACACACACTCCTCTCTCTCTCTCATACATGCCAGAGTAACAATTTAGAATAGCCCTAATGATTTTTACTAAGTGATCTTCTGCATTGAAGCTCACTCTCACCCTACAGTAGGATCAATTTATCCAATCAATATTTTTCACAGTCTTATTCACAGTCCTATTATGAAACACAGAACAGACACTTCTAGTAGCCACAGGTGCCCTTGGCTCCTACAACACTATGCAAGGTTTCTTCCAGCTCCCTTGATTCTATAGAAAGCAGCAGAATAAATTATTTCTTCAGCATCTCAAGAACTGTGAACTTTGCCCCCCTCCTATACTCATGACTAAAACTAAAGGCAGGGAAAAAGAAGAATTATAACTGTGTTTGAACTGCAGGCTTTCAGAATAGCATTTCTGTTTTAGCAGATGTCAGTGCCTTATATTAACTGTGACAGAAGTTGCATGTCCTGAGCCAAAGGAGAAAATAAATGTTTACTATCAGACTGGAGAGCTGAAGACCAAAAGCAGGGGTTGGGAGACAAGTAGAGAGAAAACCACAGATGAAAGCTCTGCCATGGACATCAGTTCAATAAATCTGTACACATTCACATTCATATAAATCAAAGTAATTCGACCAGGCAGATTCTAGATTTGTTCCTATTGGGTGTCACCATTTTATCTAGAAAATGAACAGAAACTAGCATAATCTTTATCAAAGTTACTAATTTTCCAATGTGTACCCTGGCCCCTTAATACCTCCTGGTTTGAAGTTATTAGCTCTCTCTGGAGATTCCAAAATTACTCTGGAATCACCACTAGGATAAATGAAGGAATCCTTGAACTACCAAATGCACACCTCATATAGGGTGTACTTTGAAAAATTGGTATGATTCTTCCATGTTTTTTGATCCTTATGGAACAATCTGAGAAGGGGTCAATGATAGTCCTCAGTTATCAACTAAGTTAGATCCACAATGTTTCTAGCACTATTCAAAAACAAGCACAAAGTTGAAACTTCCCCAAAGCAATCAACAGAAGTGCTCTAGGGAATATCTAAACCAACCAGTCTTCCATGATTTTTCTAGTTCTAAACAGCTCTCGGAAAACTCAAAGTTCCCAGAAATTTTGAGCCAACTCAATTTTTAGGTTGCACAAGAAAAGACATAAAGGTTTAACATGTGCACAAATATTTGCCACACATAGAAAGTTAGAAGCCTTTACAATAATTTTTAAAAATGTACAGATGCATGAAATACCACATGCTCATTAAATAAGTATATGAATCAGGGTGGACATATACTTAATCCAAACCAATACATTTCTAAAAGTGAATACAGTGTTATTAAAAATTAAACCAAGACAACAGGTATAAGCCATGCCCAAACTGGGCAAACCAGGATGTATGATCTTTTAAACATGATTCAACATGCTTACACTATTTGATATGGAGGAGGAAGTCATGGAGTTGAGACTAGGGGTGGAGACAGTGACAGATTATGGAGGGTCTTGAATTCCAGACAAACATATGTGGACTTTCTTTATAGATATTGGGAAGCCATTCTACAGATCTATTAATCTGAAAGACTAGATGCCATATCAATATGTTCCTTTTTATAAATCTAAAAATCAAGGGCAAATATATTCCTTGTCATTCATTTTACAGAGCATCTTGGTCTTATCAGACTAAATCTCCTAAGTGTTTTATGTTCAAACATTTATTTACCACCTTCTACACATAAGGTATGGCATTTGGGTGGAGGGAGATATATAAATGGTCATGACATAGGCCCTGACCTCTGGGGGAAAAATGATGGTTTACATGAACTAGCTAGGTTTAGCACCCAGCAGAATAAAGTAAGGTAAGACAGTAGAAACGGGGTCTCTGTTTCCTATTCCCTTTGTTTTCTACAAAATACACAATATAGGACTCTGACCAGGGACTCAATAAATTGTTTAGTTGGACTAATTACTCGAACCTTAATATTTTCATAAACACAGGCATTCCCAATAAGACGAGAATTAGAATAAAATGCCTTGATTGGACCAATTATTTGCAACCCAGGGAACCCAGTAAAAGATAACATGCAAATAGTTGATCGAGAAATTGTGTGATATCCCAGTTAACTTTGCCAAATGCATTTCTTTAGGTTTTTATTTTCTCATGAAATCTAGCCTACAGGATCAACTGTTTCCAAGTACACAGGCATAATCTGTTGCCTATCACATAGCAATTTAATGTGGGGGAGTTTCCCTATGCAAGTAATTTTATGAGAAATATAATAGACTGCAAAGAAAGTAGAGTTGATTGCTATTAAGCAGTGTGAACAAGGCATGAGATTGTTGTACCTTCAGGAACAACAACATAAACATACATGTCATCTGAAATTATACTTGTCACAATATAATAAAACAGTACACGTGGATTTTTTCCTCTTGACTATGATATTTTGTTTCTTTACTTCTTTATAAATACTGGTCTAATCCCTTTATTTAAAATATGAGCATTCAAATTTTAGAGCTTAGTCATAATAAATTGCTAGTTACTGAAAAAAATAATAAACTTGGGGGAAAAAGTCATCATTGTTACAAATTAAGCAAATATGGTATATCCCAAATTATTTACGTAAATTTGAATATATAAAAGTGTGAAGCATTGACTAATAGAGCATATAGGTATACCCTAGATATATTTCAAAGTAGGTCTTAGTCTTGTCCTTATAAAATGTAGATATTAATAAAGTGTTTTATGGTGCTTATAAAATAAAACATTGAATTTGGTGTCTTCTTCAATTCAACTTAACATATCATAGATACATACAAAATAAACCAGAACTTTAAAGTTTCCAGTTGGACAATGGGCATCTCTTAAGTCTCATAAATCCATTCACGCCTGATTTAAAGCAGTAAGGGATAATATGGCAGCCTAATATTGTTAATGCAATTGTAAAGTTTATACTATTAAAGGCTATTTTAGGACCTAGAAGAATTTGGTGATTTTTTAACTTAATGATATGTGAGGTTTTCAAAAGTCAAACAAATTCTTCAGAAGATACATACATTTAATATATCATTATTATAATATATGAACTTTTTCCACCACGAATTACAAAGAAAGTAACATAAACTAAGAGATTGGGGTTAGAGAGAAGTTGACCAGTAAGTTAATCAGTGACAAAAATGGAGACTAACCAATGAGTCTCTTGAATCCTGATTTAGAATTCCATCAGTTAGGGATGTGTGAGAGAGAGAGAAAGAAACAGAGAGAGGGGAAGAGACTTCACATTAAATATTAAATATCAGGCCGGGCGCAGTCCTCACGCCAGAACTTTGGGAGGCCGAGTTGGGAGGATTGCTTGAGTCCAGGAGTTCAAGACCAGCCTGGGAAACACAGCGAGACCTCATCTCTACAAAAAAAATTAAAAATCAGCCAGGCATGGTGATGCACCCCTGTAGTCCCAGATACTCAAGAGGCTGAGGCAGGAGGATCGCTTAAGCCTGGGAGGGTTGCAGTGAGATGTGATCATGCCACTGTACTCCAGTCCGGGTGACAGAGCCAGACGCTGTCTCACCAAAAAAATTAAAATAAAAATAAACGAAAATTAAAGATATAATACTACCTTATTATTTATGCATTATAGTTTTACTTCCATTCTTATAGCTAATTGGATGTATTTTGGTTGTTTTTAGTTGTCAAGAATAAGCACCTGAAACTATTATGAGAATGTGACTCCCCAATATGAAATCCAATAATAGTTTCCCTTTTACTTAACTCTAGTGGCTATAATGAAGTCAGTATTTATTATTTAAAAATCATCTTCAATATAAATAACATAATTATAAATTAAAATTCTCTTACATGTTTATTAATATCACTTATAATGACACACACATATATATCCACCATTCTTCTCCCCCTAATTATAGCAAAAATGAATCCCAAACAAAATATCTTTGAAAAGTTTAAATAATTGATGAAGTATTTATTGTTACTTCCTTTTATCTAGTTGAGGAAAATGAGTTAGTGGTTTTAGACGGGAAATGCCAAAGCTTCCTAAAAATCCACATTCTAGCAAGAACAGGGGCAACTCAACACAAATTGTCTAAACAGAAGAATAATTAATTAATTAGTAGATTAATTAATATTCTCTGTGGAATTCTTTCCCAAAACTCTTCAGACAAGGAGGATTTTCCCAATAGTTATGATTTTATGACATTCTGCACACGTTGGATCTACCTAGGTTAAGATTGGCCTGAATTCCCTATCTCCTTAAGTGGGGCGGATTTCTGCCACAGAAGACTTTTTACCATTTCCAGTAAAGAAAAGTCCAATTCTGTACAAGGTTTATAAAGCTATATAAACATCGTTTATTAAGCCTTTGAGGTGAAAGGTACTATATAAATGTAAAATATTAAAGTGCTTAATCAAAAGCACCTTTTTTATATCCTCTGTCAAGCTGAATAAACAAAAATGCAGAAGAACATAATATATCACTGCTGGAATATCCATCAAAAACAGCCACAGTGATTTCATTTTTGGTTGTTTCTATTTGTACAGCCTTAAGTTCCAAAGCTTTTGAAATGCTTGTTGACATGTAATGCAGCCCCCTACCTACTTCCCCCATCACTGGTTAAATCACTTCCTAAGTGTTAACATAAACAAAACTATGTATCCTTGCTTTGTAAGGTTGATACTAAAATATTTAGCTGATAAGAGAATAGCTTTACACTATAACTTCTCTGGATATCAAGCCAATAAACGTAATAGTTAAATTTTAAAAGGTCTTAGAAGAATGGGGTGGAATAAGCGTGTATTACTCAGATGAAATTAACTTTCCATTTTTCTCAGAACTGGCTGGAGCATGGTAATGTTCACCATTTTTTTCTGAAGACTCTATGGTCCAACTTGAATGGATTTAGAGCCAACCTAAGGCCATTAGTGAGGATTCTTGTCCCTTTTAGAATAAGCAACTTACTTCTAGTTATTTCAGAAATCCCTTGAAACTCCCCAGGCAGAGGATAGGCATATTTCAGTGTGGGAAATATGGGACCTATTCCAATATATTGTTGAGAGGTACAGGAGTGGGATTTAGTATGAAATGAGCTCATTGGCAATATATTACTGAGAAGAAATAGGCTCATGTTATCATCATGGTTATTCAGAGACTACACTTAGTGTTTAGTACATGCCAGTCATTGTGCTAAGCACTTTACATGCAGTCTTTAATTACCACAATAACCCTACAAGGGAGATGTTACTATTATAGATTACACTTCAGAGATTAAGTGACTTTCTGAGGTTACACTCTAAAGACAAAAATAAACCTGAAAGTTTTGTAAGGCCGTAGAACTAATCTAGGGTTCATTCCTAGAATAGATTGCTCTAGCAATATCCACACTCAGGCCAGAGGTAATAGTGACAAATGCATACACAGCTTTGGGGCTAAATTTCTGAGGTCAATGGTGGAGTTATTACTTCTACATGGTGTGGTATAGGCTAAGAAATCTTGTTGGGGTGGGGCAGGGGGGCTTCAGCTAAAGAACTTGTCTTTCAACATGAATAGCATATAACAGCAGATAGAGAAAACATCAGTTATTCATATGTAAGAAGTATGGGGGTGGGGTATAAAATATTGACTATTACAGAAGAGGATAAAAATTTTCAATGGCCATCCATTGGTACCCCAATGTCTAAGGCACAACTGTAAAGGAAAGTTCTGATCTTTCAACCGTAACTTGACTTGTGAGTAAACCAGGCTAATCTTACAGTAGACTCACCTCTTAGGGATCCCAGTAAGACCTTTCCCTAGCTCTAATATGTGTGTTGTTCTCTGACTTTCTTAGGTCCATTATTCTACTATTTGTGCTCTTTAGAAGTTTGGATATCAAATCCAAAAATCCTACATCCATTGCAAAGCAAACCAAGCTTCAGAATGAGTCCCAATTTGACACTTGATGACTATGTTGAGAGTAAGGAGAACTCTTTCATGTGGTTTACAAAAGTTGGTCCTGGAGGCTGGACTGGTTTTAGTCATTTTTCTAGAAGTGGAAGAATGTACATGACGTGGAAAGGCAGAAGGAAATAACTGAAAAGTTCCATTCATGAAACTTTTAGTTAATGTCATATAAAAATATTGTGTTATATTCTCAAAATCACAAATTAATAATAGCATATAAACAACTATTATATATTTTAGAATAAGAAAATTTGCTGTAAGAGGGTAACAAAGTGCTTTGTGAGTTTCCATGGGAAAGAATTAATATGGAAAACAGAAAACTCTTCTTGGGGGATATGGCAGTAGAGAAGAACCTTCAAAGTTGTATGCCCCTTTGTTTGATAGGATATTATTATGGGAGGTTTGTGGATAAATTAAACAACAAAATCATTCAATGTTGGGCTAGAACTTAAACATATCTAGGATTCCAGACCTTAGGAACAACACCATGGGAAAAAGTAAATAAAGGTATTGGATTAGAAAAGTCCTAGACTGTGACATATCTGTGGAGGAAACTTGACTTCCCTGACAAACACAAAAGTAGTATAAGATTGTCCTTGGTCTGAAGGTAATAGGAGCACAGATCAGAGAGTTCCTCATATCTTTACCTATAAAGCCTCCTCTATGTAAGGCAGGACGAATTGCCTGTTATTTTCATGTTGAAAGTTCTTTAAGGTTATGAGTATTTTATAACCATTGTAGTGTTGACACAAAAATAAAGCTGGATACAGAACTACCATTCAATAAATACCAGCTGAATAAATGAAGTATATGCACATGAATTGAATGGTGAAAAGGCTGTAGGAATTAGAAATCACTGGGAATTAAGATGCAGTAGGGAACTGTGGATCTATGTTTACTCTGAATTTAAGACTTGCCCTTCTTTGGCTCTAGACTCCATATTGTTGGACCTCCAAAATCTAAGCTTACCTTCCACGTCAGAGCAAACTACAGTGTCTCTAGGATTGGGAATGACAAGAGAGCAAGAATTGGACATGTGATTTGATGCATAAATATCTCACATTCTTCACATCATGGTCTTAACCCTCCAGTATCTTTCCTGATAAGCCTGTTGGGATAGTACCAGAGGTAGGTTACAGGTTATAAGAGGCCGCTGGAGAGTACAACTCAAGCACAGATATGAGGAGTTTGCCAAAAATGCATTGTAGACTTAAAAGAAAATAAAGGAAGGGATAAGGTGTTCATAACAGTAACGGAAAACAGTTCTTAATGATTCTGATCTATATTGTTTATCTTCATGGTCAGGAAGAGTAAATATTTGTCTGAGAGTGTATACATAATGAAATAACTAAGGTGGAGAACAACTATTTGTCCAAGGTAGTAGCTTTGCACATTATACCAACAACATTCTTAGCTTAAAATTTTTTTCTTTTTATCCATGTTTATGGTAGATATTTGTTTTCATCATTTCCAGGTATTAGTGAACAGAGATCACTTGGATTATATACTCATGAAAGTCTACCATTAGTCACGTCTATTTACGGGTACTTGGTATTTTTGAGGTCTCCGACAAAGCCAGCTCTCTCACACACTTTTTAAAAGTCAGGTCAGATTTAATTTAAGCTCTACTACTTTGTACTGCAAGCATGCATTATCTTCAGTCATGTAGAATGTTAACTTGGACAAGTAGTTGGAATAGTTTTTCTGTATTCCATTAGTCTATTATTAGAATTATTCATGCTTCAAAAAATTGTAACAACTATTTTTAAAAGAACAGATGGAAGTACAACTTGAAAAGTAAAAAAACAAGTGCATTATATGGATGAAGCGATTAGCAGTTTCACAACAACAAATATATTTCTAGAACATTGTATGTGAGGTGACCCCCCTTTTATTTATTTTTTTTTTTTGCTTTTCCACATTCACTACACTCATATGATGTGGCTCTTCTGACCCAGCCATCACCAGGCAATTCTATTTTAAGTTGGTTTCCTAAGAGGAAAATGAGTCATTCTGAAACATTCACCTTTATTCACCATACCTGTCATATCCAGTGACATTATTTGCAAATAGGTAGCCATGGTTAGAAATTAAAGGAGTCTGTGGCTATGGAGAAGTTCCTACTATAAATCTACTATGACTCCCACTTGACAAGATTTAAAATGGCCAGTCATCTCTTGAACTGAGATTGTTTTTACTTTTACTCATTAGCTTGGATTGAATCCTTTCTACGTGGCAGACACTTTTCAAATTAGGTTTCTTCTACAAAAAAAAAAAAAAATAGGCAAAGGCGCGGAGCAGTTGTATCTGTATAAAAATTTCTCTATAAAGCCAGAAAAATAAATCCTAGGTTTTGACTACAAAAACATGTATTTTTATTAAAATAGAAGCATACTTAAAATGAATCCATGTACAGAGAGACAATACTCTTAGAGGCAAAGACTAAAGAAACTAGACATACTGAATTCCGATATCTAATTAGTATAACTTACCTAGAGTTGCAAATGTTGCCCCATTTTCTGAATTGAGAGTCTATTTTAAGCTTTTCTCTATGCTGTTTTTCATACCATTTGTTCAAAGGCATCCACATTGACTGCCTGCTTCTTCTGGAATCATAAACCACAACATTTCTGAGACGTCACTAATAACATTCATATTGCCAAACCCCATGGAATATTTTTGACCTCATCTTCTGACAGTCTAGAGCATTTAGCACCGTTGACCACTTCCACTTCTGTAAAATTCTCTCCCTTCTATAATGCTCCTCTCTCCTTAAGCTCTTTCCCTTTTTCCTATTACATGTTTTATTTATGAACACCTGTCATGCTGTTTGCCTTTAAATATCGGTACTTTACTCATCTCTGTTCTTAGTATGATTTTTTTTCTCTTTAGGTAAAATTATCCAAATATGGGGCTTCAGCTGTCACCTATATGTTTATGCTTTTCCAACCTGATTCCAAGCTGGACCTTTCTCCAGAGCTTAGATTCATATATCTGACCCTGTTAATCACTTCAACTGGAAAATGCCACAATCTCACTTTGTTTAAACCAAACTCATCATCTACCTCTTCAAACCTGTCTATACCTTTCATTTCCTCTTTCAGATGCTGACAGCCTGAGTTATTCCCTCATCCTTGTCTAATAACCAATCATGTTTGTAGATCTTACCTCCTATTTTTATGTGTCCTCTCTGTCACAGTCCTAGTTCATGTTTTCACTATATCTTATCTAGACTATAAAATGAACTCATAACTGTCTCCCTTCAATATATCTTCTCTGATACAGTATTTCCAAAGTCATCCTTTTTACTAGATAATCTTGTTACACCTCTGCTTAATACCCTCCAGAGGCTATCCCCAACATTGGTAATAAAGTTTTCAAGAGTTTTTACTTAGTACATAAAGTCCTGCATAATTTCTTGCTGTCTCTTTCTCTATCTTTGTCTCTTAGCACTCTAAGTGTTGAGTGTTGAGTGTTGAGTCCCCTCAACACTCTCTATCTTTGTCCCTACTTATATTCCTTGCTCCTTCCCTGCCATTTTAATTGCTAACATCCCTACAATCTGCATCAGTATCTTCCCTTACTTTCTTTACCTAACACATACTTACTCATCTTGAGAAAAGTCAGTTCAAATATTACCTCTTCCAGGGAGTCTTCCCTGGCACTATATCTCATTTCAATATACCAACTCTTGGCTCTCTATAAACCTTATTGGTATGTTTATTACAAGATTACATGATAACCATTGATTTCTTCTTCATTTCTCTAAGTAAACTATGAAACCCTAGAATCACCCTTAACTTTTCTCCATCCCTCATAACCTACACACAGTCCAGCAGGAAATCCTGTTAGTTCTTTAAAATACATGTGGAATCTGGTCATTTCACATTACATTCTCTCTAGGTCCCTAGTCCAAGCTACCAACATAAGCCTAGATTTTTGCAATAATTTTTAAACTGGCTGATCCATGTCTCCCTTTGACTCCAAGCAATCCATTTTCAACACAGCGGCCAGAGTGATCATTTTAAAGTGTAAATCAGACCATGTTTTTTCTGCTCAAAACTCCATCATGACTCCCCATTTCATGTGAAGAAAAAGTCAAACCCTGCAAGACACTATGCAATTCAGGTCCCCTCAACACTCTCTGACCTCAATTCCTACTACTCTCCACCTGCCCACTCCACCTGCCACCATATTTGGCTTCTTTCATACTGGATCATACCACCTCAGGGCCTTTTACTGGCTGTTCTTGCCCCAGAGAGCCACATGTGTAAGCCTCTTACCTATATTAAGCCTGTGCCCAAGTATCACCTTCTTATTGAGGCCTACTTATATTACTGTACTTAAAATTGCACCCTACAATCCTTGTCCAATACTGTTCCTCTTTAGTCTCTTTGCCTTGCTCTAATTATTTTTCTCACAGTACTTATTACCTGCTATTGTATTATTAATTGTGTTATTTATTGATTTTCTGCTTCCCTCTTCTAGAATATAATCTTCACAGGGGCATGGACTTCTGTTTTGTTCACTAAAGTATTACTGTAAAGAACTCCAGGTT